>JAULJL010000002.1:39210813-40652479 GCA_030761205.1 Fremontodendron californicum | reverse complement strand
TCTCTCTCTGCAGCTACCTACTGCTACTCTTTTCTTTTTTCGATTTCGCTTCTGATTTGTCCTCAAAGGCTTCGATATAAAAAGGCTGGTGAGTGGAAACTGAAAAAGGAATGCAGACAAAAGTATCATGGGCGTATGGGGCGGGCAATGAGATAAACAGCTAAGTTCAGGGATCTTTAACTCTATCTGACTTTCAAGAAAGCTCTAGATTAGAACTGCCAATCTTAGTATTATTATTATTTTTTTTTTTTGTGTATTTTAATTGTGTATTATATATTTATATAAATTTTGATAATTAATAATTTATTTTTAATATATTTGTGTATTTATGTGATATTCGTATTATTTTTTATGCGTATTATATTTTATATTATATTTTAATTATTTTTTTATATCATATAATTATATTGTGTCTAAAATTATCGAATATTCTAAAGATGCGTAGGTTTTTTTTTTTTTTTTTTCTGTCTCAGACTCAGTTTCCTTTGTTTTTATTGAGTTTCTCTTTCTTGAGTAAAGAACAAGCAGCAACTTGGCTTTATGGAGTTTTTATTATATTGTTCTTTTCTGCTGAAGCTTTCACTCTCATTCTGAAATATGTCCTGAAAGTTTTGGGCCATGGCCAGACCCGCATTTACAACCAAACCCCAAACCCTCTCTCTCTTCCAATAAAAATAAATTTAACAATTCAGGATATTAACTTTTCTTTATACATTGATTGATAATTTATTTAAGAATTTTGTTAAAAAATGTCTTAAAAGTATTTTTTAAAATTATTATATATAATAATATTTTTATTTAATATATTAAAAATAATAAATAAAATTATTAAATAATACATTTAATACAATATTATTCTTATAAATAGAATGTTGACTAACTTTAAAAAATATTCTAAAGCCACTTAGCAAAATATTTTATTTAAAGGAGTATGTTTGATTTCATTTCAGTTTCTGCCCATTTTTAAATGTTCTTTTTTTCTTGAGCATATCATTACACAAGACACTTTTAAAATTACTATATTTAGAAAAGGGTAGATTTACTTCTATAAAGAAGCCTTGACATTAAATTTAATAGGCAGTTATAATTTAGGGTTTTGTTAACCAATATTTTTAGGATAATTTTTAAAATTAATTAATATAATGTTTATAATAATATTATATTAAATACAATAATTGATAATTTTATTTATTATTTTTAATATATTAAATGAAAATATTATTATATATAATAATTTTTAAAAAAGCCTTTAAAACACTTATTAGCAAATTCCTATAATTTATATGTCCTCATTTCTTGCTTTCCAGATTTACCTAAATATAATGTCTAACCATGTCTATAAGAAAGTAAGAAAAGTCTTTATCAATATTTATACATCTCCATTATACATTTGATTTACAGATTTGATAACTATCCAATTCTTGAAATTTTTTTATAGTAATAAAGTTTATGGGACGGTAAAAAAAAAAAAAACTACAATGTTTAAGAAATAAGGAGAGCTTTTAAACTTTTTTATAGTAATAAAGTGAAAAATTTTCACTTTCCTTTCCAAACTCAGAAGTTTCTGCTTCTTCTGTTCTTAGCAATGCTCTCTAATTATTGTTAAATTATTATAACCATATTTTAACAATTTTCTTTTTCAGTCTTATCTCAAATTCTCAATCCATTATGTTCATTTTCTCTGTTTCAATTTAAATTATTACACATATAATATATATTTATATATTAAAAAATATTAATTAATGTTTAATGACACTGATTAATATGATATTTATAAAATGAAAAGTATAATTAATGAATTATTTTTTTGAATTCAATAAATAAATATTAAATACAAAAAAAATAATTAAATAATTTTTAATTGATATTTATATTTATATTTATATTCATCCGTTAATCAAATCCTTAATTCCTTATATATTTATATAAAGATGAAAGTAGGAATTGACATACGTTATTTTTGAAAGTATAGTGAGAGATATCGACACCCACCACTCGAGAGTAATGTTTTACGATTGAATCTCACCGTTCTATCAAATGGAGCCATAATGACATTAACTCAACGGTCATTACCACAGTCTAAACAAGTAGTTAGATTTTGGCCAAAAATTAAAGTAGGAAAGCTTGTTTAACAGGGACTGAATTGAATAGTTGAAAAAAATTATAGCTTTGGAAATTTTTTACTTTTGAGTGATTGAATGAAGATGGTAATAAAATAGAACAACTAAAAGACTTCAGGAAAGCAAAAAAGAACAATTAGAGAATTAATTAAAATTTAGTTGGAATTATCATGTCTAGGTCTGGTCTATCATGATCTATAATAAGTAGATTGAATCCAAGGTTCAAGGGACTTGGATGAAATTTTATTTGGACTTCAAACTTTTTCCTTTTCTCTTTCATTTAGATGTGGATCTAAAGATCAAAATATATTATTTAATAAAAAGTTATTTAAATTTTGTCAGAATTTAATCTTATTTTTAAACAATTATATATCTACCAATAAAGTCGTGATATAAAAATTATCAAGTCTAAATAAAAGAGTAGTGTCACGTTTTTTATGTTATAACTAAAATTTGATACACTTATTTATTTATTTTTTTAAAAGTTATTGAGGTAATTTTTATGGTAGAAGTTGATAGTTTTGTAAATTTTTAAATAATAAAAAATTATAAATGTATAAATATTCTTATTCTTTTATTTTTTGATTGAGATGAAATCACTTGATTTATGATATCAAAATCAGTTAAAAACTTTAATATTAAAATAAAATAATTTATAATTATTGTGAATAATAATAAATAATTAAAGCAAAGTCCCAAAAAGAGACCCCCAATCTGATAATAACTACAAGTAATCAAAGGGCATATAAAATCTGAAAAGCTACAATAATTAAAGATTAGTGTGGTCACGAGACAATGCACTCATTTTCCGTAGCAATTCTTTTAAGCAGTTCCTCAAGGCATTAAAAATGCCTTGTCCAAGGATGCTCGACTCCATAAACTAGCTAGTACGGACTTTTTCCCCAATAACATTTCCACCTAGATGGAAATAAATAACCTATATTTTTTTTTTTAATAAAAAACCCTATATTTTAAATTAAAGAATTGGGTATCTTTTTCAATTAATTTATATGATGAGAGAAATTTAGTTATTAGTACTTCTTTAAATAATGAAAATTTCAGGATGTCGAATACAAATACGTGTTCGATGTAAGTATATATATATTTAGAGGATTATTCTTTCATACTCATGTTTTAATATGTGTTGAATATAAATATTAAATGCCTATACTTGAAATAATAAAAAAATCAGAGCAATATAGGTTTCATGTCATATACTTAAAAAGAAAAAAAATATTGATATAAAAAAAATGATATCAACTAAGTGATGGGATTCAAGATGAACTAAGTCTTAAAAATCCATTACAAGTTCCTGATGGGTTAAGATCTAAGAAGATCAAGAAAGCAATGTAAGAATTGCTGCAATCCACTTGGGCCGAGTTTACAAATCTATTAAGTAAGACCTAAACATTCAAGATGAGCTTGAATGAAGAAAATTCAGCTTTAATTCATGTGATACAAGCTGTAGAGGGGGCGGTCTAGCCTATTTGTTTAATGTGGGCTTATTGTTATTTCATTAATCTATTAGACATGTAGGTCTATGTTATTTATTAGGTGGACTACTTTTAATTATTTTGTTTGGGCTTATTATTCAGTCCTATTTTCTTTTAATTTCTTAGCAGACCTAGGTTAAGAATTTATATAGGTTTATATTTAAACACATTCAGTGGTAGCAGCCACACTTTACAATTGAGATCATTATTTTGTGAATGAAGTTTATTGTTCTTAGAGAGCTTTTCTCTATTTGTCTTTGACTGAACTAAAGAATTTATCAAAGGCAATTCCTTTGTGGCGTTCACACCAAATCTAGATTCTTGAAACAAGTTTTCAACGGATCTAGATCTTTTGACTTGGTTATTGGCTTTCTTGAGTGATTTTCTTTATGATTGTGGGTTCAAGGGTTTCAATCCCTAAAGGTTCACATCACTAAATATTAGTTCAGATGATATACATACTGAACAAATTTTTGGAGATTGCGGATTCGAGGTGACTTAAACGTGTAATACGCTCTTCAGTTGAATTAAATAGATAAAGATCAAGAGATTAAAGTTAAATTAAAAGTAAAAAAAAAAATGATTTATATTACAATTATTATTTCTCAATGGTAAGTTAAAAGTTAGATTTCAATTCTTCAAGGTTGACCGATTAAGATATTTTGATTATAAAAAAGAAGAAGAATATATTTTGGAGATTGGTCTACCACGACAAGTTTTTCATAGAATGGATCCGTTGTCTTTGGATCAATTTAAAGACATTAGCAAGCAAAGGTGGCTAACTGGCTTTTCTTCCGTAATTATTACTCAACTTTTTTTTTTTTTTCATTTTTTCCCAAGACAAATCTTGTACTAATAAGTACTATACTATCATTGTTGGATATTATATTCATATGAATTTTTTTTTTATCATTTTTCAAACATAAAAATTTTTAATTTATTATTGAATCAAATGTTCAAATATTATGAATTTATCAAAAAAAAATGAGTCATTGATGTAAAACACATTGTTATAGAATGGTATCATCGCATTGATCATTTAACTAATATGGATCAAAAAACAGTTTTTGAAGTAACTCGACTTGAAAATTCACTTGCAAATCTTATCCCCTTGCTGCAAGTGGATACTCGTAACAAGTGAATAATCCTCTTTTTTTCCGGATTTCTGTTCGGTTGTAATTATTTTTTTTTTATGATTTTATGTATAAAAAAAATGCTCAAATATTATCTTTGTATAAATTTAAATCTAATTGAAAATTAATCAAAGTTGGCAGGATTATCAACATTCGTAGCACTTTAAAAAAAAAAATCAATGCCCTTATCGAATAATTTGGATTGCAAGGTAATGGTATGATATTAGACAAAATCTAAAAATATTCTAATTGTATAATGAAAAAAGAAAAAAAAAAACTTTCTCTTACATAAGCACATAGAAAGCCGATACAAGCAAATTTTAAGCATGTTGGTAAACGACATGAAATTGCTTTTGCTTTAAAAAAGGGAACCAAAACGTGGTTGTTAATTGTTTACATCATGTATTTCACTATTGACGAAATTTCCGTTGTAATGGAATGGGGAAAGCAAAACCAGAAAAAAAGAAACAAGATTGGCAAAGGATTTACTGATTTAGATCGAGGAAATCGGCTGACACAGAACACGACAAATAACACTTTTTAAGAGCTTGTTATGGATCTTGTAAATAATGTAAAGATTAAGCAACTTGTTGGCATCAAAACAACAAAAAGGCAAGAAGAAGGAAGAAGGAAGAAGGAAGAAGAAAGCAGAAGATACGGGAGAGAAAAAGAGAACATTGCACTTTATATTATTTTAATTTATAGTTCCAATACTTCTCGGTATCGCACTGAATTGTTTATGAATCTGATTGGGTTAAGTTTTGAATGATAAAAATGTTTGTTATTCGTGCTTCGGTTTGATCAGTTGAACAAATTAGACTTATTTTATAATTATTTTTTAAAATATTTAAAAATCATTTCATTTATATTTTTATATTTTTTATTTTATTTTATAATTAAAATTAAAATATTTTTTAATAAAAAAATAATTTGGATCTAGTCGGACTGAATTCAAACTTTAAAATTTTTACTTAAAACCTAACTCGAATCGATCGCATCGGATAGGTAAGGTCTCAAATGATGAAAAGAATTTTGGAGTATAAAGAATTCATAATCAAGGGGTCCTGAATTTCGAAACCAAAAAAAAAATCATGTGGGAGATTTTTTTTTTTTCTTCTTATTTTCAACTCTCTCAAAATAGTGTTGGAAGACAGGTAGAGGAGGAAGAAAATAACATGTGCTAAAAACACAAGTTAAAAAAATGGATTAATGTAGTATTGGAGTATTTGGTTTAATGATTGATATAAATTTTATAATAAAAATTTGAACTTGAATTTTTTTAATATAAAAATGGGTCGGTCTAAAAGAAACAAAATGAAACAAAATGCATGAAAAAATGCATTCAAAATCTGATGAAAACTTGTCCATCCTTGAATCCATCTCAAATACATTAAAATGAACTTTTGAGCTATTGGGGCTTGTGGGTGGTGAAAATTAAGATTCACAAGATTCAATGGATTTGGGGAGGTTGATGATTTTCATTTTCATTGCTTAGCCTTAATCTTAACAAAAAGACAGTTGAAGAGAGATTTTTAATTTTGTCAAACATGTGCTTTCTTTTGTTAGATACATCCCCATCCATCTAAATGAGTTTTAATTAAATTTGATAATTCGTGTATCCGTATCATATTTGTATTTTTTGTTATAATTGTATTTAAAGTATTTTATATTTATATAAATTTTGATATTTTAATAATTTGTATTATATAGATTATGAGACATTTGTGTATTCAAATTGTGTTCGTATTATAATTTTTTTTCATATCGTGTCTAATATTATCAGATCTAATTTTAATAGACCGGTCGGATCGAATCTACAAGCAATTTGAAGTTTCAATAGGGCTCAGCCTATGGGCACTCTAATTGTAAGATATTATCTTTTTTTTCTTCTTATTCTTCTTCTCCTTACGTAAAAAGGATGACATTTTTTAGAATATATTTAACTCTAACCCCATGTTTAAAGGATTAATAATGTAAATATACCTAAAAATATTAATATAATATATTCTTTTAGATTTTTGTAATGAAAAAAAAATCTCCCAATAAAAATACTAAAGCCCAAAGTGTCAGCTGGGCTAACCTTTTTCTTCTCGGCCCAAGAAAGAAAGTATGGGCTAACCTTCTTTAACTTTAGCCCAAATTCATTCTCCAAAATAGGCCCGATGTGGCCCATTAATTGACCCAAAACCACAATCGCCAGCCTTTACCATACGCGACGCGGCTTCGCGTGTATGTCACAGCCAACTCCCTGCTCCTCAATTACGAGAAAAGAAGATTTGGTTATAGGCAGCTAAAGCTTGAACGGTCACTAGCACCTGCCACATGCTCTGCTCTCACGCCATTGTCCGCACACCAAAAAAATGGCTGCAATCTTCACTTTGCCACGCCCAACCCCTTCTCTTTACTTTTCAAAATATCACCAGGTCTTTCTTTATTCTCCCTTTCTCTTTCATTTTCTTGGAATTTTTTTTCCCCAGCTTGTTGTGCTTAAATTTTGCTTGTTTTCAATTTGAAGTTAAAACCCAAACCCCCTAAATGGTTGCAACTACTTCTTTCTCGTGTATTTTTTTTATGAGATAGAAACATATCTTTAAGGGAAATCAATTTCTTCCCTTTTTAGAGCAATCTAAGAATATCCCATGGTGTTAATTATCTCATATATATATATATTTTTTCTAATTTAATTTATGAAATAGGTGTTTCATTGCTCTGTAATGCAAAGTCCATTGCTTAAAGGTTGGAACCCTGGGTTTTCCAGAAAGGAGAGGTTCAAGCCCTTCACTACAACAACTTCAATAGAGTGGAGGAGGAGGTAAAAATTACGCTGTATTTGTCATTCATATGGGCACCAGTTTCATAGTTACACCTAAAATACATTTCTTGTGACTTCAATTATCTTTGAGCTGTTTGGTAATGTTTTTGTTTTCATGTGTATTGATGGTAAGTGTTTTGAATCCTAATAAAACAGGAGAACTTTGATCTGTGCAGTCAATCAAGATGCTGAGAAAGCTTTCAAAAAGACAGTGGAAGTGGACAGACTCATCGATATGCTGAGGGAGGCGAATCCGAACGAAGTAAGCATTTGTTTATGGAGTTTTCTCATAACCACCAGAATTTCATGTGCATGTATGTAAGTAGAAATTCCATTATGACTATTAAGCTAGTGTCTGGACTCTGGAGAATAAATTATTCATATTTGTTCCTTTAAGGAGCAATGGTTTTTGTAGCAAGTGTGCTGATTTGTCCGAAAAGTTTAAGGGACCGTGAAAGAAGACTATAATGGCTCTATCAGCTTAATTAGTTTTGGTGGAATTCGGGCTGGGAATTGCTTGCTATTAGTCCGTCTTATAGGAGATGCCAATGGTATGATTGCAATGATTTGGTCTTCATATCATATGCACTGGATTATCGATATATAACCTTTCGATCTATTTAGGCATGCATATATTGGCATTATTCTTACTTGATATGGTGTTCGGTTCTTTGTATTGTCTACCTTAATTTGGCTGCTATTATCTGGAGTAGAAGATTGTATGTAATTGAGTCCACTTACTATTTTTGTTTTCTCATAACATTGCTTTTGCTGGTTTTCTCATGTGGACAGCTTCAGAAACTAGTTGTTGAAAATATCCTTGCTTTCAATGAGAGCTTCTGGATACGACTTGCTGCAAGAAGTGACACCTGCAAATCTGATGATGATAAAGCACGGTTTTTGAGTTGGTTAATTCTAATAATGTTTCAAGAATACTTATGAGTTTTGACATCATTTTAGTCCCTAGATTTTGTAATCCTTATGTTGTTATCGTTTTGTTCTCTTGCAGAAAGATTATGAGGAATTGGCTACTGCTGTAATGAGCATAGTGGATCGCCTTGTTCATAAGACCCATGTACTGCTCTCTCTGAGATAAAGGAAAAGAAATTTGGTTTCTGGAAAGCTCTGTTCTTTGCTTTTGTCACTCTATTTCTAAGTGATCCTTTTACCCTTCTTGACAGGAAAAGATTGATTCAGCGACTGATGTTCTCAAGGAGATCTTGAAACCAGTAGTTGATGAGGAGGAAGAGATTCCTTGGCCCCCTAAAGATCCCGAGGCTCTCAAACTAATGGAGAAAGTATAATAGAAATTTTTTTTAATCCGTTTTTGGATTTTATATAGACAATTTCAACTTTTCTATGTTTTAGATGCTTAAATAATTTTCTCCGAGTTAGTTGTGTTTCATCTTTTTCTCTTAACATATTAAGAGAATAGTGGCTGGGAGCTTGGGATGTTTTTAACCAAAGTAGCCTAGGTTTTACTGTTACTAGATGCGAATTGTTATTATATATTTTGTTCGGAAATCAGTCTTTTTTTTTTTTTTTTTTTGTACAAAGGAGGCCAAGGCTTAGGGGAATTTGGGAAGGGAATTTGCAAGTTCTGGGATTGAACCCCAGCCTTGCGGTAATCCACCTCATAAGAGAGGTGGGTGACCCATATAGGCTAGCCCCAGGTTCACAAGAATCAATCTTTTAATTGGTTCATCTAAGAATATTTTTATTATTCTTGTCAGCAAATATTTCAAATGGAGCAAGAAGGGAAACTAGATGAAGGTTTCCTTGCAGAAGTCAGCGCACAATTACGACAAGTGAGTACAGTCTGCTGTTTATAACATATTGTTTTCAATGTTAATAGAAAACTGTTCTGCTTGGTTCTTAAGATAGTATGTTAATACCTTGAGACTCTTCTTGATTCTGTCTTGGTGGAAGAAATTTTTATGGATATTTCATGCTCATATACATGATCTCTTTTGATCCTTCAACTTCCATTAAGTTGCTTGAAATTGTTTATATTTGAACTGACACTGCACTTCTCAGAAGTTTCGATGGTACATGTTAACTATGTTACCCTGATTCGGGGGTGAGTGTCGGATATGGATATGTGTCCGACACAGGTATGTTCAATTTTTTCTAAGTTTTTCCATATATTTGGAAGATCATACTCCCATACTTATGTCTAAATATGTGTCGGACACAGGTGTCGGATATGGGTACTTAAGGAAAAATAAAGAATCCGGGTAACATAGCATGTTAACTATGATAGTAAAACTTATATCAGAACACTGTTGAGGTTCACCTCACCTCACCTTATTGCTTTTGTCCTTGTAATATTTATACTTAAACTTTAAATAGTAACATATAATTTAGTGATTTGCAGGCAAAAGAAGATGGTGATAAGCCAGGCCTTGAGGCTATGTTGCAAAAGGTTCTGCAACTCTATGCTTCTAGAGTTCTCTCGAAACGTAGTTATGCAAAGAAAGGTAATAATCTCATATCTTTTCATTGAGTTTAGATGCACCATCTCTTTTGTCATGATTATAAGTTATAACTGTTATCCACCTACGCTCCGCCATCCATTCCAATGATGAGCCAAGTAAAACACAGTAGCCCATCTCTGCAGGAAATTCATGGGTTGAGGTAAAACCAATTTGCTAAATATCCATTTCCTCTTCAAGGATTTGTGAATGTGGTTCTTCTTTCATTAGGTCCAAAAAACAGAAAAAAAAAATGTAAAATTGGTGCAGTACAAATTCAAAAAGTCATGGTGCTGGTATTCATTTTCATTTTTAGCAGTACTAGTTTATGTTACACGTGCTTTGCACGTGAATGATATAATAAGCCAGTATTATTTATTTCAATATATAATTTATTATTAAATACTTTCTTATTTTTTGTTAAATATATATATTATATATATTTTTTTGTATAAACTTATATAAAATGATATCAAAATTATTACAAATGTTTTTCAAAATTATATCAAAAGTTACCGAAACTATTACAAATATTATAAAATTATATCATAGGTTACCAAATTTATCTCAAAAGTTATCAAAATTATATCAAAGGTTACCATAATTATATCAAAGGTTATTAAAAATTATATTAAAAGTTGTCATAATTATCAGTGGTTATTAAAATTATATCAAAAGCTATCAAAAAATTATCAAAATTATATCAAAAGTTACTAAAATTATATCAAATATTACCAAAATTATATCAAATGTTACCAAATTTATATTAGAAGTTACCAAAATTATATCAATGA
This sequence comes from Fremontodendron californicum, assembly GCA_030761205.1. Classification (NCBI taxonomy): domain Eukaryota; kingdom Viridiplantae; phylum Streptophyta; class Magnoliopsida; order Malvales; family Malvaceae; genus Fremontodendron; species Fremontodendron californicum. Next base: position 40,641,653 of record JAULJL010000002.1, on the reverse strand, counting down.
TTATCAAAATTATATAATGTTATCGAAATCAGATCAAAGATTATCAAAATTATCAAAGGCACTTTTGAAGTTGGTACTTTTATATATAATATTGATGATATGAAATTTGTCAACAAAAAATTTCATCATCGAATACTGCCATCACTTCATTCCCTTAATTTCTAGTAGTGGTATATGCAAGGACAACTTTTAGTTTATTAATTACGATTCTTTAATTTGTGTATCTGTTTTCCCTTTTTACAGATTATTTTCTTTTTTCTTTTCTTTTGGATAGCTATTTCTATAATATTTTCATTATCATAGTCTTGCAGCTGGCTTTAGCTAATTCCTGTCAATGTTTTTGGTGTAGGGAATGAAGTGTTGAAGGCTGAGCAGTTTCTTGAAACTGTGATAAAAGGTTTCCATATCTTCTTTTAGCATTAACATTCATATTATTATGATTGAATGTTTTTCATTCTTGTCATATTTTTTGTGCAGCTCCTGAGCAAGAGTGGAACAAGCTTTTGATTGATGGATTAGCTGTTGGTAAAGGGCAAATTTCACTACAAGATTTTTATGCTGTAATCAAGAAACGGATTGAGCGGACTTTAATCCGAACTGTAAGAGGCACCCTCCTTTGCCTTGAATTTCTATTGCCTATAGATTCAACTCTTTTTTCTCTTTTCACTCCCTATGTTTTGTTTCTTGTTCTTTCTTTCTTTCTGTCAGGAGGGAGGTTCTTACCAGCAACGTGTTCTCACTGAATATTTGAAAGGCATCGAATTAAGAGCAGAGGAGATTGTCCAGTTTCTTCAGGGCAATGCAGAATAGAGGATTTAAGCATGCAAAATGTGAAAGTTTTCCATATATGGAGCCCACAAAAATGTACATTTTTGTGAACAAATGTAATAGTGCAGGACTGATCCTGCTGTTCCAGAAGGAAAGAAAGTATGGAGTATTCCACAGTTCCTCGCCATTTTTTTTCTTTCTCCAATGGGTTCCTTCCTTCCTTCCCAAATGACCATATTTTTTTGCTTCAGTTTTAATCTGTGAGTATTTAAGCCTCAAAACCATGTCTCTTGACTGAATCCTTGTAATTAGGTACTGGTATGTCTTGGATGCTAATTCAATTTTATAATTTTGAACACGGCATAATTTATGACACGAATATGATATTAAATAAAAAAAATATACAGTATATCAAAAATTATATAACACGAATTGTTAACGTATTAAAATTTATATAAATATATAAAATTTTAAACATGATTATAACATAAAAATATGAACTGATACGATACAGATATATAAATTGTCCGATCTAATGCGAATACTTCTTAGTTGCTCTTATTTATTTTATTTTTTATTAGTCGTTTTATTGTATAGGCCGAAAAATATGGGGAATTCTAAGGTAAGCTCTTTAGGGTGAGCTTAAAATAAGCTTTATTATATGTAAACATGACAAAATTACATATTGATATTTATATGTAATTTTTTTTTTTACATATAAACATTATAAATTATGTATAAACATGATAAATTACATATAAACATAACAAATTACATATAAATATGACAATTATGTCATGTATTTATGTAATTTTTTACATATAAATATGACACAAATTATATATAAACATAACAAATTACATATGTAATAAAATCTGAAAAAACTCATTTTAAATAGATTTTCTTGTAATTTTTCGAAAAATATAGTTAACGCTTTTTTTTTTAATAAAGTATCCACATCCACGTAAACATAAAAAACAAATCTTTGAAAAGTCGGTGTCTATTTACGATCGCTTAATTAGGACGAGCCGAGACCCATTAATTAACCTTTAAAACAGTAATATTTTTACCTTCGCAAAAACGTCGTCGTAAAAGCTGTAAAATGGAAAGGAAGGAAGACTGTACAAAGTACAAACAATAGCAAAGTCTCTCAGATCTTCAAGAAAGAGTACGAGAGAATCGAAAACTCTCTTTTCTTTTCATATAAAGGCGCTTCAATTTCTGTTCTTAATTTTAGATGTTGGATCAGATCTGAGGTAATTTCTTCTCATCTCTTTGTTTAATTACCAAACCCGATTCTTCCTGTTCGGTTACGCGGATAACTTTATTTAGACGTTCGATTTGGTTCGGATTTGCAGAGTATTAGCGGTTGGAGAGAAAGAAAAGGAAGAAAATGTTGACAAAGTTTGAGACGAAGAGTAATAGAGTGAAGGGACTGAGTTTCCACACTAAGAGGCCATGGATCTTAGCCAGTCTCCACAGTGGTGTTATCCAGTTATGGGACTATCGAATGGGGACTCTGATTGATCGATTTGACGAACACGATGGCCCTGTTCGCGGCGTCCATTTCCACATATCTCAGCCTTTGTTTGTGTCTGGAGGTTCAAATTTCATTTCTTTTCCCCTCAATTTTATCTTTGCTTAATAAATCTCCTTAATTATTTTAGTGATCTATGGATTTAAATGTGAAATTGTGAATTGTACTGATTAATTAGGATTGGATTAGCTTAAATTCCGGAGCTCATTTATTCTTGTAACTGTATGACATTTGAGAAATCTGATGCTTATGATTATACTGGATCTAGATTTACTATATAGATTCATTTAGTTGGACTTGGTTTAGACATTCTAGATCTGATGTTTTCGAGAAAATGAATGTCAATCGAACCATAGATTGAATTATATAGGATATATTTGTATCTGCATGAACGCATATATGATATACATTTATTCAGTGGTTTTATGTATTCTACGTGGTACTTTCAAAGTATAGATCTATTTCTGTTGTTTTTTATTTTTTGGATAAATGAAATGTTTTATTTCACCACCCAAAGTAAGCAGAAAAATCTGCTACTAGTACAAAAAGAAGCAAAGAAAGTTCATACAAACAAAACATAGAAATTAACACTGAAAAGGATCCAACTAGCATTGTAGCACATAATCCCCTTTAATGGGTGTATCAGCTGCAGCAGGTTAGCTTTGAACCTTAGCTTGAATGTCCTTCACAATTTGCTTGAGAACAGAAGCCTGAGATGGTAGTTTGCCAGAATATCTGCATTGATTCCTAGCTTTCAAAATATAGTAGATATAAGAGACCAAGCCAGACTAAAAAGTAGAGAAACAAGTAATTTATCCTTGAAAATTTGAGCAGCCCAGGTAGCTTAGTTGACCAGCCCCTAGGATCCCTATGAATGAATAAGAGCTTGAGGATACTCTGTCAGACAGCTCTCAAATGTGCAAGTGATAAAAATATGATCTCTAGAGTCCACCTCATCATTGCATAAGCAGCAGCTCAAATTTGGGATTTCAGTCCTGCATGAACTAAGTCTGCAGAGAGTAGATAGTCTATCCAAGACTGCGTGCCAGGTGTTGAAAGAGTGTTTGTGAATGTGGCGAGGGAACCAGATCAATCTATCCAGAAAACTTTAGGTTTCACTGATCTCATCCAATCTCAAGTAGATCAGTAAACACCAGATATAAACATCTTAGTCAGGGCCAGTAGAAATTAAAGACCTGGCAGTATCCCTTAAATGCAAGTTCTTTCTCCGATGCCTACTACAGGAATTTGGGATGGAGATCTTCCAAAAACTCTTGTTTTTAAGCTAGTAAGCATACACCTAAGCCACCGAAAGCGGGACTGATCTGCAAAAAAGGGACCAAATGTGCCTTAAGATACAGCCAACATTCCAAAACCTCTAAATTTTAAGTCCCAAATTACCTTCACTATTAGGACAGCAGACTATGTCCCATCCCCCCTTCCTTTGCCCTTCCACAAAATGTTGACCAAAGCTGGTTGATCTCATTTATCACCCTATGACCCTAACTGGAAGAACAAAGATATGGCAATAATAGTTCTGCATGCTGAATAGAATAGACTGAATTAACTGAAGTCAGCCAACATAGGAAAGTCTCCTAACAGCCCAGCTGTTAATACAACCAGTGATTTCTTTATAAGAGGGTCATAATCTTTATAATAAAACCCATGATTTGGTGAATGAATAATTTTCTAATTGCGTTGCTTGATGCCTTTTTTAGGGTACATTACTATAATTAAAAGGTTTGAAGATGAAGATTCTTAAAGTATAAAGTTTGAATACAAATAATTGAGAAATGGTTTCAAATATTTGAGCATATAATACAGTTAGAATTTGTAAATACAAATGGATTGGAATGTATAAAATTTCATAACATTTAAATTTAATTTTAATGAGATTTGCATTTCACTCCTATTAGTGATTATATCATTAGAATTAAGGAAACATAAATATATTTATTTAATATGGTTTTATGAGCAATCAAAATTTAGTTATTTATAAATAAAAATTATGAAAGGACAATTTAGGAAAACAACAAATATTAATGTAATTTTGGTTGACAGGCTACACTTCCTAGAAATTACTTTGTAGCACTTTTTCCTTGTTTAAACCAAGAGAATTAACTTGCTATTCAACCTCGCACCTTAGATAATAAACTTGTAAGTGATTATATTTATTACTGAAAAGGGATGCTGTTGACTTTATTAATTTGAAATTTTCTGGAATTGGTCAACTTGGGCAAGAAGGGTCCTAATTTGAAAATTCTATTGGCTAAAAAATTTTCATTTGTGCTATGATTTTACAAAGCATAGGGTTCTTGTGCAATACAAATGATACTAAAGATTGATGGTTTTTTTCAGGGGATGACTACAAGATAAAGGTCTGGAACTACAAGTTGCATAGATGTCTTTTCACCCTTCTTGGACATCTTGATTATATTCGTACTGTGCAATTTCATCATGAGCATCCGTGGATTGTGAGTGCCAGTGATGATCAGACTATTCGCATATGGAACTGGCAGTCACGAACTTGCATCTCTGTGTTGACTGGTCATAATCATTATGTCATGTGTGCCTCATTCCATCCTAAAGAAGACCTTGTTGTGTCGGCCTCCCTTGATCAGACTGTTCGAGTTTGGGATATTGGTTCCTTGAAAAAGAAGTCTGCCTCCCCAGTGGATGACATTTTACGGTTGAGTCAGATGAACACAGATCTTTTTGGTGGTGTTGACGCAGTTGTTAAGTATGTGTTGGAAGGTCATGACCGAGGAGTAAATTGGGCTGCATTTCATCCTACCTTACCTTTGATAGTCTCTGGAGCAGATGATCGCCAAGTGAAATTGTGGCGTATGAATGGTAATTATTGGAAAACTATGCCTTCTCCAACTTATATTTCATTTGCTAGACATATTGATCAAAGCTTTTTGTTAAGTACACTTGTTGGCCAATTGAAATCTTTGTAAGAACTTATCTAATTACTTTATTTTCTTAAGTTTGATATATGTTACATGGCCCTTGATATTTTAGCCAAGCTACCTCAAGTTCATTATATTTTGTGCAACAGGGAATTTAGACTCCTGATTGTTGTTGGATTGAGTAAATTGTTTATTTGTTTGCAGAGACAAAGGCTTGGGAAGTGGATACCTTTAGAGGACACATGAATAATGTGTCATGTGTTATGTTCCATGCCAAACAAGACATTGTTGTATCTAATTCCGAGGATAAAAGCATTCGTGTGTGGGATGTAACAAAGCGAACTGGACTTCAAACTTTCCGTCGTGAACATGACAGATTCTGGATTCTTGCTGTTCATCCTGAGATGAATGTTTTGGCAGCTGGACATGACAGTGGCATGATTGTATTTAAGCTAGAGAGAGAGCGTCCTGCTTTTGCAGTGAGTGGAGATTCTCTGTTTTATGCCAAGGATCGGTTTTTAAAGTATTTTGACTTTTCAACTCAAAGAGAGGCACAAGCAATTCCAATTCGACGGCCTGGTTCCACAAGTCTGAATCAAGGTCCAAGAACTCTTTCTTACAGTCCTACAGAAAATGCTGTTCTTATCTGCTCAGATGTGGATGGAGGATCTTATGAGTTGTATGTGCTACCAAAAGACAGCATTGGTAGGGGTGACAGTTTGCAGGAGGCGAAGAAAGGTCTTGGTAGTTCTGCTATATTTGTGGCTCGGAACCGGTTTGCTGTGCTTGACAAAGGCAACAACCAAGTCTTAATCAAGAACCTGAAAAATGAGGTGGTTAAGAAGAGTGGCCTCCCAGTGCCTACCGATGCAGTATTTTATGCTGGAACAGGTACCTTGTTGTGTAGGTCAGAGGATAGAGTAGTTATATTTGATCTCCAGCAGAGGCTTGTTCTTGGTGATCTTCAAACTCCTTTTGTGAAGTATGTTATTTGGTCTAATGACATGGAGAGTGTTGCTTTACTCAGCAAGCATACCATTATCATTACTAACAAGAAGCTTGTGCACCAGTGCACTCTTCATGAGACAATACGTGTTAAGAGTGGAGCCTGGGATGACAATTGTGTTTTTATTTACACCACCCTAAACCATATAAAATACTGCCTTCCCAATGGAGATAGTGGAATAATTCGAACACTTGAGGTTCCGATATACATAACTAAGGTTTCTGGAAATACTATATTTTACCTGGATCGTGATGGGAAGAATAAGACTATAGTCATTGATGCTACAGAATACATTTTCAAGCTCTCTCTGCTTCGGAAGAGATATGATCAGGTTATGAGTATGATAAGAAACTCTCAGCTCTGTGGTGAGGCCATGATTGCTTATCTGCAACAGAAGGGGTTCCCTGAAGTGGCTCTCCATTTTGTCAAAGATGAGAAAACACGCTTTAATTTGGCTCTAGAGAGTGGGAACATTCAAATTGCTGTTGCATCAGCTAAGGAGATTGATGACAAAGATCATTGGTATAGGTTGGGTGTGGAGGCCCTTCGCCAAGGCAATGCAGGTATAGTGGAATATGCCTACCAGAGGACAAAGAACTTTGAGAGGTTGTCTTTTCTTTATCTCATAAATGGTAACCTGGAAAAGCTGTCCAAGATGCTGAAAATTGCAGAAGTTAAGAACGATGTTATGGGTCAGTTTCACAATGCTTTGTATCTTGGTGATATCCAGGAACGTGTTAAGATCTTGGAGAATGCTGGTCACTTGCCTCTTGCTTATATTACAGCATCAGTCCATGGGCTACAGGATGTGGCCGAAAGGTTAGCAGCCGAGTTGGGAGATGATGTCCCTCCTTTGCCAGAGGGGAAAGAACCTTCCCTATTGATGCCTCCATCCCCCATTACGAGTGGTGGTGATTGGCCCCTTCTGAGAGTCATGAAAGGCATATTTGATGGTGGATTGGATAGTATTGGCAAGGGTGCTGTGGATGAAGAGGAGGAGGGTGCAGAAGGTGATTGGGGTGAAGATCTTGATGTGGTTGATGTTGATGGCTTACAGAATGGGGACGTTACTGCAATTTTGGAGTATGGGGAAGTGGCTGAAGAAAATGAAGAGGAGGGTGGATGGGACCTTGAAGATTTGGAACTTCCCCCCGAGGCAGACACCCCAAAGGTTTCTGGCAGTGCTCATTCTTCTATTTTTGTGGCACCAACTCCGGGTATGCCTGTAAGTCAGATTTGGAGTCAGAGATCATCTCTTGCTGCTGAACATGCAGCAGCTGGTAATTTTGATACAGCAATGCGTTTGCTGAGCAGGCAACTTGGCATAAGAAACTTTGCTCCTTTGAAATCCATGTTTCTTGATCTTCACACTGGCAGCCATAGCTATCTTCGTGCATTTTCATCCGCTCCAGTGGTGTCCTTGGCAGTTGAGAGGGGATGGAGTGAGTCTGCTAGTCCTAATGTGAGGTGTCCACCAGCCCTGGTGTTCAATTTTTCTCAGTTGGATGAAAAGCTGAAGGCTGGTTACAAGGCCACAACAGCTGGAAAATTTACTGAGGCTCTTCGGGTCTTCCTCAGCATTCTTCATACAATTCCCTTGATTGTTGTGGAATCAAGAAGGGAAGTTGATGAAGTCAAGGAGTTAATCATTATTGCTAAGGAGTATGTTCTTGGTCTGCAAATAGAGCTTAAGCGAAGAGAAATGAAAGACAATCCAGTGCGGCAACAGGAGCTTGCTGCATACTTCACCCACTGCAACCTTCAATTGCCTCACCTCAGACTTGCTCTGCAAAATGCAATGACTGTCTGCTACAAGGCAAAGAACCTGGCTACAGCAGCTAACTTTGCGAGACGTCTGCTTGAAACAAACCCCACAAATGAGAATCAAGCAAAGGCAGCGAGGCAAGTGCTTCAAGCAGCTGAGAGGAATTTGACAGATGCCTCCGAGCTGAACTATGATTTTAGAAACCCATTTGTGACATGTGGGGCAACTTATGTGCCAATTTACAGAGGACAGAAGGATGTATCTTGCCCATACTGTACTATTCGCTTCGTGCCTAGCCAGGAAGGGCAATTGTGTACGGTGTGTGATCTTGCAGTGGTCGGGGCAGATGCTTCAGGGTTGCTCTGTTCCCCTTCACAGATACGATGATGAAGCTGCAGAAATTGGATCTACTTTCAAACTTCATCTTGCAGATCCTTTTAGCTGCAAAACCGGCCTCATCGATCAATTCGTATCTGCATGTTAAAGGTCAGATTATTACTGAAGAAAAAATTGAGAACAAAGTTAATTTGTTTGTGCTATTTCCTTTTCTTTGCCTTTTGTTTTATTCCTCTTAATAGAGTTCATTATGATTTTCATATGTAAGAATGAATTTGGAATTATAATTTTCAGGCTATTCTTGTTTTTTGTTGTTTCATAGACATTAATAGAATAGTCATGGAGGCCTTGTTAATGATGATATGTCATAGATTGCACTTGCATGCATATATTGATTTATGCATGATATGATTTTCAATATTCACTCTGGAGTTTTGATTGGTTGCAACTTGTTGAGCAGTGGAAGTGAATATCTTTTCCAATTCAAATAGTTAGAAGCTTTTGTGTGTGTGTATATATATATATAGCATTTTGCTAATTTTGGGGTAAAAATAATATTTAAAAAGAGAAAGGATTTTATTTGACTTACAATTTCACAGTAATTAGAGAACATTTAGGAAGCTCTTAGCTTATACTAAATATAAACTATGATTTTTGCATGATCTATTATGCCTCTACTCTAAATGAGTATGTAATGATTATACTGCTACTTTCTCTGTTTAAAAAATATAAATAATAGAAAACCTTTGTGACTAAACAAACAATTGCAAAAATATAAAACTTAACTAAGTAATAAGTATCCTCTGTTATGAATCCCAAAAACAAATAGCACAAATTGTCTTGAATATATACAATTTCTGCATTTTAAATTTAAAACTTTTTAATCTTTTTCTTTCTTTCTTTTTTATTTTAGTTTTCTTAGAATTAAGCCCATACGTTTCAAGAAACTATTATACTATAGACGTAAGCTTTCAAGCCAACCTTTCTAAAAGGAAACCCCCCAAATATGCTCTCTATAATGGCCCAATATGGACCATTAGTCAGCCCAAAGCTACAGTAACTAGCCTGTACCGTACTCGACGCAACTACGCTTATATTGTATCCGAATTCCGAATAGTCAATTTATTATTTAAAATATTTAAAATTAAATGAAATTAATTTTTATTTAATAAAATAATAAGTGGACGGATACTTGATCTTAAAAAATCTCTGTCCAAAAATCGGCCCGGATCGGGATTGCTTAACGGACAGTTTAACGCATAGACAGATACTGTTAGCTTTGCTCATTTTCTTGGGGGAAGAAAAAACTAAACGCAAACTGCAACCCCAAAAACTGTACTAAAAAAGAGAGAGGGAAAATGAAGAAGAAAACCACATCTAAGGTTATTGTTTTTCCAACCATGAAAGAAGATCCAGAATAAATTTTCTTGATAGAAGACGAAGAAAGTGATCTTTCTTATTGGGAATTCATTAACTCCTCTGATTCTGATGCTGATGATATCCTCTCTCTCTCTCTTCGATGCTTCTTGACACTCTTCGCTTTCTTCCTCCCCAAAGGACAGCCCGATTCCTGATCTGATTCAAGATTATGATGATGATCATCATCATCAACTTGATTATGAGCCATTCCGTGATGAGTATGGTGAGCCATACATAGGTGATCACCAAGAGGATGATGGTGATAATTATGATGATGACGAGGAGGAGAAGGATGGGTATGATTTGGATGATTGTTGAGAAAAATTTAGAGTAGATAACTCTAATTTTACCACTCAAAGAAGAAAGTTTAGATTTTAGGAAAACTCACAAATGCTCACACTTCACTCTAGACTACACTCTTTAGAGAAGAACTCCTTAGGAAAACTTAGAACTTTTATTGCTTATTGAAGCTTACTACTTGATGATTTACAAATGCAAGGGAGGGGGTATTTATACAATACCAAGACAAACACAAGCCACACAAATATAAAATCTAAATAAATTACAACCACCCATTGTTGTTTAATAACAACCACACATTTAAATCACACAATTACAACCACAATTACAACCACACAACTACAACCACACATTAAACCACACAACTACAACCACACATTAAACCACACAATTACAACCACACATTAAACCACACAACTACAACCACACATTAAACCACACAATTGCAACCACACATTGTTAGGCTTTTATTTTTCCTTGGGCTGGTATTGGACAATTTAACACTCCCCCTCAATACCAGCTCTTCCTCTTTGCACCATGTTGAGTTGACGACGAAACATTTCAAATTTGTTGATACTCAAACCTTTTGTGAATAAGTCTGCCATTTGATCATCTGTCTTGATCTGCTTCATCTCAATTTCTTCTTGTAGAACCTTTTCTCTGATAAAGTGATAATGCACTTCTATATGTTTGGTTCTTGCGTGAAAGACTGGATTTTCTGCCAAACGAATTGCTGACTGGTTGTCGCAATACAACGGAACTGCATAATCTACTGGTTGATGTAGATCACTCATTAGTTGTATCAGCCACGTACACTCTTGAGCTGCCATTGCTGCTGCTCGATACTCAGCTTCGGTAGTTGACAATGATACCGTTGGTTGTCTCTTACTGCACCAAGAAATTGTTCCAGAACCAAGTTTAAACATGTACCCAGTTGTTGATCTCCTGGTGTCATGATCTCCTGCATAGTCAGCATCACAATAACCAACTAACTTACAGTCTTCACCTTTCTTGTACAAAAGACCATAATCTATTGTACTTTTCACATATCTCAGTATTCGTCGAACTGCTTCTAAATGAGGCTTCTTCGGATTTTGCATATACCGACTCATCACACCAACTGTATAAGAAATGTCAGGTCGAGTCAAGGTTAAGTAGATCAGGCTACCTACCAATTGTCGATACATAGTTGCATCTTCCAAGTCTTTGCCTTCAAGTGCACACATCTTGCCATTTGGTTCCATCGGTGTTGAAATTGGCTTGCTCTCGAGCATTCCAAACCTTTTTAGCAAATCTTTAGAATATTTTTGTTGACAGAGAAATATTCCTTCTTGTATGTGATCAACCTCTAGACCAAGAAAGTGCTTGAGTTGTCCAAGTTCTTTCATTTGGAAACGAACTGATAAATTCTTCTTGGTTTGAAGAATTTCTGCCTCATAATCACCAGTTATGATTAAATCATCCACATATATCAATACGATAGCTAGCTTTCCTCCATTAGCTTTGACAAACAAGCTGGAATCTGCAGGTGTCACTGAATAACCACTATGAGTTAAAAATTCAGCAATCTTACCATACCATGCTCTAGGTGCTTGTTTCAATCCGTAAAGTGCCTTTCGCAGCTTACACACATGCTCAGGATGATTTTGGTTTTGAAATCCCAATGGTTGAATCATGTAGATTTCCCGATCTAGCTCTCCATGAAGGAATGCATTCTTCACATCCATCTGCCACAAGTTCCAGTCTTTGTTGGCTGCAAGGGCAAGTAGGACTCGTACGGTTGTAAGTCTTGCCACCGGACTAAACGTTTCATCATAGTCTAGCTCATACTTCTGAGAGAAACCACGAGCCACCAACCGTGCCTTGTACCTTTCAATCGACCCATCTGGACGATGTTTTATCTTGTAAACCCACTTGCAGGATATGGGTTTCACATCTCTTGGTTTTGGCACTAGATCCCAAGTCTGATTCTGCTCAAGCGCAGTGATCTCTTCTTTCATAGCCATAATCCACTCAGAACTCTGTGATGCTTCTTCAAACGTCTCAGGTTCTGTAGCAATTGGTTCTTCCACTGTGGCTGCATTAGCATATTTGGGATTTGGCTTCCGTGCTCTTGTTGTCCTTCGGATTTGTGATTGTGGAGATGGTTCTTCCACTTCACTCGATCTAACATCTGGTTGATACACACCAGTTTGCCAAGGACTCTGGACTAACACTTGCTCGTCATCGTTATGATCACATAGGTCTTCTACTTCATCTGAAGTTGATTGAAGTTGGACAATATACTCTCCCATTTTCTGTTGTAACATGTCTTCAAATTCTTTTGAATCTGACAACACCTCCTTTTCTGAGGACCACCAAGAAGATGCTTCATCGAATACCACATTGCGTGAAGTGTAACATCTTCCACTCGTAGGATCACAACATTTCCATCCTTTCCTTTGGTTGTCGTATCCCACAAAGATACACCTAGTTGCTTTCTTATCAAACTTGCTACGTAAATGATCAGGAACAAATACATAACATACACAACCAAATACTCGAAAGTAGCTGACTGAAGGTTTCATTTTCCACAATTTCTCAAAGGGGGAAACAAACTCTAACCTTGGTTGAGGAAGTTTGTTGATCACATGGGCTGCGGTTCTCATAGCTTCGGCCCAAAATCTTCCGGGTACATTCTTTGCATGCAGCATACTCCGACAAATTTCTGCAAGATGCCGATTCTTTCTCTCTGCTACACCATTCTGTTGTGGTGTATTGACACAAGTATACTGATGACGTATGTTGCATTCTCGTAGGTATTGAGAGAATTCGCCTGAGCTATATTCTCCTCCATTGTCTGTGCGCAAGCAACATATCTTCTTTTCCACTTCTCCTTCAACTATCTCTTTGAACTCTTTAAACTTTGAGAAAGTGTCAGACTTTTCTTTCATAAAGAAAACCCACACATACCTGGAGAAATCATCAATAAACGTCACCATGTACCGCATTCCACTAATTGATGGTTGCTTAACGGGCCCAAATACATCAGAGTGAACTAACTCTAATGGTTCTTTTGCTTTAAACTTTGACTCCTCGTATGGCAATTGGCGTGCTTTACCATATTGGCATCCTGCACAAACTGTGTCTGTTCTTATGTCAAGCTGAGGAAGTCCCTTAAGCATCGACTTCTTCATCATCATACTTAGCTTGGAATAACTAACATGACCTAACCGCATGTGCCATAAATCTGCTGTATCGCTCCTTCTTGTCTTGTCTACATATGCTGACTCTGCTGACATCACGTAGACTGACTCCAGACGTCGTCCTTCCATCATCGGCTGTCCTGAGATTTTGAGATCACGATATACCTTCACATCCCTTGGACCAAACAGAATATGGTGACCTGACGATGTTAATTGTGCCACTGAAAGCAAATTTTTCTTCATGCCTTGGACATGGTAAACATCTTGTAGTGGTACCTGATTATGACTATATCGAGGTGCTATTACCGTCTTACCGATGTGAGTAATCGGTAATCTTGAATTATCAGCTGTCACAACAATGCGATTTCCCTTGTATTCTGACAGGTTCTGCAACTTCTGTTTATCGCCTGTCATGTGATTTGAGCAACCTGAATCGACAATCCAGTCATTCTCATAGTCAATTCGGTCAGCCATTGTTACTGTGAGAGCTAACTCTTCCTCTTCCATAGCAAAAAATGCTTCAGCGTCCCAATCATCTTCGCTTTTCTCCTTTGTACTAGAAGTAGCAGCATTGCTCTCAGTGGGCCTTTTGTTAAACCAACAATCTTTTGCCATGTGACCTTTCTTGTCACAGTTGTAACAGTTACCTTCAAATCTTTTATTGTTGCTACGATTCTTTGAAGCTCCCCCTGGACGAGAGCTCCCTTCTCCTTGATGACTTTTTGTCTTGTCACCATACTTTTTAGATCCACCACCGACGTGCTGTTTGAATTTGCCTTTGCTTTTGTTGGTGTAGAGTGCTTCCTCTTCACTTTTCAACGAGACCCCTCCCATTTGCTTGGCCATAGATTCTTGACCAACAAGCAAATTTTCAAACTCTACAAGTGATGGTTGAGTTGGCCATCCTTGTATAGCGGCAACGAAGCTGCGATATTCGGGCCTCAAACCATGGATAATTATTCTTTTTACCCTGGTATCTCCAATAGCGGCTGTAGGATCTAAATCAGAAATTTCACGGCATAACGTTTTTACCTTGTGAAAGTATTGAGCAATCGGTATATCTCGTTGTGCAACTGATAACAATTCATTCTCAAGAAGTTGAAGTCTTGTGTCATTCTTTCTCGAAAAGAGTGCATCTAAAGTATCCCACGCTTCTTTTGGCGTTTCTAGCTTTTGTATGTGTTCCAACATTTCTTCTTCAACTGTGGTCTTAAGGGCAAACATGGCTTTACCCACTTTAATCTTCCATTTGCGCAAGGTTCCTTGAGCATCTTCTTGCTCGGGCTTCGTAACTTCACTACCACCAACGACTTCCCAAAGGTCTTGACCTTGTAGGTAAGACATCATACACGTCTTCCACGTGTTGTAATTTTTGTGATTGAGCTTCTTGATTCCTCCAACTACTTGAAGATCACCCATCGTGTCGGCAAGACTAACAATACCGAACAAGCTTGATTTTGAGACACAAACTTGTAGAGTACAAACTCCTCACAACTCAAGAACGCTCAAACCAAAAATAGTACCTGAATAACTATGTCACCGTGAATAGTACCGTATACGTGAACAGTATTGTACGTATGTCGTACACTAGAACAAATCCAGTATACGCTAACAATTACTGCAAAAGTATACAACCACACGTATGAATAGTAACCGTATCTGTGAATAGTGACCGTATACTGGAACAGTGACCGTAGCCCGTGAATAGTGCACCAGGTAGGTTCCCAGGAAAGAGAGGTGGGTCACTGATAGACACACTTAAATACCAAGTCTTTCCTAGCCAGAACTTCCCTAGACACTTTCACACTACCACACTTTATTTCCAGCAACAAGAATAATTCTTTTCTGATGTGGAAGATCAGACAATACTGCAACCACAGAGCATACTAAGAACCAACACTTTCACTGCAGCGGAATAAGGACCACGAACCAATGGCTCTGATACCAATTGTTGAGAAAAGCTTAGAGTAGATAACTCTAATTTTACCACTCAAAGAAGAAAGTTTAGATTTTAGGAAAACTCACAAATGCTCACACTTCACTCTAGACTACACTCTTTAGAGAAGAACTCCTTAGGAAAACTTAGAACTTTTATTGCTTATTGAAGCTTACTACTTGATGATTTACAAATGCAAGGGAGGGGGTATTTATACAATACCAAGACAAACACAAGCCACACAAATATAAAATCTAAATAAATTACAACCACCCATTGTTGTTTAATAACAACCACACATTTAAATCACACAATTACAACCACACATTAAACCACACAACTACAACCACACATTAAACCACACAACTACAACCACACATTAAACCACACAATTACAACCACACATTAAACCACACAACTACAACCACACATTAAACCACACAATTGCAACCACACATTGTTAGGCTTTTATTTTTCCTTGGGCTGGTATTGGACAATTTAACAGATGAGTTGGTGCCACGTGCATTGAGTGGGAAATTTTGTAAGGCAAAGGATGAGGAAATTAGGGAAGAGGGCATTTGCCAAGATGCACAGTTCAAAAAAGTCACCATTTTTGTATGTGAAGCCTGGGTGTGTTCATGGCAAGCATTGGCTTGGATTGAAGCGCAGTTTCTAGATAGAAAAAGGTAGCAACTTTGGAGGTGATTCATGGAGGAATGCGCCATCTTTAATTGGGTACTTGTTGGAATCTTCATTTCATTTAAGTTGTAATTACTGTAGTTTGGATTGCTTAATTATTAGGTTTAATTTAATTTGACTTGGCTCAGCTCAGTTGGTTGTTAATAACCTAATTATTATGTTAGTGTTTATAAAAGTTTATTCTGTAACCTCCATGGGTGCTCTTTCTTCCTTTTTTTCTGAGATTTCCAAATACCAGAATGAATCTATTTGTGTCCTTTTGGTGTCGCTTGACGTTTTGATGTGCCATTGAGAGTTTGTTCTAGGCCTGAAATTGTTGTCTAAAGGTCAATTCTGATATTTGTGAAGAAACTGGTTTGAAAATACCTCAGTGGAAATGGAAATCTATTGGAGTTTCATATTGGTTAGAATAAGGATATTTAATGTTTTTTCTATGCTGTTTCTAATCAATCGTGGGAATTTTGGGGAAAATGGGTGTGTGATGTGAATTGCAAAGTTGAGCATGAAAATGAAATCCATGTCAATCATTTAAGACCTTTGGTGTGTGCCTTTGTGGTGAACTTTCTTTGGCCCCTTCAAAGTCTTTGTAGTGGCATGATTCTTGTGAATCAAGATGCCTGAAGAGCCACAATATGGACTTCTTGAGTGGAGGAACTTTAGCATTAAAGCATAGATTGACAAAGATTTGGCTTGAATGCTGGAGAAATTGTTCTTAGGTTATTCTGAAGTGATGTAGATGTGATTATAAGAGTTTCTTTCTCTTTGAGGCTAACTTTTTGGCCAGAAAATAAGAGTATTAGTAACATTAATTAGGATCAAAACAAAGTAACAAAACCCAGTAACAAACCTTAAGGAAAAAGAGTGCAAACGTAGCAACTCATGAACCTAAGGCTACAACAACCACCCCTTACAGGGAGCAGGCAAGCCATCCCTGGCACATCCCCTTTTTTAAGGTCTTAATAATGTCTACAAGCCCTGATATCCTTGAAAACAGGTTCCACTGTTCAGTGAACACCTTTCTATCACCTTGCTTGTGTCATCCTCTCCTGGCAAAACCAATTTATTGGGATGTGTAACGTACACGTTTATATAACTCAAGATCTTTATTTTTCTTTTCTCATTTTTTTTTCGATGTGGGATTAAAATATCTTGTTTACTTCTTGGGTGCTTGGCATGACAGTTGCTACTATCTAATATAATATTATCTCTAGTCCAATTATCCTCAGGGCCATCCAATTACAATCCCTGCTACTATCTGCCAGGTTTCCAGTAATTCAAGTAAAAACTTACTCAAGAATAGATTGGGCCAAATCCAATTTCAAGAGAGGAAGGAGTTAAGGTCAAGGTCGTCTCGTCGTCCCAACTCCCCAAGTGGTTCGTGAATTATTATCAAGTTCATCATTTCATACCCCAGACCCTGGCCCCTTTGCCTCCATCTACAAGAGAAGACGTGACAAGCAAAGAGTAAACCTTGGAAATTTTTGGCCATCCAAACTGCTGCAGATTTGGGGACTGAAATGAAAGGGAAAAAAAAAACTATCAACAGTAATTCTACAGTCAGCATCGCCGTGGATTGGATTCTGATCCAATTTGTAAAAAGATATGATACTGACCCATTGCAGAAACCATGCATATTTGTCGTCTCCTAGTGCCCTTCATTTCTTCAAACAAATTTCCTTTTCATCTGAAAGAAGGTTTTAAGTGCAAAATGCAAATCTCTTGGGATTTTGAAGCCTGAGAAACTAAAATGCAACTATGCAAGGTGTGCATTTTCGTATATAGGGCCTGTTTGTCTTAAACGACTACAGAATTCTGATATTTGTGAAGCAAATTATCGAAAAAGATTTATTGATATTGAAATGGATATCTATAAGAATTAGAGTTCATTTGCTTATCTAGTATATAAAATTATGTTTACTTTTGATTTTTGTCTCGAGAGGTAAAGATTTATAAAATTTTACATGTTGCATTTTGATCTTTTATTCAATATTTTAATGAACAAATATCCTCAATCTCACTTGGTATCCCTTCATTATAATCATGCAATGTTTTCAATACAATTAATTTTTTAAAATTAAAACTAATTTTATTATGAACACATGTCAAATAACTATTAAAACGACACCAAAAAAAAAAAGCAAAAAAGAGTATAAGATATCTATTCTGTTTTAACAGGTATTATTAAAATTAAATTCATATTGATAATAATTTCTAATACTAAGGTAAAAAAAAATTATAAAAAAAATCATAATTTAAAAATAAATAAATAGATTACAAATATTAAAATTCAAACTGAATTTTACTTTTTTGAACCAATTAGATTTAATTTTGGGTTGGAAAGAAAAATAGCTTTCAGCCATTGTAAGTGTAGAGCATCACTTTGTTTAGTAATTAGTATATGGTTGTTTTAATCTGACTAAAGTAGAAACACCCGTCGGGCATCTAGGAGGTGGGACTGCCAATAAAATTTGAAGTTTGGGAAGAAAAGGAATCGGATAAAGCGTTTTTGTCAAATTATAATTCCACTCTCATTTTCCATCACTTGCCAGGCTTTGCTTGTCATTTTCACTACCTTTCTATAACAATTGCCTTTTGCTAGCACGCTCATTACTTCAATTTTGTTGCGAAACACTCAACTTAAAAACTTTTTCCAAATCTCAAAGACCCCTCCTGTCCATTGCCCACCGCCTCAATGTTTTTGTTTTTTTTTTTTATTTATAAAGGAAGAATTTGAAATAAGAAAATAGATTGTACATGTTAAAAATTTAAATTTATTAAATTTTATTTTTTAAAAATTATTGCATGAATCAATCGGATTAAATTTTGGATTCAAAGCCTCAATCACTTACTAGTGCTATATCAATATTGGTGGTTTTTTTTATACTTAAAGTTATCATAAATTAAATTTTGATCATAAAAATTATATATAAATCTTGCATTTTATCCGATTGCTGAATTTTTTTTTTTTTTTTTCCTTTTCAAATTCAAGACTCAAAAGTGCTTGGCTTAGTGGGGGTTAAACAGTGATACCATGATACACAACTCAATTGTTGAATCCCACAATTTTATGTTCATTATTTAACATTTTTATATAGTTTCCCACCACATGCACCGATAGTATTGATAAAATTACAAGATTTTTAATATAAGAGGCACTCAAATAAGGATATACTTAGTTTGATATTTTTTGGTTAATAGACTTTAATATATATAGTTTTACCATACTACAAAATACTAGCTGAACTCTTTCGAATGATAAATATTAGCTATGTATAGCAAAATATTTATATATTATTGTGTTCTAAGCAATATTTGATTCAATAAATAAATGTATGAATTCAAAGAAAATAACACAATCAAATCATAGCTCAAGTAAAATGTCCACCTATCTTCTAAATCAATTAAGTGCCATATAGGAGGTTTTTATTAAAAAAGAAAAGGAGTAGGACAAGCAAATTTGGCCATTTAAAATGCCATATATTAGGCAATTTGATAGAAAATCCAAATATCAGCTGTTTCCATTAATCTGAAATTTTGATTCAATCCATAAAATATTCAATATATTGATCATCAATCAAAGATCAAGTTATAGGTCTATAGATCTTTGGTTTAGTGATACTCCAGTACATAAATTTCATGATTAAAAAAAATCGAAGTTTAATTCAGGTAATTTCAAAGATTCATAAATTTTTTTAAAAAAATAATATTTAATAAATTTAAAATTTTAATTTTAACTTTAACATTTGTAATTTTAAATTTAAAAAATTCATGACAAAATATTTTTGTAATCAAAAGGATATTGCGCTTATGGTGATGACTGATGATTTTTCTTCTTCTTCTTCTTATGGTGATGACTGATGATTTTTCTTCTTCTTATTGATTGTTATCATTGAACATTAGAAACATTCTTAGCAACGGCAAGCAGCTTCCCCCACAGATGTCATTTTCCAAATCCCCAAAAAGACAAAACCATTCAAACATTACTTGAATTCATTTTTTTATGTCTTTAGGTTTTCCAGGTACACGTGTAAGAAAATCAATGCTCTTTCATGTTGTCCCCCTTCAAACCAAAAAAGGGCAAAGAAAATAATAATCTATTGTCAGCTCCAATTATCCCTTTTCAGATAAGGTTTCGTTTAATTAATATTTATAGATATCAATTAAAAAAAAATTATATTTAATATATTATTTTTATTAAATTAAAAAAATATTTTATTAATTACATTTATTTATATATATATAACTTTAATTAGTGTCATTAAACACTAATTAACATTTTTTTTTAGATAATAATGAATAATAGATAATGAAAAAAAATTGATAATTTGTTATTTTTTTAATATATATATTTGAGATTGCGAACTTTAACTAATAAAATTAATAACAGTCTAGTAAATATTCTTCCCCATTATATAATCTTTAAGTGATGACTTGGTTCATTTCTCAATTTATTAATGCTACTGTAATTTACGTGAAATGAACAATTTATGGGTGTTCACTTGTTCTTTATATATATATATATATGTAAAAAATTAATTTTATATATTTTTGTAATTTTTTAAATGATTTATATTCATTTGTTTAATTTGATCGTTGTATTTCATATTTTATTTGTGTAGATCGTGCACGTCAAATTTTGAATAAATTAAAAATATTTAATAATTTGTATGATCTAAAAAAAATTTAAATCGTTAAATATATATAAAAAAGAAGATATTCTAGATCGGCATGATAAAGATATCGGATCGATTCGAAACTTTAAGTAATCGTCGAGTGCGATTATATTACTAAATCTAGCGATCAAATTATTAAAATATTAATCATACATAAAATTATAAAAATATGTAAAATTAATTAATTTTATACGAGTATAAATTGATACTTATATAAATAATATCTATCTATCTTGCAGCCATTAGTTTAGAACTTATGCCTTTCATCTTAATTAATTAACAACAATAAAAAATAGCAAGAGGATTCAATAATAATAAAAATATTAGGCTTAATGCAAAAATTGCCCCCGAACTATACACCTATTCTCATTTTGGTATCTAAATAATTTTTTATCCTAATCGGGTACATATACTATAATTCCGTCAAACAGATTGGTACTTGACACTAACACCGTTAAATAAATGCTGATATGGCAAATAGTAACCAATGAGAGCGTGACACGTGACACAAAAAGCTATGTCAGCCCCTATTTCAATGATGCCATGTCATCATTAATTTTTTTTAAAAAAAACTCAAACAAAATAGGGGAAAAAATTTAAAAAATTCACACTTTTTTTAAAAAATTTCAAAAAATTCAAAAAAAATACAAGAAAGGCAGAGAGGGGGCGGCCGACCGCCAATCGGCCTTAGGCCGACGAGAGAGAGGGCGAATCGGGAGAGGGAGAGAGAGGGGGAGAGAGGGAAAGAGAGAGAGAAAAAAGCGGGGAGGCCAGTCGGCCGCAGCCTGGCCGGCCCAGGGCAGATCCGACGCCAATCTGTCCTGAACCGGCCAGGCTGCGGCAGACCGACGCCTTTCTCTTTCCCTCTCCCTCTTCCCTCTCTCTTTCTCTCTCCCTCTCCCCCTCTCTCTCTTTTATATTTTTTTATTTTTTTCAGATTTAAAAAAAATATATTTTTTTTTTTGTTTTTTTAATTTTTACAATTTTTTCTATTTTTTATGTTAAAAATCTGAACATGTTAGAATTTTTTATTTAAAAATATATATATATATGAATTTTTAAAATTTTGTATTTTTTCTAATTTTTTAATTTAAAAAAATTGTGATTTTTTTATTTTTTTTATTTCAATGATGATGTGGCATCTTAGAATTAGGGCTGACATGGCATTTGTGTCATGTGTCACACTCTCATTGGTTGTTATTTGTCATGTCAACATTTATTTAACGGTGTTAGTGTCAGGTACCAATCTGTTTGACGAAATTATAGTATAGGTACCCGATTGGGACCAAAAATTTTTTAGTTACCAAAGTGGAAAAGAGGGTATAGTTTAGGGGCAATTGTTTATTTAAGCCTTAGGTTTTTTTGGGATAAATTTGTTTATGAGTCGAGTCAATCTGAAAATCTATTTTACTGTTCATAAAATATTAAAATATTATTTTTTATTAATATTTATAAATTTTATAATTAAAAACTATTTTTTTTATTCATAAACAATAATTCGAGTCGAATTAAAAAAAATTATATCAAAATTTAATTTAATACAAATTGGATAAATAATCCAATTTTTGGACAGATTGGAGAGTGTCATAGTCTTAATTTTCTCCTGCCATTGCCAATCCTTTGATAAAAAGCAACAAGAAGAAATAATATATACAACCAGATATTGCCAACGTGTGAGTAGCCCAAGCATTGACTCCCTTAGCCTCAATTCAATGGATCGAATAATATATTCTAATCAAGGTAACGATCAATTTTTCCCTATTTACACACAACAAAATAATTTAATTTTTTTACAGCTCTTTTCTTTAGCATGTATTGTATTTATTACCAACATTTTTTTTTTTTGTTATATATATATATATACTTCACGTTCTACATTTACAATACAAAATGTATGTTGATTTTGCAAAAGTAAAACAGTTACTCTTTAAATATCTTATACAAAACTATAGATAATTAACACTTGCATTCATCACATATATATAGCTAGTCTCTCTCTCTCTCTCTCTCTCTCTCTATATATATATATATATATATATATATATATATATCATGACTATGAAACACTACAATCCCATAAGAGTATTTTGTAAAAAAATCATTTTATTATCTATACTATATATAAAGTGAGTGATTGGATTGGTGTCACGAGTCAAGTGACACCAACAAAGTTAAAAAAAATACAAAATGATCAAATAAATTATTATATAAAAAAATATATATCAAGGGTAATTTTCAAATTATATATGATTTTTTAATTTGAAAAAATTTATCAACTTTTTTCAAAAACTATATATACTTACAAACTACCTACTAAATAATTGTTTTATAAAAAAAAGAATATTCACTTTTTTTTTTCATTCACCCACGTAGTAGGAGAAAATTCTAAAGAATGCTCTTCAGAATGAGTTTCCCGTAGGCTCCATTACATATGTAATTTGTCATATTTATATGTAATTTGTGTTATGTTTATATATTAAAAAAATTACATAAATACATGACATATTTGTCATGTTTATATGTAAATAAAAATTACATATAAACATGATAACTTTATGTAATTTATCTATGTTTATATATAATTTTATCATATTTTACCCTAAAATTCTCCCATAATAGGTTTGTCTTAATCTAGTACTAATGAATGGATATTCCCCTATCCTGTCACCTCATTGATTTTACGGGAATTTAAAAATTATACTGATGATATGAGATAATTTTATTATTATTATTGTTTTTTTTTTGTACTTATCATTTTATTAAATATTGCATTTAGATAGTATTTACAACTTTCTTGTATGTATTAGTGTACATCACTTCATTTGTTGCATAACATAAAACGGGAATTTTGAATTTTCTAATTTCTGAAAACAAAATGGGATTACTTCCCAAAAAAATGGTCATTTATATGCAAGTATTTTCATGACATTTAATACCTTTACATTGTTATAAAAACTAAAACTTAATTTCAAGCCAAAATTAATTAGAAAGGTACAAATTGAATTTCTTGAGGAGTAGCAGACTTTTTCCCCCAAAACTAAGGATGTAGTCTTTCGATAAAAGCTTTTGAATTCAAGACATTAAATCAAAGATAGAAAAAGTTGAATTTAGGGTTTAATCCATTCACGTAATTACTTTTAATATCTAATATTTTATCGATCTGGTTCAAATCTTCACGTCTATATATAATCTCTTTCTCTGTTTTTAAGTGGTCTGATTTTATTTTTTTGTTCTTTCATGGAAGAAAGCTAGTAAAAGGGAAGGAAAACAGTGTTCATTCTCATTAATAGATCCCAGTTCCAGTTCCACTGAAAAAAGGGAAGGAAAACAGTGTTCTTTCATGGAAGAAAGCTAGTAAAAGTTGGTTCCAGTTCCACTGAAAAAAGATAAAATAAAAATAAATAAAAAAACCATAAATAGATCCCAGTTTAACCCTTACGTCGTACTACGATTTAGGTGAAAATTTACAGAGAGTAGAGGGAGTAGAACGGGATCTAGCCCCAATAAGAAAACCCCACCCCAGCAGAATTGAAGGAAACGTCGGAAAGGCGGGTTTTTGGGGTACAAAGGACAAATAGAAAGTGGAAAGCTGTCAGTTCTTTACCTACACTTCTACTTATCTCTGTGAAAGGTGAGAATATGGACCATACCAGAAGTTGTTTGAACATCAAACTGTTTAAATGATTAAATCTATATACTCTATTACTACTGTTAGCCATTCCAAAGAGAAAATGCTAAGGAACAGGTTATTTTTTTTTTCTATTCTTTTCCTCGTCTTTTCTAACAGTTTCA
The DNA here is from genome assembly GCA_030761205.1 of Fremontodendron californicum. Lineage (NCBI taxonomy): Eukaryota > Viridiplantae > Streptophyta > Magnoliopsida > Malvales > Malvaceae > Fremontodendron > Fremontodendron californicum. Next base: position 40,617,325 of record JAULJL010000002.1, on the reverse strand, counting down.
GCTTTCCAGAAAAATAAAAAACATAAAAGAAAAGCCAAATTGTACTAAATTAGTCATTACCAATGTAAATCAGGTACAGGTGATGTGAGGTGAAGGGGAAGGCAAAAAAGAAAGAAAAAATATGAAAAATATGCACTCCATAAAAAGTTATTATTAAATAATATAATGAATAAAAATTATTTGAAAAAGAGAAATGAATAATTATAAATTATTATAAAAGATAATATAAAAACAAAATTATCCTTGATAAAAAAACCTTCTCTTATCTTTTTATTTTATTTTTTTAATTTACTTTTTAATTAAAAAATAAAAATTCTGAAAATAAAAATTTTTTAATTTTAAAAAAAAAAAAAAAAATTAAATTTTTATTTACTTTTTTAATTAAAAAATTAAAAAAATGCCTAAAATTAATTTTTCTTTATTTTTCTAAATTTTTTTAAATTAAAAAATATATATATTTAAATATTTTATTTTTAAAAATTATTTTCAATTAAAAATTTTAAAAAATAATATTTTCTTAATGAAAGAAAAAAAAAAGTTTTTTCATTAAAAGTAATTTTGTCTTTACAATATCATTTATAATAATTTCTAATTATTCATTTCACATTTTCAAATAACTTTTATTCATTATATCATTTTACAATAATTCTTTATGTAATGCATCTTTTTCATATTAACCCAAAAAAAAGGAAAAAACAATTTATTTAGGATATATAGATTTCTTTATTTTATTGTTTATTCTTGTGTTTTCATTTATGTTTCTGCTGCTGAGCCAGAGAGAGTGGTTTCAGTTCAACAACACTTTCTTAGGTGATGAGGATGATCCTGTGGCGGCGTTTACACTGCTGTGATTCCATTTCTTAACTCTTGAATTCTTCAATTTTTGGTGATGAGAGACCAAAAGGAAAGACTTCCTCCTCTTACTGGTTTCACAATCGTGTAAGAGAAAGAAAAGAAAAAAAAACTGAGAAACCCCAGGAAATTACATTAGCCATGAACTCAAAAATATCTTGTCTAAAAACCCATTAAGACAAACCTGATCAGCAAGATAAAACACCCACCTAGACAAACATCTTCCCTTGTCAGTGTGTAGTGTAAAAGAAGACAAGAGGTTTGTCAAGAAGAAGAAGGTTTTGGAAACTGGAAAGTGAGTGGCTTTTATACAAGTGGTTGAATGAATGATGATGTCGAGGCAAGGAGGATTTGGAGTCGCAAGATGTCAAGATTGTGGAAACCAAGCTAAGAAAGATTGTGGTTACATGAGGTGCAGGACTTGTTGTAGGAGCAAAGGATTTGAATGCCAAACTCACATCAAAAGCACTTGGGTTCCTGCCTATAGAAGGCGTCAAAGGCACCACCAACAAGTCTCTTCTGTTCCACAACAGCACCACCTCCCCTTACACAACCCTAAAAGGCTTAGAGAAAATCCTTCTTCAGGTACACTAGCTTTGCTTTTTCCCTGTATATATATACACATCAATCATATATATGCACAGATCTATTTACTATCATTTTCTTTGTTGATGAATGGATTGGGATATATTCATAGCAAGTTGCAACCCTAGCAGCTCTTTCTCTTTTCTTCTCTTCTCTTCTTTTCTTTTCTTTTCTTTTCTTTTTGTTTCTGTTCTACTGTGAGAATTAATGAATTTTTGACAAGGACATAACTATACAAGGAGAGACAACTAGCTGCCATGTCTCAATCTTTTTTTTTTCCTATTTGCTTAGTTTAAATTTTCCATATTCTTTTAATTGGGTATCCTTTTTTAGGGTTAGAAGTGGGAAATTTTCCAGCTGAAGTGACTTCTGCGGCAACATTTCGATGTGTTCGAGTGAGCTCCATTGAAGATGCAGCTGATCAGTATGCTTATCGGACGGCTGTCAATATTGAAGGGCATGTGTTTAAGGGTATTCTCTATGATCAAGGCCCTGATCAAGGTCAACACTCACTAGGCGAATGCTCCTCTCGACAGACACAGGCGCAGCAGCCAAATCAAATCGATGCTGCTGCTCTAACAATGACTACTACTAGCACTACAACTTCGACTACTTCGGTTGCTGCAGAAACTCTTCTTCCTTTTGCATATGCATCTCCCTTTAATGCTTTCCTGTCAGCTGGTACGCAATTTTTCCTCCACCCAAAATCTTAGCAACTTTTTGTATATGGGGAAAGAAAAAATTAAAGGAAAAAAATTGCTTTAGAAAACCCTTTTTGCTCTAGCAAATTTAATCATCTTTTGAGTTAGAACTCCCGTTTCCCTGCCCTTCTTTGGTCATAGCAGCTGATCACTTGTAGTTGCCCTAGTACATATCTGATATTCATCAAAGTTTAAAGAAAAAAAAAAAAAAGGGAGAAGTGACTTAGTTTATGTAATTTTGTTTCCAAACTCCAAGGACTGCAATTATATGATCTTGTCTCTCTAATATTAAAATGTGGCAAATTACAGATTGGTTTAGCTGTTTGTCCTCTTTCTGATTTCTTTATTCATATTCTCTTATGAGTTCAATTTGAATCTGCCTTGTTTATGAACTTTAAAAAAAACCCAACTTTTTTTCCTGTTAATCCTTTTCTCAGCTGGTTTAGGAACCAGCCTGCCGTCTGACATACAAAGCACTTCTTACATGTTTCAAAACTACAAAGATTAATTGTTTGAGATGGTTAATTTTTAGTATATGTTTTATAGTTTGCTGTATTTGTTTTAATTTCCCAATGCATAGGGTATCAAACTCAGCTACCTATATTTCGAAATACATCATCTAATCTGAAGGAAACATGCCAGAGGATTGATGATCAGGTTATGATCATATTGTTCCTTACCAGCTGCTAAAACTGCAGAAAGATGAAGAAGCTTCACTTCATGTGCAAACATATCACACTTTGTCATATTTTTGTCTTACAATTTTTATTTTATTTTATTAATACATAGAAAGACTTAAATTATATATTGAATCTGCATAATGTCATATGCATATCTTCTCTGTTTATAATTATAGTATATTTTATTGTCCATGCATTGCACGGAACTTTATAAAACCTTTTCTCTGTGTCTAATAATATATAGTATATATAATCCTTGGTTAGGTGATGGACACATCTTAAATTAATTTAATCAAAATTGTGGCATGGGAATCGCCCCTAGATATAGCTATAATGCATGAGCTAAGCTCTTGAGATGAATAATTTTTAGGTTAAAAAAGACTATGTGGGGGGATCTTATGGATTTTAAATGATAATAGTTTTAATTAGAAAGCAATACATGATAAGCTTCGAGTTTGATTTTTTTTGGTAAAGACACAATCACACTAACTATAGGAAAAGATACTTGATGCCCCTTCAATGACCAAGAAAAAAGAAGTTGGAATATATACTTTGTACTTGAAAGAGAAACCAGGTACAAAAGTAAATATTATATATATGGAGAAATGTTATTAAAATAATATTTATAGAAAAAAAAAAAAAGTATAATTAATATTTTTTTAATTCAATAAAAATAATATATTAAATGTAATTTTTTTAAAATGATAATTAAATAATTTTTAACTGGTGTTATATATTCTGCATAAATGGATCTAGAATCAAACTCTCCCTTAGAAAGTTATGGAGTGGATTCTCTCTGAGGTGATGAGCTTCCACTTCTAGGATGGCTTTCCTATTATAGTTAGAAAAACAGTATTAGGAAGAGAGATGGAAACAATTAAAGACTTGTGCAGGAAGAGATATTTGGTGCACATTATAAAAGCATGGTCTTAATTAATTAAAAAATTAAATATATATAGTTGATTAATTACATTAATTATTGATTAGTACTATAGTTGCTTTCAATTCTCAACCTTATTGGATCGGATGGTTATCGCCTGGTTAATTAAACAAGAACTATTAAAATGATGAAGATCAACACAATCTCTGCCTTTCTGCACTATCTTTATTGTGAAGTTTGCTGTCAGAATGTTAGAATTAATCTCTCTCCCATGTTATTTGAAATCGGGAGTGAGTGTCGAATACGGATGTATGTGTCTAATACGAGTATACTTAATTTTTTAAATTTTTTCATATATTGACAAATCATATCTCATATTTATATCCGAATATGTGTCGGACACAAGTATTAAACTCGAAAACTTTAAAAAAATAAAGAAGTCGAATAACGTAAATAAAATATTTTCATTTTATCCATGTAAGTAATATTTATGTTGAACATTTGATCATGAGAACTTTTTTAGTTAGAGAATATTAAGATTCATTGGTATGCTTAATGTATGAGGATTTTATAATCCATTTATATATATATATTGTTATAACGGTTTTTCGACCGCTAGACGAATTTGAAAACAAAAAATGGAGTCGCTACCAATCTTTTTTCCTAGGTGTGATTGGTCACCTATTAAAACCGATTTTAGTAAAATATTTTCGACCCGGGTAAAAATTGGTTATTACATATATATATATATATATATTTCCTTTAATATTGGTTGCTAATTAAATTTTCTTCATTTAAAAGGTGAGAAATTTTATAATCTATATATATATATATATATATATTCTATAATTCAATGTGAATGGGTTATGGGTCTATGTTAAAAGCCAAATATTTTAATTTTTGCTATCAAACATTAATTTTCTTTTCTTTGCGAGTTATTTATGGATTTTTTTTTCGTACACGAGAAAGCATTGATTGTTGAACATGCATTGAAAGGGTTATGTACCCAAAATTTTTTGTAAGGTTTATTAGTGTATATTAATTATATGGTTTTGATAAGGTTCTAATGCATTTTATATGATTTTTTTTTTTAATTTTTTACTTGTGTCTTTTGAACTGCCTTGTTCATTTGGGTTTGTGCCCTGCAGAAAAAAATTATTAAATATCAAAGAGAAAATAAAAAGAAAAAAAGTTTGAGATAAACTCTAGCATAGATATGTTTATGGGTTAAGTCGGGGATCAAATTCGGTTAACTTTTAAAAAACTTTGTCCAAAGCTCAGCCTGATAAGTCGATTCCAAACAAGATTATTTTACTATTTATAAATATTAAAATATTTATATATTTTTACAATTAAATTAAATATTTTTTTATTAATTAAATTATAATTAAGTTAAAATGAATCAAATTTGGGTTTCAAAAATTTTGTCTAATTTTTTATTTGATCTCGATACGTGAACAGATTTATTGAATCTAAGTAAGTGATGCATCTGTTTAAATGAAAATTAATCTAGAAAGTTACAGATGAACAGTACCTACATTAAAGTGTTGAGTAAAGTATCAATATATATCCATGCAAATGATGAAAACCAATAAAGTATGTGAAATGGCCATACAAATTAGATTGGATGGAAAAAGATAGCTAATGGCAGTACTAAATTAATAGTTAAGCAGATGAGGAAGAAACAGAAAAAGTATATATTTTGTGTGTCATAATAATCAAACAGATAGAATAATAAGAAAGTGTCAGCAGCATGCAGAACAGTCATAGTAATTACAAACTTCCAATTAGCCAATTATTCTGAGTTGATCATTATCTCCATCTCGAATCTCGATGAAACTAGCGCTACGCCATGAACTGATCTGGAACGTTAAATCAAATTGGTTATTTTGATGGCGAATAATTATCAATTTAATTACCTTAAAAAGCATGCATATATAAATATGATAATCCATCTTGTTGGGACTCAAATATATATGGTTGATTTTTCCTTCTATTATTATTATTATTATGTTGTTGATCATCAGTTTTCATTGCTGTCGAATCCAATGCAGACATATTTTCCATGCCAGAATATATATGTTGAAAACCTACAATATTAATAATTCATCCATGTTTCTGTAAGATGTGGGCAGGGGCAGCTATATGTTTCTCCATTTTTGCCAATGAAAACAAACAAAAATGCACTACTACAGTTATTTATGAGTAAGGTTGGTCAGAATAGTAAAAAAATTGTTTATTTAGGTTTGATCCATTCATATAAAATTTTACTTTATTATTTAAAATGTTTTTATATTGTATTAATTAAATATAAATAAAATAAAATATTTTGTATTAATTAAATAATAATTCAAATGAAATTCATTAATAAAATTTTTATTTCAAGTTTGATTTAATTTGTCGGATGGAATCGAACCGTAGATAATATATTAATAGCCAAGCTTCTGTCTAAGGTTGGGTAAAAAAAATGACATAAAATTTTTTATTTTTTTATTTACTTTTTTAATTAATTTTTTTTTTAAATAAAAATAATATTTCTAATTTTTTTAATTTAAAAAAATAAATATTTAAATATTTTATTTTTAAATTTATTTTCAATTAAATTTTAAAAAAATAATATTTTCTTAATAGAAATAGAAAGAAAAAGTAAATTTTTTTAAAAATAATTTTATTTTTATAATATTTTATTTTTAAATAATTCTTACCCATTACATTTTTTAACAGTTATTTGATTATTTTGAGCATATTTTTCAGATTTACCTAACTAATTTCCATGAAAAGAAGGCTCCTACCTATTCAGTCTACAAACAGTTACCAGAAGTAAAATTGTCAAACAGTGACATCTCTCAAAATGTGACGTGATTCAGATTCAGTGATTCAGCCATTGATCGGGGGAAAACTGAACTTTTATTATCGCCTTCAAAAGGCTATGTACATACTTGAGAGAAATCAAGAGTCAAAGAAAATGTTGTGATGATGAACCCTAGCTAGTTTTTTCTTTTTCTTTCTTTAACAGTGTTAACCCTAACCTACCCAATGCTACTGCAACAGCAAGAGTGAGATCATTTCTTAGTTCATCGATTGCCTTTTTCTATAGTAAGTTTGGGTACATGCTATTAATATGTACTACTACAACCCAAATAGTTGTTTTGTTTGCTTAATTCAGTAAAGGTGGATAGACCCTGACTTGCATTTATTTTATTTTTTGACTAGCGGCCGTAGGGCGCTTTGAGTACTCTAATCTAATGACGCACTCACCTTTTCATCCTTCTTTTGCTTCTTATTATACCTCATTGGTTGGGCCTGGTTAAGTTGGGATCCGATTTTTTTTTATATTTTTTGTTCAGATTTGATTTTGAAACGGATCGGGCCTATCTGTTAAATCAAAATTTATTGTTCATCGATTAAAAAATTATTTTTTTTTTATTTTTTAAATTAAAATTAAATAAAATAATATTATTATAATAACAAAATACTGTTTCGGATCTGGCTGGAATAAAAATATCAAATCCAAGCTCGATCCAATACGGATCCATCCTACCGGACCGAACGGACTGTCCGACTCATGAGCAGATCTACTTGTCACTTCTTTTCTTTAATTTTACAGCAAACAAATCCACCCATTGGACCATTATTGCATTCATATCTGTTTTTTGTTTTTTTTTTTTTTAATGTTTAGTGTAATATATTTTCCAATCCAGTTACAGTCTTTGTTTGGGACGCTAGACATGGAGTCACGGCGGAGTTTGATATGGAATAACGGTTGATCCATCTTGCTTACTTTCATTAAAATATTCGATGCAAAATCAACCAATCAATAATTAATTTTGATATCACTTATTATGTAATCATTATACTCTTCTCATAAAATTAAACTTATTAAAATATGCAATATTCATATTTATATATTAAAAAAAAACTATTTTTTTTTCCAATTAATTAAAGTACTTGCATACTTCTTGTAGCGCTTAGCGTGATATAAACAACTGTGTTGGGATTTCAGTGAAAAATCAATTTTGTTTTTGACTATCGGCCGTAGGGCTTTGAGTACTCTAATCTAATGACGCACTCAACTTTGCATTCCTTGTTTTGCTTGTCACTTCTTTCTTTTAATAATTTTACAGCGGGATAATGTCTTTATATATGTCCTCAGTTATATGTTTATGTAACCTTCCTTTGATGCCGGAGGCCGGAAGGTTTCATGGCTCTGGTTTTTGACTTATTATTATTGTTCAGAGTCTGCCACTTTGGCTTATCTTAGCTAAAATAAAATAAAAAAAACATACACCTTTACAAAATACTACTACAGTAATGTTTAAGTAAAATCTTCAATTGATGAAATGTGTATAAAGTATTAATAGAGGTTTTTCTTCATATATCTCATTGAAAAATAAGTTGATATTAAATTGTTGATTAATTAAATAGTACTAATACAAAAAAAAAGGGAATTAGATTTTCAACAAGGTCAGTAATAATTTATACAAGTAGTATGATTTTATTTTACCAAAAGAACCTAATTAAAGAAAATAATCAAATAGACAAAAAATTGATTTCAATCAATTACTCTTAAAAATTATGATTTCAAGGGAAATAAAATTATATTCCCTCCATCTCAATTGTATTTGTATGTCACTCTTTGACTTTCACAAAATTTAAGATTTTTTTAGTGTATTTTATATTAAAATTTCATTTTTTTTATATAAAATTAGTGTTTCAAGATTTTTAATGCTGAAAATAAAAAAATATGAAAAATAAAAGTTTTAAGTGTTTAAAATATAGTTTTGAGATATAAAAAATAAAATAAAATAAGAAACCATATGATTTATCAGTAAAGTACTAAATTCTTAATTTTAGTGATCAAAATTCATCTCGACAAACTCAAATATTAAAAAATAATAATAATAAGGGAAGGAATAATTTATTTGTGAATCACGGACCGTTATGTTGATGGGCCCAATCACAATGGGTTATCAGTTTTTTTTTAAAAAAAAATTGGTTTCGAGAATGAATAATGGGCTATCAAGTCGATCTTCCGCTCCAAAGGCCAGCACCTTTGAATCTACTAAAAGCCCAATTTTAAGCCCATATCAATTATGGCGCGAAAATCATCTATCATTTCCCGCCAGATAAGATCCCCTTTCTCCCAGCAGGCCAGTAGGCAGTATCTTTCTCTTTCTCACTTCAGTCCCCAAAAGATCTCCCTCGCTCTTTGCCTCTCTTCTTCTCTTAGCCATGGCTTCGAATTCCTCTCCCGCCAATTTCAACAACGGTAACTCCCTCTCTTTAAAACCTTAATTTTTTTTTTTTATACATTTATAGTACAATTTACTTTTTTTTAATTTATAAATCTAAATCTTTGCAGGTCCTTCCTCTCCCGATGATTCCTTCTCCAGCCCCATCGCCAACACCTCTTCCCCAGCTCATCGTCGCCGGCGTGGCCGCCGCCAAACCCCCACACCTTCCTCCGCCGCCGCAACCCCACCTCCAAACCCATCTCGCTTCGCCAACTCGTCATCTACACCAACCCCATCCCGTTCCACCAGGCGTGGCCGCCGCCCAGCCACATCCCCAACTGCCGCCGCCACCCCATCCTCCATCGACGATTTTCCGCCACCATCATCCGATGGCAGCGACGATATGGAGGAGGCGACCCCTACCTTCGTTTGGGGTACCAATATTAGCGTCCAAGACGTTAAAAATGCCATCCAAATGTTCATCAAGCATTTCAGAGAACCCCAAGAATTAAGCAATGGTATCTATGGAGAAGGAAAGTATACGATATTGATACATAGAGTGCTTGAAATAGAAGGAGAGTCGATTGACGTTGATGCTCATGATGTTTTTAATTATGACTCTGATTTGTACAATAAAATGATGAGGTATCCCCTCGAGGTTTTAGCGATTTTCGATATTGTTTTGATGGACATCGTTAGTTTGATTAATCCTTTGTTTGATAAACACGTGCAAGTTCGGATTCATAATCTGAAGAGCTCTACTTCCATGAGAAATCTCAACCCATCTGGTCAGTTTTCTTTTATTTTCCCTAGATTGTTCTTTTTGTGTGTGTCTGTGTTTGTTGGATTGATTTTGGGTTTGTTTGTTTGGTTTAGATATTGAGAAGATGGTGTCATTGAAGGGGATGGTTATTCGATGTAGTTCGATAATTCCTGAGATTAGGGAAGCAGTTTTCAGGTGTATTGTTTGTGGGTACCATTCTGATCCTGTTGTTGTGGATAGAGGTAATTGTTTTCATGATGTTCTTTTTTAAGTTTGATTTTTGGAGTAATGTTGCTAATGTATTTGTTTGTTGGTGCTAAAAGGACGAATAACTGAGCCTACGACATGCTTGAAGCAAGAGTGCCTTGCCAAGAACTCCATGGCGTTGGTTCACAATCGATGCAGGTATCTACCGCTTTAAATTTCAGTAGGTTTTTCGATAAGTGAACTTGCTTAGTTGCATTGGTGTTAGGACCTGCTTAAAATTTTAATTCCTTGTTTTTATAGGTTGTTGATATATTATTGAGTTCATTTCAACTTGATCCTGCTTATATAAGTAGGTTTCGTGATTTTGAAATCAAACATTTATGCATTTGAGTTATTATGACACCAAAATTAATTGGTTTTATTGCCCAAACATCAGGTTTGCGGATAAGCAGATTGTGAGGCTCCAGGAGACACCAGATGAGATCCCTGATGGAGGTACACCACACACAGTGAGCTTGTTGATGCATGATAAGTTGGTGGATGCTGGAAAACCTGGTGACAGGGTTGAGGTTAGACCCGTATGAAATTATTTTCTGTGATCAAAGGTAGCGTGGAAGTTTTATTTGTTTACTCAATGTTATTGTTTATTGCAATAGGTCACTGGCATTTACAGGGCTATGAGTGTCAGAGTTGGGCCGACACAAAGAACTGTGAAATCATTGTTCAAGGTATATGTTCTCTTATTCTTGTGTTAGATTTGTAACTCTCCAAGCATTTCTACAAAGTTTTGTTTTGATTTTCCTTTGCTTGCAGACATACATTGATTGTCTTCATATAAAGAAAACTAATAAGTCAAGAATGATGGCTGAGGACCCTATGGAAGTTGATAAGGGCTCACAAAGGTTTGAGGATGATGTCCAGTTTGATGAAGACAAGGTCTAATATATTTCATATCCTTCTCTTGCAAAATTCGGTTATATTGGCTACTTGTATGATGGCCTTTTTTGAAATTGTAGGTGGAAGAGTTGAAAGAGTTATCCAAACAACCAGATATATATGACAGATTAACAAGGTCATTGGCACCAAACATCTGGGAGCTGGATGATGTAAAGAAAGGTCTTCTTTGTCAGGTATCGTTTGTGGTATTAGACATTCTTTTTTGCTTAGGATAACTTATGATCTACTATCTGCCTTGTTTGTAGTATTAGACAATTCTTTTTTGCTTAGATAGTAATAGCTAGTTATTTGCCATCAATATAGCTTTTTGGTGGGAATGCTTTGAAGTTGCCATCCGGTGCTAGCTTTCGAGGTGACATCAATATCCTTCTTGTTGGTGATCCTGGAACCAGCAAGTCCCAGCTACTCCAGTACATACACAAGCTTGCTCCACGTGGCATTTACACCAGTGGAAGGGGGAGCTCTGCTGTTGGCTTGACTGCTTATGTCGCCAAGGATCCTGAAACAGGGGAAACTGTATGATATGTTTCTCTTACTCTTTCTTATCTAGATATTAATTGGAATATCGGAATTTAGTGGTTGATTTTCATTTATGATTTATGATATAACCTTCAGGTTTTGGAAAGTGGAGCCCTTGTTCTGAGTGACAGAGGAATCTGCTGTATTGATGAATTTGACAAAATGTCTGATAATGCACGGAGCATGCTGCATGAGGTTGGTTATACTTTGCCTTCCTTATTCCTGTTAAGACATGATTTGTGCATTGCTCCAATGTTGAAGATGAGAAAATTGTAGATGCTAACAATGCTTGAGATTCCTCCTAAGTTTTGGCAATTCAAAATATTAGGCTATCTGCATGAATAAGTTGCTATATATTTTTTCTTTTTCTTTTGGGAGGAAGAAGTTATTTCATAAGAATGAGATGCCAAATATTTAAACTCAGGACTTAAATGCTTTCCATATTTTAACTTTCATCAGTTTCTTCTTGTACATGCTATGAAAGTTGACAACTGTTGCTTGACTGTACTTCAATTTTCCAGGTGATGGAACAACAAACTGTTTCAATAGCGAAGGCTGGTATAATTGCATCTCTTAATGCAAGGACTTCAGTCTTGGCTTGTGCAAATCCTAGTGGTTCACGTTATAATCCACGTTTGTCTGTGATTGACAACATACACCTGCCTCCAACCTTGTTGTCCAGGTAAGATGATACCTACCAGCTACCAAGTGCCATGCAACTAGAAGTTGGAGGTGGTTTCAAGGTCTTTGATACTATTATATAATTATTTCCTAGCCCATGTTTCTTGATTTGAATGTTTAAAATGGTTTATCAAGTTTCAGATATTGTTGGAGGTGTTATTTCAATAGTCTTTGTGGTTCTCTTCTTTAAATCATGTTTGACAGTTATAGCTATAATGAATTGGCACTGTGTAGAATTAGGTATGATACTGCTTGAAAAGTACATGATCCTTGATATGCAGTTATTTGTAACTATAATTCCATCCTAATTGGTATTCGTTTCCCAGATTTGATTTAATCTACTTGATTCTTGACAAGGCTGATGAACAGACAGATAGGCGTCTAGCTAAGCATATTGTTTCTTTACATTTTGAGGACACAGAGGTTTGGTGAATTCATATGCTCTATCAGTTCTAGGATTTTTTTCCCTTGGTTTACCAATGAATTCCTTACCTCTACTTTTAGATTGCTGAGCAGGATGTCTTAGATCTTTCTACATTAACAGCATATGTGAGCTATGCCCGCAAGAATATTCACCCACAACTGTCTGATGAAGCTGCTGAAGAGTTAACCCGAGGATATGTTGAGATGAGGAAAAGAGGAAATTTCCCTGGCAGTAGTAAAAAGGTATGATGCCCTTAGTTTTCCTCTCCCCTGTTCTTTTCTTCATTATTGACCTTTCTGTGTAATCATTGATCGGTGGATGGATGCAACCTTATATTGCTATCAAAATCTTGAATTCTGTATCAAGTATGATCTAGACATACCTGCTTGCTAACTTGTTTTTACCCCTCCTTTTTTCGTGTTTCGTTATGTCAACAGGTCATCACAGCAACACCAAGGCAAATTGAGAGTCTGATACGCCTCAGTGAAGCGTTGGCTCGTATTCGCTTCTCAGAATGGGTTAGTTAGCTTACGTTTATCTTAGCAGCTTATAATGATTTTATTATGAACAGAATAGTGAAATTCGGTTCTGATATTTGTAGGTTGAAATGAAAGATGTAACTGAGGCATTTCGACTTTTGGAAGTTGCTATGCAGCAATCAGCAACTGATCACTCCACCGGTAATATCTTAGCCGCAGTTCTCCTTTATTGCGAATTCATTTTTCCCCATAAGAACAATCTAATGAATGCTTCCATTGCTTTCCTTTGTTCTTTTCTCTCTAAAGGAACTATTGATATGGATCTTATTACCACCGGAGTTTCTGCAAGTGAAAGGATGAGGAGGGAGAATGTGTTATCAGCAACTCGCAACATGATAATGGAGAAGGTACAACTTGGGGGACCATCAGTACGATTGTTAGAGGTAAACTGGTTTAGTAGATTTAAAGCTGGATGCTTTCATTTAGTCCCAAAAATCAGCTAATTGATCACTGTGCTTGATTAATCCTACAGTTACTGGATGAACTTAAGAAGCAGAGCTCTGGCAGTGAAATTCAACTTCATGATGTGAGAATCCTTATCCAACCACTTTCTTCCTTACACTCTCCAGTGAAAATGAATATGATCAAACTGATGAATAAACCTTTTTTTCACGTCTTTTTTGGCCAATCCAGCTAAGGAATGCAGTTGCAACTCTAGCCGGTGAGGGATTTGTTGTTCTTCATGGTGACAGCGTGAAGAGAATATAAAGAATGAGGACGCCACAACAAAAATCGAAATTATTGATTCAAATAGGCAGCAGCTAACATGCTAATTGTGAATGCTGCCTTGCGAGGATACCCTCTGCAAAAGGCATTTACTCGGGGATCACTCAAGCCTGTGGTAGACAGCTTTGAAAGAAGATAATGGAGTCTTAGGTATGTCATTAAGTAGTTGATTGTGAAACATGTATCATATCCTTAACTGCTGCTAGTAATACAGAGCTTATGCTTTCATGCCTTTTTTTAAACTAGTGTTTTTAAATTTTGATAAAATTAAGTGGTATATAATTTTTATGTTCTTTGGGTACATCCAACATTATAGTATTATATGGTTGATGGTAAATGTTTTAAGCCAGTGAAATAAAGCAACCAAAGGTAAAAGACTGAGGTAATAGTCGGACAAGAGCAGCATGTGAAGTTGTGAACCTAACCCAGAAATTAGGTTCAGACTATCTAAATCTGGTCTGCTACCATTGGCAGGTTAGTATACTATTAGGTCGTAGTACTTTTTTGATACGTTGCTGTAAAAGATTTGAGGGTATGGCGGTAAGATTCAAAACTGTAAATATAAATTAATAAAATAATTTAACAAATTTAAAAAATTGAATAAATATTAAAAATAATATTTTTTATTTATCTAAATAATTATTTTTAATTAATCATAGTAATTATATAATAATAAAATGTATGTTTATTATTTTATTATATAATAATAAAAATTATTTATTATATTAAATTAAAAATTATTTTATTTTTAAATAAAAAAATCAAGTGGCAGGGACAAAAATATTTTTGCACTATTTATATAAAGTAAAAAAAAAGTTTTTAAGTATGGAAATGTCTTATCTCATTGGAGGGCATTTTCATTTACCTGGAGTTTCACAGTTTCAGTGAAAATAAAGCCATCAGCACGGTGAAAGCATGCTCATCGACTTACCGTGCTGGTGACATTTTTCAAACACCAATTGTGACCCGATTAGGGTAAAAAGTGTTCCAATCGAGTTGCACTGGTGCTACGTTTATATTCGAAGGGGCCAGTAGCTTTTCCTCGTACCTCTCCCTTTTCAAAGTTCTGACCATGGCCTCAAACGATCCCAAACTCCGGTGGCTATACTATAGTATAGCATGATGAGCTTTGTAGCTTGTAGCCAGATGGTTTGATTTGATTATCCAATTATTGAATGGTTTACGGCTCAGCCGAAGTAGCTTTACAAATACGTTGGGTAGGTATAACCCTATCCTGATTTTACCCTCTGTTACCCTCTGCATATCCGTGTACCTCCCATAAATAGCATTATTATTATTATTATTATGAAGAAAGTTATTTCATATATATTATGATATGGGAAGTTTTTTTAATTTTACCGAAATTAAAAAATTATAACATATATTATTAAAATACATTTAAAATAATTAATATGAAATAAATGAACATGTGATTAAATTTTAATTGTTTGTAGAGTTAAAAAAAAATATATTTTTTTATATAAAACAATACTATTTTCGTCCCAAAAACTTGTCACTGTTTATTTTAAATATTTTAATGAATTAATTTTAAAAATATATATCTAAATATTACTTTATTCAAAGTTTATAAAAAATATTTTTTACATTTTAATTAAAAATAAAAAAAGAGTCAAAATTGAAATTTTTTTACTATGAAATTAAACAATGACAATATTTCTAAGACAGACAGTAATTTTTATTATTATTTGTGCAAATATTATCAAATTATTTTTTGTGAAAAAAGTACTATTCATCTCTAGAAAAATAAAAATTTACTTTTATAGATTAAAGATCATATTTTTCATTATTTAAATTTAAATAACTCATTAAAGAGCATATAATTAATTATTATTATTAAAATGATAAAAAAAAATTAATTGCTTAGGTCTTGTTTAGCATTATTTTTTGAGGTCAAAAACTGCTTTTCAACCCAAATGCAATGCTAAACAACTAAAAAAAATTAATTTTTGCTGTTGAAATCATGGTTTGAAAACTCAAACTAAAAAGCCAAAAAATATAGCTTTTGAGCTTTAAAAGCTGGTTTTTGGATAAAATAACTTTATTATCTTCATGTCTCTACATTTTTATTATTTTAAACATTTCTTTTTGACATTTCAATTCTCCACGACATTTTTTTAGAGCAATGATAAACACTTAAAAATTTTTAAAGCATAAATTTTCACTAACTTTTTAAATACTTTTTTCAACCTAATTTTTTTTAACAATAATACTAAACTAGATCTTAATCATGTTAGCATGTAGCAGTATGCGGTGACCAAGAAAGATTAAAACTTTGTAAGTTTCAACACCATCCATCATCAAAGATATTTATTATCATTTTAACAATAAACTTACCGAAAATATTAGTATTTTTAACACTAGAACATGTGTATGACTAATCATAAATTTTTTTAAAACATAATTTTTAGGGAAAAAATTATAAGGGATTCGGGGGAGAGTATAAACAATAAAATATTTTAAAATAAAAAATAAAATAAAAAAGTCTTAAGATAACTCGACCGGTAAAAAGAGAAAAGGCTTACGTGGAAACTCGACCGAAAATATTAGTATTTTTAATACTAGAATATGTGTATGACTAATCATAAATTTTTTTAAAACATAATATATAGGAAAAAAAAGTTACTAGCGATTCCGATTCGGGGGAGAGTATAATCTATTAAATATTCTAAAATAAAAAATAAAAAAATATCTTAAGATAACTCGACCGGTAAAAAGAGAAAAGGCTTACGTGGAAGCTTGTGGCGGTAAGGAAGTAGAAGACGAAATCTCTACAATCTACAGCTACTCTCCCCCGGTTTCCTTACTCTCTCTTTCCCGTGACCGTGCGTTTTTGTTTCTTAGTACGCGCTGATTGTTTGAACTCCAAAAACAAAATCCTAAGGAAAACACTCGAGAGATCGATCTCGGTGTGCTTTCTCGTGATCGAAAATCAACATAATCGAACGGTCGGGACTCAATGGGAGACATCAGTGGAGGATGCTGCCCTCCGATGGATCTGTTCCGTTCGGAGCCGATGCAATTGGTACAGCTCATCATCCCCATGGAGTCCGCTCACCTCACCGTCTCTTATCTCGGCGACCAAGGCCTCCTTCAATTCAAAGACGTCCGTACACTGTCTTTTACTTGTGAACGCTTCTTAATGCTACTGTTCGATACTCAATTATATCAAAATCTGTACTCTCTCTTTGTTCTACTTCAGAATTAAACTCGAATTTCGGTGCTTGAGTCTTGATCGTAGTTCATAAAAACCCTAGACTGGAACTATGTGCTGGGAATTCTTTGTAGTAGAGATCGGTTTATCATTTTTATTTTTTATGATTGCTAATTCTAGGGTTTTGGCTTTACCCATCAATTTCTTTCTTTTTTCTATCTTTTTGTTTTAAATTTCATGAAAAAGCTAGGTTTTTTTATTTATTATTATTTATTTCTGTAGGATTTGATGGATCAATTGGTGGAGATTTAAATCTGATGTTTTTGATTTGTGTGATGTCTTTCAGCTCAATTCGGAGAAGAGTCCATTTCAGCGAACTTATGCTGCTCAGGTATGTTCTTCACTTCGTTTTTAATAGTCTGATTGATATATTCTCATTTAACACATTCTGTTGCTGCTTATTCTTTCTCTTTCTTCTACTTTAACGAACTATTGGGTCCGAAATTATATACTAGTGGAAATTTCACTGGCTGAAAAATGTTGACAATAAATAATAGTACATATATCTCTTAACCAAAACTACTACATCACTTAACCTAAAGGCCAGTTTCTGATTTGTTGCATGCACGTTATAGCATATGCTGGCATATAAGTAAGTGCTAGAAGAGTTCAACTGGCTTTATAGGATCTCAAACGATGGATGTTTGTTTGAAACAGCTAACCCTACTACCTTTCTATTGTAGTGGAATTACTATAGTTATTCGTATAAACACTTTTTATGATGTTATGTTTTGTTTCCATAATATGGTATTATTATTATTTTTTCCTTCATATTTTGGTTTTTAGTCATTGTTTGTTAACATCTCTTTCCCGTGAAGATTAAAAGATGTGGAGAGATGGCGCGCAAGTTGCGTTTTTTCAAGGAGCAAATGCTAAAAGCAGGCTTCTCCCCTTCAACAAAATCTGTGGCACGAGCTGACATCAATGTGGATGACTTAGAGGTACATCATCTATTGCCAAGAAATGCTTTCTTTATTTTTATTCTTGAATTCAATTTTTTTTTCTTTGTTATGTGTTAGGTGAAACTTGGAGAACTTGAGGCGGAGCTGATTGAAATGAATGCAAATGGTGAAAAGTTACAACGTAGCTATAATGAGCTGGTTGAGTATAAGCTTGTTTTGCAAAAGGTATGCCTTGTTTGCTTCCCTAATCAGGTGAATTTTTTCATGGTTCTCTTCCTAGTTCCTACGATATTTTTACATCATGAGAAACAGTAACATAGATATGCCCATTAAAGTTGCCAATTTTTGCAGTAAGGCTATATATGTTTGGATGAGTAAAACATTTCAGAGTCGAGACACTGGGCTATTAATTGGACAGAGTCAATAGACACTGTTACCATAGTTTTTATGTTGTATTATTTTCTTGCTTTTATATTTATTCTTAATGGAGTTGTATTCAAATATTAACTTGCTCTCATTTGTACATCAAGTATTTTTTAATATTTGTCACTCTCTCTACAATCAAGTGGATATCTCTTTTCAAAGTTTCATTTGCTTTCAGCTTGTAATGCTTTATAATAATTGCATAAAATCTAACTTGTTTTTCTGATTAGGCTGGTGAGTTTTTTGGTTCTGCTCAACACAGTGCTACAGCTCAGCAGAGAGAAATGGAATCATGGCAAACGGGTGACGAATCCATAGAAACTCCTTTATTACAGGAGCAAGTATAGCACCATCTTTCTTTCGGTATGATGTACTATCCATCTATAGTGTCATACCTTCACTCATAAAAGTCTCCCCGCTGTTTTTAGGAAACCTCAACGGATTTATCGAAGCAAGTGAAGTTGGGGTTTATTACTGGCCTTGTTCCTAGGGGAAAATCTATGGCATTTGAGAGGATTTTATTTCGTGCAACTAGGGGAAATGTGTTGCTCAAGCAGGTTCCTACGGAGGACCCCGTCATTGATCCTGTTTCTGGAGAGAAGGTGAAGATTGTTTTTGCAGTTTTGTTCAAATTGTTTAATATTTTGAGAAAGAAGAGAAGCAGGAACTTGATTTAACTATGGCACGTATGATATATTTGAATTATTGCATCACAAAATGCAGATGGATATCACACACATGCACATGAAAGAATGTTTCTTATGTTTTTATGTTACTCAGACATGCACGGTCTTCATCATGTGTTGTGCAGACAATTCAGCTTTATTTGAAGACCTTAGATTTTATGTTCTGAAAGAGTATCAAACAAAGATTATTGTGCAGACATTGTGCCATTTATTTGAAGACCTTAGATTTTATGTTCTGAAAGAGTATCAAACAAAGATTATTTTGCATTTGTTCACAGGCGTAGCCACATACAAACTCAATTCTAAAAACTAAACATAGTATAGGTGTGATAGTATTTTTTATTTTTTTTTTGTAATTTTTTATATTGACCCCAGTAAAATTTAATAAAAATCTAAAAAGAGGGCTCAAATTAAACAACTTTTCATCCATTTTTATAATAAAAATGAGTAGTATCTATGTAACTTTAAAAAAAAAAAACTTTATATTTATATTATATATATGGCTATACATTTTTTATTTAGTAAAATATGACAATACGCCAATAAAAATATTCGATTAGAACATGCAATGTGGCATATTTTAAATATATTATTATAGAGATTAATCTGACTTCTACTTCTTCAAAAGCATTATTTACTTGTCAATGGAACTTTGTCTCTATGGCAAGGAGTAAGCCTTGAAACCTTCTCTAGGTTCAAGTTCCACCAAGTGTGAGTTTTCTCCAATTTTTGGTTGTTAGTTTGGTTTGCTTATTGGTTTCTCTTCTTGATGTATATTAAAAGTTATTTAATTATTATTGTAATTTCATAAAATAAAATAAAATGTTTACTCTTGTATCTAAACACATCATTTGTCTTCTTCTTTTAGAAGAAAAAGATAAATAATAGTAACAAAGTAAGAATGAAATGAAGCCCAGCTTAACTCATAAAATTCATGGATGATCATATCATAGACATGAAATAATATCTCATTGTCATTGTATTAGCTTTTTAATGAAGTAACGGGATACTATATACTTTATATTTTTATAAACTTAGAACTTTTGGATTTGACATAGAAAATTTTCTTCAATAAATAATGTATAAAAATATTGTGTTTACATAACGGAAGTTGAAATATGACCCCACTGGAAATTTTTTCTATCTACACCACTATATGTGTTTCTGTTTTCATGGACATGTGAATGTATGCAAATAGCTAGCCCATCATGGAACTGGAATGTTAAAATTGATCTAGTTTTCTAGTTTATGAGAACAATACCACTCTTGGTGTAGGATTTATTATGTATTCCACTCAGGTCATGCTTATGTGTGTTGTTTAGGCCGGCATAGTTTTCTGAATTTTGAACTTATGAAGAGAAGATCATTATCTAATTTTGTACCAAGTTTTGTGTTGTCTTTGATTTGTCAATGCTAATGTGCAGATGGAGAAAATTGTATTTGTGGTTTTCTACTCTGGAGAAAGGGTAAAGAACAAAATTCTCAAGATATGTGAAGCTTTTGGAGCTAATCGTTATCCTTTTGCTGAGGACCTAGGCAAACAGGCTCTCATGATTACCGAGGTATGGATTATTTTTTTCTTTAAACTGCCACTTCTGTGTACTTTCTTAATGGTTTGGCAGACCGGTGCTTGCTTGTTCCTCTATGACATTCCAGGCCTTCCAGTTTTCTATTAAGTAGATTGTCTGAATATGCCTGTATGCTAGATCTTTTCTTACACAGACCACTCTCTCAATTTTACTTCTTGATGAGGAACACCCCTCCTCCCCTCCCTTTGTGGCCTTGTTCCAATTATTTTCATGCATCAAGAAAACTTGAATCTTTCTGCAATTCATTTGTGATTGTTGGGAATGTTTTTACCTGACTGATCTCTATGATCACTATAAATTTCAGGTTTCAGGAAGAATTTCAGAGCTGAAAACTACCATAGATACTGGATTGCTTCACCGGGACAATCTGTTGCGGACTATTGGAGATCTGTTTGAGCAATGGAACCTTAAGGTCTGTTTAAACTTTAAATTATGTTACTTGTTGGTTATCTTTTCTCAGTTTTTCATAGATTATGTAAAATGTGCTTATATTTTCCTCAGCACATGAGATGGCATTGAGATGCTATTGCATTGTTGAAGTCATAAGCTGATGTTCTAAATCATTTGGATTAAGTTCAGTGAGTAAACTATATTTTCTTTAACCCCTGAAGGTGAAGAAGGAGAAATCAATTTATCACACTCTGAATATGCTTAGCCTTGACGTAACAAAGAAATGTCTTGTGGCTGAGGGATGGAGTCCTGTTTTTGCCACAAAACAGGTATTAGTTTTCTGTCCCTTGTGCTTTACATTTCAACAGATTTTCCTTTTGTCCTTGCTTGAAAATTTCAACTGGTGTCATGCTAATCTTTTTGAATTATAGTTGGCCTCTATGGTCTACTAGAGAAATGTTTTTTATAGTAGATTATTTATGTATAAGTTTGGTGCAGATTCAGGAGGCACTGCAGCGGGCTGCATTTGACTCCAACTCCCAAGTTGGAGCCATTTTCCAGGTCTTGCATACAAGAGAACCACCACCTACCTACTTCCGCACAAATAAATTTACTTCTGCTTTTCAGGAAATTGTTGATGCATATGGGTAAGTTCACAGTAAGACTGTTTGAACTGATACTGCTTTTCACACATAAAAAGAAAACCAGATATCCATCAAAAGGGATGCGTGCTGAGTTTGTGTATGTGTGTGTATCCTAATTGATATATCTAATTTATAACATACACATGCTTTTTAGGCATTTTGTGCATATTGATGTGGCCTTTTTATTATGTGCTTATATGTAGCATGCATATCCAAGTTAAATACGAGTATTGACCTCCATCAGACTGGGGAATTAGGAGCATACATTTTATCTGTTGCTTTCCACTGTAATTCAATGCAATGATTTTTCGAAGGTATAATACATCCTGCTGATATTAAGGAGATACTAGTAATGGCTTGATTAATAAATTGTTGTCTGCCAAGCTGCATAGTGTCAGAAAATAGAGATCATGGTATAAGTTCTCTTCTTAATTTATTGAAGATCCTGAAAAGTTGTTTAAGGTTACTATTGATCTCAAAGAAGAGATTGTTCAGTATTCATTTTTGTATTATTTGACATATGTTTATACATTTTATATTTTTATTTCCTAGTGGTAAATTAGCCTTATTATTGGGTTCCTGCACTGGTGTCCTGTTTGGCAGTATGTGTTTTTTCTGTATGTTCTGCATCAGTGTTCATCCATTAATTTGCCAGTAAAAGACAGAAATACAATGCTTTTTGTTGTATTTAATTGCAGGGTGGCAAAGTATCAAGAAGCAAATCCCGGTGTATACACTATTGTTACATTCCCTTTTCTTTTTGCTGTCATGTTTGGTGATTGGGGGCATGGAATATGCTTATTACTTGCAACATTATTTTTTATTGTCCGGGAAAAGAAACTTTCTAGTCAGGTAATCTCTTATGATGGTGTAATCAACTTTTCAATTTATACAACCTTATGGCTTATATACTGATATGAAAAACAATTTGAGGACATATTTATTCCTCCATTGGGTTTTTTCTTTAAGTTATAAAAAAGAAAGGAAAAAAAAAAGCTATTTTTATTCATACCTCTCAAGGACAATGATTACTTGGAACACCCTTTGTCCCATTTAATTTAGACAAATATTCCAAGTTTAATCTTCTTCTATGAGGCTTATTTAACGTTTTGTTTGTAAAAGTTCCTTATATTAGCTTCCTTTTCACCTGCTGTGTAATTGCTACTTCTTTGTGGGTCTCACCAATGATAAAACTGCTGAAGGAATAAGATTCAGTGACGTTTTAGTTGGGCTAGCAAAGTTGTTAACCATCTCTTAAATAATTCATATTATTTTGCTAACGTGGTAAATAAACATGACATGGGATTATATTACAAAGACTTTTTTGCTTTACTTTGTTAAAAGCAAAGATTGGTAGGGGTCACATTGATGTTTACTGTGAACAATATCTTATCATGGATTTTGTGTTAACATGATCTTGCCATGTCTGGGCTTTTGGTTTGATGGATTACTTTCCAAAATAGAAGGACCTGTTAGTTTTCCCTGTTTGTAATTGTTATCTTTATTGATCTATTGTCTCTATGGATGGAACCTAAGTAAATTATAATTCTTGGAAACTGCAGAAGCTTGGAGATATAACGGAAATGACCTTTGGTGGTCGTTATGTTATTCTGATGATGTCACTCTTCTCAATTTATACTGGTTTGGTCTATAACGAGTTCTTCTCTGTGCCCTTTGAATTATTTGGTCGCTCAGCTTATGCTTGCCGTGATCTTTCTTGCCGGTATTTTACTTACACTTGTTATGATATGAAATGTTTTATAAGCTTCCTATTATGGTATAAGCCCTTCGTGACAGCTTTTTGACTTTTTTTTTTTGCAGGGATGCTTCTACTGTTGGTTTGATTAAGGTGCGCGACGCTTACCCCTTTGGGGTGGATCCTGCATGGCATGGTAGCCGTAGTGAGCTGCCATTCCTGAACTCTCTGAAGATGAAAATGTCAATCCTTCTTGGGGTGGCTCAGATGAACCTTGGAATTATTTTGAGTTATTTCAATGCAACATTCTTTGGTAATAGTGTGAACATCTGGTAAGTTTGATATGCCAATCAAGATCTTAGCTTGCTCTGTTATTCCAGAGATTTTAACGTGACTACTAACTAAAAGTTGCCTTTGTTCGTGTGTTGCTCAGGTTCCAATTTATTCCCCAGATTATATTTTTGAACAGTCTATTTGGCTACCTATCACTCCTTATCATTGTGAAATGGTGCACTGGTTCACAAGCTGATTTGTACCACGTAATGATATACATGTTCCTGAGTCCTACTGACGAATTGGGTGAAAATCAGCTTTTTCCTGGCCAAAATACAGTTCAGGTTATATCTTTTTCTTTTTTGTTATTTTTTAAATTTAATACCATTCATTGGAGGAATTTACATCTAACTTAATATTCTTGTGCATTTCTTTCCAGCTTGTGCTATTATTACTTGCCCTGGTTTCTGTGCCATGGATGCTATTACCAAAGCCTTTTCTTCTAAAGAAACAACATGAAAATGTATGTTATACACCGCATTCTTTTCTTGTTGAACATATTTTAAGTTTTATTTTCACCCTCTTTCCATCACTTATTATATGTGCCTTTTCTTTAGAGGCACCAAGGCCAATCATACGCACCACTTCAAAGTGCAGATGAAACTCTCCATTCAGAGATGAATCATGATTCCCATGGTCATGGTCATGGTCATGAGGAATTTGAGTTTAGTGAAGTCTTTGTGCATCAACTCATACATACCATAGAGTTTGTGCTTGGTGCAGTTTCAAATACAGCCTCATACCTTCGATTATGGGCTCTCAGGTATGTTATTAGTAATTTAATTGATGCATAGACTTCACTGCATTTTGGTTGAAATAACAGCGTCTCCAAATTTTACTTTTGGTTTTAGTTTTAAAAAGATCAATTCTTTGATGAGCCTCATTTTGTGCATGCATAGTATCATGGTCCTTGAAAAGAGCCATGAATCTCACATCGGTTGTATATTAGAGTTCGACTGGGTATATAAGTGTTCACACCATTTTCAACCTGTGAGGTATCTATTGTGGATAAAATCGTGAGGTGCAATTGGCCGAAATGGGCAATATCTTGCAGGTTGGTGTGGATCGTGACATTTGGTATCAGAGTTGGCTTTGGGGTACTAGCAATGTGCCACTAAGGATAGTGGGCCCTCATTGGAGTGGGGGAGGATGTCATGGTCCTAGAGATAAGCCATGGATCCCACATCGGTTGTGTATTAGAATTCGACTTAGTATATAACTGTTCACACCGTCTTCAATCTGTGAGATGCTTTTTGTGAACAAAAATGTGAGGTCCAATGGGCCAAAGTGGATAATACGATAGAGGTTGGTGTGGACCGTGACACACAACCTATGTGATTGTATAAACTTATTGAAAAAAACTTGAGGATAATAAGTTAACAGGCAGAGTATTATTTGACACATATATCTGATCTCCATAGAGAAATTGCTCTGTGCCTTCCAGCATATGTTCCACAATATAGGCTATAGTCATTTACACTTTCTAATATGTTCTTTTGTATGAATGTTAATCTGATTTTAGTAAAGCCTAACTGCAAATCGCACCCTGTTTGTTCATTCTTTTTGCAGTCTTGCTCACTCAGAGTTATCAGTTGTGTTCTATGAGAAGGTTCTTCTTCTTGCTTGGGGGTACGTCTTGCACATTATCCATGCTTATATTATATATGTGCTCAACTAGGCACTTTATATCTTATAATATGATATTGCTCTTATGACTCCTTCCATTTCTTATTCTTTTTCATTCGATGAGTTCTCCGACTTTATAGATCTAAAGGCATGATGATGATGATGATGATGTGCTTTTTGCTTGCTACAGGTTTAACAATATAATCATCCTCATTGTTGGCATCATTGTCTTTATTTTTGCAACCGTTGGTGTGTTGCTAGTTATGGAAACCCTTAGTGCCTTCCTACATGCTTTGCGACTTCACTGGGTTGAATTCCAGAACAAATTCTACGAAGGAGATGGTTACAAGTTCTATCCATTTTCATTTGCATTACTCGACGATGAAGATGATTGATGCACTGAATCGAATAAATATTATGCTGTTTTGGAGTTGAATGTGGATAGGTAAGAAATTATGTTTGATTTATTCATTTTAAACATGACGAGAAGTGGATTTAGGTTCACCCTGTAGGGGGAGTTGAGGAGGCTTTCTACAAGCCTAAGCACTGCTTCTTTACCCTCCACTTGATAGTTGTTTATTATTGGAAGGAATAAGTGGCCTACTGGTTCGGCTGGTATCTTTGTATGTGGTACCAGTTATGTAATAATACTTGCATTTAATTTATTTCTATTTTAATATATATAAAAAATTATATCAAGAACTTACATACGGTTAGGGATGGAGCCGGGTGGGAGCGGATTTTGCAATATCCGTCCCCGTCTTGTCATTTGAATGCTCTGCTCTGTCCCTTGTCTCGTTCCATCGTGAATATTGAAATTTCAATATCACTATCACTTCTATGGATGTCGGTTACATTCATAACCGTTTTATTTCGCTTCATTTGATATTTATTAGTTATTTTTAAAAATTTTAAATAATAAAGTATTGTAAAAAATTAAATATAAATTTAACATAAAAAGAGTTTCTAATTTAGGGAGAAAAAAAAATAAAGTATTAACTTTAAGTTTTTAAAAAGAAAAATAAAAATAATAGGTTTAGTTGTATTATTTTATTATCTTCTTAAAAGTTAAATATTTAAGGGTAAAATAATAATTTTAATATTCGGGGCGAATCAGATAATTATTAGAATTATTTTATTTTCGCTTTTCAAAAAGAAAAACCACCATGCCTTGTCTTCACTGTTAAAAAAAAAAAAAAAAAAAAAATCATTCAAAACCGATTGGTTTGAAATTTATCTTCAGGTTTTGTCATTTTTATATATCGTTGTTTAGTTGATAAATTGATAAACAATAGCCTCAAATAACAAAAAAAAAAAGATAAAAGATACAGCTTCTTCACGGATTGAGCTGGGTAAGGTTTGGATCAGATTTAAGTATGGTATTAATATCACATATATTTATCCAAACTCGATTCGGTTTGGTTCGAAATATGGGTTTTAAATTTTATCAAACTCTGTTTATATTTGTAAATGAATAATCAAAACTCGTTTAAGTCAATTTATATTATTTTTTTAAAAAAAATTTAAACAAATATTTTATTTTTTATTCAATTTTTTGTATTTTTTTTTATTAAATTCTAAAATATGAATAACATGTTTTTAAATATTTACGTTATAATATTATATATATTTATTTTTTATATGATATAAATTACGTAATATATATATATATATAAATAATATATTATATTATATTATATAAATAAAAAAACGGATTGAATTAGATTCGAATTTTGATTGTTGGAGCAAAAATTCAATTCATTTTTTAAGTGAATCTTATTTTTTATCCAAGTCGAATTTCAAGCTTAATATTTTTATTTAAATCATTTCAAAGCGAATTTTCAGGTTTTGACAGATAACTTATCCTTAAAGGTGTCTTAGTTGTACAACTCGATTTTGATGAAGATTTTTTTTGCTCAGATGAATCATGGTAATTTTGTTAAACGCGAAATTCCTTATAAACTCACACACCTCAAATTTTGACAATCAATGTGAGATAAGAAACAGACCTACACCACCACAATTGGATTGGATTAAAGGGAGGCGAACTGAGGATGGAACAGGAAAATACTAAAAACTTCATGAAATTGCACAAAATACATTTCAGCTGTTTTTAACCCAATTCCGAAGCATGAGAAATTTAAAAAGCGTTAAGTAAACATCAAGCTCCTAAATAATTGTAAACACGATATATACAAAACAACTGGACCTGTTGTAATGAACAACTCGCACGCTCGCACCCTACTGAGAGTTTGCATTAACGGCAGCAGCAACAGTTGATACCATAGAATCTACTCCGCAAATATTGCGACCCCTGCAGATTTTGTAGAATCCATTCTCTCCCCAGTTTTCTCCCCATGAGTTCTTAATGATCCAGTATGGTTTCTCCTTCATGCGGACTGGAGCATAGCCTGCTGAACCATAACCCACCAACAATACTCCATGATCAAGGCGTTTTGAGCAAACGTAAGGGCAAGAAACTCCCCCAATGTAGGTCTGCATGAACACCGCATTGATAGCCACTGGCATTCCAAACAGATAAAGACTAATTAAAACCATTAATCATTGCTAAGTAATGATGTTAGTTAGTAGGTAAGAAGAGACAAATATAATAAAAATTAAAGTACAAAGAAGTTGGTAGTTAGTACCATGAATTTTATATTCATTTACCTGCAAGAGGACCATTCTTCACAAGATTAGCAGCAATTTGATCCTCATCTAGAGAAACAACACTGAAGTTGGACACCTTTGCGACAATCTTGGTCTTGTCAAATTTGCAAGTCCCACGATCAGTGCCGGTGTAAGGGTAGTCCTCCTCACGCATAAGTCCACCGGCTTTGAGGGTATACTCAAAAGCACTATTCATGAGCCCACCACTGCATCCTGAATCACAAGAGCCTGCTTCTTCTGGATCACACTGCAAACCAATGATTATATATTAGTACACAATTGGATTTAATTGAATTTGTATTTGATGCATTATTATTCGTGTATAAATCTATATATACTCGACGAATCACATAATACCACCTATTAATAAATAAAATAATCTATGAAATGTCATCATGTGCTTCACTAACGGTGCATAAATGTATTCATTCAAATACAAAGGGCTACGCAAATTTTAGCCATTAGTATTGCTACAATTAGCTCAGAAGCTTTAGTACTAATTAACCTCCTATATTCATCTCTTTTTCTTTTTTCTTTTTTTTGGCAGCTTCCTCAAGTAGTTATGACAAGATCAGGACATAACATAATATCCATATTATTATCATATCAAACAAAACAGAAATAATAATTAACAACGGATTTCGAATTCAATCAATAAATCTCACGGTAGTTTAAAAAATCATCAATAACGCAATAATTTTAATTATGTTTCAAATTTAATGCACCTAAAAATAAGCATCCCATTAGCATAAACTGAAGATCAAATATCTAATGATCATATAAATGATAGCAAGTTGAAATTGAAATGAATTTAACCAAAAAATAGCATTTGCCAGCTCAAACCATAAATACACGCATATATACATACATACATACATTAAGAACATTAACAAAAGGGGTAAAAAAAAAAAATCGAACCTCGTGATCACAATCCACGAGCTGTTGCTCGCTGAGGCTCACGAGTTTCCCAGTTGCCAAAAAGTTAGCACCTTCCAAGGCTCCTGTTGTACTAAAAGACCAGCATGATCCGCATGAACCCTAATCACCAAACCCAAAACAAAAAAAAATATTAACGCAATTCATTTATATATATAAGCAAAACTTACAAATTTCAAATTTTTAAAAATTAAAAACCTGATTTTTGACGGATGTAACTGCTCCTTTTTCTCTCCAGTCAAAATCTTCAGGCAAATTATCGGTAGGCAAAATCGGTGCCTCAGTCGCATCATTAGGCAATCTCAATCTCCTTAATCCCAAATATGTCTTTCTGAACTCGCCCGGAGTCAAATCGGAGAACTGAGTCACACCGTGAGTCGCAGACGGGTCAAGCTTCTGATGAAGCGCTGCTCGTCTAAGGTTAGCCTGAAAAATCTTGAACCTATAATCATGCTCCTCCTGTGACCCGTACGATTTCTTAAACCGCTTCTTGAATAGCGAGAAATGATGCTCCGAGGTCAGGAGCTGCGGCTCGGCTCCATCGTGACCGTCCGTTACTTGTCTGATCAACGGATCAACTTCCGATCCCTTAGCCGAGAAAGTCTCCGTAGAAATCACGCCAACGAAGAAAAAAGAGAAAATAACAAACAGAGAAAAAACAAAGCGATGGTCCATTTTTTATTTTCTCTTTTCTAAATTGAAAGTTGAAGAAGAAAAGGGAAACGAAGGTGCGTTATTTAAAGGCACATCGATGCGGTACTTCAAATTTCAAAACTAACAGTCATGGGGCTATTTTGGGGATTTTAAAAAGGTTGCTTAAGGGTGAGGGAAAGGGGAAGGGAGGCCAATGGGGGAAAGACACGTGGTGGAGTGGAGTGTTGGGGTTGAATGGCAGTTGCTTTTGGGTTTTGGGCTGTTCTGTTAACTGTTAAAGGGAAATTAAATTCCATGAAAATAGCGAAGAGGTTGGGTTGGTTGGATTTGGATTGGGGAATTTGGGTCTGGTTCGGTTACCTTTGACTATGTTTTTGGCCTTTTTGTTTTGTTTTATCATTGATGCCCTGTAATAACCGTTTTTTATAGGGATGGTAAAACCCGATCCGACCGATGGATTTTGAACCGATCCGATCCGAATGGAGAGGTTTTTTTTTTTGAACAATGGAGGCGGAGCGGGGCGGTGTGGTTTTTTTCGTTTGAAAGGCGGGCATGGAGCAGTTGTGGTAATTGCCTGCTCCGCACCGCCCCGCCCCGAATACTAAAATTACAATTTTACCCTTACATATTTAGCTTTTAAATGAATAATAAATTAATATAATTAAACTTATTATTTTTATTTTTAAAAACTTTAACCTAATACTTTATTTTTTTCTCTTCCTATATTAGAAACATGTTTATATTTAATTTATATTTAATTTTTTTTAAATGCTTTATTATTTGAAAAAATTAAAAATAATTAATAAATATCAAATGGGGCGGAGCGGGGCGGGACGGTTATGAATGTAACCGACATCCATGGAGGTGGTAGTGGTATTGAAATTTCAACATCCATGGCGGAGCGGGGGGCGGGGCAGAGCAGTACTATGGCGGAACGGAGGCGGATACTGCAAAATCCGCCCCCGCCCCGCTCCATTGCCATCCCTAGTTTTTTAGGGTTGTAATGTAACAGTTTTGTTTGCCTCAGCTAATTTGGAACGGTCGGATTTGCTTTTAGGATTACATCAAAATTGACATTTAGGGAGATTGGTTTGCTGGGTTAGACTAATCGTAAGGTATTGATTATAAAAAATTATCTCATTAATCCTCAGTTAAATTTTTAAATTTTATAAACGAAATTAACAGAATAATATATATTTTTTAACTCACTTATAAAAGTAAAAAAATTTATCGTGAATAATGAATTCATTTATTTTTATTACAAAAGATATAAAATAGAAGTCTAAAGTCATGTTTCTTTTTCTTGTTTTTCAAGGAAGAATATTTGTTCATCCTTTTTATTTAGTATTATAATATTTTTCCATGAACCTATAATTGATCTTAATTCTTTTTTTTTTATCAATAAGTAGGTGAGTTTCATAGATGATGTATTTACGATAGTAATTAGTTAGGTTCATCATTCATGAATTATGGCCTCCAAACATTACACGCATATTGTTAGTATTATATATTTAGTCATAATTTTAGGATAAGAAAAATCTGTCAATTCGTATCGTGTTCGTTTTATTTATTTTTTGTATTATATCGTATTTAAATATTATATAATTTTTAATACGTTAATAATTCATATTATATTTATAATATTTTAATTATTTTTTATATTATATTCATATTTATGGATACACTCCTCCAAATTGTTCCTTATCCGCAAAACCAAAAGAAGATGACCAACACCTTTATATTGAGTTTAAAGTTTTTTCTCCTTTAGCTTTATGCCACCTCTTGCATTTGCTGAGGGCCAAGGGCCAAGGCCGATTGCTTGCACCATCTATAGGAAGACAAAGACAATGATAAAATGATGACCTACCAAATTATTTTAAAAAAAATATTATTATATTTGAAAACATAAATTTAAAAATTTAAAAATTTAGATTTGGATTTGGATTTTATTGGTTATACAAATTGTGATAATGAAATGCATATATCATGTATAAATTAGTTAAGATTCAATATGATTATATATTTGAAAGGTATAAAAACATGAATTTCAAATTCATAAATAGCTATAGGTATTTCAAATTAACTACTAAATAGGCATCTAACAAAATCATGAATTTGAAAAATAATGATCAATATTATATTTACATGTATTTTATTACACAATTTATATTATTTTTGAAATCAAAATTCATCTTTTGAAATATAAATTTTCAAACACAACAAAAAAAAAAAAACAAATATTCCAATTTATGTTGAAATATGGTCGAAATGTGGGATTTGCTCAAAAAGCTCAAGGAAATTTTGGCTCTATCCATTAAGACTCTCACAGTTTCGATCCATGCTTGATCTGGGCTGGGAGAATTAAGACCCAAACCAGAGCAGCCAAGTTCTTGTAGACGTGTGAATCCTAAGCCTAGCCCAACCTTGGCTTTTGAAAAAACACGATCCTTACTAGCTCTAAAAGGGCTCAATCTGTTGTTAATTAGACAAACTAACAGTAACCTTTTGTGGATTGCAAATTTGCAATCATCAATTTTGGGAATACATTTTTTCCCATGCTTTTGCTAAAAATATTTCATATTTTAATTACCATACACTTAACAATGAAACGAAAAAGTTTTGAAAGTGTGACCATAGTTTTAGTGATAATGGTTTCTCTTCGACCTTAGGTACAAATAACTACAAGGTCACTAGATTTTCTATCATGTGGTGAGAATTAAATCTATTCATGGATTAGATAAAAAATAATTTTTATTAATTAAAATAATAATCAAAATCAGGTTGAGTTTCAAAAACTTTATTTAAAGCTCAACCCGTAAACTAATCTAAGTGAAAGTCTTTACCATGGCTATATACCAAATGAAGTCTAAAATCTAAATGTAGAAAGTGCAAAACATACAAATCATCAAAATAAAATTTTATTATTATATATCATGTATTTTTCGAGATTTAACTTGATTTTGCTCAAATTAAATAATATGGACAAATTTTACATGCAAAAAAAAAAGTTACAATTAGACATGATAATTCATGTATTTATATCGTATTCGTATATTTTTTATGTTATAATCGTGTTTAAAATATTTTATATTAATATAAATTTTGACGTGTTAATAATTTATATTATATAAATTTTGATACATTTATATATTTATATCGTATTCATTTTTTTTTATATCATATTTTAATTATTTTTTTATTTAGTATTCAATATTGTTTCTAATATTATCGTATTTAGTTACAGTCACTGTCATATATGCATCCGTTAGGAAGCAATCTCTTTTATTGGTATGAAATCTTTTCAATTATCTAAACCAAATCTTACATGGCACAGAAAAGAAGAAAACCAACTCATGAAGCTTTGTTTTTAAGACAAGTTGGAAAGTTGAACCAAAAGTGAAAAAAAGTCGAGAATTGATACACGCGATAAATTGTTTTTAATGATTTTTACTAACAAATAGTTTTAAAATAATTTTTTTCAAAATTTATATATAATAATATTTTTTTAATATATTAAAAATATGAATAAATTTATTGATTATTATATTTAATATAAAAATAATATTATAAATAATATATTAATTTATTTTAAAATAAATATTAAAAACACTCGTTAATAATTTTTTTTTTTAATTTCACAAACCATTAAAATCTGTTAATGTAATAAATAATTGCTCAAAAAGTCAACAAGAAAACGAATCTGGATACGCGCACTTTCAAAAAAAGTGGGCCTGAAGTGATAGCTCACTAATCATGGACTAGCCTTTTGAGTCAGTCAACGAGGCGTTCTGGTCCATTCCTAGCTGCCCGCTGCACCCCGTCACCTCCTCCTCTTTTCTCATCGTTTTAGCACTTTGCTTCTTCGCTTCTCTCGAGCGTGTTACTCACATCCTCCACAGAAAAATGGGACGAACAAACAATGTATCCAATGCGTTCCAGTGTGTTGGGCACGAGCAATAAAAGGAGAGTAAAAAAGCAAATACAAGATTCTTTCTACAAAGATGATTAAAAAAAATTTGTTAATTTGAATACTAGGTTAAGAACTTTGAAAATGAGAACCGTTAAAGCTAGATTTTTAAACAATTATAAAAAAAATTCATAATGAAAAAATATTTGGAGTTATTGTTACAATAAAAATATTTTGACTTATTGGGTCTGGCCTGAACATTGTATTTTATGATCCGAGCTGGTCCGGATCACTGTTTAAGTATTAAAATATTAATTTTTATTTAAATTTATTATAAAATATTAATAAAAAATATTTTTTTAATATTTTAATATATTTGAATAGTGAAACGGGCTTATATCGGCTGACTCGGCCCTTGCCCGAATGGGCTTGGGCATGAAATTAAAAAAAAAATTGGGCCGCGACCCGGCCTATGGACAGGTCTACTTACAATCCTAACATGTTCATATAACTTTTTTTTACAAAAAAAATAAAAACATAATATTTTTTATTTTTTTATTAAATTTTAAAATATAAATAACTTAACATGATAAAAAAAATTGTTATTTGAAAAAGAGGCATGACTATAAATAATTTTTATTAAGTTTTAACATAATATTTTTGTTAATTGATAAATAGTTTTTGTTTGTTAACTTTTTTATAATTCTCTTTTGATCCACGTGATGTGAAACCGAGCACAAAAAAATCTATAGCTCTAATTGTTTGTTGTGAAATTTAAAAGTTAGGATTTAAATGGTTCTCATTATAAGAGTTTTCATTGTAATTGTCATCTAGTGTCACTATGATTGATTAAAGTGATATTTAAAAAAAATAATGTAATTAATGAATTATTTTATTTTGAATTCAGCATTAAATGATAAAAAAAATTAAAATAAAAATTTAATATTCTTTAATCAATATTTATAAGTGTCAGTTAATAGGATTTAAAAAAAAAAAAAAGTCCATGATTAAAATGGATCTTAGATCTTACGTGGGAACACAAATATCATATGAATTATGATAATATATTATATATGAGAATGATTAAGTTACACCGATATATAATTAGTTAGTTTTATTTACTTTCATAATTTTATATTATTAATATTTTAATAAATTAATTATTTAATAAAATAATAGTACCTATCATGTATATAAATTTTTAAATCAATATGATATGTACATCATATTAATAGAAAATATTATTTTTTTAATATAAATATGTAACAGTTAAATATTTTTAATTAATTTAAATTCTGATTAATATGAATAGAATACTGATCAGATTAATCAAATATTGTTATAAAATAATGTAAACCTAAATTAATACAAATGGACCCTACTATATATATATATATATATATATATATATATATATATATATATATACTAAATTTTTGGCACACTCATTATATGAGTGAAAAAAATACTTTTAAAAAAAATATCAGTTGAAGAATTTACTTGATGAGTTGAATGGGTATTTTTTTTTAAATACATGTGAAACAAAAAAAAATATAAATATCTATACTTGCATGTTTTTATTATTATTTTATTTTAAATTTTAAATAATTTTATCTATTAAGTTGCTATTACTTGACTCATGATATTAATTTAGTGAAGGATTTTATCTATACTATTATAAAAGGAGTGACAGAGTTAGTGTCACGAGTCAAGTAACATCAATTCAGTTGAGAAAATTATCAAATTTTTTTTAAAAAAATTATAATGATTATAGAATAAAGGATGTTAATATCTTTTTAATGTTTTTTTTTTAAACAGAACTTTTATTTAAAAAAATTAGAAAAACTATTCATTTTTATATTAAAAAACTAACTAAAAGATTACTTCCTCTTTTAAAAATAACCACTTCGCTAAAAAAACTATTCATTTGGGTGTGCAAATTCTAATATAGTATAAATATTAGTACCTTTTTTTTTCTGTTTGAAAAAAAAAATAGATGATGTGCATTTAATCTTTTTATTTTTTATATTTAAATCCAAGGTGTTCTATCATTTTCATTTTATGATCATGTGTATTTAGTCTTTAGTATTATAATAAGTTTTTTTTTTTTCTTTCTAAACCCTTTCAATCTATGTTTCCTTTTATGGGCTTATGTGATTTTTTTTTTTTGTTTTAGGTTTTTCCTTTATTGATCGATTAATATTATTGCATATAAATTGATGAATTTCGAAAAAGGTGTCCAAACTTGAAAGTGGTAACACAAAAATAAAAGGATTATTATGATGTGTAAATAATACATATGTTAAAAGGTAAAAATGTAATGTACACTCGAATTATTGGGATTGATATTTTTGTGAATTATCTACTATTTTTAATTAAAAAAATAAAAATGATTTTAAAAAGAATTACGAGAATAAAATAACAAAAAACACTCATTAAGAAAATAATCAATAAAAAAAAATCTAAATCCCAATTATAATTAATGTTTATGTTTTTTTTTTTATAAAAAAATCATTGTGTAATGTTTTATTTTATTATTAAATTAGTAAAAACCGTATGATAAAGTAATTACTAATTTTAAAACTGACAAAAAATAGGAACATTTTAGTTGGTAATCATATATATCAATTTTATCTTTCCTAGTTCTAGGTAACTCCAAACTATGTTTTCCTGCATTTCTTTATCATATTTGCAGAATTCGTTGACTTTAAGTCAATCTCAAATTCTTTATTATTAGTATTATTTTGTTCGGACTATATTTTTATAAAGTTTTATACTTTTCTTCAATATAATATTTGCCCATTCGGCTATAGCTTTCAAAGGGTTGACATCTAACATGTTCTGATCTGTATATTCGTATATAGCCTGAATATTCTCCATATTTTACTGACAAATCCATTAGAGACTCGTATAAATGCCAAAGAGTTTGGCGTTATAACTTATAAGATCAAAGATGAGCTCTTCTTCCTTTTCTGCGGCAGCTTTTGTTGTTATTGTTCTGGGTTTAGTTTTGAATTCATCGGTGTTGTGTAATGGAGGAAAGACCAGCATCTATGTCAGAAAAGTAGAGAAAACTGTCGATATGCCTCTTGATAGTGATGTCTTTCAAGTTCCTTCTGGCTACAATGCACCCCAACAGGTGCTTCCTCAGTTCCTTGATCTTTCCTGTTTTTTCTGAAAATAGAAGATTAAAAAAACCCATCTTTTTTCTTTTGCTATTGCTATTTCTTGGTTTGGTATTTCCTTATTGACTTGTGAGAAAAACTAGAAAAAAAAACTTTGGTTATTGCATTTATTTGTTCTTTGTTTTACATTTATCTAAATTTGACTTTATTTGGATGTTTTGTGATGTGGGTGTCCTGAATTTAAGGTTCATATTACTCAAGGAGATCATGTTGGAAAAGCTGTGATTGTTTCATGGGTGACTGAGGATGAACCCGGTTCCAGTACGGTGCTTTATTGGAGTGAGAAAAGCAAGCAAAAGAAAAAGGCAGAAGGCAAAGTCAATACCTATAAGTTCTACAATTACACCTCTGGTTACATTCATCACTGCACCATCAGAAATCTGGAGGTAAAGTTTAATTCTTTGTACCATCTAATTGTTCCACAGCATTTGCTACATTCATAATTTCCCTGTTACTATTCTGCTTTATGCTTGTAAGACTATAATCTGTACTCTTTTGCTTCTGGATAATAATAGTACTAAACATTATAAATTCTTTTCAAGTTT
This sequence comes from Fremontodendron californicum, assembly GCA_030761205.1. Lineage (NCBI taxonomy): Eukaryota > Viridiplantae > Streptophyta > Magnoliopsida > Malvales > Malvaceae > Fremontodendron > Fremontodendron californicum. The sequence goes on along the minus strand of JAULJL010000002.1, from coordinate 40,580,159 downwards.
TGAGGGGGTATTCTTGGATTTCAATTCTGAGTCTCTTTATTTGGTTATTGAATTTTTGTGTACAGTATAACACCAAATATTACTATGTGGTTGGAGTGGATCATACTATGCGAAAATTCTGGTTTACAACTCCTCCTGAAGTTGGGCCTGACGTCCCATACACATTCGGTCTCATTGGTAAGTGAAAGCTTGCTAACTAGTTTGATTTGGTTAAGTTGTTGCTGTAAATATTCCACTGTCTCCATAATTTCTCATAGTTCAAGATGTTACTGATTAGAATTTTTGGTTTATAATTAAAAAGTAAAGATTACATTCGCTAGAGTTGCTACATATTTGATTTTTATTTTGGAACTTGGTAGTCTATTTTTCTAGCATGCTTTTATTTGATATTTCAAGATAATGCGATAGTTGGGGGCTTTTTCTGGTTTGTGTTGTTGGCTTGCTGCTCTTTATGTGGATGCATTGTCTTTGAGTATATATCTTTATGTGCTGATGTATCAGAATTGGAATCATTATGCAGGGGATCTAGGGCAGAGTTTTGATTCAAATAGCACACTGACTCATTATGAACAAAATCCACAGAAAGGTCAAACAGTATTGTTTGTTGGGGATCTTTCTTACGCCGATAACTATCCGAATCATGATAATGTAAGATGGGATACATGGGGAAGGTTTGTTGAGAGAAGTGTTGCATATCAACCATGGATATGGACTGCAGGAAATCATGAAATCGACTTCGCACCCGAAATTGTAAGCATTCATTCCTTTTTATTGTGATTAACTTGTAAAAACACTATGAACTATCCTCCACCTCCTTTGTTTAGTTAGCAATGCCAAAGGGGACGTAGGAGTTATAGAAAAGCTATGGAAGCTCACCATTATCTGGGGCTAACCTACTCACAAACCAACACTGATGCTTTTCTTTGTTTTGATTTTTAACTGTGGTTTTGTCTGATACGTGTTCTCTTTATTTTTTACTGCTTTGTCCTTTGAACTCTCAAAGATTGCTTGCTGGCAGAGTGAATTGGTAACAACATGATTATGGTTTCTGTTGCAGGGTGAAACAAAGCCTTTTAAGCCTTACACTCACCGTTATCATGTTCCTTACTCAGCATCAAAAAGTACTGCTCCCTTTTGGTACTCAATAAAGAGAGCTTCAGCGTACATCATAGTCTTGTCTTCATATTCGGCTTATGGTATTGAATATAAATCTTTTGTGTAATTATAGACTTGGACTAGTGTAGCAGAGATGGCTGCTAGATTCATCTGGTAACAATCAATAATTTTTCCGCAGGTAAATACACTCCTCAGTACAAATGGCTTGAAATGGAGCTGCCAAAGGTTAACAGGAGTGAAACACCATGGTTAATAGTTCTTATGCATTCCCCATGGTATAATAGCTACAATTACCATTACATGGAAGGAGAAACCATGAGAGTAATGTATGAGCCATGGTTTGTGCAGTACAAAGTTGATGTCGTATTTGCTGGTCATGTCCATGCCTATGAACGATCCGTAAGCTCGCTCTTTGTCTATGTTATCAGGTTTCTGCAATGTGGGTTTAGACCATGTGTCTGCAAGTAGCTACTAAATTCAAGTACAATTACTTCATTCACGGCTTTTAAAGTCTTTAGAGATCTGTTGAATGCTGGAAATTCTTTTAAAATGATTTATTCATCATGTCATAATTATGCTTATGGAAAGAGTTTGTTCTGAAGTTGCTTGATTACTGGTTTATGTTATATTACAGGAACGTGTATCCAACATTGCATACAATGTTGTAAATGGTATTTGCTCTCCTGTGAAGGATCAATCTGCACCTGTATACATTACTATTGGTGATGGAGGGAATCTTGAAGGCTTAGCAACCAAGTAAAGATTGTTCTTATTTATTTTCTATGTTACTCTTATTTATTTTCTATGTTACTCGGACTCGGGGTGAGTGTCGGATACGGGTATGTGTCCGACACGGGTATACTCATTTTTTTCTAAGTTTTTTCATATATTTGGAGGATCATATCCCCAAACCCTTATCCGAATATGTGTCGGACATGGGTGTCGGACACGGATACTTCAAGGAAAATGAAGAGTCGGAGTAACATGGATTGTATTATATATTGGTCTTCTCTTGTGTGATGGTTTCATGCATGATTGTTACAAGGATTTGATGTCAATGTCTTTTCTTTTTTTGGATTTGTAGCATGACCGAGCCACAGCCAGCTTATTCAGCATATCGCGAAGCCAGTTTTGGTCATGCCATTTTTGATATCAAGAACCGGACTCATGCTTATTATAGTTGGCACCGGAACCATGATGGATCTGCAGTTGAAGCTGATTCAATGTGGTTTTTCAACAGATTCTGGCACCCAGTTGATGAATCTGCAACCTCTCAATGAGGATAATACTGCTGTTTTCCATTTTTAAAAATAAAATATTGAATTACAAATTACAATCAATAAAAATTCCCAATCTTTTTCTTCACATTTCCTGCTCCACGATTTTCCCTTTCAGTGAATTTATGTGCACTTCTCTGCTAGTATAGGATTAGAGTAGCCGAGCATATACTCCTCCATGTCTGACTTTTTGCTGCGGTGAAAGCTGAAATGCTTGTTAAAGATAAATTTTTTTTGTAATACATAGTAGTTAGAGTTTTTAAATAAGCAAACAATCTTTAAAATAATTTATTTTAAAAAATAATCTAAAAATAAAATCTGGTCACGGATTGAATTACTTGTTCGGCCCGACTAAATTGGATCGGACTTAAGATAGGATTTTGATAATTTGGTACAGTCCGATTGAAATTACTATTTAAATAATAAAAATTAAATTTACTTATAAAAATATATAAATATTAATATAAGATATTTTTTAATATTTTAATAAATTTAAAACAGTAAAATATGCTTTCAATTTGAGTCAATTCTTCTCAAACAAAATTTTTTATTTAAATTTAATCTGATTCGATTTACGAATATTTCTAAATCCCTTTATTTAATAGAAAAAAAATGAAATTAGGCTGGGCTTCTTGAAATGGGAGAGATGAGAATTGGAATGGAGTACCGACATCATAAAGGACAACCCAAGCCCAATTTCCTGTATTATTTGGTATAAAACATGATCAGTAGTTCAGTAATCAGTGATTTGAGAAGGCTGTCAGAAAAGAAAAAAGATCCATTTTTTTGTCATTGATTGCGTAAAAAAGTCGAAATATGTTTCATGGACATGGACAACGAGTAAAAAACAAAACGTCTTTCTTTCTTCTCCGTTTCATTTGATTTGAGATCCCATTCCAAATTACCAAAGCGTAGTTTCAACTTTCAACATCCCAAAGCGCCAAAAGGTCTTTGTGAATGGTTTCTACATACAAATTTACATCTACTCCTTATCCCTAACTTTTAAGCCCTAGCTAGTTCCTGATCATCAACCGCTTTCTCCGATCCACGTGGCCCGTTGATTTTCCGGTGAACGGTCTCTGATGAAGCGGCCACAGCAACTCTAATCCAATGGCGGAAGGTACAATCACGAACAACTGCTCCAAGGAAGACGGAGCCGCCGGAACTGAAAATAACAACAATTTTATCAACGGCACTGATGAGGATACCTATAAAATCACTATAAAGAAAGCGAATGTGAAGGATCTGGAAATTTTTAGTTGTTTGCTTCAACCGGCGACTTCCGATCCCGATTACATCGGCATTCGCCGATTTCTTCTCGCTCGCAAAGCCGAGTCCGGTTTTCATCGCCGACTTGTAAGTTCTATTTTTCTCGTCAATTCGGGTTTTTTTATGTGTACGTTTTAGTTGCGGATCTGTAATTTGATTGTTTGAGAGCATGATTTTGAGCTACTTTTAGGGGAATTATAGGGCCGGTTTTAATATTCAGTTTATTTGTATTCAAATGGAAGCTTTTACCTTCATTTCATTGTTTTTTGTTTGAAATTTGGCTTATCCTCTGATTTATGTGAAGGATTGGAGATGTAATGGAAAAGGTTATGTGGCGTATCGAAACTACATTCGTAGGCCAAGAAACTGGGAAAATTTACTAATACCAAGCCACTCGAGCACTCCTGGAAACAGGTATTAGAATTTATCCAAAACTTTGCCTTTTCTTTTTTAACATTTATTTATTTGCTTCATTTGAGGCTATGAATTGCTATCACATTAGTTATATTGAATGTATGGTAGTGGCTAGGGTTAAGGATGTTTGATGAACAATCAACTGCTAATTTTGTGAGTGTTGTTTTAAAATTTATGTTTTTATACGATTCTGACATCAGGGTAATTTACTGGTTGATGCATCAGTGGGCGATGGATTTCAACTCCAAGTCCACTCTCCCATATGTTCGAGGTGGAAAGCTGGAACTCTAGCAGGGTATGTACAAGTTTTATTATGCGATTTTTGTGCTCAATAAGTTAGGGGTTCATGGTTATGTTTTTAATTTGCATCATGTGTTGCTCCCTGATATCAGAGAATAGTTCTTTCGTTATTTTTCTGATCAATTTTTAAGAGAACTTATCCATCATGTTCTTGATGATGAAAATGAAAGAACAGAAGATCTTAATTTTCTTATCCATCAAAAAGGAACTTCTTGCATGTCAAGAGCTTGAAACTTATTTGTTTTTATGTTGCAGTTATTATAAGACTTGAACCTTGATTTAAACAGGCCTTTAAAAGAATTAAGGAGAGTTGCGTACTTTTCCATTCTTGCAGGATTTACGAAGTGGCATGCTGGCTTCAAATCATAGAACAAGTTTCAGCTCTAGCACAAGTGATACTGATCACCCACGTCGACGAGGAGTTGAACATGCATATTCTTTTGTAGGAATGCACTGCATCTTTGATCAGTGCAAAGCAGCTGGTACCTTCTTATAAATCTTAATGCAATCTAGACTTCTTTCTTCTTTGTCATACTATTTTGAGCCGCGAATTTCAATCTTTCTAAAATGAAGCAATATGATTGGTATTGTATGTAGTTACCGTTTTGAAGTTCGGGCACATGAGTTCTGATCTTCTTGCATATGGGGCATCAGATGGGAGTTTAACAGTTTGCACTGTCTCCGAACCACCTTTAGTTATCAATCAACTAAAAGGGCATTCAAAAGATGTCACAGGTTGGATTAACTGGTATTGTTTCTGTAGTCTTTCTTATAACTTAGACTAAAGTATTTGTAGCCATCTATCTGCTAATTTCTTTCATTTAATGAGATCACGGTCAAGTTCAGTGTGATTTTCTGGGTCCATTCCAGTTTCTTTATCTCCTTTTTGGAGTTTTTGTGGAATTGGACTAGGCCAGCAAGTTAGCCACTTCTACTTCATATTGTGAAGGATCTTTCACAGTTTAAGCTGAACCAGTGAGATACTGGGATGTCCTGTGACTCTGTTTATGAAGGTCAGCATGGTAGAATAAGTAGATTGCTGTTCAGAAGTTGATTTGAGTGAGAGGAAAATATGGCTTGGTAGGAATATGTTACTAAGCAATAAATCAAGTTAGAAGACTTTCAGATCTTATTTTTCAGAAAAATAATTTGTGACAGTGGGTTCAGAACTGTGGGTCATTTTGTATTTGCTAGGAACCCTTTTTTTTTTTTGTATAGAAGGGGAAAAATGGTCGAAGAGATATATCCTTGAAGCATCCATCATTATGGTACCTAAGATGGCACCTAATGGCTTTTTGTTGCAATCATCCACTCAACCTAATCATTAAACAATTAGTTTTAGGTATGCATATCCCTCTTGATATAAAATGGATCCTAATTTACCTGTTACACATTGTTCAGTCTCTTTAAATTTATAGATATCAGTAACTAAGATTTTGTATTATTTTGATAACTATGATTCTGGAAGATTTGTATCTACTGTTTATTAATCATGTTTCTGATTTGCCACTGCATTATCAGATTTTGACTTCTCGTCAAACAATCAATACATCGCATCATCATCAATGGATAAAACTGTGCGAGTATGGGAGTTCTCGAAAGGCCTTTGCATTCGAGTAATATATGGAGTCTCTTTACAAATGTGTATTCGCTTTAATCCTGTAAGTACATATCAGCATTTATAATTCATCCCTTTCAAGCCATGGAAATTTTTATGGTTATTTCTTCTGCATTTGCTTATTATCAATAATCTAGAAACAAATTCTGTTGCAACCTGTGACCAAGAATGCTTGGTTTATCTGAACTAATTTTCATTAAGTGAGGCTGCAATAAAACCGTTCTCTCTCTCATTTAACTATAATGTATATCTTGAATTTTTTTTGCAGATATACAGGTGTATGTATGTCTTATTTTGAGTGAACTGGTAACTAAAATGTTTCTTCCTCCCTTCTTTTCTTGTCTGCAGGTAAATAACAACTTTCTTTCAGTTGGCAATGCAAATAAAGAGATCACTGTAAGTACTCCTCCATGCCTTTGCTTACTCTTCTTAAGAAAATTAAAAGACAAGTATAGTTTCAGCTCCTAACCACAATGTGATAAATAACCTGTTGATCATCTCAAGTCAAACTTACTAAACAATTAGTTTGATTGATGTGATATGCTAAATTGTGTGGTCTATAATCATCAGACTCTAGATAAGTTAGCAAAACGCATTGCTTTCTTTGTCACTATTAAATTGTTTTGTGAATTTTGATGGTTAGCTTGATGTAAGAAAGGCCTCTGCCTGTTTAAAAATCCGTAATATAATAGCTGGTTGGCTACTTCCATACATTTAAGTCTTCTTCATTCACTCTTACATAGGTGTGCATGTGTGTGTGTGTGAATTTTCTCAGTTTTTATATTTGTGCCATCAGAAATTAGGAATCTAAAGCTCTGTTGTCTGTGTCACAAACTTCGTATATGTATCTACTTCAATCAAGCCCATCATTTAATTGGTAGCACTTTTTTCTGTACACCAGGCCTTCAATTTCAGCACTGGGAGGATTATTTCCAAATCAGTCTTTGACAGTGAGGTTACCTCAATGGACCATGATCATGCTGGTCAGCTCATTTTCTGTGGAGATGCACAGGTCTCTCTCTTATGTGTCATGATCAGAGTACTCAAAGAAATTTGCTTTAGGTTTTTGGAAAGTTTCTAATGGGATAATATTTGCAGGGATGCATATACTCCATAAGCATGGACTCCCACACAGGTGCATTAACCCGTTCTCATCGTTATAGAAGTAGCAACAAACAGAAATGTGCAGTTACAACTGTGCAGTACCGAAGTTTCTCTTTGCTGGCCGGGGGGCCTGTGTTGCTGACATGTACTCAAGATGGAAATCTTTCTTTCTTTAGGTTTGTTCTGAACAGAATACCTTCTACTGGTAATCTTTATTTTGAGTAATTGATAGATGGTATGTTCACATTGCAGTGTTGCTTTGGAAGTACAAGGTTATCTGACCCTGCGGTGCTCGCTCAAATTAAGTCCAAGAATACACAGCATTCGCGCATCCTTCTGCCCTCTGCTTTCCCTTGATAAGGGAGAATACATAGGTATGTAATGTCCAACTTAAAATGTCACTTAGAAGCATTTGACTCTATTTTCAAATCGAGAAGCATTAGCTCTTGATGCTTTGTGATACATTTTTTTTCCAAAGAATCGTACAGTCTGTGCAAGCCATGGGACTATTATAGTTATTTATCTTTGCTGAAATTGTGATTTTTTGTGCTGTGAAGTTGCTGGGAGTGAGGATTCGAACGTCTACTTCTATGACTTAACTCGGCCGAGGCATACATGTGTAAATAAGCTACAGGTTCTACTCTCTCGGGTGCTAGGGGATACTTCCAACTTCTTCGCTAATCTACTGTTAACACATCGAATCATTCTTGTATGCAGGGTCATCGTTTTCCAGTTATAGGAGTAGCTTGGAACCATGGAGAGAACTTGTTGGCTTCATCAGACCTTTATGGCGTTGTTATAGTATGGAAAAGAGAAAAAACAAGTTAAAAGCCAATACTATTATTATATAGGGATAAAAAGATAAAAAGCTTTGAAATATATACTACATGCATGGGCTGAAGAAGGAAATCAGCTTTTTGTTCAATTGGTGAACCAACCCTTGGAAGCATCCCAACCATGTGATCATTTGTTTTGTCTCAAATTTTGTCTTCATGAAAAATATATATATATTAATTCATTGTTTCTTCAGGATTTTTTTTTTTTTTTTTTTTTTTTTTATAAAAAAAGGGCCCAATTGCTACTGCGCCTGCAAAATGAAAGCCAGATGGGAGGAAAAGGAGATAGATTAGTTGCTGTGTTTGTGTGAACTCAGCCATTGCACCAAAATTGTAGAATACATTGTTATGAATTGATTCCTTTATTTGTCTGTGATTTTTAATGTGGGCAAATAGTCTTTTTCCTTTTTCGTAATTAAATTAAAGTAATTGGAATGAAAGGAAAACAAGAGCTTCTGATTCAAGTCAAGGGAGGGGGAAAAAAAAATGTAATTTTTTTATTTGGTGAACATTGATTAAGCAGATTTCTGTCACTGGCATTGGCACAGGATCCTTTCCTTGCCAAGTACTGGAGGCTGTCTTGTCTGTCTGTCATCTATAACGTGAAGCTTAGCATAGAATAGGGTTTAAGTAGCATGTAGTCTCTGTAGTAAAATTGTATTATAATGAAAAAGGTAATTTAATTTATATATTGTAAAAATGAGTAATTTAATCTCTGTATATTTGAAATAGGTGTAAATAAGTAAAATTGACAACGACATTAATAAAAAATTGTTAAAATGCTGATTTGGACTCGTAAAATTTAACAGAATTAATGATTTGGAATAAAATAACTTGAAATATATCTAAATCAGTTAAATTTTACAAATTCACGTCAGTATTTTAACGTTTTTTCATTAACCGTTATCAATTTTATTTATTTGCATCTATTTTAATTGTACATGGACTAAATTATTCACTTTTACAGTATAGATATTAATTTATTTTTTTCACTAAAGTACACGGATTATGTAGGTACTTAAACTCATAGAATAGAGAATAAACGGTCAGGGTAAAACAATAGGAGTTCTAAGGTAAGCTCTCTCATAGTGAGCTTAAAATAAACTCCATTACATATTAACATGATAAATTACATAAAATTGTCATGTTTATATGTTACTTTTTTTTTTAATATAAAAATAATAAATTATATATAAATATGATAAATTACATATAAATATGATAAATTATATATAAACATAACAAATTACATATAAACATGACATATTTGTCATGTTTGTATGTAATTTTTTAAATAGTGTAATTTTGTTTGTACATATGTAATTTTTTTTTATATATAAATATGACATAAATTACATATAAATATAACAAATTACATATATAATAAAACCTAACAAAAACTCACAATAAGAAGCTTTGCTTATAATTTTTCGTAAAACAAGACCAAATATGAAAAAGACACTTTGGTTCTTGTTGATGTGACTCACACGAGATTCACGTTGTTGTGTTGGGTTGATGGCAAATTGGCAACCATTATTCACCAATACGGCCAATACCCTTTTTCTTTCATCAAATTGGTGGAACAATAATAATAGTCAGACTCCTCTCGCTCTCGTCCTATATGCAATGTGGTCACTGATCAGGATTCGTGTTTGTTTTTTTAGAGTTATCAATCCATTTGAATCAAAGGTTTAAACTATTTTAAACAATAAAAGGTCAAATCCGTTGTAGTCTAGTTGGTTAGGATACTCGGCTCTCACCCGAGAGACCCGGGTTCAAGTCCCGGCAACGGAATATTTTTCTTCTCTGCCTTGCTAAACTTGAAGCAAAACAGTTCTCCCTTAATAAAGGGTTTTTGGCTTACTGCTGGTATATTCTTTTTCTTTCCCTAGTAAAATTTACAAGCATTATTTTGGTATATTCTTTTTTTCTTCTTCTCTATAATAGATTAACAAGTATTTTCATCGAATAATTAAATGTCTCGATCAATAGAGTGCAAGTTTGGCAACAGATTCCTTTAGTGGAGGCCGCCCTTCGTAGTCTTTTTTTCTCTAAAAAGCTTTATATCCATTTTAACAACTCGAATAGTTGGATCATGTCCATATCAACTATCAATCCAAAGGAATAGGATCCCTAAATGGAGGAGCAATGGCCTTTTTTTCAATCACCACTCATTAATATATATATATATATATATATATAGTCAATAGGCAAAAGTCAAAATCCGAAGGGAGCCAAAAACAAGGCGAGGAAACCTAGGAAAGAACCACGACTCTAGGCAGGCTGACAAGACAAGCAATAGAGCAGCATTTTATGGCTGTATAAACCCAGGAATTTATGGCTCTTTTTATAAGCTAAAAAACAGTTTTTGATTATCCACAACCCTAATTTTATAAACCTACATAGTGAGATTACATATAACCAAACACATTTTTGACTTTCCACTTACTGGCCCTCAAACAATATAAACAGGAAATAGGTTTTCAAACCAGTTACTACTGTCAACTCAACCATCATGAACTCACAAGGCTATAGATTTGGATGCAGATATATTTGTCTCCATGTTTGCTCCAAGCCTACCGCATGGTTAACAGCGAGAACGACTCGAGTCTCTTGACTAAAACACTAGGTTTATGTACTTTTTGTCACCTCCGTCGTCGTTTTGTATCCACCTGAAACATTAATGTTACAGTTGATACATACCAGCTGAAGAATATAGTAATACTATTAGCACAGTTGAATCAGAAACTTAAAACCATACAAGCAGAGCCACAAAAGCACCTATTTATTCTCATTAAAAAAGATATAAACCTATGTTATTTGGTCTCAGATATGAGTGTCGGATACAGGTATGTTCAATTTTTCTAAGTTTTTTCATGTATTTGGAGGTTCATATTCCCATACTCGTGTCCGAATATACATTGGACATGGGTGTCAGAAACGGATACTTCAAGAAAAATGAAAAGTTGAAGCAACATAGATATAAACTATGTGCTGAATAACTAATAAAGTGTACCAAAAAAGAATGGAAGGGCAAGAAAGAAGGAATACCTTTGTATCTGAGTGTCTGGAAGCGGCATGGGAATTCTGCAACTTCTTCTGACTTTCAGAAGAACAACTTTCACAAAAGAAGTGGTCAAGTATTTTAGCCTCCTCTGCTGTCATTTCTATACAAGCAGGATGAAACCTGAATCAAAAGTAGTATGCTGAATATGGCAACAATTTTTACAGCATACTGGATAAATTGGATGCAATTTGTTCACAGAATTCGTTAGAGTAAATAAAAATTATCCTTTGAAATTAGACATGAAAGTAAACCAGACAAAAAAGTCTTTCCAAGACTGGCCTCTAAAAGTTTAGAAAACTAAATTTCCTAACTAGGATCAATCACAAACCTCAACCTAAGAAGGTACATAAAGTGAAAATGTAGCAAAAAAATCTGTCTATTCGCAGGCTTCTCAACCACTGAGACTTCATCCATGTTAATATTTTTGCATTTGACAGAAAACAGCCAGACTTCAGGATACTGCTTGGATCTTCAACAATGTGTATTACTTCTTTATAACACACAAAAACATGAAAACACAAAATCATAAAGTTCAGTGAGTAATTCTCCAAATTTTCCTACTATAATACAATCTGGGTTTTCAATTTAAAATCTACCAACACAATGCCAATAGTTCTTGATTTGTAAATCATGAGCTATATATATGTGAACACTGCATCTAAGCAAAGACCATGCCTATCAAAACAATTTATATTAACACAATCAACCACGATCATATAAAGGCTAAAGGCCTATATACCAGGAGGACCAACCCCCCCTTCCCCCGAGCAGGCTCAAAGGGATACATAAAGTCAAGCTTAGGTCCACCACTTTGACATAACCTTCTCATAGAAAATCAGGTGTCCCGCCTTTTATGTCCAGCAAAGGACAACAAAGACTTTGATTATATCACAGCTGATAAATGCTTCTACATAGGCCTACAAGGAGCATCTTTAGAGCTATTTTCTTAAAAGAAAACGCTAATTGAACCCTAGCCATACTAGCATTCTACAAACTGAAAAAAAATAATGTTCTGTTTCCACAGCAAACAAGGAGAGGAAGGGATCATCATTCCACTATAGGGCCAATCTTTAAAACTTTTTTACCCATTTTCGCTCCTATTGCATGTGGCAGCTAAAACAATACCAGTTCCAATCTTTTTCAAGAAGGACCAGGTGATAAATGGCAGCTAAAACCATAGCCTATCCACCACTCTATTAAACTGCTTTTACTTCCTTGAATAGATATATGAGAACGGATTTTATGCAAGCTTATAAAGATAAAGTTTTTTTTCAAAAAAAAAAATCCACTATAGCAAGAAAAGCATTCCAGGGAGAACCCTTCTTGCATATTTTGAACAGCTTCAAACAAAATATTCATCCAGAATACCTGACATATAAGATGTGAAAAAAAGGTTCAACTCAAATAACTATCTTCCCAAGCATCCAACTTACCAGTCACTGCAACCTTCGCACTGAATCATTAGGTCATCAGGATTGTAAGGCATCTCACATTTGCAATAACTGCCACATTAAAAAAAAAACTAGAAAAGGTCAAAAAAATTTTAAATAGAATAATCTAAAACCCAAAGTTGCAAAACACTCCAACTTCATTTTAAATAAAAATGTTTACTTGCTCTAACTAGTTGCATCAAAAAAGTTTGTCATTTTGATCAATAAAATTTCGATAATTTAAGTAGGAACACTCATGTAATTACACCGACAAATAATGTACTAACCTAAGAAACCATACAAAATTCTTGATTGAGTTTGGTGCCACTTGACTCATTACACCAACTCAATTGAGAAAAATTCATAAAAACTAAAAATAAAATAAAAAAATCTATACTAATATTAAAGTCCTTGACTGAGTTGGTGACACGAGTTAACCAGACGCCAACTCAATCAAAGAAATTACTTAAAAAACCTAATTAAAAAAATAACATTAAGATCATACTTTTATATTAAAAATATTACTCAAATTTAAGAAACAACCCACTTCTAAAATATTTTTTCTTTCACCCACCCAAATATTGGATGTACATGTTTCTAGTATATATATATATATATATATATATATATATATATATATATATATATATATATCTTTTGTTATTTTTTAAAATTAAAAGTTAAATTTAAATATTTTTAAAAACTATCCATTTCTTTTTAACCATCAAATAACTTCTTCTATTGCATTTATTTTTAACATGATTTTTTTCTCTACCACCCACACAGTGGGTGTGCATATTCTAGTATACATAATGCACACTAAGGACTAAGCAAAATCAATTTAACATTTTTCCCAAGCATAAATTAATAAAAGTATTAAGCTATGAAACCACTAAAATTTTCGACCGTAATGCTCAAAATGCACAAATTTAAGCAATTCACATACCAGTTGTTCCGAGACATAAATTAATCAAAACATTAAGCATAAAATTTTAATATTTTCTTTTCTAATATTCAAGTCAATATATACTCGATTTATATTGACTACCTTAATCTTAGTCAAGCGGTTAACTGATCAAAACATCATTAGAAAAAAATTAACAACAACAAAAAAAAGAGCCCATTAAGCCATTAAAGTATAAATTTTGAGAGATAAAAAAAGGGAAAACATGAGTCTAATTAATAATTATCAACTCAGAAATCAGACATTTATAAAAACAAAAATTTAAAAAAAAAAGAAAAAAAGAAAAGAGAACGTACACGGCGACGCGATCGGGGTTGAAAGCACCGGTGGAGGAATTATATTCGAAACGACAGAAGAAGTCATCGTTTCCGACGGCGTCAAGCTTGGTATAGCTCTTGAAGCTATGGACTGTACACTTTCCTTCAATGGTATCAGCGCTTTGCACATCATAATGATCAGACAAGAAAACCTCTTTAGATCCATGGAACTGTCTCCTCCCTCCGATCGACTCCTCCGGCCTATAGTACCACCTCACGAGCACCTTCACGTTTCCCCCACGTGCGTCCGCCTCGATCCGCTCGATTCTCGCCACGTATTGCGGTTTTGATTGATCCGCTGGTCGCATCAACACGCAATTCCCAGCTGCCAATCACCACCACAACTTTTAGAAAAACCTTAACCTCCTATAAATTTCTCTCCCTATCTCTCTTTTTCCTTTTTTATTTTTAAATTCCTTTTTGCTCTTATCTTTTTATTTCCTTTGGCTTACCTTTAATTGTTTTGTTGATGTGTTTGACTGTGTAAGAATCTAGAGTTCTCCTTGGAGCTTTAGCTTTGGCCATGGAAGAAGAAGAAGAGGAAAAAAAAAAAAAAAAAGGTGAACAAATTGTTCAGAGAAATACAATACAAACTACAAAGGCATGCACAAGGACAAGAGAGAGATTGTGTGGGCTGACAAACAAGAAATTTAAAAAATATTAATAAAATTATTTTTATTTTTTCTATTTTGTTATAATCTATTTATTTTTGGAGGGGAGGTGAATCTCGGTGTTTTTAGGTGGGTATGGTGAAGTTGTGTTTGGGGGGTTTTATCAGCGTTGATTTGGGATCGAAGAGGGGATAAGATTGGAATTGAGGTGAAAGTTGAGGGGGTTTTACGGGAGGTAAAAAGAAAGGATAAGTGAGGATCCACGTCAGACTCAGCGGGTGAATTACAAGATTTTCAAGCTGGAGGAGGGAGCGTGTGGGAGCGGTGACGTTTCACGTTATGGGGAACTGGGAGTTCGGATTCGGTGCAACCAGGATTATTTTTACAAAAGTTCGGGTGCTTCCCTTTATTGTTGCCACGTAAATGTTTCTAGAAAGTAATTGTTTATGATGCTGCCACGCAAGCTTTCTTGGAAGCTTGATGTCTTTAAAATGTTACCACGTAAGTATGTTTCAAACTTATCTATTAAATATAATCAAAAAATTATCTCATAATAAATTTTTTAAATTTTACAATCAGAATTAACAATATGTGATATACTTTTAAAATATATTAAAAAATATATATATATATAATAATTTTTTAATTCTATTTATGATCAATATATCAAACAAAATCATACTAAAAAAAAAGAAAGCAGTAAAAAAAATGGTATCAACATTTTCTTAAGAAATAAAATTTAGTAGATGAAATTTACTAAAGATACTCTTTAAAATTAACATCATTAAAATTTATCAAATTAATTATTATATTAATATAAAATATAAATGGCTTGAAGACAATTCAAAAAGAAGGAATAAGGATTGAGGAATGTCCACCAAATTTATATGATAGAAATGAGCACAGAGAATAAAGAAAAATGAAACGGATGAAGTTAAGGAAAGTGGGCGTATCAGGTGGGGTACAAATGTTGACTTGGGAAATTTCTTTTGAGTTTTTGACAAAGACAAGAAACTATTCATTGTTTGAATTTAGAATCTTTTTGTTCAAACTGAACCGTTAGATGTTTCAGGAGCCTGTTCGGTTCGTAATAAAAGCCCAAAAAAAAAAAAAAAAAAAAGAAAGAAAATTACAACTTCTAGTATATAAGTTGTAAAATCAATTTTCAAGATCAAGATATTTTATCCTTAATTAAAGTGTTATTTATAATATAGTTAGAATATTTTTTAAAAAAAAGCAATCAAGGAATATTTTAAATACTAAATTTGATATATCTATAATTTTAAATTTTAAATTAAAAGTGATTTTATAAGAGTTTTTATTTGATGTATTGTAAATATATGAATTTTACTTATCCATAATAAATCACATGATATTATTTATTAACAATTAAACGGAAAATTTTATAGACTTCCAAAAAAAAAATTTATTTTATTTTCCTTGTTGTTGGGACTTGGGATATATACATCCATTCGAGAGAAACAAAAGTAAATGCAATCTCAATAATCGATACAGGACAATAGATTGTTAGCATATAAATATATGAATTTGATAGTAAAACCTAATAAAAATGGCTATCAAAGTTTTTTGGATATTGCAAAACTATGTTAATCAAACAGAAGCTTAAGAACAAAACAGACATTTTCTTGGGTGAATCATAATTCATACTTAGGGATGACAAAATTCGATCTGATCGATGGATTTCGTACCGATCCGCTTCGAATGGAGAGATTTTTTTTTAGAGCGGGGTGGAGCGGAGCGGTTTTGGTAAATGCTTGCTCCACTCCGCCCCGCCCCGACTTTTGAAATTACTATTTTATCCTTTAAAATATTTTATATTTTTTCTTATATTTTTAATATATATTAGATATATATACTAAAATCATATATATACTAATATTTTATATCTATACTTTTAGTATATATGTATTATATATTATATTAAAGATTTTTATATACTAAAATTATGTTCATGAATAAATTATAATATAATTTTTACAATATTAAGTTAAAAATAATTAATATAAATTGGGGTGTAGCGGAGTGGAGCACCGTGGAGCGGTTATGGATGTAACCGACACCCATGGATGTGGATGTTTCCAACATCTATGCAAGAGTGGGGTGGAGGTGGATAAGACAATATCCGCCCCCGCCTCGCTCCATTGCCATCCCTATTCATACCCCATGAGCTAGGTTTAAAAGGAAGCTCTACCAACTTTTTTATCAATCGTATAAATATAAACATAATAAAATTATTAAATATGTTAAAATTTTAAACACAAATAAAATACGTAAATATATCGTGTTAATCGTATTAATATGTTTAAACATGTCATATTTATTGTACTACTTTCGTGTTTATTAAACGTATTATGTTTAAAACTATCAAGTCAATTCAAGGTAATTATTAGGTAGAAAGTAATGGGAAGACCACAAAAGTTGGCCATTAACAAAGGGGAAAAACCTGGAAAATTTTCAGCCCCACAAGAATACAATTTGGAAGTCTAAACCCATCTACTATAATAAGTACAAATGGGCAATGTCCTACTTTGTATTAAATTCCATTGACATAATTGAGTATGTCATTAATCTTCTTCTTTCTTTTCAATTTGGGATAAACATGCCATTGAGCATATCATCAAAGCTTATAGGCACTTTAATTGAGGATGTCACCAATCGTTTTGCAAGTGAAATCTTTGATGCATCTCTCCCCCAATTTCTTCACACAAAAAAACACCAATAAATTTTGTGCTGACTTTCAACCAGCGGGATCTGGGAACATGGTGCCTGAAAACATGACACGTTTAGTTAACTAGTATTTTCATTCTTTTATTCAATGAATGTTGATTTCTGAGACCATTGCTGAGTTGGATTGCTGACAATTGGTCTGATGAAATGAACCGACATAGCTGCATTCACTGCAATTACCATTAGCTGAAAAAGTAGTCCAATATCTGCCTATGCTCTGTCCATTGATCCATACTTGGCCTTTTCCCATGCTACTCATGTCCAAAGCTAAAGGGATCATCTCCTTCAGGAGCATCAAAAAATGCCTCAAGGTTGAATTCATTGTTTCTTTTTTTATAATTGCATCAAGGTTAAAAAAATCGGTTCGAAAGTTAAACCGGTTAGATTTTCGATTTTCGGTTCAATCAGTTCACTTAAACAAAATTTTAAATATTTAAAAAATTATTTTAATGTTAAATAAATATTAAATATAATAAATAATTAATAAAAATATGTATTTGACTTAATGGTATAGTCTTTAATGCATAACTAAAAGATTAAAGGTTCAAATCTCATCAATTACAAAAAAAAAAATTAAAAAAAATTAAAAAAATATATATCAAACCGGTTTTTCCGATTAAACCGATTTTCTACCGATTTAATTAATATCTGATTTTATATAATGTACCGGACCGGTTAAATCTTCAATTTTCTATTCAATTGGCCGGTTCGATCCGGTTTTTTAATTCATGAATTGCATGAGCTGTAAGGGTTTGGTTACATTTTCAAGGAATATATATAGTGCTTCATATCCATTTCCTTTACCTTGTACCACGTTAATGGATGTAGTTTCTGAACTGCCAAGGATCCTTGGATCCAATCAATTGATGGGATAGAATTTGGAGAACCTAGATTATTGGCTTTCTCCCTTAATGCCAACCTGTATATATAAGAGAAACAATCACGACGAAGAAAGTCATTGGAAAATTGAAAACCATTTAAAGCACAGAAGAGGAATTGGTCAACCTTGTATGACCATTTCTGCCAGGTTAAGTCTCTTTGTCCTTCATCTAGCCCATGTGCCTGCCCTTAAGAAACTCTTTTTATAGTTTCTCATAAGAGCTTATTTGATCAGCCTAAGAGCAACAGCATGTGCCTGCCCTTAAGAAACTCTTTTTATAGTTACTCATACATATACTGATCTTTGCTAATTCATAACTATAAGAGTATAATAATTCATGTGTTCTGTTAACCTAAGCTAATGTATGTTACAGAGAGAACACATAAATGGCAGCACTACTTTTTAACTAAATGTAGGGAAAGAAATAATAAAAGAGGGTATATATATATATATTTTTTGGTACAAAACAGCGGCAACATGAAAATAAAGAAATGAATTGTAGATGGTAAGATTCGAACTCCAGACTTGCTGGATGCCACTTGTTAAAGGTAGTTGCATAAATCAACTGAGTTAAGCTCGGGGTTCGGGTATATAATTAATTTCATGTTGTTGAGTGAGTTATAAGTAGAGAATTTTGAGCTAGTGAAAGGAAAAAGAAAATAATAAATATAGGCCACTTTCAATCTTCATTGTGAATGAACGTTGGAAATTTTGAAAGGTGATGAATATGGAACCATAAGCCATGCAATATCTCATGATCTCAAGTCTCAACCCACCCCATCCAAACAATTGTGGTGGTACAGTTAATTGACTTTTATATACTTTTTTTCTCTCTATGATTTGCCTCTTTGCCCTAAGTCACACCCACTTCTCACAATCAAACATGCAAGCTTATGAAAATGCCATAAGCAATGTCTGCACCAAATGTAGAGAAGATATTAACAAAAAGTGAGTAAACTTATGAAAATGCCATCGATACCAATCGCATTTTGGTTTAACATTGTGCCTAATAGCCATCCAAGTTCAAAGTTATTCAGAGAATATTCAAGAGAAAACGAGTTCCCAGGGCAAACAATAGATCAATAACATGTTTTCACCTTTTTAAGGAAACTTGTCATAAAATGCCGAATTAATCTCAATCGTATATATGTAACAACAAACAGAATAGCATGAAATTGCTACCTATATGTTACAAGTGCACAAAATTGTTAATTTTAACAATGTAAAAAACTTGTAGCAATTGCATTAGCATCAATAGCCTCAACAAATATTCTCATTTTTCTAAAGATGAATATGTCAAGATATGCTACAAAACTGGATATAACCTGGCTAATGAACTTAAGCTTGAAACCACCTTCTAAGCTTCTTAGAACCTTGCTTTTCGGCATCGGGTGTTTCAGATTTCGGCTGTGAGAATTTAGATCTGTATTGTTCAATTAGCATATCAAGTTTGTCTCCCACATCTCGCCCTGATGGATCTTTATTTCTTTTTGGCCTTTTTCTTTTTGAATTTGTCTCTCCCTCTTGCTGCTTTGCCTGATCTTGCCGTGTCCTCTCTTTTGGCTGCAAAACTGCTTCCACCGCCTTCAACTTTAATTTGCGGGTACCATTAACATTTGTTTCAACCTTATCTGAACTTCCAACCTTCAGGCCACCTTTGCGATCCTTGGGTTTACGATTTGATCCTTTCAACTTCTGATTGGAGCCTTCCAAATTTTCTTTTGAAGAAGACGGTTTTGTCTTTTCACCAGCTGGATTATGCTTTGGCTTCTTATTAGCTCGGCCTTCTCCAGTGCCAACTGTGTTTTCCATCTCAGCCTTTTTCAACTCTGAATGTTTCGTTGCCCTTTTGTCATCTCTAGATTTCCGTTTTCCGGATTTGTTAGGGTGATCGTCAAACAGATGCGATTCAGCATTTTGCTGTGCATTGTTCAAATCATCACTAGCATCTTGCTGTAAAGCTTGTAACTTAGCTTTCCGCAGCTTCAATGTCTGCACATTATCAACAGCAAACTCCACTATCGGACGATGCTCAGGACCAAAAGTTTCTACAAATAACCAATGACAATTTCAGATCATAATAGAAAAGAAACAATGCTCTTGAGTAACTTTTTTTCCCCTTAGATGTTATTGAAAAAACACCTTTTGAATGCATGTAAGCTAAGGACAATTATTGTGTTGAAATTAAGCTAATCATACACATGAGATATACCGATGAGGGGCATTACCTGGGTTATTGTTAAGAACCCTCAGGGCCACAAGTGCGTGCTGATGTTCCGTAAACTCGACAAAGGCAACCCCACGTGAGTGATTTTTAACAACAACCTTTCCCTTCTTCACAGTTTTCAAGAACTTAATCTGCATGAGTAACATCAGATTTAAGACTTAAGAGAGTACTCTGCATATGCAGAAAACTATTACAAAGAATCAAAAGAAAAAAACACTTTACAATAACAGATTAACAACTTTATCTAACCTGTCGTATTACAGGTTTTTGCTTTGTAGCTCGTGAAGTAACTGCATCAATACAAAGTTGTTTCAATTCGTTTTCAGGCATGGAATTTGGCAAATTATATATAACAAGTCTTGTCTTTGAAACATGGAAATTCGGAGATCTTAGCTTGGTCGTCTTTTTTTCATGCAACCTGCAGGGCATCCAAAAAGCCTTAGAATAATAAAATAGGAAAGTGAAATTTCACAAGAGAATCAGCAGGACCATCAAGAACTTCCATTATCAAGTTGCTTTCAAAAGTTAAAGCTAGGTCAAGTTAAGGATTTTGTTACAAACTCACACATTCTTTCCTAAAGAAAGAGGACTCTACATAGGAGAAGAAAACTGTGTCAACATTTTTCCATATAAAAAACGAAATGAGAAACATTCAGAAAACATCTAACTGACTTTATCCTTATCTACTCATTCTGTTTTCACTATCCATTTAAACCATTCCTGGCCACCAAAGACCTGTTAACTACTAAGCAGTCAACATAATAGCACCCATTTGCATTGTGCAGCACCATAAGCAGAAGAAATTTACGCTCCCCAACTTATATAATCAGGGGAAACCAATAAAAAAATCCTTACATTTTTCGTTTTTCCATGTCACTAGCTGAAACATCTTTAGCAGCTGGAGTCCCCTCAACTATAAGACCTTCCTGTTAAGTCATAAAAACAAGAATGTCAAAACTATACTACAAACATATTAAATCAATGGAAATTCAGTTAATTGTCAAGTAAAGCAACCTTTGCCAAGTAAAGGTTACGAAGGTCATGTTCCTCAGCTTTGGCCTTCTCCAATTCTTTATCATGTGCTGATTTCCGATCCAACGCCTTCAACACTTTGAGCTGTCTACCTTTGAGAAAAATACCCAAACCAGATGCAGCATTCGCTGCTGAAACTGCTGCAATAGCTGCATCTATTGTTTTAAACTTGAGAAAACCAGTTCCCCTCGGCCGCCTGCCAGGCGAGCAAAAAAACCATAAGTATTTATTAAATTAAAGGAGTAAGAAAACAAAATCATTTCAAACTAGATCAAGTCAATACTTGGTAACTGGATGAAGGACAGGGATAAAGGATTGCACTTCCCCAAATCCAGAAAACCTTTCTTTCACTTCTTTATTGTCAATATCAAAAGGAAGGTTGCTTATGAAAATTGTTCTCTGCAATTCATCTTCGCCATCTGTTTGTTTATTTTTGCTGGATTTTTCAGGTTTAATCATATCTGATTCTATTGCAGATTCAATGGGTAACTTATTTTGCACATTAATGGTTTCATCAACATTCATCTTGTCATCCTTCTTGGGCAGAACGGCATCATCGTGGAGAGAATTAGAAGAGGATGTCACCAAGTTATTCAGCACTTTTCTTGCAATGTCTACTTCTTTATCAAAATCCACTGCTATTGGTGTCCTTTCTGTCTCTGACATATTCGAGTCATCTGAAGCAATACCACCATCACTGTCACTATCCCCACCGTCATCCTCCATATCGATGCTACTACTATCACTTTCCTTGTCTCTTTTATTCAGCTGCCCTGTAAAACCACTAGTAATGAGATAGATATCCCACTGCAAACTTAAATGTAAAAGTAAAAAATGAAAATATTACTGAAGAATTTATCAAGAAAATGGCATGACATATAAAAAGCCAAGTATAGAAGAGAAGGGATGAAATAAAACACATCAATTACCACGAAGCAAAGGCACCAACTTAAACATATATCGGGAAAATCACTACATATTTGATATAGAAAACTCAAAGGTCAAAAATCCCTACTGTGTATAGTGTGTGTGTGTGTGCATGTGATACAAAAACAGACATATACATCACCTGAATATTCAAGCAGAGAATTAATCACCATTCAGAAAGTCAATAAATAACAAACTATCAGAAAAACATGCATTGCAGAAGAAACTTATTGCACATATGCAATTAACTTCCTAAAATAGTTAAGAACCTACTTTAACACTTTTCAAGAAATCTCTAATCTCATCTGTTTATCTTCTCCACTTCTATAACCATAAGAAATATAGTTTCTTTATTTGATAATTGATATGGATGATTGATCCATAAGGTTAAGGCAACTCATTCAGCTCTGGGTGAAACAGCCAAAGACTCAAGAGGAAACAAGATAATAAGCACCCTTGATGAGTAGACGAAATTCAGTTAAGGACACAAACCATCATCTGAAGCAACAGCAGCATTAGCACCAGCACTGTAAAGTTTCTTCGGAACAGCCCAGTCAACAGCTATGGTTCTTTTACAAAACAATTTCCCATTGAACTTTTGAATGGCCTGAAAATGAAAAATAATGTAAAAACAGGTAGCAGAAAAAATCTCGAAAGCTTCACATCTTGGACTAAAGGATAAACCAGAAGGAGTACATTTTCTGCATCCTGTTTACATGTGAATTTGACAAAAGCAAAACCCTTAGATAACCTGGAAAAAAGGAGGGAAAACCATTACATTAATGAAAAAAAATACAAAATTTAGTTGACAAATTTAAATGATTTTGTATGAAGAGAAGATACCCTGTTTCAGAATTGTGTGGAATAAATACATCCCAGACAAATCCTGCCGCTGAAAACATATCCTTTATCTCATTTAATTTAGCCTGCAACAATGTTCAGTAAGCTACTTTAGAAGTCAATGACTTTCAAGTTTCAACCAGCAAAATCAATTATAGGGGTAATCATAATACACTGTTAGCATCAAATAACCTTGAAAGGAAGATTTCTAATAATTAGTTTCCACTTTTGAGTCTTGGAGCCCTGGACCACAAGTACCAGAGAGAAATAATTAGATTATCTCAGGCATAAATAGTTAAAAGTATGAACTCAAAAATAATGAACTTAAATAATTTCATCACTAAATCATTCATATATTAATAAGTACAAGTATGCTTTATCATGGTTACTTTACCTCACCACCTAGCTGGCGTGCCCAAACAATGCCTCCATGTATCTCTTTTTGGTGTAACATTGCCACAGCAGCATGAGCCAATTTGACACTTGTGAAAAGTACAGCTGAAGCATCCATTTTACATCCATCTTGTGCAAGACCTAGCAAATTTTGCATTTTATGGCTTGCTATTATTCCACAACAATTAAAGTAATCCTCAAACAAAGACTTGGATTATCAGTCAATTTTCAATCCAGAAACCATATGCCATATCTTTTAACAAAGTATAACTATTGACAAATTTGGAAGCACCAAAATATTGCAATATTATAGATTTTTGGTGAATGGATATAATTGGACAATGAAAGCACCCAAGTATGCGTGGAAGCCATTACAGCAATGGTGTATACACATGCAGTGCATTAGATGCTATATCAAGTACCGCATGTCACAACCAGCTTGCTTATATCAAAATTATTTCAACTGATAATATGTCTATAAAGAATATATTGTACAATTGTCAATTACAATGTAGAAAGTAGGAATTTTTTCAGTTCCTTATCAAACCATCCAAAGAGCTCTTCAAATATAACATTACTCTATTACTGAGCTTTCATTTTTTTCGGGTTTCATAGGGGGTAATAAGAACAATCCGGTTAAATGGTAGCAAAGAACGATTTTTTGCTTACCATGTCGTTCGAGCTCTTCTTTTGGAAGAGGATAAGTTACAGCACAGACTGTGCCACTCTCCTTTGCACGTCGGTGAACATCTTCTGCCATCTCAGTATTACGAAGACCACCAAATATAACAGTCCTAGCAACCCTTCATAACATTGAGAGAGGAAAAGAAAAATCATGCCTTAATGTGTCAGAAAGTGAATATCATCATTGTCAAGCAAAAACTAAATGTGCATAAAAAAACGTGTTTCTAATATGATCAGGAAAAAAACATAAAGCATTATACAGATTCATTTCATGAGTGAAAATTAATTCAAAATTGGCTGCCAAGAACTAGACAATGATGTTAAAGGTCCATATCTAATTCCAATATTTGGTATTAGAAAGCGTATTTTGTCACAAAGATTGGCAAAAGAATTCAGTACCTCTGCTTCTCAGAACAGTTCTCTTTATCGGCTAGACCAGAACAAAGTGTTGCTGCTTTTCTAGGTTGCACAGGTTTCTCTATATTTACATTCAAAATATCAACAAAAAAAAAAAAAAAACAAGTTACTAATGAGAATTAACAACAAGTGACTAAATTGAATGATATAAAAGTTTTTGTAACCTAATTTTGGCAGGTCTGAACCATGCTCATCTATAGTTGAGTTAAGACCATCCTTGTCATTCTTTGTCTTTGTCGCATCATCTAAGGCAGCCAGTAATTAGTGTTCGGATGAACATATACATACAATTCCAGAATTATTTTGAAATAAACAAACCTTGGGTTGCCTTTGACCGTCGTTGCTCCAATGGAGCACGATGCATAGCATGTTTAACTCCAATATTCCGACCTCCAACAGAAGAAGCATTCTTCAACTCAATAGCACGGGTGGCATCTTCGGTAACAGCACTGCGGAAGAGACACAAATACACGACAAAAGGTAAACGAGAAAGTTTATCTCCATACGAAGCATGAAAATTCAGCTTAACCATTCGAATTAATAAAGCTTTTAAGTTTTAAAACTAAATAAAATAGCACCTTTAAAAAATAAAAATAAAAAAAGACAAAAATGCAAAAATGAACCTCAATTAACTTACAATTGAACGAAAGCGATACCACGATGCTCAGTTGACCCTATGAACAAGATAAAGAACATATCAATATTCTTATGAACCAATGACTAAAATCATGATGAAAAATTAAAATAAAATCATACCCTTCTTTGTAACCATAAAGCAACGCCTGATTGGACCGACATCGCTAAATGTTTCTTCAAGCTGGAAAAAAAAATATTAAAACATTGATAAAAAAATCTTTTACTACCACAAATTTCTATAAAGAAGAAGAACTTAAGACATAGTCCTCAAGCTAATTTTCCAGGAGAGCAAATACCTGAGAGTTGGTAAAAGAGTAGGGCAGGTTCGTGACGAAGACAGTGGAAAGTGAGTGTTCGGATTCGGTTCTCTTCTCGGATCTATTGTTTTTTCCCATTGATGGTTTGGCTGCTGAGGAAGTGGAATGAAAACTTTGGAACCTAAAATCCCAAAAACCTCCGCTCTTGAACGAAGCGTGTGGGGTTTAAAATTTGATCCGGGTCGGGTCGGGAATGAAAATGGAGTAGGTTTTTTAGACTGGGGCTCAGTATGGATGTAAGGCCCGAAATGCGTTTCAATCCATGTATTTATGGGCGGGCCTAATTTGGATCCACCCTGCTTTCCTAAAAATTTGATCCAACCACTCCAAAATTTTAAAAAGTATTTGCAATATATAAATAAAAAATGTTTGTATTTGATATTTGTTGTCATTTAAGAAAAAGATTTTCTTACAAACGTTTCGTTGTAGAATTAATTTGGTATTTTATAAAATAATTTTTTTATTTTCTCATTCCTATTCGGTCATAAATGTTTTACTATTTTTTATTTTTAAGATTTCTATTATACAATTTTAATTATTATTATTTTCTTATATTATTTTAATTTTTATCATTATTTTTACTTTTTAAAGTAATTTCATAGATTTAATTTAGGTAGAAATCCCGCTTCGTGTGGGGACAATTTTTTTAAATATTTACTATTCAACAAAAAAAATTATTTCTCCAATATATATACATACAACAGGAAAATGTGTCAAAAATTACTTATAAACATTTCTTAAGATGACATTTAAAACATTATATTTAATAGTATATTTTTTGAATTTAGGGAAAATAAAATATTAAATAAAAATTTGACTAAACTTAATACATGATCCAATAAATTCAACTCCGATGCTTAATTAATAGGGTAAATTTGAAAAACATACCATCAACGATACAATAATTGTTAAATGATATAATGAGTAATAATTATTTGAAAAAAAATGAAAAAATAAAAATTATTAGGAAAAAAATTGTAAAGACAAAATTACTTTTGATACAAAAACATTCTCTTCCATTTTTCTCTTATATTTTTTAATTTATTTTTTAATTAAAAAATAAAATCTTTTGAAAATAAATTTTTTTAATTATAAAAATAAATATTTAAATTTTTTTTAATTTAAAATTTTTTAAATATAAATAATATTTCTAAAATTAAATTTTTTTATTTTTTAAAATTTAAAAAAATATATATTTAAATATTTTATTTTTAAAATTTATTTTCAATTAAAATTTTTTAAAAATAATATTTCTTTAATGAGATAAAAAAAATATTTTTTCATTAAATGTAATTTTATCTTTACAATATTTTTTTTAATAATTTTTATTTTTTAAAATAATTTTTATCTATTAAATTATTTAATAATTATGTAATTATTGAAAGCATATTTTTTTAGATTTACATTAATTAATAATAGTCAATTAATATATCCAAAGCAATATTGACCAAGTGGCTGACTCTGTGGCGCAGAATTTTCCAGACCTTTTGGCGTGTTAATGTTTCTTTCTTTTTTTATATATATATTAAGTAATAGAAAAAAGCTTATTGTTATTGGTTTTCACAATTTCTTAAATATCTTTCCTTACCTACCATGCCGTGTAAGAAAGCTCAAAGGTCCCATGGCTACCAAACCACCCGGTTAACTTAAGGCTAGTTTAGCATTGCTGTTGAAAAAAATTTGAGTTTAAAAAAGCTCGAGTTAAAAAAAAATATGTTTATAAAGTGTGGTGAAAAAATATGGTTTAAAATTTTTTAAGTGTTTAGCATTGCTGTGAAAAAGTGTTGTAGGAAATTGAAATGTCAAAAAAAGATATGTTTAAAATAATAAAAGTGTAGAGATGTGAAGATAATAAAGTCATTTTATTCAAAAGCCAGCTTTTAAAACCCAAAAGCTATATTTTTTGGCTTTTTGGTTTGGCTTTTCAAACCATGGTTTCAACATCAGAAGCCAAATTTTTTTATCTGTTTAGCATTACTTTTGCGGTGAAAAACAGTTTTTAACTTCAAAAACTGTGTCAAAAGCAATGCTGAAAAGAGACCTTATTTTAGAGGTGGATGTCGTTCCATTATATGGGTTTGAGTTATTTTGGATTTTTGTTATTTTAAGCTCAGATTATTTTGAATTTAAGCTTTTTCGAGTTTGGATTTGATTCAAGTTTGGCTAGTTAGGTAAGTTTTTAAATTTTGTGAAAAAATATAACTATTTCAACATATATTTTGAATTAGGGTCAAATTCATGTTTTTTTATTTTGAATTTTTTAAATGTGAATCTTTGACTTTTTGCTCAAATTTGAATGAATTCAAATTCAATTTTTTTCAAATAAATTTTCAAATTCGAGTTTATTTTGTCATTCTTGGAAAGGTATTTTTCATGGATTTGTATTTGATGCACTGTCAGTGTATAGACCTATACATTGCAGGAAATCCTATATTGACACCTCATTAAAAAAACCAACCCTTAACCCTAACCACTAATCCTTATCATAACTTTAATCTACAACTTAACTTTTAACAAGTAACATCGTAGGATACACTCTCAATGTATAGATTTATACATTGACAGTACATCAAATATAAATCAATTTTTCATGAAAAAATCAGGACTATCCTTTTTTTTATATATACAAATGGATTGAAGAAAGTTGCTAATTTGACCGGATAATTTCTGATGAAAAACTGGTTCAGCCTTCTTAATTTGTCAGGCCAAATACTTTGTACTTTCTTTCGAGGTGATAACGAATACAAACCAACATCGAAAACTCCCGGCTCTAAAGTCTAAACCATCAAACAACGTACTACTACTTAAGGAAATGAAATTCAATGGAAGAAAATAAGTTAGGAGAAATCATGAGTGACATTAAACATAGAAGGGTCTGGACCAATGGAATTTGGATGCACATAGCAGAAAAAGGAGAAGGACCGATTGTACTCCTTATTCATGGTTTTCCTCAGCTGTGGTCCTCCTGGAAATATCAAATAACTCATTTGGCTGACCATGGTTATCATGTTGTTGCACCCGATATGCGTGGCTACGGAGACTCCGATTGCCCTCAGAATCCAGCCTCTTTCACACTTCCCCATCTTGTTGGAGATTTAATCGGCCTTCTAGACGAGCTTGGCGAAAAACAGGTTTCAAATTATCAAATTCCATTCTATGTTCTTTTCTTCGTCTTTTTCCAGGAACAAGACCCTGGAAACTTTGAATTCTTTTTCTTATGTTGCAAATATTCCATTTTTTGCACTATTCTAATGCTACATACAAAGCAATATTGTGGTCTCTCTGGACAGGTATTTGTGGTGGGACATGATTGGGGTGCACAACTTGCATGGCACCTTTGCCTCTTCAGGCCAGAAAGAGCTAGAGCCCTGGTTAATTTAAGCGTACCTTACTTCCCACGCTCACCAAAAATCAAACCCATTAAGTTCATGACCAAAATATTTGGTGAAGGTTTCTATATTTCCCAGTTCCAGGTAAAATTAATTAAAGGACATATACTAAAAAAGTTCTTAGCAACTGGATCTTTTAAAACCATAATAATCTGCCTGTTTCATGCATGACAGACGGCAATTAATGTTGTTATTTTTTTTATAGGAGCCAGGAAGAGCTGAAAAATCATTCTCAAAATACGACTCCTTGACAATATTGAAGAAGTTTTTGTTCATCAAAGCCCCTGATCTTCTAGCTGCTCCGGCTGGTGTTGACATTATAGATTTTCTTGAGACCCCACCTTCCTTGCCTAATTGGATAACCCAGGAAGACCTTGAATTGCAGGCAATCAAATTCCAGGAATCTGGTTTTACCGGTGCCCTGAACTACTACCGTGCTATGGACATGTAAAATCCTACAGAATAACATAAATTGTCTTGTTTAGAGGCAAGAAAACAATTACATATAAACTTAATTTCCTGGCATGCAATATTTCTGAATTTCCTTGGCATGAACGTAGGAACTGGGAGCTTCTAGGACCATGGCAAGGAGCAAAAATTACTGTACCTACAAAATTCATAGTTGGTAACAAGGATACAGGGTTTCAATCACTTGGAACAAAAGACTATATTGAAGGAGAAGAATTTAGGAGCCTTGTGAATGATCTTGAAGTTGTTGTCATAGATGGACACCATTTTATCCAGCAGGAGAAAGCTGAACAAGTTACCACCGAAATTCTATCGTTTTTTTCAGCGAGAAAAATCTCTTGTGATCAATCATTCATAATTTCTTATAACTAGCTAGTTTACTTGTTCAAATTAACTATCATTTCATTAAATTTTCTTCTTTTTTTCCTGCTATAAAATAAAACATTGCTCATAAAAGGGAAAGAGAAAAATGGCTTCTCTTCTCTGGTAGCTCGATGGCATTACAGCAGCAGCTGGCTGGCTGGCTGGCTAGCCCGATGCCTTCCTTTAAGACTTTAATGAAACCCATTGTACTGAGCTGTTATGTTCATAATTGTGTGGTCCATGTAGAAACTGGGACAGGAATTTTCTTCTTTTAATTAATTTAGACAGAGAAGAAGAGTGAGGGCAGGGCAGGCAATTTCTTTTTCTTGCAGTGCAGTTCAATTCTAAATAAAAGAAAAAACACGTAAATGACGTAATTTTATGAGATAATTAGGATAAGAGAAAATTCATATTTAAGGAAAAATAAATGCTACAGTATATTAGTAGTAATAGTAGTTCGTCTTAAATTTTGCAAAATCAACTAACAAAGTTTAGTTCGTACCTGCAAGATTCAGTTAGCTGTAATAATATAATGTCATAAATTCCTTCAAAAAAAAGTTATTACAAAGACTTGGCATTAAATCGCAGCAAAGTAACTACTGCAGTGAAGTAACATGTTGTTTGACTTTGGATAAATTTTTTGAATTTTATAAATGAATTAAAAAATTAATTAATATTTTACAAAAATATGTATAAACTTATTAAATTTAATGATGAAAATTGTAAATTTCATTAACAATTATATCAAATAATTTTTCATATTGTTTTTACCTTCATTTGTCACACTCAAGTTAGTTAATCTAACTTTAAATAGAAGAATTTTTTTTTCCAATTTGTATAGTTAAAGTTTTTATAATTTATGGTAACTTCTAATTTATAGAGTAAAAAACTCTTTAAAATATTTGAGGTTGAAAGTTAAAACTTAAGATAAAAAAATCCTAAATAGTAAAACAACAAATAAGTAATGACTGCTGAACAGAAAGTACAGGAGCTAGAAACAAAAGCTGATTCAGCATGCCTTTATTTTATTTTATTCTGTTTTTAAGTCAAGTAAAGCAAAACACGCCAAGTGAAAGCAGAACTGCCCAAATTTAAGGTTAGGACTTAGGTTAATAACTAAATAGAAGAAGAAGAGGAGGGAGAGGGAAAGGGAAAGGGAAAGGCGGTCCATTTCAATCTTATTATATTAAGAGTCTGTTTGGATTTAAATAGATTTTTGTTTCTGTGCGGTTGGAACATTTTTTTACTCCAATCGCACTGAAACATCCGTTTGGATATTTGGTACACCAATATTTTTTCACTCGATCTAAAAAGTCCGGTGGAAAGTAATCCCTCCCACTAGTGGGAGGGATTACAAATATGCCATTACGATTTTTTTTTTTATTGTTATTTATTTTTTAATGTTAAATAATTTTAAATTTTATTATTATATAATAAATATATAAATTTTATTATTATATAATTAATATGATTTATTAAAAAATAATAATTACATAAATAATAAAAAATTAAAATATTAGTTGATATATTATTATTAAAATATTAGTTGATATATTATTATAATTTTTAATTATCTATTAGTAAAACTATTATTTGATATAAATATTATTTTTTATTATTTATTAATTTCATAATTATTAAATAATCTAAAATTTTTATTATATACAAATTTTAATATAATGTTCATAATGATCATTATCTCTTTTCACTATACTTCATCTCATCGTCACCGTTACGTTTACATCCAAACACATATCTCACCGCTACAATATCTAATATCACCGCTATAATAACTAATCTCACCTTAATCGTTATTTTTAACCTCATCGAAATCGATCTCATCGTCCATTTTAACGAAGCCTAAATCAACAAAATGCATGGCCAAAAAGAAGAAAAAAAAAGAAAAAAACCTTCTAGCGTCTCTTGTGAGGGCCCACCAGCATTATCCATTGGGACCCACTCCCTTTGTCACCGCTGATATCACCTTCCACATCCCAATTAAATTAATTAATCGTTGATTACTCACTAATCATGTAATCAAACATTATACGTGTCAATTCTATGTTTTGCCTACTTGTCAAAACAAGATAAATTAGTTTTGGTATATACTTGTTAATTGAGGACTAGAATGACTCCCCAGCTTTTGCGTTAGTAATAATAAATTATTTTAAAATATTGATTTTTTTTAATTATAAACAGTAAAACTTAATTGATTGTTTTAATTATTTTAATTATTTTTATTCTTATACCTTTTTTAAAGTAGTTTGTTGAATTTCATTCTTTCATACTTTTTTTATTACTCTTTATCAGATATATGTTTTTTAAAAATTTTATATATGAATGAAGATGAAAAATCAAAAATAAATATAATATTTAATAATATTATAATCGTTATTCTTTACTATTTGTATTTTAATATTTAAACATAAAATAATAAAATTATTAATTTAAAAACAAAAAATAATGTCACATGTAAACACCATAATTGACACGTAACAAGTTAATTATATGAAATGTTTTACGGTTCACCCATGTAATTAATTTTTAATTAAGTTATAGATTAATGAGTAATGACTAATTAAACTATAATATAAATGAGATTGCAGTTGGCAATTTCGTTTATAAAATTCATACTATGATTTTGAATTAGTTGAACAATAACAAAATTGTATAATTAATTTAAAATTATATATATAAATTAAAGTTGTTAAGTGAAGGTGGATTATATTTTTTTGGATTAAAAAGTAGAATAATTCCTACATGCCGGCCGTGGGGATTTGCTTGGTGACCCCTACTCCTAGGATTTATTAATCAAGGTTTGATAAAAAAGCTTAATCAATGACTACCATAAAAAAAGAAAGTACAAAAAAGAAAAATTCAGAGAATCTTCAAAAGTAATCTGTTTCCCGTGACAAATTTTCATTTTAGGAGATATACTATTAGGAAATTCAAAGGGAAATTTAAAATTAATTAAAGGAATAAGAGCAATATATATATATTATTGTTTATGAGAAGACATTATGAGTTACTTGATAAGACACATCTTACAAAAAAAAAAATCAAAAATATATTTTTTAAATCATTTATACATTAAATATCTATTACAAATATTAAAAGCAATCTCAACATTGCATGAGAGCCAAGAATTTAAAATTTTGAAATATGTGCTTAATTGACAATTAAGCATGGATATAAGGGGTTTTGGGGAGTAGTTTTGGTTTTTTTTTTTTATTAAGAAGGAAAAAAAAAAAAGGAAAGGAAAGGAAAGAAAAAAATATGTGTTTGTGTTTTTGTATTCGTGTTATTTTTTATATGTTCAAAATATTATAAATTTATACAATTTTTTACAAGTTAATAATTCGTTTTATGTAGATTTTGACACGTTCGCGTATCAGTGTCGTGTTCGTGTTATTTTTTCCTGTGTTCAAAATATTATAAATTTATATAATGTTTACATATTAATAATTTATTTTATGTAGATTTTGACACGTTCGGATATTCGTTCATCTTCATATTATTTTTCGTGTTCGTATTTTTTTTGTGTGTTCAAAGTATTATAAATTTATATATGTTAATAATTCATTTTATGTAGATTTTGACTGATTCATGCATTTGTGTTGTGTTCATGTTATTTTCGTGTCGTGTCGTATTTTAATTATTTTTTTATGTGTTCGTGTCATGTTTCAATTCATCCAAATATTTTGCATAGTTGTCATGGTGATTCAATTTAGAAAAAATTATGTGTGTTTATGTCGTGTCCAAATTCATCCCATATTTTGCATAATTTGTAATAATGATTCAATTTAGAGAAAAATTGTATGTCTGTAACATGTTCGTGTTATTTTTTGTGTGTTTAAAGTGTTATAAATTAATATAATTTTTTACACGTTAAAAATTCATTTTATGTAAATTTTGACACGTTCGTATATTTTTGTCGTGTTCATGTTATTTTTCGTGTCGTATTTTAATTATTTTTTCATGTTGTGTTCGTGTTGTATAATCATGTTGTGTCCGAAATTGTCAAGTTTAATTAACACTATTCAAATAACTCCCAAATTTATGTCGCGCGTCATCATGTTTGTGTTGATTTTCCTGTTATAATCGTATTCAAGGTATTATATATTTATATAAATTTTGACACGTTAATAATTCGTTTTATGTAGATTTTGACACGTTCATGTATTTGTGTCGTGTTCATGTTATTTTTTGTGTCATGTCGTGTTTTAATTATTTTTCTCAAATTATGTTTTTATCATATAATTATGTTATGTCTGAAATTGCCGGATCTAATTGATCATATTCAAACAACTCTTAATTTTATATCAAGTGTCGTATAAAGATAGAAGTTATTATTTTTTAAAATTATCTTTTCCCCTCTTACTTTTTTATCTTTCAAATTTATAATAAAATATCAATTCAAATCCGATAACATGCTCGCAGTGAAACGCGAGCATTTATCTAATATTTAATAATTTATATTATATTCATAAGTTAAAAAATATTTATATATAATTTATATATTATTACATATTTGACGATTAAACGTATATGATTGTACGGTAAGTTTTGTGGTCTGTTTATTTATATATTTAATATTATAAGTACACATTTTTTTATCTTTTTTATATACTATATAGATTTTTGAGTATATAATACTTAAAATAAAAAGTCTTAACTTTAAAAAATCGGATAACCGATTGGTAACTAGCATGTGGCATGATTAAATCACACCACGACCAAAACCGTATGAAAAATGTGCTAGCAATCTATTCAGATTTGGTTAGAAAAAACTCAAATTAGGCTCGATTATTGTCGAGTCGAGAGTAAATCAAATTTGAGTATCTTAATACTTTGACTCAAGTAACTCGCGAGCCTAATCAAGTTTTTTATTTTTAATTAGTATTGAAAAATCTCAACTCGAACTCGAATACAAATAATCGAGTTTAAAGTTAAATATGAAAATCGAGCTTGGTAAACGAATCTAATCGAGCGAGCTTTTTATTTCAAATCGAACTCGAGCTTTAAAAGTAAAACTCGATCGAGCTCGAATTGAATTTTGAACCTCAAATTTTCAATCGAGCTCAAACTCGAATTTCTTATAACTTGAACTCGGCTCGACTCGATTACACCTCTAATTTAATGGTAGAATTTCCCTTAAAACTATTGAATACAACTGTACAAGGTGTATCTATATCTATAGCTAATCTATTAAAAAAAAAATCCCCTAAGGGGTGAAAGCTTGACACATGTCAAGCTTTTTTTGCTTGATATGTGTCAAGTTTTTTTTTTAAATTTTATTTTTTTTTAGTTTTAGTTTTAGTTTTTTTTTTAATATTAATTTATTAATTATTTTTATTTTATTTTTAGTATTTAAAAGGATCGGTCCGCACGTTGACTTATGGGTCGATTTAGGATCCGTAACCAACCCACTCACAAAAAAAATTTAAAAAGAAAAAAATGAATTTGCTATTAACCAGTGTGAGAAAGTCGAAAAATTTCCTAATGGTCACCTGATAAGTTTATATATATATATATATACACTTTTAGTTTTTTTTTTTTATATAGTTTTAAGTTTCTTTTTTATAGTTTTAGTTTTTTTAATTTATGTTATTTTATTTTAAATGATGTATTTAAAGAGATTAGTCCAAACGTTGACTCGCGGGTTGATTTAGGATCCATACCTGATCCGCTCGAAAAAAAGTTTAAAAAAAAAAATTGCTGTTAGCTAGAGTGAGAAAGCTGATCAATCGAAATAATTAAATATAAACCATAATTTTATTTTAGTTATTTTTTATTTGAATAATTAAATATACAAAATAAAATATAAAAATGAGTTAGTAGTTCATTAATTTAACAAAAAAAAAAAAAAACGAACTTGCTGCTAACCTATTTGAGAAAGTAAACTCAATGATAGAATAAAATACAAACCACAATTTTATTTTGTTATTTATTAATTTGTGCCTCCTATAAATAAATATATACAATAAGATCTAAATATGTTTAAAAAATGCATATAAATAATAATTGAATATGCATTTGTATTACGTAATTTATAAATAAACAATTATCATAAATTTAATTTTCATAATTAAAAAAATATAATTATATTAATATTATTAAAATTTATAAATAATTAAATAAATAATTATTATTTAATAAATTTTAATTATTATTTATTATTTTTACCTCTAATATATAAAAATATGCACTATATAATAAGATATAAATATATTTAAAAATGCATATAAATAACAATTGAAAATGAATTTGCATTATGTAATTCATAAATAAATAATTATAATAATTTAATTTCATAATTAAAAAAACACTTATATTAATATTAATATTATTAAAATTTTAAAATAAAAAATAAAAAATTATTATTTAATAAAATTTATTTAAAAATTTTATTATTAAGTAATTAAAAAATTATAAAAAAATTTAAACCCCCCCCCCCAGTGAAACGGGGGGCTTAATTCTAGTATAAGTTAAAAACTAAAACAAATTTCTTTTCCACATACGAAAATAATGAGAGAAAAAAAAATCTTCATTCAAAGATCAGTAGATCACATTATCTTTCAAATTTAAAAGTCTAATACTCATAATTTTTACCGCTGTTATTTACCTATTGACTTTAAAAAATAGAATATTGGTGCATTAAAAAAATATTTTAATAGGAAGTGCACTAATTTATTTTAACTTGTGTAAAATCAAATTTATTTAAAATAAAAAAGGAGAATGAGACAAAAAAGAAATTATTTGAAGGGACTTAACAAAGTGGTATTTAATTTATGGATTAGTACAAATCTTAGTACAAATCTAGGTCCAAGTGCATATGTTTATGAAACGAGTTATTAGTTAAATTTAACAAATCTGATTTAAATTAAATCCAAATTTTGATATATTTTTTATTATAAAAATAATTTAAATTTAATTATAAAATATATAAATATTAATATAAAAATACTATTAAATTTAATTATAAAAATATATAAATATAAATATTTTTTTAATATATTTTAAATTAAAAAAACTTTCAATCTGAATCAAACTTAAACAAACAATTTTTTTTTTTTTTTAATTTAGACCGGTCAAGCCTAATCCAACCTTCTCTCCTTCCCCTGCACCCAACGCAATCCTCTGCTGGGGCCTGGGGGGCGGAGCCGCCTTTTTTTTTAGCTTTGTTCAGTTTGGTCCTATGATTTTCCTTTATTTACAAAAATGCCCCACCTCCATTAGATTTGGTTTGGTTTGGTTTTACCATTTCATCTTTTGTTTATAAGCCACAATTATTGCCTTTAAGGTTTATCTAAACAATGTGTTTAGTTAGGCTTTTTTGCAATGACGAGAATGAAAAACGAGGGAGTTGGTACTTGGATTTGGATCCCAATTATTCATCAATAAAACAGATAAAATATTTTAAATACCGTAAGTACGGATTAATAAAATAATACATATTTTTAGAGTATATTAAAAAAAAAAGAGATATGTGATAATAAGACTTATTCAAAGGTCGAATTACTTGTCCAAATTCGAAAGCCCGTCCGATATTTGAAAGGGTTTGGATAAAAATATTAGGCTCGAAATATGGGATTGAGCAAAAAAATAAGGTTCGTTTAAAAAATAGACTGAGCCTTGACTCTAATAATCAAGACTCGAGCTCGACTTAGCCCAACTCGTTTATTTATTTATTTATATTATATTATTTTTATATTTATATATATTATGTAATTTATATCATATAAAAAATAAATATATAATATTATAGTGTAAATATTTAAAAATATGTTAAATTATTCATGTTTTATAACTTAATAAAAAATAGATAAATTAGTAAAAAATAAATAAAAAATAATATATTTGTTTAAAATTTTTTTTAGAAAAACAAATAATATGGGCGGACCTAAACGGATTTTGACTATCCATTTATAAATATATGCGGGTTTGGACAGAATTTGAGGTTCATATTTCGGCCAAGGTCAGGCTTGAACAAATATATATGGTGTTGATACCATACTTTGACTCGGCCCGACTATGAACACCTCTAGTGATAATCTCTTAATTTGATTTGTAAAGTCAAAAAAATTACACTATAAGTATATATATAAAAAAAAAAAAACGAACTTATAAATAAATATTCTACAAGAAAAAAATTTTGTGCTGATGCTTTTGAGATTTTACTTTCTTCTCCTAATCTGATTTATTCTTTTCTATTAGCATGGTGTGAAGTTTTCAAAAGATATAAAAATATCTTAATTTTATGTTTTTTTAAGATCTTTGTAACCAATAAATAAATTATTAGGAACCAAAAATCCCAATGGATGATCCTTGCTTGCATTGATTAATTTGATTACTTGTCAAATGTTCTTTTCTTAGGTATGAAAACAATTGGTGGGAGCTCTAATATTTTAGTACTAGTAATTATTTATTGAATGTTCCAATAAAATGCCTCAGCACTCAATCTTTTATAGGAAAACAAAAGGGAATCTAATACAAATATAATATATTTTTCTTCATCGGTTGTAATAATTAATTCTTATTTGATAAATTTAATCTAATTTCGGTTGATAATTTTTACAAAAATGAAAATCAAACTCCCAAGATATTTAACTCATTAAAGTCCTTGAATCTTCTCTCACATGAGTTTAACTCTTGGAAGTATACTTCAATTAAGTTTGAACTTTCTTCTCCTATGAACTTTGAATGCATATAAAGAATACGACTCAAAATTTGATAGAAATATAAATTGCATAAAATTGTAAAATGGACCTACTTCCAATTAATGAGTCAATCTAAGTTTGTTCATATCCCTTAACCTTGCATTTAGACGACCGGTAAAAGAAGTTTTCACCGTACCATTCTTGCATTTTATAACAGGAGTTAGCTAATAAAAAGAAAATATATATGAAAAGAGAATTGCAGTTGCAACTTGCATGGATTTCATAGTATCAATATTATATAATTGCCTTAGAAATTATATATTACCCATCATTAGACCTGTCTATGGACCGGATAATCTGTTCGGTAGACCTGACCCGTATTGGGTCGAATTTAAACAAGATATTTTGTAATTTGGATCAGTCCGACCCGGCTCGAATTACTATTTATTAAATAAAAAATATTTTTTATTTAAATTTAATTATAAAATATATATAAATATTAATATAATCTTTTTTTAATATTTATAAATAGTAAAATAGATTTATACGGACCTGCTCGAACTCTGCCTGAATGAGCTTGGACAAAGAAAAAATAATTTTTTCGGGCCGCGCCCGGCCATGGATAGGACAGGTCTACCCATCACCAATCCTCCAAAAATTGCATCATTTTATACATTTATACATTTTTTTAGGGTCCAATTGCCAGACTATTGGGTCTATTTTGCAAAACTTTGTACCATCAAAGAGAAAACGACCCTTGATTTTATGGCCAGATCCAAAAAAAAAAAAAGTGATTATTTTTCTTTGATGGTCAACGAATTGAAAACGATGAGAAAATTTTGGTGGATTTTCTATGAGAAACCAAGTATATGGCATACTATATTTTCTCATAGTAGGCATTGTTTGGAAAATGGAGCTTGGAAGGGTTTCTAGAGTAAAGACAATTTTTATAAGATGTTTGTTATTTGAACTTTAGCTTATTTATAATTGAATTTTAAGCCTACATTTAATTTCTAGCATTTTGATTTGACAAACCTAATCATCCTTCATTATACTACTAACCTATTCTCAGTTTCTTTAAGCCATGTTAGACAACATCACCCCAACTAATGATAAAATCATCAAACGTGTGTTATTAATCATAATTTATTT
The DNA here is from genome assembly GCA_030761205.1 of Fremontodendron californicum. Classification (NCBI taxonomy): domain Eukaryota; kingdom Viridiplantae; phylum Streptophyta; class Magnoliopsida; order Malvales; family Malvaceae; genus Fremontodendron; species Fremontodendron californicum. The sequence goes on along the minus strand of JAULJL010000002.1, from coordinate 40,540,703 downwards.
TTTAAAATATAAAAATATAATATGATACGTTTAAATACAATTAATACAATATATTTAATACACCTATAGTTTTTATATTTAAAATTTGGATACATTTAATAAATTTTATTATATTTTTTTACACGATTAACATATAAAAAAAATAACGCGCATACTAAAATTATCAAATTGAAACACACCATTTTTTTCAAATATTTAGTTTTCATTAGACCTGCTCATGGGTACGGCAGCCCGTCTGTCCTGGCAGGCCCGACCTGTATTGGATCGAGTCTGAACAGGTATTTTAGTGATCCAGATCAGTTCGGCTCGGCCCGAATCACTATTTATTGATAAAAAAATTATTTAAATTTAATTACAAAAATATATAAATATTAATATAAAAAAAATATTTTTTATTTTTTTAATATAAAATGAACAGTAATCCGAATCGATCTGAGCCCGCCAAGAGCCGGATTTAGATAAAATATAAAAAAAAATCCAAGCTGCGGCCCGTTCGATGAGCAAATCTAGTTCTCATCCATAAAGTTGCACATAATGCCTTTTTCACTTGAAATAATTTTTATTTTTTTTAAAAAGCAAGCCAAGGAGACTAGAATAAACATTGATTATTGGAAATTTTTTTAAATGAAATTACATGTATTAATAAAAAAAATTATTTTATATAAAAAAATATACACTAGAATAAACCAAAATTTGAGGTTAAACATTCCAAGGGTTTTTCTTTGAGCATAATTTTTTTTTAACTAGTTGGAGATAACAAAAAGAAGTAGGAAAAAAATTGAAGTGAAAGAAGTTCAACACTAAAACTAACCTAATTTGCATATTTGAAAAGATAATATAACTTATGAGCATAATGATGCAATAAGAAAAAAATAAAGGGGTAAAAACATAAATAAAGAAAAGTACATAACCATGGAGTCTAAAGTCTAAAGACTAAACTAAACATTAGTTAGAAGAAAAAGACAAGTACAGTGATATGGGCACCTACTACTGGTGCGCCTTTCACATTTGAAAAATATAAATAAAATAAAATAAAATAAAAACCCACGAAATAATTAAAGAGTATACAAAAACTAGTAGTAGAGAGAGTAAATAAATAAAATAATAGTAATAAAAAAATAAAAATATCAAAGAATAAAATAGAATATGGGTTTTATGGTCGATATTGCAGCAAAAGAAAAACCAGAGCTTCCATGCTGAAGGATGAGAGAGACAGCAAAGGTGATGAAAGAGGAGGGTTTAAGGGAGGGTTTTAGGTCCACCAACTGGTAGTTAGAGATAGAACTCCTTAACCAAACATATCTTCAACAACACCCAAAGAAGAAGAAGAGGAAGAATTTGGAAGCAAAAAAAGGAGACAAGGGAGGGAAGAGAGAAGGAGGTCAGATCAGGTCAAGTCAAGTAGTACCAACTACTACAACTGGGTTTCAAAGCAATAACCTCAAAAAACTAAAAAAGGTTTTTTTCCCCCCTCTTTTATCTCCAAAAAGAGATAAATAGTTAGAAGAGAGAAAGCTATCATCTTTTGAAAGGTGAGAGAGAGAGAGAGAGAAGTATAGGGTTAAAGTTTGTGTGTGAATATCTCACGTGGGGTTTTGATGGAAATGATGGATAGAGAGAATATATGGTTAGTAAAAAAGGAGCAAAAAAAGTGATATAATTCATTCATTGCTCTTTTTCTCTACCTCTCTCTCTTTGAGTTTGAAATATCATTACCTTTTATTTGTACCAACAAACTGAGAAGAATTTTTTTTTTTTTTTTTTTTTTTTTAAGTTTGGTTTTATTTGGTTTTATATTTTTATGTGCAAAAATTTCGATGAAAAGTGAATTGTTGGGTGGTTGTTGTTGTTGTTCTGTGTAATTGGGATCACAAAGTGTTTGGTTTTTGAAGGATTTTGTTATAATCAGCGGATCGGGTGGTGTCTTTGAGAATTCCTGTTCCCCACAACTCCCACAACTGTTACTGGTGTCCAGGTATTTTTTTTAATATGTATATGATTTTTGACTTTATCTTTCATTTTCTTAACTCAAGAGAAGTAGATATTGTCTTAAATTTTTTTTTTTCTAAGTTTCTCTCCACTATTTTTCTCTTTTATCTTTTGTGTCTGGACAAGATGATCATCATAAGAAAGTTCTTTGTTGGGATTTACAGATTTTGGGTTTTTCTTGGTTCTTTTGTTCTCTTTTTTTATTTTTATGTTGGCTGTTTGATGAATAATTGATGGCTCTCAGTTGAACTTCTTCGTTTTCTTCCTTAGTTAAATTTTGATCATGTTTCCCCTGGTTTGAGTTTTGTTTTTAATGTTCATGGGATTTTATTAAGTGATCGTAGATTTCTCATATTTGTTGCTTACTACGTTATCTGGACTTAGGTGAGTGTTGGATAAGGATATGTGTCCGACAATACGGGTATACTCAATTTTTTAAAGTTTTTTTTTTTTATATATATTTCGAGCATATATTATACCGATGTCCAAATATGCGTTAAACACAAGTGTCGGACACGGATATTTTAATAAAAATGAAGTGTCCAGATAATGTAGGTTGTTTATCTATTAAAATTCTCTTATCTCAAAAAATATGATGGGCTCATGCTTAGAGAATATTTAGTTTTGGTTCTTCTGTACAATTTTTGTTTAAAGTTTTCATTGTTGTTTGCTGCAGACAATTGCAGTTTTGAACTCCTTAGTTCACTACTAAAGCTTCTATTTATAATAGAAAGTTAGAAACTGATAATTATATATTGTCAAGAAGTTTAGCCTCTGCCTTTACAAACTCGGATAACAATTATATAGTAGTATGAAATATTCTATTCTGTTATATATCTTTTGAGATTATGTATTTGGGTGAGAGAGTAAGATGTGCATATAAGATATTTTTCACTTCAGTTTTGAATTCTATATAACTCTATTTTCTGAATATGCTCAAAATTGTTTATAATATAAGTCATTTCAATAGCCTATTTTCAGTTCATTTCGTGACTATGTAATCTGATTTTAACAGGAGCCAGGAAAGTTTCAAGATTGAGAGAAATATGGCTACTTATTACACTGGTTCCAGTAATCAAAGAGATACCGCTCCAATGATGTATTTAAGAGAATCGATGCCTGGTTCGTATCCAGAGGCACCAGTTCTTCATGGTAATACAATGTTGTATATGAGTTCTGGGTCATACTCAGATGCATTTGCTGGGAATTCTCAGCAGCAAAACAACTGCATTGAGATCCAGGCCGTGGAAGCTTCGGATTTAACTTCACAGCAGCAAGAAATTTTTTCAAACCTTGGTGGCTCACGAGTTGGGGAGCATGATTTTGGTGCTTGGAGGGATAGTAGAAATGAAATGCTAGTTATGCATCCAATGGGTGGTACTTCCAGCATCATTCACAGTGGTCAAAACTTGCAAGGTCAAGGATTATCCTTAAGCCTTGGTACCCAAATTCCCTCTGGAATTCAAATGCCGACTATTCCCTATCGAAATCCCGATTTGGGTTTTGCTTCATTCCTGAGTCCTAATCCATCATTGACTGGAGAGGGTGGCAGCAGGAATAGCTCTTCTAGAGATGAACAGTTTCGAAATGCTGAATATCTGCCACCTGGTTTTTCTGGAAGTAACCAAGATTCGAATAAAGGGGAATTATCTGCATATGGAATGTCAAGTATTGCAAGAACTATTCCTAATTCCAAATATCTCAAGGCAGCACAACAACTGCTTGATGAAGTTGTTAATGTTCGAAAGGCTCTAAAGCAGCCTGATGGAGAGAAAAATCAAAACTCACAAGACGACCAGATGAAGAGTTCCAAGGAAGGTGATGGGGGATCAAATAAAGTGCCTTCAAACCAGCAAGAATCCTCTAATAACTCTCCAAAAGAGCTTTCACATGCTGAAAGACAAGAACTACAAAGCAAGTTAACAAAACTGCTGTCCATGTTGGATGAGGTAAGAGTCAGATCAGTTGATTGTAGTTTTTTCCCCATATCTGCAGAGGTAAACACATTCTATTGCGTTTTTCTTTCACTTACACTGCAAAATGAATTATATTTGGTATAATGTCTAGGTGTTTCCTATTGCAGTCACTTTATTTACTACTTTTTCATAGAAGTTTTAAAACTACAATTCTCTAAAGTTGAGATTGGAAATCTTTTTCAATTATATTAATTGAAGAGTGAACGAACTCTACCTCCTCTTACCTCTCTTAATGTGTGTGTGCACGCACATGCACATGAGTTTAGGCACATTCTGTTCTCCATCTTATGTAGGCTACAAATTTCCAGCATCTAACAAGAATCTTGGTTTCTGGCCTCAATGATAAATATATCAAGCCTAAAACTTTTCATCAAAGCTACTAGGGTTCAAGGGTGAAAAAGCCCATTTTTCTCCCTTTTTATTCCCTGGGAAACACTGGGTGAGATTTGTCTTTTCACTGAGGATATTAATAAACTGAGAATTCCAACTTATATTTTGGATTGTTATAATTGCTGAATGACATACTGTCTTGTTACCTAATATCCACTTCAGCTTCCTACATTTCATGTAAGCTTTTCAGAGAAACTCTTGCCTATGTTGCTCTGACTCTTTATTTTTCTTCAAGTACCCGTGTCCGATGCATATCCGGACATAAGTATGGGGATATGATCCTCCAAGGACACTCCAAATACATGAAAATCTTAGAAAAATTTGAAACACCCGTGTCAAACACATGCTCGTGTCCGACACACCCGAGTCCGAGTAACATAGACTCTTGCAGCTGTAGGCCTAGTTGGATCTTTTACATTATGGTTTCAAAAAGAAGCTTCGTATAAGTAGGAACTTTGTTCTTTTCTGTTGTTCGATTGATTGGTGTAACTAAAATGACATAGGTATCTATCTTCTTTGCCATAGATTTTTTTATTATTATTTTTTAATGAATGTTGTTATGTTAATTGGTTCATGTGATTAAATTATTAGCATCTCATGTTGCACCATCCTTCTTCTTGTTAATGTCTGTACATAAATCTCTCTCCTATCATGTAAGCAAATTCATGTATAAAGATCATGGTCTTGGAATGTGAATGTATTTGGCCTATTCTCTAGGTTATATCTTTTCTGATTGTGTCTAATGTTGAATGGTTGTTACTTCAGGTTGATCGAAGGTATAAACAGTATTATCATCAGATGCAGATTGTCGTATCATCATTTGATGTGATAGCGGGTTGTGGAGCCGCTAAGCCTTACACTGCACTTGCACTACAGACTATATCTCGCCACTTTCGATGCTTGAGAGATGCAATTAATGGTCAAATTCAGGCAACACGTAGAAGTCTTGGGGAGCAGGATACTTCAGAAAACAGTAAAGGAGTAGGAATTACTCGTCTCCGTTATGTGGATCGGCAGCTGAGGCAACAGAGAGCCCTTCAGCAGTTTGGTATGATGCAACAACATGCATGGAGGCCTCAGAGAGGGCTGCCTGAAAGCTCTGTTTCAATACTTCGTGCTTGGCTGTTTGAGCATTTTCTTAATCCGTAAGTTTGACATAACACTCCCCTCCTTATTCATTTCTCAAATCTTACTCTTTTAAGAAAAGTTAAATGTCTCACTTGTACTTATTGCTATTTCTGTTGTCCTCCAGCTACCCAAAGGATTCTGATAAGATCATGCTAGCAAGACAGGCAGGCTTGACTAGAAGTCAGGTAATCACAAACTACTCATCTTACTAACATATGATGAAGAAGACGTGATTAGCAGGGGAGCATTTCACCTACAAATTTTTTTACTAGCAATTATTCAATCACTAACACAGATTTGTGTAGGGATCCATCATTTAAAAGTATGGGTTCCTATGCAATTCAGGATTGTGATTGGTTAATTGCATTACAATAATTGTAGGTGATATGCTCTCGATTGGTAAATTTGGATTATAGCAAATTGTTTGGTGTAAGGAGTGTTCATTTGAAACTTGGCTGGGAAAGTGTTATTAAGGTCGAAATTAGTGGTGGAATTGGAAGCAGTGGCTAAAAAAAATGCTGAATATATGGTAGAAATAGGTTTTAACGAGTAGGGATAAAACAACCTCCTTCGCAAAACATGGGCTCTAAAGTCTTAACCCGAGCTGAAAGCCAATGAGTAATTCAGTAGCGTCTTAACCCTCAGCACATGCTCTATTTGCAAGTTACTAATGGGTAGAATATAATAAATTCATGTTGTGTTGTACTGGTTGAGTTTTTTAATTTTGCTCAGTATGTGCCTGAATCTCTTTAGACACATCCGTAAATGATGTTCGTTATTGATGCCTTGATGATTAATTTGAATCTGCTCAGGTTTCCAATTGGTTTATAAATGCACGGGTGCGTCTGTGGAAGCCAATGGTCGAAGAGATGTACAAGGAAGAATTTGCGGATGCAGAAATGGACTCTAATTCTTCATCTGATAATAATGCAATCAAAGCAACAAAAGGTGATACAAGGACTTCTGGCTCTGAGGACAGAGGTGAAGATCTGCAACAAAGTGGGAGTTCATCAGCCACAGAGAGATGTAGCACTGGACAGTTGATGGATACCAAATCCGACCATGTTCCTGATGTAGTAGTAGATATGGCAGGATCAACTACTGGAGCTGGTTTCCAAAATGTCACATGTGGAGAAGCTGAAGCTGAATATGTGTTACAGAAGCTAAAGGAGGAGCAGAGGCCCATTGTGGCTGACTCTAATCTCTTCCCTGATGCAATTGCTCATCCTGATGGTGGTAGTCATCGGTTTATGCCAGCCGCCGCCACTGCTGCTGCTGCTTACGACGTGTCAGAATTTGGGGGGTTTGGAAGTGGAAGTGGTGTCTCTCTCACTTTGGGATTGCAGCATTATGAGGGTGGTAGTATACCTATGTCAGGTGGAGGCCATCAAAGTTTTGTTGCAATGAGAGGGGATGACATATACAATCCTGTAGGAGCAGAAACAGCAGATTTTGAATGCATAAATCCTAGTAATCGGCATCACAGGTTCAGTTCCTCCCAGTTGTTACATGATTTTGTAGCATGAAATGTGCTTTGACTGCAGATTTACACTTCGGTTAATCTTCATATTATTTTCTCATGGAGAGAAGAAACGGGAGAACCAGAAGCCAGATTCTCAGCTTCCTTTGAACATTCAACTTGCTTGCCAAGGTATTGGAAAGTATAAAACACAGTTGTAATATATCAAGAAATTAATTGGAGTTTCAGCATATTTGATTTGTAAAGATGCATAGTTTTTGTTTAATATGTGAAGGGAAAATTTACAATTAGTTGCAGCTTCAGTATTGAAGGAAAAAAAAAAAAAAACTCCTGATTTGAAATAAAGGTAGGAATTGGCTTTTTCTATCCAGGTGGACACAATGTTTCCGACTGTGCTATGCATGCCTTACGTGGCCCCTTTCACATCTACATTTGACCTGTGCAAATTCATTCATCTTTGACCGGTGCAACTTCACCATCTTAACTCTACTTTTTACTAATTTTCCAACTCATAATTACGGATCAGTACATAACTAGACAATCTTAACCGACTTGTATAATCCGGTGCATATCATAAAATCAAATTTTTTTGAACAGATAAAAATTCAAAAAAACATAACAAAAATTGATTTTAAGCTTTTTTTTTTTTTTTAAATTATGTGATAAAATTTAAACTTTTAATTCCTTAAATCTATATACTAAATACATATTAAATATTTACTATATTTAATTTTTTTAATTCAATCGATTTGTTTAATCGGTCAAATCGATTCGACTGCCGATTCGATTTATTAAGCATTGGTTTCAAGACCTACTCTTTGTCAATAAGCCAAAAAAATAGAAAGTTATAGCATGTATTTTTAAATTCATTATTTATTTTCTAATCCATATTTTTGGTTAGAAGTTGAAGATTATATTGCACACGAAATGACAAAAGCCAAAAAGTTACGTAGAGATGGTTGTGGCTGGGTTTTACTTACTCGATCCCTACATCATCAGCTAGAAGTTTTTAGCAATTAGTAAATGCCTGAAATAACCCATGATCCAATTGCACGCATGATTTCTAATCCAAACTTCAAAAACTAGATTGAAAGAAGAGACTTGGAAGTTTATTCAACTTTGCCTAGTTCTTCACAAATGAGCATTCATGGCTACTCCTGAAAACAGCATTTAAACTCATCAAACACTCAAACCAAATAGTATTCATCCATGATTGTATCAGTTCATCAATATAGCAAATAACACCAGATGGAACAGGTGAAAGCATGAAGTCAAACACGAAATTGCATGAAAATATCTCCACAACTAGAATCCAAAAATCGGAAATTCCATGCATAAATTCTATATCTTGAAAATATCTCCACAACGAGAACCCGAAAACCGGAAATTCCATATCTTATACATTAGAGCTTATATGGAATTAAAAAGACCATTAAGAATTTTAAGAAAGCAGAATTTACAATTTTTATCTGGTTAAAATTCGAAGTAACATTTTGACATGCCTACATCGGAAGTGAGGAGGGTTCTTATAAGAGTACGACTGTATGAGAAAACTGCTTGTAAAGAAGACTTGCAGTTTAACCCATTATAAAACTAGTACACAAAACTTTCTTGTACTATAGTAAGCATCTACTAGATGATTCATGGCTTCATTACAGATGCTATAAAGCCTCCTGGGCTCCAAGGAAGGGAAATGTCACCACGAACCGTCAAAAAAGGTCATTTCTATAGCATCGAATTGACTAATATCGCTTTCAAGGAAACTACCTACACTGCTTTCATAAAGTTTATATAAACCAGGAAACATATCCAAGGACTGCATGACTACAAAAGAAGTGAGAAGTTACTTGTGCATAACAAGGAAACAGCCCAATTGTCTTCTTGTGCCCATGGCAGCCTCGGGCCGTGGTCCCAGCATCTACCTGAAAAATATGGAGAATAGAAGTTGGAATGCAAGAACCAAGAGAAAATAAATGAGAATGGTGTTGAATAAAAAGACTAACCTTCTGTACAGAACCCTAATATCTTCCCTTAACAAAGGACTTTCCAAAAAGAGATCATTGCACTCATTCACATTAACAGTCTCCATATCAAAATCTCGGTTACCACAATACTTGTTCCACTCAAACCACATCTTTGCAATTAATTCCTTCTTGAAACAAGTACTATGATCCTCCTCTTCAGGAGAATCACCTGCAATCAATCTATATGCATACACTTTCTTCGTTTGGCCAGGGCGAAATGCACGACCTACTGCTTGGCGGGTCACAGATGGATTAAGATGAACATCCAAGATTATAATTCGGGAAGCCCCCACCAAAGAAATTCCCTCTCCACAGGCCTTAATAGATCCAAAGAAAACTCTAGCATCAGGAGAGTTGTTGAAGCGTTCCATAGACCACTCCCGATGATCAGTACTTGATTCACCCGTGATTGAAAAAATCTCAATTCCTGGACGCCAACCCTTCATTTTCATAGAAAATCTCTCTAAAAATTTCAAGGGGATGAGATACTGGCTAAAAACAAGGAGCTTCTCACCAGCTGACTCACATAAATTTAACATATTAAGAAAAAATTTTGCTTTGGCTCCCTCTTTGACATCTAGTTTGTCTAACAAGTCATCCATCTTATCATCTGTTGTGGCACAATTCTCAGAGAAAGAATTCAGTTTTGGATGTAGATAAACCGCACTACCAACAGATGAAATCTTGAACTTCCTTTGAAACCTTTTTAACTTCTGAACTTCATCCTTCTGTCTGGGACTAAGACTGAGTACAACAGTGAAATCAACAAGTCCAGGAAGCTCATCCAAAAAATCTCCTTTGTAGTAATGAAGAACTTTGCTGGTCATCTCACGCAGATCATGTATGACTGAGACTTTCCTCTCAAAATTTTCATCCTTCTGCAGTGTGTGCTCCACCAAATCATAAAAAGTTGCATCTGCTCCAGCTTTGATTTGCTTCTTCACTCCAGATATATGCACCTTGCTCATTATCTGCTTAATTACTGATTTTGAAGTGTCCAACCTAAGAAACTTTGGTCGAACAAGGTTCAATATGTTAAATACCTCTTTGACATGGTTTTGATAGAGAGTTCCCGAAAGTACAACTTTTCGAGTTGTTTGCACTTTTGCAAGGGATTGTAACACATCGGTGTTCTCGTTCCTTGGTGTGTGCCCTTCATCCAAAATTAGAATTGAAGGTGCTCTGAGCAGTATCTCTTGGCAAGAAATAGAAGTCTGGCTGGTTCCACCATCACAAATTATGGTAGAGAACTGCTTGTATCCCAGAAAAAGGATACTCTTGCGCTCAATCCACTGTTTCAACACTTCCAATTGCTGAGACCTATTTTCCGCTTTCACAGTATAAAAATCAAGCAGTGGAATATTCTCTACTTGCCACGTCTCGAACTCCTTTTTCCATGTAGCCAAGATACCTTTTGGAAGAACAACTAGCGGTTTAGCATGTGGATATTTGGCTAGGAAACTTTGCATGAAGCTGATTATCATAAATGTCTTTCCAGATCCAGGTGCATGGGCCAAGATGCAGCCCCCAGGGTTATCTGTCACCAAATTGCTCAGAAGAAAATTAAAGCCCTCTAATTGATGAGGTTTCATTTGCTTCATATGCCTCGGATGAGCAGCTATGTCACTTACTGTTAAATCATCTTCAGACAACTTAAGTCCAACAGTTTCAATCGACTCTCTATTTTTGGCATTCCGTGGCTCTAATGCATAAGTATGTGTACTCTTTTTTACCTGGATAGATAAAAAGAAAAAAAATCAGACAATGAATTTTTCAGCCAGGAAATTAGCTGATAAGACCTATTAATTGGATTTAAAAACTGAGAAGATAAGCGCAATTTTGAAAGAAAAAAAAAACTGAGCCTTTTCTATTTAATGCATATAACAGCAACACTGCCACAACCAATAATCAATCCAAAATCTGAATGTGTGCATGTATTGATAAAATGAAACTAAAGGCAACACAAGGGACCTCCACATGTGACAATAGAACCAAAATACCAGAGTTTGACCTCATTTTCCACCCGCAACTAATAGCCACAAGTTGACCTTACATTAGCAGGCCTACCAAGTGTAACATGGTTAAAGATCCATGCTTTAGACTGGTCTTCACACTAAAATACACAATCTCAGCCAAAGTACTCCTAGTTGCAAGCCGTTCACTTCGGGAAAAGCTTCAAAGATCACTTCAAGGTGATAGCAGAGAAAACTAAGCCAGGCTTACCAGATTGTTGACTCATCTAAAACAACATTAAAGCTCACACATTTCCAAAACCAATAAAATGTTACTAAAAAAGGAGAGAAACAGAATAAAGAGGCCATGCTATCTTTAGTTCAATCGTTCTATACCAATACTCAACTTTGGTTGACCATTTGGCTTTCCTCCAAGCTAAGTTTGATAAAACTTGAAGCATGTTATCGGTGACACTGAGCTAAGTTTTACAGTGAAAAACTTATGGCCAGCTGATGAAATCGCTAAAAGACATGAAACACATGCAGAACTAAACCGGCACATCCAGAATGACATATAGATGGTGCTATGTCCTTAATGTTGGTGTAAGCTACATTACAATCTGCTTTCACTACTAGGGCTCCATTTGCATGATGCTTTTACTATTTACTATTTGCTTTTTGCTTTTTTTTTTTTTTTGCAAAAAATTAATAGAAAGTCAAAGGCAATAAATAAAAAATGAATAGAAAGCAAAAGGAAAATAGAAAAAGCATCAATCAAACGGATCCTAAATAGCCTCAATGCATATATATTTCTGAATGTATATGCATATATTTCTGCCTGCAGGATGTAGCTTGGGAAAGAGCATTGAAGGTACAGTAAAAAAAAGGTTACTCTTTTGGCAACTTTTGCCCGACAAAAGGTCCCACCATGAAGTAAAATATACAGACTTCCTTCAATTCAGTTCATCCTACTGACCACTCACTATATTCTGCTCAACAGTTCCAAATTTTTTTACTGAGGTCAAGCATAAAAAGCTAGAATCAAATCACAGATATTTAAAACCTAATTTGTAACATGATGTCGGACAATCGTACTGCTCAATAGCAAAAGATTGATTTACCTTGTTATACTGGATGTCAATAATAGTCTCAATTCCTCTCTCGATAACCCCACAAATGCGACACACATAACCAAGATCATCCTTCAAGACAAAAGAATGGTCACAGTCCTCCTCATCTTCTGACATGCGTTCACTCGGAGGATCCTCAAAACCATCCTACCAAAAGCATAAGTCATAATGAATATTGGAGATACTTGCTATGGGATAATTAATTGCCTGCAGTTCAATAATTGTAACATTCTAACTGATTCCAATATGTAAAACAAGAGGTTTCTTATTCTTCTACATGAAGCAGATCCAGAAAATGTGACCTAAAATAATAGGAGCAACAACGGGAGGAGTTGTTTCTTACTGACACAAACGGAAACAGTGATGACAATTTTACACCATAAAGAACAAGACCAAGATGTTTAGAATCAGAACATATGCACATAGGTAACTCAAAACAAAAAAAACGAAATTAAAGGAAAGGAAAGGAAAATTGTGAAAAATAAAACAATCTTTCACGTCTACGTATGCTAGTAAGTAATATCAAGAGCGAGCGAAGTTAGATAATGTACTAATTTCATCCAGCAAAATTATCTGTTATGAACTCTTTGCTATTATGTGTTTTGCTCTGTATTTTTTTTCCACACCATCTCTCAACCTAAATGCGCAAGATCTAACACAGTCAGAATGAGACCAAGGACCAAATTAACAACAGATCAAAACACAAAAACCAAAACCATGATTACTTAGTTGTCTCTACAACTTCAAAAACAAAAAGTTCAAAAATAACTACATCAGGACGTTTGCACAACTATTAGCCCAAAACAGAGAAGCATAACGTTTGACAAAATCTAGACACAACTGTTAGCCCAATTACTTTTCATGAGGAGTCAGAAATACCTTGGAAAACTCTAATGCCATTGACATCTCCTGCCAAATATCTCCCAAACCATCATCTTCGGTCTCAGTTTGAGTATCAACATCTTCTTCAACACCAACATAAACACCTTTATCCTTCTTGAGATCAATTTCACTGGTTAGACTAACTTTTTCTTCCAGGTAAATTCTGTTACTCATAGATTCCCCAACCTGAAATACATCAACAAATTAAGATTGGATCAAAATAAAATAAAAAACATGAAACATACAATATAGAGCTTGAAGACCACAACCATAGTACTCAAAATACACTCAAGTATGAGTATGTTATAAGTTTACACTCAAAATACCTATAATCAACCATTAATATGACAGTAACATTGAACATGTCTCCAATAAATTAGAGATGAAACAAGTAAATAAATTAAGAGAAAAAGATGAATTAGATAAAACATATATTTGCATCACTTAGTAGTGGATTATGTGGTTAATTTCCTTTGAACAAAGTAAAAATTTGTTCAGGGTCAATTGAGGTCCTATGGCTTCCCTCAACGTTTGATTCTCATTATATATTTTTTATTACAAATTGTTACTCGTTATATAATTGGATTTAAATGGATAGATTTAGTCGCTTCCCCTTTGAAATCACATCCACAACTTCTAAAGTAAAATTTAAAATTTTCTCCCGCATCGTTCTGTTTGACCCTTTTAACATTCAGAACAACCGATGAAGAAATATTAGTTCTTAAGCTTTATTTCATTTTGCACCATCTCAAACCATGCCATTTCTGACGAGGGACGGGAAGAAAACTTCATTTTTGTCAGAATTGGAAAGACTGGAGGAACTTAATCTCTCTATCTCATTTCTCTCACAAACACACATACAAATACAGAAAGATGATCTAATATTTTATACATGGGCACTAGTATAAGATTCCATGGATGTGCTCAAAGGCTATCATTAAAACTCATAGTTAAAACTTAAAAAGGCCTGGAGAGAACCTTCAGATGACTAAGAGCCACTGTAAATATTTAAATGCTGTTTTTCCCCTCTTTCTTGTTGGGTGAATGTGGGTTGAATTAAATTATACATGAAAGAACTAAGACATAAAAGCTTACATAACTTTGATCCACGAAATATGCGAAGTAAAATATAAAGCTTTTTTTTCTAAAATTCAAAATTATTTTATAAAACTAATATATTGTAAATTCAATGTTCGTAGTCCATTATCCTTGATTTCACTTTTATATCCATATCTCCATCCTCAAACACACAACTCAAAATCTAAACGTGCACAAGAACATACCATTTTCTCCTTGGAGAGTAATATTCCAGATGGCTTCCTCAATACAATTTCCTGAACAGGGTGCAGAGGCCTCGGATTTTTGTTGTCTTCATCATCTGAATCCAGAACCACTACAGGTGACGCCATTGATGTGGTACCATTTCCAACTGAGTCATCCTCCAAGTCGATAAAATTATTCTGTGACAAATGGGCAAGTTGTCGACTTGGCACCTTTGAAGCCTCTTTCCTTGGGCTTTTTTCCACATCTGCTAACACGTTCGAAAGACAAGGATGCAAAGCAAGTACCTTGCTTACCAACTGTGAATTCCTAGAAATAAGGGCTTCTAAATCTTTTGTAACACTTCCGTATTTACCACCAGTATTAAGGGTTTCAAGCATATTAGTGAATGCAAATGGGTCGGAATAATCAGTAACATTTGGAGAGACCTTAGGTTTCTTCTTTTCAGTTTCATCCTGAGGATTTCCAGCAGATGTCACGCTATCATATTCTTTTGAATCACTCAATATTTTCTTCCTTTTACAACCTTTAGAATAAAACTCTATAAACAACCACAAAGAAGAAAAACAAAATTATCAGAAGACAATAAATTGGAGAAAAACTGAAACAAAAGCCAAACAAACCAAATATTAGGTCAATATTAATCCTTCTTTTTTCTCATTTAATATTTTACCTGTTTATACAATTGGAATAAACAAATTACAAATTAAAAAAACATTTCGACTTTCCAGGCAAACAAATAAACAGAATAAAAATGTTCCAATTTAACGGAATGCAAAAGGCGAAAAAAAAAAAAAAAAAAAAAAAAAAGAAGATCATATATCAAGAGATTAAAATGTAGCATCAAAATAATTTAAAAATAAAATGCATGCAAACATATTAATTAAACAGGGGAAATTAAATATGCAAATACCGTTTGAGATTCCGTAATTTGTTGGCAAAACCGGCAGGGGAGGCTCCATTCGATCACTCAACTGAAGTAAAAGCTGCTGCTAACAAAACAAAACAAAAAAAAGCAAAATAAGACGAATAATGTTGAAAATATTAAACAGGAAACTCTAGAATCAGAGTTTGGAGCCCTAAATTAGGCAAAATATAAAAGAGATTAAAATTGATTGGCTCACACTTTTTGCTGCTCGAAGCGAAGAAATAACGAAAAATGAAAATAAAGCTCGCTTCCAGTTTCGGTTCTCTGTTTCCCTCTCTGCCCCAGCAGACGAGTTAGAAAGAGAGTGTGTGAAAGAAGCAGAATGCTGCCAACTGCCAAGATTCGTAGCCTTGATTCTTATTCTTTTTGGGCTCTGCTTATTGCTATTATTATAAAACCCTTACTGAATTAGAGTAACGACTCACGAGTAAGTAAAATACCAGATCATTCGAGAAACTGACATAAAAAATAAATTTATAAATATTATGTATTTTAATTTTTTATAAATACACATTTTAGAAAAAACTACCCAAATCCTAAAAACTCTTATCATATTTCTTATCTCTCCTAAAAAACACAATTTTATTTCAATATCTTTATATTTAAACCCCTGCTGAATTTGATTTTACCACTCAAATGAACAGATTTCCTCCAAAATTACAAAAAATCAAATTGAAACTCAACTCGGTTAGATTTTTTATTCAATAGATTGAACTGATCGATTTATTTAAATAAAATAAAATTAATGTTAAATAAATATTAAATATAATAAATAATTAATAAAATATATATATTTGACTTAATTGTATGATCTTTAATATATAATTAAAAAGTTAAAAATTAAAATCTCATCGATTATAAAAAAATTAAAAAATTATATATCAAACCGATTTTTACCGATTTTTTTGATTTTTTACCAGTTTGATTATCACCCAATTCTATATATTGTATCGAACCAATCAAGTTATCGATTTTTGATTTAACCGACCGGTCCAATTTTTTAATCCATGATTTCTTTTGTCTTTTTGGTGCCCTTTCAATATCTTTTTGACACGTATCAAAAATTATATTTTATTTGTAAACAGTTAAAAAATAACATTTTTTATTTGAACACATAACAAAAAAAATTAAGGACACCGAAAAGGGCAAAGGATATTATTCCTCAAATAATACCAACTCAATTAAAAGTTGACATAAAAATTAAAATAAAAAATAAATTGAAAAATATTAATGTTTTAAAATCTTTATAAATGTACATTTAAAAAAATATTTACTCCTAAAAAAACTATCATATTTTTACCCACTTAACTTCTTATCATTTTTAAAACATAATTTCATTTCACTATAGTCTATATGTATAAAAACACATTAAAAAAAAACTACCAACTTTAAATAAATAAAAAATTACATTTTTATTAAATAAAAATTTTCTTTTATTTTAAAAACATCATATTTTCTTTTATTTCTATTAACAAAAAAAATTCCTGAATTTTATTCACCACAATTCAACGGCAATAGTTTTTTTTATAGATAAAATTAGGTATCGATCATGGATTGAACATTGTTAAAAGAAAATTATAGTACTCATAAGTCATAACCATCAGCAAAGCATTGTACTTGTATTAACGGTTAAACTATGTTGAATATTGATTGATTTGATAAAGTATTAAACTATTAATTTTAATTATTATAATTAAATTTTGATAATATTAAATATCAAAAAATATGTTAGACATTACATAATTCATACATATTACACACACAAAAATGTTAAATCAATTGGTTTGGATCTACAGTTGACTCGGTAACAAATTTTTTTTTTTTTTTAAGTTATTATTTGAGTGAACTTTTAGTAATTGAAACTAGGATGAAAATGATATACCAACTTATTTATTTATTTATTTATTTATAGTTGCTAGTAAATAACACGGGTTCGTAGAATACTTTAAAAAAAAGTTATAATTTTGCAAGTATTAACATGATAAGAGTTAAGAGTTAGTGTGATGTGTTTCTAAAATGTTAGATTTTTTTTTTTTTTAAGTTTCGAATAAAACAATGGTGATAGTTAACAAAATGAAATACATAAAATATTGATAATTTAGCAATGCATAAAGATTCAAAGAATGAGAAGATGTTACTATTTCAAAAGATTAGCTTCATTTACGAATTAAAAAAAAAAAATTGGTCAATTGATTGAGTTTGACATTTATACCATCAACGCAAAGACTTTCCGACTTTTTTTTTTTTTTTTGATCAGAAGACTTTGGACTTTCTAGTCTTCAACTACCATTCAGTCCTAATAATTGAAGGCTTACCCAAACCAAGATAATATATACTATCCACAACCAAACACCGCGTATCTGCTGCTCTAAATAGGGCTAGACTAAGCAGTATTTCCAAACGCCGCCATATCGACTGAGCAGCCGGCCACTTGAAAATCTATTCGGCAACGATTAAAAAATTAAATTAAAAGTTGAATCGATAAAGTTTTTGATTAATATAAAAAGTTTAATATTAAATAGATATTAAATATAATAAATATTTAATAAAAATATATAAAATTTTATTAATAAATTGTTTTAATGACACTTTTTAAAATGATTATATTTAATAATATTTTTATTTAATATATTAAAAATAATAAAAAAATTATTAAATATTATATTTAATATAATATAATTTTTTATAAATAATATATTAATTAATTTTATATTTTAAAAATATTCGTTAGTAAAATTTAAATATATATTTTTTAACAAAATTAATAAAATTAATTTACAGAATTTGTTTTTATCGATTCATTAAATTTATTACTTAGGGAGATAGACCTCTAATTTCAATATCAATTGATCTCGTCCCAAATTTATTTTATCGCTTTTCACTCGAGGAAGCGAGAAAAAACAATGGAGATTTTTATAAAAAATTTATTTATATTTTATAGTTTTCTATTATATTTTTGGCGCTCCTTCAGCCGCCCTTTCCGTTAGATTCCCTTAACCGTTGTTTCAGGTCCCGTGTTTGATTCCCTACAAAACCCACGAAAACATCTCCCCCTCTCTCTCTCTGTCTCTCTCTCTCTCTCTCTAACCTCTATATATCTATTTCACTCGTCTTTGCTTCTCTATTCTTATTTTTATTCTTGCACTTACTGTGGCTTGACTCCCGAAATGGCTTCTGAAGAACAGTTATCCGCCATTAAGGTACGAAATATATATACCCAAAAAATATAAGCATTTATTTTAAGTATATAATTTAACTTTTTTTTATTATTATTTTTAATGTTAGGGGGCGAAAGTCCTTATGGTAGGGGCAGGAGGGATTGGCTGTGAGCTTCTCAAGACTCTTGCTCTTTCTGGGTTTCAAGATATTCATATAGTAAGTTAATTAATTTTCTTTTTTAAATTTCTGGGTTTTATTTTTTATTTTCCCTGTTTTTACTTTACCCATTGTTTAGTGGTGAGTAGGGTTTTCTTTTTCTGGGTCATACTTATTATGTTATTTTTTTGGGGTTTTAATTCTTTGTCTAACTGGAGTTTGCGCTAGGGTTTAAACAGTCTAATTATGTGTCATTTTAAAACCTTGTTACTTTTTTATTTGTATTTCTTTCGTTTGTTTTTTAGACTTACGGTGATTATTTATGTTTGATATGGCTGAAATTAGTTTTTAGAAAATTTCATGGGGAATTATTTAATTTTCATGGGTCGGGCACTGTTGAAGGTAGATATCATGAACGCGAGGTCCTCTCGAGGTTTAAGCGGAAATTCCCAGCTTTCGATTGGGGCACGAAACGATAGCTATTCCTACCTTCGTTTATAGTATTTATTGAAACGGCACTATGTCGATAATAATTAGTGAAATACTAATCATACAATGTTGTCAAGTGATTTTTTGTTATCTCTGCGGGCCATGACGATGATCAGTCCTAGAGGTTTATGTTATAACCCACAATAGTATTCTGTCGTTTTATTCATAGTTGTAATCGTTTTATCATTTCTTTCTGTTGAATTGTTTTACACAATTGCTGAGTCAGCATTTAGTTACAATATTCAGTTACAAACAGGAAATATAGGTGCTGTTGGTGTGAGCATTTTGGCACACTGACGTTTTGGCAATATTCTCTTTTCTCTCTTTTTGCAAAGTTGTTTGGGGACAAGAATCAGGAAAATGATTTGAATGTGCGCTCTAGTGGTGCTACAAACTTGTCAGAACATTCAGTAGATGTATTTGAATGCAGAAAAGATGAAGATATCGAACAATATGGAAGAAGAATATATGATCATGTATTTGGTCATAACATAGAAGTGGCTCTATCTAATGAAGAAACGTGGAAAAACCGTAACAAACCACGACCTATATATAGTAAGGATGTCCTGCCTGAGAAACTAACTAAAGAGAATGGAAACATGGAAAAAAGTTGTGCAACTGATGATGTCTCTGCCATGGCATCTCTGAGCTTGAAGAATCCTCAGGATGTATGGAGCCTTGCAGAAAATTCAAGAGTTTTCCTCGAGGCTTTGAGATTATTTTTCTTGAAGAGAGAAAAGGTTAATGTTAATCTCTTGCTTTTAAAAAACTGATTGATTATCTCTTCCTACCAAGTTAGACTGATTTATTTTACCATTTGACAGGAAATAGGGAACCTGGCTTTTGACAAAGATGATCAGTTGGCTGTGGAATTTGTTACTGCTGCTGCAAATATTCGGGCTTCTTCTTTCGTGATTCCTTTACATAGTCTTTTTGAAGCTAAAGGAATTGCTGGTAATATTGTGCATGCTGTTGCAACAACGAATGCTATCATAGCTGGGTTGATCGTGATTGAAGCAATTAAGGTTTTAAAAAAGGATAGCAACAGTTACAGGTTTAGTGCAGTTTCTTTTTTCTTTATTGAATTTGTTTTCTTTTGATTATTTTGAGGTATTTAAATACAAAGTAATTATGTAGTTCAGTTTCATCTTAAGTACAGAGCATATGTTATTGTGTTCATTTTAGTACAATGTTATCTTTAGCAGTCATTGTCATTGTTATAGATTATTCTTCTCATCTCCATGCTTCGTAAGTGCAAATTGCTCTTTATGATAATTATACTGTATGCATATGCAGGATGACGTATTGTCTAGAACATCCTTCAAAAAAGTTGCTTCTAATGCCTGTGGAACCCTATGAACCTAAAAAGTCTTGCTATGTTTGTTCAGAGGTATGTCTAAAGTGCATTTCTGAATGGAATTTCTTTTGTAAATGTTTCAAATCATACTTGGTCACGTTTAATATCTTGAAAACAGAACCACTATCGCTTGAGGTTAATACTCATCATTCTAAGTTGCGGGATTTTGTTGAAAGGATTGTTAAAGCTAAACTTGGCATGAACTTTCCACTAATTATGCAAGGGGCAAGTATTCTTTATGAAGTTGGTGAAGATCTTGAAGAGGATATGGTAGCAATTTATGCTGCAAACCTTGAGAAAGTAAAATTCTTCTCCCCTTCCTTGCTTTTAAAATAAAAATCCTTTAATATGAATTTGTTTGCCTTTGTGCAATTAATTACTTGTGGCTTCAAGTCTTGAATCACAGGTGCTGTTCTTTTACACTTTGCACAAAAGATAGTGTGATAATTGTGATTTATTTCTCTTCACAGGCCTTATCTGAGCTGGGACTGTGCTTACTGTAGAGGATTTTCAACAGGAGTTCTCATGCAGTATCAATATCAAGCATAGGTTTGTCTTTACTTTGATAACTGTAATGTAAAAATTTAAAATTCTTTTCTATTATGTCCCTAGAAGGCTCTTTAAAACTACGTGATGAACGTCAGATTGGCTTCATAAATTAATTTATCTTTTTTGCATGTCTTCTTCTTTGGTGTACTTGTGCACATAGTTGTACATACTTTTACTCCCGGCATTTGTATTATACTCTCCGGTTAAAACATGAAAAATTATGGCTAAAATAAAATCCATTTTGGTGATTACATTACAATGAATAAGGTTTTGTTACTTTCTTTTTATATCAACTGATTCTTGACATTAATTATATGATTAGACTAGACATCTTCGTGTTTAATCATGATGACTAAGGGCTGATTTCAAAGTTGTGGTTTGATACGGACTTCATTTATTTCTGAATCCCTCTAATTTGCTTTTCTGTGATTGTAATATGGCCTGCTTGTTAATGTTATACATGATGCTTGTATTATCTATAGAAGTTGCATCAATTGTTATCCTGCATTGGGGACATTTGTCCTTGAATATGAAGAGCAATTTAAAAAGTTTACTCTTTTATTCTCACAGGGAAGAATTTGACGAGGAGAAGGAACCTGATGGAATGCTTCTCTCTGGATGGGTTGAAGCTCCTGTTGATAAGGAGAATAATAAGCCTATTGGAAATGGTGAAAGCACATCCAATGCTTTGCCAGCAGAGGAGATTCTGGAGGGTGAGAAGGATGTTGAAATTCAGGAAACTTCAGAGGGGACTGAAAATGTTAGAGGGAAGAAAAGAAAACTGTCTGAGGTTTCCAAAGGCAGCACTCAAGATCATTCAGGCCTTTCTGATCAAAGTAGAAATCACAATCAACTCGAAAAGCTTGATGTTGATGATGATGAGGATGAAGAACTCATTATATCTGATGATTGGGAATCACTCACCAAGAAGAAAAGGTTGTAATAGGTTTAAACAGCATCTTACCTCAGATTTTGTATCGTTAGGTTAAATGGTGATTCTTTTGGAGGCCGTATTTGATATGTTAGGACAGACTATAGTATTAATTTTGCTTGATTAGATGTTATACTAATTGTTGTCCATTTCCTTTTTTGTGGTTTTACAAGTGTAGCAACAATGTTGTATTCATTTGACTTTCAGCCTGAAGCAATGGATGTAATTGTAATGTATTGCCTAATTTAAGCAGGCATGAAAGCATGTTGATCATGTCTAGAAGAAAGGTTACATCTTAATTATTACCAACACAAAGTTTTTGTTATCAAATCTGCTAATTCTTGCATTCCGCAGATATAATGCAAATCTAAAGACTCTCTTCTCTTAGTTTTTGATTAAGATAAATTTAACTCATGCACACAATCTGATAGCATAGCAGACGATATTTGATTGTATTTACACGCCAATGCAAGGTTGCTCCTCGAGGCTGCCATGTCAAAAGCCCTCATTTCAGTTTGATTCTCCATAATCAAATGTGGAAAAAAAGAGTAGTTTTTGAGACAGAAAAAGAATGTCAACTGCTGGGGTTTTATATGAAAGTTTCTGTATGGAGGGGATAGTAATGGGTAGAAATTCATTTTAGGTTTCTGCAATATGGATTGCTTTGCTTTGCATTTTCTTTTTGGTTTAGGAAAAAAGATTAAAGGCATGTTAACTTTGTTCATTCATGTTAAAATTGATTCAAAGTATTAGTTAAAGGTAAGAGCTGAAATTCGTTTTGGATCCTTAATATATTTAAGATTCCTACTCTAAGAAGTAAGAAGAAAGAGTTCTTTTGGAGGTTAAAAGATAGATTTGTTTGCCCAAACTTAAGCAGTGAAAGTGAAAATGTTAAAGTTTCTACTTGCAATTGCCATATCTGTCTGGTCTCATACAACAAAATATTGAGACAATTGCAGCTGGAACTGATTCTCATTGAAATTGTTGGTAAATGGCATTCGAATACTTACACAGCTATGCTATAAACAAATTGTGAACTCCTATTCTTTCATATGATAGTAATTAATTGACAAATAAGATTAACAATACTGTACGCATATATATATCTATATATATAGATCAATTGACACCAGTACATTAATCATACTGTATGTTTTGGTATACTTTTGACTTAGAAATTGAATACCCCACACAAGAGAGAAGAAAAGAGAGTTTAGATGAAATAGTTGTTACATAGAGAAGTGCACATTTTTTTATGAGAGAAAACGAAATGCCTGCCCAAAGCCTTCTGAAATGGCAGAATTATATCCCACTTATCAAGTAGCGGTATTTATTACTTTACCTACCATTCAGCCCTTGAAATTGTGCAAACATTGCAGTTCCTGAGTGTTCACCAATGACCTGAACTTCAGCTGGACCCTTATTGTCTTCTTGGTTAGAAACTGGAGCGTTATCATCAGATGGAGGATTGCTGGATGGAACCACAATAGAAGGGGGAGCTGCGGCAGTGTTAGATGACTTAGTTTCATCCTCTGATTTTCCCTCTGAGAATGCTTCTTGAAGCTGCAAAGCATACTCCAAGTTCCATAAAACATCTCCCATTGAAGGTCTGTCAACACCATATTCTGCCAAGCACTTCTCTGCAGCCTCAGCAAACTTCTTCATTGATTCAGGATTGATGGTACCCACAAGCTGAGGATCAATAACTTTTTCAAGCAAGCCTTTCCTCTTCCATTGCATTGCCCATTCAGCCAAGTTAACTTGCTCTCTTGGCAATTGTGGGTTAATGGCAGGCCTTGCACACAAGGTTTCAAGCAGAACCACCCCAAATGAGTAAACATCTGATTTTTCTGTCAATTGCTGCCTCCTGAAATACTCAGGGTCCAAATACCCAAAGCTGCCTTTCACTGCAGTGCTAACATGATTTTGTCCCATAGGTGTGTCTTTTGACAGCCCGAAATCAGAAACCTTGGCAACAAAGGCATCATCAAGCAAAATATTGGTGGACTTAACATCACGGTGAATAATCCCTTGTGCAGTACCAGTATGAAGGTAATGAAGTCCGCGAGCAGATCCGATACAGATCTCGAGCCTCTGCTTCCATGATAATGGTGGCAAGTCTTTTCCATACAAGTGATCCCTGAAAGGTCCATTGGACATGTACTCATAAACCAGGATCATTTCATCGTTCTCATCACAGTAACCAATCAGTGACACCAAGTGCCTATGCCTTAGCTTTGACAACATTTGGATTTCTGTCTGGAATTCTGTGATACCTTGTTCAGATTGTGGGTTCCCTCTCTTGACAGCAACTTTGGTCCCATCATCGATCGAACCTACGTAGACATTGCCGAATCCACCAACACCGATTATGGCACTCGAATCGAAGTTTTTTGTTGCTTCTTGCAACTCTGCCAGAGAGAAATAACGGCCTAAGCCTAGGGTTGATGAGTTAAAGTTGCTCTTCTGTGAACCAGCAGAGGTCTTGCTCAAGAAGGTAGAATCTCCAGCATGGAGTGGGAGCAGCCAAGAAGAAAAGCTATTCCTCTTTGTCCAATCTTGGGGTCTCCTCTTCCATCTAATAACCATTGCACCAAGACCCACAAACGCACCAAACATCATGGCAAAACCGACTGCAGCCACTGTACCTTTGTTGGCTATGCCAACCCTTCCATCAGCACCAAATTCCCCATCCAAACTATCAACCGAGTTGCTCATTTTCAAGACCTCCAAGCCATTAAGAATAGCGTTAGTCAATCCTGTATCCTGATTCAATGGACCAACCTGAACAGTTAGTCCATTGCTGAAGAGGGAAGCATTCACTACCATATCTTTGTAGTATGGAACAGCCAACCCACCAGTCAGGCTCGACAAGTCCAACCCAGAAATGGCCATTTTACCATTAATGTATACATTGAAATAGAGGTCATTGAGTGCCTTGCTAACAATGTCACAAAAATGCATCCGAAGCAAGTAATCAAATGCTGTATCAACTTCCAACTGCCATGTGACATTGAAGTTCGGTTTCACCGTGTTCGCATCAGCCATCTGAATAAGAGACGCATAAACCGTTGCTGGTGCAATCAATGGAGTTAAAGTCTCAGGGTATTTGATAGAAGTTGTGGCAGCAGAGACACCTTTAGCTAATTTTTTGTCTTGAAGATAATCAGTGTCGGGTATCCAAGTCCGTCCTAGGGTGTCATTCTGTGAGGTGATCACAGGCCCTCCCATGTTAAGCCTGTAAACAACTTGGTAACCATACTTGGACAAACCAGGAAAGTTGTTAACAGGGAAAAGGGAAGTGCCTTCATCGGCAATCAAGCTATCTGGTGCTGAAACAACCTCAATGGCATTTATAAAAGCAGCTGAATTCTTCATAGGAGTAAACTTGAGGATAAATGTAGGATCATTCATGTTAAGAAGGTATTCCTTGAGGATAGGTATAGTGTTATTGTTAACCTTGAAGTTATGAAGGAGAGCATATTGATTTGCTGAGACGGAGAATGTTGATTGTTGAAGATCAAACCGGTTATCTTTTATAGCAAAGAAATAGAGACGCACCCAATGAAAACCAGGTCGTTTTAACTGGAATGTATAAGTGGCTTCTTGGACGAAAACCTTCGCAGTTAGAAATAAAGGTGAAGGAACCTCATCAGCGGAGGGGATCGATGCTTGAACATCTTCCTTTGTTTGCAAAAACTCAGAGGCTTGTTGGTCAGTTTTGAAGACTCTTCCATCGGGGAGTGTGGGCGGAGAGTTGGCACCACAATCGATGAGGATGTTATCAAGGGGAGTGAAGGAACCGGTGCTGGGCAAGGCAAAAATAATGGTGGGGCAAGAAATGAAGGTATAGAAGATAACCAGGAGGATAGCCATCGATGAAGAAGAAGAAGAAGATGATGATGATGAAAATGATGGGGACGATGACAAAAAGGAAGATAGAAAAAAGTTGGTTTGATCTGGTTTTGGTTTTGGTTTCTTTTCTATCTCCATCCCTCCTGGATGAAGGGGATGTTCAGAAATGAATCAACAAAGGGTCTTTGAAAAAAATAGGGTAATTGTGTTATATCTGAAACCGGGGGGTTTGTTTTGTTTTCTTGAATATCAATGGAGGTAAAGGATTGACAACAGAATTGGATTTGCATTCCCAATTATGAGGCAATGTTTGTGGAGAAAGATTTTGTTTTTTTTTTCTTTCGTTGAGAATTTGTTGCTTTTGCCTCCATTTTTAGGCAATTGCCTGCCTGTCTGTCTGCCAACAAAATAAAGGTTTACAAGAGCTTTGGACATGGTCAATGGTCAACCAAAATTCCTCTCTTTCTCTCCCTATTTTCCTTTGAAGGCTTGAGGCAGAGAATGCTTTTCAAGTGCAAGCTATGATGAACTCTGGCTTTTAGAAATTGGAAATGATCTTGTAATCAAAGATTTAAATAGAAGCTATTTTAGGATTTTTTTTTTCTTTTTATCGTCATAATTGATTGTGATAATTTTCATTAATGTCCGTAATTAAATTCTCTCCAAGCTAATGAGGAAATTTTCTCAAACAGTGCTTTTACAGTTGTGCCACTGCCATAACCGGCTTCAACTAGCTCCAAACACGTCCAAATAAAACCTTTTGAACTCAATACATAATATGAATATAAGATTTATATTTGATGCATTAGTAGTGTATAAATTTATATGTTATCAATGAATCAGATGATATTACCTCTTTAAAATTAAAATTATTTGTATTTATTTTAAATTTTTTTTTAATGAAATGACATCATCTAATTCACTGACTGTGTATAGATACGCTGTTTGTGCATCAAATATAAACCATATGAATATATCATTGAATAAGTTAAATTATCTATTTTGATGAATATATATATTTATATACAGCTACCCAATAAAATTTGGTCAATTCAATGGAAATAATTAAGAATTTATTCATCTAACAAGCCATCACGAAATATATTTACATGCAAGGCATAATTCATAAAAGCATTCTATTTTCCTCAGTATATGGCCTAAAACATTTGATTTTAGTGATATTTTTCTAAAAAAAATTCTTAACTGTCTTTAATTGTTAACATGTCCTCTTTGGTTTTGAATAAAAAGCCACAATTAATCATATATACATGTATATATAATCAAATACATACAGAGAAAATAATCTGAGTTGAAACAATTGAAATTTTATTTATACTTGGTTTTTAAGATTTTATTTTATTTTTAAATGTACTTATTACTTGTAAGCATAGGTTTCTTATTTCTTGTAATTATAAAATTCCTAATACAGTTGAAAAAAAAATGTAGTGAATGTGATTTCTATGAAGTTTGTTTACAAGTCCTAGTCATCTTCAGCTTTTACCTGCCCTGCCCTAATAGAATTCCACCAATCGGTCACTTTATCATTACCAGTCTTTTTACGAAGAGGTGCTCTGTGTTATCCGAACTCTTCATTTTTTTTCTAGAACATTTGTGTTCGATACATATGTCGGGCATGTATTCGAACATCATTACGAGTACAAGGATATTATCCAAATATATGGAAAGACTTCAAAAAATTTGAATATACTCGTGTCGAACACATACCCGTATCCGCTTCTCACCAAGAATCCAAGTAACAAAGCTATGCTCTCCCAATTAAATCATAAATGAAACAAAATATATCTTTAATCTAATCTTGTTGTTTTATGGTATGCTTTCTGGAAACAGCCAACCATATTACATTTCCTGAAGATGTCAGTCGATTACTTCTTAATCCATCTATGCCTTTTTATTAAAGATTCAATAACTAGAATCCTTACACAAAAGAATTAAAAAAAAAAAATCCTAAAACTGGACCTTCATAATCCAGAAATGGGCAAGAGAGTATGTAAAAGTGTTTCTTGCTATGCATCAAAGCAATTGCCACTGAAGATATGGCCATAAGCATAACAATCGCAGCCATATAATGGCATTTTCACCTGTAGAAGATGGGAACACAAAAGAAACTGAGACTTAATATCACCCATATAAAGGCATGCATAATTTCAGTCTTTTCATGAGAGCTTTCTAATTATGTACCCACTTGATATTAACCTATGCTTAAATTACATGATAATGTCAAATTGTTTTCAGTAAACATAGTCAGACCTTAAGGCTGATATAAGCAAAAGCCATTTCACCATCTCCACTGAAGAAATGTGGGTTTGTGGTGTACCTAAACAAATAAAAAAAAAGTTCAATAAAAAATATATGCCACAAACAAAAAGGATGTATGATGTAGTTAATAATATGGAAAAGGAGCTAGTGCTTTGGATACAGATCAAATGTTTTACTCCAACTGGATTCTACAACCCCAAACCTTCTAGTTAATGAGTGGGATGCAGAACCACGGGCAACAAAGATAATCCACGTTAAAAGGGAGAAAGAAAAATGAAAAGCAAGTTGGGATCTAAACATGTCCCTAGTACACCATAGAGAACTCTGTAGCATAGCCTCATTAGAGAAGAAAGAGTAGTCAAAGATAAGAAAAACAATACAAATATGCTTGTGAGTTGTGACAGTTCTGCGCAGGTGCGCACTGACACTTCTTCTCCATTAAATGTAGTTTTTCGTCCTCTTATCCCAATCCATCTTTCTCTTAGGATAGGTTGATCAATTATACCAAGGATCTGAAAAAGAAGATAAATGAGTAACATTACTAAAGGTGAAAATATTATTTAAATCTTACACAAATGACATGCAGAAAAGTTCTGGACCGCAGTCATAAACAATGGAAAAACGAAATTGAGAACTGATAGACAAATAATGGTGTGAAACTCATTACTACTAAAGAAAACGCTTTTAACTGATAATTAGCAGTAAGATAAGACTGCTAGATACAGGTGCCACTCACAGGTTTCCCTTTGTGCAGCAGAGCAATGAGAGTACCAAACACTGGCTTTCCTTAAATGAGAGAAACATAAACTCACTTGGCAAAACAATAAAGCCAATTAGAATATTTCCAAAACAAAAATGGGAAGTAAAATTACCAGCAATGAAGCTCTATGTCCCATCTATTGGATCTAACACCCAAACGTAATCTGCAAACTTCTCTTTACACCTCCAGCCTTTCTCCTCGCCACAGCTACAATAAAAAGTCCAACAATCTTAGCAACCAAAGATCACCAATAAAACTACATGAATCACTATTGAACACACTAATTAACTTTTATTGGATTATATATTAATTTGTAACTCACATCGCATGAGAAGGAAAATTTTCCCATATGATTGAAACCATTGCTTCCTCAGCTGCTTGATCCGCAATTGTTACAGGACCTGCAGCGAACAGAATGCAATAACACTAACATGATCAGAAAAAAGTTTGGAGAAAATAAAACAAGTTATCTATGCTTTTAAATGCAGACATTAACCACTAAACCAGACCTAATGCAACTACATCGCTGTTTATTTAGCTATTTCATTGTCTCAACGAGGCAACTGAGGGGGTGATAACTTAAACATAAAAACTTCAAAACTGAACTAACCACTTAGTTTCTCTAGCTTCTCAAGTTTCTAAAGCATCATTAACATATTATTCATCATTAGAGTTCGATTATAGAATCAGAGAAGAATACACTGCTTAATTTTTGTTATCATCAACATTCAACCAAACAGATCAATTAACAATGGCATGGAATCAACGATTTAAGATATTCATAAAACCATATTTCTAAACGATTTGACAGATAATAACACTAAATAACATATAAGCGTAGTTAACACGTTCATAATCACAAAAACATCTGATCTCAAATTCAGAGATATTCTTTACCTAAAATTACTTCGATTTGTTAAAATTTTCTCCACAACCAAACAGGGACCAGAAATATTAAATACACGAATGTGGCCACAAGCTTTCTCCTGAAAATTCTTTCCTCTTTCACGCACTCTCTCATCAACCAAACACGAAAAAGAACCTTACGAATCTAAAAGCATTTTCATTTTAGAAAGCAAGTAATGCAGCGGAAGCCAAAAAGTAAGCAAGAAAAAGAGAAGGATAAACTCACTCAAATCTTCTTTTTCAATAACTTGACAGTTCTTGCGAAAGTATTTGCGAATCACTTCACCGGCGGCATCAGCAACCTTGTTGGCGATCTCGACAAGATGGTCGAGCTCAGCTCGGTCAAGCCTAGTTGAATGGAAGCAACCGCATTGGAAAGGTTAGAACTCATCGTTATTCTGAATTCTGTTCACCCTATAGCAGCCTTATTAGGACTGATGCTGAATAGCGAGTATTTATAGGCATCCTAAAAAAATGGGACTGGACCGGTCCGTTGGATTAATTTAATCGAAATTGAAGTCTTGATTCTTGAACCTTTAAACTTCTTACTTTTAAGTTCATTTTTTTTATTTTTTTCATGTTATGAAATTTGATTTTTAATTTTATATTAACATTAAATACATATTTTTATGTATTTAATTTAATAAACTGATTGAATAACTAAATTTTTCAAGAATTCAATTCAGATTTTTAATCAATATTTATAAGTAACTGGGATAATTTTTTTTTTATATATCAGAGTATTTAGTGTCTCTAATTCTTTGTATAAAAGTAATAAATGTTAAAAAAAGAAAAGAAGGAATAGAAATAAAGTTTTGATATAAAAATAGTCCCAATTGTCAATTAAAATATGATTTAAATCATATTTTTGAGATAAAAATTTATTTTATTTTATTTTATTACTATATATTGAGATTTTTATTTTTAATTTACTGAGTTGGCGTTATATTTTGACACTAAATTCACTAGGGCTTTTACTCAATTAAGAATTTGAATTCACAAGGGCTTTTACTTAATTAAGAATTTGTACCACGTCGTGAGTGAAAAAAGATTATCAAAAAAGATTTTAAAACATAAGAAAAAATTATTTGCAAGTATTTTTACAAATAAACAGATAATTATTTAAGAAAAAAATAAATTTATAAAATATATTATATAAAAAATTAAAGACATTAATATTATAATTTATTTGATTTTTTTATCTACCGAGTTGGTGTTATATTGCAACACTAAATTCACTAAGAGCTTTTACTCGATTAAAATTTTATATTGTGAATGAAAAAAAAAAAATAGTCAAAAAATATTTGTATTTTTACAAATAAAAATATTATATTATATAAAAAATTAAAGACATTTATATTATAATTTATTTAAATTTTTTTATCTTTACTATATTAAATGATTAATTATACACCAATTATAATTAATAACCACCTAAATTAAATTCATCAAATAGCTGAGAATTAAATTAAATATGAATTTTAAAAATGAAAATTCCTTTAATACTCTAGTGAAACTATATATTTATTGGGAAAAGAATCAAACTATATATATTTTTTGGCACATTCTAATGGAATGTTTGAATATATATAATACACATTATTTTTATGTTACTGTATTGGAAATTTTTATGTTTTAATAGTGGATATTTATTCAATTTGTTTGGTCCATGATGAAAATTTTAATTTTAAATTTAAAGAACAGAAAAGAAAATTTTGATTTAGATAATAATATTGTTTTTACAGTCCAATCACGAAAAAGAAACAAAAGAAAAAATTACTACTAGTAATAGTATATTACAAGTTTTATTACACTTCAAAGTTTTCAAACGCATAAATTCAGAAGAACACATAATTCAGGTCACAATATTACAAAACATGACAGCATCAAAATATATTAAAAAGGTACAATACTCATTCACACAATTACATCACACTCTTCTTCTCGTGCTCAAGGTGGGGCTGGCCAGGGTTACGGTGGTGCTGCCTGGTTGCGGTGGTGGTTTTGGCACCGTAGGTTGTGGTCTGTGACTGCTCCTCCTCCTCCTTGTGCTTTCCACCTGTAAGTTTCTCCATTATTTTCTCCTTCAGCCCTTTCTTCTTCCTTCTTCCACCCATCCCATCATCCTCGGACTAAAACCAGAAACAATTCAAAGACCAAAGAAAATAAAAAAACGCAGTTACTTATATATATAACCAAATTACAGACAAAAAAACCTAATCTACCATCATATATACATGATGCTGTTTTTCATTACCGAGCTAGAGCTGGAGCTGTTGGAGCGCTGAATCTTTTCCCTGCCGGAAGTCTCGTAATGCAACCCGCGCTGTGGATGCTGCTGCTGCTGTTGACGCTGCAGCTGCTGCTGCTGCTGATACTCAGCAGTAGAACCGGTCTCATATCCCATCCGACCACCATGCATACCTGTCTGGGTCATAACTGGATGCTTGGTGGCTATACCAGTGACGTG
The DNA here is from genome assembly GCA_030761205.1 of Fremontodendron californicum. Lineage (NCBI taxonomy): Eukaryota > Viridiplantae > Streptophyta > Magnoliopsida > Malvales > Malvaceae > Fremontodendron > Fremontodendron californicum. The sequence goes on along the minus strand of JAULJL010000002.1, from coordinate 40,508,634 downwards.
CACGGGGTTACCGTGTTCGTCGGTCAATTGAACCGGGTTGCCATGCTCATCAGTGAGTTGAATGGGGTTGCCACGCTCATCTCTTAAATGAGCCATTTTCGATTCGTAATTACTGACAGCGAAAGCAAAAGAAAGAAAGCTTGAAAGAGTTTGACGGTAGTGGAGTTAGTAGTAGAACAAAGGAGATATGTGTTTGATGGTGTCGGGACTAATCTGGGACTTAAAAAGGAAAATCCGAAGACGGTGGAGAAGAGTACGTTTTTGCATGTAAACTTTGGTATTTTACAGGTGGCGAAGCGTTTGCAAATGATACATTTAGGATATTGCCACGTTAGAGAAATGAGGAGGGCACGTGTAGCTTAGGTGGGTGACAAATAGGTGAGCCATTAGGATGATCAGGATCACAATATTAGAAAATAATAAACTTCCTATTTTCTAATTATTTCTCTTTAAAATCGACAAAATTCAAGGTTAAAAATATCGGATTGGAGGTCGAATTGGTTAGATTTTTGATTTACAGTTCAATAAGTTTAATTGGTTGGATCGACTGATTTGATATAATTTTTTTTATATATTTAAATATTAAGTTTAATGTTAAATAAATATTAAATATAGTTAATAATTAATAAAAAATATGCATTTGGTTTAATAGTTTGATTTTTAATAAGAAAATTAATAAGTTAAAAATTCAAATCTCATTAATTACAAATAATTTTTTTTAAAAATAATAAAATATATATAATCGATTTTTTATCAGTTCAATCCGATTTTTTACCGATTAAATCAGTTCGACTAAAATCAAAATACCCATCGAACCAAATAAGCTAGTCAAACCGAATAATCTATCGATTTTCGATTCAATCGATCTAAACGGCCGATCCGGGTTTTTTTTCAATGACAAAATTACAGCGAAATCGAAGGTGTCTCCAAGGTTAAGTATGCTTAGAACTTGCCCAATCATGCATCTCTTTTAACAGTTTAAGCGTAATGAATAATAATCGGGCTAGGTGAGGGGCGAATTTCAACGGGTGCTCCCCAATTCATTAAGAAAAAATTGCATCGTTTCAACTTTGATGAAAGCATGTTGTCTAGTCTTGCGGCCTCTTGGATAATAGGTTAATGATTGATGGCCGAAGCCCAAAGAAAAATAATTGCTTTCAGGGAAGATCCAGAATCAATTAGCCATACAGAATTTCATATGAATCATTCGTGTATGAATCCAATCCAAGCAAGAAACAGATCAATCTGTACAAAATAAGAATTAAGATCACTAACATTACGCTAATATTTTTTCATTGTTTAAATGTTTCTTCGAGTTGAGCTATTCTGTCACCTATAATTTCCATTTTCTTCTTTACAGTGCGAGTCCCACAAGATAATCCTCCGTTGAAACTTCAGAATGATGTCAAGAATTCTTCAAGAATGATCCCTATATCCAACAGAACTGCAGAGGAGAAGAAAACCAGAATCTGTATAGCAGAAAAATAACAAATCACAAGAAGTCCCAAGAAACCAAAGATTTGAACATTTTCATGTATAGCTTGGGTATTTTGAGATATCAAAATTGATTTACTTCTGTTCCTTCAAAGCTTAGAATCAAAGACAGATTGTGGTCACAAGTCACAACTGTGACATTAAGCTAAGAAAGGCAGTTTTCAACTGAAGCTTTTAATGCCTGTACTGAAAAAAAAAATAGTACATCAGTCAAAGAGATACTAACCTCTTAACAGCAGACACGAAGTTCACATCTTGCTAGATTTGGCCCAGAAAAATCCCTTTTTCCAGGTAGAATGATTCTCTGAAGGGGACCTACTTCCCTTTGATCCAAAAGAAAAGTGCTTCCTCAGGAAAGGCCTGCCCAAGGAGCTTTTCATGCTTGAACTGGAGGCCTTCCCTTCATGTCCACTACTTTTCAGGCGATTATATACGACAGGATCACCATCCATATCACTATCAACAACCCGGCTCCTTGATCTTTTGTTGATTTTAGCCTTAAAATCCATTTCTGCCTTAAGTGCTTTCTCAGATAATTTATGTGTCTTCTTCTCCCCCAAAGTACATATCGGGCAAGCAGGGTCATACTTGTCAATTTCAGGGGTCATATTTTCCAAACATTCAGAATGGTAAACATGCCCACAAATTAGGACAGCAACAACAGAAAGCTCATTGCTAATAATAATCTTCTGACTGCTCCACAAAGATTTTTCCGATAACAGCTTTGAGCAAACACCACATGTTTGCAGATCAACAGAGGGCGATGCTGAGATTCGGCCACTGGATTTGCTTATCTTCTCACGGTGAAAACCCCATGTGTCGTTATCAAAAGACCACCTTTCCCTACGAGATGTAGCCATGAGTTCAGAAAAGGCATGCGTAGACCAACCATCAGAAGAACCACCCCGAGAGCCCCCAGTTGATTCATTGCTCCATGAATGCATCACTAGCCTTTCCTCACCAACCGAGTTTCTATTAGGTGACTTTAATCCCAAAATTCGGTTATCAGATACTTGACGCAATAGAGGATGTCCAGGAGATCTTAGAGGCCACCTTGTTGTTGTTGAACTGGTAGGATGCACATGACTCTGGGATGACAAAGGAGATGTTGCTAAGGAGGAAGCTGATGGCAAAGAAAGTGATAACTTAGAAGGAGATGGGTATGAGGCTGCAGGGGATTCTACCGACTCCTTCACCTGAAACACAATCCAGATTTCTCAAAAGGATGTCATATTAAGGGGAAGTTATCACAGAGTTGGAAGCAGGCATGAAACAGCCTCCTAGGGGAAGAGCTTTACCTGCTCTAAGTTCACATCAATAGAGATATTTCTTGAAATAGATTGATCTGCATAACATATGTAAAAGAACGTTAGATATAACAACTCCAAGACGACCTTTCTTACATCCTTTAATTTTTTATAAGAGAATATTTCACACATCTAAAGGTCGGAAAACCAACAAAAAGATAGGACGGCATGGCCAACATTAAACAGATGACCTTTTTTTTTTTCCATGAGATTAACAAAAACAAAGAGACAAGCGAAAAAATCTCAGGCCCAATGCTCTCCACCCCCCACCCGAAAATAAAAGGAAACCCTCTAGACCCCATATATATCCTGTTCATAGAATTGTTGGAAAAATTGAATTGCATCCTTTATAAAACTCCGCATCACAAAAACAAACTGAATTAAGATAAAGCATTCACACACTACTTGCACTGTTTATGTCATAAGCAAGGTAGTTTAGAACCATCCAAGAAGCAAAAGATTGCTCGAAGGAGAACAAAGAAAGGCCAGAAGCAATGGACTTATAAAGTTGATTGGACCATGATTGTCCAACCAATAGGCCAAGGTTAATCCTGTTATGCATGCAACTCCTTTACTAAACAAGATTTTCTGGATATTACCAAACGGTGTAACCTAAGAAAATTACAGTAAGAATGGTCTGCATCTAGAAAAGAGAGACTCAGGAAATTTTCACTTTTTAACTGAATTTATACATTATAGCTCCCTTCCGCTACATATAAGGGCTTGAGCTTGTCAATGTTCTGATTTTTGGTCAGAACCACCTTTCCATGTCTACATTCCTTATACTTTTTCACTCCCTGCAAGTTATTATCTATCTAATTCAGTTATGCTCCCATATGGTAAAGTAATAACAGGAAATTTAGTTTAACGTTCAAAACTAACTTTTCAACATTTCCGAATACAGTATAATTCACACTAAGACCAGCATCCCAGGAGTTTACCTGAAGCAGGAGTTCTCACTTGTCCAGCAGTTCCTTCTGAAGTTGGGGACTTTTGCCACATACGAGACTGAAAACTCTCAGACGGACTTCCATCCTCCGATGCACATGCAGATTCATATTTGATCTCTGATCCATCATTCCGACTAATTGCATCCGAAAACCAACTTATAGAAGTGTCTTCACCCGCTACACGCCCTCGGTTATCCCAACGAAAACTCCATGTTGGTGAATACCTTATATTCCTATGTAAAACCTCGCTACCTGATCCATTTACTATAGTTTTGTCTCTAGCAGCAATACAACAAGCAGCCCCCATGATCCACCACAGTACAAACTAATTCTCTAACAGTATTCAAACAACCATCATTCACATTATCCGGAAAATGAACTCAACCAATATTAGCATCACCATTACTCCAGAAGGAAAACCAACAGCTTTATATTCCTTTGATTACTAACACCAAAAAAAGACATCAATAAGCTTATTGATAAATTATAAAATATAAACCTAGCAAAATTTATTGCACTTGATTTTAAAACCTAACTCTAATCCTTGCCAAATTAAAGTTAAATTAGATGTCAAAACAGCAGGAATTGAACAAAGAAGCCGAAATTAACCAAAACACCTAACAAAAAAGAACTCGAAATTAACCAAAAAACTTTTTTTTTTTTAAAAGAAAGTAATTACCATTATTGGTAGTAAAATGAGCTTTAATCAGTTAACAGCTAAGTTGAGAGACAAAGTGAAAGAGTTTGTAGGCTCAGAAGACCAATCTCAGTACCCACACCAACTCCACTCAAAACTCAAGAAAAGCAAAAACAGCGTAATATCAAAACAAATTACCGAAATATATTAAAAAAAAAATGGTGAGGAAAGACCTAGCACCGATTAATTTGATATTTTTAGGGACTAAATAAGAGTGAATCCAAATACAAAAAAAAAAAAATATTAATAATAATAATTATCATTAATTGGAAAAAAATAAAAAACCCTAAATATAGTAAAACGAACAAAACCGAAATCACTATAAAGGTCAAAAAGAGATCCGAAATAAATGCCTAAATAACAATAACTCGCGGTAAAAATAACCACATCAAAAAAATATATTAAATCAAAATTAAAATCTAAAACATGTATATTCGAGGAGCAAAAAATAAAAGGAAAATCAAAATTTTTTGATAAATTAGTATAATAATACTTGATTTTCTGGTACGTTGGATAGCCAGACTACCAAACAACTCTTCCGGACTTCCACATCGGAACAAGTAAAATCAGAACCTGAGGCAATCGAACCGTACCTGTTTGAGCTCCGAAGGACGACGGCGTATTTGGAAATAGAAAGCCGAGTGTTTTCAGAGAAATAGGGGGAACAAAAAAAAGGGAGACTGCTTGTTCTTCTTTTACTTTTTTTCCTTTTTTTTTTTTTTTTTTTGTTTCAGGGGAGAAAGAGGGAAGGAGTGAGGTCGTTTTAGACGGTTTTATTTAACGTCGTTAGAATCTTTTTAGCTGCTGCCTGCTGAACTCCTTTAATATAAATCCTTATTTATTGGCCGTCAAATTCCTTTTGACAGAATTTGTGCTGAACCTAGTGATACTTTTGGAGCAAGCGATTCTGATTCCGTGCTTACATTAGCTTGTACTTAGGAGTTTAAAAAAAAAAAAAAGATTTAATTTGTGCGGTTAATTGAGAATTTTTTTTTTTTTTTTAATTTGTTTGGAAAATAGAGCTAACAAACGGAAACGGGTGCTTTCTTATGAGGTACGCGGAGTGCGTAGTACGCATTCTCCTGCTTTTCACGTCACACGAAACCAAAGTACCATCATGAATAATTTTTTATTTAATTATTTTTTTCAACTAAAAAGATTCTTTAAATAGATCTTATTATTATTAATTTGTTTTTTTACATTAAAAATAAAAAAAATTAATTTTACGAGCAATTAAGAGATTATTATATTTTTATTTTATCTTAACTGTCATTTTAATAATTTTATTTGTGAAATTTAATAATTTTATTATAATAAATATGATAATTTTTTTTATTATTATTAAGTCAAAAGAAGGTAGAAGTAGTAGTATTTATGACAAATTTTTTTAGTACCAAACATATCCTCACATTTGGCCAAACAATGGCATTAAGTTGAGGACAAAAGCGACAATTTTTAATTTAAAAAAAGATGTTGTAATAAATTAAAAAATGGTGGCGTGTGGGGTTTAGACTTGATTGAGAGATGACAATTAGAACATCAAAATCAAATGAGATTAGGTAAAATCAAATCAAATTCCTATCTTTTTAAAGAAGGGGGGAGAATATAACGTTGTTGGTAAACTAAGACATACATAACTCAGTTAACTTGATGGGTTTTTGTGGGGATTTCATGAACAAATTTGTTAACAAATTTAACGGTACACATTTAAAATTGTTATCAATTAGATTGATATTAATAAATTATTGTAATGGGAGGATTCAATTTATATAAATTATAGTATAACGACTAAATCTAAAATTTTACCTGAATATAAAGACTAATAGCATAGTTTAACTTTTTATTTTACATAAAAACTGAAATATAAGCTTGACCAACAATAATAACTCTTTCGGAAAAACACTTTTTTCTTTTTGAAATAAAATTTGAATAAATAACTTGTTCATTTCTGGAATCAAAACAAAATATGTCTTATCTACAATACAAGAGATTTGTATTTTTAAATTATTGTCGATAAGAACCATCAATAAAACTCAAACTCAAAACTATTCACCCTTTTTAAAAATAGACGAATTTATCAATAAAGCTAATCTTTGATTTTTAAAGAAACATAATAATATATATAACTAATAAAAAAATTATTTCATCGTCTTTTATTGAAACTCTACAAACAAATTTAAAATAATGGCATATATCCTTAAAATATATATATATTTTAAAAAGAAATGTAAATAAACATGAAACTCTTGGAGTCAAGTTGGGCAATGGGAAGCCTCAACAGTTCAGGTTCGCCCCAATGCATTATTGTCAGCCCAAGCTCAAGTCTGAACATTTATAGCCTAATATGGAGAGCCCACCGGTCGTTTAGATTTTTGGTTTTACTTTTATACCGGCTTTCTCCTCGAGAAAAAAAAATGAGGAAAAGAGGATTCTTCTCTTTGACTCTAAACAACCATCTTTTCTACCATGTACGTTTTTTTATTTTAATAAAAAAAAAAAAGTTCAACATCCATATACACACAGTTTACATGGGAAAAAAAAAAGTAATGCAATGAATTTGAGACTTAATCCATAATTAGTTCATGCGGTCAGCAGATCTGAATTCAATCCAACACTTTCAATCATTTTTTTATTTTCAAATTACAACTTTTTTTATATATCAAAAAAGGGTCCCTTAATCGGTGCCTATAAACATTAATTAAGAATTATTTATTTATTATTTTAAAAAAGTTTTTTGTATTCAATATATTATTTTTATTGAATTCAATAAAATATGTGCATTAATTATACTTATATATATATCACCTTAATAAGTACCACCAGACCTTGATTAACATTTCTCATAAAAATAATAATAATGCAACTTCGAAATTAAAATGACTTCATGTACGTATTATATTATAAACATGACACAATCATAACAGATTGTACCTTAATTTGTTCTAATAGGATATCAATATATACAACAAATAGTAGTAATTATTTAGGCTTCAAAACTTAGTACTATAATATAATATAATAGCATATTCCTACTTATATATAGAGTAGACCATAATTATTTTGCTTCATTTATTTAAGTAGTATAGTATATATGATCATTGATGAAGCAGCCAAGTTGTTTATCCAGGTAGATACCACCTTCTATATATCATCAATTAGGTATGAGCTTGAAGGGAGGCTTGACAAGAGCTGGTGATGGATCATATCTTCCATAGTCTTTGGTGTTTACTTTAAGCAGCCTTTCATGGACTGCAGTTGCTTCACCATCGTCCTGCTATATATATGAAAAGAAAAAATCATAAAATATAATGGAATCAACCAAAAAGAAATTAGTTAATATGTCAAGGAAAAGAGAAGAAATAGAAATTAATTAAACCATTGGAGGAAAGAGAGAAGAATGGGTGGGGTTGGTTAATAAATTTTTAGCAGGTAAAATTACTTTGGGGTTTAATATTTCATTCTTTTCAGAGAAGAAAACATTAATTTGATTTTTATTTACTGTGGATATGTGGACTTTGGTTAAAGGATTAGGTTGATTTTTGTGGTATTTTCTCCTTGGACACCAGTCTTGCTAGCAACCCCTGGAAGCTGGTTAAGCTTTCAAATCAAGGATAAAAGAGAAAACAATGACAGGAGGTAGCAACAAACCGAATTCGGATCTTAGCCTAATTGATTAATGAAATTATTTTTAAGAAATAACATTAAGTAAATTTTGAATTCGAATTTCAGAATCTTAAAATCTACAATTCGTTTCTTTATCTTCGATTTCTTTATACCAAAGACAACAATGATAACTAGACCACATTTGTCAACCGTTGCATGCCATAATTTGACAGACACCACCTAAAAATGATTTTTGGTCAGCAATTCTTCAAGCAGAAGCAAGTTTTTCAAGACTCCAATATATTTCTTTCCTCTTCCTTTTTACTCTCTAAAAAGTTGGTGAAACCGCCACAGAATACTGACCCCAAACTAAGATACTACTAGAGTTTCATAAATACTAAATCAAATGCATGCACAAACCTCAAAAGCTGCATCCACTTCATCGGCCAACATGTTCACGAACTTGGATCGTCGACCTGTAAATGGCGATTTGATCAGCATGTAAATGTTGAAAGCTCTCTCGTATATATTGTATAAAAGAAAAAGAATCGATCCCGATATGAAACATGTCATTGAACAAACAAAAACACTTAACGTCGCAAAAGAATATATATATATATATATATATATATATATATATTTGAATATAGAAACTTATCATTCTATGAAAATTGGCAAGCATGTTACACTGAAATCTAAGGTTGAACTTTTTCTTTAGTTTTAAGTGACGGTATCGGTTGATTAATCAATCTTACTAAGCTGCAGATTGCAGTTGCTTCACTTTATTTTACTTGTTCCTTCTTCTTTACTAAAAGCTTCAACATTTCGTCGACAAAGCGTGCATGACTTTGCACCAGATTAAAGCTGCAGCAAATTAAAAAAAGAAGACATAGAAGAACCCACCTGCCAGAGAAATTGATAAAAGAAAAGCTGAAACCAGAAGGAAAAGTAGAACAATCTTCTTGACATTATGCATGTTTAAGCAATTTTTTTTTTTACTATTCTTTCAAAGCGATTTTCTCATTCAAATGATAATATGAAGCAAATGAGGAGGGCTATCTATATTGCAAACAAAATTACAAATACTAGCTAAGAGTGGCCTTAGAGTTAGAACTTAGAACGAACAAATCGATTGTATTTTATTGTGAAGAATGCAATCTTTTTTATTTTTTTAATTTAACAAAATTCAAAAGCGAAAAAGGTAAAGGAGACCACTTTTCTTTTGTTGGGGCACTAATTAGTCTAACAAGTTAGTGGATTATATATATATTTATTTAATTAAAGTAACAGTATTGAGTTTGAGTGTGACACCTAGTGGGAATCATCAAAACACTCCTCATATTTCTTAAATTACAAAGGATAATTAATTCATTGCTGTAAGTACTAATTAATCTTTATAATTTGAAGGAAAAAATTTCAAATTTCACTTCTTTTTTGTCTTCTCTTCTATGAATCTATTTAGTTTATCAAGCTATCTAATAACTTTAAATTCAAAAATATGAAAACCAGGGTTGATCAGAAAAAACATTATCCAATTTAGAAATCCAAAAGTGAGTAAATATGAATAAAAGAGAGCTGGAATTTCACTTGTTGGTTTGAGTTTAATTGTGAAACTATCAGCAGAGATACAATGGGAAACATGGGTTGTTGATGTTTTTTTTTTTGTTGCAAAAAAGCTGGTGCGTTCGTGGAATTGATAGAAAAAAATTGTGCTTGATTTGTGGACATAAAAAAAGTCAAATGTGCGTGGTGTTTGGGTTCCGAGACTCGTTTCGATATCTATGGCAGTGAAAGTTATGGAAAGTTCTCTAATTGAGCAGGAAGAATAAATAAAAGAAATGTTAGAGTGTTTGAAAATTTTATTTGAAATAGTCGTTTATCTATCATTTTATATTTAATTCAACATATACAAAACAAACGTATGACAAATATCTACCACGTAGAAGTCCAGATAACGATGGATACAACAATGAAAATAATGTCTGGCCATTGGGGGGAGTTTTTCTTGGTCATGGGACGTGCCAAAAGGATTAATTAGGTTGCCATAAAATAACATTGTTGTGGAAGACTAGTGGTTTTAATTATCCCTAACGACAAGGACAACACACCAAATACAACTGAAAGGACAGTGGTGGAGAATAAAGAGAAAGGGGCACTGTGAGAGTTTTTTAATATACTCTTTTGTCTTTGTTGTTCTCTTTTCTAAATAAAGTGGGTTAGTACATATTCTCCCCATAATTAAGTAACTTAATAATCGGTCAACTTCCTAATGAAACTAGGCATGGAAGTTTGATTAGCAAATTATTAACATTAATAGCAAAGGAGGGCTGGGTTGGGTTTATGTATAAATCATCATCGTCATCCGCATAATTCTTGGCATGCTAATGCCTGCTTTAATGGATTCTGAGTGTATATCAGATATGTTTGTGATATTATTTCATCTGAAGGCTAGCTAAAGCACTTTAGAAAGGATTTGGGAAAGAACTATTCTTTACTTTACACCTTTTTTCTTTTTCTTTTATATTAAGCTTAGCTATAACGATTGTTAAGATTAAGGGTCTGTTTGATTCGTTACAAATGTTTTCTGAAAAACGTTTCAAAATTTTTTTTTGTGTTTGTTTGAGGAAAATGACCTTGGTCAAAGCAAAAGATTTTACGGGTCAACGGAAAAAACCTCACTTTTATTGTAAAAGCGGAAGACGTTTTACAAACCCATTTTTTCAAACCATCAACTAGCAGCTTAGTGTTCAAGAATCAATAAAGATTGCAAAAAAAAAAAAAAAACCAGAAGATTGGATGATTACAGTATTTTTTATTTATTGGCGAAAAGTCCTCCAAAGCCACCACACTTCTTCTTCGGTGAGACAGCAACAGAGTTCTTTCCGCCATTGGAACCGCCGCCACCATTCTTTTCTTCAACTTTCTTGAGGATAGTATCAGTTTCATAAAACTGATCTTCCTTCTGCAAGTTGCCAAGAATCCAATCAAAAAGGCCTTTCTCTTCTTTGTTTCGACCTGTACTTTTTGAAGCTGTTGCTCCAAAAACCCTAGTTGTAGAAGGAGCAAAGGAAATTATTGGCAGAGAAGTCATTCTCACTTAATATTTTAATACTAATTATAATATTTAAAATATTAATATAATCAATATTTTAATAATAAATAATATTATTTTAAGTATTTAATATTAATATTTTATTTTATTATTAAATATTATTATTAAATATTACTATTATTAATATTAATATTTTAATAATAAATATTTTTAATATTTAATATTTAATATTTATATCAATATTGTTATTTGAAAAAAAAAATATTTTTCAAAAAATAACCAAACAACAAAAAAACATTTTTCATTAAGTCATCCAAACATAAAAAAAATCTCTATTTTTTCGAAATTTGTTTACATTTTTCAAAAAATATTTTTTGAGAATCAATTTCTGCCAAACAAACGGATTTGATCTTTTCAATTTTATCAAAATGTATCAAAAAAATCTTTAATGGGAAAAAAGAGAGGAAAATCTTGGATGAAAGTGGAGTTTGTGACTTTTTTTCTACCTCTGATAATTTCTCTGAAAATCTTGCTCAATATTGTAAATGTAGATCTGTTTAAGGATCGAATTATCAATCCAAATTCGAAAATTCACCCGATATTTGAAAAGATTTAGACAAAATACTAAGTTCAAAATATGAGCTTAAACAAAAATAAAATAAAATCCATTTAAAAATAGAACCTTAGTTTCAACAATCAAAATCTGTACCCGACCCTGAACACCTCTATGCAGATGATGACAAATATCTTTCGGCAAGGAAGGTTGTTTATCTTTCCAAGATAATTAAACAAATGTCCAGAGATTTGATGATAATGTCTTATTTTAACTTGGCATGGTGATTTGCAAAAGTAGGGATGGCAAAACCCGATCCGACCGATGGATTTCGAACCGATCCGATCCGAATGGAGAGGTTTTTTATTTTTGAACAATGGAGGCGGGGCGGGGCGGGACGGTTTTTTTTGTCTGAAAGGCGGGGATGGAGCAGTTGTGGTAATTGCCTGCTCCGCACCGCCCCGCCCCGAATAGTGAAATTACAATTTTACCCTTACATATTTAGCTTTTAAATGAATAATAAAATAATATAATTAAACTTATTATTTTTATGTTTATATTTAATTTATTTTTAAAATGCTTTATTATTTGAAAAAAATAAAAATAATTAATAAATATCAAATGGGGCGGAGCGGGACGGGGCGGTTATGGATGTAACCGACATCCATGGAGGTGGTAGTGGTATTGAAATTTCAACATCCATGGCGGAGCGGGGCGGGGCGGGGCGCGGAGCAGTACAATGGCGGGGCGGGGGCGGATACTGCAAAATCCGCCCCCGCCCCGCTCCATTGCCATCCCTATGCAAAAGGGTTGCAAATAATAGATGTCAATTGTGCCCTTTGATATACTTTATTGTTCTTCCACCTAGTTGCAGATAAGCTTTGTAGGGGCAACTTGTACCTGAGCATCAAAATGAAAGTGCAAAAATATCCAGGAAGAACTGGGAATCGATCGGTAGAATGTCGATTCTGGCTGCTTTCGACATGCTTCATAAATCATAACCGTAGATTACAGTCTACTATACAAAGATTCCTACCTTAATTCTTGTCTGAAATTCAATATGCAGTTTGAATTAATAGCATCAATAATGAAACATACTTCCGAAAATTCAACACATTGTACAAGAATAAAAACCAACTACTTCCAAGTTCTAGCAAACCACATACATCAACAACGAAGTGGACATCCATATCAAGTATCAAGAATTCAAGATGATTACGACGAGGAACCAAGACTTATTGCTTTGTCACTTTCATGGCGAAGGCTGTGTTCTCTACTATAAGCAACTTTTGCTCCCTGAGAAATTGAAAATGGAAAATAAATTCTGAGGAAAGTATGAAACGGAAAACATAAATGAAAAAGAATTTACATATTCCTAGCACCCTGTTTGAAACAAAACTCAAATCAAGCTGAATTACAAGACTCTTTGGAATGAATGTACGGTTTCTAATTTGTGGAAGGGAAAGTCATACTTACTTGAAAAATTGCTCCAAGTTTTTTCAATCCTTTCGCCCGTAAAACTAGAACATCCTTGGTTACACTAGGGTCTGTAAGTACCTAAATAACAAACAGATTTAAATCATTTCCTCAAACTGCAACTTTGTTCATCGATCTAATATCTCTATCGGTATAAGAGCAATATACCTTAAATCCTGAAGTGAAGATAAAGTGAGTTAAAATAAAATTAGCTAATTCAAATTGTCTACAGAAAGACAAAACGCTCACTCTAAGTTGAATTGTTTTTGGCTTCAAGACCAAACTTGCATGTACAGCAGATAAAATGATTACCTGATGTTCTGGAAAAGACCATAAGAGCTGCAAAGCAACCCAAGCAAGGCATGCTTGGCAGCTCCTCCAAAAGGTTATAGAAGTGGGTTGGACCATTTTAATTGCAGCGTGGAGAAAACAAGTCAATAACTTCATTGAGGCCATCGTCATGGCAATAGAAAGGAAAGGGAAAAAAAATTCCGTGTTCTTGTTTTTAATGAATGCTATCGAAAATCATTTAAAGCTGTGCAAGCAAAATAAGTTCAGTTACCAGCTCCTTTTATATCTTTTAATCTCAACAATGTCAAATTCTACAGTTGCAAAATCTACTGATACTTGCAGTCTTGCTCATAATAATAGGTTCGTCGAGATGGAATTATTATAAAAAGCCCTAAGCCCTCCATATGAAATTGGAGGAACCCATCCCAAAAAAATTCATTGCTGACAATTATATCTTTCCTTACGTACCCATAAACACCCATACCTATACAAAGCTATGTTACTCGGACTCGGGTGTGAGGGTCGGATACGGGTATGTGCCCGACACGGGTATATTCAAGTTTTTCCATGTATTTGGAGGGTCCTTAGAGGGTCATATCTCCATACCCATGTCCGAATATGTGTCGGACATGGACACAGGTGCTTCAAAAAAAATGAAGAGTCAAAGCAACGTAGATACAAAGCACACACAAAAGACACCACAAATGCATTGCTTTTTGGTATGAATCACATTGATAAAGTTAAGGAAGAAAATGTTTTTACTCACTGCTAAGCAGACATGAGATAAAGTTGACTCAATATCAACCACATTGATCTTCCAAAGGGATTGAAGCATGGCATCCTTTTTATCTTCAAAGGTTTTCATTGTGTTCTCTTCTTTGTTTTCTCCTTGGTTCACTTTCTTCAGCTCATCTTGTATCTGAATTAAACTAACAGCACCTACAAGGAGATGCACAGAATTGCTGGGTCCATTTGAAATTTCGAAGTTCAATTAAAATTGGAAAGGCCTTGAATGCCATTAAACAAGATCTAGATCTTTAATTTGCAGAATGTTGTACCTGAAGCTGCCATTACTTGTGATTTTATACGGTGCCCTTTACCGCGCACCCATTCTGCTAAAAAGGGTACCTTCATATAACGCTTGTCTTTTCCAAGTTCCCTTGCAGCTTTCCTCGTGTAAATGTATCCAATAGTATGTAGCATAGCCTCACCAAAAGCTGAAAGTGGTGGAAAATATAAATTAATGGCAATAGTAATATGTAAGAAGCAAAATGAGATAGTAGTTATTTAGCATGTTTATCATGCAAATATGAGGGTAAATTTTAGTCTAAAAGTACTTAAATCAAATCTAATAAAATGTCACGTTCTTTTCTTCCTTTCTTTTTGTCTCTTTAGTAAAAAAAGTAGAAAAATTAATAGAGCTACTAAATTCATGAACTTGTAGTCTTGTATGGTAGTAGTATTAATTAAGTTATACAAAATAATATCATAAAAGAGATAACTCATAAGATAAATGCATGGTTTTTTTAACCATTTGGTCTTAAACTATTACTAGTATTGACTGGGCTGGACCAAGCCATCAGGCATACTTTATACTTACCTGGAACTCAACAAGACTAATTTCCAAACAGATTTTGAAAACTGACAGACTTCTTACTGAAAAATATTTAAGCAATATCAGCATTATATAAATTCACAAGGGCTATGGCAGATGTCCACAGTAAATACCTCTAAAGTATAAAATAAACTTTATACTATTATTAGTTTACGAGAACATAAGAAAAAGCTTACCGGCTTTTGAAAGTCGTCGTGCTTCTGAATTTGCCCAATTAATGAACTCATCAGTTTCACCTTCAACAAATGGCTCAAGGCGATTTTTCAGTATAGTGATGAGCTTTTCTTCCCTTTCTTTCTGAAATGCCTGCATGGCAAAAAAAGAGAAAAAGGAAAATAAGTGTAATTGAAAAGAAACACATTTAGAGGAGCAATAAAACTTCTGGAAAAGGGTTTTACCTTCATCTTTTCCTCAAGTTTCTGCATTCGAGCCTCCTTATCTAGTGAATCATCTTCGACTTCAACAGATGCCAAAGAAGCCAGTGCTAGTTGGCCAACATATTCTTCAAAGAATTCGCTTCCAAAAAGCATCCCAAACACAGCTGAAGGATCCAACATGGAGTCTCTGTCACCAGAAAAGGTAAAGTAATTAACCACTAAGAAGGCAATAAAGCTTGCTTGTAAGATAATTTTATGGATGAAGATAACTTGTATGGAGTAATATAATAATCCATCTTTCGTCTTTTCTTTTTCTCCCTTTATAGTTTTGGTAGTTGTACCAGGTCTTAGCTATACTAGAGGAAAGATTTTGGAGAAAGGGGAGATGTGAACACTCAACTTAGCTGAACATTGGACCGGACTTAATGTTGGCTGCATGAATTCTTTTAAACCATTTTACTCTTATGTCAAACAATATCCCCTTCATGTCCTAGATAATGAAATCCATCATTAACATATACATTCTCAACTTTTTCGATTCTGCTACTTCTTTCAGAATCCATAGCATAAATTTGTTTAGGTATTTTCTTACATCTCTACATTGAAAATATCCAGACCATTTTTAATAATATTCCTCTTGTTTTATTTCTAGCAGAGTCACTATTATCTTCTACCGGATATCGGGTCCTGCTTTCACTTTTCCTTGTGCTTTTCTTCATGCACTAGTGGCATCTCCATCTCTTCTATTCTTAACTTTGAAAAACATAGGAGACCTAAACAGATATAACTGCAACATTTTTCCCTAAAGTAAAGCGCTCTGTTCAAGAGTCGAGACTCAAAACTATGCACTTGATTTGGCAGCCTGAGATTTTCTCGACCAAACCAAATAATGATCCCATTTATTTTTATTTTTATTTTTACTTTTACATTTAAATTTTATTTTCCCATAAAAATAACTATAGTTTAGTAGCGTATTTCTAATGTAGCATTTTGATTAAAACAAGCAATCAAAATATTATTCAAATTCAACTTAATAGCTTTTTCATAATCTTCATGATGTTTAAATTCGTCATTTAAAAATCAAACATACAAAAAGGAAAACATTATTTAGATATTAAGATGGTCAGTGTGTATGCACACATGTCTTTTTGTACTTTTCAGAAACATGTTCTCCTAAGCAATATTTAACTGTGAGGTAAATTAACTATCTTTTATAAGAACATAAGTTTCAAAATCATACTTGAAGCGCATATAAACTTACGGTTGTACTCCTGCCTTTCCATGTTTGTCGTATGCTTCACGCTTTTCAGGATCACTTAGAACCTGATAAGCCTCAGCAAGTGCCTTCATATATATGTCAAACACAGAAGATAAGTACCAAATACATGATAGGAAATGAAGATGAAGAACATGTTTTCATTACTATGGCTTTCAATTAGAGCAGTGAAGATGACCATATAAACATGAAAGGACAAATTCAACACAAATACTGCTTCAAAGTAGTTAAAACACAGTGGTAGAGCTAAGGATTCAGTTCCTAACAATGCCCGCTGGCTATTCTTCTCTCTTTTTTTTAGGAGATTTTTCTATGAATCTACAAAATCATATTTTCAAAGAATTGACTAAACTAGCAGCATACTGAAAAGGTGAAAGTTTCAAAGTGTTAAATCTGATAGCTTACCTGAAAATTATCGGCAGCTTTTGGATCTCCGGGATTTTTATCAGGGTGGACTAGCCTTGCCTGGAAAATACCACATAAAAGAACCATATAATAATGATCCAGAACATATTTCATTACCCAGATCTCTTATTCTTGTTACAGTTTCAACATGGATGCATTCTTTATGATTACAAATTCGAAAAGCAGAATAAGATTCATTTATGTTTCAAGGTATTGCTGAAAAATGTTTATACAACAAAATCAACAAGAATAACAGAAAACTACTTTATCAAAACAAATGCAAACCTAATTCTTGTCAGACAAAGGGATAAGTCTTTTCCCTTTCAAGTAAAGCAGCAATCTCATATGTGTTTCTGAAATTATACATATTTTTATATAAAAATAAAATAAAATAAAATAAAATAAAATAAACCCACAAATCTATACATGATGGAGATAAAATGAGAAGCTTACTTTGAGGTAATAAGCCTTCTTGATTTCAGCTGCGGATGCATCAACATTGATACCCAATATATCGTAATATGCAGTATCTTTCACCATTGGTATATTATTCTCTTGGCACTGCGTTTAGCATTAGAATTAGCCACCCAATACAACCAATTAGCCTCATTAAAAAAAAATAATGACAAATTTCTCAAAACACAGAAAAGTTTATAGCTGTTATATTAACAAAAAGGGTATCCACAAAAAAAAATGAATCTTTCAGAGATTATAATTTAAACCCAAGAAAGCAGAATATGGTTTCGAATATATGGCATAAGAATCAATTCAGATCTCTAAATTAAGCAAATTCTTGGGAAAAATAAGCATTATAAATTGATATTTAACAAGAAAAAGAAAAAAAGAAGAAGAATCTTGAACTTACATGTTATGGAAAGTGAGAATGAACAGGTTAAGGAATGATTGATGATTTGTAAAGAAGTTAGAAGATCGATATAAACCAGGAAATAAGTCACCGACCAAACAAAGAAATAAGTAAAGTCTAAAGACAGATATATAAAGAAGATTACGTGGCGGGTCCATGGGTCTTTGATCGTTACACGTGTACAAATGTGATAGCCAATAAAAATGTAAGTAATGACTGACTGTTCCAACTTCCATTCCATGTTATCGGAAGCCACGTTTGCTTCGTGTGCTAAGTAAGTAATTCTGAGCATGTCATGTCGTAATGGACAGGACAGAGCCAGCAGCGTTTGTAGTTTCTGGAGGAAAGAGAAGCTTGAAAGGAACCTTCCGGCTTCCACGGACCAGCCCAGCCCAGCCGCAGGCGTTGCTTCGGCCATGTTAGAACAACTCATTATGGCAGACTGGCTATAAACTTGGGAAAAGTACTTCGCCCATGATCAATTATCGTATCTTGTTCTCTCTTCCTTTGACTAATTTTTTTCTCCCTGTCAATAAACTGATCAATTATCTTGATTACAGAACATTGATTCGCATAAAGAAAAAGTTACTATTAGTAAAGGTATAATTCCATAAAGAGTGAAGCCACCCGCTCCATGTTTATGCCAAAAAGAGAGTTTTGAGACTCTTGAGCATTGCTATATTACTTGTTTACGGATCTCTCTCTTGAAAGTCCAGCATTCAAGGGGCACCGATGTAGGCTCAAAAGACCTCTTCTGGGGTTCAGGCCCTTCTTGTGTTTGGGGTTTCCAAAGAGCATCAATGCCAGCCTGATTAATGATTATATGGGTCTAACAAGTAACAAATATAAACCACTTCTGGCTATCCCCTTTCAACATATATTACTTTACATTATCAATACTGATATTAATGAAAATTTCCTTGACAAATGTCTAGACCTGCTCATGGGTCGGACAATCCGTCCGATCCGGTCGTATTGGATCGGACCTGGATAGGATATTTTTGATCCGGACCGGCTAGGCCAAAATAGTATTTTTTTTATTAAAATAATATTATTTAATTTAATTTTAATAATTAAAATATATTTTAAAGATAATATTTTATTATAATGAACAGTGAATTCGGGCTTATGGGCCAGGCCGGGCCCACCCAGGAACGGGCCTGGGTAAAAAATTTTGAAAAAATCGGGCCGCGGCCCAGCCCGGTCCATAAGCACCTCTAGTCAGAATCCTATCATCAAAGTTTTCGTTTCGTTGATATATATAATTTTTTTAATAAAAAATAAAAATTGAATTGAAATTAAGAGACAAATAACAAAAGCAATAACACCAACGAAACCGAACCTAATTTTTTACTTCCATCAATTACTAATTAGACATGTTCATGATCCATACCACGGTCCAAATTTTTATTTTTCTTATTTAAATTTGGGTCGAGCTGACTCAAAAACTCATATCACTGTTTAAAATAATCTTAAAATATTAAAAAATTATTTTTATATTAATATTTATAATTAAATTTAAATTAAATTAAAAATATTTTTTTAATTCAAGCCGAGCCAAATCAGCCTGAATTAGAAAAATTCATATTCAAGTCCAACTCAATATGAGTCGGGTCTCCATCCCATCCTTTAACAAATCTAATACTAACAATCGATTGACAATAATATGGCACTCTATAACACAAGTCGTAAAGCATGCATATTACTCTCCGATTGTTATAATGGCACTTTCATACTAATTAACAATTATATGCTCAAATTTTACATATAAAAACATTCAAGAGGAATGAGAATTCGAATCTTAAACCTTAAATTCCTCCTAGAAATGAGGAACAGCGGTTAAATTGATCTTAATTACATATTTAGTTGAAGGAAAATATTAACCGGTGCGCATTGATTAAGATTAGATTTTTAAAATATATAATTAATAAATTATTTTTTAATTTAATAAAATTAATACATTAAATAAAAAAATAATTAAATATTTCTTAATCAATGTTAATAAGTACGGATTAATTAGACTCTTAAATAAATAATTACTAGTGTGAAATTGAATCATGATTCTGCGCAAAAAAATGTAATATAGATTGCAAAGATAGAATCCTTAATATGTACGTCGTTTTCATAAGTTTATCACTGTCGTTTTGTGGGGCATTGTAACTAATTTCTGTTGGTTCACGAAAAGACCTAAGTTGTTGAATACTTGGAGAAATTTGAAGCCGTATGGTAATTAATTTACATTATTATTTCAGCAAAAGCATTAAAAAAATTAGGGACTAGTTATTCGCATGTGATATTTGGCTTGTTTAAATTAAAAGTAAAATTGGAGAAAATAATAGTTCTTCTATCTCATTTGCTGGTCTATATTTGATTTTTTGGATGCTTGATTGAAATTCGATTTTCCACTAAAGCCACTAAGAAGTTTATATTCCCAAACCTAAATTTAATATCTTCGAAAAAAAAGAAAAAAAAAATTCTTCTTAAAGTATTAGATACAGATAATTTCTATATAGGATATATCTCGTACTTGCATGAATATGAAGTGTTTAAGATTAGATTAAAGTGAATAATCCGTAAAACCTAACTTTTTATTCATTTTATTTTGTTGGTAAGGTGATCTTAACTCAACAGTCCTGCTTTTATCTGTTCATCATTTTATGGTTTTAACTTTTAAAGTTTCAATTTATACGGAGAAACCTTCTTCTTATTTAATATAATTGTTAAAATAATAAAAAATTATTGAATTAAGTAAGTTTTTATATTTTTATTATATTTAAATAAATTTTTATTTTTTAATTTGTATTCAAATAAATTTTTATTTTAGATAAAAATTTAATTGATGTTCAAAATTTATTTATCTATAAATTAAATATTAAAAAAATTTATTTACGTATAAATTAAAAATTAATATTTTATTTGAATTCAACTTAAAGTTTAAAAACTTATTTTTATATAATAAATTTATTTAAGTTAGCCTTTTTAGGTCGACAAAGGCTTAGAATGTCCCACATTAATTAATTTTTCATATAATACTTAATCTCACTCCTCATTAAACAAAACCAAAGATTACAAGACACCTTTTCCTTGGCTCATGTGAGTCATACAAAAACATGGTTGGCCACATGCTCTTAGAATCTAACTTAATGGCCTGCCCCCTCCCTTCTAGACATGCTAATGAATCGGATCGATCCGTCCGTCCATATTTAGTGTTCACATATATTAAAAAATTATTTTTTATTTTTTTATAATTATTAAAAAATTATTTTTTTAATTATGTGAACAGTGATATGGGTCGGGCTGGCCCGGATCACTAAAATTAGACCTGTCAATTCGTGTATTCATGTCGTATTCATGTATTTTATCGTGTCATAATCGTGTTTAAGGTATTTTATATTTATAAAAACTTTGATATGTTAATAATTCGTATTATATAGATTTTAAAACATTCGTGTATTCGTGTCGTGTTAGTGTTATTTTTTCGTGTCGTGTTCGTATTGTATAATCGTGTCGTGTTCAATATTATCTGATCTAACTAAAATATCTGTCCAAACATAACTCAATACGAATCAAATCTATCAAGCCGAACGGATTGTCCGACTATCGAACATGTCTACTCCTTCCTCCTTGATTATTATTATTTTTTTGACATACAATGAAATCCAAAAAGAAAAAGGCAAGACAAGACAAGAGATTTCATCGTTTTTTTGGTATAAAAAAAAATTGGAGAAGAAAAATTTGTAAGTGTTCTTCTTTAAAGCTACGTGTCTTTTTTTAATATGCAAGTATTACTTTTTGTTTTCTTTATTAATTAGGGTTTAATTTAATTAATAGATTAGAAACGGAAACGAGATCACCATGCCTAAATACACCGACTTTTTTACTTTCTTACTTTATTATAGTTTTGTATAGTTTTGTATAAAGATGGTAGCGGATCGAATATCTGTATTTTTTATATTATTTGAATTTAAATTTATAAAACTATTTTAAAATTTGAATTCGTAAATTATCCGTATTTAATCCGCATATTACTATCCAAATTCGAATCCGAATTAAATAACATTATTCGTCTGATATCCGAATCCGTTAAAAATCTGAATTCAATAAATCATTTTTTAAAAATAAAAAAATAAAATCAAACAAAATTTATGTGTTTTACAAATAAGCGGATTCGGATATCCGAATCCACTTTCCAAATTCATAGAAGTAATACGAATTCGGATAATGGATATCCGAAATTTCATATTTACATCCGTTCCAAATCCGTTACGGATAGTAATTATAATATCCGAATCTGATTTTTATCCAAATCCGCAAATTCGAATCCACAAAAAACGAATCAAATATCTACGAATATCTGTATTCATATTTTAAATTATCATCCTTAATTATACTTCTCTTACTTTTTCTTTTGCTTGTCGAGCATTTAGTGGAATTAAGTCATTAACAATGAAATGATGTTACATCCATAATAATATCAGCTTTATATCACTAGTTGATAATCCATTGGTGTAAGAAAGATCGATGTTAAGTAAATTTTTAATCTCTTTTTACCCGATTTTATCTTATTTTTTAAAATTTAATTATAAAAATATTAATATTTAAAAAAATTATATTTTAATATATTTTAAATAATAAAATTAAATTTCAAAATCGAATCTAAATAAATATATAAAATCTTATTTTATTATTTAAATTTAACCTAACCTGATTCATAAACAGTTAAAAGAGTAACTGGCATGGTTGGAATCTCGACCCAAAGTAGGATCCTAATTCCTAATTAATCCTACGTCAGCCACTTCAATTTTTGAGACACAACTTGACATAAGCAAGCATGATAATGTCATTTTCAAAGGGCTGTTTAATTTATTTATTTTCTTGTGTTTTGTGTTTTGAATTATTGACTGCCAAACATGTTACTAATACTAGTCATACCTTCAAAAAAAAAAAATTAGGGCAAAAGAAAAAAAAAAAAAAAAGCTTTAGTTTCACAATTGCTTATGGACTTCCCTGATTAAAAACACTAAGATTGTGACTAAATCATGGCAACCCTTTGTCCCCTTGCAATGTTTTTGTAATTTTATGGAAGAAAATTTGTCACTTAAAGGACAAAAATAGGCAAATATTATCAAATGACCTTTGAAAAAGAGATGATGTTCAATAATTATTTTGTTTTGTTGGTTCTCAATTTCTTGAGTTGGAACTGCAAAAAGTTTTGGGAATCTTAAGAAAATTAGAGCCTCTATTTTTTCTATAAAAATCTGGTTTAAAATTAATGGAGCCCATTTGCAAATTTTCCTATAGGATTTTATTCCATTTTTATTAGATTTAATAATATGTGTATTTATATTATATTATTTTTTATATTAATATCATATTTAAAATATTATATATTAAATAAATTTTATAAATTCATATATTCGTATCGTAATTATATTATTTTTCGTATTATATTTTAATTATTTTTTTATATCATATCTAATATTATTAATTTTAATTTTTATATAAAAGGGGCAACTACTTAGCTCAAATTTCCCCTGCACGTGCGACTGGTTTCACAAATGCAACAAGAGCACTCCATTAAGAAATCATGTCTCTTTTTCTTAACTTTTTCATGCCATTACTTTTTTTTTTTTTCTTTAAATCTATCTTTCCATCACTCTGGTAGCTTTACCTATATTTTCATATATTTAATCAGCTTTTAAATTACTATTTCTCTCCTCTTTTATCCTTTCTTTTTTTGTGTTCCAATCTGATGGGATGTCTCTTTTTTTTCATTTCTTTGCTTCTCTTTCCACAGGCTGTGAACAATTTATAATTTATAATGACTTCCAGCATCTGAACATGAAAAATGGCAATTAACATTCATAGATTTGATAAAAAAAAAAGTGAAGCTACAAAATTAAATTATGTTCAAACATTGAAAAAACAGGGGTGAAAATGAATAGAAGAATCAGTGAGCTCAATCTTTCACTTGGTTTGCATTTGCAAGTTGCTGCTAAGAAGAAAGAACCATGTGCAGAAGCAGAAATAAGGTGTAGGAGCTGAAACTATTCTAAGTTATTGTTGGTTTTGACCAATGTGTTCAAGGACATGAGAGAAACATAACATGTTTTATGTTACTTAAATCTTCATGCATTTCCTATACTTTTAGGAGTTGTAAATGCTACAATTCACATTTTTTTTTTCTTTCTAATTCTTAATTTTCACTCTTAAGTTTACAAGTAAGGTTGAGACTTGAGATGATAAATTTCGATAAAAGGTGCATAAAAATCACTATTTATATTTCCTTTTCACCGTGTTAGAGTGTCGTTTTGATTCTAATTTACTAACAACTTATCAAGTAATGCTAATTAGAGTAACTCAAATTGTTCTTGAATATTTGACATAAGAAATTTTGACTACTTCATTTTATGATAAAGGTCAAAAGATGATCAATTCAAGTTTAAAGAGTGAAATCAACTAGAGATTGTCTCATTGCAAATAATTAGAGCAATTGAGAGAGATGCCATAATCAAGAGTTTTGACTGTTCAATTAATCAGAAGAAGAAGAAGAAGAAAAAAAAGTGGTCACCATCCACAACTAGAGACTTCCTTCCTGTTCAAATTTGTCAAATCCATTCAAGTTAAGCAAAGGTAATCAGTTGAAGAAAAAAGAAGCAAAATAAGAAAACAAAAAAAGTTGAATTTGTCAAACATAATTAAGCAAAAGCCATCACTCTTAAGTTCTTTGATATTTTTATGAGATCAGTCAAACAAAAGCACTGATGTGTCAACTACAAGAGCTTTCACAACAGAAGCTGAAACTGCCCATAAGCCATAACAAAAGCTCTTTGATATTTGCCATAACAAAGCTTACTTCACATATTTATTTTATAGAGCTTGCAATTTGCATCACATATTTTATATAATTAAACCCCATTTACAAAGCAAACAACCCAATAAGCTGATGGAGAGATTAATACTGAAACATGTTATCAGCAGAGGCCATGATAGGCTGATTCAAGTAGGCAAAATTGAAAGGGTTAATGAAGTTGTCAGCAGGCTCAGTGAAAGCAAGGCTTGTTGAATCATCTTCAGCATCATCATAATTACCACCATTAATGCTTCCATTCAAGAAACTGATGATCTCATTCAAAGACTGTAATCTGTGGCTAAGCTCATTGGCTTGAGCTCTAAGCACTGAGTTTTCAGCCTCAACATTCAAGTAATGCTGCGTGGTGATGTCTATCCTTGTAATCATCTGATGGCTATCTTTCCGCATCTGAGTTAACTGAGTCATGAGATCATCCAAATGCTTCTGCTTCCTCATCCTGGACCTCCTTGCCGATTCTCTGTTTGATATCATTCTCTTCCTTTTCCTTTCATCCATCAATAACTGCAAATCCTCCTCAGACCCTGAGTTTTGTATCAAAGTTGATGACCCTGAGGATGTGCCACTGGAGGAAGCCATGGAAATTGCAGATACTTTGGGCAGAGATTTTTTTAATTTTTTTTTAACACAGTAAATCAAAAGAGAGATAATAATAATAATAATAGCAGGACCCAAATGAAATTAGAGATACTCCCAGTAAAGATAAATAATGCAGATAGATAGTAGTAAATTTATTTATAGATTATAGACTAAGTAGTAGTAGAAATTAAAGCCAAAATCATGAAACGTAATACAACCAGTAGAGGAAAACAACTGAGAAAGATTGAACAAGATGGGTCCTGCGAAAGAATGTGGAATTGATCATAAACCCAGAAAGAAAGATTTCACTGATAATTGGAGACATGAATCTCAAACATCAAGAACAAAAGATTGAACATGAAGATATTGCTGCTATAGAAATCTCTCCTTTGAAATTAAAAAGAAAAAAGGGAAAAAAAACTTTGACTTGATAATGCTTGAGACAGTCTCAAGAACACCAACCGAGCAGCTCCAGAAGAAAAATAAGATAAAAAGGAAAGATTTTCGATGATGAGTAATGGATTTTGAACCCAAAAAAAAAAAAAACTCAACTTTGAGTTCAACAAGAAAATTTAACCCAGAACTTGGTTTTAGATCAAAGAGAATAAACAGCTTCAGTTACTTGACTGATAAGAGGAATCTAGAAGAAAATATGCTAAAGGACTGATAAGGAAGGGAAGGGAAGGTAAAGTAGAAGAATTACTTGAATGAAAGGGGACTGATTTATAGAAGGATAAAATACCAACAAGTTGATGAAAATTTGATTTAAAAAATGGAAAAATGCAAAAAATAAAATGAAAGAAAAACAAACAAACAAAGCTAAGGAAAAAAAAAAAAAGTTTGGAATCTCATCTGAGAGAAAAAAGTTTATGGGACATGTGAGGTGGGGAGAGAGAGAAGCTCCACAGCTGGCAAATCCAGCTGGGAACCAACTATCTCAGTTTAAGTCTCGTATTTATTTATTTATATATTTATTTTGTTTGTTTTTAATTTTTAATGAGATCACAAAATATAAATACAATCCATTAATATTTTATTAATGATTGAATAAAATAAATTTTATGACATCATTTTTTAAATTTATTTATATTTGTATTTTTTTATTAAATGAATAATCAGGTTAAATATTATAAATAAAGAGGTATGAAAAGAAATATATATATATATATATATATATATATATATATATATAGACGCGCGTCATCAAACTGATACTTTCAAAGCAAGCACATTACAAATGGAATAAAATGAAAATTAAAAAAAACAAAACAAATTAAATATTTGTTATTAAAATTACGACTTCTGAATAAGCTTTGATTTATAACTACATCTGAAAATTCAAATCAGCTGCTGTATAAAATAAAAATCTTAAAATTTTAAAAATTAAACGCCTGACTTATGCTTTTATAATATAATTTTTTTTCATAAATCGGAACAAATACCCCCTTAATGCTATTTTGCTTGGGAAGCCAGAATCCGCAACTATTCTGTTTTAACAAATTTAAATGAATTATGAAATCACTTAATATGTGTTAACTCTTTTAAATTATTCTGTTTCAAATTTATTTAAATTTTGTTAACTAGTGCTTTAATGTTTTATTATGTTATTATTATATTAAATAATATATTTTTCAATGCATTAAAACTCATGAAATTTAAATGTCAATATTGCATTTAACATAAAATATATTATTTTAAATAACAACTTAACTAACCTAAAAAATACCTATTACATAGACTTGTTAACAAAATCTTTTATTTATTAAATTTTTAATTTCATGTTAAACGTATAAAACAATATTTTTTTATTTATTTTTAATCCAATGTCACAAATGTCATTATCTTCTTTGGATGTTTTAGCTTAACTTCGTCATGAAGAAAACATTAATGCCGAAAATGGTTGGTTTTAAACAAATTGGGCCAGCTGCTAAGCTTCCGAAATATATTTGATAAACTGCTTTTCTTTTCTTTTTTTCTTTTTTTTTTTCCTGTTTTTCCGTCGTGCAAATTTGGTAGCATACTTAGATGAAAAATCACGTGTATCATGCATGTTTCTCATTTTTTTTAGTGACAAAATGTTCACTATTGTTGTCTTAATGCAATGAAACTAATAGAAAATAAATTTAAAAATACATTCATCTACTTTTGACTTTTGACCTTTCAAAATATTTTGTTTTGTTCAATACAAAGAGAATCTTTTTGTTCTTCTCTTTTTCATGAATATTATATATTATTAACATGAAATATTTTATAAAACGAAATAATGAGCAAGCTTTCCTAAGTGAAATCATTTAACCCAAAAATAATAATAATAAAAACAAGATTTGACTGTTTTTTGTTTCATTAATTCGAAGTCTAGTGAGGGCATAATGAATCTCCACCAAACTAGCCACTCTCACCGAATTGGTACTTAAGAATGTGAAATTAAATAGTAGGATTAATTTCATTTATTTATTATGAAAGTGGAAAATAGAGTAGTTAAATACCATATATATGAAATGGGCTTAGTTTATTTGGGCTTGTGCATGTTTTCAGAGCTCGTGATAGGACTCAATTTGAATATCATATCAAATATCAATAATAAGACAATAATTTAGAGTCAGCCGTCTAAGCTCAAAGATGGGCTATTTAAGGCCCAAAATATCAGCTTCTCGACGATCCAGCAGCTTTTTTGGAGTTTGGACTCCTGAGGCAACCAAAGCCTGCTTTTACGATAGTAAGATCCATTAGCTCTTTTTCAACGTTGGATTTAAAAGTTTAATTTTGGAGAATGGTATTATTATTATTATTCTAGTTTTAAACCCGTGCTATGCACGCGACATATAATTCAATAAAAAAAAATTCCAGTTTATAAGGCATTAAAAAAAAAAATTAGCATCATTTACTAACATTTTATAGTTTCTTTTTAAGTATTTTTTAAGTACAAAGTAATAACCAATTTTAAATATTATGATAAATCTTGCTTCTTTAAATTATTTAAATTCAGTAGAGATATATAATTTATTATTCAATACATGATATAATTAAACTCTCAAAACCAAAAAGAATGCAGAAAAAATCCAATTAATTTATTTAAAATATTTGAAAAAAAGATAATTAAACATTGATAAAAACATATTTGGAAAAAGGTAAATACATTAATAAATAAATAAATAAAATAGAATACTTTCAATGTAAACATTCAAGAATAAAATTAAGTTATGAACATGAATTTATGTTAAACTTTTTTCTATATGATATACATGAAATAATCAACCACTATATTTATAAGATCAAACATATCTCTCTCTTTTCTTTTCCTTTATAGTTTTCAGGTATATGTTTTTCTTTAATGATCTTATATTGCTTCTTCTTCAATTTTTGCAAAATTAACCTACCTTTCCATATTAATTGCAAACAAAAGAATTCTTTTTTTTTGTTGTCAAACTATCATTTATATTTCTTAATTTCTTCAAAAAGAACAAATGTTGTTATATCTTCTTTGATTTTTTGATTCTTACATTTATTTTTATTTTTTTTGGGTACAAATTTAAATTACTTTCCAACACAATATCGTATGTAAAATATTATTATTAATAATTAATTAGAAATCTTTTGAGTTATCTATTTTTCTTTTTTGGCTATGCTCTCCAAATTTTTATCATCTTTTCTTATCTATATTCATTTTATTTACTCATAGAACAATTGTGTCATATTTTGTTTTTTCTTTTCCTTCTTCCATTTAATTGTTTTTTCTCTCTTTTATAATGTTTTGTTTTCTTATCACTTTTTTTAAAAATTTTAAATCTAACTATGTCTTCTCAACTATTTTTCCATCTTTAAATAAAATTTAATTATCAAAACTTGTATGTATTATTGTTGAAGAGATATAACTTTTTTATTAATTACTTATATTTTAATAATAAATCATCAACTTTGTATAAATTTAAAAAATAAAAAATAAATAAAAGCTAATTTATTGACGTTAAATGTGCCTATATAATTATATTAAATTGGAGTAAAGTCATTAACCATTTCATACCATTAATCACTTTAATTGTATCATATATAATAATAACTTAATTACTTAATCAATCAAATTGGTCTTTGTTATTTTAAAGAAAATTGAAATGGATAGAATTGATTATGCTATGCGTTAGAAGGATTTTATTTATCTCTTTAAAATATATTTTTGGTATTTATCTGTTTTAAATTTACTCATAAATCATAATAAATTTAGTAAACTAAGTTTGGGTAGAATATTGTTGTTTCATTTTCATGAGAAGATACAATATTCTAAAAAAAAAAAAAAAAGAAGTAAGTCAAGGTTTAAAATAAAAAAATGAAAATACTGATTTACACTCTAAAAATTAAAATTAGTAGTAAAAATTCATTTAATATTTTGTCAAACACTCCTAAAATAAAGGCAATGAAAATGAAATCAATGAAAATTTTGATTGAGAGTTATGCTAGACAGATATTTTTTATATATGGGCGACAATTTTCTTTTTGTATTTGAATTTCCATATATATACATTCATTTAGATTAATAATTAGAAAATCTTACTAAATTTAAAAACAAATTCGATATTGTCATTGAAAATATAGTCAAATGTAATCAATTAAATTAATTTAGACAAAAATAGAAAGAAGATATTCAGAATTAATTTAATTTGTAATTTAAAATTTGAACTTTTATTATTTAAGACAAATTGAATTCTTAAGAAATTAAAATGGATATTTGAAAAATATATAATTAATTTGATCAAAACATTATTTTTAAATTGAGTAAAAGGTTAGTAATATAAGAACCAAAGATAAAATGATGCTATAGTAATTTATCACACAAACATTATTTTCAAATAAATAAAATTATTTAGTCTCAAAATTATTTTTAAATTGAGTAAAAGGTTAGTAATATAAGAACCAAAGATAAAATGATACTATAGTAATTTATCACACAACATTTTGATATATGCAAACAACCAACAACCAAAATATATAAATATGATTAAACAAATAAGAGAAAAATAACCAAAATATTTCAATAGCAAGTTTAATTTTGATATATGCAAACATTGAATGAAAAACACTACAGCAATTTTGGGTTTTAGTGGCATTTTACTGGCGGCGTTTTACTTAAAAACGCCGGCAGGTACCGTGTTTTTGTAAAGGGAGCGGCGTTTCTACCATAAACGCCGCTAGAAATTAATTTAGCGGCGTTTGTAAGGAAGAAACGCCGCTAAATAAGATCAATTACTGGCGTTTAGAACAAAAAACGCCGCTAAATATTTCACAAATTACGCGGGTTTTTTTTTACCGCTAAAAAATCACCCGCCATTTCTATTAAAAAAAACGCAGCGTTTTTATTAGTGTATTTAGCGGCGTTTGTTATAAGAAACGCCACTAAATGTTCTCATATAGCGGCGTTTCTCAAACAAACGCCGCTAAATGTATGACATTGAAAAAATCAGAGGAAAACATTTAGCGGCGTTTGTCTCCATAAACGCCGCTAAATGTTGCAATTTAGCGGCGTTTGTCTCCATAAACGCCGCTAATGTTGCAATTTAGCGGCGTTTGTCTGAGAAACGCCGCTAACTGTATGATATTTCAAAAAAAATCAGATGAGAACATTTAGCGGCGTTTGTCTACATAAACGCCGCTAAATGTTGCAATTTAGCGGCGTTTGTCTCCATAAACGCCGCTAAATGTTGCTAGCGGCGTTTGTCTGAGAAACGCCGCTAAATGTATGATATTTCAAAAAAATCAGATGAGAACATTTAGCGGCGTTTGTCTACATAAACGCCGCTAAATGTTGCAATTTAGCGGCGTTTGTCGCCATAAACGCCGCTAAATATTAAAAAAATTGAGCGGCAAAATTTACCGCTTTTTTTTAAAAGGAGATGAATAAATTTACAATTTAGCGGCGTTTGTCGAAACAAACGCCGCTATTTGCTGAAAATTTAATCAGTCTCAGACCCCTCTTCCTCTTTACCCAAAATACAAAGCTCATTTTTTCTCCCTCTCTCTGTCCATCCTCTCACACCCACCAGCTTTTAGGTCAAAGATTTAAGCAAAATTTTGTTAATCTCTTTCCATTCCTAGAAGATTATTGTTTGAAGGTAACAATTTTATGTTTTTGCATTTTGTAAATTGGAGATTTTAATTTAAGTTTTTGCATTTTTTTTTTCAGGTTCTAAACATTGAATTGGAAGAGGCATTTTGACAGATGATGAACCTTGGAGGTCAATTCTTTTACTTTTGCTTTCATTAACTCTAATCATTGGTTGTTTTACAAATTTGGAAAAAAATTGTAATAACTTGTAATGTTAGTGCAGGATTGGCAATAGAAGTTTTGGTCCTTGCAATTGTTATATATTTATAGGTACAAATTAAATTTTATACTACCTTGTCTTGTCTTGTTTAATTTAAATTATATTTCAATTGTTATATGTTGATTATTTTGTGTTTTCTTAATAGAATTGCTGTATAATTATACTTTATAATATACTATTAAATTTTAATATATTTCTGTTATGTATTGATTGTAAACTATAATGTAAATTTATTGAATAATATTATTAATTATAATTTTTAAATAAAAGAAATTATATTTTTTTTTACAAATTCTGGAAATTTAGCGGCGTTTTTATAACACAAACGCCGCTATATTTGTGAATATTAAAGAACGAAATTCTAAAATTAGTGGCGTTTCTCGAGACAAACGCCGCTAAATGTTTCAATTTAGCGGTGTTTTTTATCTACAAACGCCGCTAATTTATTCTCAAATACCATCCGCTGCAGTCCTACGCTGGCGTTTATAAACGCCGACAAATATCCCTACAAACGCCGCTACATTAGCGGCGCTTTTGTTTAAAACGCCGGGAAAATTCCCGACGTCGTTTTTCTCGACACTTTTAGCGACGTTTCAAAAATGCCGCAAAATTTTTAGCGGCATTTAAAAACGCCGCTATTATTAAAAAAAAAACGCCACTAAAGGCCTGTTCTGCTGTAGTGAAATTATCAATGTAACAGTAAATTAGGTAATTGTATTGATATATGCGATTTCAATAAGCATATTATTTAAATGGCAAATCAAATTTTGAAATACTCTGAATTGAATATGGAAAAAAAAAAACTAAATAATTAAGCATATTATTTTAATGGTCCAAGTATATATATTTATTGAACTATTTAATGCTTAAAATTAGGCTATCAATAAAATCACTAAGAAGTAATTTAAAATTAAGCTATCAAGAAAATCACTATTGGATGACAATATAATAACAAAAAAAAATTGAATCAAACTGTAAGAGAAAATTAATAAATCAACTTTAACAGACAATTAACAAATAATTTAACAAAGAAATCAATAAACGGATTTGTTTACAAAGAAAGTAACCTTCTAAGTTCTGACTAACATTGAATAAAAATCAACCCAAATGAAATGATTAAAGGAACAACCAACGGAGGCAATATATATATATATATATATATATGTTTTATATTTATAATTAACTTAGTAAACAACAAAAATATTTCTATTCTATTCATAAAACGCATGAAGAAGACAAATTCATTACAACTTTTAAACTTTTGTATAAAATATATTCAACACCATCTATTTATCACTACTTCAAACAAAAAGATTAATCAATCTCAAATCTTAAAAATATAGTCACATTTTATAAGGTAAAACTACATTGAATAAAATTGACTTGTATAGACATATACTCAAATGATATAAAAAAGCAACAAAAAAGAAAAAAATAATAATAAACAAATTCCATATATTTTAATCAAGAATATAATAGTATAAACGTTGCACACTTATTTTTTTTATCATCACTAATAAAATTGTACACAACAAAAAAAACAAAGGAAAAAGAAAAAGAGAGAATGATAAGCAAAAGTGTGTAGAACCTATAATCCTATTTTGAAAATAAACTTTGTAACCATTTATTTATAATAGGATGATAGGAGACAAATTAATTAAGGACTTAAATATAGACATTCAGTGTATTTTAGCATAAAAGGAAAAAAATATTTGCAATTTATTTAGTTGTAATTTCAATTTCAATTTTGATTTTTGAAATGTGAAATAATTAACAAACACATGGTGATTTTTTAAGACCGTCCACATGTCAACATTGTAGGCTATACACATAGGATATTTTCTTTTTTTGCCAAAGCCTTTGACTTTTATATATTTATATAAGATTTATATAAGATAATAGGATGATAGGAGACAAATTAATTAAGGACTTAGATATAGACATTTAGTGTATTTTAGCATAAAAGGAAAAAAATATTTGCAATTTATTTAGTGGTAATTTTAATTTTGACTTTTGAAATGTTAACTAATTAAAGAACACATGGTGATTTTTTAAGACCGTTCACATGTCAACGTTGTAGGCTAACACATAGGATATTTTATTTTTTTTGCCAAAGCCTTTGGCTTTTATATATTTATATAAGATTATATAACATTGTTTCTTAAAATAAATTCTTTTAAATAAGTCAACTTATGAAAGTAATTACACATCTTTTAATTTAAGAAAATTAATCTCTTGTTCATATTTATGGAAAAAGGTAAGTCAATTAAAAATTTAAAAAGAAATAAATATAATTTATGATATAAAATATTTTAAAATTTAAATAAAATAAAAATAATTAAATACAGGACATATGACGTTTATTTAAGGTTGTACACATGCCAAAAGAATAGACAATTCAATTTAGATATTTTTCTTTTTTGCCAAAAATTTTGGCTTTTATATATTTATATAAGATATATATTTAAGATTGTCATATGATGAATTTTAATTACTGAAATTAAAATTTTAGTTTTTTTTTTCATTTAATTTTTAATCCGCATTAATCCATGTGGAAGGAATTAAAGTGTCATTTAATAGACTGGACTACTCACCACTCTGTTTGGTAAAAAAAAAAACAAGTCGAACAAAAAGAGGAATTTTTTTTTAATCAAAATTTCAAGAGTAGGCTTGGCTGGCTAAATAACCAAAATTATTTTGTCTACTAATCAGGTTAAATATTGTCTTTATACCTGCTTGTTCTATTAAAGAATATCAAGAATTTGTCAAATTTTTTGACTCAAATATTTTTCAACTAAATTGAGATTATATTTATATATATATATATATATATATTGATTAAGAACATTATTTTTTCAATATGGACAGCTATTAAGACTTTGAATAATCAAACACTTTGAATTTGTTGTCAATTGACGTCTATTAGAAAAAAAATCGTTTTTTATATATTGATATTGAAATTTTTTAATTTCATAAATAAATTTAAAATATTATTATATGTCAATTTTTTTATTTAATTTTTAATATTATATCGTAAAGATCCTTGATGTAATGAAGGGCGCATGCGTGAGGCATGCAATAAAATGTGGCTTTTTCAAATTTCCATCATCATTTCTTGTCCCAACCTTAAATTAAATCTTAAAAGAACAAAAAGAATCAAAAAAAGAAAAAGCAAGGAAGGCACCCATCCGGATTAAAAATTAAAAAAAGTGTTTTGTTAATGAGTGTTTTTAAAGTATTTTTTAAGATTAATTAATATATTATTTATAGTAAAAGTATTTTATTAATTACAAAAATTGATAATTTTATTTATTAATGCATTGAATGAAAATATTACCACATATAATAATCTTAAAAAGTGTCTTAAAAACATTATTAAAATCCTTAAAGAAGAAAAACCTTATTGAAGAGAAAAAGAAAAAAATGTCAAAAAGAAAACATAAAACCAAAAGAGAAAGTTTCTATTCGGAAGCATATTATTCGAAATCTACCACGTGCCCAATAAATAAATAACCTAACACTAAATAGTACCGTATTTATTTACACAACCGTCAGTGACCGAATCATTACCCAATTACACTGCTAGCAATCTACTTATCGCGTACTGTTCACCTACTGTCGGCAGTTTCCTCGTTTCACGCACTTCTTTCACTGGCAAAATAAAACTTTTGTGTTGGCCGATGTAAAAAGGTAAAATTATAAAATTTTAGGATTAAAATAGGTTTTTACAATTTTTTATTAGATAATATTTAAGGATTTTGTTACCAATGCTCTTAATTAATTTTTAAAATTATTATTTATAATAGAATTTTATTAATGAGTATCTTTAAATTTTTTTAGAATTATTATATAATAATATCTTTATCTAATATATTAAAAAAAGAATAAAATTATTAACTACTTTATTTAATATAATATTATTATTATAAATAATATATTAACAACTTTAAAGAATACTTTAAGGGAAATTCATTAGCAAAATCTTATATAATAATATATGCATCTAATGCATTAAAAATGATGTATAAAATTATCAATTTTTATATTTAATACAATGTTATTACCATACATAATATATATGTGTTTTGCTAACAAGTGCTTTTAGAGCATTCTTTAAGGTTAATTAATATATTATTTATGATAATAATACTATACTAAATACAAAAATTGATAATTTTATTTATCATTTCTAATGTATTAGATAAGGACATTAACTAACATTAAAAAATATTTTAAGGGCACTTATTAACAGAAACTAATAATTAAAATCAAAAGAGTTTTGAGGAGTCACGGAGCCAAAATAAAACATAGAATATGTGTCCGACACTTTATCATAAAAGTGAATATAATTATTGTGATTGTCATAATTGGAGAAGAAGAGGAAGAAAATGTTTGATTCATCATTTCTTTGTGTTTTGATCTATAGTTTTATACATTCACTTTCTTATCCATGTTTTAGTTTTACTATTTTAATTTGTGTATCTTGAATGCTCAACTTCTTTAGTATAGCATTATTAATTTTTTGAATTATTTTGAACTAAAATTTGAATAGTAATTAAAATAAAAATGAAAAGTTAATTCATAAAATAGGTAAAGTATAGCGGATTAAAACTATAATTTAGCACAAAAAAAAAACCATTGTATTTAAATATAAAATATAATATTTTAAATAAAATTAATTTAAATCTCAAATAAATTATATAAATAAATATAAAAATAAAAATAAAAAATATTTATATAATACTAAATTATTTTTATTTATATATCTTAAAATATTATATTATTTTATTTTTGGATAGCAAATCTAAAACTTTAAAGTTTAAACAAAAGTTGAGTCAAACAAGTACAAATGCCAATATCAAATATGGACCATATCTAGACCTGTTCACGGGCCGGGCCTGGGCAGGATGTTTTGTGTCCGGGGCCGGCCCGGCCCGGAACAATACTTTTTATTATAATAATATTATTTTATTTAATTTTAATTATCAAAAAAATAAAAAAAATTATTTTTTTATTTCAATGAACAGTATTTCGAGTCTAAACGGGCGGACCGGACCGACCTAAGACCAGACCTGAACAAAAAAAAAAAAAAAAAAAACCGGGCCGAGATCCGACCCGATCCATGAGCAGCTCTAAACCATATCCATATAATATCCCCTTTCATTTATTTCTCTCTCTCTATAAAAGTGGCAAACCAATTCCTCTCTCTCTATATATATTCGCCGTCGTGTACTCGGCGAATTTCTAATTTGTTTTACAAACCAAATTTATTTTCTTTTTCTATTCTATTATCCATTACAGTCTCCAAGATCGGGTAAAATTCTGATCAAACCCATTTATGACCGTCCGATCTACCTCGAGATTCGTGAGCAGAAACACAATTATTACTAATTTTTCTCAAAAGAGGTTGTAGTAACTAGTAAGTACTCTAGTTTTTTGTTTCTCCTTTATTTTTCTTAGTAACAAATTAAATTGAAAGAAAAAAAGAAAGGCAAAGTTCAAGCACCTAAAATTTTGGACTCTTCGATTTACCTTATTCTTGCTTGTTGATGGTAATGCGGGTTTTGATAAGGTGCGTGCGACTAAATTGATGCGTTTTTTTACCCTATTTTGACCTATCGATCGAGAAGTCAGATCACCGGCGGCAGCGCATTGTTTCTTCGTGAAGGAGCGTATATGTCGTGGCCACTCGATCGATTCGCTAGGCCTTGTGAGTTAACTTTTTTCGTCTATTGAACTGATTCTACATATTCTAGGGTTTCAGTGTAGCTTCGGTTTGGTTGCTTAGAAAGTTCTGGTAGTGCAGATAAAGGAAGAGTAATTTAAACTGGATTTAACAAAAGAAGAAAGGAATTCGATTCTTGTTTAGGTTTTCAGACATAACATTGGAAAATATAAACATTATTTTCCTTTACTATTTATTTATTTATTTATTTATTTTTGTGAGTTCTTATTTTGGTATTTTTTTGCCATGCTTTGTTGATTGTTTGTTTTAGGGTTTCTGAAGAATTTTCAGAAATATATATATGAGAATGAGAAGAAAAAAAATTAGAATTTGATTTTCACTTTTGTTTTTCTTATTCTTTCTTTATCTAATAACACTACTTGTTTGTAATTGTAATCCTCTGGTATATGTTATGAGGCAGGCTTTGAGTTTTCAGGCAGTGATGAGAGGAGAGAGAGGAAATCTGATTTCGAGAACTCAGAGGATGAAAGGCGCACAAGAATTGGATCCTTGAAAAAGAAAGCGATAAATGCATCTACTAGATTTAAGCATTCTCTAAAAAAGAAGAGTAGTAGAAGGAAAAGTGATGGCCGTGTCAGCTCCGTATCCATCGAGGATGTTCGTGATGTCGAGGAGCTACAGGCTGTTGATCAATTTCGACAAGCATTGGTTATGGAAGAACTACTTCCAGAGAAACACGATGACTATCACATGATGTTGAGGTGCTCTCCTTCTCTTAATTTTATGATTTTGACTGGTATGCTTCATGGTCCATTGATTAAAATCTTGATGAGAATTTGATTTGGCTTGATTAGGGAAAACGATAAGAAGAATTGTGAGTCTATTGGTCATGCTCTTTGTTTTTTTTTTTTTTCAACACATGTTATTTGCTTTCCGCTTGCTGATGTGATATATCATTATATCCTTTTCTATATTGCTTGAAGCCTTCTGTATCATTTCTGCTGCCCTCCTCTTTTTTACTTGCCTTGCCAACTATGAATACTGTGACAAGTAATAAGTAGTTATAGCCTTACTTTTATGAAGGTTCTTGAAAGCAAGGAAGTTTGATATTGATAAAGCTAAGCATATGTGGGCAGATATGCTCCAATGGAGGAAGGAGTTTGGTGCTGACACCATCATGGAGGTAATTACTGTTAATTATTTGCCTGAAATAGTATTGGTTGTAATCCCTGTTTTTCACTGCATTTTTATCCTTATTTTTCAGGATTTTGAGTTCAAGGAGTTGAATGAGGTTTTAAGGTATTACCCTCATGGTCATCATGGTGTTGATAAGGAGGGAAGACCTGTGTATATTGAAAGATTGGGAAAAGTTGATCCCAACAAACTCATGCAAGTTACAACTTTGGACCGCTATGTAAAATACCATGTCCGGGAGTTTGAGAAGGCCTTCAGTGTGAAGTTTCCTGCATGTACAATTGCCACAAAGAGGCACATTGATTCAAGCATAACAATTTTAGATGTTCATGGTGTGGTATGTTTCTTGTGGTCACTCGTTGCCATGTTAATACCTGAATATTTGGCTGCTAGTTAGTAGCTAACTGATTTTTTTTTTTTTCTTTTTCTTTTCATCTATTTATTAGGGCTGTAAGAATTTTACTAAGTCTGCAAGGGACCTGATTATGCGACTGCAAAAGATTGATGGTGACAATTACCCTGAGGTCTGCCATCTCAATTTGCTTGCATGATGAATTACGAACTCATGCTTCTATCAAAGTTTTTATATTATTTTATATTGAGCTGAAACTTTATGTTGTGATCTTTTTATTTTTGCAGACTCTTCACCAAATGTTTATCATCAATGCTGGACCTGGGTTTAGGCTGCTGTGGAACACTGTGAAGACATTTCTGGATCCCAAAACAACTTCCAAGATTCATGTATGATAATACTTTTCTGCAATATTTTTGAAATTGAGTATACTTTCTTTTTTTTTGGCTTTTGACTTCTCATTCCATTTATTTGTTGGTGATTTATAATTATACATATATGTATTGTGCAATGACTTTAGGTTATTGGGAACAAGTACCAGAGCAAATTGCTTGAGATAATTGATGCCAGGTAAATGGGCTTAGAACTTTCATCACATGATATATTGTTGTCTTATCTTTATTTTACTCCATTTTGCAATACAATTTTCGCCATCATCTGTCTCGCTTTAAAAAAATTTATATTCTTTTACTATATATCACTCTGTGATTACCTCATTCTATCCAAAAGCTTATGGCGATATTTAAATTGCATTCAGTGAGTTGCCAGAATTTCTGGGTGGTAGCTGTACTTGTGCAGATCAGGGAGGTTGCCTTCGGTCTGATAAGGGGCCTTGGAAAAATCCAGAAATATTGAAGGTTATAAACTGGCCTTGGTATTTATTAAATGTTGTTAATGCTGTTAATTTCAAGGGCTTCATCAGCGTACTTGTTTCTAACAAAGAAACGCTTTGTTGCATGTGTTTTTTCTCAGATGGTTCTTAATGGTGAGGCACGGTGTGCCAGACAAGTCATAAAAGTTTTGAATAGTGATGGGAAGGTTGTCGCTTATGCTAAGCCACAATATCCAATGGTATATGATCTTTCTAACTTTT
This sequence comes from Fremontodendron californicum, assembly GCA_030761205.1. Taxonomy (NCBI): domain Eukaryota; kingdom Viridiplantae; phylum Streptophyta; class Magnoliopsida; order Malvales; family Malvaceae; genus Fremontodendron; species Fremontodendron californicum. The sequence goes on along the minus strand of JAULJL010000002.1, from coordinate 40,468,584 downwards.
AATGGTCCTTTTGTTCTGGCAAATTTTGATATTCCTGTTTCGAGGAAAGATTTTTGCATCATCTCATTGCTTATTGTGCTGTGTGAAGCAGTTGAAAGGTAGCGATACATCCACGGCAGAATCTGGATCAGAAGCTGAAGATATCACATCCCCAAAAGCAATGAAGAGTTATTCACAACTTAGGCTGACCCCTGTTCGTGAAGAAGTGGGTTTTTTTTTTACATTCTAATCTTTCATAGTGGTTAGGGTATGGAAGTACTTTGCTTGTAGCTGATAATGTGTCAGATTACATTCATTATAAATAATATAAACTGTTGGATAGAAGAGATCTTAACATGGAATTCTGCTTTTGGAACACTAAAATGCTTTGGAATACCGGGTTCATTAATATGAAAATGGTTATAAAGTTTGACTAGATGTTTTTGCTTTATTTTTGTTTGGATCAGCTATTTGCATTCTTTTTAGGGTTTTCTTTATTTTGTTTGGTTGTTAATTAACAATATGCTATGACCTTTGAGTATCATGATGACTTAAAAGGGTACTTTATGAGGACTTCATTATGCATATCTTATCAGGTTCTACACCCAAGTTTAGTATCATTGGCATTTTGGCAAAGTTGCTAATCCTCTTGTTTGGCTTTGTAAACTATGCAGGCTAAGGTCGTTGGGAAAACAAGCTATGCTGGTAACTTCTCAGGGTATGATGAATATGTTCCGATGGTCGACAAAGTTGTTGATTGTAGTTGGAAGAAACAAACTTCCCTCCTGAGGCCTTCTGCTTCCAAAGGTTAACAAATATAATCTTGTATACTGTGTTACCCTTTTAGATGCTACATTTCTTCTTAAAAGCTTGCTTAAACCTTTTATAACATGCTTAAGAAAATGAAATGCTATTTTATAATTCAGGTACATTAACATTGCCTGAAACTCCTAAGACCCCAGAAGGAATCCGAGCTCAAATTTTGCCGACACTTATGGCTTTTTTCATGACACTTTACACTCTCTTCCACTCAGTAGCATGCCATATAACTGGAAAGCTTCCTGACACAGTTTCTGGTCATTCTCAAAATGTTACTGAACTTACCCCTGATGCAACTCAAAAGGAAGAGCTTCACCCCCCTTCTCCAACTCCTCTTTTTACTCAGGCAGACCTCCTATCATCTGTGCTCAAGAGGTTGGGTGAGCTTGAGGAGAAAGTTGATACACTACAAGCAAAGCCATCGGAGATGCCTTATGAGAAAGCGGAATTGTTGAATGCTGCTGTATGTCGTGTTGATGCCCTAGAAGCAGAGCTAATTGCTACCAAGAAGGTACTGTTGGCAATCTTAATTTTTTTTATTATTTACCAAAATATGTCCATATTTCTGTTAGAACTCCCTAATCATTTTCCTGCAAGTAGGTCATTTAGACGAATATTGCCAGAGTGACGAATGTCTCAACCTTGGTACTTTATTTATGAATTGTTTACATGGCTACATAAAGCATAAAGCATCTGATAGTGCTAACATTGCATTTTGCATTAGTGCAAAGTTGGTAATAAATCTTCTTTGGAAGTTGGATTTATTACCTGTTATTGTGACAAACAAAAAACCCGAAGCGTTTAGGCTAACTGGCTCACCAGACTGCACATATTTCTAGAAATCTCAATTTCCTCTAGTGGAATATTTGTTGTCAACTGATTAATCACTTATTTTGGCATGCTTACAACGCTTTTTTAGATTCTTGCAGTTATGATCATATTCTTGCTTTCATTTTCTGAAAGTTTCATTTCTTTTTGCATGTACGTGCTGTATTGAATAGGCTCTTCATGAAGCTTTGATGAGGCAAGAAGAACTGCTTGCTTACATAGACAGTCAAGTGGAAGCCAAGCTGCGGGTACGTCATTTCATTTGTTTTCCTATTGTTGATGTTATGAGTAATTTTTGATGGTTATGTCGTATGTTCTTATCATGTTATGGTTGTGACTGATATTCCCTCTTTGTTTCAGAAAAAGAAGTTCTGCTGGTGATATGATTTGCCGATGGAGTAATGTTTTGAGTTCATTTCTGTTTTAACGTTCAACAGGCCTATCTTGATCTTGTGGAGGATTATAGTACTATAAGCAAATGTAATTGGTTTATCCGCTCATAATTGAATACAAATCCTATTGCCCAGAAATGCACAAGAACCTTAATGGAACTGTTTTTCTGTTGGCTCATTCCATTTCCCTTCTCTCTTTTCATGTAATGTTTGAAATTGCTGCACTTCTCAAGTATAAAAGGGTTTTCATATATATATATATATATATATATATTTACCACAAGAACTTACCATCGGATCAACCAAAATGTTAAGAGAGCCAACTTAAATGGGTCTAAACAGATTTTTTGGAAACAAGAAAATTTCCTCGGTTCTCCCCAAACAGGTTTCAAAGTCTCTCCGACCATGAGCATTGGAAACCATGACAGAAAATGATTGCGATTACAGGTTCTAATCTTCAACTTTTCACAAGGCATTGATGAAATAAACAGATGAAGAAAGAAAAGAGAATGATATAAAACAGATGAACTGCATTAGCAGGTTATATTTACACAGATTTTCAACTTTAAGCAACTACCTTTACTGGTAATCTTGTTGGAAACTAGGTATAATTACTGCCTAATTTTGAAGCTAGAATACCAGGATGTGGGCAGCAAAAACTTGAGAAAGGGACTGATTTATATCTTCAATCTCCTCTAGCCAAGATTTCTGCTATTCTTTTTCTTCACTCTTATTACCCCATTTTTAACTTTTGAAGAACATTATACACAAAAGTTAAGAAAAAGGCCAAACTCCATGGTTTACAGGGTCTTTGGAATTGCGTATTTTACAAAGCAAAACAATATACGAAAGGAATTCATCTGTGGGGCTGAATATCACCAATGCCACCAACATCAAAATTTCAGCTTTACCAATGGAATGGGTTCTGCAACCACAATCCAAGAAAATGAGATGTGAGATACAGCTGAATATATATAACTAAAGTTTGCATGATCTTATGTCTTAACCATTGAAGCAGTAAAAACTTTGATAACTTACAAACTTCTTCTTATTCTTCTTTTTCTTGTCAATGTAGGTTTGAAGCTCCTGCTGTTTATCAAAGGCTTCCTCAAGTGCCTGCATAAGCAAGAAAGGAAACAAACAATTAAAATTCAAAGACAGAGAGAAATACATGCTGATCTTCATCGGATTCTTCAGGATTTGAGTTTTAAGATAACCAAGCTGTAAGTATATATATGTACCTTCTTAGCTGCAGATAGCTCTTCTTCCAGGGTGCAGACCCTGCTTAAAGCAGCATTCAGCATCTCCTCTTTATCGGGTGGCATGGCTGCCGGTTTCCGGATGAGAAAACTCACCTTCTCTTCCAATTTAGACATGCGTTCCATCATGGAAATGTAGTCACCGCTAGTGATAGGTGGTGGCAACTGAGCCGCATGGCCTTTGATCACTGGGTTAGCATAGTAAACTTGACCACCATACAAGGCTGCTTCACTTAGTTTCCTTGGCATGCTTCGAGACAAGCGAATCATGGTTAAAATACCCATAACGAAGGTCATGATTCCTCCAAAAATGTTGCTTCTAGTTATTCCTTCAGTAGCCCTCCCATCATCCTTCACATGGTAACAATCTGCAGTTTTTGGGGGTTTTATTATACATTCTTAAACTCAAGAAAACCTTTTTTCTGAATGCAATATCAACTTAAAAGTTAAAACATTATGTTCATCTGCTCGTGGAACGTAATTTCGTAGCAGTGGAAAGTTTAAGGAATTAGCCCGTTAGCAAAAAAATATCTACCTTTGGACATGGCAAAATTTTCATCTCCCACTGATTTAGGCCAGGAAGCATCTATACCCTTGTCAACCATTGGAATAAATTTGTCATAGGCAAAGGAATCCTGGCACTTTTTCTTGATGGGAGACTGCAATATATAAAGACATGTACTCAGGTTAATAGATGTGATTAAGATTGAGAGAAAAATGACTTGATTATTTACAAATTGCAGTTTAGTTATAAGTTTATAACTTTGATAAATTTATCTCTCTTTATGTGGTAGAAGCCTAGAACTCCCTAGTTTCTTTGCATTGTTGACATGGCATATGATATTGAGAAAACTTACTTCAGGAACAGGAGATAATGGTGTATTCTCTGCATACCATTCAGCAGTGTCCATAGCTGTTTCTGCGTCGAAGAAATGGCTCGTCTTCAAGTTCAAAACATCGAAGAAAAAGTTAAGACATTCAATTTGTGGATACTAGATGTTGAGACCTAGGGAATAATTTGTAAAAAATTGAAATGGCAGAGGCTTGGCTAAGACTAGGAGTGACTACCTTTAGGCATGCTTTGCCCTCAATGCCTGACATGTTTCTCATTGTGCACTTGGACTCACCTTTTTGTACCTTCTAGATCATAAAAATGAAGTACTCCATTTCATTATTTCAAGAATAAAATAATGCAATATAGATATTACACAAAAAAAAAACCCATCATTCTTTAGGTGAATACCTTTAATATTTCTGGATCTTTCCATGGACCCTTGTCAGAAAGCATGCAACCACCTTTGTCAGCACAATTACAGCTTCCACCCAAAAACTCTGGCAATTCACTGTTGAAAAACCACAACAAAGAAATGTTTGAAATGCAGGCACATTTATTTGTCCAAACAACATAGTAAGAGAAACTCTTATTCCCCCTAAAAACTGAGGAGAATATAGAGAGAAACAGCAATGGATTCAATTGGTCGAGAAGAGACTCACTTAGCATCAATTACTTCAAGCAATTTGCTCTGGTATTTGTTACCCAAAACCTGGTGAATATAATATGACATAACATAAAAGTTGTTTAGCAACATTACAGTACCAAAATCAAATCTAGTTTCAGGTAAATTGGTGATTTTATACTTACATGGATTTTTGCAGTGGTCTTTGGGTCAAGGAACGATTTAACTGTGCTCCATAAGAGCCTAAATCCAGAGCCAGCATTGATGATAAACATGCGGTTCAGAGTCTGCAATAGAGAAAAACATTCAATTAGCTTCTTCTTTACTGAAAAACTTTCTTGCTAGAAAGAATCTCAGGGCCAATTAAACTGAGCTTATGGAGCAAAACTACCTCAGGATAATTGTCACCATCAATCTTCTGAAGGCGCTGAAGGAGCTCCCTTGCAGCCTTGTTGAAGCTTTTAAGCCCCTGAAAGTTCATTTATGATACATCGGTATTAGAAGTGCAATGAAGCAAAATTTGGAGAAAAATAAAAATATAAGCAACAAATTTCACATACCACTCCTTCCACATCCAATATGGTTGTGCTTTGATTAATCTGCCTTTTTGCTACAATGGATGCAGCAGGAAACTTAATAGCAAAGGTCTTCTCAAACTCTTTTACATGGTACTTCAGGTAGCGGTCTATTGTTGTTACTTGAGTCAGCTTGTTAGCATCAACTTGACCAAGTCTTTCAATATAAACAGGTCGTCCATCCTTATCAACTCCATGATATCCTTGTGGATAGTACTTAACCACTTCATCGTATTCCTTGAAATCAAAGTCCTTAACAAAGAAACCCCGAAAGAAGAAAATTCAGATGCAAATTAGAAAAGTTGCAATATATAGTGTGCAATATGGAAGCAGTCTGTCTCTATGTTAATCGGACTCGGTGTGAGTGTCGGATTAGGATATGTTTGATTTATTTTAAGTTTTTTCATATATTTGGAGTGTTCTTGGGAGATCATATCCCCATACCCATATCCAGATATGCATCGGACACGGGTGTCGGACACATATACTTCAAGAAAAATGAAGAGTCGGAGCAACATATTTCTGTCTAATTCAATTTTTCCTTTTCCTTTTAAGTAACCAATATATACCTCCATGATTGTGTCAGCCCCAAAATCCTTCCTCCACTGGAGCATATCAGCCCACATTTGCTTTGCTTTATCAAGATCGAATTTCCTGGCCCTCAGAAATCTGTATCATCAAATAACGAGTTAATTGCCTGGTCTTTCATCCAAAGCTAATGTGCGGTAGAATATCTAATACCTATGTTACTCGGACTCGGGTGTGAGTGTCGGATACGGGTATGTGTCCGACATGGGTATGTTCAATTTTTTAAAAGTTTTTTCATGTATTTGGAGGGTCATATCCTCATACCCATGTCCGAATATGTGTCGGACACAAATGTCGGATACGGATACTTCAAAGAAAATGAAAAGTCGGAGCAACATAGTCTAATACCATTCATAATGAAATTACATTAACAGTTTTTCTGTCAAATTCCCTAAGCATTTTCTATCATCTAAACTTTGACTTTATTAATGCTTGTGTATCAACTTTTGTATCTTCTTTGTCCGAAGTAGTGAGAAGTAGATGGAAAGATTGTGACCTTAGCATCATATGATGATTATCATGTTTAGCAGGTAGTAGTTCATCTAAGATAAGTGCTTGTCGGAATGCATCCACTGCCTGTAGCTCTTCAGCATCAAGGTTATCCTCTATGTTAGAAACCGACATAACTCTACTATGGCTCCTGGTTTTCTTTTTAAGAGAATGTCTAAACTTGTTTGAGGCACTGATTGCCTTTTTCTTAAGAGACCCAAGCCTTGTCTTCCTCTCATCCTCAGAGCAACTCTCTACATCAGATTTCTCAAGACCTGTAAACATAGGATGGAAAAGCACTTGCAAACTCAAATTTTATATATATCAAGAAAAAAGCCTAAACAAGTCAATAAAGTTATTTATCCAACCAACTATATATGAGTATCCTGAAACAAAATAAATTCAAAAACAATATCCCATTGTTTATTCCTTGTAATCGATATTCTCATATGAATCTAAAGCTGCAATGTTTGTAGAAGACTCACCCATTCTAACTTGTGTTTCAACAGGTAGAGACAAAGTGTCAGCCATGATTAAATTTTTTTGCAATGTCGTTCGGCTCAGGTTCAAGAACTAGTACTCATACAAGTATATGCTCAAAACTATTGCGCTGGCCAACTAGGCTTACGTACACCTATAATCGCATCCAAACATCTGAAAATAAGCCATTGAAATCAAAAGGAAATAACTTGTCTTCTAAATTAATTAGCAAGTAATTTTCAAGAATTAGAAGCATGATATAGGGTTAAACTGATAAGAAATAATTGAAAATTCTAAGATTTTCTAGCAAACACTGAAACTCAAAATGAAAAATGCAGAGGGTTGTCATGTTTGCACATGTAAAGATCAAATATACCTACCAAAAAAGAGAAAAACAAAAAAGTATATGTACATTAATGTACAATATTTGTAAGGGGATTGAAGCCAAAACCAATGTCTATGGAGGATCAAAAAGATCAAAACTTTGAACCATAACTGAAGACCCATTGACAGAAATTTTTTGTGCAAGATGGAAGAGAAAGAGAAAGAAATCATACCATATGACAGCTGCAGGAGGCTGAGGGCTAATAGAGAAAGGGAGAGGTGTATATATCACCCCAATAAATCTCTTGAATAAGTGGCCCTTAGAGATATCTATAAAAAAAACAAGAAGCCAGGATTGATATTGACAAATTTAGTTCTTCTGAAGATATAGATTGTTTTAACGTTTACTAATCTTGACAAAAGTTTTTTTGAGTTTCTGTTAGAGAGTTTGGCGATATGCAAGCTACTCCATTCAAACCTTTTGACAGTCTTGTATATTTAACTAACTTATAAACTGATTCCACCCTTTTCCTGCTAGAATTTTGCTATACTTCATTTCTTAAGTAAAATTAATTTCCTTTGATAGTCTTGTATATTTAACTAACATAAAATTCACCACCTATGTTTAACATGTGCCACACGAAATACGTAATTTGATTTTTCTTTTAATATATTTGAGGATGGGAGATTCGAACCCTAGTTGTCGAGCTTTGAGTAATGAAATACATATCCATCAATCATTAAATCAAATATCCCGATGCATTTTGATCCTATTTTGAACAATCCAATACATGTTATGTGACTCGTATATTATTATACGAATTATTCCCTTTATACCATCTAATTTTTCAGCCTTCGAAAAACAATTGAGATCCCAAATTGGAGATAAAACTTGTGTAGTTATTGTTAAGTTTCACTTCATATATTTTTTATTCAATTTCTAGTTTCAATGCTAAATTATCAATCCTTATTCAACTAAAATTATCCACCATGCATTAATAATTTCACCAGGAATGGGGTTGATGAAGTTGGACTTTTAACTTATCAACTTCAGAGTGTGAGGATATTTGAGAATCATCTTTAATATTATGTAGTTGTTTCATTGATTAAAAAACGAACTGGATCGGTCGATCAGACTGGTTGAATCGGGAATCGATAATCTGTATGGTCTGACGAGTATATTAAAATCGGATATTAATCGAACCGGTATAAAATCGGTTCAACCGGTAAAAAACTGGTTATATATATATTTAAAATTTTATTTGTAATTAATGAGATTTGAACCTTTAACCTCTTAAATTTAGATTAAAGATCATACTATTAAACTAAATGCATATTTTTGTTAGTTATTAATTATATTTAGTATTTATTTAATATTAAATTAATTTAGTGTTTAAATATAAAAAAATAATATCAAATCAGCTGATCGAACCAGTTGAACTAAAAATAAGAAATTTGACCGATTCTATATCCGATTTTATTTTTTTAACATTGGTTTCATTTTCCATAATGAGTTGGTTGTTGAAGTTTGGGGGAGGAAAGTCAATTTGCTTACATGAGTGGTGCTCCACTAAGAATCTTTCTTTTACTGCTTAGTGCTAACTAGTAATTCTTTTTCATTTTTCTTAATTATCATGTTTATATTCATCCTAGAGAAAATTAAAAAAAAAAGAAAAAAAAAAGAAAAGAAAAGCTAGCTATTGTGAAGATTATGTCATCCACCAAGTCAATTCAAAGGACAACCTCTTCTTCATGTTTTTTGATCATCCAGCAAACTAGCACTAAGAGGCTACATGATGACTCCAATATTTTAACTTAAAAAATTTTAGGCCAACTGGCTGAAAACAGATTAAAAAGATTCATGATGATTTTTCTTGTTTATCGCAGATTCTTCAAGGAATCAAGTTGGAGAGATTAATTTGTATGATATTTAGCCTCAAAATTATAGGGGAATGCTATTGAGACACTTCCAAAAGTTTTGGGTTTAAGCCAAAATATCAAAACTTTGCTAGACAATTGGTAGGGCAAATGTTAACTAAGGTAAGGACTGAAGACCCATAAATGACCCATAGGGTATTGAAAGGGAAATTAAAAAAAAAAAAATAGAAAAAAATGAGTTCGGAGGTTGACCTACTCCCTTTTAAAAAAATATATATAAAACAGGTCGTTGTCTAATGATCAGAAAAAAAATTATAGATATTAAGATTCGAATTTCAGATTTATTGAATATAATCTTTTAAAAAAAAATTACATAAACCAACCTAATTAACACTAAGATCCTATTCTCAATAATTTAACAAATGCATTCTATTTTGTAGTTACATTTCCTCCATGTTTTTTTAGATTTCATAGCTGAGGTTTCAAGTCAACACTTCAACTACTACTCCTCCTGGTCCTGGGTTGACATATCAATGCTTTATGCAGAGCCCACTTATTGATATGGACTGAATAAATGTGTATAGCCCATCTTAGGTCTGATGTAGGCCCATTTTTATAGCCTTTGGCCCAGTTCTAAAACTCAAACAACAAAATCCTAATTAGGAATAGGATTAGGATAATCCATTAAAAAAACCAACCATTTTTCACTATTTCTTTTTCATTATACGTACTGGATATCTCAAAACTTTACTATTTTAAATTTTAATCGAAATGCTTCCTACAACATTGAAACCTAATTGATAATGACAAGAAAAGCTATTTTTCATTAATTAACCCACAGTGGAAATCTCCTTTCCCTTTTACTCTTTTCTCTGAAACTAGCAGTCAACAAACGCACGCTGCTGTATCTTCACCATCAATGGCGGCTACTCACCTTCTTTCTCACGCCCCATCTCTTCCCAAAACCCTAAACCACCCTTTAACCCAAAACCCATTTTCCCAACTCCCCTTTTTGCCCCTCAAGCCCTTCAAGAATCTCTTCAAACGCCACTCTCTCTCCCTCAAGGCTGTGCTTTCCCAAAACCCTGCTAAAACCCTCAACCCCACGTTTCAGCACTGCTTCACAAAATCCCCAGATGGGTTTCTCTACTGTGAGGATAACAAGGTTCAGGACATCATGGAAAAGGTCGAAAAGAGGCCGTTTTATTTGTATAGTAAGCCTCAGATTACTAGGAATGTGGAAGCTTATAAGGAGGCTCTTGAAGACTTGAAAAATTCGATTATTGGATACGCAATTAAGGCGAATAATAATTTGAAGATTTTGCAGCATTTGAGGAAGTTGGGTTGCGGTGCTGTGCTTGTTAGTGGCAATGAACTCAAGTTGGCTCTTCGTGCCGGCTTCGATCCAACTAAGTAAATTTCTTACATTAAACAATGCTTAGTTTGTTTCTTACTTCTATTATGTTTATATTTTTGTCAGTTACTTGTTTTTTGCTTCACATTTGGATACAAAAGTAAATAACTTTTTCAAAGATATAATCAAAATTTTTGTGAATAAGAAAACGCATTATTTTACTTTTATAGTGAGCAATTATGTTTAACTGTACATTTCATTTTACTCATTTGTTTATTTTTGATTGATTTCGCTTTGGAATTTTAGCTACCTTTTAGTAAGCAAATAGCTAATAGTTATAAAAGCAATTGACAAAAGCAACATCCAACCAAAGCCTTAGTTATTCATTTGTTTGAATGGTTAGCTAGGTGGTATTCTGAACCTTGGCAAATTGTTTAGAGGAAATATTACGATCCCAAAAGGAGTGCCCTGTTAGAGTAGGGTTCTAGGTGGGGTGATCTGGATATGGTCTCACCTTTTGGCAATTTTGCATGAAGTAAAAGCTTTCAAGATTGTAGATATGCTCTTGTGCTTGTCAGTGCTAGACTTTTTAGCTGTACTTGGTAATGCACCCATCATTGCAATGACATATGATATTTAATGTATCTATCTTGCTCTAACATGTGCCAAGCTATTTTAAATTAGTTTGTTATTCTTTCAGTAGGAATGATTTGGTGGTTCTTGTTGACTGTTTATTTAGTTTGATTGGTGTTTATATCTAAATGTATAGGTGTATATTTAATGGAAATGGGAAGATCTTGGAGGATTTGGTACTAGCTGCCCAAGAAGGTGTTTTTGTGAATGTGGATAGTGAGTTTGATCTGGAGAATATTGTTACAGCTGCAAGAATTGCTGGCAGGAAGGTTAATGTTTTGCTTCGGATCAACCCAGATGTGGATCCTCAGGTAATGCAGTAGTTGTACTATTAAGTGTTAACTATCTGGACATTGTAATGTATATGATTTAAAATTTTTAATTTTATAACAAATCAGATAATTTTTTAGAACTAAATTGATTAAACTTGGTTTTGAGTTGACCTTAGCAAATATAGGTGCAAATAAAATGGTTTAAAACAAAATGGAACTTGCTTTGTAGTGTAGTTATTGTATGGCACAGTTCATGTCTTGTCCCTTAAAAGCAGAAGACTGAAAGATGTGATACATGATAATCTAGTTGAGCTGCTATATATGGCTTTTTCATAGTAAATATTGGTTTATTGAAGTCTGATCAACAAAAATTTCATCCCAGCTTTAGGACAACCAACATACCTTCTTGACTTCTATTATTCAATCTCCATTTCCAGGATGGCTCTCTGACCATTAAACCACCTCATGTCTGCCTTTTTATTCCATTTTTCTCTTGCACCAGTTTCAGTGTACCTCAAGAACCAGATTATTGTTCCTTAGCTTGAAATCATCCTGCCTACTGCACTCCATTCTCAACTTTCAAGTTGATGATCGATGATAGGAAGGCTAGTAGATTTACTCAAGATAATTTTTTTTTTTTTGTTGAGGATTACCTTGATTCAAGGAGAAGACACTGTAAACATTAGAGAAGGCCACTAAAGACTTTAAGATTTAAGAGATACTAGGAGCACGTTTTTTATCTGAGTTTAAGATTTATGTGTTTTAAATGACTTTTCTATTATTGTGTAGGTCCATCCATATGTTGCTACTGGGAACAAGAACTCTAAATTTGGTATTAGGAATGAGAAGCTGCAGTGGTTTCTGGATGCTGTAAAGGCACATCCTAATGAGCTGAAGCTTGTGGGGGCCCATTGTCATCTTGGTTCAACCATTACCAAGGTATCTCAACAACATTATGTTTAGCTGATTTAACTTTCCGCAAGTTAGATCTGGTAAGAGAGAACTTTTGACGGCAGGTTCACAGTGGTTAACCCAAAAATTTTCTGATGACCAAGTTGACTGGTGCAAGATCAACTAGTACTTGTTTGTTCTAAAAGTTGTTTCTAAGTTACTCGTATCACTCCTTCAACTTGGTTTATTTTATGTATTCAACATTATTTTTGTCTTAATCTAGTTCACGAATTGCACATCAATGCTATTGCTGCTCATGCAAGTTCTAATTTGAAGTACTCATGTAATGTTGTTCAGGTGGATATATTCAGGGATGCTGCAGTTCTTATGGTCAATTACATCGACGAAATCCGTGCCCAAGGTTTCGAAGTTGATTATTTGAACATTGGAGGCGGTTTAGGGATAGATTATTACCATAGTGGTGCCGTCCTTCCCACACCAATAGATCTCATTGACACTGTAAGGCTCAGACTCTAAATCTTGCAATTTGTTGTCACAATGCCTGTGGCTTATTCATGCATGAATTATTTGGCTAGCTGGTGTGAGAAATAGGAGTTCCATACCATAGTAGTCACATTTTGGCTGGAAACTTAAGGGTTCACTTTATGTCTTCTTCATGCTTTACATGATTCATCAGCTTGTATAAAGTTACTTTATTCAATAAAGTAACCAGTGCATCTTAAGTTTCAGTTCATATACTTTCTAGTATAAAAATGTCTTTCATGTTTGAATAAAATGCTATGATACTTAGCATGGCCATCATCCTTGTTTGGCCATGTATGAAGCATCAACATTCATATGCTAGGAGTGTTAATTTTGACTAATATTAGTATTTTTCTCTTGGCGGTGGTTCGTGTAGGTCAGAGAATTGGTCCTTTCAAGAAATCTTAATCTCATCATTGAACCAGGGAGATCACTCATTGCAAATACTTGCTGCTTAGTAAATCGTGTCACTGGAGTCAAAACTAATGGAACAAAAAATTTCGTTGTGATTGATGGCAGTATGGCTGAACTTATCCGTCCTAGTCTTTATGATGCTTACCAAGTAAGTATTAGTAAACCATGTCCATTATGCAGAAATATTGATCCTTCAGATGTCAGACCCTCTTCCCCCCCCCCCCCCCCCTCCCAAAAAAAAAAATCCTTCCTTAAATGTTGCTCAACGTCAGACTGTTTGTTATTTGAAAGGTATTATATCATCAGCTATCAAGTTCGAGCTTTGATGAATCCATGCAAATACAGTCAAAATGTATCTAGCTGTCAGTTTTAACCATGTCTTAGTCCTAGGTGCCATCGGTTGAACATGTGTCAAAGTAGTTGATTATCGGCTGTCACTCTCACCACCTTCACCTAACTGTTAATCTATGTTGCAATGCAGACCTATTTAGTTTCTGTTTTTAGTATATTTTTTAAAACCTTCTAAAGATATGAATTGCTAGTCACCCACATCAAATTTCATTTTGTGTCTTCTGAATTATACATTTATATCCATACAGTCTCAATGGACCCATTCATATTGATTGCAGCATATAGAACTGGTTTCTCCTGCACCTCCTGATGCAGAGGTTTCTACTTTTGATGTCGTCGGCCCTGTTTGTGAGTCTGCAGATTTCTTGGGAAAAGAGAGAGAACTTCCAACCCCAGCTAAGGTATTTTATCTATAATAATGGGATGGTTGGATCATCAATCTTCCTTTTAAGATTGCCTTATGATAAGTTCTATTTTTGCAGGGGACTGGCCTAGTCGTGCATGATGCAGGTGCTTACTGCATGAGCATGGCATCAACATACAATCTCAAGATGCGCCCTCCTGAGTACTGGGTAACGAACTTTAACCTTGTTTATGACTTTATGTTGCAAGTTTTTCATATTTTGAGATCTTTAATCTTTAGTAGTGGCTATCTTCATCAGCATGATCTTTTTGTTAGCCACTATTTTGTGTTAAAATGAAAAATCTCAGCATTATAAACACATGATTCTCACCAAACAACTGCATTAGCTAACAGTTGATAATTTCCATAGAAAAAATATAAATGGGAATTTCAAACTCTAATGTTTTCAGGTTGAAGAAGATGGATCAGTGACCAAGATCCGGCATGGAGAGACATTTGAAGACCACATACGGTTTTTCGAGGGTCTGTAATTTGATTAAAAACAAAGAAGCCTGTCAGTTTGAGGCTTGAAATTGGATCTGGTTTTGCAAAATTCACGGATTTGTATTTGAATTTTCATTTAATAAGCTGCTGAATTTGGTATGATTTCATTTTCTAAGCCTATACGGTGGGGTAATATCATAGAAGAGGAACTTGCACAAGAGTATTTCTTTTACAGCAATTTGCTACATTTTTCCTTCCAAGTGCTATCCTTTCAACTAACCAACCAATAACATATTTTCTTCTCAACAACAAAGTCCAACAGCCAAATGGGTCACTTTTTTTTCTTCTTCTTTCTTTTGTACAAATTATTAGATGAACCAAAATTGCATGAATTTGCATCACAAAATTATATTCATTTTCCAAATTTGTTTGTGACTTGAACAGTTTATCATTATTTATATACTTACAATGAAGCTTGGCTTCATTTTTCAAGCGTGCTAATGAGCATTAGAACAGACAGCTGCTATTTATCTGAATTCTGGAGTTTGGAAATTGGTAGCAAATTATTAGAAGTTTCTTTTAAGTAGCTCCCCACCCCCTGGATGTAGGCAACAGAAAACTGAACTAGACATGTCTGCCAATTGTCTAATATTGATTCAAATTCTGATAAGTGCTGATGAGAATAAATCTAAACCAAGTGGGGAGACAAGATTTTGATAATTATCCAAAACAAAAAAGGAAGACACAATTATGGATTTTTTTAACTCAGAATTTATACCCAAACCCAACACCTGAGTGAGTTAAACCTAGCTGGCCATACCTACCGTTACCTTCTGCTCTTCTTATCCCATTAAAATTTAAAGCCAAAAAAAATATCAGTCTTGTTTTGGCTTTGATTTGAAGATTAAGGTAAAGCTAAAGTTGCTTTTTTCCAGGTGGATTAGTCCTGTGCAAAGGTTATGGAGGCCTCACCAGTAAAAAAAAAAAAAAAACTACATTGCTTTGCTAGTTTAGCTTTAGTTTTGCCCAATGATACTTAAATTCGGAGTGAATGTAGGATACAGATATGTGTTAAAACGGATATATTCAAAAATTTTAAATTTTTTTCATATATTTAAAAGATCATAATCTATTAATCATGTTTGAATATATTTTTGATATAAGTGTCAGAAACGAAGATTTAAAAAAAAAAAAAAAAAAAAAAGAGTTCGAGTGTCCAATGACTTGAAGTTCGAATTTCTCTAGTGGCAATTCGGCATCTAAAGGATATAATTTTCATTGAACAAAATTTGGAATACATTCCGAAACCATGATGACATATGGGCATTAAAAAAAAAATGGGGCATATACTGTAGGGTGGGTGGTAATACAGTTGGAAAATTTTCTTATCTGCATAAATCCAATTTTCAACAAGATAATATCTGCAATCTAAAACAGAATACTCCTTCGCTTTTCACATCACTCAAATAAGGTTCAGATTCGTCGTTTTTCTAACGTCTACACTGGTTTTGTTGAATAGCCAAGCATCACAGTTTCAAGCATTTCGAAAGAAAAAATGTACCAAAGTTTTAAACCCAAGCTTGAAACAAGGACAATAGGGATTGTCTCATTGAATATCATGTTTAATTTACCATGTACATAGCAGTATAGGGTAACGAAAGGAAAGGCAAAATCAAAAGCCCAAAAACAATCATAAAAACAGGAAAAAGGAAGCACCAGGATTTGTTTTGTCACTGTAAATCTTTCCAAATCACTGAGTACTCTTCTTCCCTTAGAAGCTTTTTTTGCCTGGCAATGAAAGCCTCAACCGTGTTGCGAAACTGCTCACTGCTCATTCCATCTTCAGGATATGAACTCTTCACCATTTTCTCATCAGAATCATTGTGTTTTATGTACTTCTCTGACTCCAATCTCTTGAGTTGCTGACAAACTTTATTGCAGTTCACCGGCTTAAGCTTCTCTGATTGAGTTCTTCTATAATTCTTTGTTCCCTTTGAAGTATGCACGTTGAGACTAACTATTTTCTCTTCACCTACACTCTTCTTCTTGCTTTGTTTTTCTCTGCATTCGATTTCGTATCGATGAATTGCCCGACTTTTCTCGCTCCTCTCAACGAATTCTTCGTAAAGATGAGTTCCTGAAGCAGAATCTTGAGCTGAAAACTGCCCAGCCTTTGCAAAGAGAGTGATGACTATAGCATTCCCAACGATGAAAACAAAGCGAGGGCTGACGAGAACAACCGACAAGCCCCGAAAATACTCGCCAGAAGTTTTAACAGCTACTGGAAGATGAGTTGTGAACCTGGAAATCAATACTAGAACAACACAAAACTCAACAAACCTGAGCAAGTTTGCTACCTTGCACAACTGACGATGCTTCAGGATTGCGTTTCTCTTCTCAAGTTTTATGTCAAATGTATCCATTTACAAAGGAATTCAAGTAAAGTCTAAGCCAACAACAATTGGTTTTGATTTTTTTTTTTTCTCTCTTTGGGGATGATAAATTCAATCTTTTCTCACTCGAAAGAGAATTGGATTAGTATGGGGGCTTGAGCAGAAACTTTCTAAGTAGAGAAGAGAAGCAGGCTACTATAATCATGGTAGAAGGAGAATTTGCTGATTAAGTTGGTAGTAGTAAAAAGAGATTAAAAGGGAAGGAGAGGATTGGATTGAGAAAACAGAGGAAACAGAGTGAGCTATTATCTACTCTGTCTGTTCTGTATGGATTAAATTCTATTCTCTTTCCTCTTTTTTCTTTGGTTTTGGGAATATTTATGTTCTTCAATACTTCCTCCAAAATCTGTATGGGGTTGCTATTTATAGAGCAGAGGGATATAAACTTTTTTTTTCTTTGTTTTTCTTGTATTCCAATCTTTTTCTTTCTCTCTTTTCTTTTTTTCTTTTTTTTTGGGTTTGAATTTCTTTTGAAAAGGAAAGAGAGACACATTATAATTATATTCCTTCCATTATTTTACTACTTTATTGGAAAATATGCTGTTGTAGTGTTATGGGTTTTGTTTTTCCACAGCATTACTGTATTTTTATATAAAAAAAAATAAAAATAAAAAAGAGAATTTAGATATTGAAATTCGAATATGTAATGTAAGCATTATTGTTCTTTTATTCTGTGGTATTCTCATTTCTCTCCACTCCCAAAGTACTTTAATTTGGAGTGCTCCTTTACTACCATTCTTGAATGTCATTTTTTCCATACTACAACTAAGCATGTCAGTCAGGCAACAAGCTTTTACAAGAAATAGGGAAGACCATGAATGTGCTGCTAAACTTGCCTTTTTATGAAAGAACATATCCCTGCAAAACATGTGGATATCTATGTTACATGAAGTCGAATATATGTTATTGGATATTGTTATGTATATATTGACTCATTTTTTATTTAAAATTTTGGAATAATGAAATCCGTTAAAAATGATTAAAAATTAAATACATATACGTAGATATATCTTATAATAATATCTTAAATAAAGATCTATAAATGTAAGTATGTAATATCATATATATAAATAACTAAATTTATTTTTATATTTAATCATATCATTTTATATAAATTATTTATATTTAAATATGTTGAGGTTTGAAATATCAGACACGTATTTTATGATTTAATTATTTTTATATGAAATATCAGACACGTATTTTATATAAAATATAAAATTATTTATATTTAATTATTTTTATTTGAAATATCAGACACGTATTTTATATCCTATCTTACTAATGAAAAGTGAGACACTGATACCACAACCATCTACTATTATGATTTTTGAGTCCTAAGAGATTTAAGGGATTTTTTTTCAAATAAGCCAAGGGCAATTTTGTCCTACCATGAAAAATAAACTTATTAGTTTTTTTTTTAATTTTTAATTTTAAGTTATTTTTTAATGATGTATTTAAAAGGATTGATCTGCACGATAATTCACAAGTCAATTTAAGATTCATACCCGAACCGTTCGGGAAAACAAATTAAAAAAAAAAATTATTTTGTTAATTAATTTTAGTTTTTTAGTTTTATTTTTTTAAATGGTGTATTTAAAGAGGTTGGTCCACACGTTGACTCGCGAGTCGATTTAAGATTCATACTTGACCCTAATGGAAAAAAAGTAAAACAAGAAAATTTTTAATTAATTATTTTTAAATGATATATTTAAAAAGGTTGGTCTGCATGTTGACTCGTTAGTCGATTTAGTATCTATACTCGATCTGTTCGAAAAAAAAATAAACAAGAAATTTATTTTATTAATTTATTTTTAAATGATGTATTTAAAGGGATGGTCTGCACGTTCACTCGCGGATTGATTTAGGATATGTACTCGAGCTGCTCGAGAAAAAAAGGTTAAAAAAAGAATTTTATTTTATTAATTACTTTTATTTTAAATGATGTATTTAAAGGGTTGGCCCATATGTTCACTCGCGGGTCGATTTAGGATCCGTAATCGACCCACTTAAAAAAAATTATTTTATATTTTATTTTATTTTTAAATGATGTATTTAACGGGATTGGTTCGCATGTTGATTCACAAGTCGATTTAGGATCCGTACCCGACCGACTTAGAGAAAAAGTTAAAAATAAATTATTTTATTAATTATTTTTATTTTAAATGATGTATTTAAAGACTTAGATCCTCATGTTAAGTCGCGGGTCAATTTAGGATCTGTACCCGATCCGTTCGGGAAACAAAGTAAAAAAGAAAAAGAAAAAAAGAACTCGCTGCTAACTTATGTGAAAAAATCGATCATACGAGAGAATAAAATACAAAACACAATTTTATTTATTATTTTTTACCTCTTATAAATAAAAATATATAGTATGCAATAAAGTCTAAATATTTTTAAATATATATAAATAACATTTAAAAGTGCATTTATATTACGTAATTTATAAATAAACAATTATTATAAATTTAATTTTCATAATTAATAGAATAGAATATAATTATATTACTATTATTATTTTTTAAAAATAAAGAAATTAAATAAAAAATTATTATTTATTAAAATATAATTTAAAATAAATTTATAATTATTGATTAATTAAAAAATTTATAATTTTTTTTTTTAAATACCCCGACGAAGCGGGATCGTTTTTCTAGTTATTAAAGAATGAAGAGTCCATGTAAGAGAGGTGGATATACTACAATTATTTGTCAACTAATTTTTTTTTGTTAATTAAATCTTTAAGATTAATTAATATATTGTGTATAATAATTTTATATTAAATACAATAATTAATAATTTTATTTATGATTTTCAAAATATTAAATGAAATATTATTTTAATAATTAAAAAAGCTTAAAAAACTAATTATTAAAATTGATTTTTGTATTAACTAGTGTTTACTCTTAGAAGCAAAATATTAAAAAAATTACATTAAAAAAATCATTCATGAGAATTGTGAAGGGACATAAATAAACCTAATCAACTGCCAAGTAGTGTTTTCTACTTTTCTTACCATAGTGAAAAAGGAAAAAAAAAAAGAAAACAAAAATCCATGCATGATTAGATTGGAAGAGCAGAAAGAGTGAATGAGGTGGCAGAAAATTAAAACCCCAAAATGCTGACGTTTGCCTTGTCTTACTAAACTGTTATGAAAGTCAGCCACGTGGAATGTGAAGACACCATATGGCAGCATCAATGAGATTCAAATTCCGGAATTCCCGTTCCTTACTCACTAAGCCATTGCCACGACGTAACCTCTGCTTTATTTTTCTTTTTTTAACTGCCATTCAGTTATTCAATCCTCTGTGCCTTAGACCCACCAATAATAGAGTGAGACCTCCTTTTCTTTTTTCTTTTTTTTTTCTTTCTTTTTTTATGAGAAAAAGTATATTTAATCTATTGAGATTTGATAAAAAATATATTTATCCTTAAAGTTTAAAAAAGACCCACTTATCTTTTTAATGTTTAACACAAAATAAACTAACTCCTTAAAGTATTATTAATCATTTATTTTTGTTTTCATTTTTTTTACTCAATTTTTTTTTTTTTAAAAAACAAATTTATCTTTAATTACTGTTAAGTTAAATTTTAATTAAATTATATTATAATTCGAATATACATGTTAAATATTTTAAACTTATGTCAATGTGGATTGATTCAGTTGGTTGAGTACTCATTAACGTCTTGACAAACACTTGGGTTCAAGTCTCATCAGTAGTTCCACTTAGTGAGTGATTTATAAGTACCATTGTTAGCCTTATGTAAAGCCTGTGACATGTCCTGACTCTGAATTGGGTAGTCTCACTCACCTAAATTTTTTTGTACCAAAAGATAAAAATAGATAAAAAAAAATAAAAAAATGATAGTATTTTTAATTTTTAAAGTAAAATTTGAATAAATATTAATTTGATTAACAGAATGCTAACATAATTATTTTTTCAAAAGATAAAATGTGTTTTTCAAAATAATAAGGGTAAGTTTATTCTCAATAATTATAATTTTTTTATTCTCATTTCTTTCCTTTTTTTTTCTTTAATCAATTTCATTATCACTAAATTTTTTAAATAACAATAATTAATTAATTAAAGATGTTTTAATAATTTCATTTCAAAATTAATATATAATTGAATTAAAAATAAGTTAAAAATATCTAACATGCACTTGAATTAGAATATAACTTAATTATAATTTAATTTAATAGTAATTAAAGATAGACTAAATAAATTCTCATTATTTTGCAGTTAAAAAAGTTTGAATAAAAAATGAAAATAAAAATGAAAAACAAAAAACTAAAAATAAAAATGAAAATAAATGATTAATATTAAAAAGGGTATATTTATCTTTTCATTTAAAATTAACTTAGAAATAATATTTTAGAGAGTAAGTAGATTTTCTATCAAACTTTAGGGGGTAGGTGGGTATTTTTTAAACTAAAAAAGTAAGTGAATTTTTTATCAAATCCGAGAGATAAGTGTCTTTTATCTTTTATTTATTTATTTATTATTGATGCCACGTGGATTTGGGTGTTTTAGTTTTAACAGAACTTGATCTTACAAATGGGAACAGTTATAAGGAAATTCAAAAGCATAGTAATCTAATTTAGCTTTGTTATGATCAGAATTTTTCAAACCTATTTTTGAACACACATTTATTTTACATCCGTTAAGAATAAATAAATACTAATCCAAGTGAGTAATCTAGATATTTTGACATTTCTACATAAAACCCTTTCTATCATAAACTGTTTTGAATATATGAACACATCTCATACTCAAACTTCCAAGTTTTTCTGATCATTTTTCGTGCTTGATAAATCCAGTTCATTTTTTTCAAACAATTCTCTTGAACTCACAACTTCACTTCCTTAAAGACATTCAAAAGCTTTTAATTTGAAATCTTCCACATACTTTCTTTTTCCTTCTCTTCTTTAAACACTTGAGGGATTTGAATATGAGAAAAAGAATTATTGAAAAACCTCCAATGTCTCTATTTCTAATAGTTTTGGTTGAATCCGGTTCTTTCTCTTAGCTTAATCCAGATCCTGCTTGGTTAAACCTCAACAATTTTCAATTATTTTTTCTCCATGAAATTGTATGGTAATTCATGTATGTAAATGAGTATATACATAGTCAATATGGGTTTATTCAATTGATTGAGTATTAACATCTTGATAAATATTAAGATTCGAGTTTTACCAATAATTTCATTTGGTGAGTGATCTGTAAAACCTAAATTTTTATGTACTAAAAAAATGTATATATACATAATACATACACATTAACTCCATGAAGTTTTAATTGCAAACACAAAACCATTTACACTAAGCGTGACCTTTGAGCAATCAGAAATGACATTACTCAAAAGAAATTATTCGTAGATTGCCCAATTGAGGAAATCCTTTTCAATATAAAAGTGCTAAACCATAAATAAATAAAAAAAACTAGTGGCTCGCACTATTAAAAAAAGGAATAATATGTAAACCCTACTTGGAAATTGGAATTTGGAAGACGAATTAAATAAATGATTGGGCTTTAGGGGAAAGATGGGCTAAGATCTTAGGGCTCCATTTGCTCCTTTTATTTTAGGTTATCCATTCAAAGCTAGTGGCAAAAAACATGACCTTTTGAGCATATATATTCGGATGACAAAATTCGATCCGATCGATAGATTTTACATCGATCCGTTTCGAATGGAAATGTTTTTTTTTTTGGAGCGGGGTGGAGCGAAGCGGTTTTGGTAAATGCTTGCTCCATTCCGCCCACCCGACTTTTGAAATTACTATTTTATCCTTTAAAATATTTTATATTTTTTCTTATATATATTTAATATGTATTAGATATATATACTAAAATCATATATATACTAATATTTTATATCTATACTTTTAGTATATATGTATTATATATATTATATTAAAGATTTTTATATACTAAAATTATGTTCATGAATAAATTATAATATAATTTTTTACAATATTAAGTTAAAAATAATTAATATCAATTTGGGTGTAGTAGAATGGAGCACCGTGGAGCGGTTATGGATGTAACCGGCATCCATGCAAGAGTGGGGTGGAGGTGGATAAGGCAATATCCGCCCCCGTCCCGCTCCATTGCCATCCCTATTCTTGCTATTTAGTTCATGCGAAAAACTGGGTCCTTCTAGTCAGTTCATAAAAACAATGACAATTTGCCAATTTGTTATGCCCTATACTTATTAAGTTTAGAGATCTAAAATCAAGTTCAGTCGTAAAATAAACGATACTCATTAAGCAGAAAATGATAATCTTAATCATTTTCAGCTGATATAAAAAATATAAGATAATGACACAAAACTCTAAAATCTTCTTCTCTCATATTTGGCTGCTTTTGTTATTCCCTTTATTTTTTTTTTTTCAAAATTTTTACTGACTTAAATATTTGAGTACACTTAAAAATTCAAACTCTAACACTCATTTAACTATTCTCTCTCTTTTTTTTTTTTTTTTTTACATGTCTCTACTGTCCAACTTCCCGAAATATTTCGTCCACAATTCTAAAAGGAACCAACAGATTTAATAAAATATAAACCTTTCTTTTAAGAAATTAATAATAATATAACTTACTTGTAAAGGCTTTATAAAAAATAAGCATAGATAAGGCAAACAAAAAAGAAAAAGAAAAAACCCAAAGTTCCATTTGATTCATTTGATTAATATAATGTTTAATGTTTGATTTTTATTATTATTTTTTTTTTTTGGAGTTGATGGAACATCCAACTCTTTTATTGTTCAAGTATTATTTTTAAATTTATTCCTCAGCCGAGTGGGAGCTGATTCAAGAACACGGGAGCAAAGAATCACCTAAAATTCTTAATAGCTGATGGATTTGATTTCGGAATTATGCCTTTGGTTTGCTTACCCTAAAAATCAAATCAAAACACGTTGGATTCGTAGATTATTGAGTTGGATCCCACTAATTTTTTTTTTTCTGTGCTCCTTTTAATTTGATTCTCTTTATTTACCAACATTAAAAAAGCGTAACAAATAAAACAAATCCTTCATCAGTTTCCTGTTTCCTTTCTATATAAACAGGGAAAATAAGAAATGCAGAAAAAAAATATATAAATTCCGACCTGCCGGATTCGAACCAGCGACCTAAGGATCTAACTGTAAGACAACGCCCACTACAGTCCTCCGCTCTACCAACTGAGCTAAGGTCGGATTTGCTTCTTCTTAATCATAAAATTTTAAATCAACATATCCTAAACCTTGCATCTCTCAAACTATTTCTAAAAGCTAACTTGACCATCGATAGATCTGTCCAAGTTTTTGAGTATTTTGTTGGGCTTGCTGCAGTTAGGCTGTTTTCATTCTTAGTTGCTTTGGGCCATTATCTTCTGCTTGTCACTGGTTAGCCCGTTTAGCTAAACATCGGGCCGAGACCGACACTAGTTTAAGACTAAACCGAAACCTAGGTTAGGTTTACACTGTGACAATTAAACGACAGCCTTTGTAGCTCTCACCGCACCCAAAACTGCGCCTCCTCTCTTTCCCTTTTTCTTTCACTTTGAGCAGATTCCATGGTATGTCTATGTCATCTCCTTCCTTCATTCTTGAATACATCAGATTTATCAGTCTCTTTTATACTACTAACAAAAACAAAAGCCAACTTTATTTTTGATTTTTTGGCTTGCTTTCGCAGGCCCCAAAAAAAGACAAAGCTCCTCCTCCTTCCTCCAAGCCAGCAAAGTCTGGAGGTGGCAAGCAGAAGAAGAAGGTTATTTTTTTATTATATGTTTCTTTTATGTATTTAATGAGATTGGTTTTTTTTTTTTTTTTTTTTTTTTTTTTTTTTTTTTTTTGAGTTTGATAAGAAATTGGTTTTTTTTTTTGTTTTGTTTTGTTTTGGTATTAACAGAAATGGAGCAAGGGAAAGCAAAAGGAGAAGGTGAATAACATGGTGCTGTTTGACCAGGCTACCTATGATAAGCTTCTCTCTGAAGCTCCTAAATACAAGCTCATCACTCCCTCTATTCTCTCCGATCGTTTGAGGGTATTTATCATTTTTGCCTCTTTTTATGTTAATCGTTTGTTTTTGTTTTGTACTTTCCCTTTTGTGTGCAGATTGTTTTGCCGGATGATGTTTGCCTTGCTCTAGCATTTGTGATACCATTAGATTTTAGTTTGATGTTTGTTCTCTCTTGTCCGGATATGGAGATCTAAGTTGTTTTTTTTTTTATTATTATGTCTTGTTGCCGTTCACTGTTCATTATCTTAAAATTAGACTTTAGTTTCTGATTGCTACATGAATAGATTAAAATGGGTGCCTTACTTTGAAACTTGAAGCTGGATGATAGGATTTTTTCCATGGATTTATCCTGGTGTTTGGTTATTGAATGGCTTGTAATAGCTAACAGAAATAGAATGGTATCATAGGGCAGCTAAAAGCATTGAATGGCAATCTAAAATACCTTTGTCATAAGCTCTTGTTGTATGATTAATGTTTGTAGGGTTTAGAGTTAGGATGTTGGTCCTGACTCCTGAGTCAGAGTGACGTTCTTTTACAATATTTCTGCTTGTAGATGCATGAGTGAACTCTAGTAAATGAATGGGTTCGCTTAATCGGTGCTTATAGGCATTGATTAAGGATTATTTATTTATCATTTCAGGAAAGTTTTTTGCATTTAATACATTACTTTTACTGAATTGAATGAAAAAGTAATGCCTTAATTATATTTTTATTTATATATATATATATATAACCTTAACCAATGCCTTTAGGCACCGGTTAACATTTCCCTTAAATGAAAGCTGCATTATGATATTATGTCTAATATGGTTTTGCATGCACCTCACAGATTAACGGATCACTTGCAAGGAAGGCTATAAGGGATTTGATGGCAAGAGGATTGATTAGGTTGGTGTCTTCCCATTCGAGCCAGCAGATTTACACTAGGGCAACAAACACCTAGATGGTTTGTTATATTTTTGCTTAGTTAGTTCTATGCAGTATTGCCTTTCGCAGAGTTGACTTCTAAGTATCTTTTTTGCTTGAGACTTTTCTTCCGCCACTTTTTTTCTAGAATGTGTGAGCTACATTATCTTTTTATTGTTCTGATTTAATGGATACTTTTCAGACTTCCTTGGCATGCTTTTGGCTATTCAGCTTTCGTAAATTTCTTTCCTAATTAGTGTTTAAATCTTAAATGTTTTTTGTTTTATGGATATTGGTTGGGGGGGGAACTGAATGGAAATTTTGACTTAAGATGCCAAGTCTTTCTGTGTAATGAGAACTTGTAGGATTATGAGGAATTGCGACTGTAGAATCTCAGAAGCATTATTGTGAGGAAATGGGTTGAAAGATTCCCATCTTTCATATTCAGAAGACAAAATCGATTAGGATGTATTGAAAGCCTTTCATGCTTTAACAAGGATGCATTTATAGGTCTTCTTTGAGGAGCTTGTGTTGGCTGCTTGCATCATATTGATTGAGAAGTACTAGAGGGTATTAGATTGCTCATTATTGTAACCCAGTACCTGGCTACTGCGTTATCAATTGATTCACTTACTGACTATTCCTTATAGGCCTAGTCGTTTCACCCTGGAAATGGACAATGAGCCAGTTTCATGCTTGTTTTAAAATTTTGGGGATTCCTAACCAATAAAAACCCAAGTCATTTCTGCTTGCAGATTGTAAAGTATCTAACAGCAAGATGGTAGTGGGAAGTGAAAGTTACAACTTTTGTTTTTTTTTTTAAATGTTTTTTTATCACAGAAAGTAATGATTGATTACATGGTTGCACATTTACAAATGCATCCCATGTTCGAAAAGAAATAAGGAACCTTTGCATTCCAAAAAAAAAAAAACTTTTTAATAATTTGTATTTAGGCCTTCAAGTCATATTTTTTAAAGACATTATAAAAATGAAATAACACAAGAATTCTATAATCAATTTCGAAGTTAAGCACAAATTACTCACCTTGACTGTTTGAAATTAGAGGTGGCAATTGGGTGGGTGCGGGCGGGTTCGGGTCGGGTTCATTCGGGTTCGGGTTTATTCGGGTTCGGGTTCATTCGGATTCGGGCTTATTCGGGTTCGGATCCATCCGGGTTCGGGCTCATTTGGGTTCGGGTCCATTCGGGTTCGGACTCATTCGGGTTCGGGCCCATTCGGGTTCGGGTTCGGTCTGGGTTTGGGTTCGGTCTGGGTTCAGGTATGTTTTACATCATTTTATTTTATATTAGATGTAATCATTTTTACGTAATTTAAATATTTATATCTAAAAACAAATTATTAATTTATTATTATTTTTATACTTTTGCTATTATATGATATTTTTAATTATATTTATTTTTTAAAATTAATATTTGTTAGCACTAAAAGAATAAGAAATTAATTTGTTATATAAAATCAAATTTAAAATAATTTATTATAAAAAATATGATATATTATAAATTAATCATATTGATATTTAAAATAATTGATTTGATGAACTCGAATTTCAAAATATAAATATATTATAATTTATATTCACTATAAAATAAAAAACTTTTAAAAATAAATTTTGGCCTTCATCTATTCGTTTATATACTTATAAAATGCAAAAAATTTATGCTTATAGTCAAGATATATATATATATATATATATCTATCGAGTACTTATATTTTTTTCATCAGTATAAAGTATAAATTATAAAGTAGTACTAAAAAATATAATTTATATTTAAATTATACGTAATAAATATATAATTAATATGATTATTTATTAATATATAATAAATATACCCAAAACCAAAAGGCCATAAAACCCAAAACCCCATTAAACCCACCTGCTAAAATAAAATCCCATGAAAGCCATAATCCAATTAAACCCACTCTAACCTAACTGTATAAGTATAATCCAAAAGGCCAAAATAATTGAATTATTGTCAAATTTTTTTTACCCTTAAAGAATAATTGAATTATTGTAAAATTTTGTTCACATCTCTAATATTTTCAAGAATTTAAAATATTTAGATTGTAAATTCATCATGATATGAGACGTTAAAGTTATAACTTATAAGTACAAAATATAATTTACTTTTTGATAAAATTATTATTTCATCATCATATATATATATAATATATTAAATTTTAAATTTTAATTAAATTATTTAAAAAAATTAGAATAAAATTAATAATTAAAGTTATTGCTTTGTAAAAAAAATATTAATTAATTGCAATTTGATTATTTTTATTTTTAGTATTAAATTCGGGTTCAGGTTCGGGCCGGTCTCGGGTTCGGGTCCATTCTGGTTCGGGCTCATTCGGGTTCGGGCTCATTCGAGTTCGGGCCCATTCGGGTTCGGGTCCATTCGGGTTCGGGCCCATTCGGGTTCGGGTTTTTTCGGGTTCGGGTTTTTGACTTTTTGGTCAAATCAGGTTTGGGCGGGTTCGGGTTCGGGTTTTCCTGGGCGGGTTTTCGGGTTCGGATTTTTCTGGACGGGTTTTCGGGTTCGGGTTCATTTTGCCACCTCTATTTGAAATTGCACTGCATGTTGCATAATTTACCAAAGTTGCGCAACCTGCAATGGTGCTGTAACAAACTGTGCAACGTGTTTGGATGAAATATATTAGTAGCCAAAAATAAAGATCTAACCCGGTAATCTTGCCATTTTAGGCAGTTTTGTGAATTGAAAACATCTATTAAAAAACGAACATAAAAATAGAAAGGCACAATATTGAACCTTCAGTTCAGCCAGCAACTCCCGAAGGTCAAAGCGTTAGTTTTCAACGTGGTATGTCACGGTTGACATTCCTGTTTTGTCTCCGCACGAACGTGGCCTGGTTAAATCGTTGAAGTTCATCTCCAAATGCATGAAAATGAGAGAGAAAAAGAGTTAAGCATAACTGAAACAACAAAAGGTGTGAGGAGGAAGGACATAGTAGCCCAATACGATGCAAGAAACTAGGAAAGCGGATTTGCGACAATTGGAAGGTGTAACGAAGAAGACACAAGAAGAGACCGCCGCGGCTGATCACGTTGGAAACAACCCTGAAAAAGATCCTGCTACTGCTCTTCAACTTTTTCTTGATCGCATCACCATTAACAGTTCAATCCCTGGCATAAAAAACGCACCTGGTAGTTCTTTTTGTGACATTACATAAATGGATATTTATATTATAGACAATTGTGTTCATTTCCAAAGAAGTGTCGAATCCAACTTGGTTTCTTTTGATACCCAATTGTCGAGTATTTATGGTATTTGTGTCTTTCTTTCTTTCTCTTTTGTATTTGCAAGTGGTGGAGTTGAAAACTGGAGATACTGTGAAGGATGCAATTGAGTTGTTGTACACGAAGAATGCATTTGGTGCTCCCATTGCTGATGTTTTAGACCCTGATATAACAGTAGGCAGGTTTTCAGATCGGTATATTGGTTTCATAGATTTTGCTACCATGCTTCTCTGGTCCCTTGAGGTAATCTGATTTCACACATTTCTTAGACAATCACATTGTCACTAACTTACATCCAAATGCGTTTTGGTGTTATGCCCTTCTCAGAAATGTGAAAAAGCTCGTCTCCCAATTGATGGCCATGCTAGTGAGAAGAAGACTGACAAAAGCATCCTCTTGTCCTTGCTTGAACAGAATCCTGAAATTGGCCACACAAAGGTCTTTTTGCCTTTCTCTTGTTATTAATTCCTGTTTTTACTCCTTGGCTTTAGTTCGTGTTGAATTTTACCAACGGGGGCTGTGTGTTTTGTTCTGTATGAGACACAGGTAGGAGAGTTGGCAAAATCTTTCCTATGGAATCCGTTTTTCCCCGTACGGTTAGAAGATACCCTCTTTCATGTTCTGCTGCTGCTTTCGAAGCACCGGGTTCAAGTTGTGCCAGTCGTCGAGCAATCTGAAATTCAGGTCATAGGTTTTGTTACACAGGTACTTAAAATAAGGTTTTTCTACAAACTGAGCTCGCCAAATCATGTAATTGGGTAATATAGGTAAAAGCCAGAGAAACAGGTGGTTGTTCATTTCGGAAAAATGGGGACCTGTTAGATAATAGCAAATGTAACTGATTAACATTGTTAAAAGGTTTTTATCAATGCCTGTTTCAATCTATAACTTGTTGCCTTTTATGGTAGAATGCAGTTATCCAATTCCTTCTTCAATCTGATGGACTTGCTTGGTTCGACAGTATAGCAGAAAAGCCTCTATCAGAATTTCGGTAAGGAAAAACCTGGAAGATACTTCAGACTACCATGTTTCATTTTTGAGGAATCATGACTTAGTAGCATTAATTGTCACCCATGGTTTATCACATTCGCTATTCAGGTTTGAAAATGAGGAGAATGTAAGTTGTGTATATGGTGATGAGAGCTTGGCAAAGGGTCTTCACATCTTGTTCAAAAGTCAAATAGGTGCAATTGCAGTCATAGACAGACAGACACAAAGGCTTATGGGTAGTGTCAGGAGCAGTGATGTTTACCTTCTTCTGGAGAATGACAATCTCTTCAACAATAGAAAGTGAGCACTAAGTAACTATGTTGCTCCGACTCTTTATTTTTTTTTTTTTTAAATACTCGTGTCTGACGTATATTCAGACATGGATATAGGGATGTGATCCCTCAAGGACCCTCCAAATACATGAAAAAACTTAGAATAAATCAAATATACCTGTGTCGGACACATACCCGTATCCGACACTTTTATCCGAGTCCGAGTAACATAACTGAGCAATGTTTCCTTCCAATTCTACACTGCATTTTCTTGCCTGATACATTAACCTGTAAAAGCTATGCATGTTTTTACCTAATCACAGGATTGTAACCGTGGAGGAATTCATTCATATGGAGACTAGCAATCCAGATTCGGATCCTACTATTGAACGAAACATAAGGGCTTTTTTATCAGCAGGGGTTCTTCATCTACGAAACAACTACCTTCCAAGAATGGATTCGCCAGTCACCAATAAGAAAACCGACACTCTCAAGCAAGCAATGAAGAATGTAGCAGAGAGTAAAAGCAATTTCAGTTTTCAGGTTGATGATTTGCAGCGTCCACTTGGTGTCCTAACATTGAGAGACATAATCCTTCAGTTTGCTCCGCCTTCTATGAACTCCAATATTAATGGAGGAGGTTTCTTCGAAACTGCTCTAGAACAGACTGGCTGTCAGGTCAAAAATGGAACCCTAGTTTCTGATCATTAAATGCAATTGCTCCTCTGCCTGATTCAGGAGAATTTGTAAATACAAGCTTCCTAGCTAGTCCAAGCATCATTAATTATCATACCTACATAAAAGTTTTATTCCGAATAGATCAAGAGAAATAGAATATTTCCCTTTCACTTAATATCTTATTGGCAAAGATAAGATGAAAGTGGGGGTTTAGTTTTGTGACGATGGAAAGAAAATCTATAAAGATTTATATGACTTTAACTACATATCTGGCCCTCAGAACTGTGCTGATTTGCATCAGAATAATCAGGTCTGAATGGCAAGACTGGCTGATGAGTGAGGTGTACAACTTTTGCTACTTATTCTTGCTTTTTATTTTTATATTAAAATAATCATAAATATAAAAATAATTTTTTTTAATGAAAACAATCCATCGACATAGCGAGATCTAATTCTAATGAAATAGAAAGAATGAATGATGTTATAAATTACCAACATAAAGCACTTTATTATTTTTTATTTTATTTATTAATGAAATATTTTATTATAATTCACTGAAGATATATAAAATTTATATATTCTTTGTATTAAATACAAATTTATAATATTAATTGTCAATAAAATATTAACAAAAACACGTGTCACCTAATTATACAAATCCTAAAGACTACTTTATATTAGTGTTAAGAGTCTAAGAGACACAGATATGTAAAGCAAAAAAGAAGAAAAGGCTCTCATATTTAATTTTATGAATATTTTACCAATTTTATTTTTTCAAGAATTTATCAAATATCATCAAATATCAAAAGACTTGATAATTTGGTCATCCTCAATTTGTTTTATATAGTACTATATATGTCTCTTTCCCCCATTTTTTTTATTTGACTGAAAATAAAAATCAACCGTAAAAAACTAAAAACTAAAAAAAGTGAACCCATCTCCAAATAGATCTGCTCGTTTCTCGCTTCTCTCTTCCTCTTGTCAAAAAAGAAGAACAATTTGGAGCCCAAAGCTTAACAACGGAGAGTCGTTTGAGGTCAGCCTTTTTTCTACTTCCAAAATTTTATCTTTAAAAGCATTTCTTTTAAGTTTTGTATTGATTGCTATTTTTAAGGATCTGAACTCGTTTTCTTTAAGCATTCAATCATTTTTTTTATTGTTAATAGTAGATTCCTTCTTTTCAACGATTTTATGCTTTGTAAATCTAGGGTTTTGGTTGTTCTGGATCTGGGTTTTCAAAGCTTAGTTGTTTTTATTTTTATAAACGCTAGGTTATTGTTTGGTTGGCGAGAAAGCTGAAGGAAAGTTTTGGGATCTCATGTTCTTTTGGTATCTTTGGGTTTTTGGTGATGGGTGTTTGATAATTTGTTGCGTTTAGTTGATGGGTTTTTCTTTTTACATCTGTTCCAAGATTCTGGGATGAAAACTTTTTTTTTTTTGCATTTTTCTTGGTAAACAAACATACCATTAGGGTTTTCTCTACATTGGATTCATTGATTGAGAATGACCAGCCACTTTGCTTTATCTTTTGTTTCACATGGTCATAAGTGGTGATATCTGATGATTTACTGCTAGTAGTGCTTAAATTGATGGAGTGTTTAATTAAGTATCGAGTTTACGAGTGTTTACTTATAACTATGATGTTTTTGGGAACTTAATGAATCTTTGTGCTTAAGTTGATTGGATTCTTCTCTTATGATGTAGGATTTGAAGCTGATATTGAATGGAGGGAATTGGAGGTGACGGTGCATCAGTGGCCTCACCTTTGCCTCAATGGGGGCACGATACTTGGAGGATATATCAGTATTATCTGGATAAGACTACTCCTCATACAGCTTATAGGTGGAGTGGAACCCTTGTTATAGCAGCTATCTACTGTTTGCGGGTCTATTATGTTCTGGGGTTTTACATAGTTTCTTATGGCCTTGGGATCTACCTGCTGAATTTGCTTATTGGGTTTTTGTCTCCTCTGGTTGATCCTGAACTTGAAGCTTCTGATGGGCCTCTACTGCCAACAAAAGGTTCAGATGAATTCAAGCCGTTTATTCGTAGGCTACCTGAGTTTAAGTTCTGGTAATTGAAAATTTTATCTTTGGCTTCTCATCTGTAATGATGCTTTATAGACAATTTATTGGTGGTGTTGTTCCTTTTAGTGTTCTGTACCGAAATCTTTTGTGATATGGTTTATTAAGGGAAACGATCTACTCAAGGTTTATTGACCTATTTAGGCCAAGTCTAAAACATTGTCTGATTTTTTAGATAGATGGAAACATGCCCTTTATCATTTACCAAAAAAAGAAAAGATATGTGGAAACATGTGATGCCCGGTTACATGGTGTGGTCTTTTATGCCTTTTCATCATTGATGAAACTTGGGGAATATTAGTGCATGATTTAAGATTTTAACTTTAGATGGCTTACTTTATTGTGGGTATGATTTTAGTAGCTTGTACTTCAAATTGAAATTAAGGTGTTAGTTATTGTTATTCGCTGTTTGACTTTTTAAATCTCTTTATGGAGTTAAAAAAAAAAATTATAAAAGCTTTGGTACGTAACTTTGTTTCTTGTCTTAACTTATTGCAATGTAAGATAGCACAAAAATTTCTTGGACATAAACTTATTTCAAAGATTCAGACCTTTGTCATTCTACTTGGTGTCTCTTTAGCATGCTTGTTGATTCAGGGGCACAACAATCTATGTTACTCGGACTCGGGTGTGAGTGTCGGACACGGGTATGTTCAATTTTTTCCAAGATTTTCATGTATTTGGAGGGTCCTTAGAGGATCATATTCTCATACCATGTCCGGATATGCGTCGGACATGGGTGTCGGACATGGGTACTTCAAGAAAATGAAGAGTCGGAGCAACATAGACAACAATTCTAGCAAGACTGTCTGTAACAATCTTGCTTACGCGTACAAGCAACAACTAGCAGCAACAGTGTTATACTTTCAGGTTTCTGATTCTGGAAATGCTGGAGAACATGCTTGAAAGCATTTGCTCTTATCTGTCAATTCCATTAGCCAGTACCTTGTCAATCACTCAATCTCATGCATTTCACTGCTTCTTTAGAATGTAGAATATTTTATTTATTATTCCTTGTTTTCCAAAGAATTACAGCTTAGAAAAGTATTTATGTTCATAGCATAGAAATGCTAGTTGTGAGTGGACTTATGTCATTATTTGCCATAGTCAATCATATTTCTTCATCCATTTTGAAGTTTGTTGTCTTGCTTGATATCTGTATGAATTTGTGCTTAATGAATGGGCATTTAAGTATGGATATAATACTTTTTTCTTTTTTTTTTTTTATAATTTTTGCAGGTACTCCATGACAAAGGCTTTCTGCATAGCATTTGTCATGACTTTCTTTTCTGTATTTGATGTTCCTGTCTTTTGGCCTATATTGCTTTGTTACTGGATTGTTCTTTTTGCCCTTACAATGAGGCGTCAGATTGCACACATGATCAAATACAAGTATATCCCCCTTAACATTGGAAAGCAGGTGAGCTTCCAATGAATAAATTAGTTCTACTTTTATAATTGCAACTATATCAGCGAGTGCTTTTTGCTTGTATTTTTAATTACTAGGGGCAACAAGGAAGTCCCTACATTTGTCTGCTTGAAAGATAACAATCTTATTCTTCTCTCTTTGACAGAAGTACACCGGTAAGAAAGCTTCTGCAAGTAGCAGTCGCTCCCGTGGGGATTGAAGCTTGGGTTGGGTGGTTCACAGGGCAAGTAGTAAAGGACTTGGTGGAAAAAAAGGGAAAATTGGCATTCTGATGATAATTCATGATAATTGATTTTCACCTTTGGAGGAGATGCATTTCTGTTGTTATGGATTTTTAATATGCAGTTACTTCAAAACATAAGTTCAGTTGTCCCTGTGAAGAAAGTGCTGACATCCCAGAACTGAAACTCTATTGTTTATACACATGGTGATGAAGAATTGATCAAAGTTTTTGAGATTATTGGCAAGTAATTTGTAAAACACAGTATTGTTTCATTCCTGTGCTCTTCTATATTATAGAAGCTAATTGTTAGTGACAAGAACGAATTTCTTATGAGGAGCCATCTTTGACAGGTTGTAGCTGTTAATTTTCATTCTTTTTGTATGCGATTGGGCAAGTGTGCAAAACTGCAGTTCTTCCTTGCATTGCACGTTTATCCACAATTTAGAGCCTGTTTTTCATTCTTCCTTACTTGCATTGCAGTTCTTCCTTAGCCCTTACTGACACCACCCTCGCTAAAATTATTATTTTACTTCCATCAGAATTAGAGGGGAAGAAACCAAGCAATTTTATACTAGTAATTTGATTCTCAGTAAAATGATCATGTTAAAAGGAAAATTAATCTAACGAATTCTCCATGTGGTGTTTGTATATTCTAATTCCAAAAAAAAAAAAAAAAAAAGAAACATTTGGACAATAATCAGGTCATGAATGTCCATGGACTATGGTAAAAGAGTTTCTACTTAAGAGCGTGGGAGACCCCAAAAAAAAAATGTCCACTAGGCCCAAAGGTAAAGACCCAAGATGAAAAGCAAAAAGCCGAAAACCCTTTCTTTTATAAAAAAGAGAAAAAATTAAAATTGAATGATAAAATTCAATCAAAATCAAAATTTAATAACAAAATTTAATCAAGCAAAAATTAAAAAAATTAAATATTGAGTTAAAATATAATATAATGATTTAATTTAAAAAATACAATGATAAATATTAATTAAAGTAAAATATAATATAAAATATCTAATTATAATATAGTGATAAATTTATTCTTTTAACACAATACGTTATCTAGTTATTGTTTTAAGAGAAAAGTATTAAAACTCCTGAAGTTTGGATATAATTTTAGATACTTTCTTGAGGTTTGGATAATACATTTTTTTTTTCTTCTGAGATTTGGATAATACACTCTTTCCCCCATGAGGTTTGGATAATATTCTCTCCCCCCCCTGAAAATTAATATCATGTCAAAATTGCCCTTCTATGGTATAGAACATGTCTATGGTTGACAAAATAATCCGAACCGTCGAGTTAGACAGATAATTTCAAAAAATAACGATTCGAGTCGTGTTCGAGTCTACCATAAACCCGAATGGACCCGCCCCCATTATTTTTTTATTTTTCTAACTTTTAATTTTTTATATATGTTAATTTTATATATTATTAGGGGTGAGCATTCAGTTGGTTTGGTTGGTTCGGTTCCAAAATTTTGAAAATCGATTAAACCGACTAAACTTATAAAACCGACCGAACTGACCGACAAAGATTCTAAAACCGAAAAAATCGAAACCAACTTAAGTCGGTCGATTCGATCTGTTTAATCGGTTTTAACTGTTTAAAAAATAACTTATTTATTGTATATTATATATTATTATATAATATAAATGATATATTATATTATATATGATTTTAAATTATTATATAAATAATTATATTTAAAATAAAATTAAAAGGGTCGGTTAGTTCAGTCTATTCGGGATGGGATTGGGGTTTTTTTTGGGGTCGGGGGCTAAAATTTTAAATAAAATCGGATTCGGGACGGTTTCGAGTATATCTAAACGGACCCTTTATAGGGAAAATTATTAAAACCCCCATGAGGTTTGATCATAATTCCAGATACCCCCTATACTTTGGATAATACCCTCTTTTCCCCCTAAAAATTAATATCATGCCAAAACTGTCGTTCTATAGCATAGAACATGTCTAGGGTTGGCAAAATAATCCAAACCGTCGGGTCAAGCAGGTAATTTCAAAAAATAACGGGTTCGGATCGGGTTTGAATTTACCATAAACCCGAATTGACCCGCCCTAGATTTTTTATTTTTCTTACTTTTAATTTTTTATAATTCTATATATTATTAGGGGTGAGCATTAAGTAGGTTCGATTTCAAAATTTTGAAAACCGACTACACTTATAAAACCGACCGAACCGATCGACAAAGATTCTAAAATCGAAAAATCCAAAACCGACTTAAGTCGATCGGTTTAATCGGTTTTAACTGATTTAAAATATGGATCTTAAATTTTGTCCAAGTCCATTCATATTTGTAAATGGATAATCTAAGCCCGTTTAAACCGATTCATATTATTTTTTTCTATTTAAAAAAAAAATATATACAGTTATTATTTAATTTTTAATAATTTTAAATTTTTTTTATTAAATTTTTAAACATTGATAACTTAATATATTTTTTAATATTTACACTATAATATTATATATATATATTTAATTTTTGTATGACATAAATTTTATTTTATTTTATATATATATAAAAATAATATATTATTTAATTAAAAAATAGATCGAATTAGGATTTTGAATATTAAAATCAAGTTCCGACTTATCTTTTAAACGGATCTATTTTTTTTAAACATATTTTTTAAATTTAATATTTTTTATTAAAATTTTTTCAAATATAAAAGGATCTTTGAATTTGTACAAATAATCCGATGATTCGATAGGGTTTATTTGGAAGCATTGCCAGCAGCTGGCGTGCGCTGTGCGCAAGTACTCAAATAATTTCATTCAATCCGATTCATTCATTTACAGCTGTTAGGATTTTTTTCAGGGTGAATTAGGTTTGCATGCAGTAAATATGATAATTCATAAATTTATTTTATGTTTTAATTATTTTTTGTGTTATAATTATATTTAAATTATTATATATTTATATAAATTTTGACATATTTATATATTTATATCATATTTATATTATTTTTTATATAATATAATATTTTATATTATGTTTTAATTATTTTTTTATAATATTTTAAAAATTACAAAATCTACACGTAGATGTGGACCATCTAAAATTTGAACTAGGATAGTTAGGTAAACATTGATAGAAATGACTGGTGACATTGAAAAATGAAGATGGTTCAAGACAAAAAAATCGAGTTTTTGAAAGACTAGGAAATCAAACCAGATCTATGATAGGTCATTTTCTATAACACTATTTCAAAAATTTGCAAAAAAATATCATTGCCAGTGCCTTATTTTCCATAAATCAAGAGCTACAACTCTTGTAAAAGTCTATTCACCATAAAAGATATCAAAGTATGTATGATCCCCCTTTATAAAGGCAGAATATATGAAAATCATCTCCATGTTGTCTGATATGCCGTCTCTGCAACTCCACAGGCTGTATAATTTTACTACATTTTATATAAAACAAGAAACAAGAATAAAACTGTTAGTAAATCTTGTAGGCATTTAGCAATTATTTTATTACTATATATATATATATATATATAATACGAACAGAATATATATTATATATTATATATATCATTAATATATATACAAATATATATTAAAAGATATATATTTACAGTTTCGGTAGAACTAAAAAATAAAATATCGAGTCAAGATTGGACCTCTAATCTTAAGACGATTATTGCTTGTCCTTACGGTTCTTACAGTCTATTGCAATTTGTCTTCCAGGCTTCCTCGATAAAATTACAGACGAGAGCACACTCAAAGCAACACGGCGAACCAGAAAAGATGCCGGTCTCTCTCAGTAGACAGAGCTCAGAAAAAGCGGACAAAGAAGAGAATTTTTTCAGTAAATGAAAATGGGTAATAAAACAGACTCTGAAAGTCTGTATTTATAGATGCCAGAAAACCTGTTCGGAAAAGGTGAAATAGTTGAAAGGAGTCTGTTTGATCAGAACAGACACATCTCAAGAGATGAACCGGTTCGGCCAATAGACAGAAGACAAAACTGTTTGAACAGACATGAACTGATTCGGTTCAAACCGAATGAACAAGAATTATTCGGGCAGAAAAATAAAGTTGGTCTGGCTGGGCAGCAAAAAAAATATTGTTGACCGAAGCCTACGCCTTGATCCGGTTCAACATTCGACCTAGCTCAGCAGTGCGAATGTAGGTTCTCACCCACCATAAAACTTGGGTGCCCTTTAGGGCCAAACCTAACATGGAACACTAGCCAATATATACAACTAGCTAAGGATATACTTTGTTCTATGTGGGATTGTATACTAACCACAACTTCAACCAACTTTTTTTTCTATTCAAGTGGATGTTTAATTATGAGATCAATTTTTCATTCAACCATGATATCAATTGTGTACATAATTATACACCGTGCATCTAGTTATGACAACTTACATAATAAAATATGTATTTCGTATTTATACACCAAAAAAATAAGCATTGATATCCAACAAAAACTACCAATAACTGAGAAAATGGCTTGAAAAATTAGTAATATAAGTAAATCAAGTAAAGCTATAACACTCAAGTAAGTGAATGCGCGCATATGCAAGAGCTGCCCTACTTTTAGTAGTCTTTCTTCTACTTCTGGTTGAGTTAGAGTCATAATCTGACTTAATGGCAAAGAGACATAATTATGTGCAAGTCAAACAGCTAGCAATGGTACACATACGATCTGTTGCGAGGCTCTCAGATTGGACAGTAATACACCAAAGATATAATTCAATATAAAGGTGATTTCTTCAACTTTCCAGTTTTCAACTCTTGAATATGGCTCAAAGTTAACCAAGGAAGCTTCCACCAAAGCCACCAACCAAGGTCAATAATGGAGGCTACCACCAACCATAGTTGGTGGATGGTAGACCAAGATAGTTGGTGGATGGTGGCTACTTTGTTTGCCACTAGCTATGTGTTCCCACCATGATAGTTGGTGGATGGTGGCTACTTTGTTTGCCACTAGCTATGTGTTCACACCATGGATGGTGCCTATAAAAGGCCATGTAGAGTGAGAGAGAAAAATGTGTGAGTTAAGAGTTTAAGAGTTGAAGCAAATACTCTGAGTTTATTAGAGTTTTCTGGTATTGTTGAGTTGTGAGTTCAGTGCTAGCATAGCACCTTGAATTCTGTATATGTTTGTACTCCATCTCCATTAATACAAAGCTTCAAGCTCCTCCTCCCGTGGATGTAAGCACACTTGCTGAACCACGTAAAATATCGGTGTTTTTTCAGTGTGTTTAAATCGGTTTTAGTAATCTCGATTCGCTTCCGCACAACAAATTGGTATCAGAGCCAATTTTTACGTAAAACCGAGTTTGTTCGATTCTGTCCATTTTTCAAAAGTGCTCCAATTTGTGTTTTGAAAATACCAGGTTGAAGAGGTCGTCGAGAGGAGTGCAGCAGAATCAACCGGAGATCCACCGGACGCCGCACGCGCCCTGATAACTCGTATAATTATATAGTTTTTAGTTATGTTTTATTATTGTTTTGTGTCAAATACGAGTTATTATTGTTTAGTCTAATTGTGTTTATGATCTTTTATATTTTTATGTAATTTGGTGTTTTTCACAAGTTTCTTTGAGTGATTTCAGATTACTAGAATTAAGGGCAAATCCAGTTCAGTTCCAGTTCCGACACCTTTTTCCATATCAGCTATATCTCGAGTTTCACTGAAGCAATAAGGCTGAACTTTGTATCCCTGCAAAGCTAAGAGGCATATCTATCTTTTTCATGTTTTACACTTCTTGAAACGGAGTCGTTTTCCCTAGCGAAATCGACCATCAAGTTGGCTGATGTGCAATGACGTCTGTTCTGCACCGTTTTGGTATTTTGACCATATCTCCCGATCCACGTGCGCAAATGATCTGATTCCAACGGCTATGGATCCGTAACTGATAGGGGTATATTTTTCTAGAAGACCATTTTATCAGATCGAGCCTCCAACATT
This sequence comes from Fremontodendron californicum, assembly GCA_030761205.1. Lineage (NCBI taxonomy): Eukaryota > Viridiplantae > Streptophyta > Magnoliopsida > Malvales > Malvaceae > Fremontodendron > Fremontodendron californicum. The sequence goes on along the minus strand of JAULJL010000002.1, from coordinate 40,427,935 downwards.
GACAAAATCGACCATCAAGCTGGCTGATCAGAATTGTCATACAATATGACGAAAATTGTTAGAAAAATGCACCCACCTATTATACCTACCTTTGAAATTTGTAAAGCTTGTCTCTTGTCATTTAGCCCTCCAAAATGTGTATAAATAGAGGGCCTTGGATGAGTATTGGGAAACATTATACATTGGTAGGATATTAGCCATTGTAAAAAAATTCTCTAAGTTTTCTTCTTTTTTCCTTTCTCTAGTTTTCTTTTTCTTTATTTACTTATGCTTCTTACATTTCTTTTCATTTTTAGTATGTGTTGCTAATCATATTGTTGAGGTGATGAGGTGAAGCTCTTGGTAAATGCTAAGGTTAGTCTCTTAAACATGAGCTAAAATGAATCATCATTTATAAACACTAGTATAGATAATATTTTCTTTTGGTTTAAAATCATACTTGCAAAGTAGAGATCTTGATTCATTATTGACAATGAAAATGGCACAGTAAATGCTTGGTTTCATAATCTTGATTTGTTGTAGACATATACCTTGGCATAAGGAACGCTTGAACTCTTTTTATGAGTTTTGAGGACACCAAATGAACATAATATCATATGCTATGGACGTTGGACAATTTGGACTGAATTGCTAAACCTTCCGATTGGAACCTCCCTTATGTGTGGATTTCAATTGTGTAATAAAACAAGATTAATCTTAGCATAACACCAAGAGTGGATTCTCTAACCTCAACATCCTTTCTTATTGTTTTTTTATATCTTGTTTAATTGCTTTTATGTTATTTTATTTATTTTGTTCTCTAATATCTTGTTTACTTTCTTTGTTATTGATTCCCTAATATCTTGTTTATTTTCTTTTTCATATATATTTATAAACTTATACTTACTAGTACGCTTCCCTGTGGTTCGACCTCGGACACCCGAGAATTTATTACTTGAACATAACCTGCACTTGGGTTTACAACTCTGAATTGAGTCTCCATCAAGTTTTTGGCGCCGTTGCCGGGGAGGCAATACTAAGTATATAAGTTATAAATATATTTATTTTTATTGGCTGGTTATACCGCCTATATTTATTTTTATTGGCTGGTTATACCGCCTAATTTTCTATATATTTATATTTATATTGTATATTAACTTTGTTTTATTTTTATTGGCTGGTTATACCGCCTAATCTGTATATTAACTTTGTTTTATGCTTGTTTGGCGACGTGATTTTAGATCTCGTCGTTTAGTTAGATTTTATTGTGAAACTTTTTCAGGTAATCTTTCTAATACAACTCCGACCATGGCTGACAATGAAAGTGTTCATGCTGAAGATGAGAACAGACAAGTACGCACCATGCGTGACTACTTGCAACCAACTCGAAGCTCATCACCCTCTTGTTTTATTTTTCCTCTCAATGCAAACAACTTTCGTTTTAAACCAGGTATGATAGCTTTGCTTCCAAATTTCTATGGGTTGGAATCGGAAAGTGCTTACTCGTTTCTAAAAGACTTCGAAGATGTATGTGTCACCTTTAATGACCAACAATGTACAAATGAAATTGTCAAGCTAAAATTATTTCCTTTTTCTTTAAAAGATAAAGCAAAAATTTGGCTTCATAATTTAAAACCAAGGTCAATTGGCACATGGCAAGAATTACAAACTGAGTTTCTAAAGAAATTTTTCCCAACACATAAAACTACTGCTTTGAAAAGACAGATTCAAAATTTCAATCAAAATCAAAATGAAGCATTTTTTCAGTGCTGGGAGCGTTTTAAAGATTTGTTAAGTTCTTGTCCACATCATGGTTTTGAAAAATGGCGTCTTATTAGTTTCTTTTATGAAAGTTTAACTCCCGAAACTAAACAATTTGTTGAAACAATGTGTAACGGTGAGTTTCTAGAAAAAGAACCTGAAGAAGCCTTTGACTACCTAGACCATTTGGCAGATAACTCTCAAGCCTGGCACACAGATAATTCCTCTGAAAGTTCCAATAGATCTAATCTTGTTTCTAACAGAGGAAAATATCATTTTAGTCAAGAAGATGAGATAAAAGCTAAAGTAGCTAATTTGGCTAGAAAGATTGAAGCCATGGAACTTAGAGAAGTAAAAGAAGTCAAAACGGTTAAAAATGAAGAAAGTTGTGGAATTTGTGAAATCATGGGACACCCCACTTCTGAATGTCCAAACATTCCCATTCTTAAAGAAGCGTTGCATGATCAAGTAAATTCCATAAACACATTTAAAAAACCTTTTCCTTCTCCTTACTCTGAAACGTATAACCCTGAATGGAGAAATCATCCCAACTTCAGTTGGCGGAATAATAATCATGTTCAGGTACCACAATCTCAAAAGCCGGGCAACACTTTTTCCTATCAACCTTCACGTGTACAAACCTTGGAAGAGACATTGCAAGCATTCATGCAAACACAAGCAAATGTGAATAACCAAACTTCACAGGACATCAATGAGATCAAAAACACCTTGTCCACATTGACAGCTTCATTACGCACTCAAGAAAAAGGTAAGTTTCCTGCTCAACCTCAACCTAACCCTTCTACTCAATGTCTTGTTTCTTGCTCCAATGAAACTCAACAGGAAAATGCCAGTTCTATCACAACTCTTCGAAGTGGAAAGGCAATTGACAAAAACATTCCATCAAAAGACCAAGATCCTCTTTCCCCTCCGAAAAGTAATGGTAAGGATGATGGTAAGTCTGAACTTCTTGAAAATTTGGACAAAGAAAAAGGTATGCATCCTGCTCCTTTTCCTCAAAGGTTGCAAACAATAAAGAATTTGAATCAAAATGCAGAAATTTATGAACTTTTCAAACAAGTTAAGATTAACATTCCTTTATTGGATGCAATCAAACAAGTTCCATCTTATGCTAAATTTTTGAAGGACATGTGCACAGTTAAAAGGAAACATAATGTACAAAAGAAAGCATTTTTGACGGAAAGTGTGAGCTCAATCATTCAGCACCTTACTCCACCAAAATTCAAAGATCCTGGATGTCCAACAATCTCATGCATCATTGGAAACACTAGAATAGAACGTGCATTGCTTGATCTTGGTGCTAGTGTTAATCTTTTGCCTTTTTCTGTTTATCAACAGTTAGGTTTAGGTGAACTCAAGGAAACACCTGTTACACTTCAACTAGCTGATCGTTCTGTAAAAATTCCTCGAGGGATAGTTGAAGATGTTTTGGTTCAAATTGATAATTTTTACTTCCCTGTTGATTTTATTGTTTTGGACACACATCCTGTTTCAAATCCAAATGTTCAAATTCCTGTTATATTAGGCCGTCCATTTCTTGCAACTTCTAATGCTCTGATAAATTGCAGGAATGGTATGTTGAACATTTCTTTTGGAAATATGACTTTAGAATTAAATGTGTTCAACACTTGCAAGCAACCTGGTGATGATTCAGAAGTACATGAAGTGGATTTCATTGAAGAACTTGTTCATGAACATCTCACCACTACCACATTCCGTGATCCTTTAGAAGCTTATTTAATTGAATGTGAGTTTGATAATGCTTCAGAAATTTCACACACTGATTCTTTGTTAAATTCTTTTCAGGTTAAGCATTGTTGGAAACAAAAGTTTGAGGAACTTCCATCACTCACAAATGTCACTGTACCATCAACTATTGAACCACCCAAGCTGGATTTAAAACCATTGCCATCCGAGCTAAAATATTCCTTTTTGGGTACAGGTAGAAGCACTTTTGCAAAGAAGCGACGAGCAAAGCGCATGAGTTCAAATTGCCACAAATGTGCACGATGGACGTGTAACGGTAAATGTCGTTCTATTGGGATTCCGTCCTCTAATCGAGATGATAAAATTGAATTCATTAAGGATGGACTGAGTAAGGAGAATTTGGGTAATATCCAACTTTCTCTTGAGACGCATCCTAGTGGAGACGTACAAAGAGAAATTCTTGATTTATGGCCGCAATTCCAAAGGGAATGGCAACATCTTGGGAATCTGATGTTAAAAGACCCTGTTTGCCAGCTTGTAAGAAAACTGGATGGGAAGCATATCCTCGACTCATAGAAGGCGTTTAAGCCGTTTCTGGACGTAAAACCAGAGGAAGATGTGAGCCACAATCACAACTACAATAAATGACTTCTCAGCTTTTGGTTTGATTTGCAATAACTTTATTTCGGTTTAATTTACGTGTTGTTAGATTTGTGTAATTATTCTCGTTTTTTTTTTTTTTTTTGCATTGGTCTTTTACAGTTGATTTTTCTTCTCTTTTTGATTTTCTTCCTGAAATCACGCAAAAATCTTTTGTTAGGTTAACATTTTCTTCTGACAGGTCAAATACACTTTCGGCGACATTATTACTCTTGTCTGATTCACTACTCAGTCCTCTATATATTACACCATGTACTCATTCTCTTTCAGGCACTCGAAAAAGAAAAAAAAATGGAAAGCACTTCGTCCCAGCGCATTAAAAAAATTTGTGTCTTTGGAGGTGCTTATCCAGGGAAAAATAACATATTCGCTGATGAAGCCATAAGAGTTGGAGTAATACTTGCCCAACAAAAGATCCACTTGATTTATGGAGGCGGTAGTACGGGTTTAATGGGAGCAGTCGCTACAGCAGCACACGCCGGAGGAAGTCCAGTTCTAGGAATCGTGCCAAAACTATTCACAGATTTTTGTGGACCTACCGTGGGTAAGGAAATACAAGTCTGGAGTATCCCTGAACGGATAACAATCATGTACCATTCTGCCGATGCATTCATTGCCTTACCAGGAGGTCTGGGTACATTGGAAGAAATAGCTTGCGTGGCTTCTTGGTCATCTTTGGTCACAAATAAGAAACCCATTGGTTTGCTTAATATTAATGGTTATTTTAGTAATTTACTTTCATATTTAGATAATGCTGTGGATAATGGATTCATGTTTTCAGAGGCAAGGAGAACCATAATTTCTGCTACAACCATTGAAGATTTACTCAAAAAGCTACAAGCTTATGAGTGTTTATCTGCTACGGTTGTTTCGCAAACGCTCGGAAAAAGAAAAAGAGATATGGACGAGCAAGGAGTGGATTGCACTTTGTCTTTGTGACATTATCTAACATTTTGCTTGTTGTGTCTCAGTTATAATAAGTGGTTAGCAACCTCTGCAGGTAATATCTCCTAAATTCTACCTTTAAAATTTGACATTGGGGACAATGTCATATTTTAGTAGGGGGTAAGGGACATATTTTGCTTTAAAAAAAAAAAAAAAATTGTTGTGTTTTAAGACATTTAGAAGTATTCATTCTGAACAAGGTCTGAGTAAGGGAGACTTGAGACATACCTTGTCAGTTTGATTTAATCTTCTTCTTCTTCAAAAAAAAAAAAAAAAAAAAAACAAAACAAAAAAACAAAACAAAAAAAAAAAAAAAAAAAAGCATGTTTAGACTTAGTGTGTTTTTTTTTTTTTTTTTAGTTACTTTCAATACAATGATGAGATATGAATTGCATAAGTCTAAAACAGATTTATTAGTGAGAAGATTTTCATGAGAATTGAGCTTGATGTCAACCTTTTTATGAGCCAATGTTAATATGATATGTTGATTGAGAAAGAAGCATGTTTAGACTTAATCTGACTTGTATAATCATCCTTGTGAGTTTTTGAGCCTATAATGATTGATGCATTATACAAATCAATCTAATTTCTTTCTTGAGTGCTCTTATGATTACATGATTCTCTAGAACTTGCTTTAAACCGTTTGAGACTATATTGATACATGTGACAACATGAATATGATAGAGGCATTAGGATTATAACCAGAGCCAAATAGCCATCCATTATTAATGTTCTACGAGAACATCCCCACTAGTGAGCCAATTTGAGCCTACATTAAATATGCTGTTTTATTGGTAACCACAACTTACACCTAGCCTAAATATACTTATATCCTTACCCTTGTTCTAAAGATGGATTATATATTTTGAGACATATTGCAAAACAAGGGATACTTTTTGAATATTTGGGTTAGAACGAAAGATAAGTGTGGGGGAGGAGAGAGGCAAAAGTCAAGAGAAAAAAGAAAGGGATCATTGTCAAATACATTCCCATATTAAAAAAAAAAAAAAAAAATCTTCTCTTGAACTTCTAGTTAAAGTAAAGAAAAAGATGTTACAAAGTTGGTTAGAATGAAGCAAAGGCTCAACATGAATATTTAGCCTATGTTATTATGTGCTTTATAAGAGTTTTGAGAAGTTTTATTTGTATGATCTTATTATGTCTCTAAACTCTATGAACTCTTTGGAACCTTTGTGATATCTTTATCCTTTTGTTCTTTAACTACATTATAACCCTTTGGCCCCATTACAACCTTGAAAAAAAGACCTCTTGATTTATGAAGTTGTATGATCTAAATAGTGGAGAATAAGTGGACAAGCAAGCATATGATAGAACTGTTTTCATGAGATTGATTGAGTGTAAACACTTTACCACTACTTTAAAGAGTGAAAATCATGAGAGTATAGTGAGAAGTTGAGATTAAGTTGAATATGCACTATTTTGATTGAAATATGTTATGTTAATATTGGCTTAACTCATTTATTTACATTCAAGCATGAATTTTTGTGAAATTCTTTGAGCTATTGATTAGTTTATAAGACTTGTTCAAAGATTGTCTCTAATTTATATTGAAAGGATTAGGAGTAAATATTTTTAGTGTATGTAGTTTACTTATATTTTAGTTTTTCAATGTTTGTGGGTATCGTTCTAGCAAACCCTCACGAGACTAAACTCGTCCACTAGGGACACCTAGGGGTTTAAAGGCTTGTGTCACATGCTAAGTGCCACCGTGATTTCCAACGAAAATGGATTAGATTAGATTTTCTGATTTTATTTTTATTGAGTCGTTGCTAGGGACTAGCAACAATCTAAGTGTGGGGGTGTGATAACTCGTATAATTATATAGTTTTTAGTTATGTTTTATTATTGTTTTGTGTCAAATACGAGTTATTATTGTTTAGTCTAATTGTGTTTATGATCTTTTATATTTTTATGTAATTTGGTGTTTTTCACAAGTTTCTTTGAGTGATTTCAGATTACTAGAATTAAGGGCAAATCCAGTTCAGTTCCAGTTCCGACACCTTTTTCCATATCAGCTATATCTCGAGTTTCACTGAAGCAATAAGGCTGAACTTTGTATCCCTGCAAAGCTAAGAGGCATATCTATCTTTTTCATGTTTTACACTTCTTGAAACGGAGTCGTTTTCCCTAGCGAAATCGACCATCAAGTTGGCTGATGTGCAATGACGTCTGTTCTGCACCGTTTTGGTATTTTGACCATATCTCCCGATCCACGTGCGCAAATGATCTGATTCCAACGGTTATGGATCCGTAACTGATAGGGGTATATTTTTCTAGAAGACCATTTTATCAGATCGAGCCTCCAACATTGACAAAATCGACCATCAAGCTGGCTGATCAGAATTGTCATACAATATGACGAAAATTGTTAGAAAAATGCACCCACCTATTATACCTACCTTTGAAATTTGTAAAGCTTGTCTCTTGTCATTTAGCCCTCCAAAATGTGTATAAATAGAGGGCCTTGGATGAGTATTGGGAAACATTATACATTGGTAGGATATTAGCCATTGTAAAAAAATTCTCTAAGTTTTCTTCTTTTTTCCTTTCTCTAGTTTTCTTTTTCTTTATTTACTTATGCTTCTTACATTTCTTTTCATTTTTAGTATGTGTTGCTAATCATATTGTTGAGGTGATGAGGTGAAGCTCTTGGTAAATGCTAAGGTTAGTCTCTTAAACATGAGCTAAAATGAATCATCATTTATAAACACTAGTATAGATAATATTTTCTTTTGGTTTAAAATCATACTTGCAAAGTAGAGATCTTGATTCATTATTGACAATGAAAATGGCACAGTAAATGCTTGGTTTCATAATCTTGATTTGTTGTAGACATATACCTTGGCATAAGGAACGCTTGAACTCTTTTTATGAGTTTTGAGGACACCAAATGAACATAATATCATATGCTATGGACGTTGGACAATTTGGACTGAATTGCTAAACCTTCCGATTGGAACCTCCCTTATGTGTGGATTTCAATTGTGTAATAAAACAAGATTAATCTTAGCATAACACCAAGAGTGGATTCTCTAACCTCAACATCCTTTCTTATTGTTTTTTTATATCTTGTTTAATTGCTTTTATGTTATTTTATTTATTTTGTTCTCTAATATCTTGTTTACTTTCTTTGTTATTGATTCCCTAATATCTTGTTTATTTTCTTTTTCATATATATTTATAAACTTATACTTACTAGTACGCTTCCCTGTGGTTCGACCTCGGACACCCGAGAATTTATTACTTGAACATAACCTGCACTTGGGTTTACAACTCTGAATTGAGTCTCCATCACGCCCCCACGCGCCGCCAGAAGAGGAGCTCACGCGCCCACGCGCCGCACGCGCCTCTGGAGGTTGAAGACGCGTGAAACCCACGCGCCGCACGCGCCAGCCAGAGGTTGAAGACGAGTGGGCCTCACGCGCCCCACGCGCCCCCACGCGCCGGTGAGCCAGTAGCCTCCACGCGCGCACGCGCCGCCGCACGCGCCCCACGCGCCGCCGCAGCTCCGACCAACTTTTTCGGGCTATTTTTTGAGCCATTTCAGAACACTATTCCGAGACTTTTCCGAGCCGGTTGAGCTAAACCGAGTCCATTTCGAGCCACCTGTAGCAGAATATTCACGGAATATTCACCGTGTGTCCAAAATTTACACAGTTGGACCCGTTCCTGGCTATTTCGACTATTCCGGACTCAACCGCGGCATCCGTTTTTCCATACAGGTAACGGAAAAACTCTGAGTTGGTAATTTTGTTTTATTACCATGGCAAATCATTAGAGACACATGAAACAACCAGCAGCGCACCATCAAGTTCTTACAACAGAAAGAACTCGATGACCACTGCAAAGTTCGAGGTGGAGAAATTTGATGGCACCAACAACTTTGGCATGTGGCAGTGCGAAGTTCAGGATCTGTTATTCCGAGAGGGGTCATATATCGCTCTGGAAGACAGGCCCAGAGATATTTCGGAAGATGACTGGAAGTTTGTCAACCGTCAGGCTTGTGGCACAATCCGGTTATGCCTAGCCAAGGACCAGAAGTACTCTGTCATGAGAGAGAATGATGCAAAAACTCTCTGGAAACTACTCGAGGACAAGTACATGACAAAATGCATGGAGAACAGACTCTATCTGAAGAAAAAGCTGTTCCGCTTCCAGTATATGCAAGGTATCACCATGCAGGAGCATCTAGTAAGTTTTAACAAAATCCTCGCTGATCTTGAAAATCTAGATGCAAATATCTCTGATGAAGATAAGGCTCTTACTCTGTTAAATTCCTTGCCTGATAGCTATGATCATTTAACCACTACACTGTTATATGGTAAAAATGAGATAGAATATGTTAATGTTAGTAATGCTCTGGTGAATAATGAGTATCGAAAAAAGGATCAGCATGATCACCAGAATACTGCACCAGAAGCTTTAACTGTGTACAGAGGCAGGACGGACAACCGAGGAGCCGGAGAAAACAAGCGAGGTAAATCCCGTTCAAAGAAGGGATCATCAAAAACACGACTCTCAAGGGACGAGTGTGCCTATTGCCATGAGAAAGGGCACTGGAGGAAAAACTGTCCTAACATGAAGAAGTCGACTGTGAATGTAGCTCAAGAATCTGAGGGAGAGGAAGACTCTGCATTTACGATTTCCACAACAACACACTCTTCAAATCGATGGATTCTGGATTCCGGATGTTCCTACCACATGTGTCCGAACCGAGAGTGGTTCTCAAACTTCAAGGAGTTTGATGGAGGGATTGTCCTTATGGGCAATGACAATACTTGTCACACTAGAGGCATCGGAACGATCCGACTAAAAATGCATGACGGTACAATCAGACAACTTACAGATGTAAGGTATGTCCCTGATCTCAAGAAAAACCTCATATCACTGGGGGTCTTAGACTCAAATGGTTACAAGATGACCATTCAGAATGAAGTCTTGAAGGTTGTACGTGGAGCATTCTTAGCAATGAAGGGTTCTATGAAGGGAAATCTGTATCTCCTTGATGGAGAAACTGTGACCGGCAGAGCAGCAGTCTCCCACAACAATGGAGGCGATGAATCTGACACTTCTCGACTTTGGCACATGCGCTTAGGGCATGTTGGAGAGAAGGCCTTGCAAAACCTGATAAAGCAAGGTGTACTGAAGAATGCCAAAACTGGAAAACTTGATTTCTGTGAGCATTGCGTCCTAGGCAAGCAAACAAGAGTCAAGTTTGGCACTGCAATTCATCGTACGAGAGCAACATTGGACTACATTCACACTGATGTCTGGGGGCCTTCCAAAAATGCTTCATTGGGAGGTAAACACTATTTTGTGACCTTTATTGATGATTACTATAGATATGTCTGGGTTTATACTATGAAGCACAAAGATGAAGTTGTAGATATCTTCGTAAAATGGAAGAAGATGATCGAAACCCAGAGCGGGAGAAAGCTCAAGAGACTAAGATCTGACAACGGTGGAGAATACAAATCAGATCCACTGAAGGAAATCTGTCAGAATGATGGGATAATCCGACACTTCACTGTTCCTGGCACTCCCCAGCAGAATGGAGTTGCAGAAAGGATGAACCGAACTTTGATTGATAAAGTTCGCTGCATGTTATCCCAGTCTGCCTTGAGCAAATCATTTTGGGCGGAGGCTTTATTGTACGCCTCCCACATTATCAACAGACTACCCTCCACTGCAATTGATGGGAAAACTCCCATAGAGGTGTGGTCCGGACATTCTGCCACTGATTATGATCGGCTTCGTATTTTCGGATGCCCAGCATATTTTCACGTAAGTGAATCAAAACTGGATCCTAGAGCCAAGAAAGCTGTCTTCTTGGGCTTTAGTGAAGGAGTAAAAGCATTCCGACTGTGGAACCCTGAGTCAAAGAAAGTCATCGTAAGCCGAGATGTTACCTTTGACGAATCTGTAATGCTGAAACTGTCAACTCCAGAGAATGAGAACCATGATTCTCTAAAGCAGGTGGAGTTTGAATCTGACGATGCTGGTCAAAATTCCGATGAATCTGAACCAGAATCTGATGACACCTTAACTGAAGTGGAGGAGTCATCACCGGAAATCTTTTAGCAACCTGAATCTATTGCCACCAGCAGACCGAAAAGACATATTCGAAAACCTGCTCGGTACACAGACATGGTGGCATTCGCCCTTCCAGTAATTGATGATGATGTCCCGATCAATTACAAAGAAGCTGTAAACAGCCCAGAGCATGCCCAGTGGAAGGAGGCGATGGATGAAGAGATGACATCACTTCATCAGAATCAGACTTGGAAGTTGGTTCCACTTCCAACACTCAAAAGAACAATTGGGTGCAAATGGGTCTTTGCCAAAAAGGAGGGTGCTACCGGCAAAGACAGCATCAGATACAAAGCCAGATTGGTAGCCAAAGGTTACGCTCAAAAGGAAGGAATAGACTACAATGAGGTATTTTCACCTGTTGTTAAGCATGCATCTATTCGGATATTATTGGCTTTAGTAGCACAGTATGACCTAGAGTTAGTTCAACTTGATGTAAAAACTGCATTCCTCCATGGTTCCTTAGAGGAGGAAATTTATATGACTCAACCAGATGGTTTTAGAGTCCCCGGTCGTGAAGATTGGGCATGTAAGTTGAATAGGTCTCTATACGGTCTGAAGCAGTCACCGCGACAGTGGTACAAGCGGTTTGACACCTTTATGTTGGATCAGAAGTACACACGCAGTCAATTTGATCACTGTGTTTATTTCCGGAAACTCCAAAATGAATCATTTATCTACTTGCTTTTATATGTTGATGATATGTTAATCGCATCTATAAGCAAGGTGGAGATCGACAGGCTGAAGGCTCAACTGAGCTCAGAGTTCGAGATGAAGGATCTTGGAGAAGCTAAGAAAATTCTTGGGATGGAAATCAGCAGAGATAGAAAAAATGGTGTGATCAAATTGACCCAGGCTCAGTATCTGAGCAAAGTACTTCAGAGATTTGGCATTAATGATAAGACCAAATCTGTAAGTACTCCTTTAGCGGCACATTTCAAACTCAGTGCATTGATGTCACCAAGTACAGATGGTGAGAAGAGACAGATGGATCATGTTCCATATGCCAATGCAGTAGGTGCCCTAATGTATGCAATAGTGTGTACGAGACCTGATATTTCACATGCTGTCAGTATGGTAAGCCGGTACATGCATAATCCTGGTAAAGACCATTGGCAAGCTGTGAAATGGATTCTACGGTACATTCATGGTACTGTGGAAACAGGCTTAAAATTCGAGAGAAGTAAAACTATTGGCAAGCATCTTGTCGGATATGTGGATTCAGACTATGCTGGAGATCTTGATAAGCGTCGTTCAACTACTGGTTATGTGTTCACCATAACAGGAGGACCAGTAAGTTGGAGATCAACTTTACAGTCAACGGTAGCTTTGTCTACAACAGAAGCAGAGTACATGGCTGTAACGGAAGCTTTCAAGGAAGCAATTTGGCTTCAAGGATTGATTGATGATTTCGGGATAGCACAGGAAAAGGTAGATGTTTTCTGCGATAGCCAGAGTGCCATTTGCCTAGCTAAGAACCAAGTTCATCACAGTCGGACCAAGCATATTGATGTTCGCTACCACTTTATCCGAGAAATAGTAGATGAAGGAAACATTCTACTACAGAAGATCGGGACTGCAGATAATCCTGCATATATGCTAACAAAAATAGTTTCTGGGATCAAGTTTCAACATTGTTTGGACTTGATCAATATCTCTCGAGTTTAAAGCACCTGAAGGAGGAAGGAGGAAGCTCTGATCAGTGAATTCTCTCTGTGGATTCTCGCCAAGGTGGAGATTGTTGAATATGGCTCAAAGTTAACCAAGGAAGCTTCCACCAAAGCCACCAACCAAGGTCAATAATGGAGGCTACCACCAACCATAGTTGGTGGATGGTAGACCAAGATAGTTGGTGGATGGTGGCTACTTTGTTTGCCACTAGCTATGTGTTCCCACCATGATAGTTGGTGGATGATGGCTACTTTGTTTGCCACTAGCTATGTGTTCACACCATGGATGGTGCCTATAAAAGGCCATGTAGAGTGAGAGAGAAAAATGTGTGAGTTAAGAGTTTAAGAGTTGAAGCAAATACTCTGAGTTTATTAGAGTTTTCTGGTATTGTTGAGTTGTGAGTTCAGTGCTAGCATAGCACCTTTAATTCTGTATATGTTTGTACTCCATCTCCATTAATACAAAGCTTCAAGCTCCTCCTCCCGTGGATGTAAGCACACTTGCTGAACCACGTAAAATATCGGTGTTTTTTCAGTGTGTTTAAATCGGTTTTAGTAATCTCGATTCGCTTCCGCACAACATCAACAACTACTAAGACCTTAGTTATTCATGGGATATAAAAGTATCCTTTTATTTGCTCCCTGTGATCTAGATGCTGCTTAGAGTTGATATTTGTTGAGGGGTTTTTGGATTGTAGGAGGAAAGTTCAAAAAGAGAGTTTGATCGAGAACAAGGAGGACCTGCAAGGAAGAATAAACAATTAAAAGAGTGTCGAAGTTTAGATTTCGGTCATGCTAAAAATATCTAAATCAACAAATATTCGGAAAAAAAAGAAGAGAAAGGCTCAAAAAAGTACAAATTGTTAGAGAATGAAAATGTGACTTAAAATTTAATATTTTTATCTCATTTTTTTATACTTAAAATTTTGTGCAATTGACAATAATTAAAATTATCTTTCTCTAATAATGAATCTCGTTATATGATGGTTGAACCTAATTTTGGATTTTCAACCCTTATAATTATTGGACATAAGAGTACTTAACTTGCATTAAAATTTAAAATCCATATCAAAACTGCACCAATTTTGATTAAAAAAAGAAAGAAAAAAAATCACCCGTAGCATCATGGAAAAAAATTACTAGATTTACCATTGATTTTTCTTAATTAAATGGTTGTTTGATTTGAAGATATGAGAATCCGCTTTCAATGAAATACGTACGTAACAGCCTTTTCCTTTTCTTTCTAAAAACGTGGTAGACGTTCTCTGAAAAGTGAAAATTGTTTTTTCTCCTTCTAATTCTGCACTTTAATTTGTATAGAATGTAGTTCTATTTCATGAAAATTGGTCATTTATTACAATTTTATTTTATAAAGAATTTAATTTTATATATCTCCAAATTTTGCTTTCATAAAAAAAAAACACCCAAACAAGTGCTAAAAGTTTACAATTCCACCAACATTTGGTTGGAAGGAGTGGCTAGTGGCTCCTTCCCCTTGGATGAGAACCAAGGTTCGAATCCAGGGAGTCGCCAATGTTGGGAGGGCTTTGCTATACCAACACTCCCGGCCCGACAGAGATTAGTCTTCCATCAACCATAAAATGGGTGTCGGGGACACCCTGGGTTTAATACACCAAAAAAGTTTATAATTCCCAGTCCAAATAAATGGGAAATTAGAATATTCAATTCCTAATGAGTAATTACTGAAATGAAAGAAAAAGAAAAAAGAAAAAAAACCAAAGCAGAACAAACAAGAAAGCTCACGTTATTGCACGGAAGTTTAAAGGAAGAAATTAGCCACAAGCAATAAAAAGGGTATCTGTATCTGGCAGAAGATTTCATTTTCTGGTGAAAAATCAAGAGTCATCAAAATATCTCCTTTTCCTTCATAATGAATATATATATCTTTTAACTTATTTAAATTAATTTAATTGAATTTAATGAGTTTTATTTCCGCAGTTGGTAGGTATGTCCTTTAGTACTGTTTTTCTTTCGTCTAGAAAATGTATTATTAAGCCCCACTAGCAGCTGGGGTTGCTTCTTCCTCCATATAATGAATGTCCATTAATTATACATGTCGTTTTCTCTGTTCTTTCTTTGGTTTTCCCAGTTGCAACGTTTATATACGTTCTGACAATTATTTTACCAGACTCAATTTTGCTATCACGTATGAAAAAGAAAAAGAAAATCTAAAAAAAGAGTGAAGAATATTTTCAAAGGGATTTGTAAATTTTAATCTAGAGTATATGCAAGAGGCGGAGGAAAAGAATAAAAATTGGAATAAAACATAATTCACTCTCCCAACGGGATTGTTAGAAAAGGCTCTGGAAGACAATGACATACGTTTTATTAGGTTTTTTAAGGCTGACAAATTTTATATTTTTATATATGCCATTTTCCTGGAGAAACAGAGAGAGAAGCTAAAGGTAATCCCTTGTCTCCTTTCTTGTACGAGCAGTCTTCAGATGGTTCTTTGTTTACGAACTTCATATATATATATATATATATATATATATATATATATATATATATATAGCAGCTAATGCTTTCTATTCATCTAGTTTTGTATATATTAAAACTTATCTTTGATGCAACTGAATCAAAGAAATTGTTGTAAGAAATCAAGGTTTTTAACACTTGTTTGATATCTTGGTTATCCTTCTAATTCTTTACTAGGCGTGGGAGATCAGCAGCAACACCTCAGATTATTTGTGTGGGGGATCTTAAGCCATTTTTTGAGTTTTGTCAAAAAGGTTCAGAATTGTTTAGCCATGGAACCAAGTATATAAATGGATTCTTACCATCACATTAGCTTGCCCCTCACAACGCTTTGCACACATGGATATATAGGGAGCAGTTTAAATCCTGGAAGGGAAGATATGGGTAAGTTTTACTGATCAGCTGCAAGAGACCCCATTTTTAATTTATGCACATCATTCCAGTATAGATCGTCTTTGGGAAGTCTGGAGGGAGATTCATAAACATCAATTGGATATCAAAGATCCAGATTGGCTTGATTCTTTCTTTTTCTTCTATGACGAGGTCGAGAACTTGAGACTAGTAAGGGTGAAAGTTCGTGATGTTCTCGATATAACTAAACTTGGTTATTCTTACGAGGAGGTGGACCATCCCTGGTTGAAAAACCGACCCATGCCTTCAGTTCCACCAAAACTAGCTCGTCAAATATTAAAAAACGAAAGAGAATGAGAACAAATTACAATTGTCAACAAATCATGTTTCGTCCTCTGATTTCGAGCTCCATGGTCGAGCTCTAGAGGCTAGCTTGCTTGACAGTAAAGGTTAACAGATCAAAAAATCTTGGGACCAAGAAGGAGAAAGAAGAGGAATTGAGACCATAGTTGTGCATGGAATGGAAGTGAAAGGAGACGCATATGTTAAGTTTGATGTGTATGTAAATTTGATTGATCAGACAATAATCAGCCCAAAGTTCAGGGAATTTGCCGGGACCTTTGCTCACATCCCTGGGGGTGGCTAGACGACGAAAAGGAAGATTACTCTGAAACTAGGAGAGTCAGAACTATTGGAAGATTTGGAAGCCGATGAAGATGAAAGTATTTGGGTAACATTGTTACCAATGACAACAAGTTGTAGCGATGTAACAATTGGAAGGGTACGAATTGCGTACATCAAATAAGTCATGTCTTCATTATTATTATTATTATTATTATTATTATTATTATTATTTTTAAATGAAAGAAATAATTTTGAAGTCTCTTTTATTCTAGAGTCTCATTGTACCCAACAAAAAAACAAAGAAATAATTCAAGTCTCCTTTTATATTTCATGTGCTGTAAGTAGATCTGTTCAAAGATCTACTTGTCCGGTTTGTATTGAATAGTATTTAAGTATAAATTTTTGTAATTCGGATCGGCCTACTGAAATTATTATTTATTAATAAAAGTTATTTTTTAATTATAAAAATATATAAATATTAATATAAAAATAATTTTTAAATAAAGAAACGAGTCTCTGAATTGGGTTGGATAAAAAGTTTTAAAAAATTGAATCACGATCCGACCCTGACTCATGAACATTTTTAATTGTAACACAAGTTTAATCTTTTTATGGGATGCAAAATATCTTTTAAGCTTTTGAAGATAATGAATAATTGTTCATTGATAATGGGAACTCTGGATTTTTTATTCTATATATGCAAATTCTTTTACATTGAATATCTTCTCTCTCTATATATGTATATATATATATATATATATATATATATATATATAAATATAGGATGTTTTTTTGGATGGAAAAAGTGTTCACGTAGTATTTTTTCTATTTTTTTTTTGGGTAAAAAGATAAAAAAAAAGATAGACACTACAACAAAATTGGTTTTCAGTGGCGTTAATATAGCGGCGTTTGACTTAAAAACGCCACGGAGCACCGTGTTTTTTAATACCTGGCGGCGTTTCTAAGAGAAACGCCGGGAAGTTGTAAAGTAGCGGCGTTTTATTTATTCAAACGCCGCTAAATATGTACTATATGCGGCGTTTTCATTATATAAACGCCGCTAAACTATAATCAATTTTTATCGGTTTCGTAAAATTTCGCCAAAATTTGGGCGCCAAAATTTGGAGGCGAGACGCTGCGTTTAGGCTTTTATTTTAGCGGCGTTTGTGTCCACAAACGCCACTAACTACTTTAATATAGCGGCGTTTTTAAACATAAACGCCGCTAAATATTTCGATATAGCGGCGTTTTGAAGTAAAAAACGCCGCTATATATAAGTATTTAAAATTTATAACCAAACGACATAGTTTTTATAATGGATTTAGCGGCGTTTGTCGATCAAACGCCGCTAAGTCCAAATTAAAATTATCCCTCATCCCATTCCTCAAATCAGATCTCTCTCTCTCTCCATCGTCCCCTTCCCTAAGCCGACAGCCCCAAATCAAATCCTTTCTCTTTCTCAAAAATAAAAACCCTAATTTCTAATTTGGAAAATCGTTCCTTTTTTTTTTTTTTATTATTACGCAATTTTGTTGTTATTGCCCCTCAATTCTTGATTATCACTTTAATTTCATATGGTTTTAATATAAATTTTGTGCATTTTTCAGCTTTCAAGTTCTTATTGGTATTATCAATTTCAGTTAATTACACCAGCAAGAAAGGTTGATAACAGGTGAGCAAATCTTATTCTTTTACACTTTAATTTCATATATAATGTAAAAACTTGTTATCTGGTAAATTTATATGCATATTGCGCATATAAATTTACCAATACTTATTATATTTCTGGTAGATGTTTTATTGCCTTTTTTTTTTGTTCCTTCTGTTTAATGCCAAAATCTCATTCTTGTCAGTGCCATTTTTGTTTACCAGGGTCCATAGCTGGCTATGTTTCTGTTTCTTTTAAGTTTTTTTTTTTGTTCCTTATGTTTAATGCCAAAACACATGCAACATCTTCCACCCCCTCTAGTTTTAGACTTAACCTCCATGTTTCTCACGCTAGGTGTTTTCTCTATCGCTTGAGAAGCTCTACTCGCACCCATGTCTTAAAGAGTAAGAGTTACCTTGAGAATATCATTGCACCCATGTCTAAGAGAAGTTCCAGTTCTGTAATCAGTTATAATTTTGACTAGACGATCCCTGAGCCTGAAAATAACATACAAGATTTGAGTCAAATCAGAATGAATTGATTACATTCTGTAAGTAGATAAAGTGATTGAGCTTAGATCTCTGCAATTTGAAGTTTTCAAGTTTATATGTATTGATTGGATGCTCCTTAAGGATGCTTGGGGGCATGATTTAAGGTCCAAGCCGGGAAAGATAAGGGTAGCATGTACTGTAGTAATTTGGTGACTTCCAGTTTCTCTGATTTATCATCTCAGTTTTGCATAAAGAAATACTTTAGCAACACAAAAAATTTGATGACAAAACTGGTGTCATTATGATTCATTAAGAAAAATCTTGGGATGCCAGGCATTTGGAGGCATTAAAGGTCATTTTAGTGAAATATTACTACATGATAGATAGTTGGTACTGCATACATAGAATACGAACAGATAAGTATGGTAGCATGAATATCTATAGGAAAGCCCACTTAAAGATATGGCAAATGATTACAAATGTTGTGTTGCAACACGAAGAAGTTAAAAGGAAGTGATGATATATAAAGACAGTAAGCAAAACCTCAGGCTTTTCTTCTGAGAGTCAGCAGCACTTAATGCTTAACCAACAATAAAGTCAGTTTATTAAATCAACAGCTCCAATTAAATTTGAGCTTGATCCAAGTGTGAATTACGGCCTTGATAGTTAACTATCAGATAAATGCTGGTTCTTGATGGTGAACTTCCATCGACAGTGAACCCTCTAAGGTTTTCCTTTCTCCTTTTTTTTTTTTTAATTACCAAGAAACCTTTATATGATACTATAGATGCAAATTACTAGTAAATAGAAAATTCTGCTCAACTGTAATTTGCAAATTTCCCTTCAGAAAGAGAGAATACTAACCGAGGTATCTCTAGGCCATTGGGCACCAAATTTACAATATAGAGAGTATCAAGATTGCCAACAGTGTGTTCCAATAAGACGCCCACCTGCCAATTAGTGAGAGACTAGTAGGAAAAAGTTGGAAAACAAGAAAAAGAAAAACATGACCAATCATCAGACAAGCACACGCATACTTCCAGTCTGCATTTTATGTCATTACCATTTCGGGTTTGTGCAGGCATTGCTGAATCAATTCTTCCCAAAGATCATCATCATGCTGCATGGTCTAAAACATTTAGAGGGAATTTCACAACTCATTGGAGGGCATATTTTTGAACAAGCTTGTTCAAACCTTGTTTACAATTTGATAGCTTGGCTGTTTGAGGTGCATGCTTGAATGCATGGTGTTATTTCCCAACCAAAGTTGCTTGTATGTCTGAAGTGCTTAGTGAACTTCAAGTGAGTCTAGGAAATGCTGGAATTTTTGGTAATCTTATGACATTACAATTAGCATTAGGTGGTTTATCTTATTAGTCTCTTTTGTCATAAGCTCATGGTAATGCTAAAATATGCGTTTCTTATGGGACTTAACTATGCAGAACGTACGAAATGGATAAGAGTTGGATGCAAAAGTCGAGACTAAGTCAAGAGTACCAAGATGGAGTAGATAGTTTTCTCGATTTCGCTTTTCAGAACGCAAGCGAAGATAATAAGATATTATGTCCTTGTTCGAGGTGTGCCAATATTGATTGGCATATGCGTGGAGTTGTTTTCGAACATTTGATTTGTGAAGGATTTCTCCCGGGTTACAGACAATGGTTTTTTCATGGAGAGTCCGCAACTTCTAGGTCATCTTCTAGAGTTCGGCCAAGTAATTCTAACAATCAACATCAGTGTATTAGACAAGATGACATGGAAGGCATGTTGCGGGATGCATTTAACATGCGTAACCATAGTTTGTACACATCTTCACCAGAAGTTCCTGGAGGGAATGATGGGTTCAATGTTGGCATGAATGACTTTGCTGAAACGGGAAGAGGTGTGGGTGATCAAGAACCCAATGGAGAAGCGGCAAAGTTTTATAAGTTGCTTGATGATATGAATGAAGAACTTTACGAGGGATCTAAGCATACAAGATTGTCTTTCTGTGTCCGTCTTTTTCACTTAAAATGCTTAAGCGGGTGGACAGGAAATTCTTTGACACTGTTATTAGAATTTTTGAAAGAAATGTTTCCTTTTGCAAAAATCCCTCAGTCTTGTAAGGATTCGAAGAAGATGATAAAAGATCTAGGCCTTGGATATGAGAAAATTCATATTTGTCCAAATGACTGTATGTTGTATTGGGGTGATAGAACAAATGAACAATTTTGTCATGTCTGCGGTAAATCTCGATGGTTGAATGGAAATACAGAAGATGATCCAAATGAGGACGATGGTGGCACATATTTAAAAAAGAAACCTGCAAAGATTTTGCGGTACTTTCCGTTAATACCAAGACTTCAACGAATTTTCATGTCATCAAAAACATCTGATTCTATGAGGTGGCATCATGATGAAAGGATTGATGATGGCTTATTAAGACATCCTGCACATTCTTTGGCTTGGAAATCATTCGACAATAAGTTCCCATCTTTTGCTAATGATCCCCGGAATGTGAGGCTTGGACTTGGTTCTGACGATTTTAATCCGTTCAAAATAATGAGTACTTCTTATAGTACTTGGCCGGTTGTCTTGATTCCTTATAATTTGCCTCCATGGATTTGCATGAAACAATCCTCTTTTATCTTGTCCATGATAATTCCTGGAGAGAAAGGTCCCGGAAATGATATTGACATTTATATGCAACCTCTTATTCAAGAGTTGAAGCAGTTATGAGAAGGGGTTGAAACATATGACGCATCAAAAAAGGAAAACTTTAATTTGCGTGCAGCTTTGTTATGGACTATAAACGATTTTCCTGCTTATGCAAATCTATCTGGTTGGAGCACCAAAGGTCGTTATGCTTGTCCTTGCTGTGCTGCACAAACATGTTCAAAATGGTTATATAACGGAAAGAAATTCAGTTATATGGGACATCGTCGGTGGTTAGATGAAAATCATAGATTTAGATTCCAAAAACATGTCTTTGATGGCAGTGAAGAGTTAAGACAAGCACCTGAGACCACGATTGGGTCGGATATCTTGTTGATGTTGAAAGATATCAATTTCACTTATGGAAAGATGAATCAAACAAGTAGCACACAGTCAAGGAAAAGATCAAGGGAGATGTTAGAAGGTGATGTTGAAATTCAGAGTGATGAGGAGGAAGATGAAGAAGATGATCCAAATGAGGCGGATTTGTGGAAAAAAAAAGTATTCTTTTTGAGTTACCTTATTGGGAGCATAATTTATTGCGTCACAACCTTGATGTGATGCATATAGAGAAGAATGTTTGTGAAAATATCATCGGGACAATTCTTAATGTGGATAGAAAATCAAAAGACAACTTAAAGAGTCGGCTTGACCTAGTTGACATGGGAATTCGTCGTGATCTTCATCCGGAATTACTTCCTAATGGAAAATCACGGTTGCCTCCTTCTTGCTTTGGGATGTCTAAAAAAGAGAAGGACGTCTTCTGTAAGGTGTTGAAAGATATGAAGGTCCCGGATGCGTATGCCGCCAATATATCAAGATGTGTGAATGTGAAGGATCGAAAACTTTCTTCTTTAAAGTCACATGATTACCATATCTTGATGCAAGACTTACTTCCAGTTGCTTTACGTTGTTCTATGTCAAAGCAAGTGACTTCTTCTATAATTGAACTTAGTAATATAATGAAAGCTATTTGTGGCAAAGTTCTCAAGGTAGAAGAGCTTGAAAAACTTCAACATCGAGCAGCTCTAACTTTGTGCCACTTAGAGAAGATTTTTCCTCCATCATTCTTCACTATAATGGTGCATTTGGTTATCCATCTTCCTTATGAAGCAAAAGTCGGCGGACCAATTTTTTATCGATGGATGTACCCATTAGAGATGTATACTTTGCTAATTAGCTTATTATACTTTTATCTGGTTTACATAGCATTTAATTACACATTAAGATTGTTATGTATTCTGTTTTAGGTTTTTAGGAAAGTTAAAATCTTATTGTCGGAACAAACGCTATCCAGAAGGTTCTATTGCTGAAGGATATTTAGCGGAGGAGTGTATGACATTTTGTGCAAGATATTTGGATGATGTTGAAACAAAATTTAATAGACCGGGAAGAAATGATGTGGTCACACATAACAACTTAGCCGAAACATACTTATTTGGAAGTGTTGGACAACCAATCGGCAAGGTTGAAGTGGTTGAGCTAGATGATAAATCTTGGGCACAAGCGCATAGATATGTGCTTTTCCATAGTGATTCACTGGAATCATTACGCACATAAGTTTCAGTATAATTTTTAATTTAACAAACAGTTTAATTTGTCTTTTGCTTTCTCACGTAAAAAACGTACTTTTTATGATAGTGAGTATAGAAGCTACTTGAGAGGAACTTTACGTTCTCGAAGAAGACAACTTCGCGAGCTTGATAAGTTATTTACGGAAAATTTCCACGAATGGTTAGGAGAAGTAGTAAGTAACACAAGTTTTTATCATTTTATTACGATCAATGTATTCTTTAATATATAAATAAAGTGAAGTGTTTGCCTTTACGTTTCTTGTAATAGGTTTGGAGTGGAAGAGATGTTAGCGAAGAAATTAAGTGTTTTTCACAATAACCGAATAGAATAGTGAAAAGATACAGTGCTTACATCATTAATGGATTTAGATTTCATACTAAATCCCGTGAACGCTTTAGGAGAACACAAAATTGTGGAGTTGTTGTTTCTTCTTCAACAACAAGCTATGCTAGTGCTAGGGATAGTAATCCTGTGGAGGGGGATATTGATTATTATGGAATTCTAAATGATATTATTGAGTTGGATTATTATGGCAAGTGGAAGGTCGTGTTATTTCGATGTGATTGAGCTGATGTGAATACTAGTAGAGGTGTTAAAAAAGATCAGTTCGGATTTACAATGGTGAATTTCTCTCGATTAATTCACACCGGACAACAACTGATTGACGAACCTTATGTTTTTTCATCTCAAGTCAAACAAGTATTTTATTCCGAAGATCCGAATGATGCGGGTTGGTATGTTGTACTCCGTAACACACCTAGAAACCTGTTTGATATGGGTGATAAATTTCAAGATGATATTGAACAAAGAACTGAATGCTTGCCATTTACGGATCAAAACTTGGATGAAAATATCCCTAGTACCAATACAGATGTTCGGTGGGTTCGCGAAGATGTTGATGAAGATATTTATGAAACTTGACGAAAAAACGGAATCTAGTAAGATTATTTTGAAACAAATACTCTGTATATAGTATGTTTTTATACTGTAAATATTATTATTAATGTTTTTTACGTAATAGTATTTCATTCTTATACTAATGTTGTTTACTTAAAATTGATGCAGATAGCATGGCGAGGAAAAGATTAAGGGATATCAATATCATTCAGACTGTTGAGGGTGACACTAGAGTGACGCCTTCAGAAGTGCCGAATGCGTCTACTGCAGATGTTAACCCACCAGAGTTGTCGGCTGCCTCCATAGCTGCAGAAACTGCAGTTCATACGAACTTGAATACAGGTATCGTGGTACGGCGTTTGTGTTAAAAGTACGCAAAATCATATGAAATTGCTAATATATTTGCTTTTGTGTAGTTGATAATGTTGGACAACGCAGAACTCGTGGTCGTACGACATTAAAGGAGTTATGGGCACTACCTCCTGAAGAGCGTATTGTTGTCGCAGCAAATAATGAGCAGCAGCCAATTGGTCCAGAAGCACAATTATTGGCTGACTTTCTTGGCCTGATTGCTCGAAATGGGATGAAGTGTCCCATTCATTATAAGTCATGGCGTGACGTGCCGAATACTGAGAAGATCGAGCTGTTAAAGTTTATTGAGGTATAAGCGTGTTACATTAGTATTGCATTATTTTAATAATTTTGTTGATCATCGAAACTAACGTTGTACAACTTCTCTGTTTCAGTCACGATTTTCTTTGCAGATTCCCACATCATTTGTTATGAAATCATTGGGGAAAAAATGGAAAGACTTTAAGCATGAGTTGAAGAAAAAGTATTTCGATCGAAATACTGATCCTAATGTCTTACTACGAACCATACCGCGTGGTGTGATTATGTGGCAGTATGAGAGACTGGTTAGATTCTGGTATTCAAAAAAAGGAAAGGTATCATTTATAATTTATTTTGGTCATTTACTTATAGTACTTGATATAATACAATTTTATGGAATATGTATAGTTTTATAACGTGCTTTGTCTAATGTACAGGAACGAGAAAAGATAGGGGTAAGCAGTAGACAACAACAGAAATACAGTCACACCAGTGGTTCAAAAAGTTTTGCCAGAAAAGCTAATGAAAAAGTAAGTTTACATTCATAATGTATTAATATATTAGTTCTCAATTATTTTAATACAATTTAGTATTAATTATTATTGTTTTGTAGGAAATTGAGCGGGGTGAAAAAATTGGACGAGTTGAACTGTTTCAGTTAACTCATACTAAGAAGGATGGATCCTATTTGAACATCGAGACTCAGGAAATTGTGGTATATTTTCTTCAAACTTGTTTTCATTTACAAATATGTTTTACAAAAGATTATATTAATTTTATTGTTTTATAGGAGAAAGCTCGAAATAAAATTGCTGAGTATCAAGTCGGAGCATCAGATGGATCATCAGCGAATATGCAAGATGTCGAGAATCAAATATTCACTGAAGTAGCTGGAAAAGAACGATATGGACGGGTTCGAGGTGTCGGAATGGGTCCGACACCATCTAGCTACTATGGACTTGGTTCTCAACGGTTTACTGCTTCTTCTTCACAAAACTCCAGTGCATATGAAGTTCAGATGCTGAGAGAAGAAATGCAAAATATGAATAAACTTTGAGGAGAAGGAAGCAGAGAGACAAGCTCAGAAAGAAGAACAGGATAGACGATATCAGGAGCTGCAGGCACAGTTTCAGTCGTTGATGAATTTAGTGCAGCAAAAGAATTTAGGAGGCTCATCTACTTCAGATTAAAGAATTTGTAAGTGGATTTGATGTGTTGAATAATACATTGTATGGTTGATATTAAATATATTTTTATATTATATATTTTTTTTATAATTTGTGTTGTTTGTGTATTATTCGACAATGTTGCGCATTTCGGACCTTCAATTGTATTTTTTTAAAAAATATTCTGCATTTACAGCGAAAATAAATAGTATTTTTTTAAAAAAAATATTTTGCATTTATAGCGGCTTTTGAGAAAAAAAAACGCCGCTAAATACATAAATTTCTGCAAATATAGCGGCGTTTTCTGATAGGCAAACGCCGCTATATATATAAATTTCTGCAAATATAGCGGCGTTTTTTGATCAGAAAACGCCGCTAAAAGCCAAAATTTAGCGGCGTTTGTGATCATCAAACGCCGCTAAAAGCCAAAAACGCCGCTAAAACCGAACACTTAGTGGCGTTTGAGAATAGAAAACGCCGCTAAAGTTTCAAGTATTACCATTTTGGACCTTCAATTGTGGCGTTTATAAACGCCATTAATGTACCTAAAAACGCCACTAATTTAACGGCGTTTATGGTGAAAACGCCACTAAATTTCCCCGTCACTGTTTTTACCGGCGTTTGTTGCGGCGTTTTGTAAAACGCCTCTAATTTTTTTCGCGGCGTTTATAAACGCCGCTATTCCAAAAAAAAAATGCCGCTGAAAGATCAATTTGCTGTAGTGAGAGAGAAATAAAAAAAGAAAGAAATAAAGGGGAAAAAAGAAAAGAAAGGAAGAAAGAAAGAAAAAAGGAGAGAAAAAAAAAATCTATTTTTTTTGTGTTAAAAGATAAAAAAAAAAAGATAGAGAAAGAAAAAAGAAAGAAAAAAATGAAGGAAAAAAGAAAAAAAATTTATGTGTTTATGTTATTTTTTGTGTTTAAAATATTATAAATTTATGTAAATTTTTACACGTTAATAATTCTTTTTATATATATTTTTACATATTCGTGTATTCATATCGTATTCATATTATTTTTCATGTTACTTTTTAATTATTTTTCTTATATTGTATTTGTGTCGTGTCTCAATTTATCTCATATTTTACATAGTTTGTTATTGTGGTTCAGTTTAGAAAAAAATTGTGTTCATATCGTGTCTCAGTTCATGATAAATTTTGCATAATTTATCATAGTGATTCAATTTAGAGAAAAATTTGTGTGATCATAACGTGTTCGTGTTATTTTTTTGTGTTTTCAAAGTATTATAAATTTATATAAATTTTTACACGTTAATAATTTGTTTTATCTATTGTTACACGTTCGTGTATTCGTGTCGTGTTCATGTTATTTTTTGTATTATATTTTAATTATTTTTTCTATGTTGTGTTCGTGTCGTGTCTCAATTCATCTAATATTTTACATAATTTTTATTATGATTCAATTTAGAGAAAATTTTGTGTTTTCGTGTTGTGTTCGTGTTATTTTTTTGTGTTTTCAAAGTATTATAAATTTATATAAATTTTTACATGTTAATAATTAGTTTTACACATTAATAATTTATATGAAGTATTATAAATTTATATAAATTTTTACACGTTAATAATTAGTTTTATGTATATTTTTACACGTTCGTGTATTCGTATCATGTTCATATTATTTTTCGTATTGTGTTTTAATTATATTCCCTATATTGTGTTCATGTCGTGTCGTGTCTCAATTCATCTCATATTTTATATAGTTTTTCATTGTAATTCAATTTAGAGAAAATTATGTATGTTAGTGTCGTGTCTCGATTCATGACATGTTTTGCATAATTTTTCATAGTGGTTCAATTTAAAAAACAAAATTGTGTGTTCGTGATGTATTCGTGTTCGTGTTATTTTTTGTGTTTTCAAAGTATTATAAATTTATATAAATTTTTACACGTTAATAATTAGTTTTACACGTTAATAATTTGTATAAAATATTATAAATTTATATAAATTTTTACATACTAATAATTTATTTTATGTATATTTTTACACGTTCGTGTATTCGTGTCGCGTTCATGTTATTTTTCGTGTTGTGTTTTAATTAATTTTTTATGTTGTGTTCGTGTCGTGTCTCAATTCATCTCATATTTTACTTAGTTTGTCACTGTTATGTAAAATTCGAATTGAATTACACGTTAATAAATTTTTTTAAGTTCGAATTAAAGTGGACAAACATATGTTATATATTCAAGTAAACAATATTCTTTTTTAATTTTTAACATTATCTCATTATTTGCACATTTTTATTATGATATTATCATTGTTAATGTGAAGTGAAATTATTTTTTTAATTCAAAAACTCAAAATAAAATACAAATATATTGATCCGCAATATAACGCGGGTCTACTTATAGTTATATAAAATGTGTAATCATCAGTTATTTATAGTTTTTTTAAAATTATTTTTAGTACATTTATAATCACCTTTTATTATTAATTTCAATATTAATACACTACAGCAAATTGATCTTTCAGAGGCGTTTTTTTTTAAAGAATAGCGGCGTTTATAAACGCCGCTAAAAAATTAGAGGCGTTTATAAAAAACGCCGTAACAAATGCCGGTAAAAACAGTGACGGGAAATTTAGTGGCGTTTGAACCATAAACACCGTTAAATTAGTGGCGTTTTTAGGTACATTAACGGCGTTTATAAACGCCGCAATTGAACGTCCGAAATGGTAATACTTGAAACTTTAGCGGCGTTTTCTGTTCTCAAACGCCACTAAGTGTTGTCTTTTAGCGGCGTTTTCTGATCACAAACGCCGCTAACTTGTTAAACTAAAGCCTTGGTTTTGAACACAAATTAGCAGTTTCTCATGTACCTAGAAAACAAGGAACTGGATAGCATAGGATTATATTTGTTGATGCAATAAACAACATCAGAGGTAGCTGGAAAATTAAACCAGACTAATACTTGCTGCCTATCAGTTGAATGATGATTAGCTATAGATATCAGTCAACCAACCAATTCAGGAGAAATTAAATGGATTAACCTTGACAAATCTACAACAGAGACGAATGGATTAAACTAGAAAATAATTCGGAATTGATCCAATATAAACAAAAAGAACCATGGGATGTCTTAATAAAATACATGAAAACAAACACTGGATATCATCTATGCAAATATCAAAACCAGAACCGCACAAAAGTGGGAAAATGACGAACCTTAAGTGGGTATCATAGGCAAACAATTAATGATGCAGCTGACTCTACAAAGAAAAATGACCTTAAAATAAGACATACTAGCAAAGCATCAATGAAATTTACACAATCTTAAGAATATGAGCCATAACATTTCTGATGGAACATCAAAACCAGGATTAGTGTCCCTGAAACCCTTAAGGCAAAAAAGGGAAAAATACTAATACCATTATATAATTCTACCTTGAACCCATTGATTTGCCAGCCAAAATCAGAGGATGCCCGGGATATTTGGAAACTGCATTTTTAACAAAATGCAGAAACAATATAAGAAAGAAAAGGGTAAGAATCAAACATTATGAAAGCAGGTTCTGCAAGCTAATGGGAAAAGCTGTCAAGAGTGAGAGATGATGATTTGGAGATGAAGAGAGCGATCAAGGCTTGGAGATGACGATTTGACGATTTGGGCTTGGAGATGTGAGAGAGAGAGAGAGAGGTTTAGGTTTTTGATTTGGGGGAAATAGGGGAGAAGCTGGAGTCGGAAAATCATATTAAAAAACATAGCGGCGTTTGTATCAACAAACGCCGCAAATTTACAAGGTAAAACACATCGTTTTGCCTTAACATATCGAAATATTTAGCGGCGTTTATATTTAAAAACGCCGCTATATTATATTAGTTAGGGGCGTTTGTGGACACAAACGCCGCTAAAACAAAAGCCTAAACGCAGCGTCTCGCCTCTAAATTTTGGCGCCCAAATTTTGGCGAAATTTTACGAAAATGATAAAAATTGATTATAGTTTAGCGGCGTTTATATAATGCAAACGCCGCAATTAGTACAGATTTAGCGGCGTTTGTATACATAAAACGCCGCTAATTTACAACTTCCCAGCGTTTCTTATAGAAACGCCGTCGGGTATTCAAAAATACGATACTCCGCGGCATTTTTAAGTCAAACGCCGCTATAATAGCGCCACTGAAAACCAATTTTGTTGTAGTGATAGTAAGGATGAGTTTGTTAAAAAAATTTGAAAAAAAAATGATGAAAGGACGTCAAACCCTATAATCAGATTTTAATTTATCACGTTGTAATTGCGTTTTAAGATCATATTTTTAAAATATTTAATCATAAAACAATATTATAACATGATGAATTTTTTTTTTATCGATCATGCACCCAAACGAAGCATTAGTCTCTTCCACGTAAAACGTATTTTGAATAGTAATTGTTATATCGATATGCCATTTTGACCCAACTCTTTTTTGTGGAATAATTTCATGGCTAGTTTCAAACTTCCATATCTTGATTTTCTTAGTCGGCATGTCAGACAGCAATTATGATTTTTTTTTCTCATATTTTTTCCCACGATTATCGTCATAATTTGCTTATCCTTTCCTTTAATTAGTAGGGTTTTTTTCCCAACCCAAATCTATAAATAAAATTAATTTTATAAATAAAATTAAGAAACTATGACAGATGTCTTTTTTTTTTTAAATATATATCTTAAAAATATGTCATTTTGTTAAAAATTTCATCGACATTAAATAAAATAATTTCTTCTTCTTAAATATATATATATATATATATATATATATATATATAATCAAAGGACTGGGCTAAGTGATAAAATGACAGATCTCATTGTTATTTTTTTGACTTTACAAGGCTGGGAGTAAAAATCTAAATTTAGGCTGAAAATTGATTTGAGACTGACCATTTGCCGCCAGAGTTGCAACAGTGCATGCCACCAACCCTCATAACTTCGTTTAACTCATACTATTAATTGATGTATTTATTTTTGTAATTTTATATCTATATTAATATTAAAGAGAGTCACTGAGTTAATGTCACAAGTTAATTGGATATCAACTCAATTGATAAAATATCAAAAAAATAAAATTGAAATATAATATAAAAAACAATTAAAGATGTTTATGTAATTTATTTATTTTTTTAAATATTTCACATGTGATATCATCTTCTTTGTTTAAAAAAAAACTTACCCCAATAACTTTCTTTACAAAAAAATTACTCATCTTTTATATCATTAAATTATTTATTTTAAAAATTTTTTTAACTAATAATTTTTTTCCTTTTTTTTTATCCACATTGTAGGTGTACAATATATATATATATATATATATTGTATCTATCTTTGTTTTTTTTTTCAACAATCAAATGTAGGTAAAGTATGAAAAAAAAAATCTTATAGTGACTATTTAATTAAAGTATTTTGACAACGATTGTGTGAAATGTTGATAGAATGATCAACTCTTAATTCAAACGATTAATTCAACTTCTAATGATTTCACATATAAAAAATATTTAAAATTCCTTAATTCATTATATGAGTTTCAATATATGAACCACTTTTAATAGTTATAGAGACATTTGATCTAGTCGTATATTATAGACATTTAATCTAGTCTTATATTATAGTCATTTGATCTAGTTTTTTTTTTTTTTTTTTGTTTATATTTTTTTTATGTAATTTTTTAAGTTAGTATATGGTATAAGAGGTAGCCTAACAAGTTAGGAGATTTTTAATTTTTACAATTTTGGACTAAAATTTGAGAAAAACATAATGATTGATTTATACTTGACTTTCATTGGCCTTAAATAAAGGTCTATTTTGTAAGGTCATCTTTTCCTCCTTAAGGTTTGAATCTGAAACTTTCAAATTAGAAATGCCAAATTCTAACTATTGTGAAGAGTTCTATTATTAGGAAAAGATCTATATATATATATAATATTAAAGTTGTCTCTAATCTTAAGTAGACATGTTCATGGTATCAGGTTACTTGTCCGCCTAACAAGCTCGATCCAAATTGAACCAGATCTGAGATAAATTTTTTTGTAATTCGAATCGATTCAAATTATTATTTAATTAATAAAAATTATTTTTATTTAAATATAATCATGTAAATATATAAATATTAATATAAAAATAATATTTTAATATATTTTTAAATAATAAAATCAGTTTGGGCCAAACTTGAGCAAATTATTTTTTACTATTCGGATCTGGTCCGATCGGATCCATTGACATCTCTAGTTTTAAATTGTAAGCTTAACATTTTAGTGTTAACACTAGCTTAGTTAAAAATTACAAACTTCAATAAATTTTTATTTATTTATCTCAGTTAATAAATTTTTATATAAAAAAAGTAAATGTTTAAACCCGTAGCGAAGCACTGCGTAAATTTGCTAGTTATTTTAAAAATTAAAGCAAGTTGAAGTGGCAGGCAAAAACAAGCCTTATTTGTTTAATTTAAGCTTAGTTTCGATCTTGCATATATATACAAAAGGAAAAAGTTGATTTTCTTGGATCTATCATATTTTTATGATCCATCAGATCAAATAATATTTAAAGGAGTTTGTATTTAATTTAATTTGAGAAATTTGGTTAGGTAAAAATAATTTGTGCATGCACATGATGAATAGAATGAAATATATGATATTTAAAAAAATATATATTACTTAAAGATCTTAACACGAGACATTCCTGACATATATTATTATTATTTTCTTAAAATGATTATGATTTATGGAAGAGATCTAGAAGAGAAGAGACTAATAAATGAAAATGAAAATTATAACTTATGCTATTAATTGAGTAATTGTTTTTTCTTTTTCTTTGAAAAGTTGTAAGTAGTTGTTGAAGTGAAAGCGAGTAGGTCAGCACTGCATTATCTTGAAATATCTTTTATTTTTTCCATGCATTTTTGCATTTTCCTTTTGTCAAATGTCAAATATTCAATAATTTCTCTCATATCTATCATCCACAGCTGACTATTTATTCGGCACATGTATTAAGACAGAGTTATGATTCCATTCGCGAAATCAGAATTGGAATATAATTTATTATTTGTTAAAATATAGTACGATATTAGTCCTTTTCGGTTTGTTTAAAATAAAAAAAAAATTGATTATTCAGAGTATATTATAATTTTTTTATATTTATTATTATATGTTAATTAAAATAATTAATTTTATTTTTTAAAAAAGATTTTCAGTAGTCATGAATAAAAAAAAGGATAAATTTAAAAAACATGCCTTTTAAAGAAGAATTATTGTTTAATAGTTTAATGTGTAAAAATAATTTGTAGAAACAAAATCTAAAATTTTAAAATTCTTAATAAGAAAATGAGAAAGATTTAATTATCCTTAATGAAAAAAATAAATTTCTCTTTGCCTTTGATTACTTTACATTTTTTATTTTAAGGATTCTTTTAATATGTATCTTAAAAAAATTATTTGTGAAGAAATTTGTAAAAGATTTATTTGCTAAAAAAAATTATTAAAAAAAAAGATGAGGTAAATAATAAAAAAAAGGAAAAAGATTGTATTAAGGGTATTTAAATTTCTATAATTTTTTTCTTAATAATTTTTTAATTCTTCATTTTTTTTTATTTTTTTCTATTAAATCATTAAATCATTATTTTAAAATGGATCGAATGTTTTTCATATTTTTCCTAAAAACAAAATGTTTGAATGCTTAACATAACATCTTAAAAGTCAATCAATTTGATTTGATTTCAAATTTAATTTAATTTTATATCATATTTCGTAATTCAAAAAACTATCAAAATTAGGTAACTCTTGTTCAGACAAGCACAGTAAAAAAATAAAAAAAGCGAATATAATAATAGTTTTTGTTTTCGTTTTACAACACGTGATAAATTAAAGTTTACAGACTTACAATCGTGGTCGGTACCGTTATGATATCGGTGATATTTGTCGTCTAATTTTTAAATAAATTGATATAGATAATTTTTAGTTTTATTTCGATTTTGGTATCGATCCGTACCGATTATATCGATCTGTATTGGTATGTATCAGTCCGTATCGGTTGATACAAAATTTTGATTTTTTTAAAAAAAAATTTACTTATTTGATTTTTAAATCATTTTTAATATTTTTTGTGTCATGATATTTTTTTTCTTTTCATAATTACATTTAAAAATAAAATATATTCATTAAATTAGGTTATTGAGCATAATTAATAATAATTTAATATATTTTTTAATATTTTAAAATTTATTTTATTTATTTGATATATAAAAATTTTAAATATTAAATATTTAAAATTTATATTTACATAAAAATATATATATGCATGTAATAAATATATATTTGCATGTATATATAATATATATTTTATTAAAAATTTTAAAAATATATTATACATATAATATATGAAAAAATATTTTTAAAAATTATTGATAAATTCGAAATCATACATCAAAATATATCCACAATTAAAATAAAAATGATAATAATTGATTATAAGTGCCAGTAGTCTTGCGAAAAAAAGGCAGAGGAAGGGCATCAAAAGGTACGTAAAACTATCGTCTCTTTTATACCATTCAACTTCCAGCAATCCTTGCTCGACTTTTATTCATGGCAGTTTCCATTAATTTGCACATTTGTTAACTTAAAATATTGCTTCTTCTATTAGATCTCTTCAAAAGCAAGGACTCTGAGGTGCAACTGATCAATCAGAGAAGATTTATTGATATTACATGCTTGATTCAGTTGATGGTTCTCTTCTTGGCTCAAATTTTTAGGCTTTCGATTAAGCCAGCCTGTTAGCAGGGATCCTGAATTTCCAGCCATGGAGCAAAAGAAATGGATCCTTACAATTGTGTTAGCCTTCATCGTGGCAATGTTGCCTTTGACTTTTCGAATCCTGGAATCGCATCAAGTTCAGCATTTATATATTGGGTACTTAATTTTATATGATCATGACATTTGAATCCAATCTATCTTTCTTTTTTCCTTTTAGATCTTGCTAATTTTCATTTTTGCAGGGAACTAACAAACATGATACTTGGCAAGCTGGGAGGCTGGGGTTCCAGTGGCAGTAACCATGACCTTAGCATAGACAAAGCTGCAAAGAATAAAGTTGTCGGCCCAAACTTAACATCGTGCCATCCATCTTATGGTCGTCCAGATCTTCTTGTTTACTGTTGCCCTCCGGGATTTGAATCGCCAGAGCCCTTTGTCGATTTCCAGTTTCCGGATCCTGAATCGCCTGTGCGTGTGCGCAGGCCAGCCCACCTACTAGACGAGAACTACATCGCCAAATATAATAAGGCGTTGTCGATCATGAAGTCCCTGCCATACGATGACCCTCGAAGTTTTGCCCGTCAAGCCAACTTGCACTGTCTCTTTTGCACCGGAGCCTACGAGCAACAAAACTCCGATACTCCTCTCAGTATTCACAGAACGTGGTTATTCTTTCCCTGGCACCGCATGCTGATCTACTTCCATGAACGCATCATGGGCAGTCTGATCGGAGATGACACTTTTGCTTTGCCCGTTTGGACTTGGGACATCGCTGAAGGAATGATGATGCCCGATTTTTATGTCAACAAGAATTTATCTTCCTTTCATACAGAGCGTGACTTTTCACATTTTCCACCTCAGATGGCAGATTTAAACTATTTTGCTGACAGAAATTTAAGTCGTGAAGAGCAATTAGATACAAACTTGGCATTTATGTATAACCAAATGGTATCTGGTGCAAGGAAGACGGAATTGTTCATGGGATGCACATATAAAGCCAACGAAGGGTATTGTAATGGTCCTGGCACTGTAGAGAGTGCCCCTCACAACACTTTGCACACATGGGTTGGCAGCAATTTAAATCCTGGAAGGGAAGATATGGGTAAGTTTTACTCAGCAGCAAAAGACCCCATTTTTTATGCACATCATTCCAATATAGATCGTCTTTGGGAAGTTTGGAGGGAGATTCATAAACATCAATTGGATATCAAAGATCCAGATTGGCTTGACTCTTTCTTTTTCTTCTATGATGAGAACTTGAAGCTGGTAAAAGTTAAGGCTCGCGATGTTCTTGATATCACCAAACTTGGTTATTCTTACGAGGAGGTTGACCGTCCTTGGTTGAATAAACGTCCCAAGCCTTCAGTTCCGCCAAAACTAGCTCGTCAGATATTAAAATCAAAAGAGAATGAGAACCAATTTCAATTGTCAAGCAACCATGTTTCATCATCTGAGTTCAGGCCCCATGGTCGAGCTCTAGACACTAGCTTGACAGTAAAGGTCAACAGATGTAAAGATCATTTGATCAAGAGGGAGAAAGAAGAGGAAGAGACCATAGTTGTGCATGGAATTGAAGTGAAAGGAGACGCATATGTTCAGTTTGATGTGTATGTAAATTTGATTGATCAGACAATAATTAGTCCAAAGTTCAGGGAATTTGCAGGGACTTTTGCTCACATCCCTGGGGGTGGCGAGATGATGAAGAGGAAGATTAATCTGAAACTGGGAGTTTCAGAACTATTGAAAGATTTGGAAGCAGATCAAGATGAAAGCATATGGGTAACGTTGTTACCAAGAACAGCAAGCTGTAGTAATGCAACAATTGAAGGGATTCAAATTGAGTACATCAGATAATTAATTTCTTGATTAGGAAATAAAACAAGAACATTGTTTGAAGTCTCCTTTATTTTGGAGATCTCATTGTACCAATATAAAAGAGGAATAATTTTTTTTCTTTAATTTATGGTGCAAGATATTTTCCTGTTCTATTCTATAGTCTGAATAAATTGTCCATGATGGAAATGCAACATAGTTGATTATCTTTGATATTTGAAATTTAAATGCATTTCGTTTTTGCAACATAAAAGTTTGAAGTCTAGGGACAAAATACATTTGAATAGAAAAGCATAATTAAAAATTTCAGGACAAATCATTTTATTTCAACCAAGAAGAATTTAAGCACAATTCCAAGAATCTCATATAATGTTTAATTATTTGCCTTCGTATATATGAAAAAGTATCCTCCAATTTAATTCCGGCTCTTTGCAGGAAAGAGTCATAAGAAAAACAGTCAGCTTAACAAGAGTTAGCCGCGCCCTTTGTACTTTGGTGTCAAACAGGAACCAACTAACAAGGAGGAAGGTCCTTTGGAGGAGGCAAAATGGATTGATCTGGTCCCTTTCCATTCTCTACCACAAAAGCTGTCTTCAAACCCCAGCCTGTATGGAGCTCCAAATGACAATGCATGAACCAAACTCCTAAAGCATAAAAAACAATTGGTTTAAAACTAGTTTTCGTTGTGTTAAATTGATTTAATTTTAATGCCATGTTTATGTGTTAGTTTCTGGTGAATGTTACCTGGATTATCAGCCCTGAACCTTATGGCGGTCCAACCACCGGTAGGTACTCCAACTGTATTTCTTTCAGGAGGATCAACCAAGTTAAATTTAGTAGGGTCTTTTGCGGGATCAAAGTTCCCGATTCCAGTCCCAACAACAAAGAAATTGTAACCATGAAGGTGGAATGGATGGGATTCAACAGATAGAAGATTGGTATCTTGTAGTACTAACTCAACTGTTGAATTGAAAGCAAGCTTGCTTAGCCGGGTGCCTAAAGTAGTACCAAGATTGGCAGTCAATGGTGCACCAGTATAATTGAAAGGTTTAGGAGGGCGGTCAGGGAAATCTGTTCTAAATACTCCCTTGATGTTGAAATAATGAGCTTGAAGAAGACCAATTTGTGGCATAACAAAGGTAATGTTGTTCAAAGATGCAGTGAGTTGTGTTCCATTCAGGCAAGTTGCACATTGGTTAATTCCTAATCCAATTGTGTAGAAAAGATGTCTTTCAACTTTAAGGGGCACATTTGCTGGGTAGACTGGAGAGTTTAGGCTCCTAAGTTTGGCATTATAGCTCAATGCAAAAGCAGTGTCATTGGGTAATGGTAGCTGAGGAAGGATTGGAAGGACAGTGTTTGGAACACCTTTGTATTGAAGTATAGCCGTGGCGGTTTTATTGTCTATGGTCAATGGTGCATCCATAAAAGGCCTAGCAGCCATGAAATATCTACCAGGTGCTTGGGTGGCTTGAACAAGAACATTTGTGGTCTGCCCTGGTGCAATTAAAATTGCTTGTGTTATAAACTGTTTAGTATAAACTGCATCTATTTCGACCACCGTCATATTATGGCCAGCAATGGCAAAGAAAAGTTCATCGTTGAGTGCAGCATTGATGATTCTCAAGAGATAAGTCTTTCCTTGTTCTACCTCCATCGCAAATGTATCTGCACCAGAAAAATGGAAAATAAGAATGCAAAGTCCTAATTGAATGCTGAATCCAAATGCTAATGCCCTATGTTACTCAGACTCAGGTGTGTGTCGGACACGAGTATATGTCCGGCACGGGTATGTTCAATTTTTCCAAGATTTTCATGTATTTGGAGAGGATCATATCCTCATATCCATGTCCGGATATGCGACGACACGGGTGTCGGATATGGATACTTCAAAAAAAATGAAGATGAAGAGTCTGAGCAACATAGCTAATGCCTAATACTCCATTACAATGGCTAAGCTTACATTTCTCTGAACATGGGAATAATGGCCCCGGTTTTCCATTAATTGTGTGAGCATCAGATGTATTTGGTGGCAATCCCAACTTGTTCCCTTGTTTCACAATTTCTTCGACATCGTTATTCCACCATTCACCTGCGCCAATTTACAAGAATTATAGAATTATTACATGAAATGGGGCTCAAACTCACCAGTATGGATCAATTCATCCCACCTAAGATTATATTAGTTTCTCTGTAAGGCTGAGGAAAAGGAAACAGGGTCCCCTCTTTTGGCATGATTACAATTGCACCATAGACTGTGGCTCTTAGCCAAAAGATATGTGCATGCCACCATAGGGTTCCTCTTTGACCTGTTATATTAAAATCATACGTGTAACTGTGCCCTTTCTGAATAGGGCATTGTGTTATAAAAGCTGGTCCATCTGCCCATCCATTGCGAAACTGTTTAAGTCCATGCCTGCCAATGCCATGACCGACAATTGTATGAACAAATAAAACCCAATAATTGATTTCATGACATGAGAATCACATTGTTTTTTTTTTTTTTTTTTTTTATAAAAGAAATGATGCATTTCCTACCAATGAATTGACATGTTATATTGTGCATAGTTTGTGACATTAATGAGAACTCTATCGCCTTCTCTTGCGTATATTGTTGGCCCCGGAAACATCCCATTTACTGTAACAATAGGTTTTGCATGGCATAACCTGCTAACATTTTTCACTTGAATCTGAAAGAACAGAAACCCAAACTGTCATTAAAAAAAAAAGGAAAAAGACAATGCAGCTAAAAAGTGAATACAACATGCCACTGATTTAATTTGCCTACATCAAATTGGTATCTTTTCACTGCTGCATCTGCAGGAAGAGAAACGAAGCCAACTAGATAGAGGAAGAAAAAGAATGACCCCGAGCAGAAAATTTTGCCTATTGCCATTTTTGTGAGCTTAATTCTTTGAATTTCCGATGATTGGGAGTTCAGGTTTAATGGTTTTTATAGAGCCTGAAAAGGGTTAAGCAATGTTATCAGTTTGTTAAAGGGGAAGGGAGATGGTAACATTGTTGAATTAGGTAGAGGAAGAACAGAGGTTGAACATGAACGCTTGTAAGCAAAATATGACAGGGACTTGAGGGGAAGATGTTAAAATACTAAAACCACATTTTTGTGATAAAATAGTTTGAAAATAAACGTTGAGAGCTACTTAAAACCAAACATGGCCGGCCTGAGCTGGTGAGCTTTACCGTTAAGCAAAAGTGTTAACATTTACTTCAGATTCCAACTGCTGTGGGTTGTTCAAAATGTTTTTTTTTTTAAAAGTTCATGACAACAGCCATATCTCACCCTGGGGAAAAAATAAGGTAAGGTGGAAGAATAACCTTCTTATTTAGTTGTTTTAATTGAATAAACATGATGTAAATGTTTGGCCAAACAAAAATATAAAAAAAAAAACATGATGTAAATGAATGTATGGTAGACTACTACATCAATCAATATGTTCGGTTAAATTTAATACAATAATAACAAACCTAGGGCTTAGCTTAAATTTAATACAATAATAATATATATAAAGGGCATGTGATGAGACTTTCTTCGTCTCGATGGATGTGCAGGCCTGGAAATTCGATTAAAATTCAATCAAACTATTGATTTTTAGTGAAGGAATAATGAAGCAAAGTTACAGAACTTTGACTGGTTAATTACGTACATAGAAGAGAAAGGCACGTACGATGGTCTTCCCAAATCCCAAAGGGAGTGAATGTCAAACATATAGGTAAAATCTACAGTATCGATCGCTTTCTTATGGTTGAAGTTCAAAGATGGTGATTTTATTCACGCAAGCCTTTGCATGCCGCCGATTACAGAGAATAATTAATAACAAAATTCACACTATTGTTAGCTGGTTTTTAGTTGCTGATAAAGATCAATGTGCACATTTCTTATTGTCAAGTTGAGTATTGGAATGAGAATTCTGATAAATTTTCTTAGCATAAAATTATATACTAGAAATTTGCAACATGCATGACCTAGGAACATTCAACTAAAAATCTGAAATGTTAAATGAAACTTGACATATTTGGCGATTTGAGTTAGGGATGGTAATGGAATGAGACCAGCCATTTATTATCTTATCCATTTTCATCCACTCTAATATGAATGTTTAAATATTACTACCACTTTGACTCTATGGATGTCGATTATATTCATAACTGTTCGATTTTTATTAATTATTTTTAAATTAATATTATAGAAAATTTATTATAATTTATTCATGGACATAATTTTAGTATATAATATATATATATATACACTAAAAGTATAAAGAAAAATATAAATATTTCAAGGGGTAGAATGGTAATTTCAAAAGACACATCTCGCTCCATCCTTTTTCTGCTTTTCAAAAAAAAATTTATATTTGAAACAAATCGATACAAAATCTGTCGTGCAAATCAAGGTTTGCCATCTCTAATTTGAGTAGTAGCTGATTACCTTAATCCCTACAGGCTGGGTATCCTTAAACTTAATTTTGGGCCAACTAATGGAACCCAATTTAATTTTGTAGAGTTTGGGCCTAACTTCATTTTGCTGATTGTGGGCTATAACCTGGTTTGGTGTTCAGGACCCTGCTAAAACCCTAAAAAAGATAACTTTCATTGGCATATTCGTAATTAGACTCAAAGTTCGGCTATAAATAATTGCAAGGTCTAAAACCCTAATTGCATAACTGGGGTGGCTTGGAAATCAGATCTCTTCATCTTTCATCTGCAAAAATTAAAAACCCTAAATTTTTTTTTTCTGGGTTGGGTTTGGATTTGGGTTTCGTAATTTTTAGTCAAGAAAGAGAAGGTGCGATGATGATTAGAAAATTCAATCTCGTTAATCTGATTCGTAACATGAGGATGAATTTTTTCATCCATTCTTAACTTCTGAGCCTCTTCTCTATTTTTTTTTTTTTCGTTTTCTTTTTCTGATGAAAAAAATAAAAATTTTGTTAACGAATATCAACATTGTATTAAATACAATAATAATTGATAAATTTATTTATTATTTTTATTATATTAAATAAAGATATTAATATATATATATATATATATATGATAATTTTAAAAAATATTGTATTCGTTAACAAAATTCAAAAAATAAATATTTGCTATATATATTGAAAACTGTTTTTAACTTGGGCCTATTGACCTTTCTGATTTGATTTACAAAATTGCTTATAAGAAAAGTAAAAACTGCAAAAATTATGGGTTGCAAACTTGCAATAGGTAACGACTCGAGTGAGTTGAATCCTACGAATCTATGATTTTCCGACACGACACAGAGGGTTCAAACTTCAAACACGTTAACTCTGTGTCTGGCGGCACCAAAAGCCTACTAATCAAAAGTTGGTTTCTTTCAACCCATGTTCCAACCACCAAAACCACAACGAAACTACAAAACAGGAAGCAAAAAAAAACAGAATTCAGATAGGAAAAACAATTTTTTTTGGGGTTAAAATACTAAAAAATTCTCGAATTATGATTTTTTTTATTTAAATAAAAGGTTAATTTATGTTAGACTTGTTTATGGGTTGGGTTTTTTTCGATCCGATAAATTCGATCCATATTGGACCGGATTTGAATATGATTTTTGATAATTCGGATTTGTTTGATTTAGTATTTATATATTAAAAATTTTCTTTTTATTTAAACTAAATTTTAAAAATGTTTTTTTAATTTTTTATTATTTTTTTGAATAGTGATCTGAGTTTGGGTAAGGTAAAAAAAAAATTCGGATCGTAATTCGGTCTATAAGCATGTTTAATTTATATTAAGAATTTATTTATGTATAAATCAACACTTTAAAAGTTAAAGGTTTAGTTAGGTTAAGGGTTTAAGAATAAATTAAAAGTTAAAAATTTATTTAAGTATAATAAAAATATAGAGGTTTATTTAAATAAAGTGATAAAGTTTAAAGATTTTTTATTATTATTATTTTTTTTTTCTTTTAAGGAATCATTTTGGAATCAATCAACTAAATGGAGACGGTTATGGTAGATGAAGAGTACAATTACAGAGAAGTTGTTTTGCCTACACTGATTAGAGAGGGAGACAGGGGAGAGAAGGAGAGGCAGAGATATAGTTATAGCCTTGATTGGGCTTGTTTCTTTGTAAGCAAAAATATAAAATGGTTATTTCTTGGAAAGTAATCAAT
Source organism: Fremontodendron californicum (assembly GCA_030761205.1). Taxonomy (NCBI): domain Eukaryota; kingdom Viridiplantae; phylum Streptophyta; class Magnoliopsida; order Malvales; family Malvaceae; genus Fremontodendron; species Fremontodendron californicum. Next base: position 40,385,810 of record JAULJL010000002.1, on the reverse strand, counting down.
AATCTTAGGTTATTTTTGTTAGTTATTTCTCAAATCCTTTCTGGGGTTCTTTGGTTTTCTTATTAGGCGTCAGAAACGAGATTGTTTATGAAGCCAGTCAAGGGCTTATGGAGAAGTTAGCTGTGGAGGCTTTTGAGGTTGCCATGGTTAGGTTTTTTGTGTTGCTTAAAGATTGTGTACCTTGCCAGCAAAGGAACTTGTATGAAAATTTAAGCATAGCCTGATCCTTGTAGGATGCATTAATCTCTGTGTCTGTTATTACACTAGATGAGTATATTGACTGTGATCTGCAGATTATTTCCTTCTTTTATTAAGAAAGAAAATGGGTAGCAATTTTTTATGAAGACAAATGTAATCTCTATGTATGTATAGGTTCATAATGAAAAATATAGGTTGGTTAGTTCCATTTCTAAAACTATAATGTGGCATTTATAGGGAAGTTCCAAAATCCAAACTTTAAATATGCATCAATAACTATCACCAACTGAAATCTTGAACTTTGAATTGATTTTATATTTGTATCTTAAACTTTTAATTTGATCTATGACAACCCTTTTCTGTTCTTTCTTAACCGATTGCGATACATTGTAAATTTGCAAATTTTATTTCGAATATTCTGTCAAATATCAAGATTAGTCCACAGTTTTAGTTATTTACTAAAAGCGTATTTGTTGATTAAAAAATGAAGGAGAAACTTTGAATTTTTAATGGAACATGCTATTTAAAGTGCAATTTAACAATTAGTTTTAGCATCAATATGTTTTAACTTACAAGTTTAGGATTCAATTTGTGATTGACTCAAACTTCAGGGTAGCGTTTTGTAATCAACCCTTTCTTTTGGACGTCCACTTTAACTCGAATGTAGCTTAGAGGGTCAACAATTATTCAGTGTTTGGGTTTTCAAAATTATAAATGTTATAGAATTAGGTGAGGACTACAGCTCGAATAGTAGAGGGGGATGCAGGTAAAGGTAATTTGCAAGGAAGCAGAAAGGATGAAGCCAGCAGCAGTGGTGATGTGAACTCGTGGCTTCATCCTTGATAGAGTCCTTCCATATCTTTTCTTTTACTTTATCTGTTGGAAATTTGGAATGATTCACTCATTTTTTTTATAACTTGGCTGAAGCTGGAGATGAATCACTGCTACAGAGGCATGAGTTGACGTGAGAAACTAATAGCCATGACCATGAGATTGTTTATCTGTATGTATTGATAGCTTGGTTATTTGTTTGTATATATGTATGGCAGTGTTCCTGAGTAACCTAGAAAATTATCTTATCTTTGTTTTACCATACAATTGTGTAATTAATTGTTTCTATTATGATTTGCTTGATTAGCTGAACTCCTAATTTATCTGTATGTAAAAATAGCTTGTTTGTGTGTAAATATATATATATATATATATATATATATATATATATATATATTCCGAAGTTTACAATAGCAAATCCTTTCATAATCCACATTACAAACATGATTTTTTTTTTCCATCGGTGGCCAATTTTTCTATGCAGCTGAGTTGCATTCATAACAAATCAATGGCTGCAAGCCCTGCTTTGCTGCAACATATCCTATCCAAAATTCATCCAGGCTATTAGTCTAGCTGCTCTCTGGAAGCCAGAAGTCAGTACTCAGTTCCATCATCCATGGATGTGTTGAGTATATTCATTCATATCTAAGATGGCTGTTCCGTTGATACTTGTGTTGGTTTTGATCTGATTTACCAAACTATGGAATTTCCTTATTTTTCATTTACAACAAATTCATCTTTCTGCAATGGAAATCTAAACCATGGTTGTTTGTAATTTGTATCGTATGGATCCCTAAAGTTCACTTTACATTCCTTGCACCAGGCAGGCCTCCACTCCACAAGTGAAAAGCCCTTGATCGAGTGATTTTCCTGGGCCTCTACCAGCCTATTTGTTCCCAGCTGCAAACGGGCCTACTATCTGGGTAATTCAGGTAATGTGTCTAAAAATGCAGCCCTCTTAGCGGCTTTAAGCAGCTTCAGTCTGCTTACATAAACATCACTTTCAAAAAAGCTTTAATTATACATGAAACTTGTCTGGACTGAGGCTTTAATTATTTCATTTAGGTCCCATACCTCGAGTAACTTATTGTGAACACAATTTGTGGTTTGATGTGTCTTGGTCCTACCATTAATATTCCATTAAAATATCAGCATAAAAGATGAATATTTTCACTTGAAATATCCAGTTCGGTAATTCCTATCAAATGTGATTGCATGAATCAATTGAGTTAAGTTTCGGGTTCAATTAAGATATTATATGCAAGTATGTAATCTTGTGTATGGAATTCTGGCAGGAAGTAGTGGAATGGTGTGGCTGTTTCTCAGGATTCTTGTTCAAGGTAAAAGACACAAGCACTGGACTTTTACTTGCTCCAAACAAATTTCTCATACATGTTGTACTGAAGTACCCATAAACCCAAGAGAATCTTTGTGGGATTTTTGCCTTTTTATTCCTTGGAATTGCGGAATGTGAAAGGTTATAAAGGAGGGGGAAAAAATTACACAGAAAAGAAATGGGCCCGTGAAAGGGAAAAGGCAATATCATCTTTCACAATCAACACAAAACAAAGAGAATCAAAGAGATCTTGCCTGCGGATGAGGCCAGGTCCGCCCCTTTCACTATTATTTAAAGCTTGAAAATGAAGGAAAGCTGAGACTCTTGTGACTCCAAGAACAAGTAGATGCAATGAAGGTGCAGGCAACCTTCAGTGGTCCCTGCTAGAGCCGCAACCTACACTGAAAAGCCCCCTTATCATTCATTAATTAAAACACTTGTAGTTTTTCAAGTGTCTGCTAAAAGCCTAAAACTATCCGTCGATAGAAAAATCTCCTAGTCATTCAGCTTTTGCTTGTAGGAATTCAGAATTTAGAATTATGATAATCTGGATAAATGTAAATCCAATCAAGTTACATCCTAACAAGAAAATTTTAACTAATTTTTGGTTTTTTTTGCTGAACAAAGAAATGGATAGAAGGGTTACAACTAGATTTGCCAACTCAATCCCGGCTGATCATAAGAGTGTCCTGATTCTCTGCCTGCTAGTGCTAGAGAACCAAAACCCAAGTAGTGCCCAAGGGAATAGGCATTCAGGTAATGACTCTAATCAGAAATTTGCCAAAAGAAAACCATATATGAAGGAATAGGGAACTAGCTAGGTGAAATAAAATAGAGACAAACATGTTGGACCTATCTTCACCTTGCCGAGTTAGATCATTGCATGCATAAGTTATCCAGTAGATCCAAACAAAGCAAGTCCTTGACTTACATCTGTCAAGTTCACAAGAACCTAGCAACAGGGTATATAAGTAAGTAAACAGTGGGTAACTGTCTATTTCTTCTACCCTTGAACACTCTAATATTTCACCGACTTAGGCATCAAAGCACGTATCGAAGACCCAAGTCCGGTGTCCTCTGACATTTTCTGTCCTTGTAGACTTTCTATAATCATTCTCCTGACAACCTCCAGAGGATCAACTCAACTTAATCCAAAGACCATCAACAAACAGAACGTGGACTTGAAAATAATCTGAAAAAGGGAGCTTCAGAGTGTAGATTTTTTCATCAAGTTGACAAGTTCCCTTTTCCTTTAACCACCCACTCAAGCAGTTAATGTTGTTGGAAAATGGTATGGCTCAAAGTCACATTTGGTGGCTTAGCACCAATAATGGAGCTACCACTTGCACCACTTGCACCACCAATAATGGAAGCTACCACTTGCAAATGGATGGTGGCTATGGTGGCTACCACTTGCAAAGTGTTCACACCAAGATAGGTGGTGGAAGGTGGCTATGGTGGCTGCCACTTGCTTAGTGTTCACACCTTGATATTATGGCTATAAATAGCCATGTAGAGTTGAGAGAGTAGAGTTGAGTAAGTTAGAGCTAAAGTGTTGAAGCAAATACTCTGTGTTTATAGAGTAATTCGGTATTGTGTTGAGTTGTGAGTTCAGTGCTTGTGTAGCACCTTGAATTCTGTATTTGTTTGTACTCCATCTTCATTAATACAAAGCTTCAAGCTCCTCCTCCCGTGGACGTAGGCACAGTTGCCGAACCACGTAAAATATCGGTGTTTTTTCAGTGTGTTTAAATCGGTTTTAGTAATATCAATTCGCTTCCGCACAACAAATTGGTATCAGAGCCAATTTTTACGTAAAACCGAGTTTGTTCGATTCTGTCCGTTTTTCAAAAGTGCTCCAATTTGTGTTTTGAAAATACCAGGTTGAAGAGGTCGTTGAGAGGAGTGCAACAGAATCAACCGGAGGCCCAGAAGACACCGCACGCGCCCGCACGCGCCGCCAGAAGGGCTGAGAGTGAGCCTCACGCGCCCACGCGCCGCACGCGCCTCCAGAGGTTGAAGACGCGTGAAGCCCACGCGCCGCACGCGCCGCACGCGCCTTCCAGAGGTTGAAGGCGAGTGGCCCCACGCGCCACACGCGCCGCACGCGCCGGTAAGACAACAGCCTCCACGCGCCGCCCCACGCGCCGCCGTACGCGCCCCACGCGCCGCCGTAGCTCCGACCAACTTTTTCGGGCCATTTTTTGAGCCGTTTCAGAACACTATTCCGAGACTTTTCCGAGCCGGTTGAGCTAAACCGAGTCCATTTCGAGCCACCTGAAGCAGAATATTCGCAGAATATTCACCGTGTGTCCAAAATTTACACAGTTGGACCCGTTCCTGGCTATTTCGACTATTCCGGACTCAACCGCGGCATCCGTTTTTCCATACAGGTACCGGAAAAACACTTTGTTGGTAATTTTGTTTTATTACCATGGCAGAATCATTAGAGACACATGAAACAACAAGTAGCGCACGATCAAGTTCTTATATCAGAAAGAACTCGATGACCACTGCAAAGTTCGAGGTGGAGAAATTTGATGGCACCACCAACTTTGGCATGTGGCAGTGCGAAGTTCAGGATCTGTTATTCCGAGAGGGTTCATATATCGCTCTGGAAGACAGGCCCAGAGATATTTCGGAAGATGACTGGAAATTTGTCAACCGTCAGGCTTGTGGCACAATCCGGTTATGCCTAGCCAAGGACCAGAAGTACTTTGTCATGAGAGAGAATAATGCAAAAACTCTCTGGAAACAACTTGAGGACAAGTACATGACAAAAAGCATGGAGAACAGACTCTATCTGAAGAAGAAGCTGTTCCGCTTCCAGTATATGCAAGGTATCACCATGCAGGAGCATCTAGTAAGTTTTAACAAAATCCTCGCTGATCTTGAAAATCTAGATGCAAATATCTCTGATGAAGATAAGGCTCTTACTCTGTTAAATTCCTTGCCTGATAGCTATGATCATTTAACCACTACACTGTTGTATGGTAAAAATGATATAGAATATGTTAATGTTAGTAATGCTCTGGTGAATAATGAGTATCGGAAAAAGGATCAGCATGATCACCAGAATACTACACCAGAAGCTTTAACTGTGTACAGAGGCAGGACGAACAACCAAGGAGCTGGAGAAAACAAGCGAGGTAAATCCCGCTCAAAGAGGGGATCATCGAGAACACGACTCTCGAGGGACGAGTGTGCCTTTTGCCATGAGAAAGGGCATTGGAGGAATAACTGTCCCAACATGGAGAGATCGATTGTGAGTGTAGCTCAAGAATCTGAGGGAGAGGAAGACTCTGCATTTACGATTTCCACAACAACACACTCTTCAGATCAATGGATTCTGGATTCCGGATGTTCCTACCACATGTGTCCGAACCGGAAGTGGTTCTCAAACTTCAAAGAGTTTGATGGAGGGATTGTCCATATGGGCAATGACAATACTTGTCACACTAGAGGCATCGGAACGATCCGACTGAAAATGCATGACGGTACAATCAGACAACTTACAGACGTAAGGTATGTCCCTGATCTCAAGAAGAACCTCATATCACTGGGGGTCTTAGACTCAAATGGTTACAAGGTGACCATTCAGAATGGAGTCCTGAGAGTTGTACGTGGAGCATTCTTAGCAATGAAGGGTTATATGAAGGGAAATCTGTATCTCCTTGACAGAGAAACCGTGACAGGCAGAGCAGCAGCCTCTCACAGAATGATGGGATAATCCGACACTTCAATGTTCCTGGCACTCCCCAGCAGAATGGAGTTGCAGAAAGGATGAACCGAACTTTGGTTGATAAAGTTCGCTGCATGTTATCCCAGTCGAGCTTGAGCAAAGCATTTTGGGTGGAGGCTTTATTGTTCGCCTCCCACATTATCAACAGACTAACCTCCACCGCAATTGATGGGAAGACTCCCATAGAGGTGTAGTCCGGATATTCTGCCATTGAATATGATCGGCTTCGTAGTTACGGATGCAAAACTGGATCCTAGAGCCAAGAAAGCTGTCTTCATGGGCTTTAGTGAAGGAGTAAAAGCAGTCCGATTGTGGAACCCTGAGTCAAAGAGAGTCATCGTAAGCCGAGATGTTGCCTTTGACGAATCTGTAATGCTGAAACTGTCAACTCCAGAGAATGTGAACCAAGATTCTCTAAAGCAGGTGGAGTTTGAATCAGAAGATGCTGGTCAAAATTCAGATGAATCTGAACCAGAATCTGATGACACCTTAACTGAAGTGGAGGAGTCATCACCGAAAATCTTTCAGCAACTTGAATCAGTTGTCACCAGTAGACCGAATAGACATATTCGGAAACCTGCTCGATACACAGACGTGGTGACATACGCCCTTCCAGTAATTGATGATGATGTTCTGATCAATTACAAAGAAGCTGTAAACAGCCCTGAGCATGCCCAGTGGAAGGAGGCGATCAGACTTGGAAGTTGGTTCCACTTCCAACACTCAAGATATCAATTGGGTGCAAATGGGTCTTTGCCAAAAAGGAGAGTGCTACCGGCAAAGACAGCATCAGATACAAAGCCAGATTGGTAGCCAAAGGTTAGGCTCAAAAAGAAGGAATAGACTACAATGAGGTATTTTTACCTGTTGTTAAGCATGCATCTATTCGGATCTTATTGGCTTTAGTAGCACAGTATAACCTAGAGATAGTTCAACTTGATGTAAAAACTGCATTCCTCCATGGTTCCGTAGAGGAGAAAATTTGTATGACTCAACCAGATGGTTCTGGAGTCCCCGATCGCAAAGATTACAAAAGCAAGTTGAACTGATCACTGTATGGTCTGAAACAATCCCGTGACAGCTGTACAAACGGTTGGACTGTTTCATGACAGGATGAAAAGTACACACACAGTCAATTTGATCACTGTGTTTATTTCCGGAAACTTCAAGATGGATCATTTGTCTATCTGCTGAAAAAGGCAAGGTGGAGATCGACAGGCTGAAGGCTCAACTGAGCTCAGAGTTCGAGATGATCTTGGAGAAGCTAAGAAAATTCCTGTGAAGTAGACAGAAAAATTGACTCAGGCTCAGTGCATTGATGAATCATGCCAATGCAGTAGGTGCCCTGATATGTGAGTAATGGTGTGTACATTTGAAGGAGAAAGGAGGAAGCTCTGATCTGTGAATTCTCTCTGTGGATTCTCGCCAAGGTGGAGATTGTTGGAAAATGGTATGGCTCAAAGTCACATTTGGTGGCTTAGCACCAATAATGGAGCTACCACTTGCACCACTTGCACCACCAATAATGGAAGCTACCACTTGCAAATGGATGGTGGCTATGGTGGCTACCACTTGCAAAGTGTTCACACCAAGATAGGTGGTGGAAGGTGGCTATGGTGGCTGCCACTTGCTTAGTGTTCACACCTTGATATTATGGCTATAAATAGCCATGTAGAGTTGAGAGAGTAGAGTTGAGTAAGTTAGAGCTAAAGTGTTGAAGCAAATACTCTGTGTTTATAGAGTAATTCGGTATTGTGTTGAGTTGTGAGTTCAGTGCTTGTGTAGCACCTTGAATTCTGTATTTGTTTGTACTCCATCTTCATTAATACAAAGCTTCAAGCTCCTCCTCCCGTGGACGTAGGCACAGTTGCCGAACCACGTAAAATATCGGTGTTTTTTCAGTGTGTTTAAATCGGTTTTAGTAATATCAATTCGCTTCCGCACAACAAATGTACCTCTACAGTTGTATAACATTCTTGTCCAGATTTATCCATGTTGATATCAGGTGCATCAGACTTTAGTTTCTATTTATTTTGTAGCTTTGCACGGTTTTAGTAAAGCCGTTGTAGCTTTGGTAATGATAGATACATCATCACTTTCTGTTAAACAATAGACAAATGCAAAAAATCCTTTGGAAGAAAAAATATAAACAAAACGCAAAAGTTATATGAATAAAGTTCTTTAATAACTCCACCAGCAGCTTCCTTACATTATCAATGTTCATAAAGGCGAAATCGTACACGTCTTAATTAATGTGAAAAAAGTCTTTTTTTTTTTCCTCTTATATATAAATATAATCATTCTTTTAGTGGATTCTTACTGATCTGACAAGTAATGTTAGTGTGACTAACATGAGTCCTGAGTTTTGTTCACCCTTGAGCTAGAAGAGCAAGGTAGACTGACGAGAGAAGCCTCTGTTTTCTTCTCCAGTTCGTATCTTCCTGGTGGCTCTTAACGTATATTGAAGTAAAAATCTTGTGGCATTATATAATCTATATGGATATGATTCAAGACTGATTCAATTTTCCCTAGGAAAAAAAGAAAGTAATATTCGATATGATTTGGAGTCATGGAAACCTGTCTAAGTAGCTGGAATAACAAAGGGATGGTTGCCCTTTCTCTGACATCCCTGTGCCTGTGTGCATACAAATTTCGCTCCTTATTCCTCATTATATATGCAGTTATGCACTAATTATCAGTGTCTCAATCAACATATATTATTCTATCTTAAAAAGGGAGCCAAGATGGTCCACTGGTAGGTTTCATGTCTTCTGGCCTTGCTGGAGTACTGCTTCAAGTTGTTTAATCCAACAGGAACAAATTGTGCCACTGGATTAGTCTATGCATTCCCTCAAACATTACAAAATTTTGTGGTGCTTCTTGCATGCTGTAATCTAGTTTAATGTGGTTATTGAATTAGTTTCCCTTTCAATGGTAGAAATGGGGCAGTGAAAGAGCAAATAACTGTGTGATTGTTAAGGATGTCAATTGAATTACTAGACTGATCTTTCCTTGCATTTTATCCATATCAACCTCCTTTATCCCACCTGTTCTTGGGCTAAGTTGATCCCCCCACATTTTTGGTCCCCTCCTCCATCCCATCAACCTAATCCATTATGCTGTGATTATAAACATACAATTTGAACAAGAGAAAGTTTGAAGTCAATTAGTATTGATCTTATTCATACTATTTTCGAGTATACATACAAATATTTATATATACCATATGTACTTAAAGAAGCAAAAAAAAAAAGGAATCTGGATCAAAGGCATCTGGAATTAACTCAATCATCAATAAATCGTTGACTCAGTTTCTGATTCACATCTCCATCTTTAGATCGCTAGCTTCAATGGAACCTGCATAAATCACATTAGGCAGATCAGATATCAATATTTGATATCAGAAAAGGTATTAAATTTCCAGTGATAGAAAAATAGCAGTAGGTGCCCTGAAATTTTCGGAGGACGGATAAAACAAGAGGTCCTACAGCAAGTAGAAATAAACAGTCTTATGGTTTCTCCATTATTTTAAGACAACTAAACGAGGAATCGTTATTTGTTAAAGATGATTTGATAGTTCTAATTGTAGGTTTAGCTTACCTCAGGCACCAGTTTTGCTTTTTCAAGTCATTGTGGAACTGTGTAGATGCACATTAGTAGGTCAAAAATGTTGCTTACTCTTATCTAAATGTTGCTCATTGAATAAAATCTATGGTTCTGATCATTGTGGAGTGAAAATGATAGAAAGCTTCCTTTAAAGTAACTTTCTTCATTTAAATCATATATGGGACAACTGCTCTTCCTTAGCAAAATCATTAAACAACTGCAGGGTTCTCTTATGTCTCTATCAGCAGTAGTTAAAAAAACCCACTTTGCTTCATTTTCTGCCTTGAGAAATAATCAAAAACAAGAAACACAACACATTAAAAAAGACGTGTTAGCTTTTATGTACCTGTAAATGGTTGAGAAGATGGAAAGGGTGTTGATCTTCCCTGGTCAAATGCCACATTGTAAAGATTTTGCAATTCAGCATCCCATGTTGCAGGGGCTTGAATTTGCTGCATTGCGAGTGTTGATCTATAGTGAGAAACATGGTGAATACCTATGTTGCTCCCACTCTTTATTTTTCTTGAAGTACCCGTATCCAACATATATCAGGACATGGATATGGAGATATGATCCTCCAAGGACCCTCCAAATACATGAAAATCTTAAAAAAAAATTAAACATACCCGTATCGGACACATACTCGTGTCCGACAATCACACCCATGTCCGACACTCACACTCGAGTCCGAGTAACATAGGTGAATACTGTAGAAGAGAGAGTGAAGCACAGGAGCAGAGAAAATTACTGTGAAGCAGGATGAGTCGAGAAATGATGCATCAGGGATCGATACAGGGGCACTAATGGTTCTTCGAAGTGCCATATCAGGAGAGTTTATTCCCATTCCCATTTCAACTCCACAACAAGAAACCACTTGTTGAACTGGATTGAACTGAAGATATGGAGGGTTTGCCATTTCTGATGTCATCCCAACTGTTGGAAAATTATTCGTACAAGAGGGAAACACCTGTTGAGAACAAACAGTTCCAGTATTAGTAACAGAAAAAAAGTAATAAAGAATTTAAAAAAAGAAAAATATTCTTGCCTTACCTCTTTGGCAAAAAGATTGTCAATGTTGAAGTCAAGACTTGGATTTACAGTAGCTAGTTTCATAGATAGGAACTGCAGATTTTGAGCATAGAGGACCACAATTAAGACAGTGGATGAACATAATACATTTAAAAAAATGAAGATTTCATAGGTTTTTTTTTACCTCTACTTGCCGTTGAAGAGATTGAACATAATTGATTATTTCATCAAGCATTCCTGCTTTGCCTGTGATTTTGTTACATCCAGGAACTAAATCTTGCAGATACTTCATTCTTTCACTGATTTTTTCCCTTCTAACCTATATTATTATGAAAAACATAAATCAAACACAATTAAAACATTATTCTCTAATGAAAGAGACCTGATAAATGAGAACACACTTTGATCACAACCTCAAAAAATACCTAAAGAATGAAAAGAAAAAAAAAAACATACAAATTCCTACTCACTCTCTCAGCTAAGCTGTGGCTATCAGTGGCTTGGCCACGACGTGCCCGTACGTGAATATAATCAAGCTTTTGAACCTCAGAAACCTTTGAATTCTCCTTGGAAGTATCAGTAGAAGTTTCCTTCTTATTGTTATTATTATTGTTGCTGCTGCTTTTGTTGGTGTTTGGCCCTGTAATTTTTGACTCTTCCTCTTCTGCACAGGCTTTGATCCTCTTGGAGTCATCTTCCGCAACAACCTAGACATAACCAAAATTGTGAAACTCCAAAATAATGATCTCGCCAAAACCTACAAATAATCGCATTCTTTGGAATCATGCTTTTGTTTTTTGCCAAAATTTGGTTCTTAGACAGAAGAGACACGAACTCAAAACAGAGAGCAACTAAGAACCGCAAATTACATTTTGTGAATAAAACTGAACTCTAGAATTGAGGAAAGAAATACCCATAAGAATAAAGAACATATCATCTACCTTGGCTTACGTTTCGAGTTAAACGATAAAAAATAGTACTAATAATAATACTGTAATGAATAAAGCAAGACACAACACACACCTTGGAGGTTTGCAACTTTTCAACTTTCCTTTTCTTGAAGCTTTCTTTTCCAACGGCTGAACCCATCTTTTCAGATACAACCGACTCCTTGCCCTTGATTTCCACCGCCTTGGCGGCTACAGCCGCCGCCGCCGCCACAGCTGGCGGGCAGCTAGAAGTCCTAGAAATGGCGTAGTTCATATCGAAACTCGGCCCATTACCGTACCCACATGGCCCAAACCCCATGCCAGCCATGTCAATCTTCCCCAACTCAGGCCAGGCAGTCTCCAAACCAGGGTCAGGCTTCACTTGCCGAGTCATCACCATGTCACAAAACAACGAATCACCGCTCATCAAACCACCCTGAAAGCCTTGTACATGGCTGGTTTGGCTCGAAAACACCCCACTTAGCTCACTGAAATAACTTTGCTGTTGTTCTTGTTGTTGCTGAAGCTGTTCCTGTTGCCATTTCAAGCAAGCCCTTTGTCTCTCGAGCACTGTCATGTCCGAACATTGTAACATCTCTGGCAATGCTCTATTCATGTCAAACCCTCAAAATTAAAACTACAAAAAGATCCCAAAAACAAACAACAAAGCAGAAAAAGTGAAACCAAAAGTAAAATAAATAAATAAATAAATAACTGGTAGTAATAGGGAAGACAATAGCCAACAAGGAAACAACAGTGCTGAAGATGAAGAAGTTTAGGCAGGTTTGCTATATGAGTTCATGCCTAACACGAGTTCATTGTAAAGGGTAGTATCATATACCATAAATCACTATGTTATGTGTACCTTGGGGAAGAAAGAAAGAGAGCAAGGAGAGTTTTTAAGGGCAAAGGGGAGAGGAGAGTGGGGTTATATATAAAGGGAAATAAAGGTGAATGGAATATGACACTATTAGGAACCAAAGAATTATTAAGAGCGAGATTTCCTTTTTCTTTTTCCTCTTTCCTTTTGCTATAATGACACTAATATTTGTGCTGTTCATGACTATTGACTACACAAACCTCAAACTTTCTAAAATAGATACAATTTGATCACATATTTATTGATAAATTATCTCATAAAATTTTCTTCATAATAGATTGTAATACTAATTTGTAAAAGTGAACTTTATGAGTATAAAGCTTAAATATATTAATCAATGAGTTGATTCAATTAGTTGAATATTTGTTAATGTTTTGATAAATATCAAGATTCGAATTTCATCCGTCATCTCATTTTATAAGTAATTTGTAAATATTATTGTTAATTTTTTCTGAAACTCTCATTGGACTAATATGAGTTATAACTGTGAGGATGCTGTCAATTTGAACTTCAATGAAAGACCCATGTTATTTTCACTAGGTATGATTCATAAATGATCAAATTTATAAAATAATATTAAAAAAATCACATTTGAGATATACACATTTATAGAGAGAAAAAATCTAAAAGACATAATATTAAATAAGTTAAATTTATTGTCCACATATTCTGGATAATTCTATTATAATTCAAGTTCTTCTGTAGCCATAACAACAATTGCATCAGAAATTTAGAGACTGCATGTGGAATTTAGGATTGTGTGTACTGCTAAAATGAAATTGATTTTTCTAGGGATTACCTATTTGTTAAAATTAGTTAAATTATTATTTATAATAGTAATTTATATTAAATATAATAATTATTAACTAATTTGATAAATTATAATGCATTGAAAATAATATCTTATTTAATATGATAATTTTAAAAAAGTATTTTTAAGAAGATTTGTCTAAAGATCAATCCGATTTAGATCGGATTTTAGATATGACATTTTAGATTTAGACCATATCATGATTATTATTAAATTAATAATAAAAAAATATTTTTTAAATTTAATTATAAAATTATAAATATAAAAATAAAAATAAAAATAATTTTTAATATATTTTAAATAATAAAACAAATTTTTTTGAATTTACAAACCGGATTTTAAACACAAAAAAAAAAAAAAAAAATTAAACTTGATCGAATTTAATTTATAAATAATTTTATTTTCGGAACACTGTGTCTGTGAGTAAACTTCAAATAAAATAAACAAAAAAAGTGGAATTAATAAATGCAAAAACCAAAACAAAAAAAAAAATCATCAATATGTTGGTTGGAGTTAGGGAAGAGAGAGAAAGACTTGAAAATTTGGGGCAGAGAGCCATCGAATGTATCCATAACCAGAGGCCGTGAGCTGTAGGGCCCACTGACATGACCACCCACGTGGGCTTGTCCATGTCCGGTGCACGGAAAAACGGCTTCTTTTCTTTTCGTTCCTCTCTTCTTTTCCTTTTTTTGTAAGAGAAAAAGAGCGAAGAGAAAGTAAAAGGAAAAGGAAAAAGAAAAAAGAATGAGGGCTCCGTTTTTTTCTTAAAAGTAGTCAAGTTCTCTATCTGCTTCATATATATATATATATATATATATATATATATATATATTAATTTTGGCTATTTTAGCTGCTTCATCTTATTCATTTGTAATGTACCAGAATTTGGATATATATTATGAACCTCTTTTTAAACATTGTCAGCTCCTTTTATGCTAAATTGTTCGAATTTGAAAACTAAACATTACAATCAATGTTCATTTGATTTATTGATGAAATGTTAAATTTTTAGTTTTAATGATTATGATTTAATTTTTGATAATTTTAAATATAAGAGAATTAAAAATTATAAAAATAATGATATTGTGTATAAATAAAGTTTATTTTTTATACATTAACAAATGAGTTTTGTTATTTCACAACCGAAATTAAAAGATTATCAAATATTTTTTTTTTTTACAAATATATTCTAAGAATATGTGTTACTCAATTAATTTCGTTTGTGAGATTTAAAAAATACATTGACGGTAAATAAAATATTTTTCATAAATAATATATAAAATTTAAAAACAGAACGTTCATTTTCACGTTTAGACTATTTGGATTGATACTAAGTAATTTTTTAAAATTATATTATATGCTATTTATCATGATTGAACTTTTTTTTTCTTTCCTTAAACATTATCATGATCATCTAACTAAGATTCTTAGTTTGTTTTAGTTGACATTGTTATAATTAATATGGATTAGGAAATGTAATTTATCAAAGTTTTTAGGGGTTTAAGTTGGTGAACTTTATAATAATGGAGATGACATGAGGTGTTATGGTTTTTTTTTTTTGTTTTTTTTATGGAAATTGGTTGTTAGTACTTTTGATGTTATAATTCCATCTATGAGAAAAAATGTTTTTTCACATTTGAAATGCTCTATGATCATGAGTTCATGTTCAATATGATTAATTTGTAGAATCTAAGGATTCCACATTTGTAAAAATTAACAATGAGTTTGATTAATTAAAATCATCTAATTTCTTTTTTTATTTAATATATTGTTTTCATCAAATTTAATTAATTATAAAATTCTTTTTATTAATTTTATTTTATCCTTTAACAAAAACTTAATTTTGATTGTGCAATAAAAACAAATTTGGTTCAACTATTGATATATCTTCTTACATCACTTAAACTTACAAATTATGAAAATGCTTATTGTTTAAATTTGGAGAAAAACAACCATCATTGATCACTACTATATCTAAAAAAATGAGTTTGAAAATTTTATTGTCATAAATTTAATTTTTAAAATTAAAAATATTAACGTGATATTCAAAATATTCTTAAATTATTAGTTCCTACTTGTATCAAAATTATTATTATAGTTTTGGTGAATACTATTATCATGTACTCAATGATTTCATATTTTCAAATCATTATATCATAAATAACAAACAAAGAGTTAGCTATCAAAGTATCTGAAAAGTTAGTGTACTATATCATTTAATACAAATTAATCCTTCTACTATAAAATTAAGTAATTTAGTGCATGCACTTTTAAAATTGAAGAAAAAGGTAAAATCACTAATTAGTGTAATGAAAACTGTAAAAAAAAGCTGACGTAGAATTTAACCGTGTGCTTATTTGATGATGTAGCATCAATAAAATATATTATTTTAAGCTAATGTGGATAAAATAACAAATTAAGTTGGCAAAAAATAATTTGACGTGGCATTTTTGTCAACTTAGTTTGTTATTTTGTCAACGTCAGCTTAAAATAATATATTTTATTGATGCCACATCAGCATTTGACATCTATGTCATCAAATCAACACAAAATTAAATGCCACGTCAGCTTTTTTAATAGTTTCTATTACAGTAATCAGTGATTTTACATTTTTGTTTCAATTTTAAAAGTACAAAGATTAAATTACTCGATTTTATAATAGATATATTAATTTATCCTAGATGATATAGTAAAAGAACTTTTTAAGTAATTTGACCAAGAGTTAGCTCTCTTGGTAAGAGAGTAAGTTTATTTTCCTTATTAATTTGGGTTCAATCTTTGTAGGAAGTACTACAAGAATAAAATTTTAAATGCATCATGTTGATATGGAATACGGTAATGCACTTTTAAATTTTTTCGAAAAAGAGACTAATTCGGACAAAACTTGAAAATACTTTGACCCTTATTATCAAAAAAAAATTTGCTAACAAATGCCCTAATAACAAATTTGCTAACAAATGCCCTAATAACAATTTTTTAGATTACTATATAATAATATTTTCATCAAATATATTAAAAATAATAAATAAAATTACCAAATATTATATTTAATATAATATTTTTTTATAAAAAATATATTAATTAATTTTAAAAAGTGTCTTAAAAATTTTGGATAACAAAACCTATAAAAAAATATTATTTCATAAATGTCTAAAAAAGTAAAATATTTAGTGCATAGGAAGTTACGAACTTAAAAAAAAAAAAAATCATTATCGTCAAAGTATTGTCTATTGTCTCTGGGCTTATAGGCCCGCAAAGGGAGGCGGAAAGCTGGCCCTTTGTTACGTCTCCACCCACATGAGCTCTTACACGTGGCAGTACCTGTGCTCTTGATCTGACATGTCAGATTGATTACGTGGTCAAACGGGGTTCTGTTTCTTGCGATTGGGTACTTTAGGTAGCCTGGGATGTTGTAAGAGATTACGGTGGACAGCTTACAGAGACTTCGTATTCCACTCTGACGTGGTGCGCGTGTAGTGGACCGGCTTTAGGAACTGGTCGAGTGTCAAAAACGAGCCTACATAGTGCGTGGAAATTAATCATAAAATTGCCAGAGATTCTATTAGGGGACCCTTCTAAAAATAGCATACGTCTGCGGAATAATTTGCATAACTATGAAACATAATAAGTAAGTAATTGTTAAATAATTTAATGAATAAAAATTATTTAAGAAAAAAAATAATAATTAAAAATTATTATAAAAGATATTGTAAAGATAAAATTATTTTTGATAAAAAAATCTTTTTTTTTTTCTCTTATTATTTAATTTACATTTTAATTAAAAAATAAATTTTTCTGAAAATAATTTTTTTAATTTTAAAATATAAATTTTAAATTTTTTTTATTCACTTTTTTTAATTAAAAAATAAAAATAATATTTTTAAAATAAATTTTTCTTTATTGTTTAAATTTTAAAAAAATAAATATTTAAATATTTTATTTTTTAAATTGATTTTCAATTATAATTTTTAAAAAATAATATTTCTTTAATGAAAGAAAAAAGAAAAATAAGTTTTTTCATTTTGGGTAATTTCATCTTTACAATATCTTTTTTCGTTTATCTTTTTCAAATAACTTTTATCTATTAGATCATATAATTTTGTATTTACCCGAAATATAATTTTGTAAATAACAATTATTTACTTATTGAGGACATGTTTTTCATATTTACCCGAATAATTTTGTATCTTTGTCTTTTAATAGAATGCTTAATAACACATGTCAGTAAATTAGTAAGTAATTTTTTAATTTTGTTAATGAATATGTAAAAAATTAGTAAAAATATTATTTATAAAAATAAATTTATATTAAATGTAAAAAATTGATAATTTTATTCATAATTTTGAATATATTAAATAAAAATATTATTTTACATAATAATCTTAAAAAATAATCTTATGATATTTATTAACAAAATTATTTATTTTCTTGCAAATCTTTGATTTTGTTTTAATTGTTATGGCTCTTAATTAGACCATAACATTCCAGTTGAAAAATACTGTCTCGATGGATTATGTTTTGCAATTAGCAACAAATGGCAAATGGAAGGAACTCAATTAATTTTTTTTAAAAAAAATAGTAATTTGAGATAAAAAAATTGTAAGTAAAATTTAAAATTATTAAATATTATTTTTTAAAAATAATTATATAAATTAACTACGCTAAACGTGGGCTCACTTAATTCTAATTTTAACAAAAAAGTTTGGCACCGTTTTTTTTTGGCATAGTGCACGACAAAAACGAAGAAATTTCATATGGTGCTTGGATTGTTGGTTGATTTTAAAAGCCAGGATAGTACATGTCTTGTCGATAAAAGGGAGAGTCTTAGTCGTTAACTTGTCTATTACTTCAAAATATTAAGACTCCTTAATTTAGGTTTTATGCTAAGAAAGTGATTGAAGGATTAAGAAAAGGTGGAGTCGAAGCTGACACCAAAATCTTAGGTTTTAGAAAAGTAACACTAATATTCAATTGTTTGTTGTGTTAAGATATTATTAGAATTCATACGTCTATAGATTTGTTCAAGAATTGAATTACTTGTTTGATAAACTCGATTTAAATTAAATTAGGTCTAGATATAAAATTTTGTAATTTAATTCAGCTCGGATAATTATTCATTTAATAATTTTTAAAAAAATTTAATTATAAAATATATAAATAGTAACATAAAAATGATTTTTTAATATATATATATATTTTGAATAATAGTACGGGTTTCTTGATCCGACTCGAACTTGGGCAAACAAAATGAAAAAATTCAAGTCGTGACCTGACCCATGAACAGGTCTACACCCAGTATGTAGGTGGGTGTTTTATTTTATTTTATTTTATTTTTAAGAAGTTGTTTTGAAAAGAACAATTATTTAAGTAATGTTTTATGTAAAAGTGAATCATTTTTTTTTTAATTTTATATTTTAATAAAAAATTTGAAAAACAAAAATATCTTCGATTTTATATCTATTATAATATTTATTTTAATAAAATTTTCAATTAAATTGATGTCCATCAATTCAATCGAGCTTTTTATTAATATGGATGTTTTAGTTATTTGTCATCCTTTAATTCTAACCTAAATAAATCATTCATATATTCTTTTAATTCGCAATCAAGTCACACCGTTAAACGACAAGTAAACTAAAAATCATGCATTATATCCACTAATCGTCACATCCACTAATCATTCATATAATATCTATATAGTTTCAAAAAAAAAAAATTCCTCTTTTGATAAAAGTTTATAATTAAACTTCAGTAATATTATTATTATCAGTTGCTTTATCAATAAGGTCATATACCACACATAATTAAACACATATTCTTGGCATTTAACAGTTTACAGTCATAATCAAGCTTTTAGCTAGCTATCTTGCAGATTGATTTATTAGATCCGATAATTTATGTATTAATGTCGTGCTCATTTTATTTTCACGTATCATAATTATATTTAAGTTATTATATATCTATATAAATTTTGACACGTTAATAATTTATATTATATAAATTTTGT
Source organism: Fremontodendron californicum (assembly GCA_030761205.1). Lineage (NCBI taxonomy): Eukaryota > Viridiplantae > Streptophyta > Magnoliopsida > Malvales > Malvaceae > Fremontodendron > Fremontodendron californicum. The sequence goes on along the minus strand of JAULJL010000002.1, from coordinate 40,366,441 downwards.
CACATTCATATATTCGTATTGTATCAATATTATTTTTTTGTATAATAATATATTTTAAATTATTTTTTTCGTATCGTATAATTGTATCGTGTTTAAAATTATTAGATTTATAATTTAACTGGTGGGAACAAGTCCAGAGAGGATGAAGGCTACTTCCATTATCACTTAAAAAACTGGCCCCTCTCACCTCTCTCCCCATCTCCCTCTACTTTTTATGAGTGAGCTTTTTCTTCTCTCTCCCAGTTGCATGCATTTACACATGACCTTATACCCACAACAAAGGGCAAATGGGACCTCTCTTTCTCTTTATTTCTTCCATCACTTTCTCTCTGGTCTTCATCAACACAAAACTACCCTTTATAGCCCCTTCAATTTTTCTGTGACTCTCTCCTTCATTTCCTTTATACTTTATATTTTGGATTTGATCATCAAATCTTCCTATAGCCCTATACCACAGTATTCCTTACAAGAATTTAAATAACGGTAGTAGATATGATCGTTATTTTATGGTTTCGATTATTTTTATCGTCGATATTCATCTATTATAATTGATCGACGTGATCGAAAATACGTTTGGGATCGTAATTTAAATTCTTACTCTTTTTAGCTGCATTATCACATTCCTTTTTCTATATAAGATTTTATTATTATTTTTTCTTGGTGTATATATTGACTGTTTAATTTCCATTTCATTCCTAACTTACTGCTAGCATAAATTTGAGCTTGCTCTTTCAAAATAATGCATTCTTATTAATTTTTGATCATGGTGACCATACCGGTTGGAACCTTAATTTACATACTACTAGCTACTATATATATTTTAGAGGGAAAGCAAATAGATTATGCCATGCAATTGGAGAGGATGAGGCTAAGTGGTTGAAAATGATTTTCCCACAAGACTGAATAAGACATTTTAAGAAACTGCATTGTTGTTCTGTGTAACGTCATTGTGCCAATGTGGTCCAATCAGATTCAATGGTGAACTAAAATTTTGAGCTTCTCTGGCTAAGTCATAGGGATATACGACCATCTCTACTCATTGAAATATATAAAAAAAGTTAGTGCTTGCTCTAAGATATAATTGCCAAGTTATATTATTCGGATTTGAAGTGAGTATTGAATACGAATATACTTAATTTTTTAAAAGTTTTTTTTATATATTTGGAAGAACATATATATTCTTATACTCATGTTTGAATATCTGTCGTATACAGATGTCTAACAAAAATATTTTAAAAAAAATAAAAAATCCGAATAATATAATAGTTAAAAACCCCGAAAACAAGGTGTCCCTATTCAATCACGGCCTTTCATGGTGTGAAATGTCTAATTTAATTTCCAAATACGAAGCCATACTATAGCTAGTAGTAGTTGATTTCGCCCCATCTTATCTTTCATGGATAAACGAAAAAAAAAAAAGGAATTAATAATAGAGGGGAAGAGAGATGGGTTAGAAGGAGGAAGCAATGAAATAATGCAGCAGATCCGATGTAACTAAAGGGTATCCTAGTTTCTTGCAGGCCCTCTCCATTATAAAGGGTTTTGAGAGAGAGAGATAGAGAATTAAAGATTATCATAATTATATCAATGGAGTTGGGGTTGGGGCTGGGCTCTTCGGATATACTGTTCTGTCTCTTGTTCCATTATTCCACTTGCGGCTATTGTTTTTTAAATCATATAATTAAGGACGGTCGAAACTCCATGACCTACCTTTTTCTATCTTTTAATGCAACAATGTGCCCTAGTTCTACCTATATGTGCATTCTTTCATTTTCCTTCTCGATATTCCATCATTAGAATCTTTTAATTTCGAAAAGAGATCAAGCAATCCCCATTTGCTACGAGGCGGATGGTTTTTAACATTTTCCAATTTAATTAACCATGCATTTTATCTAGAAAAAGAGTAGGGTTTTTATATATATATATATATATATATATATATATATATATACACATATATGCATAATTTCTTATTAAAAATTTCTAAACCCAATTTATAATTAAACAAGACATCTTTTAATAATTTGTATGCTTGAAAAAAAAAACTAAATAATCTTAAAATTAAGAGGACACCCCAATGATTAAAGCTAGCTTAAAGGTTTTATATTATTAATTATCTTCAGATGGACGAAATAAAATTTATAAGATGGAATATTTTTTGTTATATCACTTACATGTAAAAAAAATATTTGTATCAAATTTCTACTAAAATATTATCAGTCTCTTCATCTTGTTGAATATGGCTCAAAGTCACCAAAGGTGGCTTACCACCAATAATGGAAGCTACCACTTGCAATGGATGGTGGCTACTTTAGCTACCACTTGCAATGTGTTCCCACCATGATAGTTGGTGGATGGTGGCTATGGTGGCTGCCATTTGCTATGTGTTCACACCATGATATTATGGCTATAAAAGGCCATGTAGAGTAAGAGAGAAAAATGTGTGAGAGTTAAAGAGTTGAAGCAAATACTCTGAATTGTTAGAGTAATTCTGGTATTGTTGAGTTGTGAGTTCAGTGCTTGTATAGCACCTTGAATTCTGTATATGTTTATACTCCATCTCCATTAATACAAAGCTTCAAGCTCCTCCTCCCGTGGATGTAAGCACACTTGCTGAACCACGTAAAATATCTGTGTTTTTTCAGTGTGTTTAAATTGGTTTTACTAATCTCGTTTTAGTTCCGCACAACACATCTCTCCGAATAATCTTTTATTCTTGAATATATAAAAATCCATCTACTTGCATGGATGTCACCCGTCAACCATATTTTTGTATATATAATACGTAGTTAATTAATTTTTTGGATTTAAAAGCTGCAGGTCCAAAACCAACAAGTTATCTTTATGTTAACATCATATGTAACACACATTTTTGTAAGGAAAAAGAAACTCGAAACTTTGTTCGAAACCTACACTTCTAATTAGATGATGACATGGGATCGAGGATTTCAATTTCATTCATATATAATACTAAAAAAAAAAAAAAAACAAAACAAAAAAATATATTTACATACGCAAGACCTTTTGAAATTTTCTTTCCACACTACCATGCACCTAAACCGAGTTTCATAAATATGAAGTAAATGTCATCATGAAAATTGTTAGTAAATACTACGTGTTAGGTATTGCCAATGACACCACGTAGATTACATTGTCTTTAAAATATTTTTTAAATTAATATATTATTTATAATAATAGTATTGTATTAAATGTAATAAATAATAATTTTTTTCATCATTTTTAATACATAAAATAAAAATATTATTATATATAGTAATTTTTAAGAGTGTTGTAATTAGCAATTTCTTTTTAATATACTAATAAAGTAATGACAAACCAACAATTCTCTAAATCTATTGAAGTTTAAAAACTTCATTAACGAGGTATTAAATAATTTTTGTACATGTCTTTTTATTTCAATCTTAATAATTTGAAATTTTATATAATTTAATAGTTTTCGCTGCTGTGAAAAGAAAATGAATCAAGTAGACGGTGAGAGAGATACTGAATTATGCTAAGTTTTTACTCCAAAATATTGAGATGGAAGGAGCGAGCATTACATATATTGCAATTAAGTTAAGACTTCAGCCTAGCAAAAGCATTTTCATAGCTGTTGGATGACATAATTACATTAATGAATATTTCGAAGTTTTCATGTTTCTGGCATTTGCTTGAATCTGGGGATGGAAAGCATGTTTGTTTATGCATGAAGATTGAAACAAAGCTAGATAATGGAGGCGTGGGAGGGCGTAAAACTGGGTTATAATCATGGAGTTTCGGGGGCTCTCAACCTCTCATATGAGCTAAACAGGGAAAATAAACAGTAAAAAGAAAAAGCAAAGATTGTCAGTTGAAGAAGAGAAAAGAATCAAGGGTTTGGACTTTGGACATTAGTGTATGTATGTGCATTTATGTTTGCATGAATTGGATTCCGCAAGTTCCAACCTCCTGACGTTTGATGCCCACTGTCTACAGTAACCTCCTTTGTGACTGTGATCCACCCACTTGCACGCTTAAATCCATTTTCCATTAAAAAATACCACTAGTAGAAAAAATAAACACATCTCCATACTTGTAGTCATAGCAACACAAAAATAAAACTTGTAAAGTTCCTGAGTTAAAAGGTTAGGATAAATATGTATATTAAAGAATCTGTGCAAGGATTTGATTCCTATATCGTCCAATTTCACCGGAAAAAAGCTAGTCAATGTCGTAGAGAATAATAGGCTGAAGCAATGACTGTCTTGCCAGTTCTCTGCAGGCCACCAACATTTTTCCCACTTTTTCCCAAAACTGAGCGGCTATGCCCTAAATTGAGGTTGTATCTCCATTTCTTCTACATTATGGCTGTATGCCCTTTATGACTCCTTTCCTATCCAATCCTGTTGGGTCAGGCAAGTGGGTCTCACCACGATTGTGCCTCGAACCAGTCTAAGCTAGGGTTCCAGGCTCCAGCAGCAGAGAGGCTAGTAAATTTTGGGCACGTATACATATTTGGGCCATGATGCGGCATCTTTCTTGCTGGCAGACTTTCAAGTAAAAGCTAGTGTAAGCAACATCGGGACATTAATTTTTTGAGAATTTTCTATGTTTTGGCCCCATTGGCCATTATATGTAGAATGTCAGATAACACTGTTCATTGGATTATTATTAGCACTAAATACTGATATGAAATTAGTATACGGTAGATCAGGGGGAATTTGAAAATGAAATTGAAAACCATAATTCATTACCTTCAAGCTTCAGCTATGGAGAATTATAGCTGTAAGAATTAGTACTACAGTATTTCTTTTGCTTTTCTTCTTTCTTAGGTTTTCTCTCTTGTTGTACATTGAGAACACCCAACTAAAATTTGATTTTGAAAAAAAAAAAGAAGAAGATTATGAACAAATGAACAGAAGAAGAGCAGCAGCAGTGTAATGATAAGAACTAATTAAGAAGATCAGTGGACTTTGAGAAAGACAAGAGTTGAAAGCGTCCGCAGCTGGTCGGGGCTCATAAACTCATAACTCACACATACAATGGATGCATGCATGCATGCAATGGATGCATGCATGCATATACCATTTTGGACAGGAGCTGATCAGTCAAAGACCCAAAGGGACCGGTCAAAGGCAGAATACTCCAGCTGCAGCAGTAAAGACAAGTTCTAATATGTCTACAACTGCTTCACCATCATGGCAAAAGCCAACATCCCACAATAAGTGCTACTACACTACATACATTTCTTTTTTTTCATTATGTAGTTTGGTCAAGATGCAGCTTGGACTCGTTGCAATTTCGATGAATTTAGTCTATTTCGAGTAAATCCTTTACTTGTCTGACAAAACTTGCCCTGAAAAGCAAGGAAAAAAATTTGTGTTGTATTGCTCCTCCAAAGATACAAAAATGGAGAAGGGACAAACACTTAACCCCTAGTAATGGGATAGTCCTTAGTTTTGTTTTGCAGCATGCTGTTTCTCTGGTTTGTAATAAGGACATTTTTTTTACAATAAATCATGCTTTTCAAAAAAAAAAAAAAATGGGAGGATCCATGCATTTGAATAGAATAAGTCCTAGCTATTAGTATTAGCTAGACTTTCTCAGAATAATAGAGAGAGAAAAAAAAGTTGGTGACCATCGAGCTGGAGACACAAATTTGTAGATAAAGGTTTAATTATCCAAAGAATACATTCACATAGATACTAGCTAAATGACACATTTGGTTTAATTATCCAAAAAATACATTCACATACTAGTTAAATGACACATTTGATTCGCTGAATAGAACCGAATGAGAATGAAATAACAATTTGATAGAAATATAATAGGGATAATAGGTATTAAATGTTTGATTGATAAAATGAAATAGATGAGGAATGCTGTTAATATGTTTAATTGGTTAAAATCATGTTAAAAATATGTAAGGCATAAGTATAATAATATTATTTTGCCCTTGAATTAAAAATAATACTTTATTTATAAAAATTAAATTTATTCATTTTTTTTTTGGATTCTTTAAATATTTTTAATATTTTTGATTTTTTTTTTTGCAAAGATATATGAGGTAAAGTAGTTTAATACAAAAAATTGACTATTTTTTGTTTCATTGAATTAACCATTCAAATAGTGGGCACCCAATAATTATTTGGTGATTTTGTTGAAAGTGCTTGTAATAGCTATTCAGTTAAATAACTAAACTATGAAACAAATGACTGAATAATCATTTCATCATAGAATATATCGAAATGGGATGGCTATTTATGCCATTGCCAACAAACATAGTCTAAGAAGTTAAAGTTTATTGCAGCCAGCTAGCTTTGGGAACTGATCTTCCCACCTAATGTCAAATCCTTAACCTTATAAAGGAAATGGGGTTTGACTAATTTCCACTGGTTTTTGCATGTCGCCAAAATTCATAGTAATATTAGATCCTTTCTGAGCTTTTAGGTAGTGTTGCGAACTGTAGTTTCATATCTGTCAATATGTAAATATATTTTAGACGCACTTGCATCCACTAATTTAGTTTTAGAAAGAAAGAAAAAAAAAAAAAAAAGCTAAAAAATAAAACCTTTTGAAATGCATCGACTAAATTTATTTAATGAATGCTCCCAAATTAAAGAATGAGAGATAAAGAAAAAAAAAAAAAACATTTTTTAGCAAAGAACTTTTTGGTTGTGTTTAAAATGCTAAGCAATAGTTGAATTCGGATTTAATCGAATTGATTCATACAATCAACTTTAAAAGATGATATTTAATATGTTTAAAATTCGAATCTTATCATCTATAACTTTTTCTTCTCTTCCCAAATTAAGATTTTTTTTTTGTTGTAAAAAAAATACTAAACGATAGCTGAGACATTATCACATGAGATAGTTTTATGGATAACCCTTAAATTAGAACAAAGAATATGTATATATAGTTGGCAATAGATGTTTGTAGTAAGGATACTGAGGCATAGCTAGGAATAATTTAGGGTGAGAAAGATAAAGTGATGGTGGGGTGGGAGACCAGAGAGACTAGGAGAGTGCTTTAAAGGATATTTTGCCACTCTCTCAATGCAAAGCCATGTCTGTCTGTTGCCATTTCTTTCAAGCCATAAAACCAGAAAAAGTATATATATATATATATATATATTTTGTTTGTGTTTCTCTCTCAATGCAAAACCCTCCTTACACCTTCATCTGATATGCCTAGCTAAGCATAAACATTTTAAATATCCAGCTATGGCTAAGTAATGCTTCATTCATATAACTGAATGGGTTCAAAATAAATGTAAGGCTAGTTTCATTAATGCTTTTGAAATGCCTCTGTTTTACCAGTACATTAATATTGATGTGCCCTATCAACTGAATATATAGCATCATCATCATGAGGTCGGTTGCTTGCTAGTGAAACCTGGAGAAGTAAAGCCAGAATCAGGGCCCATTATTAAATTCAAGAACAGTTATACGATTTCTACTACAGAAAAAAAAATAAATTATTGTGGACAACAGTGCCAAATATTTTGGTACAATTACATTGTTCTGAGTCACTCCCATGACTTTCAGGTTCTCACATTTATGGCCTGTTGAACATTTTCCCAAGATTGACCAGCCATGGGCTGACAGCAAACTCACTGCTTGAAATCTGATGAATGATAATAGCTTGCCAAATATTGATCAATTTTTATGCCCGATAATTAATTGGACTGAAAACTCATATAAGATATAGTTGTTAGGTAAGTTGATTCACAAATTAGAGAAATACAATTTTAATTATTTTTAGTTACACAAATTTTTTTTTTATATAAAAGATATGAGTTAAAGCATACCGAATCTTAAATCACATTTTAATACTTCTTGGACTTTATCCTTTTAAGATGTTATTCTCTTTTTTCGTTTTTTAAAAAAATTATTGACTTAAATATTAAAATGCACTTCGAAATCCTAAACTTGGACACTCCTTTAATCATTTGCTCCTTTTTACAAGCTCTCTTTATTTCTAAACAGACCTTTACTTCAAGCTCTTCTCTGACTATCTAAAAAACCATCAAAACAACCCATTAATTTACCTTAAACTATTGGCATGGTTTAGTTTTTGAGTGAATTATTTAGTCCTGCTTTAGTCATTACCAAATGATGGCAGTGGTGAGCCCAGCAAAAGGGGGATAAGATGGTGCACACAAGGCGGGGGGCTTAGATTAGGCAATTTAATGTGGGTTCCTACAACTGTAAAGCTGGTGGGGAGTGAGTCCTTCAAGATTATGATTGTGTTTGTTTAGGTGCAAACAAAGTCAAAAATGATTTTGAGACAGCCAGCTGTCATGCGTTATTATTATTAATTAATTAATTATATATATATATATATATGATGATAAGTTTAGAATTTGATTGAGGGAAAGTTTTTTTTCTTTAATCTTTATCCTTCCTTCCCCACAGCACCCGTGTTGGAAAGTACACTAAGAAGTAATGGTCTATGGTTGCATGATGATCTCGAGCAACCGAGAGAAATGATTTGAAGGAAACTGAAAGTGGATTCTCTAAGAGGGGATAAAAAGGGGAAAAAATGTCCTCAATCTTTTCAGAGACTACTTGAGGAGATCTCTGCAAAATATGATGCCTCCATTGTTTGAGATTTTTGTATTATATATATATATATATATATACACGAGATTCATTTATATTAATGTAAATAAATTTAATTTTATATGTTTTTATAAATTTTTATACGATTATATTTATTTAAATATTATATTTTATATTTTATTCATGTAGATCGTGTCCGTCAAATTTTGAGTAAATTAAAAATGTATAATTATTTGTTCGATATTAAAAAATTTCAACTGTTAAAAATATAAAAAAAAAATAGTATTATTGATCGACATAATATAAATATCGGATTGATTCGAAATTTTACATATACGAAAAGTACGATTATATTGTTAAATCCAATAAACATTTGTTAAAATTTCATTCGTACACAAAATTACAAAAACATATAAAACTAATTAATTTTACATCACAACTAAATCTCTCCATATATATATATATATATATATATATATATATATATGCATTAACAAAAAAATGATTTCTAAATGTAGGCAAGTCAAAGGTCAATGACATGTCAATTCTCAACTTTTGTAAAAAAAGAAGAAGAAAGATATGCCCAAGTTAAGAATAAAGCCCATTGCTTACCTATTTAGTGAAAAGCCCATTTTGATTTTAAGCAGTTTAAGGCCCATTGAGAATACTGTGTTTTATTAGCTCAGCCTAGAGTAACATGGGCCTCTTTGATGCCCCCCAAAGAAAAATCATTGGTTAAAACCCTAAACCCTGTTTTCCAGAAATTCAACATCCATAAACGCATCTTTTCAATTTTGTGTGTTGATTTTAGGGTTTTTGTTTTTCCTTCCAATTTCCTAACTTGCGTTAGAATTTTTATTGTCCTTTAAGAATTCGCGGAATTGGAAAAATGGGGTTATCTTCTAAGCGTTCAAGAAAAGCTAGAGGCAAAGATGTGGACTTGGAGGACTTCGGCGATTCGGAAAATGAGGAATTAATGGTTAATGGGGAAGAAGTAGCAGAAGAAGAGGACGATGAAGAAGACGAAGAAGATGTTGATGATGAAGAAGAAGAAGAATTAGAAGAGGATAATGATGATGATGATGATGATGAAGAAGAAGAGGACAATGATGGTGAGATGGAAGAGCTTGAAAAAGAGTACAAGGATCTTCACAATCAGGAACAGTAAGCATTTCCCCTTCAAGTTCTTTTCTTTTCTTCTTTTTACTTTATCCTTGTAGTAATCTATTGTATATTTAGTGCTTCATTTGTATTTCTAATTTTATTACTGCTACTTTTTACATTCGATTGTTTAGTTACAATACACATTGACAGATTTGGATTTGGGAAAACATTGAATTATGTTGTTTTCTGTAAGTTTCCTATTTTATTTTTCTTTTCGTTTTTCAAATTAGAGATATATTGAGGAATCTCAAGCGTCATAAGGATGAAGATGTTCAAAAGGGTCAAGCAGTGAAGAACCAAAAGGTATTATATTATCTTTCTCAGCATTTACATGAACTTGACTTTAATGATGTTTGGCTTATTATCAATAACTTTTACTGAGTGCTGTTAATAACTTTTGCCATTTATATTTATGGCTATCTTTTTGTGCGAGTGTGTGCGTGCGCGCTTTTATTGAACATTCTCAAACTTTCTCCTTCTTTTGCCAAGGCTCTTTGGGATAAAACGCTTGAGTTTAGGTTCTTGCTGCAGAAAGCATACTCCAGTTCAAATAGACTACCGCAGGTGCCCTTTTCTTCTGTTTATTGTGTCTTTTGTGTTCTTTCCTAGTTTGGAATATTTTGTTTATTTATTCATATAAGATTTATATGAGGGCTTTTCTATCAGGACCCAGTTAGGTCTTCATTTTGTGCTTCAGATGAAGGAGTCAGTGCTGCATATTCAGACCTTATTGCTGCATCAAAGAAGACTTTAGATTCTTTATTGGAACTGCAGGAGGTATGGCTTTTCTCAAGAAACCTTTTGTCTGTTTACTTAATAACGACTTTGCTTATAAAACATTTGACAATAAGTTGATTAGTTGTTGTGACATATTAATGCCTTTAACTTCCTTATCATGAATTTCCTTTTCCTCTGAATTTTTCTTTGTATTACTATCATATTGTCAGGCTTTGCTGGAGAACAATCCATCAGTTGCTCAATCTCTAGATGGTATGACACCAATGCTTTTGTCAAATTTTCTCATTATGCTTTCTGTTACTTGACAGAAACTTTATTGATATTATTAAAATGCTATGAGCTTGTTTTCCTTGTTAGATTTTGATATACTGCCCGCATCGCCTGTGTCATGCTGTGCTTAGTTTAAGTTAATAACAATGCCAATATTCTATTGATTTTAACCACATTTATCTTCTATCTCAAAAGTTCTTTTTTTTTTTTTTTTTCTTTCAGTGTAAGTGAGTACTTAAATATCTATCAATTTATATATTGCACCAAATCTGGTATTTTAGACTGTGATTCTTACAAGAATAGTTTCATCATTATCTTTCTTTTTCTTTTTTTTTTTTTTTTAAACTCTAGATGATCCTTCTGTAATTTGTGACTGCAAATCTATCAAATTTGTCTTCTATTATCTTTTCGGTTGTTTGTTTATGTTCTTTTCACTAAATGTATGATTTTAATGTGTTACGTTTACTAGATGATTACATAAACATTCAAACATCAAATAAATATAACTAAGCCTGCACATTATGGATCTTGGTAATGCTCTTATTGCCCTAACCGGTTAACCCTGCATCCTGCACTTAAGGTAATGCTGGTCAATCATCTAAGAAGCTTTTCGGAGATTCTAAGAACATGGACATGGAAGATGATGAAGAGTGGCTACGGATATCTCAGATGAATAGGAGGTACCTCTAGCACATTTCAGATCACTGTTTCTGTTTTGCTCAATTTGAACTGATATTCTGTGTTAAAGTAGAAACGTTCATATGATAATATTAATTGGCTAAATTGATTCTTGTAGAAAGAATGACGTGGTTGCTTTAGTGACTTTTCTTATGCGTTCATTCATCAAACAACGCCATATTTCGTAATTAATTGGTGTTTACCAATACTATTTCAAATATGCTTTAGATTCATTTACGTTTTCAAGACTATGGTTCCAGATTTGACAACTTTAGATTAATATTTCCGGAGATGCTATGCTTAAAAGAGTATAAACCATCATCAGTTACAGATTGTTGTACTGGATTCTTCTCAAAATTGTTAGGTTAAAAAAATGCTGCATTGAGAATGGTGTGTTGATGCCTAGAGGCTGGCATCAGTGCTTTAATGAACAATCACCAATTGCTTTTATGGTTTTGACAAGCTTGATCATGTGCTTTTTGCTTTCTTTTTTCTTCTAAATTTTGTGTCTCTTATTTTATCCTCACTTGCTACAATTCTCCTTGTGCAAATAATATTTCTTGATATGAGCATTTTAAGTTAACTGAAAATTTTAATGCTTGAATCTTGTAGAATAGCTGCCTTCAGAGATAAAGCAGTTGACAAATGGCAGAGAAAGACAGAAGTCACAACTGGTGCTGCTGCAATCAAAAGCAAATTGCAAGCTTTTAATCAGGTTTGATCCTTTAGCTGTCGCTGATAATGAATCCATGACCTATAGGATGTGAAACGAAACTCACTTGGCTCTTCTTTTCCAATGCCAGAATATTAGTGAACAAGTGGCTGGCTATATGAGGGATCCAAGTAGAATGATAAAGCAAATGCAACAAAGAAGATCAACAATTGGCATATTTGGGGCTGTAAGTTACTAAATTCTTAAATAGGTTAAGGGTGCTGAATTTACCTAAAACGTCAGACATAGCTCTGGTGTGCTTTCTGTACTATGATTTTTCTTTTTTCTATTTTCTGCTTCTATTGATTGCACCACCTTTATTGGGCAGGTTACTGAGGCCACTAATAATGCTAATGGAGAGGTAATGTTTTTCTCTTCATTTACTTTAGGCTTGAATAAATGAAGTGGTTTTTGTATTCAACTGCTAGGTTCCAGCTCACCTCACATAAAAAGTGTGGAAGTTTTTTTTTTTTTTTGGGGGGGGGGGGGGGTCAGGGATTGATAATGTTTGCACAGCTGAGGTTATTGTAAATGGGCCTGCTTTGGAGGATGGAATTTTTGCCTATACCATGTAGAATTCATGGTAGTTGGATAGATATACCTATAGAATACAAAGAAAAGCTTGTCCTTGAGGAACCTTCATTTGCATAGAAATGTCTTGTTCAGGTAAAACTCATGAAGGAAAGAGAAGTTGTGATGAGAGCTAGTCAGCACTTAGCCAAAGTAAAATAGATGGTGGTTTGGATACATAAGAATGCTGTTTTTGTTATTAATACATGTTATGCTGCTTTTCTCCTGTTACTTGAATCCTATCTTTGCTTAGGAAGCACGTCCTGAAGGTGATCCTGAACTTCTGGATGATTCCGAATTTTACCAGCAGTTGCTGAAGGAATTTTTTGAGACTGTTGACCCAACATCATCTGGTAAATATTCTCTACCATCTTGTAAAAATTTCTTGCATGATTAATTGTACACATGTGTGCTAAGGATCTTTAAAGTAAAAATTATTACTGTTTGACCACAGAGACAGCCTTCTATGCCCTGAAAAGACTGCAAACTAAGAAGAGAAAAATAGTTGATCGGCGTGCCTCAAAGAGTCGAAAGATCAGGTGAGTTTTCAAATGTGTTTGGATTGGCACCTTATAATATCGAGTCACGTTAATCTAGTGCATTTCTTAATGTTCGACATTTCCTCTTTAATAACATTCTTGTAGGTACAATGTTCATGAGAAGATTGTCAACTTCATGGCACCTGAGCCCATGAACCTTCCTCCCATGGCTCCAAAATTATTTGAGAATTTGTTTGGATTGAAAACCCAATAACCTACTGCTGAAGTCTGATCTTTTAACCAGGCCACGTTATGCCTGAAATTTTGTAATATTACTTCGTTTGAGCTGTCTAATGTTTTATTCTGATGTATAATTTCACAAAGTCCATGTTTGCCTAAATGAATGGGTTTTAGCATCTTGCAGCTTTGAATGTTAGTGACGGTATATTTCTTGGGTATATCAGGCTCTGCTTTGGGGAGGTCCGTAGTGACTTTTTCTTCTTCCAAATGATTAAAACATCGTGTTACAACTTGTTACTAAATCTGTTCAAGGATTGGGAAATTTGTTAGGCCCAACAAGTTCGGTTTATATTGGGTGGTGATTCGGGTTAATTTGGATTGGCTTGAATATTGTTTAACTAATAAAAAAATATTTTTATTTAAATTTAATTATAAAAATATATTAATATTAATATATATTTTTTAATTTTTTATTATCATTTAAATAGTAAACTTGATCGAAAATGGAAAATTTTCGAATCGTGGTCTAGTCTTTGGCCAAGTCAGTCTTGTTACATAGGCAAACAAATATCTGTCACTTGTGTAAAGAAAATGAGGTTTTCTCATGATTCCCTTTGGTTGGTACACAGGACTCGTACGTTTTATCTGCTTATCCTCAAACCAAACAATTCGCCTAAAGAATTATTTTTTCTTTTCTTCCCTTCTAAAATCTCCCATAGACTCTTTCCGAATCATAGATTCCTCCTCTACGCTGATACTCCATGTATTCCTCTGCTTTTTCTAATGCTAGTTGATTGCATGGACCAGGTTCCAGTGGTGGACTTCTCGGACTCTTGAAAAGTCACCTTTCCCTCAACTTTGATGGCCCAGCAAGGTCATGAAAAGAGCAGTGGGTGCAGCCGAAGCCACCAGGGCTTGATTCCTGACAGAGAGGGCAGGCTACGTAGACGACTATTATTCACAAATTAATTGAGTGGAATTAAGACCCAACCCAACCCAACAAACCAAAGTACTTTACCATGGTTCCTATCCTTCCTTTCCTTCCAACCTGTTAGGAAAGGACCACAAATGGCAAGAAAAACTGTCATTTCGTAAGGGAATAAGCCCTTGAATGTACCCTTTTCTATTTGATTGCTTAGATGTTGATAACCTCACCCAAAAAACATCAATGTAAATTCCTAGGACCACCGTTTACTACTCTTTTCTACCACAAATGGATCGACCCATTATCAAATTAGCAAGTTATCAAAGAGCAATCTTCCACCCTATCTTCACACAATTCATGCACCAAAAGCAACTTGTTTCATTATGGCAACATTTTTGGATTCCGAATAGTCTTAAGGATAACAATAAATCAGCCCATTTAGCCAAACTGACTATATCTTAATGGATATTTAGCTAAACACTGTTCAGTAGGAATGATAGAAGAAACAGAAGACAAAAAGTCTGGTCTTGGCTTAAAATTTTCTTACCATTTCAGGTTTTGAAATTAGTAACACGTAGTTTCCGTAGTCGGAAAGGGTTTTACAAACTCAAAGTCAAAACATCGAAACAAGAGGAGAGATGGCCTTGGAAATTGGAGGAGATAGTTGCATAAAAAGAATTAAAATTAATTATTTCATGTCTGTGGAAAATCACTTTCATGCATATAATGGTCTGGACCAATGCATCTTTGTGCTATGGTCCTCACTGGTCCTTAAGACGATGACCCAACAATCATAACTTGTATCTGTTTATGGTCGGAATTAAAGAAAAGTTCAAATGTCTTTTTGTGCATAATATCCACATCAGTAGTCAATCAACTCCACACAAAAAAAAAAAGAAAAAAAGAAAGGGAATAAAAAGATCAACGATGATTCTATCACTTTTTTTGGCTAATTATCTGATTGGGAAAATTTTTCTTTGCAGAGCTCTCAAAATGATCATATATACATTGTCCATTTTCCCTCTTTTATCTTCTTTTTGAGTGCTTTTCTTGGATTATTATTCGTAATAGTGATATTTTAGAAATTTTCAATGATCAAGAGAATCATACAAGCATGGAATTTTTTTCAGCATTAAACTTGTTTTTAAGCTTAATCAAAACGCTTTCAAATAGATTTCAATATCAAAGTCATTGGTTCAGCTTTTAACACAGAGATCCGACATGCATGGTTATCGTTTAATTAATTACTAGAAAACTGACACCTGGTTGCACCATGCCTTGATTCACAGATAATAGAACTTAAAGGTCTAAATCAGCGAAAGCTAAATGGGAAGCCTTTGATTAATCTCAAATAACCAGCTTTTGATAGAAAAGAGAAAATGGAGAAAACATAAGACAAAAGACACTGAGCAATGGTGAAAAGAACAAAAGACAAATTTTGCATACCTTGCTAAGTCCTCTTTAACCCATTTTTGTGTTTCCATTGAAATTAATTATACAAGAAAGATATTTGGAGAAAAATATAAAAATTCTGAACCCTTCCTTCGAAACTGATTCCATTCCTTCTCTTTCTGTACCTTGTCCTGCTTAATCTTCTGGTTCAAAAGGAGACGGGTCATACTTGCGCTACCTTTTGGCGATATAGATTCCCCAACTGGCTTCACCCCACCAGCATTCCACTGCTTATAAGTAGACCACTCATGGCAATCTCCAGCACAAGCCAACTTTGTATCAAATTACTGATAATTTTTGGGGTGAGTAGTTATGGCTTCAAGCTCTCTACGCTCCAGAGATTCAGGTTCATGGACCCTAAAGCAGAACAAAGTGTTCGAAAAGGCATTGGCCCAGTACGATAAAGACACCCCAGATCGTTGGCACAATATTGCTAAGGCTGTAGGTGGAAAAACTGCTGAAGAAGTTAAGAGACACTACGAAATCCTTATTGAAGATCTTAAGCATATCGAGTCCGGTCGCATCCCTTTTCCAAACTACAGGTCAACTGGCGGCACCAGCAAGCAATGCTGCTGATGAAGAAGAAAGAAAATTTGGCCTCCCTTCTTTGTTTTTATCTTGCATGTACTCTTAAATTAGGTACAATTTGCATGAATTTCAACTGTGTTTGGAACTTCTTCAATCACTGCGAAAGTGATGCCTCCTATGACTGCAAAATTGCAAAAAGCCACCGGAGCCGAAAACTCTAGTATTACCTGCTTTTGTTGGTTTCAATAAATCTGATCGAGGAACTGTATAATTCTCTGGCTCTAAACTAAAGTTTGAATTCAACGAAAACATAAATCAATTGATGGTTTCCGGAGCTTGAATTATTGCGGCGAAAACTTTCGATTAAGTCTCCCAATTCTTTACGAGCAGATCAAAGATTTTGAAAAACTTGAAAAAAAAAAAAAATCAAATTTTGACAGATGGAGATTCTGAGAAAGTGAATAAAAAAAAATGGTGAAGCAATAGCTACCAGTAAGAAACGGCGGAGAAGACACCGGCGGTGGCAACCGTTTGAATATGAGTGAGAGTGAACGTTTTTTCCATTTTTTTTTTTTTTCTGATAACTGAAAGTCTGAAACGGAGTGCATTTGCTGGCCGATATGGGTTTTATTAAAATAAGAAACGGGCCATAACTGGGCTGACTATAATTCTCATTGGTCGGTTATTTCCATTTCATTTCGGCCCAAGTGATAAAAGGCCTTAGCCCAATTAGTTTTGGCCAGGATTAATAATTTTGACATTTTATCACCAATTCTTTGTTAACAAAAAGTTATATATATGGATAAAGTCAGGAATTTATGTTGAGAGATCGGAATAAAAAAAATCAAATTATAAGTTTTTTGAGGGATCAAAATAGATTTTAATCATTTTTTGGATTAGAGAATATTTAAGATCAACAGAGTTTTTAAGAGTCAAAGAGGCCAAGATTCCTACCAACTTCTTTGGATTCGTCCTTATTAGGGCTGTTCACTATTCGGTTTTAACCGAATTAATTGACCGAAATTTAATTCGGTTCGGTTAATCGGTTAACCGAATAAAGTTCGGTTCGGTTAACGGTTAAAAGTTTTGAAGAATTTCGGTTTTCGATTAATTCGGTTCGGTTAAGTAAAAATAACCGAATTACACGAATTAACCGAAATTCTTCAAAACGGCATTATTTTATGCATTTAGATAATTTTTTAAAAAAAATTAATTTATATATTAATAAATTAATAAATTAAAATTTTTTGATTGGTTGGACTTGGATAGATAATTTGGATACAAAATCATGTAAAAAAATAGGTTAGCAAAATAAATTTCTTATTTATTTCGGTTAATTCGGAAACCAACCGAATTAACCGAAATAATTTCGGTTCGGTTAATTAACCGAACTAACTATTCGGTTCGATTAACGGTTAATAGAAAAATAATTTCGGTTAATTCGGTTATGGGTAATTCGGTTCGGTTATTAACCGAATTAACCGAATGAACACCCTAGTCCTTATATATATACATATTTATGATTAGCAAAAGTTATTTTTTAAACGAGATTAGTTCCTTAAACTTCATTTTGATTGTTAGGTATATATATATATATATATATATATATATATTACCTTCATTTTGTTTTCATCTCGATACAAAATAAAAATAATGAGCACTAAAATTTGGAATTTTACTACTAATTGTGTCAATAAAGATCCAAAATTTAAGAAAAGTAGCAACTTTGAGTAACTAGTACTAACTACACCTTGGATGAGGCCTTTTTACTACAATATAGCAAAAAAAAAAAAAAAAAACTCAAATTACCGTTGGTTTCGGATTAATTCCCAAAATATGGCTTTTTTTATCCAAGCTGGGAAATCGCCATCCCCCATGGCGATTTCCCAGCGTTAAAATTTAAAAATTTGTAAAAAATACCAAGGGAAATCGCCATGGGGGGTGGCGATTTCCCTTGGTGTTTTTTTGCAAATTATGGCGATTTCCCTTGATATTTTTAGCCAAATTTGCTAAAAACATGAAGGGAAATCGCCATTTTTTTCAATTCTTAGAAAAATTTAAAAAACATGACTCAATAGTGAATTTATTGTGAAATGGTATAATGAATAAAAGTTATTTGAAAAAGAGAAATGAATAATTAGAAATTTTACTACTAATTGTGTCAATAAAGATCCAAAATTTAAGAAAAGTAGCAACTTTGAGTAACTAGTACTAACTACACCTTGGATGAACAATCAAATACGGCAGGAAAAAGAACAACTTTTCATTTAATAATCGAACACGTGGTAATACGAGATTAAATACACGTTGTTTATAGATGTATTTTTACACTGTGCGTGACTCACGCGTACACTTAACAGACGTGAAATTTGAAAAAACGATAAAATTCAAAATCATAAAGAAATAAAAAAAAAAATTAAAGTATAGCGATCTCATCGTCTGAAAACGATCAAATGTTGACGACTTGACTATGCTACAAAAGTTAATCTTATCGACCAAATGCAAACAATGTGCACCAACAAATGCAAGCTCCAAATCTTAATCTTCTCAACTTATGACGACGATGATTACTTACCAACCAAAATTTTCAAAAAGCTTCATCATTTTAAGGACAACAATCGCATTGCAATTATGACAAACTTCAAAGCCAATTTAATTACAAAGATTACTTTATAAGTGATTAACAGTAATGCCCCAGGACATACGTTAATAACGATCATAATTTAATCAACAAAATTTTTACAATAAGCTCCAAGGAGACTTTATAACTCCCTTTATGTTGGAAGATAATTGTTAATTATTGTCAATTACGCATGATCTAGAATATAATATAAAATGTATGAGATATAGACACAAAATTATAATTCACATTTTCTCTAACATTTTATTGGAAAACTAGCAAACAGTTTGTCATACTCTATATATTACAGAGAAAAAAAAAAGGAAAAAATTAAAAAAAATAAAATAAAATAAAATAACGGTTGGAATAATAATTTGGTCATTATCTATCTTTATCTCTGAACTTTGGAATTCGGACAATTTAGCACGTCCCAAACAAAAAATCTAATTAAATAAGGACTTAGGAGTAGGTTTCTTGATGGCTTACATACAACCAATAAGAATCAGATTAGCCACCATTTAGTGGGATCTTAATCTTATAAAATAATAAGATTATGAAACAACTAAGCAAAATGTTAATCCCCATATTTCGTATCTGGCACCACATGAGCTTGCTAGGTCGAGTCAAACGAGATCTACAACAAAGTTTTATATTTTAATTAGAACGTAAAATCTCTTCTTTTAGGATTGAGTAACATTAGATCTAGTAATTCATATATGTATGTCGGATTTTTTTTATGACACATAAACAAAATACAAATTATTAAATATGTCAAAATATCAAAATGTGTTAATCATGTTTATTAAATATATCATATTCGTGTCGTGTTTTTATATCATGTCTAAAATTATTATCCTACTAAATTGCTTAAGAAGTTATACGGAATTTATTAATCTAGTCTACTTCTTTTCTTCTTTAAGAATTGGAAACAAGAAAAGTAGATTTTAATTTTAATTTTTTTTAATTTGGCTTGAGAGGAAACTTCCGATAGATGAGAATGGGCCCCAAAAAGATGGCAATACTATCTAAGAGATGAGATGCTTTGAAAGGGATTGAAAATACAATTGGAAACCAACAAATTTAGTTTACATCTTTGTTCCAGCATTTTCCCATGATCTTCTACCAAAATGCTTCTTATTTTCCTTTCCCAAGAACCAAACAAAACAAAGAGAAATTAAGTCATTCATTTTCTCATCTAATCTCTCTAATAAGCTAAGTTCCAATGGATTCATTCCAAAAATGATGTGTGGGGCAATTTTCAAAGCATTCATTCCAAGAATGACGAAAACATTATTTTTACTTTTGTCACATTGATTCATTTCCGGATGTTTATGGAGATGCAGCAAAGTTATAAGCACAATATTAGTAATAGATTTCTAAATGAACAAGTCAAGGTAATTAATATGACCCATGGTAGCAAGGTTTTTGTCAAAATCATCAGCAAAGTTTTTGTCAAAACAGAGGACATGGAAGATTACCCATGGTAGCAAGGTTTTAACAATAATCAAGGGTTAATGACACGTCTTTAACAAATAATGATCTTGAACATGAGAGACTATAAATGGGGGAGATGGGATCAATAACATCACACAAAACAAAGGTTAAAGAAATTATCCAATGAGCCAAAGAATGCCTTCACAGACAATGCAGGGCCAGAATGTAATGAGAGTTGAAACCAAGAAATGGTGAAATAGTGAATTAGTGATTCCACAGAAGATTTGTTTTCATTGGCTTAATTTCAAATTGGGATGAAAAGACTCAATAGCATGGTTAGCCATTTGATGCAACTGTCTCCTAAAACATAGAATCTCACATTCATGCATGCCTGCCTGAAAACTAATTAGGAGTAGCTATTTATGGATTTTATATACCATAAATATAAATCATTAAAGTACAAGATGATGTTCAAGCAGTATTATGTTCATGACATTCAACCAAAAGATCACTACATTACACGACGTCTGGATCCAATAAATTTAAAAAGAAAGAATAAAGTTCAAGCCAAATGAATTTAGAAACTGCCTGATTAATCCATCAGGTTGGCCTTTTTTTCTAATTAAGATTCAATAATAACTAACTTGTACTCAGAGCTACAGATTAAGCTGCACTGGATACCTGTGAATGCAATCTTCCCAGGGATTATTAGGAGAGGGCTTCACATTATGGAGTGCCACCCAGACTGCACTGTTACACTTAAAACCACTTCCAAAAGCAATCTGCCAAACACGGTTCCCCTTACGCATCCTGCCTTTTGCCTCTGTATAGGCCAACTCATACCAAATTGAACTCGATGAGGTGTTACCAAACCGGTGGAGCGTCATACGAGAGGCCTCAGCATGTACTGGTAGAAGCTGCAAATTCTTCTCAAGCTCATCAATAACAGCCCTTCCCCCAGCGTGAATGCAGAAATGATCAAAAGCAAGCTTGAAATCTGGGATATAAGGCTTGATTTTGGCATTGAACAACTTCTTGGCAACCAAAGTTACAAAGAACAAAATTTGCTCACTTATGGGAAGAACAAGGGGACCCAGTGTAGTGATGTTAGTCTTAAGTGCACCACCAGCAATTGCCATCAAATCTTTAGACAAAGAAACCCCAGTTTTTCCAGCATCATCCTGCTCCTGATAAACACACTTAAATGCCTTATCATTGGCCCCACAGTGTGTCCTCACCACATGAACAAGCTTATACTTACTCCTCCCTCGATCCCCAGATTTATTTGACAACAAAACTGCAGCACCCCCAACTCTAAACAAACAGTTTGGTATTAACATTGACTTCTTGTTCCCAAAATACCAGTTTTGTGTAATGTTTTCAGTACTAACAACAATAGCATAACTATTTCTATGAACTTGCAACATATCCTTAGCAAGATCAACAGCAATAACACCAGCACTACAACCCATACCCCCAAGATTAAAACTCCTAATATTACCCCTCAACTTATACTTATTAATAATCATAGCGGACAATGAAGGAGTTGGATTGAACAAACTACAATTAACGACAAGAATTCCAATATCTCTTGGCTTAACATTAGTAATAGCAAAAAGTTTATCTAATGCACCGAACATCACCTGCTCTGACTCTTCTCTTGCAGCAGCCATTGAAGGTCTTGGAGGAAGATAATGCATTGCTTCAGGCACACAAGTCTCTTCTCCAAGCCCTGATCTTTCCAAAATCTTGCGTTGAAACTCCAAAGAGGACTCATCAAAATCACCCGTCAGCATGGAATGTTCCATAAACTGCTGGTACTTGACTTTGAGATGTGGAGGAGGGAGATAACAAGAGTAATCCACCAAGTAAACGGATCTTGGTCGGGTCATGATGTAAACGGTTGACCCGAACACAAGGAAAGCAGAGAACACAATGACACTGACAAGATTATACTGAAGCTGAAGCCATAATTGGTGGATGTCATCAAGGTTCAACCTTGATGCTTCAACAACAATAACAGCCATTATAGGGACCAAACAAAGTGTCAAAAGATGACTTATTAAATAATGGTAACCAAGTTTTACATACTTCAAGTTGACACTTTGTAAGAAATCAGGCAATCTCCTACTCTGCCGGATCTGAACTCCATTGCTTGAACTATGCTCTTCACTATTCATGATGATGGGTAATTCAAAAAAGTTTGGATTTTTTTTTTTTTTTTTTGCTTTCTTCCTTCAAAAAGAGAAAAATAAAAGTTGGGTTTTTTGAAAGAGCTATAAAGTGATATGAATTGGGTTTTTCTTGTTGCGTTCAAAAGGGGTATATATAATGAATAGGATTTTGAGGTTTCAGGGAAGGTTGGATGGGGTTTAGAGAGCGTTGATGCAACTAAAAACAACGACCAGTGCCCAACACGTAGATTTTTAGATTACAAATAATAGAATGTTATAGAAAGGAAGGAGATGTGGGAGTTGGGAGTTTCCTGATCTGTTTTTAGTTCTGCTAAAGCCAACCAGCCAGCCCCTCCTTTAAGTCTTTTATTTTTTCTTCTATTTTTTGCCTACTAAAATGGACAAAAGGAAATGAGTTTGAAATAAAGAACTTGGTTGTTTTGGTGGGTTGGAGAAATCAAAGGGATGCTTTCTTTTAAAAATGGTGTGTTTGGGGAGAGTCAAAGAGAAGGAAGCGGAAGTTCCAAAATTGTTTCCTTGCACGGCTTCAGGTGAAATGGAAGGAAAGGCCGTGTTTGGAAAATGCGGGAAGTAGGGGTTTCTTATTCTGTCATTCCAAATTTCACACCAATTATCTGTTCCAAAAAATTATCACAATTTGACTTTTTATGGTCAAATCTTTTTAAGTTTTTAATTTTTTTTATAATTAATAAAAATATTAACAATACTTTTAGAAACTTTGAATAGAGTAGTATCTGGATATATATTTTTAAAATTTTAATTTACTAAAATATTTAAAACATTTTAAGTCAGAATTGATCAAATTTGACTAACAAAATTTTAATGAATAAAAAATCGAATCGAAAATTAAATTGATGATATTTTCGATTATCGATTCAATTTATTGAACTAAACGATTCAATAAAAAAATTAATTAATTATAAGATTTAGATATTAAATAAGTATTATATATAATAAATAATTCATAAAAATATTAAATATGCAGCTTAAGGTATGGTATTTAATATAGGATTATTATCATGTACACTGACAGTGAAATTTTTTTAACTCCAAAAGTAGGGATTAAAAAACTGACATATGTCTCATTTATTTATTTAAATATAGCTTAAAGACATGTGATACTTTTTTAATCCCGTTTGTGGAGTTAAAAAACTCTACTGCCAGTACAGGATAATAATCCTTTAATATATAACTAAGATGGTAAAAATTCAAATCTCATAATTTATTTTAAAAAATCAATAAAATTAATAAAATTAACATAAAATCGATTTAATTTATTTTTTATTAATTAAAATCATCAATTTTTTAATATGTATCGAATCAGATATGTCTTCAATTTCGATTCGATTTTTCAATACTCCCAAAATCTAACAACGATAATTTTTATGAGACGAAAGTAGAATCATGTTATGAGTATAAAAATGAAGAGAAATTGAAGGTTCAAAATTTGGGAAAAGAAAAGAGAGATTGTTTTTCTAATACAATGATTTTGGGTTAATGGCCAAAAAAATGCAATTAATTACAATCTCAACCAATGTGGTCGGTATCATATTGATACCGGCCCGGTACGTATCGTAAGATAAACTAAAACGGTGTAAGTATCATACTATTTCGATTTTTGTATTGTCCTGTATCAGTTAATATCGGTCAATACCGATACGTAACAGTTGATACAAGATTTTGATTTTTTTTATTAAAAAATCACTTATTTGATTTTTAAACCAACTTCAATATTTTTTGTGTCATGATCATTTTTATTTTTTATAATTACATTTAAAAATAAAATATGTTAATTAAATTAAGTTATTGAACATAATTAATCATAATTTACTATATATATATTTTTAATATTTTATTTATTTGATATTTAAAAATTTTAGGTATTAAATATTTATATTTTATATTTGCATAAAAATATATATATACATGTAATGGATATATATTTGCATGTATATATAATATATATTTTATTAAAAATTTTGAAAATAGGCTATATCTATAGATATATGAAAAAATATTTAAAAAATACCGGTAAACCCGAAACGATACACACCAGTATCGGTACGTACCAGTATCAGAACAAAAACGGTATGCTCACCGGTACGGTACTAACTACCTTCATCTCAACTAAAAAATCATTTCCATAAGTTTTATTTTTATTCTTTTAATTTTTTATTTTTAAAATCTTTATATTTTTCTCATTACCAGTGTTTAACATTTTAAATTAAAAAGATAGTACAAAGTTTGAGATAAATAAAAAAGAAAACTATATCAAATTCAATAGTACTAGTAATTTAAAATTATACTTTATTGATTCTTTACCTTCAAATTACATTAAAAAATGTACATTTGAAATTTTTTATTGCAATTTTTTTTTTTTTAAGTGTGGAGTTAATTTCTTTCTCCTAAAAATGATGATCCATACCACAAGAAAGAAATAGTAATTTAATAACCCAAAGCAAATTAATTTTCAATGTCAATCAAAATGTGCACCATTTTTAATTATTTAATCCTATTTTTTAATATCTATAGCAAAGAATAATACTATTTCTATTCTCCTTCCAAAATAAAGAGTTCTTTTTTATTTATTTATTTATGGCTCTCTCCATTTCCTTAGCTTGCTTCAAAACTTGGGTGGTAAGTGGTAACTACATGATGAAATGTGAATGCTAAAAAGGAAGCAAGAAACCTCAACATTACAATTTCATAAACTAAAATAAAAACCAAACAAAATCCTATGAATCATGGATAATAGGATAAGTTCTACTTCTCTCATTATATTTTTTTTCTATTATTTTTTTAAGTAATTTCTCATTATATCGATATGATACATTTAAAATGTTATTTTTAAAATACTTTTCATAAAAGTTGATACTTAACTGATGATTCGTGTAGACACTCGTTTTTGGTTAATAACATTTCATGCAGGCACAAATCTTATATGCAACGTGCCTTAGTAATAGTCTTCCTATCAGCAGCACTTCCTGACACGTCGCTTGGCACGTCGCTTCCTGACACGACTCTTGGCACGTCGCTTCCTGGCACGACTCTTGGCACGTCGCTTGGCACTTCTCTTGGCACGTCGCTTGGCATGTCACTTGGCACGTTGCTTGGCACGTCGCTTCTTGGCAGCAGGACTTATTGCAATAATACACAACTACATGAAGACTGTGGAGCTAACCCCGAAAGGTTGGCAGGGTTCTTGGATTTGCTCCACTCTTGGGACGTCCTGGAGAGCATGGCTTGGAGGCTCATATATGGATATTGTTAAGAAGTTCGCTTCTTAGTCTTTCCCTGGAACACAAGTGCTTCCATTTTCCACTGAATAGACAGTGCATTCTTAAGCGTGCTGTCACGTAATCTTTTTTCACTGCCTGTTACCAAAACACTACTCGGGTGTAACCTCCACATAACTTTCATGCCATCCACTACTTTGGTAACTTCTCTCTCTCTCTCTCTCCCCCATTACCCATGATGGGTGTTACTTACACGTGAGTGGGTTTCTAATAATCGTCCACTATCTTTGTAACTCATCCTGGTAACTTCCTTGGAGAGGCTATAAATAGAGATTCAAATGCTTCATTTGGGATCTTTTGGCCATTTGACAAACTTTCAGTCAATAAGAATTCTTTGTGAGTTTTTCTCTGAATTATCACAGCCACCATACTCTCCACCATCCTCAGCCACTTAGAGCCTTCATCATCACCACCTGCCACCGCACTTGTTCTTCAGGATCTGCTCCAATCTTCCTCTCCGCCATCTCCCTACGACATCTCGTTTTACTGGTTTGCAATGTTTCCTCACCCGATCAAAAACACCCTCTACAATTCGTTAACTGAATTAATTCATATAGGTTCAAATTATCAATATTTAAAATTTATAAAGAATCATAATTAACGTATTAAAAATTCATAAATAATATGGTCGACAAGCTAAAAGTATGGTACATTTTAATGGCCAAGACATTAGATTCAATCTCCTATAAGTGGAAGATAAAAACATTGATGATTCCATTAATGGCAAGTGGCAACAACAATTCAATAAATAGGGGAGATCATTTTGTCCATTCGGTTTCTTCCATTTTGAAATTCCAAGTTAAAAAATAATTGAATCAACTGATAAAGGCATTGAAAATAACTGAATTGAAGTAAAGTTGGTCGGTTAGGTTGGGTTTGAACAATTTGGCTATCCTCTTTTAAAGAAGATTGACCTTTTGAGCAACAAAGTCAAAGAAACCTTTTTATGCAAAATGAACGATTTTTATGTATATCAAATCAAAAAATTTATTTCAAAAGGTTAGAGATCGATTTCTTTTTTCAAAGTAACAACTGTTGTAAAATTTTGTGTGTAAGAAATTATCATACTCTATTAAAAAAACATTTTGCACATTATGACCAGTTTCTTTGATCGATTCAAATACCAAAATTTAAACTCGATAACCAATCGAATAGATTGTTATAATCAATCAACCTTATCAATAACTATCAAAATCGCACAAACCAATTCGAATTAACTGAATAAAATTGATTTCAATCGATTTAATCGATTAATACTTTCTTTAATGACAAGAGTTTCAATTGTAAAACAAGAGAGAAATAATCCTTATGAGTGCAGGATCATTATGAATTGCTTAGATTAACACATACATTCTAAAGGATAGAGACATCTGGCAGATCCCTATCCAGACAGGTAGCAGCTGGAGTTGGAGGAAGATGATGCAAATGAGACATATTGCTCAGCAGATCATTCAACAAGACACAAGAAAAACAGTCTGGCACACATCAGAGGAGGGTTATTCTATCAAAGCTGTATGGAATGAGATCAGGCCTAAAAAGGAAAAAGTGGACTGGCACAAATTGGTTTGGTTCCAATTTCACATCCCAAGAAACTCGGTTATCACTTGGATGGCAGTGCTAAATAGACTTCCAACAAAAGATAGGCTATCTTCATGGGGGATATTAGTAGATGAAAGATGTGTGTTATGCTATCAAGAGAAGGAGACCAGAGATCACCTATTTTTTGGCTGTGAATATTCAAAATCTTTGTGGCAGAGGATTCTTGAAGCATGCAAGATCAACAGGGCAGTGTATGACTGGAAAGAGGAACTACATTAGGCAACCAGTAAACTAAAAGGCAAGGCTCTAATAACCATCATTCTCAGGATTGCTTTTACCACTCACATTTATCTAATTTGGAGAGAAAGAAACAATCGAGTTTACAACACCAACATGAAGATTGAAGAGCAATTGATGATTCAAGTACGGAGTATTGTCTGTATGCGTCTACAGGGTCTTAGGAATATTGCTTTTGATTCTGTAAATATGGACTTGCTAAATGCTTGGGGTCCTAATTCTGCTTTGTTTAGGGTCCGTTTGGATTCAAACGGACCCCCAGTTCGGTGCGATTGGGACACTTTTTTGTCCCAATTGCACCGATATCTTTGTTTGGGTATCTAGGCATCAGTGCGGTGAAACACTGTTCACCACACTGATGCCTTTTTTTTTTTCGCCGGAGCTAAAAGCTCCAGCGAAAAGAAAGGCCCTCCAGTGGGAAGGCCTTTCTCTATTTTGCCCCCACTTTTAACTTTCATTTAGTTATATATATATAATAAATATATGATAACTTTATTATTATATAATAAGTTAAAAAATATATAAAATTTATTATTTTATAAATCTAATAAATATATAAATTTTATCATTATATAATTAATATGAAATACTTATAAATAAATAAATACAAAAATAGTATTTGATATATTACTATTATTTTTATTAATTTTTAATTATCTATTAATAAATTTATATTTGATATAAATATAATTTTTATAATTTATAATTATTTATTTATTTCATAATATCAAATAATCTAAAATTTTTATTATATATTCATATTTTAATCTAATGTCCTTAATGGTCAT
Organism: Fremontodendron californicum; assembly: GCA_030761205.1. Classification (NCBI taxonomy): domain Eukaryota; kingdom Viridiplantae; phylum Streptophyta; class Magnoliopsida; order Malvales; family Malvaceae; genus Fremontodendron; species Fremontodendron californicum. The sequence continues at coordinate 40,337,970 of JAULJL010000002.1, read as the reverse complement.
TTTCTCTTCTAACTATAATTCTCCTCACCGTCACCGCTGCTTTTGAATCCAAACACATATCCCACCATTGATTTTAATCTTACTGCTACAGTATCCAATCTCACCGCTAAAGTAACTAATCTCACATCTGCGGTTGTTTTTAATCTCACCGCCCATCCAAATGGGTGAATTATAGTTAGAAGAGAAAATGACCATTAAGGACATTAGATTAAAATGTATATATATAATAAATAATTATAAAATATTAAAATTATATTTATGTTAAATAATAATAAAAATATTTATTTTAAATAATAATTAAATTATATTTAGGTCAAAAAAAATTAAAGAATTTAAATAAATAATAAATAATTTAAAAAATTAAATAAAGTTTAAAAAAATAATATTTTTATTATTTATGTAATTACTTATTTTTAATTAATCATATAATAAAAAATATATATATTTATTAATTTATTATTTAATAATAAAGCCCGATTGGGGCCAAAAAGTGCCCTAATCGGGCCGCACTGATAGTTCGTTTGCTTTCAAAAGAAGCCATAGTCAGTAAGTTTGACTTGGTGACATTGTAAAATGTTGTATTATTTTAACAGCTCTGCCGTTTTTTTGGATAGTAGAAACAACTACCTATCCACACACAAAAAAAAAAAAAAAACAAGAGAGAAAATGCAAATTGTTGTCTACTTTTAAAAACTGATAAGTGTTTAATTGCATACATTTTTATGTATTATTTTCTTATACTTTGTGCTTTAATTCTTAAGTTTCTTGACAAATTATTATATTTTTATGAATTATAGGTATTTTTGAAGAGATGAAGTCAAAACATGTTAATTATGATGGTAAGAGCTTATAAAGTCACAATCATAAGATGGAAGAAGACTTGGAAGTCAAAAAGATCAAATTCTTAGTGTTAGATGATTAGGCAGATCTGACCTCCGGAGCTTGTTGCAAGGAAATCATTATGTTAAAGACATTATTTGAAGAAACTTCCTATCTTGACTTTTGAAGCTGATTTGAATACCTTTCCAACGATAGTTTACACGCCTAAATCGGACAACAGATGATCATCCAAATCAGCCGACGAAATGCGAGATAGTGCATCAATCGCGAAAGCGAAGTCAGAAAGCAAAAACGGACAAGACAGCAAGTTGGGGCAGCGACGCTGAGTATCTGACCTCCAAATCCGAGAAAAAATTGCAAAACCGCAAAAATACGCAAAAAGTCCAAACTTGCCTTATTTTGACTCCTAGCTTTCTTGAAGAGTAAGAAAGGATTTTCAAGACTTTAAAACTCTATAAATATCATCTTTTGAGCCACCAAAGTGATGCTTTTGATTATTTTATCAATTATATTCTTCTTTTTCTTATTCTTCTCTTAGTTTTTATTTTATTTTTCTTCTTAGTTTCTTTTGAATATTCATGTTTATGTTGACAATGCTTATTCAAGGCTAAACTTTTATTTGGTTAAGGGTGATTTCAAAACCCTAGACAAGTTGTGTAATTGATTTTTAGATTTATCTATCATTAGTTTTCTATCAAAGTTGATTATGTTCTTCCATAAAAATTATTCATGATGTTGTTTTGATTTGTTTAGGTCGCGAACTAGATAAATCTTGATAATTATCTATTGTTAGTTTAGGAGTCTTGATCCGTGTAATTGTCTTGATTTCCTATTCATAAGTGGCAATTTGTGATTAATGATTATGGTCAAGTTTTCGCTCATTGCAAAGTGGAACATAACATAGGTTAAACAATCCGAGCTTATGTGTTTGTTGCCTAGATCAACCTATCTTTCTCATCATAAAGCTGCCATTACATTAAATCTAGAGAGTTTATTCTAGGTTGTCTAGTGGTTAGAGATTAAATAGAGAGCTTGTTCTATTTAATGACGAACTAAGAAAATATTGGGGTAACAGAGCTTGTTGTTATTTACGGTTGATAATTTTGATAGTTAATTAATATTGATAGATCTGGTTATTGATTCTCAATGATGTCTAGTGGTGGAGAATGAAAACTTAACCATACTTTTCTCATATTTGATTACTTCTTATTTACTTGTTTTCTTTTTTTGATTGTTTGTTTTAGTTTAAACTGATTTTAAAAACTTTTCCTTTTATTTTGTTTTCTTTGAATTTAAGTATAAACTAATAATTTTTAAATTAAATATCAATCCCTGTGAATTCGATCCTTGTTAATCACTATACTTTATAATTAATATTTTTAATGCAAAAATTAAATAAAATATATATTTATTGAGTGCATCAAAAACTTTGTACAGTTATTTTGGGGGAAGGTATGGGACCATTATGTTTCACCAATCAAATAATCAATATGTCAACTACTTCATAGTTCATGAGATAAGGTTTCTTCTAATTTGACTATATCATTAAATTCAAACGTCAAACTTGACGACCAAACATGCTATTAATTATTGGGTTTTTGTTAACAAGTATTTTTAGAATATTTTTTAAAATTAGTTAATATATTATTTATAATAATAATATTGTATTCAATGTAAAAGTTGATAATTTTATTTATCATTTTTAATTTATTGATTGAAAATATTATTATATTTAATAACCTTAAAAAATACCTTTAAGATATTCGTCAAAAAAATCTTTAATTATTTTCCATGTTAAACATTAAATTTTGGTTGCTTTCTTATGGCTGAATTCATAATTATTTTCCATGTTAAACATTAAATTTTGGCTGCTTTTTTTATGGCTGAATTCATTTACTCCGTGTGCAAAAAATTAATGGGATATTGGACTTTTCCACCCGTTTGGTTAAAGAATTATTTTCATGGTTTTAACTTTGAAGAGCATTTTCATTTTATATATGAAAATTTTCAATGATGCACAGCACCCAAAAAGTACTTATATTTTTATTGTGATATAAATGTAATAATTTATCATATTGTCACAAGCTCAGAATTTTAGTTTAATAAATTGTGCGAATTTTAGTCTAGCAAATCATACGGCTTTAAGCTGTAAATCACTTTTTTTTTTTTGTATGTTTAAGTCAGTTTGTTATCATTTAAAAAAATGTTTCGTGTTTAGACGAATATTCCTAGACACTAAAAACTGAAAGTTACTTAAGCAAACACAATAAAACAGAAAAAAAATAGAGAAGAATGCTGACAGTATACTATATCTGTGAATTTCAATTAAAAATAAACCTACTTAATTAGTATAAAAATTGATATTATAAACTTCAGTAATACTAACATTTCCCTATTATTTCTACTATATCTTAAATAATATTATATTGGTAATGGTATTCATAATTAAGATTTATACCAATTTATTAATTTGAATGTTTTTTTTTTTTTAATTTTATGAAATCTAGATGAGCAATTTTTTAAAAATTATTTTGGAAGGTGGGGACTTGCTTCTGGGTCTGTGAGAGAGCATAACTGTATCATTTAAAAGAATTTAAATGAAATTTAAGGCCTTACAAATTTTTGGGAGGACATGAGTCATGAACCCTTTATCTTGTCCTAGAGTCAGCTCCACCATTGCTTAATTAGGTTAAGTAAATTGATAAATAAAAGTATATTTGATAATTTTGGATATAATATAAAAATATAATACAAATACGAAATATTAAATATTAAATAAATACAAAAATAATATAATAAACACAATATTTCATATTTAAACATGATTAATATAATCAACAACATTAACATAATACGTTTAATAAATATATCATATTCGAATTTAAAATTTTAACATATTTAATAATTTATATTATGTTATCTTTTCAATATTAATACCCAAAAAAAAATACTAAATATAATACACATACACATATTATAGTATTTAATAAAAAATACATTTAATTTTTGGATCATAAACATTTTAAAATTTGGATTAATAGTTTAGATTTTTAAATTGGGCTGATATACATCACATCACATGTCATATTTTTATCCCCTAAATTTAAAGGTGCTCATGATCGGGTCGAGATTCGAAATTTTTTCAAAATTTTTGCCCGAATCGGTCCGTCGGCCCGTGAACAATGTTCATCTATTTAAAAGATAAAAAAATATTTTTTATAATTAAAATTAAATAAAATAATATTATTTTAATACTTAAAATACTATTTCGAATCGGGCCGTGCTGTCCGGCTCTGTGAACAGGTCTACGACTAAACCCTAACTATGGTGGTAATTCATTTTTACCCTTAAACCCCCATTAATTTTCTTTTTTTCCAAAATTCAAACTTGACTTCTCCAAATTGGAAACTTAAAATCCAATGGTTGAAATGTCCTTTTGAGGACTATTTTATATTTTGCTTAGTTTAGACCCCCCCAAAAAAAGAGCATATTGAAAATTACATTTTGCATTTTTACTGTTTGATATTGACAAATAAAATATAGCTCCCAAGAAAACAGTTTATTTTATATTGAAATTTTGAATTATATTGAAGTATTATCTTAAGGAAAAAAAAGGAAAAAAAAAAAGAAATTAAACTTTCCTTTAGTAACTTATTTTGGTATTTGAGGCTGTCACGATTGAACTTGATTATTAAAAAAGTTCAAATGATTAATAAAGTAATTAGTAATTTTTTTTTAACCATACCAAAATATTATATTTTCAAAGGATTTACTAGAAATTTTAGAATTATATAGACTTAAATATATAAAAAAAAAATCTGAATTAAAATTAAATAATTATCCAAACTCTTATATTGCAATCAATTAAGTTATCAAACATTTATTTTCATTCAATTGAGCTCTTGAATGGAGAAAAATTAATTAAAGATCATCATTAATTTTCGTCAAATCAAAAACTTAATTAAATGAAAATAAATTTTTAAAAGCTCAAATGAATGAAATAAATATTTAAAAACTCAATTGAATGTAATAAAATAATATAAATTTAAATAATTATTTAATTTTAATTCAAAAACTTTTTTATACTTAACTATATACGGGTCCACTTTACCTAGCTGTCCATATTATTTAATTTTATTTTCATTTTAGACCATGATGGTGCCAGTATGGTTCCCCGTGCCTTTCAATTTTTTTTTTCCCTCTCTTTATCATTTTCTTTTCAATTGTCAAATTATTAAGAAATTTTTTTACATGTACGGGTTATGAAAAAACTTTAGGGGTGTGTTTGAATGAGGTATTTGAAGAAAAGATTTTATTTCAATCAAGGTTTTTAAAAGTTTAAAATGAATTTAAGAGAATTTTAAAATTTATAAGAAATTTCAAGAGAAAATTTGAACACTTCAAATTCTCTTTTGAAATTTCACCTAAAGAGGTGGTTTTTCAAAAAATTTCAAAATTCTTTTTCACTTTATTCCATGGTGGCCCACTATAAAATACAAAACTAAAAAATAAATTATCATTTATTTAATTATGATATATATTTATATATTTATATTATTAATAATATCTATATATTTTTACAAATCTAATGATACCCATATTACATATTTTTTATACATATATGCATTTTTATTTTTAATATCATTATTCTTATTTTATAATTATTTTTTTATTTCATGAAATTCCAACTACCTAAATTTCCTTCCAAATTTCTTTTTTCAAACAAAACAATTACAAATTTTATCATTTTGAAATGATGCATTTTTAAATGCTTTCATTTTAAATTTTTTCAAAATTTTAAAATTCTTCATCCAAAAGCACCCTAGTAGTGTTTGAATGGGAGATTTTAGGGAGAAAATTCATTTATAAAGAGACTTTCAAAAATCAAAAATAGAATTATTTTGTTTGGTAAAATAAAAATTAGAATTCTTAAAATCCTTAGAAGTTGAAAGATGATTCTTAGATGGCTCAAATTCTCTTTTCAAATTTCACCTCCAGAGGTGAAATTTGTGAAATTCTTTAATTTTTTACTAAGATATTAACATTTATTATGTTTTCTTTTTTTACTCAACTTTTTTTTTTTTTCTATTCTAACTACGAAAACTCATTTTAAATTTTATTTATTTATTTTTCATGTTAATCGTAATACCTATATAATTTTACAAATCTAATGATATCCATATTGCATATTTTTCTCATTTTTTTTATTTTATCTCTATTTTTTTTTTACCTCATCAAATTCCAGTAAGATGTTAAAAGTAGAGTATGAACTATGAACACAACAACAAAGTAGATTATTTTTAAGGAAAATATTATAAGTGTTTCACGATATTAATTAAGATAATATTTAATTAAAAAATATATAACTAATGTATTATTAAAATTTAATATTTTAATTAATTATTTATAAACATCAATTAATTAAATCTTATTTTTAAATGATCAAGTTAGAGAATTCAAATAAAACAAAAAAGTCCGAGTAATGGTACTAGTTAAGATAATATTTAATAAAAAAATATGTAATTAATGTATTATCTAATTTTAATATTTTAATTACTCTTAATTATAAACATTCATTAACTGAATTCTATTTTTAATTGATCAGATTAGAAAATTCGATTAATGGGTATTTATATACACATTAACAATTCAAGCATTTTGGTAGAATCCTTGGAAGAATGAAAAGCCAGTAGAGATGATGATTAGTTTTGCATGGAATCCTTCGAAGAATCCCATAAAAGATTTGGGGCTCTAACATTACTTTCTTTAGGGGAAAAAAAAAAGCTTGTTGCTTTAGTAGCAATCAAATGTCGAGGGGAATTATATAAGCAAGGTCTATTTTCAATTTTCAATTATCAATGTTTTATTGCTTTGCTGAAAAGCAATTAGGGCAAGGAGAGAAAATTAATGTTAGCAATAATTCTGACAAGTTGAGAGGGAGGGAGGTGAAGTTCTTCATGGATAGTTTGCAATTAATCAATTTAACCTGGTAAAAAAAAATTAAAAACCTAGTACTCTAATCCAATGGGTAATACAATTAATCAATTATATTTATTTATTATTTAAACCGATCGATCTAATCGATTATTTCATCGAATCAAAATGGAAAGGGGGTTATGCCCAAAATTTTGTATGGGTTCCGCTCAAGTCCTTTTTTGGAGCCAGTTACAGACAGTTAATGATAAATGTGGGCCATGGATATATTATATATATATATATATATAAGAATATAAGATGGTTCTAAAATGAATTAGTAGCCCATATATCAAATATTCGGTCCATAAAGATGATGGATATATGTGGGCCATGGATGAGCGCAAGACTTGCTTTTAGGAAGAGAAGACCATGCACAAAGTTAATCAATTTTCCATGTCCAATTATAATGTGCCGCTGTCCGCAAGGCCAAGATCTAAGTTTTTATTTTGTGTCGGACTGAATTGTTTTGGTTTCATTTTCAGATGTTTGGAATGTCCAAAGGAATGCTGCAAACTCCAAATTAAGAGGTTTGAAAGTTCTCTTCCACTCCAAACGACCCTCTCAGAGTAGTCATGCTTGGTGTCCTATCCCCGACTATGATTTAGCCATGAATTAATAATATAAGCAATATTGTATTATTTGGTGCATAATTGATTAGGAAATGAAATGAAATTCCATTGGGCTATTCAACAGAGGTAGCCTAGTCCGAACAGATTTTCTTAGTTCTTTTTTGGTGTTTCTTTTAGTTCTTCTTCAATGTATTTTTGCTACATATCTAAAGTTATTTTTAATTTGTTTATAAATAATTAATTATTAATATTTTAACTTTAAACACGTGATATAAAGATATTAAAAAGTACCAAAAGGAGCAACAAAAAGAAAAGAAAAGAAAACAGAGGATATCTATTCAGCCTAACCCCTGAAGCAAGCGATTTGATTCCGCGTCTTGGATTACTTTACTTAGTCCTCAAAAAAATTAAATGTACTTATTTTTTCAGAAGGAAACTTGTCTGCTGTATTGACTGACGCTGATACTTGATGGTCATATTTATGTTTCGCACTTACAGACAATTTTAAGGAATCTCCACAATATAAAATGCAGAAAGGAATCTTTAAGTTTTGCTAAAAAGGATTGCTGGATTGGATCTGACCAAAAAAGGGAAAAGGACAACTAAATCTGTTGTTATATTATATGATCTTAAAAATTAGTCATTTGAGAACTTTAGTGTCACACCTGTGTAGTGTATGCATTCTTTCTCTTTTCTTTCTTTGCTGGACATTTTTTTTTAAGGGGATAATAAATAAATATATAAAAACCCTTGCTTGATCTTTTATAGGAAACCCTTAGCCTAGCCTCTTGAAATGGGTATTTTCACACACCACTAAATTGGTTGAATTATCATGGCCCAGCCTAGCCCTAGCCCTAGCCCTAGCGCTAGCCCTAGGCGATATATAGAAATTTAGTGGTGTGTGAAAATACCCATTTCAAGACTATTGTATATAAACAAAAAAGATCTCAGGATTGCTTTGACAATTCCTCCTATCCATGAGCATGTAAGGAATTAAAAGTTAAAAGCATACTTTCAATCATTGTTAATTAAGAATGCGGTTTTGTTTTATACACTCAAAGAAACTTTCTTATTCTTGTATATATGCCTTCTAGTTTATTTCTTGATTCTACATCTTGGAACCAAGTCAATTTTGGAGTCGCTTTGTGATAATGGAATCAAGCGGCAAAAAGCATTAAGGCCGCAAAGACCAATGCACCAATTGCGGTACAATAGAGTTGTAATTCCCTAGTTATTCAAGATGCTCGCCAAATCTGGAAAAAAACCAGAGGTTATTTGTATTCCTCGGAAACCCCCGCCCACATCACAAACTTTAGGCGGTTCTCGAAAAAGGATAGCAAAAAGAATTATCCCTAGAGTATATACTAAGAGGAATGTATAAACCAATGCTTTCATAAATTCGATCGTGGTTTACAATTATAGCTTCCGTACCTGTTTATTTGGAATCATCTCCCAAATAAAATAAAGAAAGAACAAGAATCAAAGAAAAGGAAACGATTTTAATCAAGATTTTTCCAACAGCCTATTTCAAATCACAAATAGAAAATAGAAGCCTGAAGGTTCACAGGCGGCTGAATATTTATTCCATAAGGGTTTATTCGATCCAATCGTACCACGTAATCTTTTAAAAGGTGTTCTGAGTGAGTTAGTTCAGCTTCACGATTTTTTTCCTTTGAATCAAAATTCAATCAAGTAGAGTCTTAAGTTAAATTATTTTCTTTGTAGTGAAAAGGTAGTTAGTTAGTTTATGAGAATCAAAGTCAAAGCCCGCATAATGGGCTTTGACTTTGTGACATAAAATGGAATTGTCGAAAAATGAATACGATCTTTATAAGGCTCTTCTTCAGACTGAAATTCAATGGGATCCACTACAGTAGTTTTGTGTTTTAGTGACATTTTACTGGCGGCGTTTTACTTAAAAACGCCGTCAGGTACCGTGTTTTTGTAAAAAGAGTGACGTTTCTACCCCAAACGCCGCTAAAAATTAATTTAGCGACGTTTGTAAGGAAGAAACGCCGCTAAATGAGATCAATTACCGGCGTTTAGAACAAAAAAACGTCGCTAAATGTTTCTCAAATTACCCGAGGTTTTTTTACCGCTAAAAAATTACCCGTCATTTCTATTAAAAGAAACGCAGCATTTTTATTAGTGTATTTAGCGGCGTTTGTTATAAGAAATGCCGCTAAATGTTTTCATGTAGACAAACGCCGCTAAATGTATGATATTGAAAAAAAATGAGAGAACATTTAGCGGCGTTTGTACAAACGCCGCTAATGTTCTCATTTAGCGGTGTTTGTATGAGAAACGCCGCTAAATGTATTACATTTAAAAAAATCAGAGGAAAACATTTAGCGGCGTTTGTCTCCATAAACGCCGCTATATGTTGCAATTTAGCGGCGTTTGTCTTAGAAACGCTGCTAATGTTCTCATTTAGCGACGTTTGTCTGAGAAACGCCACTAAATGTATGACATTTAAAAAAATAAGAAAAAAACATTTAGCGGCGTTTGTCTCCATAAAAGTCGCTAAATGAATACATTTAGCGGCGTTTCTAGTATACTAACGCCGCTAAATATTAAAAAAATCGAGCGGCAAAATTTATCATTTTTTAAAAAAAAGAGATGAATAGATTTACAATTTAGTGGCGTTTATTTCGACAAACGCCGCTATTTGCTGAAAGTATAATCAGTAACAGACCACTCTTCCTCTTTACCCAAAACACAAAACTCACTTTTTCTCCCTCTTTCTCTCTCCATCCTCTCACACCCACCAGCTACTAAGTCAAAGATTTAAGCAAAATTTTGTTAATCTCTTTCCATTCCTAGAAGATTCTTGTTTGAAGGTAACAATTTTATATTTTTACATTTTGTAAATTGGGGATTTTAATTTAAGTTTTTGCATTTTTTTTCCATGTTCTAAACATTGAATTGGAAAAGGCATTTGGACAAATGATGAAGCTTGGAGATGAATTCTTTTACTTTTGCTTTTCATTAACTTTAATCACTGGTTGTTTTACAAATTTGAAAAAAAATTGTAATAACTTGTAATATTAGTGCAGGATTGGCCATAGGAGTTTTTGAACCTTGCGATTGTTATATATTTACAGGTACAAATTAAATTTTATACTAACTTGTCTTGTTTAATTTAAATTTTATTCCAATTGTTATATGTTGATTATTTTGTGCTTCTTAATAGAATTGTTGTATAATGATACTTTATAATATACTATTAAATTTTAATATATTTATGTTATGTATTGATTGTAAACTATAATGTAAATATATTGAATAATATTATTAATTATAATTTTTAAATAAAACAAATTATATTTTTTTTTACAAATTCTGAAAATTTAGCGGCGTTTTCATAACACAAACGCCGCTATATTTATGAATATTAAAGAACAAAATTCTAAAATTAGCGGCATTTCTCGAGACAAACGCCGCTAAATGTTTCAATTTAGCGGCGTTTCCTAAGACAAACACAGCTAAATATTTCAATTTAGCGGCGTTTTTTATCTACAAACGCCGCTAATTTATTCTCAAATACTATCCTTTGCAGTCCTACTCTGGCGTTTATAAACGCCGATAAATATCCCTACAAACGCCGCTACAATAGCGGCGTTTTTGTTTAAAACATCGGGAAAATTCTCGACGTCGTTTTTCTCGACACTTTTAGCGGCGTTTTTCGAAAACGCCTCTAAATTTTTTGCGACATTTAAAAACGTCGCTATTATTAAAAAAAACTGCCGCTGAAGACCTATTTTGCTGTAGTGATCTAGAGAGATCATGTCTTCATCCATAGGACCCCAAGTACCAGGATCAATCGAAAGTTCGATTCTATCTGAACTACTCATTTTCAAATGATATCCACATTGTTCACAAATATTCATTTTTACTTAAACAATTTCTTATAATTTAATCCATAACAATTTTCGCATTGAACCCACAAATGCTTGTATAGATCGAGATGATTAGAACTTTCTTTTAGAGTTAAATCATTACCATTTTCGCGAGTTATTATATCGAAATTCTTGCCTTCACTACTATTTTCATCTTCGCCACAAATGTAATTATAAATATAACTACCATTGGAATTGTCACTACCACTTAAAATGGAACTATCAATACAGATTTGAGAACGAAGATAAGAGTCAATACAACTATTAATGTGATTATTCCAACTATCATTAGTATCATACAAGTTAAAATCATAGTGGGGATCGTCGTTTTTCGATCCATTATTCATATAACTAGAATAACGATACCTATAAAAAAAAAACTTTCTAGTTCACTCAAAAAAGAATGATCAGTGTCAATATCAAAAATTTTATTTTCACTATCAAAATATATGGAATAACTATCCTGATTACTATCCCTAATTAGACAATTTATAGACTAGACTAGGGATCTATATTAGATAACTGATTGAGTTAAATCCTACCATTAAAGAATCTTTATCCTTATCAGTTACTGAGGTAGAGAAGTTATCTTTAACTCTTATCACTAGAGTAGGTTATCTTTAATAGAATTTACTGGGATAATATCACCTAAGTATTTATCAAGATAATTAAATAATTATCTTGGCTTTATTAAATTATCATGTGAGCCACATTATTATTCAATATTCTCCCACTTGACCCATATGATAAAATCAAAAACTGGAATAGGTGATATTTAAAACCAAAACTTAATATGGCCATAATTACTCTAGTCAAACTCCCACTCAATTAAAGATTCACATAACAAGAATCATGGCGGTAGCATTCTAATTCGAACATTTCCTTCTATGTATTACAATGTATGATTCTCTCTAAAAAAGCACTTTATGAGATAATATTTTATGAATGAATTTCCTGTAGTCATTGAAGGTCCAAACAAACATGTAAACTTTATGTGCACAAACTGAAACATGTTCATAAATTCTAAGATGTGAAAATAACAAAATTAAGCATGTTAAAAAAGTCAAACAACACTATAACAGACATTACTTAGTCTCATATGATCCACATGGTAATAAACTGTTTTGTCGACAATGCTTTAGTCATGGGATCTGCGACCATCAAGTCTGTACTAATGTGTTAAATATCCACTTATTGTTTCTTTACATGATCTTTAACAACAAGATACTTTATATCGATGCGCTTGTTGTGATTTTCACTTTTATCATTCTTATAAAAGAATATCGTAGAAGAGTTGTCATAATACTCAATAGCCTTGCAAAAATTGACAACTCTTTAACCAGAGATAAAATATCTCAATCTTAATGCCTGTGATGTTGCTTCATAGCATAATTCTTGTAGCAGATTTCACATGATCAAGGCCATGATTACTTTTATATCTGCCAAATATTCTTACTACAAACCTTATGTCAAGTCTTGTACAAACATGACCACACATAAGGCTACCAACAACAGATGCATATGTAATACCTTTCATTTGTTTCTTTTCCAAATTGTTTTGGGACACTGGCTTAAACTGAAATTTTCTTTCACAATTGGTGCCACTGTAGGTGAACAGCTTTGCATCTTAAATCTTTCTAAAACCCTTTTGATATAAGCTTATTGAGATAGACTTAATATCTTCTCAGACCTATCTCTATGAATCTCTATGCCTACGACATAAGAGGCTTCACCCAAATCTTTCATATCAAAAGGTTTTGTAAAAGAAAAGCTTTTGTGTTATGTAATAAAGCTAAATTACTGTTTGCAAGAACAATAACATCAACATATAAGACTAAAATATGAACTTACTCCTACTAACCTTAAGGTATATATAAGGATCAACAATATTTTCAGTGAAACCAAATAATGTCACAACATTGTGAAACTTTATATACTAATTGACGGGATGCTTGTTTTAGTCCATATATTGATTTCTTTCATTTGCAAACCAAATTACTATTCTCAAAGAAACCTCTAGGTTGAATCATGTATACCTGTTCTTCAATATCTCTATTTAAGAAAGTTATTTTCACATCCATTTGATGTAACTCTAAATCAAAATGAACTACCAGAGCTATGATAATTCTGAATGAATCCTTCTTAGAAACTGAAGAGAAGGTTTCATAGTAATCAACACCTTCACTTTGAGTGAAACCTTTGGCAACAAGTTTAACTTTATTTCGTTCAACATTACCATATGGTAATTCAACGAGTTCCTAGACTGGATTGTTAGCAATTGATTTCATCTCTTCTATCATAGCTTTATGCCAGAGTGTAGAATTTCACTACTCATGGTTTGTGAAAACAAGATCATCTTTAAGTCCAATATCAAAATTAGACTTTTGCAGGTATACAACAAATCATTAGAAATAGCTAATTTTCTTGTCTTGTTGGGTCTTTTCAATTCTACTATAATAGAATTATCAGTGAGATTGTTATTCTCTTGTAAAGGTTGATCTTGATTTGATTGTTTTCCAGTTAATTCTGTAGGTTTGTCTTGAAAAACAATCAAGCCCTTTATAAGAGATTCATCCACTTTAATTTATTCCTCAATATCAACCTTACGAGGAAAGTCACTCCCACTGGACTCATAATCCACAAGAACTTAGTATTTATAGCTTCAACAATTCTAGATGAATGCAAGGGACAGTGAAACCTATACCCCTTTGAGTTAATTGTATAGCCTATAACTGTTAACTGTTCTTTGATCCAATTTACTTATGTTTGGGCCATATACCTTCACTTTAACTGAACAACCCCAAGTGTATAAATGTCTTGATCTGGATTTCCAACTATTCCAATAGAAGTTTCAGAAACTGATTTAGTTGGAACTTTATTTAAGACATATATAACAGTTTTAAAGGCATTACTCCATAAACTTAGGGGAAAGTGTATGATCTCTTAAATGCCAGTGCTTCATTTAACCTCTTTTGTGGACTTGTTAGTTTGCTTTCCTCAATACAACTAACACAAGTGTCAAAATCAATAAAATCAAGAGTTTTAAAGACTCCATCATTTACCAATCTCCTAAATTTCTGTATAGAGATATGACATAATCTTTTATACCACAACTTGTAAAAGTTTATAATACATCTTTTACTACCAGAAATCGAATGCATAGTTAACAAACTATTTTCATATTCAGGATCCAAATCAATTTTTGTATAAACAATCATTTAAATGATAAAAACCAATAGAAACATTATCTTTTGAAATTTCAATAATAGAAATTTTAAACTTAAGTTCAAAACCCAAAATTTCTAATTTAAGAATGGAAATCACAATTTCTTGGAAAAGATAAAAAAAGTTTCTTCAAGGTTTAAAATAGATCCTGAAAGTCCTTATTCCTTCCACTTGTGAAGGTAATCGATTTTCGAAGTAGATGTTTCTCCCCACTTTCTTTCGGTTTCTTTAGTTTTATGAAACCTTACATAGTAGTAGATGATTTGTTGATCCAGAGTCTAACCGCCATGTATTATGAGGAACATCAATAAAATAGATTCATAACATACACAAAAAATGAGTTTACCTTTCTTTTCGAGCCTTCTTTTATACTGTAGGCAATATTTCTTTATATGTTTAAGTGTTCATACAAAAGAAGGATTTGACGCCATTTTTCTTTATTGACGTTCTTTTCTTCCTTCTTTACTTTTAGAACACATTTGCCTTTCTTATCACCCATTTTACCATGAGTCACTAGGAAGCTGTATCTAGTTTCTCATCCTCCAATCTCTCTTCCTCTTGAACACACATGCTTAAGGGTTCATTTATAACCATTTTACTTTATGTGTGTTTTGAATGGTCTATACTTATTAGGAAAAGAGTTGAATTTAAAAGTGATAAAAATGACTCAGAAACTCAATTTCTAAAACTTAATTTGAGCAACAATGTTCTCTCAAATCTCATAATGTGCCCACGCACGCTTTTAGAGTTGTTTTGCTTTATTCCTGAAAGCTTCCTTATTAGGGTGGTAACCAAAGCCTTATCAAATGTAATAAACTTGTTTTCAATGGCTTTCAAGTAATCCTTGACATTGTCACAATATGGGGTGGAACCCCGGATGGACTTATTAATATAGGATTTGATGTACATCATACTTAAACGATTAGATTTCTCCCACTGTACATACAAATCCATTTACCTTTGCGTACTTGATTCGTTGAGGACATGTTTTGTCTCCCTAAACGCTAAGTCAAGGTCCTTACACCCAAAAATAGCTCAATTTACTCCTTTCAATCAGAGTAATTTCATCACCAAATAACATTGAACTTATAGCATCTTCATATATCAAAATAGTATAAATAACTGCAAAATACAATAACACAATCCTGTTGTGAAAAAATCCTTTATTTTGAATAAATCACCTTTATATTCAAATAGTAAATTCAAACCTTCCTGTGGGCAGAGGTGTATCATGCATATGAATTTACATAATTTTATGATAAAACAATAACTAAAACACTAAAATTAAATAATCCATACCTGTGGGTCTAGGAAAAATTTGCTTTTGATGGTATCATGTTTGATCACTTTACAAAAAATTAATTATCTCTTTGTAAGACCAAATAACTAATTTTTCTATAAAATAATTCTTTATCGATGTTATTTTTCTTACGTAGTTATTTAAAGAAAAACTTTATTTTAAATAACTACTTATTTTATCTAAATCAATCAGTTTAAGATACTGTGGCTACTCCCAAGCTAATGATTTAGAACTTTAATAATAACATCCAACATGCATAAAATTTATTGCATATCACAAATAAATCCATATTAATGTCATTTTCCTTATATAGTTATTTAAAGAAGACTTTATTTTAAATAACTACTAATTTTATCTAAATCAATCAACTTAAGATGATGTGGCTTCTCTCAAGCTAATGTTTAGAACTTTAATAATGACATCTAAATTTTATGCAATAAATTATTGTATATCAATGTCATTATCCGTATGTAGTTCTTTAAAGAAAAACTTTAATTTTAAATAACTACTTATTTATCTAAACCACTTAACTTAAGATGTAGTGGCTACTTTCAAGCTAGTGATTTAGAACTTTAATAATAACATCTAACATGAATGCAAAAATTTATTGCAAATAATCGCAACAGAAAATAACATTATATCATGCAATAATTAACATATTGTAAATATATCATATATAATTACATATTAATGTCATTTTTCATATGTAGTTATTTAAAGAAAACTTTATTTTAAATAACTACTAATTTTATCTAAATCAACCAATTTAAGATGCTGTGGTTATTCTTAAGCTAGTGATTTAGAACTTTATTAATGACATAATACATGCATTGCATACATTATTTAATAACATATGAAATATGCCCAAGATCATATCATAATCTGAATAAATGAACAAATTTTATGGCATAATTGTGCATATTGCTATTAAAATTGAAATACTAAAATTAGTAAAATAAGTTTGTTTATATGTCATTTACTTTATGTAGTTCTTTAAACTACCAATAAATCAAATAACTTAAGACGTTGTAGCTAATCCTAAGCTAGTGATATAGAATTTGAATAATGACATCATATTTTTATGCAAAAGAAAATTTTTTGCATATTCAAAATTTTGCAAAGCAATTATTCATCTTGACATGTTATAACATATTGCATGTCCATGGCATAATATATGCATTCCATAAAAAGAACATACATGCTTCAATAACATACAAAAATGTGCTCAAGATTCAGAACTAATAAATTTCATGCCATATTAGTGTGCATATTACAAATAAGATTGAAATTCAAAATAAGTAAAAAAAATATAAAATTTACTAAATACTCAATCATGCACTTCATATCTTAAGTTGAGAGTACAAAAATATTGGTCATTTTATAGAAAGAGTTCATACTCCGAACATATTCTCAACATGCCAAAATATTTTACAATGAAATAAAATTTCAGAAAATTCAAGCATAAATATTTATCATTCAATCATGTAAAGACCCTAAAACATGATACCCATATTGCATAACCCAAGTAACAATTTGATTAAGAACAACAAGAATCAGATCACTAACAAGATTTTAGAGTTCTTGTTTCATGTTTTAAAATAAAGTTAAAAGCTTCCAAAACCCTAAAACATAATTTTATGCAACATTAACATAAACCAAGTATCAATTTGATTAAGAACAACAAGAATCAAACCAATCTAATAAGATTTTAAGGTTTCTCTCAACTTTCTTGTTTCATACTTAAAATAAAATTAAAAGCTTCCAGAACCCTAAAACATGATTTCTAACAAGGTTTTGTGGTTTTTCTCAAATTTCTTGTTTCATGCTTAAAATAAAATTAAAAGCATTCAAAACCTTAAAACATAAATCTGAAGCAAATCAATATACATGCATATTTTAAAAAGACATACTTAAGATCTGAACAACATAGTTAGAGAGACGCCTCTGATACCAACTGTAATAAATTAAAAGCTAAAAGCGTACCTTCTGCCATTGTTGATCAATAACGCGACCTTGCTCCAAATACTCAAAGAAACTCTCTTACTCTAGTATATGTCTTATAGTCTATTTTTTGTGTTTTCTGTAAGTTACCTTGAGATGGTTTCAAAGGCAATTTATAGACTAAACTAAAGACCTATACTTGATAACTGATAGAGTTAAATCCTACCATTAAGGAATCCTTATCCTTATCAGTTACTAAAATAGAGAAGTTATCTTTAACTCTTATCACTAGAGTAGTTTATCTTTAATAGGGTTTACTAGGATAATATCACCTAAATATTTATCAAAATAATTGCCATATTATTATCCAGAGCATACCCAGACTTTGGTTTATTTAGGAGATCGAATTGTTCTAATTATCTATAATATGGAAGAGAAATCAAAGACTGAATATATAGTAAGTTAGGTAACGTGAATATTATTCCTAGTGGAATGCGGTTCAATTACAAGAGAGATGCAAATTAATCCTTAATTTGCAATAGTGGAAGTAATTTCATTAGTGGGATCTTGCTAGATTGAAGGCCAGTATATTGGAGGCTCTGCACTCAATGGCGAAGGGCCGCACATGCTTCATCCCGCATATTGTGAGAGGTTGTTCAACGGACCAACCTAACAGCACGCTTCTGAATTCTTATTTGTGCACTTCATCCAAAATATAGCAAACCCTCCAAATCCAATCCTTAACGTTTAATATCTTGACTTTAAATTAGGTTTAGATATTGACAAATTTATTGCTTAAACTAGCTTTATTTGGAGCAGCAGGGCTATTATCTTTAACTTCTGTTACTGCTAAAAGAAGCAGATGCTGTCCGGCTGCATGCTTCCAGCACATTCTTGCCCTGCTGTCATGAGGCATGGGGACCGATCCTAGGACTGATAATTGAGAGTTTATTTAAGGTCTCGATGCTTAATCATATCCTAAATTTAGTAAGATCTGGATCTTAATTTGCTGACAAGATTGTCCTTTTCATTTTTTTTATTACTAGTAAAAACAGTATATGTTACCCTTTAGGGCACCTAATTATCTGCACCACTTATCAAAGCTCATCATGTACAATGAGTTGTATGTTAGGCTGAGAGTTTTCATCATGTTTTTTTATTAAGAAATTGAGAACCTTGCTTGATTCCTAGCATAGCTTTACAAGATCCAATAGGCCTGCCTGTAGAAGATTCAGCTAGGCTAAGTTTTGTAGCCCGAAGACAAGAGGGTGGGAAGAGATATGAATTGAAGTTTTGTATTATACAGTAGGCTTCTCTTCCTTGGCCATGGAGTAATATATTTACCCCAAAAAAATATATTAGTAAAGACTAAAAGGGTCTCAAAGAAAAGGGAAAAAAGAAAAACACTTAGCAACCAGAAAGCTGATATGGGATGTGCTGTTCCTATTGCCATGTGGAGAAATGTGGTTGCAAAGCCTCTAAGCCAAGTTAATTTTGGCAAATTCATTTCAAACTAATCAACTTCCCATGCACCTCTTCAGTCTTTACTACCATTCTTGTTCTTTAGCGATCCCATGCTGATGTAAGTTTATCAATATCATAGTGTTCATTTCGTTCAGAATTCACTGTCAGATTTATATCTGATTCAACATTAAATTTGTTATATTGTACTTTGATTCTTCAATTATTTCAATTCAACTTTTAGATTATCGAGTTATACTGAAAATAAAAGCACTACAAGCTAAATAAAATACGTATATATATATATTTCCAACAAGAGATTCTTTCACAACAAAAAACACTGAGAGGAAGCAAGGATCACATTATGTGCATGCCTCTTCCTGATCATACATTTATAGCGACATAAATAAGAGCACAACAAAACTTAGAAGAGGAGATGGAATCGCTAATCGCGATTCTTCTATATTACTACTATCAGTCTATCACTAATTAATACTAGTAGCGGCGCCAATGGATCATCTTTATTGTTGGTGAGAACTGAGATGCAAGTACTTCATTCTTCAATATTGAGCTTCAGATTTTTCATCCTGCATATTAAAGAGAAAATTATCAACAGAGAACTAGCCATAAAAAAAATAATGGAAGATCATGTTGCAAATCTGCTCACTGTTTGATAAATGAAGTTTATAGAGAATTAACATTAGCTGATCTGCTAGTTAAAGCTCAGAGTTATCAGAGCCACGTGAATAAATAAGTGCTTCAGGAATAAGACTCATGAGCTAGGAGAAGAGACGACAGATTAGAAAAAAACAGAAGTTATTGCTATGATTTCCAAGGGTCTAATTTTATTGTACTCTTATGCATATATATATGATTGAAATTATGTAAATGGGTCCTCATGTAAATGCGATGTAATGCTTATGAAAGCAAATAAAAGTAGTAGCAAAAAAGGCTAATCAAACTCGTGGTTAAGTGTTTTCTGATGAGAAGTGGGGGATAGAAACTGCCCTTGTGCCTAAACAAAAGGAGTCTCAGAGAATCAATGTAAAGTTGAGGGGGTCAGACTTGAGCGACAGGCGTTTCCCTTTTTTGAGATTTAGCTTACCTTTAATTGTGGGAATGGCATGGGTTATAAAAGTCAAGAGATATTCTAATTGCTGTACTGGCTAACACCAAAGCTTGCTGGTATTGACTTGTTAAAAACTCTTAAGTCACTTTTGTTTAGGTAAAGGTCTTTTCTTTGCTCCGACTCGGAGATATGATCTTTCAAAGACCTCCAAATATATGAAAATCTTTAAAAAAAAAGTGAACATACCAGTATCGGACACATACATACTTGTGTCCGACACTCACATCCGAGTCCGAGTATCATAGCTTTTCTTTTCTAGTATTTTACTACCTTTTTTTCATCAATCACTCACGTTACCTCGGCTATTCCCGCCAGTGGTCCTGTAGTTGGGGAAGGGCACTTGGCCTGACTCGATATACTTGACATCCGCCACAAGCAGCTCATAGTGCCTCTTCACTTCCTCAGCAGTTTTCCCTCCAACCGCCTTGGCAACATTGTACCAACGGTCAGGGGTCTCCTTATCATACACAGCCAAAGCCCTTTCAAAGTCTTTGTTTTGCTTTGCTGTCCATGAACCAGAACCTCGGGAGGACATTGAGCTTGATGCCATTTTCTTTTGCTAATTAATGTAAAACAGCAGTTCAAATTTAGGCAACAAAAAAAAATGCAGTAATAAAAGAATCACTATGAATGATTTTTTGGAAAAAAGTGAGGAAATAGATTGGAGAGGGTATAAACTACAAAGCAAAGGGTATTGAGGAGGATATAGAGTCAAACAAAAGAAAACTGCAGTCAAGGGGATGATATGAGCAAAGAGGTGGCAATGGCTGCTCTTTATAAGCAGAAAAGTAGGGGGTGGTGAGGTGGGGTATATGGCCAGTTGGCGTAGAAATCTTGCAAAATCGTTGTAGAATTTTAATGATTTGTCTCCTTAGGAACCACAAAAATGTAATAGGACAAAGAAGAAGAACTGAAATGTGTATTGTGAGAGAATCAGTATCTCCAAGAACCAAATAAAAAAAATGTTACTTTAACAGTAAATAAAAAACTAGCATTTAAGTCCTTTTCTTGGCTTATTAATTATTCTGCATAAGATATGAGGCAAGGTAAAAGTGTCTATATTCTTCTCTTTATAATCATGTGAAATCTGAACTGATTGATATATCAGAAAACACATAAAAATAGTACTGCTTGAAAAGAGTAGATTCTGGAAAATCTTTTCCTTGTTTTTGCTAGTAGTAAAAAAAATTTAAATATAATTCACGGGGGTTTGGACTATGAAGTTCCTAAACAACAAAGTAATTTCAGTTGATCATAAGCCTTAGAAGATAAGCATTCCAATACCTGCTGAGGAAATAAATAAATAAAAACAGAAATCCCATTCCCAGGGAAAGTTTTTTTTTTTTTTTTTCAGATTTCAATTTGCCCTTTGCATGTTCTCATTCTACTCCTGCGCTCAGGTGGGTCCATTCTCTCGAACCATAGACCAAAATCTAGTGTGCGTACTATAATTTCACGTGTTCATCATACTGTTAATAACTTAATATTTATCCTTCGAAACAGTCCTACAGTTGAAGGAAGGGCTTTGTTTTGTAGGTTTTTATTCGGGTAAATATGAAAAAAAATGTTCTCAGTAAATAATTGTTAAATGATTTAATAAATAAAAATTATTTAAAAAATAAATAAATAATTAAAAATTATTATAAAAGATATTGTAAAGATAAAATTATCATTGATAAAAAAAATCTTCTTCTCTTTATTTTTTAAATTAAAAAATAATTTTTTCCAAAAATAATTTTTTTTTAATTTTAAAAAATAAATTTTAAAATTTTTTATTTTTTTTAATTTAAAAATTTTTAAAAATAAAAATAATATTTCTAAAATTAATTTTTCTTTATTTTTAAAATTTAAAAAAAATATATTTAAATATTTTATTTTTTAAATTTATTTTCAATTAAAATTTTAAAAAATAATATTTTTTTAATGAAAGAAAAGAGAAAAGTAAGTTTTTTTCGAATAATTTTCTCTTTACAATATCCTTTATAATAATTTTTAATTATTTATTTTTTTAAAATAATTTTTATTTATTAGATCATTTAACAATTATTTATTTATCAAACATGTTTTCATATTTACCCTTTTTATTCTATTCCTAAAAGTCATTCTTGTTAGGAGTACACTGTGGACCTGAACAAAATTCCAAGCATTCTAGCTGGCTTGTTGATTTCGTACAATCATAATCATAATCTTGTGTTTTTTTCTCCTACAATGGTCAAACATATGTTACCTACTCTTTTTACAATTTGGGGGCTTCTTTGTTGAATGTTTTGGTTTTCTGGGAAAAGGGTATGTCTTAGCAAAGTTTACTGGCAAATCTCTTATTCTTTGACTGGAATCTGTTTAATCGAAACACAAGAATGTTTATAAACTTTGCAGTCTTACAAGATCCTGTGTACGGTAGAATTCAATCCTCCTGGACTCTGATATTTTCTGCTTTTTCTAAATTTAAGACACGATCAAATTTCAAAGAAGACTCTGTTGTTATCTGTCTAATTCCTTGATGAATAAAAAATTGAAAAACCCTTTTCACCCCAGCATATAAGAGTTAGCAATTAGCTGTCTTTATTAGATTTATTGTTTTTCATTTCAACCACCGAGGCATCAACATCAAACAGGGAAAAAAAACATGTTTTTCATGATCAATGAGTTGATTACAAGGCAACGTGTAAATCTTGTTTATTACATTATAATTATATATATATATATATATATGGAAACTACTTGTTTAAACCTGCAAATGAAGCAAAGAAAATGTGACAGGATCAAAATAACAGTGAATGGTAAATTATTTGATGCAATCCCTTTCAAATAGTTCCTAAAATGTGCAAAACACATCCAAAGCTGATATCATCCCTTGTTTGAATGGAAAATTGATTGGAATTCTTGCTCTTTTAGGGTGAACAGATGAGTCTGAGCTTGGCTGGTCCATATCCTTGTACCTCCAATGATGAAGATCCTGAATCAGACCTGAACTGACTTCATGTCAGTCAGGCGCAAACCAAATTGCAATATTTTGACAGAATCTTTTTTCTTTTTTTTTTACTTTTTGTTTATAAGGTTTTCCGATTAGGCAATTACCCCCCCCCCCAAAAAAATATCAACAAAATATCTGGTTTTGAACAGATTATACAAAGATCATTTCCAGCATATCTTTTAATTTTTGACCATTTTCTCTGATTCTTCAGACATATAGAAGTGCCTGATATGATTTAACTGAAGAAAGCGACATCTCTTGCAGATGCCTATAGGATTCAGCAGATCAATATCAAGTTTGAAATACCCATTATTGCTGTAAGTGTAAGGTAACCTCCTAATGTGCAAAAAGTCTATTTTTTCCCATCTCTTCTTTGGACAAATTCAGATTTGCTGTTGAGCCCTCTCTAGGTGAAATTCAGGCATGATATTGCTAGCATATGCAAAATCTCTGCATGTTCTTTTGTTAACTTTAGTGCTATGTTTGAAAACATAAATTTGAAAGTTTGAATTTCATTTGTTATATAAATTGTGAGAATGAAATGCATACATTATATATAGATTAGTAAAGATTCAATATGATTATATAATTGAAAGATATAAAAACATGAATTTCAAATTCACAAATAGTTATAGGCATTTCAAATTCACTATTAACTAAGCATCCAACAAATCTACGAATTTGAAAAATAATCATCAATGTTACATTTACGTGTGTTTTATTTCACTATTTGTACTATTTTGAAATCCAAATCCATCTTTTAAAATCCAAATTTTTAAACGCAACCTAGAGATATTTACACATTGACATTGTATCATTTGCTATTAGATTCGCTCCTCGGTATATGCAGGGCAGATGAGTATCATAAAAATGGAAGGTTAGGATTGTCAAAGAAATGCCATTTCAAGCATATTTTTTTTTTTGGATAAGTAAGTGTTTTATTTATCCAGAAAGCAGTTAAACTGCTACATCCAACATCATGTGCAACATGTACTTAAAGCTATACATACTTAAACAATACTTGAACAAAACTTAAGACCACTAATCAATCAGGGAACAATAGCAACATACTTCAGCAATACTTAAAGCTATTCCAGAATGGACAAAGATCCTAGGAAAAAAGTGACAGTCCCCAATCTGCATCCAATCTTCGGTTCACTTCATCAGGACTAATGTTCTTGAGCCCCAACAATCGCATTCTGATGATCTCTTTTATCTGCTCAATGATGGCTCCTTGTGTGGATTGAAGGCGATTAAAACACCTATTATTTCTCTCCCTCCAGATCGAGTAGAGAAAGGCACTCCATGATAAACGCAAAATAACAGAAATGAGAGTTTTTCCTCTGATTCTGTTTACTGCCCATTGCAGCTCTGCTTGCCAGCTCCTTATGCTTCTATGAAGTTGACATAAGCATAGTATATGCCCCCAGATTTCCTTTGAATAGTCACATTCAAAAAATATATGATTCCGGGTTTCTTGCTCAGTTTGACATAGCTCACATTTGCCATCCACCTCCATGCCCCATGACATCAATCTGTTCTTTGTAGGCAGTTTGTCCAATATGGCCATCCAAGCTACCAGTGCATGTTTAGGAATATGAAATGGAAACCAGATCAGTTTATCCCACTCCACCTTGTCCTGCCTAGGCCTGAGATCATTCCAGACTTTAGCCACCATAAATCTGTTCCCAGGGAACTTCCAAGTTAGAGCACCATTCTGGTTAGAGGTGAACCTCAAAGCCAAAGCCCTCAGCTGAAGCATTTTACGCCATGTCCAGCTGCTTCCTGGGAAAGGTTGAACCTGCCACACTGTTCTTCCTTTCAGCATATTAATAAACCTAATCTCTTAACTTAGAAGTAACTGCAACTCAAATCAGAAAATGACACAATTTCTCGGGAGAGACTAAATATCTGCTTGGAATAACAAGTCAAATCTACAAAGCATCAGAATTCAGAGGACGGTGGTGTGATAACATGATTTAGGCTGCAAGTTGAGTAGAGTAGCCCCAACCTATATGGGCCTACGCTCACTAAAATCCTGCAAGTAGACCTCAGTATAGTGACTATTCACATTGTCTAGAGACTCTCTAATTTAAGATTCATAATGATCGGAAAAACTTCTGCATTTGGGAAAGCATGATGTATATGATTCCTTCAAATCTTCGTGACGCAGGTTACTGCAAAAGAATGAGGCAGCTATAGTTTCAAAGATGGTAGACTACGATTGTATTAGATTCAACAAAGGAGCAATTGTTTTAAGGGGTCAAAAACAACATCTAAAAATCTCAGTTTTCTGAGAAAAAGCAATGTATATCAGGACTTTTCAGTGTGAAACACATCATGCTCTTATCATTTCTTGTCATTCTGCAGATTTATTCCTTTCTAAAGTGTTTCTTGAGCATGTTAATTGTAACCCTTAGTTAAGAATATAGCAGGTTTAATTACCAGCATTAATTCACACAAGGTAATGGTCTCTCCTCTAGTGTCAAGTTGCCGGGGTCATAGTCTTGGATGCTGACCACATGCTAATGGGGCTGGCTGTGATGATTGGTTGAAAATTACCCGTGGCAACTTTCTAGGAATCATTACGAAAAAAAAAAAAAGGGATGCTTTGGGATACAACTCCTTGTCAATATTAATTTGGAATCCTTATCATTCAGTCTATCCAGTTGAAAGTAATATCTGTGGATTCCTTTCTCTCTCAGGACTTGTTCTTTTGCCAAGTGGTCCTTCCTTGAAAATTGGAGAAATTGGTTTTGCAATGATTTATTATTGCTTTTTAGTAAGTTTTAACTTTTAAGGTGTTATTGGTGGTCTCAAAGATTTCTCTTTTTAATCGCTTTTTATCAGTTAAGGCCACAGAACCAGGAATCTGCAACTTTATACCGAACGGAAAAGAGTCCACTACCTAGCTAGACTTAGCACGCCGGCCAGTATTCCATCATCCGCAAAACAAAAAAGATTTTTTTTTTTTTCCGCGGAATCTTTGAACAAATAGAAATTTGGGACTATAGGATGTGATTGTTCGAAAGATTTTGTTAACAAGTACACTTTAAGGGTACCCTTTAAAATTAATATATATAGTAGTATTTTTATCTTATATATTAAAAATAATGAGTAAAATTGTGAACTACATCATTTATTACCTATTATTACTATAATTAATAAGTTGATTAACTTTAACGAATGTCCATAGACAATAGTTGAAGAAACCCTTGTTTGAATTAGTTAATTATTGCAAGGAGTAGGGGGGGAAAGGTCTAGAGGAAAAGAAAAGCTATAGGATTATAGGTGGGGAATATGCAGAGGGAAATGCCAATCGTGTGAATATAATTTTTATGCAATCTTCCCATTTAAGGATCAGAAAGCTATAATCTGGGTGTGATTGGATATCGAATTTTCCTGGCGTGTGATTTCCGTATACAAAAAAGCTGAAGCAATTAATAGACAGAAACAATCACTCAAAGTTGATAATACATCTGTGGCTTTGAATAAGCTGGAAAAGATGTGATGTATTAGCAGGACACGACTAGAGCCATGCCCATGCAAGAGATAATGGATAAGTACTAATGACTACATTGTTTTTGTTTACAACCAATCGCTTCATATCTACTCTGTTGGCAAAATGATTTTGTTGGAGCTTCATTGCAGTTAAGAGGCAGAGAAATTTTTCCCCCATTTTTTATTATTTTTCTGTTGGGTATTGTCGTTGTAAACTGATTCTGATATTGGAAGATTCATTGAGACCAAACCAAGATATTGTGGGCCTGAGATTCGTATGTTCTTCTGCTGTCGTTCTCGCTAAAGTGTCCGTAAAAGTCAATGCCGGTTCGTGTGGAATAATACCATGGAGACCAGCTAATGCAAATATTGTTCGAACTTAAAACATTTTTTTCCGAACACTTTTCTCTCTTCTTATTTTTTGTGTCTCCCCTGTTTCCTTTTAATACTACACGGAAATCATGCTTTTAGCGACCAAATATCGCGGAGAAATAACAAAATATTTTTACCACATTTACCCACTAAGTTATATCGATCTTACCCGAATTTGGAGGGAGTGTCAGACACAAGTTGTGTCTGATATGGGTATACTCAATTTTATATATATATATATATATATTTTAAAGATCATATCTTTATATTTATATCATAGTATGTGTTGGATATAAATGTCGAATACCAATATTTTTTTAAAAATAAAAAGCTGTGTAATATAGCCTACGGTGTCATTTCCTTTGACAAAGGAATGAAACCAAACTGCATTGTTAGAGTGGTGTCATTTCCTTTCAATAAATTTACAGCTGGTGTCTTCGCACTTCTAGTCCAACTTTGAAGTCCAAAGCTTCCAAATCTCTAACCAGTAAAGTAGAGTAAGACTCTGAGGACCGAAAGTGGTAAAGGTTCTTTAATTTTGCAGTACTAATTCGAACCCTATATAATATTTTAAATAAACATAATCATTTATATAATATAAATTTTTAATTTTTCAAAATTTATATAAATATATAATATTTTAAATACGAATAAAAAAAATTATCAACTTTTGATCTATCACACATTTTGGGTTTTATTGTTATGGACTCTTGCGATAAGAAATATGGGCTCAAAGACTCCAATCATCCAATGGCAATGGGTCATGGACTAAAACATTGAACTTTCGGCCCCATTCATGGACTAAAGAATAATAAATATTACTGTTAGGCCCGTTTCGTGTGGTAAATTTTTTACTTTAATAAATTAAAGATTATAATATAATTAATTATTATCAATATTTAAAATTTAAATGCATTTTAACTTAGTATGTGCAACAAAAGTTTGTAAGATATATTTAAAAATAAAACAATGATATATTCCATCCAACTTAACTTATTTAGAGTATGTAATATTTATCATTTATATGAGAAAAAAAATAATAAAACATAAACTCAACACCTACCATTAAAAAAAAAAATTCACGTACATCAATTCATATTACTATTATCAACTCAAATTACTATTGAAGATATTAATTTTTACCAAATTTTTTTTAGTACAATAATTTTTTAATTTAAAAATTATTATTAAATTTTATAAAATACTAAATTTTCAAAACAAATCTAAATCTTAATACACGTCCAAAACTAATTTAGTAAATTTACCATCACAACTAAAACTCAAAAAAAAATTAATAAAATAACATTTTAATTCAACAAAAATTATCAAAACTTTAAAAAGAGACCAAATATAAAAAACTTCAAAACAATTTAAATTCCAAATAGAGGAGACACCAATAAAATAAAATAAAAAATAAACCAATTGATCTTTATGAGTTAATTCTATTGCAGGCAGTTCTAGCCCTGGAACTAGAGAAGCTAGAACAGCCTACACTAGAAGGTTAACTCATACGAGATCAGTGCTGTGCTGTTTTATATATTGTCAAAAAATTCTCAAGTATTACAGATTGAATATTTCGTTACACAGGATTATGGGCCGTGGCCCAACATTAGAGAAGACCAAGCAAGCCTTTTCATCTCCAGCAAAAGGAGATTAATAATCCATTTTATTAAATTTATTTCTCTTTTATATATATTTTGATGTACTAAATTATACTAATTTTGATACAATTCAATATTTATTAATAAAATTTTGTAAATTATTTCATTATTATTAAAGCCTTAAATTCAATAGAAAGAAGAAAACTAAAATTAAAGGCAGCACGAAATTGAAAAGAAGACAAGTGTCATACTTCATTCCATCTTTATGTTTACGATTTTCTAAATCTAACAATACCGGTGACAGAAGCATCATAACCATCGGTCAAAAAAGAGAAATACGGAACTCAAACAGCAGTAACAGACAACCATAGTAACATCATCAAACCAAATAGTAATAAAACACAACAGAAAAGGCCCAAGCCCACTTAAACCCTAAACCTAAGACCTCCAGGTTCCTTCGGTCGCACCGCCGCCTCTTGAGTAACGAGATCCACCATCACCATATCCTCCCTCACGGCGTCCGCCTCCATATCCTCCACCGTTTCCATATCCACCCTCACGACGGCCACCACCATAGCCCCCTTCACGGCGACCACCATATCCACCGCCGCCTCCACCGCGACCGTATCCACCGCCGCCTCCAAATCCTCCACCGCCGCCGCCGCTTTTGCGAGATTGGGCTTCGTTGACAGTAATGTTCCTTCCGTCAAGATCCTGACCGTTCATTCCTTCGATAGCGTCCCTCATAGCTTTCTCATCACGGAAAGTAACGAATCCGAAGCCTCTGGATCTTCCAGTCTCACGATCATTAACGATCTGGCAAAAAACGAAAAACATTAATTAAAGTGACAAAAATTCAAATAAAAAATAAATTTGTTAGAATCGATCGATCTTCGGCCCACATGGATGAAGACAGAACGTACCGGTTAGAGATATAAAAGAGAATAGTAACAAGAGTATCAAGTAACAAGTAGTAACACAAAACAACAGATCAAGGATCACAGATCATAGACAGGGAGGCCCGGATGTCAGATCTGGAGTCCGATCTCTGCAACAAACGGACCTTCGATTCGACGACCTCGCCAAACGTACTGAAGGCTTCTTCGAGAGCGCGGTCGTCAGTGGCCCAGGCGAGCCCTCCGACGAAGCACCGGAACTCGACATCAGCGGAAGCCATGGGTGAAACACTAAAAAACCTAGGAACAGAGAGGGGAATTATGGCAAAAGAATCGAAAGTGTTGGAAAGAGCTGTGAGTGATGAAGGAGGAGAAGGCTAAACCATGGTTTTATAGAGAGGGTGTGAGGTTTGAATTAGGTTAGTTGGAGCTGGATACAGCGAATACGGTTAACTATGGTAAAACTCATGACATCGACAACCCTGAATGTGTCTGGCTTGTTTGGTTACCAGTACTAATCTATCCTCTCTTGGCATTTAAAACTATTGTCATTATATCAAAGCAAAATTAAGTTTAATCCCTAATTGCAAATGAAGTTCATCTTATGAAAATCTCTTCTTATTTTCTTAAAACCAGTCATATTATATAAAAATATTAGTTTTAAAATTTTAATCATTTTAATTTAGATACTTATTTACATATATATATTTATACTATATTAAAAGTATCGATCGAGTTGGTATCACGAATTAATTAAATATTAACTCAATTATATAAATATTTTTAAAAAATAGAATTTATCACATTCATTTTGTAGGTAAAATTTTTGTATTTTCAAAATAAAATGATTATATATTAAAAGAAATAATAAGTTAAAAATAAGTAAAAAAATTAGTGAGTATTTATTTTATTTAAATTAAAAAATATATTAAAAACTAATGATTATTTTTTAGTGGGTACTTATTTTTTAAAATTTAAAATTTTAAAAATCTTAATTTTATTTTATTTTTATAATTATGTTTGTTTTTAAATAATTTTATTTACTGAATTGGTGTCACTTTACTCTTGACATCAACTCAATCAAATATTTTAAATATAGTATATATATTTTATCATTGATATAAAATGAAAAATACTTACGTCTTTTTATATCTAAACAACTACCCATTAATTAAATCTTTAAAATATAATTATTTTTATTCAATTTTTTCTCATCAACACACATAGTGGATGTACTATAATCTAATATATATATATATATAAATTAAAATATTTGAAAGAAAATGTTTAATTGTGTTTGATTGAAATTATGATTTTGGACGAAAGAATATTCGGAATAAAGTTTTATTTATCCGTGAGGAGAACCAAATAAAATGGAGAAAGAGCAAGTGGGAAGTGATAAAAGTAAACCATGGTTAGATAGGGCCCACAGTCACGTGCTTTCTGAGTAGTTGACGCTCATAAAAATATCTTCTCCTGCCTTTCCAAAAATATCTGAAATCTTTCCCTTATTACTACAAAATATCTCCCACGCTGTCTGCGTCTACTTGTTGTCACCGAATGAATGAATGGCCTTTCCTTAGCGGTCTAGGCCCTTTGTGACTTTGTGAGTTGGGATTAAAGACCAAAACAAACCCAATATTGCTGTCGTATTGTTTTCCTCATCTCTGTTTTTCCTTCTTTTTTTCCATTAAATACATGCAATTGTGGTGGGATTTTAAGGATTTTGATTTCCCAAAAATTAACAGTAAAATGAAAAAGTATTTAATTATTATTAAAAAAAATTTATTAAATTTATGTCACCAATTAAATAATATCAATTCAATTAAAAATTTGACTAAGAAAATAAGCTATACAGCAAGAAATATATATTAATAAAGTTATAATGGTGTTTTTCTTTAAAAGTATATTGAAGAAAAGTTCTAGATGGGTAGTTTTTTCTTTAGTTAGTGTAAAAAATTGTTTTAGTTTAAAAAGGCAAATACATATTTTAATTATTTTATTTTAAAATACTCTCTCTTTTTCTTTTTTTCTTTTTCCTAAAAACACCCATATTGGGACAAATTCTAGTAACAGTAATGAAATTGCATTGTTTTGTATTTGGTGCATTTTATGAATTATTATGAACAACAAAAAATGTAAAAGCATTGGGACTTTGGGCAATCTTGAATTTTCGAATAAGCCCAATTATTCATTTTATTTGGATTGGGCCTAGTTTGGCCAAAGCCTTTTTCTTTTAAAAATAGCCTAAAAGGCTGTCCAGTTCAGCCTCAAAACTCACACCTCAACTCAACTCAACTATATGTGTCCACCTTGACCTTACAATTACATTACATGTTCATTGGCATTGTTTTCACTTTTATTTTAAGCTAAAATATTAAAAAAAAAAATTGAATTTTTTGATACCATGTTAAGAATTCAATTTTAAATCAATCCACAATAAATAAAAATTGGCCTTTAATATAAAATTACAAAAAACTCAATACTTAATAAATGTGATATAATCTGACTTAATAATAATGACAAAATCATCAAATTATTGACATCAATTACACATAGTTAATTGTTTTTTTTTTAATAATTACACAGTTAATTGATCATCGTCACAACTTGACAGATTTTTTTTATCTCCATATAATTGTCCTATAAATTTTGTTTGGTTGGAAGCTAGCGTAGCTTTTTATTCATCAATGCCACTTTGATGTTGTAAATTATTTGAATTGATCGACACTTTTTTATTCCTTAGTTTTGCTTATGATTGTGGGGAGATTATTATTTTTGCTTTACGCGGAGAGAAAGTTTAGCCTCTTTTTTGTTGACACGACCGTATACCCAATTAATCATACTTAATATTTTGTTATGATTGTTTGGGTATGGGAAAATTTTACTCCAAGACTGTGGGTTACATTAGGTTAAAAGGTTGACGGTGGTTATCCGATTATTGATAAGTATTTAATTTTTTAATATTTTAAATTGTCAATAATTGTATTTTGATTATTAAAATTATGAGTTCGATATTTTATTAGCGGTGTTGAGGGATTTTTACTTTTTAAGTAGTAAGAAGAGAGAGAGAGAGTTTGTCTAGGAACAAAGAGAACCTATAAAAAAGAATAAATAGTTAAAGAAATGTCGGAGTTTGGAATTCAAGACTTAGTTTCGATACTTAAGTCAGTAAATATTTTAAAAAATAGGAAGATAATAGCTTAAGAGAATAAAAGTTACTAGAGAATGAAAAATGTGAATTAAGATTTAGTGTACTTATCTCATTATTTTTATATATAAAATTTCATATAGTTGATAATAATTAGGATTATCCTTCTTCGATCAACTATCTTTATTTGTCTTACGATTGATTCTAATCTTGAGCTTTTAATAGTTATTGAGCATAGCAACAAACAAGCCAATTATTAGTAACAAGTATCAATTTTGGCGGAAAAAAAAAAGGGAAATAATAAACAAAATGAATCATCGAGTAATGAAAATCAAATAAACAATGCGCACAAATGTTTAATTTTATTAATATAATATAATAGGTATATATGTATGATGTATATGCTTACTTAAGAACTAAGTTTGAATCTCCTTTTTACATTTCTTGTTCTAAGACCAATATTTCTATTTCGTATTATTATATAAAAAATGGAAACTATAAAATTTGTAGCATTAAATGAAAGTTTTTTATTTTTTTATTTTGCAGCTCATCACTTATTTGTTTCTTTGCTTTAAATAGCATTGTAATTTACTTATCATTATAACTGTCTGTCCCAGCCACAGCTGACAAATACTAAAAGATTTTGGTAGCTTTCCGCTGCATTTTCATGGCATCATTAATTCCAGGGCCAATTCCAACAGCAACACCAACACCCTGTAAAAAAACTATCCCTTAGTATCTGAACTTAAATAAACCTGATTGATGTCTTTGCATTTATTATTATTTCTGTTTGAATCATTTTCTCATCCCTCTCTTCAGTGGTAATGTTTGATCTAAATATCTAATTGGCCATCATTCGTTCCTTCTACAAAATTCAGAAGAAGAAAATTTGAAGAAATGTTCTAAAGATTCAAACCCCCCCCCCCCCCCCCTTTTCTCTCTCTCTCAATTATTTAAAAGGTTTTTTTAACGAGTGCCTTTAGAGTACTTTTTAAGGTTGGTTAATATATTAGACATCGGTTAAGGATGATTTATTTACTATTTTAGAATTTTTTTTTGCATTTAATACATTATTTTTATTGAATTCAAAAAAAAAAAAAGTAATGCATTCATTATTCTTTTCTTTCTATAAATACTACCTTAACTAGAGCCAATAGCCACTGTTTAACATTTCTCATATATTATTTATAGAAAGTATATTGTATTAAATGCAATATTTGACAAATTTATTCATAATTTTCAATACATTAGATGAAGATATTACTATATATATATATATAGTAACCTTAAAAAGTGCTCTTAAGTCACTTGTTAACAAAATTCTTATTTAAAAGATAATATTACTTTTTTTAACTATCTTTTTACAAGGAGATAAACTTTTTTTTTTATTGAATTTGGAAGGCATATATGTTGTATCTAGACCTGCTCAAGAGGCGGACAGGTCGTTCGGCCCGACCCGTATTGGGCAGGATTTGGGTGAGCAATTTTGTGATTTGACCCGGTTTTCATAAAATAAAATATTATTTTTTATTTAAATTTAATTATAAAATATTAAAATAAATTATTTTATTAATTATGAATAGTGATTCGGGCCAGCGGGCCGAACTTGGGTAAGAGACTTGAAAATTTTTCGGACTGTGACCAGACCCATGAGCAGGTCTAGTTGTATCGGTTTGTTTTACTTATTTTTTGTATGCTTTTATTTAGATTTGATAATTTTAAATACGATACGAACATGATATATTTAATAAACACGATATAATATATTTAAACAAGATACGTTCAATACACGTATCATATTCGTATTTAAAATTTTAACATATTTTTATATTTATATTTACACAATTAAAAAAAATATATATATATATATAATACGACATATATACTTTAGGTGTGCTGTGTATGCAACTATGCATTTACAGTGCGTGCTAACACTGATAAATTGAATTGAATTGAATCAGTCCATGTCCAGCACCCAAAACCAAAAGCAAAGTCTGATAATTTAATTTATAAATAAATTCGAGTAAATACTATAAAAATTTGGTACTAAACTGTACTTTCCACTTACTCCCTAAAATATATAGACAGTACAGCTGCAGAGATACTCAAAAGGCAAAGCCACTTCTTTTTTCTTTTCTTTTTTTGCTTTTGGGATGAAAGTTTAAATATTGATTTCACTACATTCATTTTGTGGGATTAGAGTATTTCAATTGACAAATGAAAGAAGAATCAGACTATACAATCTGGATTCTTAACTTAATGACAAATAGATGAGTTATTAATATACTACTTAATATGTAATTATAATTGTTATGTCTGCATGCCTTTTACATGCAGAATATTTGATATACCTTTTTCAGCATACATTAATCTTACATCTGTTAAGTTTATAAACACCCAACAATCAAATATTTAAAAATAAATAAACGTTGATTTAAATAAACTTTTTTAAATTAACTGACACTATCTTTTACATCTCTTCTGCCTCTTTCAAAAATCTTTTGCTCAAATACTCACTTAGACAACTCTCATATTTTAAGATTTTGTCCTCATAACAAACGCATTTTGTCTTTGTTTGAATTAATGTAATTCATCATGAAGAAAAAAAACCTTGAGACATACTAATTTCTTGCCGTTTGAATATTAGTACAAAAAAAAATCTTTGAAATCATTAAGGTTTTGTGGATGATAAAGTGGCAGCTCGGATATTTTGAGCCATAAAAAAAAAAAAAAAACAAGAAAAATCAAATTGTACACCTGCAATATATATTATTTGATTTTTTTATAAATATTTTTGTTCAATATATATATAAATATAAATATAAAAATATAATCATTAAAATATATAAAAAAAATTAAAAATTTAAATATATTCATATCAAATACATATTTTATCCTATACTTTATTTTTAAACCTGAATAAACTATAATTACAGCAGGCTAACAACTTGGTTCATGGTTTGACTATGCTTTAATTTTTTATTTATTTATTTATTATATTTTCTTTGTTAAATATTGACTAAAAATAAGCTAGATTAACGTCTTTATGTTAGACAAGTAAAGGAGGAAGGAATCAGTCAACGTCCAATATGGCCCTAATAATCATGTCATGTCATATTCTAATAATTACTATCAACTCACTTTTCTTTCTTTTTCATTTTTATACAAGCAAGAAAAACAATGCTTTATCGCTAAAATATGTTACTAATCCCAAAAAAAAGATTAACTTACCAATAATTAAAAATGTTAGGTCGACTTTTAATATATGATAAAAGTATATATAGTAGTTCAATATGCAAAATTAAATTGAGTTTGATGCTCGGAAAAATATAAAATAACGAGTTAAGAAGATTTAGAAAAAATTATTAAATTTAAAAAATGAATTTAAACAAAAAATGAGATTGGTTTTATAAATAAATCGAGCAAAGCATATTGTTTTTGTCTAGACTCAGTCTGATACTATTAATTTAAGTATTAGTTATATAAATTTTTAGAGAGATTAAATTTTTTTAAGAACGATCTATCATTTTTTGAGAAAATTTAATTATTTAAAAAAAAAATGATCTATTTTTCTTTATAAGAATCGGTATTTTATTAAGAAAGATCAATATTTTTTTAAGAATGATCGATTTTTCTGTGTAAAAAAATTAAGCAAATTTATGCGAATCTGAACAATATTCTTATATGGCCAGATCGAGTTTGAATATAAAATTTTATCTATATTTTGAATCGAGTCGAAGCTTAACAATCACAAAAAAATTTAATATCCTATCCGGACTTGACCTGAGCCGGCTTATAGATTAGTTTCGGTGACTATCGTTGTTGAACCTTTTTCTTACCAATTCGCAATCGTGGAGGGGAGAATTAATGTGCATTTCCAACAGTACTTTCCACTTATTTGTTGCCTTTTTTGTGTGTGAAATTTTGATGTTTATGGCCTGTCTGACATGGAAATATAAAAACCATTTCGGATCTTAACCATTTTTAAGTGTTTGACTCTCCACCATCTTTAGTCTTTGCTTAGGCAGATTTCGTGTAGTAAGGGGAAAAAAAGGCATGGCATGCAACAGGCAGGTTATGAGATTTTCATTTTCATTTTCATGTCCTTTTGCTTTTTTCGTTATTCTTATAGTAAATAAATATTATCATCAAGGGAGGCATGAGGCATCAGGTTTATGGAGAAGTTCAATTTGTCAAAACCCAATCAACAAGGTACGTTTTGATTCACATACAAAAGCTTTGTTTATTGTTCTTTTAAATAATTTTACTAATACATTTAATATTTGATTAATGAGAATTCCCTATAATTTGATAGTTTATTGATGCTTGAAGGGTTCCAAATTCCAATAGCTAGAAAGTTTTTATCTTTAACGGTATACAATTATTGTTTTTGCAACATATGATTTGAAATTGGATTTGATAATTTTAAACACCATACGAAAACGTAACACAAACAAAACACGTTTAATAAAAAATAAAGATAATAAACACAACACATCATATTTAAACATGAATAACAAAACATGTTTAATACACGCATTATATTTTTATTTAAAATTTTAATATATTTAATAATTAATGTTATGTTTATCTATCTATATATATATATGTTGCATAATTAGAACAAAAAATAGACATGAAATTCAACACTTATACACAAATTATTGAATTTATTTGAAATACAAGCATTGAAAAGCTAGAGATTTGAAATATTTTGTTTATGATTAGAAGTCAGATTATTTTTGCAGTTGCTGTGTTGTTGGCAATGCCGGCATAGCCTGAGACCTTAACAATCCATCCTTAGCTACTTAAATTTTTTTTTTCCAAACTTTTGTAGGTGTTGACCATAACTCATTCACAATAATCAATAATAAACAGCTACAGCGGCAATATTCCTGCTTAGGATTTTAAATGGACCTTTCAGGCTTATGCTGTTGCTGCTAAAACTTAGGGTTACTTTAGTATTCGTATTGAAAAAAGTTTGAGTTAAAAAAATTTAAGTTGAAAAAAGTATATTTAAAAAATGTGATAAAAAAGATGTAGTTTAAAATTTTTTAAATTTTTAGTATTGTTGTGAAAAAGTGATGTAAAAAATTGAAATGTAAAAAGAAAAATGTTTAAAATAATAAAAGTATAGAGATGTGAGAATAATAAAATTATTTTATTCAAAGATCAGCTTTTGAAATTCAAAAGTTATATTTTTTGACTTTTTAATTTAATTTTTTAAACCATAATTTTAATAGTAAAAATTATTATTTTTTATTTATTTAATATTATATTTATAATAAAAAATAACTTTTGATCTCAAAAACTATCACAATGCTAAACAAGGCATTAAGCATTCATGGTGAAACTTTGAGTTGCACTCTGGCTTGTATGATTTAACGAAATGGGTATTCTTAAAAAGAAATAAAGGTACGTTCTAGGCTTCTAGAAAAAAGATTGAAACTAAAAATTAAAAGGAAAAATATGAAAAACATTCCATCCATTTAGAGAATAATTGTTTAATGATTTAATGGACAAAAGTAATATGAAAAAAAGAAATAAAAAATTATTAAAAAAGAAATTACAAAGATTTAAATACCCTTAATAACAATTTTTTTCTTTTCTCTTATTATTTATCTCATCTTTTTTAAAAAAAAAAAAAATTGACAAATAAATCTTTCTCAAATTTATTCACAAATAATTTTTTTAATATACAAATTAAAAAAATTCTTAAAATAAAAACAATAAAGCAATCAAAGATAAAGAGAAATTTGTTTATTTCATTAAGGGTAATTAAGTCTTTCTTATTTTCTTGTTAAAAATTTTAAAATTTTAGATTTTTTTTCTATAAATTATTTTTACACGTTAGACCATTGAACAATAATTCTGTTTTAAAATATATATATTTCAAATTTACCCAAATTAAAATGCATTTTCCATGGAGAAAGTGATTGGTAGAAAATTTGACTCATAATTAATTAACATTCACAGGGTTTAATTTGTCTAAAAGTGATCTTTCTTTTGGGAGGGGTTTGGTTGGAGACTTGGAATTCAATTTTGGTGTAACTTGGTTGGCCTACTTTGGTTTTGTTGTATCTCACTCTTAAGCCCTCGTCAAAAAGGAAGCATTTCAGTCCATATCTGAAAAAAAAAAAAAAAAAAAAAAAAAAACCATGGAAATAGGTTTTAAAAGTAAGCATGATTCGACTTTATGATTTAGACGTTAAAATTATAAGAAACTATTTCCACAAACGAGAAAATTGCCTTGAGAGTAACTAGTCTTAAGGTTAATTTTCTTTTGGTGGTCGACATAACTTTTCTCGGGGCATTATTACAGTTTAGTCAAGAGACTAGAAGCAGGGACCAGAATAAGAGGCAGCCTTTTCTCTCTCTTTTTTTTCTTAATTGGGTTTTGTCTTTTATTTTCCCTTTTTATAATAACAAGTTGCTATAAAAAATGCATCCCAAAGTTTCCCAATCTTTTTTTTTTTTTTTTTAAATATTTGGATGAATCTATTGAAAAAGTATGTAAAAAGTAAATTTAATAATTTTGAATATAATATGATTATATGAGATCAATATGATATAAAAATAATTAAATTATGAAATGATACGAAAAATAATATGAATACGATACAAATATATAAATATATCAAAATATATATAATACGAATTATTAATATGTCAAAATTTATATAAATATATAATATTTTAAATATAATTAAAATATATAAAAACAATTGAATATATGATACCGATACACAAATTACCCGAAGTTGAATGAAGTTGTGAAATAGATTTATCATAATTGAGTTTCAGGAGCTGATGATAGTTTGTGCACTGAATTTGTATTAATGGTCTTTAAATCTTAGGTAAATCGAAAGTTTTTGATTTTTTTTTGTGTGTGTGAATTACAACAACATAACATATGACTGTGTTGATTATAAAACCAAGCTCTGACTCTAGCCACCGGTAAAGAGTTTATCTTAATTTAAATAAATAAATAAAAACTGAGGAACAGAGACAGACAGGTGAAATTTATCTTAATTTCTTTTAATGAATGCATGGAATAAAAAAAGATTTGCTAAATACAGCTCAAACTATAATTGTATGGTTAATCTTATTCTGAGAGAGACATTTAATTTCCTGCTTAAAATTTAATTTTTATGAATCATATTTGCAAACTATATTGTTATACAACTGTGAAGCTCTCGCAATTTATATTATCTGAATTTTTTATTTTTTAAAAATATATATGTTGATATTTGATCTAAAATATATTTAAATATAAATATAAATATATGATTTTCTAAATATATAAATAAAAAAAAATTATTCATATTCAATATATACTTGTACCTCGAATTTGTACAGCTTAGAATGGTAAAAGTTTAATGAACCTCATAAATGCTAAGAAGCTATTCAAGAAATTACAAAGCATACTTTTTTACAATTATTCAACAGCTTTTGTTAAAAATGATAAATTGAGTGATCCCAAGAAAAACTATTGCACTTCAATCTCTTATCTTCAATAAAAAATTTCCAATTGAGATTCAGCGTTGATACTTATTTATCAATACTGTAATTTGAAACTTCGAAATGGAATCAAAGAAAAAAAAAGTTTGAATATGCATAAGCCCATTATCCCATTATCATAAAAAAAAAAATTATTAAAAGAGAAGGAGTTTGGGATTAAATTTCTATTTTTATTCTATTTCTTAATAAAACTCCTCAAAACCCCAACATAAAAGTATTATCTGTCCTAAACTTCTTCTTTTTTTATATCCAAAGTATATCAAATTTCGTCCAAAACTAATCTTTCGAGGCACTACCGGATTCAAGACGGGAATCTCTCCAAAAATATTTTCTGTATTCATAAGGATTAAAATTCGAGACTACTTAAACAACTAAAATCCCTTCCACTCAAGCTAATTTTCATCGATTTATCTGTCATAAATTTGGTAATATGTGTATGGTTTTTTTTGCTTATTTTATTATGTTACTGATATATATTAAATATATCATATTAATTATATTTAAATATATTATATCATATATATTATATTATTTTTATATTTATTAAATTTATGTTATATTTTTATATTGTATTCAAAATTATTAAATCTAATTGATTGCTTAAATGGCAAAGAACAGATCTTTCCAGCCCCTTAATAACTGTAAATTTGGGTCGATCTCTTTATCACTAGTGCTTAAATGGCAAAAAGAACAGATCTTTCCAGCCCCTTAATAACTGTAAATTTGGGTCTATCTCTTTATAACCAGTAACTAGTAATGTAACTTTGCTTAAACCCTTGAGTAACAGGGATTCACCCAAAAATCCAAATGTTTTCCTCCCCAACAGAAACAAACAAAACAACATAAACCAAAACCAAAACAAAAA
This sequence comes from Fremontodendron californicum, assembly GCA_030761205.1. Lineage (NCBI taxonomy): Eukaryota > Viridiplantae > Streptophyta > Magnoliopsida > Malvales > Malvaceae > Fremontodendron > Fremontodendron californicum. Next base: position 40,296,749 of record JAULJL010000002.1, on the reverse strand, counting down.
CGGGAAACATGAGAAAACCTGAAGAAAATATTACAAAACAATGAAATAAAGAAAGACAAGTGATAAAGGAGTGCAGTAGTTTTTTTTTTTTTTTTTTTTTTAAAGCTTTGCTTAGTTGGCTTAGGCGGGATTGCCGGAGGTCAAACTAAAAACCGAACCAGCGCCGGACCTGGCTCTGTTGTCAGACCAAAATCACGGAGCCACTGGTTCAGACTTACCCCACTGGTTAACGCCTCTAATTAAGCCTTTTTTTATTTTTTTCTTACATCTTAGTGCTTACCCTATTTTTTTTTTGTCTCTCTGTAAGATCAACTCTTTCTTCATAAGTTGATTTTTCAGAGCTTAAAAATTAAGCCTTTTAGAAAAAGGAAAGAGAAATGGTGTAAAAGTCCACCACTTAAGTTTTTGACCGGCCTCCTTCTTCTCTCTCTAGAATTAATATTGATTGATTAATTAATTAATTAAAGATTAGTTTTACTACTATTATTAGTATTTTTTCAAATTTTCTTTTCTATCTCTCTCTTATTCTCTTTTGTTAACTGAAGGATTTAGAGAGAGAAAAAAGCAAGCCAAGAAGAAGAGAAGTTGATACAGATTGGTTACCAACAGTTTTGAAGAAAAAAAAAATTAGAGCTTTGGTGTATCAACTATCAAGGTAAGAGATTTTTTGGTTTTTTTTAGTTTTGAGTCTTCAAAAGAGAAAGTAACCATTTTTTCTAAAGTGGGTATCTTTTATTTTTGTCAAATTTTCATTACGTGTATTAAGACTAGAGGGAAAGGGAGGAAAAAAAATGAGAATGTTTAGATGATTGGGGTTAGTGTCCATGAGCCATGGTGGATCAGCGTAGCATAGGAGTAGCTTTGTTATATCTCTTGTTGTTGCTGTTATTTGAGTCTACATTTGAGCAACAAGTGCAGCAGCAGCAGCAGCGACTGAGTTCAGGCATTGAGTTAACAGCTTTATTTGAACTCAGATCCTCTTTGGGGCTTAGAAGCAGAGATTGGCCTAGAAAAGTTGACCCTTGTACAATTTGGAAGGGTATAAGATGTGAAAATGGTAGTGTTATTGGGATCAACATTTCTGGGTTTAGAAGAACAAGGGTTGGTAAACAAAACCCACGGTTCGCTGTTGATTCTCTCGCAAATTTTACTCGTTTGGTTTCTTTTAATGCCTCGAAATTCTTGCTTCCTGGTTCTATCCCTGATTGGTTTGGCCAAAGGCTGTTGACACTGCAAGTGTTGGATCTCAGGTCTTGTAATGTCACAGGTGTTATACCTTTGAGTATTGGCAATTTGACTAATTTAACTAGTCTATATTTATCAGATAATAGGCTCACTGGGCAAATTCCTTCTACTCTGGGTCAATTGTTAAGCCTTTTAGTTCTTGATCTTTCGAAGAATTTGCTTATTGGATCTATTCCATCATCATTTGTCTCACTAAGGAATTTAACAACTCTTGACATTTCTTCGAATAACTTAACGGGGTCAATTCCTCCTTTCGTTGGGACCTTTTCGAAGCTACAAAGTCTGAATCTTTCAAATAATAGTTTAACGTCTTCAATACCTGCACAACTTGGTGACCTTGATAGCTTGGTTGACCTTGATCTCAGCAGCAATGGTTTGTCAGGGTTGGTGCCACAAGATCTTAGAGGGCTAAGGAATTTGCAGAGAATGGTCTTTGGGAACAATGGTCTCGGTGGGTCTCTGCCGGTCTATTTGTTCCTTGCTCCAAGTCAGTTGCAGGTTATAGTTCTGAGAAACAATAATTTCATTGGTGACCTTCCTCAAGTATTATGGTCAATACCTGGGTTGAACCTGCTCGATATCTCTCACAATAATTTCACAGGGAAGCTGCCTAATTCTACTTTGAATGATAATGCCACTGCTGCAGTACTTGACATTTCCCAGAACAAGTTTTATGGAGGTCTCACAACTGTACTTGGAAGGTTCAATTCTACTGATTTGTCAGGAAACTATTTTGAAGGCAGGGTTCCAGACTATGTGCATGAGAATGCATTTCTTAGTACTAACTGTCTCCAAAATGTGTCAAACCAGAGGACTTTGGCGGAGTGTGTATCATTCTATGCTGAGAGGGGCCTCAGTTTTGATAATTTTGGGCGCCCAAATTCCACAGAACCTCCTGCACCTGAAAGTGGGAACAACAACAGAAACAGAATTATATTTGCTGCAGTTCTGGGAGGAGCTGGGCTTATTGCGCTATTAATGTTGTTGGTCCTATGTGTCCGTAGACGGAGCACAACTATTCATAGAGGGATTGGTGTGGAACCAGTTCCTGCTGGAGAAACACCTCCTTCCCCAGGAGTGACTATTAATTTTTCGAGTCTAGGTGATTTGTTTACATATCAGCAACTTCTTCAAGCCACTGGTGATTTTAATGATGTAAACCTCATCAAGCACGGTCATTCTGGTGATCTCTTCAGGGGTATCTTAGAAGGTGGGCTTCCTGTTGTCATCAAAAGGATTGATTTGCAGTCAATTAAAAAGGAAGCATACCTTTTGGAATTGGATTTCTTTAGTAAAGTTTCACATACACGAGTCGTTCCCCTATTGGGACATTGCTTAGAGAAAGAGAATGAAAAATTCTTGGTTTATAAGTATATGCCTAATGGGGACTTGTCAAGTTCCTTGTACAGGAAAAACAATTTGGAAGATGATGGTTTGCAGTCATTAGATTGGATAACAAGATTGAAAATTGCTATAGGAGCTGCAGAAGGCTTATCTTATATGCATCATGAATGCACACCACCCCTTGTCCACAGGTATTTTTGCAGCTTTCTTTTTTTATGCTTAAACTTCCTTCAGTTGCATGATTCTTTTCTCATGCATATCATAACTTCTTGTAAACTGGAATGTAGAGAAGCATACTGGAAAAAACTTCAGGGTTCAGCAATATGGCAGGAATGCTAGTTGTCCTTTACGTAGGCAAATTATCATATGATGAGGATTTTATTACCATAATCTGTTTTCTTTTTCCCTTTTTCTTTTGGTAGCCTAGCACTAAAGTATGTTGCCTTTTCTTTGTATGATCATGTGTTGATAAATCTGCTTGCATCAACAATGAGTTAATTCTATAAAGCAAATGCTTTGGCTGCCTCAAATGTATCTTTATTTCATTTGGCTGTGCAATAGATAATTTGTTGATTAGCTTATGTAGGCAGTACAAAAACTAGCAGTGACATGTTCTCTTTTATTGTTGAAGAGATGTTCAAGCTAGCAGTATACTTCTTGATGATAAATTTGAAGTGAGACTAGGGAGCCTGAGTGAGGTCTGCGCTCATGAAGATGATGGTCATCAAAATCGGATTACAAGATTACTGCGGTTGCCACAGTGAGTATATTCTGTAGAATTTTCTCTGTTCAGATGTTTTCGGATTGTGAACTATTCATAGATGAACATTTTAGCTCACATAAGATGTTCGTTGAACATGTTCTTTTATATTGATTGTGATTTATCACTTTTTAGTAAGTTGCCCAATACATTTGACTTTTTGATATTTGTTAGTCTCCCGGCTGGTTTAATGTGCTTATATTTTGTAGTTTAAGTTGCAGAGAAGTGTTGCCAGCTGCCTTTATAATGCAAATATTTCTTGATTGTTTTCATGGGTTTCCTTCACTTAATTGTGGATAACACTAGATTTTTGCAGTATTGCTTCCTTTAGCTGTCATGAGTTCAAGATGTATAAAAACAAATTGCGTAGGGTTTGTGATAAAATCAACCTTCTTTTTACCAGAATGAACCTGAGGATTTAATGTCTATAGTTTTTGGATGGAGAATCTAATTCAACAGTGTGGTACAAACAACAGACTGGTAGAACATGGTATTATGAAGTAAAAACTTTTGGACAATTAAGCCTGCCTATAATTCTTCTTTGCGCGGTGCTGTGATTTGCTTCATTCTAGTCCTGTGTAAAAACTTTTTGGATTTTATTGCTGTTTCAAACAAAATGTTCAAGTTGTATTTCATGCTTTTTATGCTTGTTTTACTTGATAAAGGTTGTCATACGGTTTTTTCTTTGTTTCTTGCAGGTCATCTGAACAAGGTTCTTTGGGTATGTGCACATTTTATTTGTAAAATTTCACGCTTATTTTAGATCTCAGTTATCTCCTGGCTATTCATTTCATCGATTTGTTAACGTACTTTGCACTTTAGGTCCAACATGTTTGTCGCATCTCTTATCTCATATAGTTCCATTTGACTAATTAGCAATCATTTTCATTGAAGCTTCACATTTGGATAGCATTGTACCTGAAAAATAAACTTTTCTCCCCCCCCCCCCGGTTTTTGTGACTGCCAGCTTATTGCTGCGATATGCCAACTCATTCTAGGACAGACAAAATGTTGCCAGAGAGTCTTCTTAAATTTGCCTGACCTTACCTCCCAGGGGGATCTGGAAACACGAGGAAAGCTTGAGAGCATAGAATTGACATTCATAATGTTGTTCAAATCCGAAAGCTTTTTTTCTGAAATTTCTTTTTTATTTGTAAAATGGCCAGGTTCATCTACAGCATTATGTGCCTACGATGTTTACTGCTTTGGGAAGGTTTTACTCGGACTGGTAACAGGTAAGCTGGAGATCAGTGCATCCAGTGATACCCAGATGAAGGAATGGTTAGAACAGACACTACCATATATCAGTATATATGATAAGGAACTAGTGACAAAAATTTTGGATCCATCTCTTCTCGTCGATGAGGATCTATTGGAGGAAGTCTGGGCAATGGCCATTGTTGCCAGGTCTTGTCTCAATCCGAAACCTTCTAGAAGGCCCCTAATGAGATATATTCTCAAAGCTTTGGAAAATCCTTTGAGGGTGGTTAGGGAAGATACTTCAAGCTCAGCAAGGCTTAGAACAACCTCCTCAAGAGGATCTTGGAATGCTGCTGTTTTTGGTAGCTGGCGTCAAAGCTCTTCGGATGTAGCCGTCATTCCAGCAGCCTCCACGACTAGAGCAGAAGGGGGAAGTAGTTTCAAACATTCGGGAACTACGGGTTCACAGGGCAGTGCTCAGAATGGTGGAGGTGACCATTCATCGTCACGTAGACGGCATTCTAAGGAGATATTCCCAGAGCCACCTGAAGCACAAGATATAGAAAGACTGGATCGTGAGTAGCAGAGAGGTTAATTTGTTCTCAATTCTTTCTTAATAAGACATCAGGCTTCCCATTTGAGTGCCTGCTGATTGGCATCTAAGCTCTTCTTAAATGGGATTTCAAGCTGATATTTGCATTGGGAGGCTTCAAGATGCACATATCTTCTTTAGATGTTCATTAACAACTGAGTTTTGTGAAGTCAGTCTCGTGGACAGTGGTTTTAGTTTGTGATTGGATCAGGATTGATAAAAGTTGGGCAGAGAAAAGGGTGCCATTGACAACTATGGTTCATATTTGTTTGACAGCTTGTTTCAGTTTAAAACAAGCTACAATTTTATCTGTAATTGATCTTTTGTTTGTGGTCCTTTTGTGCAATGTAAATTGTCAGATTTTCAGAATAACAGATATGAAAATCAAGAGAGAAAAGAAATTATACTGATTTTGTTTTTGCTTGGTATTTCTATGGAAAATATACTACTAATTGGGAAAGAGTGGCACTGTTTGTTGCAGGCTGCTAATGTTCATTACGAACTGAAGGCTAATTTTGGCCAAAAAAAGAAGCTTAAATTATTTTCAAGAGTATAATGCTAATGTTCATTCTTGTGTTCTAGTCTATTGTTTCTTTCATAGAATATTTAGTATTTGTTCTCTTCCTTTGCATTTGGGCATATCAAAATTCCATGTCAGTTTGGTGAAAAAAGTACAGTATGAATCAAATGTGTGTTAAGAAAAAGGCAAAAGAGAAGAAAAAAATGGATACAAACAAACATACAACAATGACAAGCCCCACAACAAAGAGTATAACGAAAAAGGAAACATCTTTTCCCCAAGGAAATTAAATTTCTGAAGGAAAAAAAAAAATAAAGGTTCCACCGAGATTTGAACTCGGGTTACTGGATTCAGAGTCCAATGTCCTGACCACTAGACCATGGAACCCTCGGTTGACAGATGTTTCGTTATTCTTATTAGTCTAAAGAACAATGCCTTGCAATGGAACCCCACTCAAAACTGCCACTATTTACTTTATCCATTACCAAAAATGCTTTCTTGCTCTCCTCCACCGTCACCCTCATTCCACCACCATCTCCTCCTCCCTCCACCACCACCTTAACCATCCCCCTACCACAGCACCTGACCCTGTCCTCCGTACTCATTACATGGATGATTTCTTCATAAATTCTGAGACAATCCACGGCCATGGCCCATGCCCATGTCTGAAGAACCGAAGTATTTGGATTTGATTTGAGAATGTGTTACCCATAAAAGAGCTCATTCTGGCCAAAGAAATCATACGATGAATCACAATTCCAAAAGGGCTTTAAATATTGATTTCATTCCATCAATCTCTTAAAAGGACAAAACAAAAACACAAATATCACAAAAAATTTGCAACTTTTCATTTTGGTAAAGTTTTTACAAATTGAAATTTTGTTCCCTGAACAGAGGAAACTTTTTATCCACCATTACCTACAAATTTAGCAAAAACAAAATAATTCATCACGATATATTAACAAAGACACAATGCCCAAAAATACATACTAATATATGCAAGACCATGCATCTATTTTTATTTTCTTTTTAAGAAACTAAGAAAGCAGCAGTTGATGTTCCAAACAAGAAGGAAATGGAGGGGAAACATCAGCGATAAAGGCTTTCAGATCTGAGATTCTCAGCAATCTCAGTTTCCCATCGGTCACCATTTTCAAGCAGCTTCTCTTTGTCATACAGCAGCTCCTGCAATAACATTGACAATAACTGATTCACTTAAACTAACAAGCGGCAGTAGACATTTATGATTTAATTGAAAGAAAGACGAACCTCATGAGTCTCAGTGGCAAATTCAAAGTTGGGTCCTTCAACAATTGCATCAACAGGACATGCCTCTTGGCAAAGTCCACAGTAGATACACTTAGTCATGTCAATGTCATACCTGCAAAGTCGAACTCGTGTAAGACAAAGAAGACAACAATAACAAAAGAAAAACTAGACGACAGAGAATCGACCTTGTTGTCCTACGACTTCCATCCTCTCGTTCCTCAGCCTCTATTGTGATTGCCTGTGCTGGGCATATCTGATAAACCACCACCACTTCATGAGAACTATATCATGATAGTAAATCCATATTTAATAAAAATGACAGGAGCTTAATCAGGAATTAATAATGGATCAGATTAGTAAAATTCATCAGCAAACCGGGCACAGTTTGACTGGGTCCAACTTTTCACAGATTGCTGACTCTCAAGATAAGCAATGGCAGACATTAATCTTCCTTTCTATAACCATAGGGTGTAATTAATACAGACAATTTAAACTGCAAATATAGTAAAGCAATGTTCGATGCATATTACAAAAAGAATCAATGAAGTGACCATAATATCCTTAGGTGTCAGGTATGTCAACCTTAAACAACATAATACAGACTAAAAGGTAACGCCCCCAGGCACTTGCATTTCAAGTCAGGTGTCCATATCAGAGGGCATGGGATAGTTTATACCCAAGTTGATAATTGTTATCCAATAATGAATCACTGCATGCTAGAATCATTCCCACCCAATAGGAAAAGTAATTTAGATGATGGGGCCATTAAGATGATGCTCCAACTTACAGCTTCGCAAAGTTTACAGGCAATGCAACGTTCCTCTCCAGTTGGATATCGGCGGAGAGCATGCTCTCCTCGAAAACGAGGGCTCAATGGGCCCTTCTCAAATGGATAGTTAATCTGCAAAGGAAAGACATGTTTGCATCATACATCTGCTTCAATCTAAGCCCAAAGAAAAGGATCAGGAAGACACTTACAGTAACTTTTTTCTCAAAGAAGTACTTGAGTGTCAGCATGAGACCCCGAACCATTTCAGTTAGAAACAAAGTGTTTATGCTTCGCTCAAAAACTGCAATTGAGCAGAATACAAGATACCAATCATTGCCTAAAGAAAAATGATGTAACAAGTAATTGAAACAGAAACATTTCAGTGCACTACATTACCAGAACTCCAGTCTTTTGAAATCTCCTTTGCAAGCTGCTCTCTTTCTTCATCATCTACAATTTACACACATGAAAACATCCATGAACCAGAGATACATAATATCAACAAAAAATTTGCAGCCTTGCAAAAAAAAAAAAAAGAAGTCCAATCAAACATGGGGATCGATAGTTATGCATTTAAAAGCTGTTACATGCATTTTCTAGAAGGATTTCTAGTAGAATAATGAATCCAGATAGAAAAAGAATTGCACTTATTCCCTTTTCCACACTCTCTTTAAAACTCAAACTATGACTTCTAAACATGTAAATATTGAGATTTAGATAAAAATGAGAAGACAGAGAAATAAAGGCCAACCTTTCTTGGTGCTATATGAGTGTGCACCGAGTCGCAATCCGTAGTGCTGTGAATCCTGCAACACTTGCCCTGACACAGCCTATACGTACATAAACAAAAAAAAAAAGTGCAAATCAGCCACACAAAAATAACAAATCCTAACAAAATAAAATTGAACTAAAAATCCTTATTTGATAAACAACATTAGGAAAGTATTTACCTAAAATCTAGCTATCAAGATTTGCCCTTTTCTATAGTGCATTTCCAAATTACGTTAGCACATGCCAGAAATTAACATTTGAATTTCAACCGTCTATCAACAGGTTCTAATGAAAAATTTATTGCCAATTTCATGAAAGTTAATGAAACTAAGGCACACTTGAAAAGGAAAAAAATGATTAGGTTTGGAGGATGATGAGCAAACAAGTTCCTACGAGGTGTCGAGCTCGGAGAGCGTTGAGAGAGTTACGAGCGAAGATCGCAGCCATTGATTTTGTTTGTCGGTGGTGGTAATCTGACGGATGAAGACGATTAGGTTGTCGCCGAGCAGAGCCGTAAAACCAAAGAACTGAAAAACCTCCTGATTAATTGGGATTTTCATGATGCCTTCGAGTCGGTTCGGTTAGAAAAAAACGCCAGCGTTTCGGATTATGTAATTGCAAGCCTATTACAGTAGTTGGAGCATGAGGACTTTCTGAATGTGGGCTTCAGGAAGAGTATGGCACAATGGCCCAGCCCAAGCAGAACATTTGAATTTGATGGTACCGTTTAGTTACGTCTGAAAACGAGACCATTTTGCCGGCCCAAGATCTAAAGTCTCTAATCTAAATTGGAGCGAGCCAGCCTCCAATTTCCTCAACCTCCGGCTTCACCTTCCAGCAATTTCCAAACCAGAGAAGAAATGGCGTCGTTTTGCAGATCAGCAATAATGGCGGGTTCTAGGTCCCTCGCTTCTCGATCCAAAACCCTAAATTTAAAGAGCCTGTCCCCAAAACCCATGTCTTCTCCTTTCTCTTCTCCATCAACAACAGCTCTCCCTTGCGCTTCAAGGTACTTTCTTTTTGGTTTTTCCGTCTAAATTTGGTGTAAAATTCTTAGCTTTTTTTATTTTAAAGGATTTTTTCGGTGTTGGGAGGAGTAGAGTCGATGATGCCACTTCATAGTGCCATTGCATCTGCTCGGCTACAAGCAAGCATCGCCGTCGATTCTTCCTGTTGGAGCTGGCTCTCTCAAGGTCTTTTCTTTTTCTTTTTTAATTTCTTGGGTTTTTTTTTTTTGTTTCAATTGTTTAATATAGCTCTACGTAGTTCTTTTTTCTTTTACATTTTTTATGCTACAATTGGGTGCGTGACCTGTTCCTGTTATACGTTTCTAATTCGATATAGTTTTTCATGTAAATTTTGAATTTTATCTAGTTTAAGAATGCAAAATTTGAAGCTCCATTTTGAGCACTTGCTTGGAAAAAGAATGTGGAAAAAGAGACGACAATAATAATGCTTGGCGAATTGCTGGCGTTTTTCTTAAGCATTAATTGTCATTTTACTTCCCTAAGTTTTCTATAGAAATGATTTCTGTTGCTCTTTAGTTTTAATTGTTATGAGGAATTGTACATAAAAATATACTAATTTGTAGTAATCCTATTCACCTTCTGAGCTTGTAGTTGCCTCTCTTGTTTTTATGTAAAACATACATGTTCTAACTTGCTTTTTCTACTTCATGAATTAGGACTTGCAACACCATTGTGACAAGGCTGGATCCTTTGTGAGACAAAATAAAAGCATAGGATCTTTTTTTAGAAATCTATGTCAAAGGAAAGCAAATTGTTCAAGTTTTTGTTTTTGTATTCTGAAATTCTTCAGTGCCTGCATATTGTCTTTTCACTTATTTAGAAGAGTTAAACTTAACTGTGTATGATTTTTATGGACAAGTGAATCTTTTTTAGCTCCAAAATCAAAATCTCCTAGCAAGTGAATAGCTAGCTTGCTTTGTTTTTTTATTTTTTATTTTTTTTATGGCTCTGCTGAGTATTTCCTTTTCTGTTTGTTTCAAGCTTCTTTTTGAGGGGTTGAATGATAGGATCGCTTACTGTTGCTTGGGAATTCAAACCTTTTCAAGATAATGGGGTTTTTGTTGTTTTTCCTGTGTGATGGATCTGATTTAGGCCTTCTATTGCTTCTGAGGAAGCAGTGTCCAGAGCAAAATCCTTATATATACTGATGCTCATCAGTCTTGAATCATTTACAAAGTGAAGTTCTTAGACCTGTCTTCTGTCCAGCCTAGAATGTTATACAGATGTATCCTTCCTGTCAACTTCATCTCCTTATATGCGACATAACATGCTTTTCTCCTTCAACTTGTTTCAAATTTCAATACTTTTTGTTCTAATCAGCAAAGTTTTCATAACTAATTTGGTCGAGCTTTTCCTCTACTGATTATCTTCCATATTTCTTCATTGTTATGTCCTAGACTTTGCAGTTCCACGGTGACAGAGTAAGGGCTTCAGTCAATCCAAACCTTCACCCCTTTGAGCAGTTCGTTTCACCTCCATCCCTTTTCCTTCTCATTTATGGGTTTTGCATTTCTCCTCTCTTTGCTAGATCATTTTCTACCTGTGGCAGAAAATTGTGTTTTTCTCCGACCACTTTGACGAGACATTGTATATTTTGACACTGACTTTGTATCTGAAGATGATAGTTTGATACTTCCGGACAAAAAAAGAAAAAAAACAGAGGTGGGAAAACAAATAAAACCCTGCATTTAGGATGTTCTGTTGTATTTAAATTTGTGCATTTTAGAAACATTAGTATTTCTGGTGTTGTAAACTTCCTAAGTTATCAATTAACTTGCTATTCTTTGGTCATGTTGTTTCCTAGCCTGCACATCACATCTAAAAATTGTTCTTTGGCTTTGGGAAATTTGGAGGCTTCACGCAGACCTTTTCAAAGTACTGCATACAGTTAGTTGCTTGTGCCATTTTTCCATCTCTTTTGTGTCACGGTTCTCTGGCGTTGTCATCTGCTTTTACTTGTGTTCATAATGGCGTTTTGCGTGAAGGGAAAACCAGTCTGTCTGTTGGCTTTTGGTTATTGCGTCAGTTTCTATGCCTGTTTTTCCCTTAAAATCTATGTTGGGGGAGTTATTGATTTCCAATGATCATATCAAATGAACAAGTGCTCATTGCTTTCTGCTAGGAAATGCTTTTAGATCAATTTTCACTCTAAAAGAGCTCAAGAATCAACTAGGCTAACTACTGTTCAATCTCTTCCGAAGTTGCTTGCTTTTTTATTTTAAGTAAAACACTATCTGCCTGCTTGGATGAATGATAATCATTAACAAGCTGTGGCAAATTATTGAATTTGCGATATGATGACAGGAATTTATATATGGTTGGACTTTGAAAAACTCCTCCCTTATAATTTTAAACAGCTCGACTTTCAGCCAAATGGTTAGCATCATCCTCTTAGGAAAATAGAAGTTTCTTGTTTCCATTCAACCTGGGACATGCTTTATCCATGACTTGAAGAAATGATTGGTGTGGAACTGGGGTTGGCATATTGTTTTTATCTTTTTGGGCCAAAGGGTAGACTTACATTTATAATAGGGAGGCCAAATCTGAAAAAGCTTAAACATGTGGCTCGCGAGGACAATAAAATATTTAAGCAACTGCTTTAGACTAGTTCCTCTGTTTAGACTGGAGATTCTTTAAATCCGATTTATGACCCTTAATTTTGGTGTGGAATAACCAAAATCTTGTAGCTCTGTTTAAGATCATACCACTAACAGACAACTGTGCTTTCACAGTCCTCTAAATACTGCTGCCTTAATGTCAACGAATTGGAAAATAGATGCGAGGCAAAGTGAGAGTGGTATGCCATATAGAGAAATGGAGCTGGGCCTTGTGTTTTGAGAAATCAGATGAGAAGGAATGCCCTGCCCGGTCTAGTGGGGTCTCTGAAACTGTTTGATCCATGTGCTTTTCACGTGGAAATGTTAGGAATCAATATTTATATCTGCCCCATACTAGAAAATGATGTTAAAAAAGACCTAGCTCTGTTCTTGTCTTTTGATCCTCCTCCCCATAACCCCTGATCCGAATCAATGATAACATAAGGAACAAGAAACTAGGCATAAAACTTTGGATGGCTTTTTTTTTTTTTTTTTTCCTTTCTGTCTATATAACAAATGAAAAGGCTTAAAAAATGAATCAATATTCAGTAAATTTTTACATCCCAAGCAAGAGAAAATTGATATATCATGTTGTTAGTTTCAAGTTTTAACTTTCTACCTTAAAAGAAGGAAAGGAAGAAAAATAGTTGTTGCTAAACATTTTCTAGTAATGACAAAAATCCAGGTACAATACCCCTAAAGTCATCTTCTTTTTTGTCAGACAGGAAATAATTTCATAGCTAAACAACAGTGCTTATAAAGAGGAATTTCTCCAGCATTAACATTAACAGTTAAATTCCTATCCTATGCGCTAAGGATAGGGAAATACAGTCAGGGGGCTTATTTTATTATACAAAAAAGTCATCCTTAGTATTGTACTCCCAAACACGTCTAAAGAAAAAAAAACAAAAAAACAATTCAATCTCAATGACACTTGTCCCCTAAAGTAGCAAAACTTTCTTTGCTTATCAAAAGAAAATGAAGCGGAAAAAAATTAGCAAAAAAGAAAATATTTATCCAATAGCAACAAAATCTTTAACAAAGCTGTGAACAGAAACAACAATATCATTAACAAAGTAGTTAGTTGTAGGCTAAGACCCGTTAATATCTCTCTCTAGGCAAAACTTTCCTTCCAGTGGGAAAAAAAAGAATGATACTTGTATCAAACCAATCTTATTAAGAAAAGCCTTGGGTACCCTTTTGGCCTTTTCATTTTTCAACACATTGGCTAGTGAAGCTTCATTTTTCTCTTTCTAGGATAAGATCTGTAGAATGTCTGGTACATTTTGACCCCACTTAAAAATTTTATTCCTTAAAATAGTCATTTATCCAAAAACTTATAATCCCATCATACATAGGAAAAGGAAAAGGAAAAGGAAAAGGAAAAGAAAAGAAAACAAGAACGACCCAATTCTGTTTGCAGAATTTGAGCCCTTGGGTTGTTCTTTGTTTTCATTGATTGTAGTTTGATTAATTTTGTTTAGAAAATTCAAGGATTTGGGTTGGTCTTTGTTCTATATTTTACTACTACAGAATTTTTGGAATGTGATTTTTGCCTGGTTAGGATTAGTCTCTTCAGAAAATCAAAAGCTGTGCTTTGTTTTATTTGGGGAGAAGGAAATTGGGAAACAGTACCACTCGAAGTAGACACCAGATTCGATTGCTTTTGGATAGCGTACGCCGAAAGAAGATTTAGGATGTTAGATATTTGAGGTGAGTTTTTCTCTGTGTTAACGTAATGTTTTGATTTTAAAAAAATTGTTGTGGCTTTGTATGTTTTGATTAGAGGCGGGCAAAGGCGGGTTGGGCGGGTTCAGATCGTTTTCCCCTTCGAGTTTTTTTTTGGATTGGATTGAGTTTGGGTTCTGGTTGGTTAATTTTTTTAGATTTTATGAAAAATGTAATCATTTTAGGCTTTTTGAAGTTTAAGTTCAAGTTGGGGTTTTTCTGGGTTCAGATCGTTGGTTTGGGTTTTCGAGTTTCAAACCATTTAGGATTCGGATTTTTATGGATTCACGGTCGGATTCGAATTTTTTTTTGGGGGTTTTCGGGTTCTGTTCATTTTACGCCTTTAGTTTTGATGTTTTCCTGGTGATCATACACATGCATGATGCATGCATTAATTGTGTAACAATTAAGAGAGAGGGATAGACATATGGGTCTTATTTTGTCTGTTTTCGTGACGTGCCTGAAAAAAAGTGTCTATTGCCGGCAAGTTTGTTGGAATCTGTGGGGCTTGATATTGTTGCTTTTGTTTTTCTCTGCTATGATCATTTCTTTTTAAGAGTTTGGCAAAGACAAATTGTTTGCTTTAATTAATCTTCATTGAACTCTAATCCAAACGGATGAAAGGACAAATATAGATTCTTTTTTCTATTGCTTAGCTGATTTCACTGGTGCCACTCTGATGTTTATTATCTTAGTCACTGGTTAGATTTGATTCTAGATTTCCTTTTATTCTGTTTAATTTTGGGAATGGAATTTAAGGTTGTCTTTGGTTGTTTACGTTTTGCTTTTACTGTCAATATTTTTTTAGGCTTCGACACCTTGGAACTTTTGGATTTTTCTCCTGTATTTACCCATCTTCTTATCCTTTCTTTATCTTTTTGCTTCTACTTTTGGTTTTTGGTTTGGTTGTAGTTGCCCTTATTGGCTCTGCCATTGCTTGAATTGCTGTTTGTTTCTCAGTGCAATTGCTGCAGAAAATAAACAAAACTTCATCTGTAGGTTCTCTCTTCTGTTTGATCTCTTTTTCTTGAGGGTTTCATTTTTTCTTTTACTTCAGTTTCATCTCTTGAGGGGTTTCATTTCTTTAGTTCAGTTTCAGTTGCCTTGTTATAGTTTTGATATTTTTCCTTATTTCCTCTTTCAACTTCTTATTTTCTGGTTTAGAGTTGAGTGGTCTTCAGTGGAAATTTAACCTCCACCCCTCTCTCTTATTTGCTTTCTGCTGTTTCCGGGTTTTTCATTGTCTGGAATAAATTGCATGAAATTACTTTGGTTTCACCTTCTTCACATTCCTGCAGGTTTTTTATGCTCGAATGATTCTTTACTTGTATGGACTATAACAAGTCATCAACTCAATCAAGGTGGAAAGGTTTCACCAAGGAGGAGGAGTACTAAATTTCTCTAGAGTTATGGAGAGAGTTTATGAATCATCTAATGGAAATGGGCCGACTAGTAATGGCCACATGGTCATGAGGCACTCTCCTTACCAGTCATTCTCTAAGGGATCATTATCTTGGCTCGATTTAAGAGTTTTCTATGTCAGAGTAAGCAAGTGTGAGACTGATGATTCAACTCCCGTTTACCTCACTCTAAACCATGTCCCATTGAACCCTGATACACTTCTTGAAGTAAATGGTGTTAGAACCGGTATCTATTCTGATGGCGCATCCACCCTTCTTAGAAGGGATCGGCTAGATAAAAAATCTGAAGAAGCCACTTTTGTTAGCACGGATAGCATAAGGCTGACAGGAAGTGTGAAGTTGGAGGTTTTTAATAAGGATACTCTTCTGCTATCTGGGGTTTTAGAGTTGTGTGACGGTAACGGTTGCACTGAAGAGTCAAGAGGAAGTGGCCCGATTTGGAGCATGAATTGCGAATCAGTTATAACTTCAGGCACTGGCTTTCTGAAGGCCAAACAATTTCTTAGTCCAGGTTCAGCTTCACCCACAATTGAGGTCTATGTTGCAGGGTCTTTCTTGGGCAGTCCAATTATATTAACTCGAACTTTGCAGCCTAGTTTACGGAAGAAACAAATGAAAGGGATGCTGGATTCGATACCAGAGTATGAAGCAACTGAAGGCCAGAAAGAAGTTACCCCTTTGCAGGTATGTATTAACATTTGAATTTCAAGCTCTTCAAAAGAAATCTGGCCGGTTTCCCCTTCGCTACTCAACTGATATGTTATCCTTACCCATTTATCAAATACTACAGATTATACCCTAAACTGTTCGTCGTCTGATTACTTAGAATCAATCTTGTCTTAGTAGGCAGAATGATATGATAGGTACATACTTTTAAGTCAAAAGGTAATACTCAGTCTATGCTATGTAGGACATTATTTACATGACCTATTACAATATTGGCAGAGCTGCATACATTTATCTCATTTCCTATGTTATAATTACTAATATATGTTTTGATTTATATCAGTAACCCTTTGTGCAAGTCATATGCATACCTGAACATTTTGTTTTATTAGATAGCTATACTTTGCCTGATACTTGCTTCTTTGCCTTTGAAAGAGTAGAGAAAGCTTTTATATCATATTGAGGTCAATCTCATTAAAGAAATTATGATGCAGTTTACTCAATGGTTTGGGTATAAATTGTTCTGGTGTATTGTCTTGTTTCTTCGAGCTTTCCTTCTGAACCTCAAACATACGTGAGTAGTAAGTAATAATTTGGCACTAAGATCTGTTAATTGGTAGAAACCTAATACAATAACTTAGAATGTAGTTTCCTTGCTTGAGATTTTTGCATTAACATACCAGCTTATCGCCTCGATGCTAGTATGATGGTCGGTAATCCAATGTACTTCACTATGTCATGTCTCTGAAACAAGTGTAACTGCTTCATGTTTTTTGCAAGATGAAATCTCTAACTTAAACAAAAGTAATAAGGTTTCTTACAAGGTTTTGGGCCTTAGATCAAATAGTGAAGGGTTTTTTTTAGCTAGTGACTTTGCTTATTTTGATAACTATGGGAATACAATAGATAAACAATGTATGTTTGAATTACCAAATTCTGCTTTTTATTCCTTTCTCACTTTTGCAGATACCAGATTACTTGAATCATAAACCAGAAAGTGAAGAGCACAGCTATCTGTATTCAGGGATGGACTATTTTGATGGTGAAGATGGAGACCTCTCTTGGTTCAATGCTGGTGTGAGGGTGGGTGTCGGCATTGGCCTCGGCGTCTGTGTCGGAATCGGGATAGGAGTAGGTTTGCTGGTACGTACCTACCAAGGCACTACCCGTAACTTTCGAAGGCGACTACTATAATCAGCACTTGCCCTTGCTTATCTTTTTGCTAAATAAGTCCTCTATATATTTTCCCATGGGCTAACTTGGTGTTTCTAACATACTTTTGTGGATTAAGAGCTCATAATTTGTGATTAACTGAGGTAATACATGAACTTCCGGTTTTCTTGCCTGTAATATTAAATAAGTAGATAATCTTGTTCTATACTATGTACTACCTAAATTAGGAAGCTTCCCTACGTTTGATTTTCACAGGGATGAGAATTCAGACACATTGTAGCTTCTTCATGTAGTTAGCTTCTCAGTTGTCTGCCTTTTGTTTTTATGAAACTATTTCTATCTATCTTTCTTTTCTTTTTTTTGTAAGATGTTAAAATTGATTTATGTTAATTGTTCATTTTAGTACAAATTAAAGGTTAAAAGTTTATTTTTATATAAATTAAAAATGAAGGGTTTATTTGAATGTAAATTAAAGATTTATTTAAATATATTAAAAGCATAAAGACTTACTTGCATAAAGTGATAAACTTTATAAAATAAAATAAAAAATTTGTTATTTAGCCTTTACTTAAAAAAAAAAAGTTGCCGACTAGTTGACAGTAGTATATGGAGCAGTATATATATCTTTCTACCTAGTTAGAATTGGAGTAAGATTAAGGGATAAAGTAGGGCTCAATAGTTTAAAACTCTAGGAAGTCATTATAGTCGCAAAAGAAGAAAAAAAAATAATGACGGCGCCTGGCAAGAAATCGGTGATTGTTAGACAAGTGTTTGCGGAAGACTTGGAACGTGAGTTTGTGATAATCCGGAGTGCAATTGCTAAGTACTCTTTTATCTCCATGGATACCGAATTTCCTGGTTCGATTTTCAAACCAGATAAACTAATTATCCAACAGGACAATCCTGTTATCAACTACCAGTACATGAAATCTAATGTCGATGCCCTAAACATAATTCAACTTGGCTTAACCCTCTCTGATTCTGAAGGTAATTTGCCAGATTTCGACACTCCGTTCTGTTATATATGGGAGTTCAATTTTAGAGATTTTGATATCGATAAAGATCGTTATGCTAAGGAATCGATTGATTTACTTAAACAACAAGGTATCAATTTTGTGAAGAATAAGGAGAAGGGTATTGTTTCTAGGGATTTTGCAATAATGGTTTGGAATTCTGGGTTGCTGTTCAATTGTTTCGGGGGTCTCACTTGGATCACCTTTCACAGCGCCTATGATTTTGGATTTTTACTGAAGATTTTGACTCAACAATCGCTGCCATATGCTATCGATTCTTTTATGGAACAATTGATTTATTTCTTTGGTGTCAGGATTTTTGATATTAAGCACACCTTCAGGTTCTTCGGCCTACACGGTGGCCTAGAAAAAGTGGCTAAAACTTTAAATGTGACTCGTCTTGCTGGGTTGAGCCATCAAGCAGGATCGGACAGTCTGCTCACCCTTCAGTGTTTCATGGAACTTAAGAAATTGAAGGTTTTTGAATCCAACCAGAGTCACCGAATGCTGCCTGCTCTCGCATTGTACGGACTGGTTTCAGTTTTAGGATGATAATTTTTCTTTCTTTTTCTTTTTTAATTTTTTTTTATGATTTTCTATACATTATGAGGTTGTTTTAAAAAATATATATTCTTAGTAATTCTGAGCTGATTATTATTATTTAAGATTGCTTGCTCGTTAAGTTAGTGAGGGACGGAATTACAAAGAAAAATGTTACATTTTTTTAGACTAATATTAATGTCACTATTACAAATACAAGAAAATTTTAATTTTACCTTCATTGAAATTTAATTAGTATTTAATTTCATTAATATATTAAATATTATTACATACAGTTAATATAAATAAACTTTTTAGCATTCGACTCCGTGTTAGTATGTTCATAATATAAATTATGTAATTTATAAATAATTACTTTCAATATTATTTAATTTTTAATTTTGATTTTATTTTATTATTAAAACTATCATTATTGATAAAATTATCATAATTAACAACATAAAATTATATTGATATTCATATATAATTTTTTTTTTTTGCAAAATAACATATAATATTTTGAAAAACTTTTTTGATAGGTAATAGTTTTTCATAAATTAAAATTCATTTAAATAAAATAAAAATTATGCCCATGTGACAACGCGCTGGCAAAATAGTAGTAGTTTCATGAAATCGAAACAACACAGGCTATAATTCATCGAGTGACTGAACAATATTCATGATCTAATCACCCCTTTCAGCCTACAAGACCTTTCACATGAGATTTAAAGGTCAGATCAAGAGATGCACGACAGCTTCAAGGAACAGCATCAGAAGCAGGATTCAGTTTTTGCTTCTTCTGTTGAGCACACTGAAACATTGGGCCATCCGGGAATATCCAGTTTTATGTACAAAAAAGAAGCCAGTTTGACTCTACACATCCTGCATCAGTTTAGTAATATGCACAAAAGTCAACAGAGAAAAGTAAACCTTCATAATCAAAGCGGCACTGAAGGGGGGTGACTATCCACCTACCACCACCACTATACGCAAATACCACTCTATCTAATCAAAGATTTTCCTGTTGAGGAGGTTGAGTTGCCCTGCGAAACCAAGTATTGAAAGCTGTGACCAAGTGGGGGCAATCTTCAACGTTTCTGGTTGAGAAGCTGAGACATTGCTGCAACAACACTTGTGCATCTGACATTGGCAGTGTCGAGATGATTCTCAGGAATGTCTCCTCCAATTCAAGGTACAGTGTTTTATGGCTGGGCAGCATAGGTGAGACATTGTCTTTGCACACAATCAGAACAGGAAGCCAATCTTTGACAAGCTTCGTTCTAACCTGAAATTTTACAGAGACTAAAGTCATTTTAAGTTTTTAACCACCTATGATGGGCAAGAAAATAAGAAATACTTTGACTTCTCTAAAACTCAAGCACCACACATTCATTACAACCAAGGTTTCAAATGTAATGCAGTTTTTAAAAAATAAACAAGCAGCAGCTGACCATTTCCCAGTAAAACTTGGCTTTACCTCAAATCTTGTTAGAATAAATAACTCTACCCTTAAGTACTCTGCAATTTATCATTCAAATCTGGAGTCAACACATGTTCAGACCATACTTTTGCTTTAAGGAGATAACTTTTAGTTAGTCTTTAGAAGATCTTTTTTAAACTCTGTGAACCAAAAGCATTCATATTTAAAGTACACTTGTTAGATCTTAAGTACATAAAGTTAAATGATTTTTGACAGATAAAATTTTAAAGGTCCCAGTTGATATGACCATTGTGTACAGAATACTAGAGTGAGTGATTCTCAATTGATTTAACGAACTACCTTGAGTAGGCATATCAATCAAATGGTTAGATCACCCAAAGACACCACATTGGATACATTTGCTCTTTTAAACAGGACTGATGACAGACTGCTTTTGCTAGTACGACTTTATAAAAGCAAGTTACATGTATTAACAGGTGGCCAAAAAAAAGTGATCAAGGCCTGGAACGAAACAATTACCCTAACTTAACATACCAACGAAATTTTCAAAGACTCAAATGTTAATTAATTGAAGCATGAACTTTCTTTCAGCAACTGATTGAACAGGGCCAAATTTCTTGGGGTTTATTTATAATCTTTCAGAATCAATTTTACAGCAGAGCTTAAATTCTTTTAAACAGGACTGATGACAGACCACTTTTGCTAGTCCCACTTTATAAAAGCAAATCACATGCATTAACAGGTGGCCAAAAAAAGTGATCAAGGCTTGGAACGAAACAATTACCCTGACTTAACATTCCAACGAAATTTTCAAAGACTCGAATGTTAATTAACTGAAGCATGAACTTTCTTTCAGCAACTGATTGAACAGAGCCAAGTTTCTTGGGGTTTATAATCTCTCAGAATCAATGTTACAGCAGAGCTTAGAAAGATCTGAATAACAATATGTTTACATATCTATATTACTCGAACTCGGGTGTGAGTGTCGGACACGGATATTCGGACACGGGTATGTTTGATTTATTCTAAGCTTTTCTATGTATTTGGAAGGTCCTTGGGGCATCATATCCCCATACCCATATCCGAATATACGTCGGACACGGATACTTCAAAAAAAATGAAGAGTCGAAGCAACATAGCATATAGGTAATCCACACTCCATGTTCACCTAATCAAGACAACTAATACGCTTGCTTCAACTTCCTGATTTATCCATCATAACTTTTAATTGAAATCAACTTGTTCCTATGGGCTATTAGTTCCCATAACTTAACAAATAATTACCATTCGCATAACTAACAAGCAGCCCTCACCGGCGCTCCATGAGAAGTACCGGCAAACTTGTATAGATTCCATCAACAAAACACTTCACATTTACCAATTATTAGACATTGTGTAATAAACACATGCATATTCATATAGTCAAATAACTTCCAATAAACCAATACCTGTCTAGCAGCCAATATTGTTCCAGCAGCAACTGCATTGGCGAGCTTACAAGTACACCGAAGCACGACAGCAGGGAGTCCTGGAACAATATTCCTCCAAGCATCATCCCTAAACGCTCTCTGCAAATCCGCTGTAAATGCAGCCTGCTCACTCCATTCCTTCACAGCCGAATCTGCCACCCTCAACTCAATCATCCTCTCAACCAACCACAACAAATGTCTCCCATTAGTCATTGCTGTGTGCAAATTCAACCTCTGTATTGCCTCCGTCTCATTATGATCCCCTCTAAAATCAGGGCTCGAGTACTCCTCCAAACTCTCCTTCACAATCTTCAAACTCGTCTCGAACGCCCTCTCCAAAACCCTCCTTGCTGATTCCCGCGAGGAAAAATCCCTCAGAAGCTTAGCCACAAAGGCTTTAACAAACGCCATATTGGGATGGTTATGAATCGCTGCTAAAATCAACCCGTGCAACATTTCTTCAGAAGAATCATCTTTCCCCGGTGAAACTCTGGCGAGAAGTTCCTTCGATTCTTCCTCACGCAAGAAAGGGATCAAGCTTAAAACTCTCTTCTCCTCCTCCTCGCTCCATGGCACGGCTTCTAAGAATTTCACGCATGACATTACGCAATCTTCGAAGAGTAATTCGAGAGCCACGGGGAGGATTTCCAGTGCGGTGGAAGCCGAGTCGATAACGGTTGCGAAATCGTTCGTGTAAAGCAGTTGAAGGACGGTTAAATGGACGGTTATGGAGTTTGGATCGTCGTGAACGCCGAGGTTTAAATGAACTAGGCTATTATTATCATTGCTTCTGGAACCTTCGGCGGCATTGTTGCTGTTTGTGTCGGTGTTCGTTTGGTGTTGCCAACGGTCGGATAAAAGCGCCGCGAAATATTTGGCACGGCTTATGACGGCAGAGTGAAGATAGATCTGGATGTCTGATTGGTGGGCGGAATCCGAGGGGGTGGCGGAATCAAATGGAGAATGATCAACAAAGAGGCGGAGTATGACGTCAGCGGTGTAGGGGTCATTGAAGGAGGATGGAAAGGTGGTGATGGCTGTGGCGGAAGAGGTACGGTGGAGCTTTTGGGAGGATTCGGAGATGGTTTTGTCGGAGAAGGTTTGGATGATTGCGGCGGTGGAGGAGATGCGCGTGGCAGAGGTGTGGTGGTGAGGCACGCGCTGACGCTTTCGGTAGCTGTTTGGTATCATCGGGGAGGTTGTAGAGGAATTAGTAATTTCGGTTTTGGATAAGGAGGAAATGAATAGGGTAGGGTATATTATATAATAAGACGAGGGAGATTTGGGAAGGAGCAAATGGAAAAAGGGGCGAGTTGGTTGTTCCTGATCTGGCTGTAATATATTAATATGCCATGCGATGTGGTGATGGGGGATGATTTTTTTCCGTAGAAAGAACGATATCAAATGTGGCAAACCTCATTTTATTTTTCTTAACTTAACTCAGAAGTATTTATGAGTAGGATGTGGCTAATATTGATTTGAATAAAAATTTTTATTATTTTAATTTGATTTTAAAATTTTATTATTTAATTTAATTTTTTTAATTAAATTTAATATTTTTTATTATTAAATAATAATTTGAGTTGAATTAATTCAAATTATCAAAAACTTAACTTATTGACTCAAACGAATATTCTGATTTGTTCAAATCTACTTCAACTCAATCTATTTGTTAATTGTATTTTCATTTTGTCGTAAATTAAAATAAAATGGCCAGCATTTTTATATTATTTTTTTATACATATATATATATATATATATATATATATATAGTGAGAAACTACAAATGAAGTGAATCTGTGATGGAAGAGAAATGGAATATCAAAATCATTGTTCATTATATTACTATATATATTTTATATATGGTTGCAACCACATCGTATTCTTGATGAGGACGTTCACATCATGACTTTTCTCTTTCTAATAAAGCTAATTTTTCTCTGACAAAGAAGATAAGGATGCTGGATTTTTATTTATTTATTTATGATTAAAATTAATATTTAAAATATATAATTCGAGATCAAATCGATAAGATTTTCAATTATCTTTATAATCGGTTCGATCGACTTATTGTATTAAAAAATTAAATAAATAATTTTAATATTAAATATATGTATTTTGCTAATAGTATAGTCTTCAACTTTAAAAAGTTAAAAGTTAAAATTTCATCATATACAATAAAATTAAAAAAAAAAGTTTAAAATCGATTTTTAGATTTTTTATCAGTTCAATTGATTTATGTAATCCTCAATTTTATGATATGTATTGGATCAGAAAGGTGATTGATTCCCGCTTCAATCAATCCGATTTGATTTTTTAACATTAATTAAAATATTAAAAAATATTTTAAACTATTTTATTTTTAAAAATAATTTTTTATATTTTTACTGTATTTAAAATATATATAATTTTTTTATTGAATCAAATAAATTCTTAGTTCAAATAAAAAATTCATTCATTTAAAAAAAATTCAAGTATAAATTAAAATTTAAAGATTTATTTGAGCGTAAGTTATAAATTTTATTTAATGTAATAAAAATATAAAATTTTATTTAAATAAAATAATAAAATATGTTTTTTTATTATTTTAATTTTATTTATTTATTAAGTTTGATTATTTAATTATTATTTTAATTTTTTATATTAAATTTAAAAAATATTACATTAACTTTATATATATACATATATATATATATATCATCTTAATCACTGTCTTAAATATAGATGACACGTTGATTTTACTCTCTAATCTATCAGAACTAGACTTGTCCAAAAATCTAGTTATACGTCCAAACCCGAAAGTCCGTCCATATTTAGAAGGGCTTGGACAAAAATATTATACCCAAAAAATGGGTTTGGGCAAAAAAATGAGACCCGTTTAAAAAATGGGTCAAGCCTTGACTTCAACATTTAAGACTCGAGCCCGGCTCGGCCCGTTTTTCAATTATATAATATAATATATTATTTTTATTTTTATATATATTATATAATTTATATCATATAAAGATGAAATATATATAATATTATAATGTAAACTTTAAAAAATATGTTAAGTTGTCCATATTTAAGAACTTAATATATAAATATATATATAATTACTAAAGATTAAATAAAAAATTTTAAAAAATATAACATGAACGGATCTAAACGGGTTTGGATTATTTATTTATAAATATGGACGAGTTTGGACAGAATTTGAAATTCATATTTTTGACCGGATTGATTTGAACAAATAAATATAATATTGATATCATACGTAAATTCAACTCAAATCCAGCTCGAACAATGGACGACTTCTAACCAGAACCATCTTTTTTATTGTTTTTTGGCAATCGTCATACTAAATTTTCCTTATTGGTACATTTCAACCCAAAAAATACTCTTTCTCTCTCCTCGTTTCCCTACTACATTTCTCTTTCTCATTTCAAAAGCTGAAAAATACAAACAATACAGTAAGGTATTCAAAGCTCGGATGGAAGAAGTTTGCATGCATTTCATCAAATGCATTCCAACATATTTAATTTAATTTAATGATTGATTTTTTTTTTTTGTTTTTTTGAAATGCATAGAGTCGAATCTTAATATTTAATTTTTACATTCCAACCTGGTGCTCCTTCAATTCAATTGAATCAACAAAATGCTTCCGATTTCCTAACTCACGAATTCTTTACATTCACCCATTAATATGTTTGTCAGGGGTCCGCTCTCGTCATTTCCCATTTTAAATAATATTTACTTTCGATTCAATTTTTATTACTCGATTAAAATGGAAAATATTTAGATGTTTATTGAACTTAAATATTACTATAAATGACTTAATTGATTTGTTACTCCAATTTATTATACTTAAAATTAATAATTGTGTTTAAAATTTTATATATTTATATTATATAAATTTAAACATCTTGATATATTTTTATTATTATGTTCATGTTTTATTTTTATATTTTATGATGTTTTAATTATTTTTTTAGGCATTTCCCGTAATAAACCCGCATACGCAAACCCAAATAATTACAACTCATCATCTCATGTCTTCTTCAATTTTTGAACCTTTTTTTTTTCTTTTGTATCCGTTAAAACTCTTTTTTTTTTTTTTTTTCTTTCTCTTTAAAGCACCCAAAGACTTCTGCGTCCCCTAACTTTTCCCACTCTTCAAGCCCTCCTTGAAATCTCTCTTTCTATCTCTTAACATTTTCTTTCACTTTCCCGAGAAAATTCCATCCCTCACCGTAACCAATGCCGGTCACCGGCGAAACCGATGACAACAATAAAAACAACTCTATAACTCACATTCTTTCATCAAAAATACCGTTGTTCAACCTTAAACTCTACTTAGTAATCTCAATCCTCGTAGTCTTCATAGTTCTGTTTTCTTTCACAATCTTCCTATGTTTCCGTTTAAAAAGAAACGCGCGCAAGCGGAAAGTGAAGCATAGCTCAGGTCTAACTCCGTTAGTCTCCAAAGAGATCGTGGAGATCAAGGCCTTGGATCAGAATGTAGATTGCTTTACTGAAGAGGGCAAAATCGGAAATGTGGTTCCCAAGAAGAGTAGCGAAGGAGTTAGCGATGATGCCTCGGGAGCCAGTGACGTGTCGGCGGATGTTCAGAATATCTGGTGGGGTCGGTGGTATAGCATGAAGGAACTCGAGATGGCGACGCGTGGATTCGCCGAGGAGAATGTGATCGGTGAAGGCGGATACGGCGTCGTATTCAAAGGCATTTTGCAAGACGGTTCTGTCGTTGCTGTAAAAAATCTGCTTAATAACAAGTACGTAAAGTGAACTTCTCAGATCGTGCTTTACTATGTTTGTTTCCAGAGAAAAGACAAAGCAGTTTCCGGGAAAATCTTTCTATCGGTTATTTTATTTATGCATGATAGATCCAAGACAGACAGTTAAAGATTATGTTTTTGTTCTTTTAATTGCTGTTTTGACTTTAATTTGTTTCTTTTGTGATGGTAAGTAAAATCTGGCTTTAGATTGCTTTTGTGATGGTAAGTAAAATAAATTACATGTCTTTGTTGAGTGGCGCAGTACTAGGAAAAGCAAAAAATGGTTACTGTGTTCTTTATTACTTTGGTGTTCCTTTATTTTAATATTAAAATAAGATAATCAAACTGCTTTTCACTTTCTTTGCTTTTACATTGTTTACAGGGGCCAAGCAGAGAAGGAGTTCAGCGTGGAAGTTGAAGCCATTGGCAAAGTGAGGCATAAGAACTTGGTGGGTCTAGTTGGGTACTGCATGGAAGGTGCTCGAAGGTAAATTTTGTATATGCCACTTGACAGACAAACCCTTGTATCTTTAAATGGAAATGAACTGGCAACACTAAATTACTGTTTATTCAGGATGCTTGTGTATGAATACGTTGATAATGGGAACTTGGAGCAATGGCTGCATGGTGATGTAGGGCCTGTTAGTCCTCTTACGTGGGATATAAGAATGAAGATTGCAATAGGAACAGCAAATGGGTGCGGAGTTTCTTCTTTCTTTTCTTTTTTTTTTCCAGTCTCATGAAGCCTTATTTATCTTGTCTCTGCTTGAATGTTGAAGAGTGGGGAGAATATTTATGGTTTTCGAAATGCTCTATGTGACACTAAATCAATTTGACTTCTTTTTCAGCTTATCATATATCACAAGAAAAAATGATTTTTACATGTAAAGTTGCATATCATATTAAGTAGCATTAATCATGTCATTTTGTGTTCCTAGAAGTCTGTTCTCACATTTGTTACTTATTACCGTAATTATAGGATCATATCAAGTGAGAAGAACAAAACTGAAAATTGAAAAATTGCTATAAAATCCTTGCCATGAATACTCGAAATATATCTTCTTATAGTAAAGGTTTATATCAAAACCTTCTATACCCTCATTTTGTATCTTCTTGTTGTAAATTTTATTAGTCACTAATCTCAAATTGGCATCTAGTTCTGAATTGTTTTTATTTGTGAGTGTTCTGCTAAGATGGATAGTTGAATATGTGTGTGACTGTGTGTGTATTTTAAATTCTGTGGCCTGTAGGTTTAGCTTTTGTCATACTTCTATCCTCTTTCCCTCCACTTCATTGATATATTTCTTGCTTCTTTTGCAGGTTAGCCTATTTGCATGAAGGGCTAGAACCTAAAGTTGTGCACCGCGATGTTAAATCAAGTAATATTCTTCTGGACAAAAAGTGGAATCCAAAAGTATCAGATTTTGGATTTGCCAAGCTTTTAGGATCTGAAGCAAGTTATGTGACTACACGTGTAATGGGGACATTTGGGTTTGCATAATCCCATGTCTATAGTTTGGCAGATGCAAATATATTCATACCCTACACCATTGGTTCTTATTGTGGTATATTTGTTTTTCTTTGCAGTTATGTATCTCCAGAATATGCAAGCACAGGCATGCTTAATGAGGGAAGTGATGTCTATAGTTTTGGTGTTCTACTCATGGAGATAATTACAGGGAGAAGCCCGATCGATTATTCTAGGCCACCTGGAGAGGTAAAAACCGTGTTTCTCTTGCAATACCTTCATTGAATGCCAAAACACCATAATAATACTTTTCTGTTTTATGTATTTCAGATGAACTTAGTTGATTGGTTCAAAGGTATGGTAGCAAGTCATCGTGGAGAAGAGCTTGTGGACCCATTGATTGAAGTTCAACCCTCACCTAGAGCTTTGAAACGAGCATTACTTGTTTGTCTCCGCTGTATAGATTTGGATGCCAATAAGCGCCAAAAAATGGGGCAGATTGTTCATATGCTTGAGGCAGATGATTTTCCTTTCCGCTCTGTAACTGTAAGCCCTTCTGTCACATGCTTTCTGCATAGCTTTATAATTAGTCATTGAGTATTAAAAACATGCCATAACCTTTATTATAATGGTTTATAGTTAATTTTATTTTAATTTCAAGATTTGATTGGTGCTGTTGGTAAAGAAAAGCAAATTTTCATTGTCTTTTCATGAAGGGAAGTTTTATTTTGTGAATGTCAATGGCCAATGTTTTCTTCCTAAAGAATGAGTTTCAAATAAAGGGAGCCATTTGGGCTCAGTTGAGTTTTAGATGTGAGAACTCTTTTATCACTCTGATAACACATATTGAGTCTTAGTACATGTATTTTTTATTACTGTGAGTGCATGATTTCATGCTGTTTATAAATAAGTAGCTTTATGCATACTGAGCACTTAGGACAGCAGGTGTGCCCGGGGTCAACAGTTGGTGATAGTTAATATGTCTATAAAAACCCTTAAACATACTGATTTAGTAATCTAATTGTCGTGATATCCAAAAGTTCATTACCCATCTCTATTTTTTTTAGACTACTTTTTCACCATATATGGGTTATGTCTTTCCCTGCTTTCAGCTGTTTGGATTAGTTACCTGTTCCTTTTTCTGCAGGAGCACCGGCTGGCACGGGAGAGATACTGTTCCATCCTCTGTGGCAATATCCACGAAAGATGCACATCCGAAGCATTATGGTTTCTGAGGTCAGATTATGTTGTAGAATAAGTTTTCCATTAGTTCTCACGAAAACATTACCCAGCTTGGATATGCATATATACATCTATTATTTTTGCTGTTACACTGTGGCATTTTAGATTTCAACGAGCCTTGTAAATATGTAATTGCCTTTTCATATTGATATTATACCAGTCTGTTTTAAGGATGTCAATCCTCTCTATTCCTACATTGATGAAACCTTGATATACTTGGTGTCTGCCGATGACTTATTGTCACTTATTCACTTATGCAAAGAAACTCTCCACAAACGGCAGTATGGCTATTATTGATTTGGACATTGGATATGTCATTGTTTGTTCAAGTAGCCCATCTCTGTTGTTTTTAGCAGGAAATGGCAGCAGCAATTGCCAGGATGGGTAAACAGCTGATATTATATTACTGCTCCCGAAAGGGAGCTTCATTGGCGAATCTATTGCATAGTTCTTTAGTGTATTCTCCTTTATGTTCTTTAGTGGTCATGGCAATGTGAAGGTTAAAATCTACTTCGCCAGGGCCATAAAAACTTTCTGATAGATATTTTACCATAACCCCCCATGTGAAAAGCAAGTTGAGACGCCTTAGCCCTTTGTTTGGTGGGTAGGGAAAATTTTAATGCCATTGCTATCCATGATTGTTCTGTCAAATTGCCTAACCCCTTGGCCCAGGCATCGATTTTCCTTCTATCTCTCAGCTTGAACTTCAAAAGGAAACAAGATAAAGTAAAAGTGCTTTATATATTTCTTAATTCTTACCAACAATAAAACTATAAAATAAAGGCAGAAGAGAAGATTCATATAATCTTTTGAGATTTGCAGCTTCTACTGAAGTGAAACATCTGCCTTGTATATAGAGTCGTTGGGAAGGCAATAATTTCTTTGTTCAGCTAATATAAGTGGGGTAATATTATAATTTTTAAAATATTTGAATTTGAATTCAATTAATTTATATGATATTTGAATTTGTTTATTATTTTAATCTAATTCTAAATTAAATAATAATATTCGTCATATATCTGAATTCACTATATCTAAATTCTTGGTAATAAGAATTTTTATGTAAAGGTTTGAATCTCTACAGAAGTCTATTTTTTTTTATTTTTTATATTTTACAAATATGTAAGAAAATATCAGATTCGTATATCTGATAATATTCGTATAAGTAAAGCTGCTTTAGATAATAAATTCGGATATTCGATATTATCTCAAATACTCAAACCCAGGAATTTACCATCTATACTTGCCCTACTACAATAACTTGCCTCTCATATAAACACATCCCTTTCTAGTAAACGCACAGCTTAAGCAATAAGCAAGGCTAAATGTTCAATTTAGGATTAAAACTTTCATAAATTGAATGAATCGGGATTAAACTTTTAATTTGAGTCTAATAAAGATTAAACGTTTTCGATTTATAACAATTAAAGGACTTTTTTAACAATGTTAAGAGTTTGAAATACATGCAAGTGATTTAAAAAATATGTTACTGATATATTATTTTATACACACGTGACAAGTCATCATTTGTCTAAACCCAATTAATTTTTTTTTTCGTGTTTCTAGAACAAAAGTTATTTTTTTCTTTTATTTTCCCTTATCCCCTCTCTCTGCATCCTCACCTCTCTGTTTATTATTATTTTTTTTTCGTGTTTTAGAACAACATTTATTTTTCTCTTTCATTTTCCCTTATCCTCTCTCTCTTCATCCCTCAATTCTATATCTCTAAATTGGGTGTTAAAACCACATCTCCATCATTCTCTGACGCTAATTTGTAAAAAGAATCATTTTTAAAGTCCAAGACATTGAAATTTTTTGGATTGATTGCAAGAAATGAGTAAAAATATTGCAAAAATGAAGCGTCGTCGCCAGGTGTTATAATTTTGTTATAATTTTAAGTTTTTTTTCTTGTATAAATTACCAAAATTTTATCTTTATATTTTTCTAATTTTAAATTAATAAATGATTTTTTAATATTTTTTTATTATGATTATTTAAAAAATATTTTAATTGATTCTAGCTTAAATTTATAAAAAATATACTTTTTTATCTCTAGATTTTTAAAGGATTTTAGTTTTCTTTTTTAATGTTTAGGTTATTTTAAAAAAAGTTTAAATTGCAGTCAGTTAATGATCCAAGAAAAATAGTTTTTTGGAAAAAGAAAATGAGAAATGCAACAAGTTATTTGGGTTTTGTTTTTATCATTTTAGAATTAAAAAATAACCATTTGCATGGGAATTTGGTATGTATAATCAAGTTTTTGAGTACTTTGTTTGAAGAATTGAAAGACAAAATGAAGAGATAAGATTGAAGTGATTAATAGGTCTGAGCTATTGAAGGTTACATTGGATTCTTTATTATTTGGTGTTTGATCGTTAAGAAAGAGAAAAAAAAAATTTCCTTCTTTTTTTCATTTTTTTATGGTGTAATGTGAATTTGGTTTGAAAAAATAAAACTTTTTGTTTGGTTTGATTGCTGAGAAATTTTGAAGTTCATGAAAAAAAAAATAATCGAATTACATAAACCGATTGTTTTTAGATTGTATGAAGGTTTTTAGTTTTTTTTTTTCTCCAATATTTTGAAATGCTTTTTAGTATTTTAAATTTTACTTTAGAATATTTGATTTTGTCAAATATGCTTTAAAGCATCTGATTTTGAGATCTGTCACTGTTAAATATTTTAACAGCAAGTGTAAATCAATCATCTAATTCTGTTAAAAAAAATGTTTAACCTCATTAAAAAAAAATTTAATTGTTATAAATCGAAAACATTTAATCACTCAAATTAAAAATTTGATTTCGATTCACTGATAAAAAATTTTGATCCTAAATTAAACATTTAGCCTAATAAACAACACCCACTCGTCGGCAAAACACTTTCCCTTTCGCAACTCTCTTCCTCTTACTCTCCCTTCACTTCTCAATTAAGTCTCTAACTAGTGAAACGACATCGCTTTTCTTTGACCAAGAAAAGAAAACACTAGAAAGAAACGGTATCACTATCAGTTACATCACTTTCAGTTTTCAACTTTCAACTTTCAAAGTGATCAAATGATCGTCCAGCTTTATGCAGTAAAATTATATTGAAAATGGTCCCATCTTAAAGGCATTTGACAAATTAAACAAGTTCAGAGTAATTCCACTCGCAGACGGCAGCACTAACATCCCAAAATCCTAGTAAATATTTTCACTCCAGTTATACATCTCAGTTTTATAAAATTTTATTGTTTAAAATATAATAAAATATTCAAAAAATTAATTTTTTATTTTTGTAATTAAATTCAAATAAAAAATATTTTAAGAATTTTATCCTAAGCCTAGCTCAATCTGGATAATAATTCCACCCGATTCATGAACAAATCTTTAAAAATAAGATCCAATACTCCAGTTATACATTGCCTTTCTCTCAGACAAGCATCTCTTTTTGTAGTGGTGTTCTTTTTTCTGAATGAAAATTTTTCTTTGATGGCTGCAGGTTACAATAATTGCATCTAATCTGGTGGGAGCACCTGAAAAGGCAGATGAATGTGATTTGAAATTGAACAAAGAAAATGAATTGTCAAATAAAGGGTGTGGGACATAATATATGTACCTGCTTTGTGGGTCTTATTTAAAAGTTTTAACTGTAAAGTTCTCCTTTGATCTGGCATTGGATGCATTAGTCTAGCTTTTTTTCTTTCTTCTTATATTATTTGATCTAATAATGTTGATAAGACTTAGTGGTCAAAAATGGGGTCATTCTTACATGTTTGTGTATCAATGATTTTGGCATTTTTCTATGCCCAAACTGTAGATTCATGTCAAGCTTCAGCCTTCAGCTGATTTTCTTTACTTGTTTTGTTTCAAATACTAACATGGATTATGGTTATGGAGGTATTGTCTGCACTGCATGGCTTGTTTCTTTTGTCTGTTTTCAAAGTAATGAAACACTTGGGGTTTATGGTGGAGAATGTCTATTTCCCTGTGTGAAAATGGGTTTTCAAATCCCAAGATTTCAGACAGAAATTGATTTTTCTTTTGGTAGAAATTGAATTAAAGATGTCCTGAAAAGAAAATCTCAGACAGATGGTGTATCATAATGTTACAGTTGAAAGCGACCAGGCTTATGAACTGTTAAATGTTAATGGTCCAAGACCAGGAGGAGACTGAAATAATTGAGGCAATGTATCTAAGGAAGTTAAAGAAAGGTGGTAAATTCTAATTGAAAGTGCCCATAATTTGGGTGTCCAAATCTCTTTTAAATTTCTCTATAGTACCTTGCTTTTGACTTTTGAGGGTTTTTTTTAAAAGTAAAATTATTGATTTTTCTACTTAAAAGACTGAAGCTTTTCTTTTTTTTAAAAAGAATTATTGAGTACATTATTTTAACCACAGTGACTTAATATGATTTATTCATATTAATTATAAATTTTTTGATTAACTTAGAATCACGAATTAAAATGATATCAACTTAGTTAAAAAATTGACAAAATATCAAATAAAATTTTAATATCAAATAATTAAATAGGGATGTTCATGTCATTCAATTTTTTATATAATATGTTTTTTTAAAATTATTTACTTCTCTTTATAAAAGTACCAAATAACTTTTTATTTTTCACATAAATTTTTTTTATACCCACATAGTGAGTGTGTGTATTTATAGTATAATTAATCTTGCGGAAAATATTTTATTTTGTTGTTGGAGTCATCTTTTCTATTCAATTAAAACTTCTATTGTCTTAGCTATAACAAAACATAAGTTCCGTTGTCGTCCAGCGGTTAGGATATCTGGCTTTCACCCAGGAGACCCGGGTTCGATTCCCGGCAACGGAAATTTTATACTTTTTGTCAAACTAGTTGGGTAGCGGGATTAATTAAGGATCCAGTGAGCCATCACACGGCACTATTCATTTTTGGATTTCTAAAATATCTTTAACCTTAAATCTTTTTTATTTATATTTAAAATAATTTATTTTATATTTTTATATTTCATATGATTAACATTATTTTATTAAATAATATTTATTTATAATTGTTATAAATATTAAATAAAATCATAATTATTAATTTTGATTCCATTTTAATTATAAAATAGTATGTCAAAATTTTAAATATTATAAATAATATTTAAAATATATAAAATAATTAATTAGTATACTAAAACAATATTTTAATATATATTTTTTTTCATTTTCACCAGTATTTTATTATTTATTGATTTTAATTTTATTGTTACAATAATTAATTTTATCATTATCTCTATTTTCATTCTCATTAAAATCAATTCCACAGTTCATCAAATCGACCTTTAAACCGTCTCAAATCATCATACTTATAAATGTTTAACATAAATAATAAAAAAATGATAATAACATTGTCAACTCAACTCCTATATAGGCTTAAGCTAAGCTTTCTCTTTGTTATCTTATGATCTACTCTACAACTAGTATTATTTTCATTTTTGTTATTTTTAGTAATCCCATGGAGATGGAATGGAAGACTGCTTCTCCTCTAGATTCCTCTAGGGGTTGACTTAATGACTTCCAATTTCCAAATAATCTTCTTCTTTAAAACACTAACACTGACTTGATCATGTCAAATACTTACTTACATACACGTTTTTACTCTTCATCTCCAAAATCAACATTTACTGCATATTGGGTTACCATTTTTTTCATCCAAGGTTTACAAATTGCTTTCGACCTTTATGCTTTGGCTTCTGGCTTCAATTTTTTTTTTTTTTTGACATGGGAGAACTAACAGAGAGAATTATGGCGAATTTAACCAGGTAAAGATTTGGAAAGTAAAAAAATATTAAAAAAGAAGGGTGTGGAGGGAGGTACCAGCAGGGAATCACGTGGAACAAGGGCTGGGCCCGGCGGCGTCAGTCAAACTCAATGAAAACCTTACCAATCCAACTATAAACCCCTCTCTCTCTCTCTCTCTCTTACTCTCTTTCAGAATCTTACAACCATCACCTTCACTATAAAAAAAATCCTTCCTTTTTTTGTTCTGGGTTTATTTCCCTTTTAATTATGAATCCATAGATAGAGTAGAGGGAGAGGCCTTGATTTTATAAGCTCAGAAGAAGGAATATTAAAAACTAATAAAAAAATGGTTCTTTTTTTTAGTTAAAATTTTTGAGCAAAAAAAAAAGAGGTAAGAAAATGTCCGTTGCGGAGCTGAAAGAGAGGCACGCGGCGGTGACGGAGACAGTGAACACCCTAAGAGAGCGATTGAGGGAGAGACGCCAGCATTTGCTCGACACTGATGGTGACAATTTTCAATCTTTTTTTTATTACAGTTTTTATTTTTGGGAATTTTGAAAATTTGTTTCTGAGATCTATTTGGGTTTTTGGGTAAATTATGGGTAGTCGCCGGATATGCAATATCGCAAGGGAGGAGTCCAGTTACTTTTGGCCCTACGGATCTGGTTTGTTGTAGGACCTTGCAAGGTCACACTGGCAAGGTATTCTTCTTCTTCTTATTCTTCTTCTTCTCAGCTTTTAATAACAATTTTTTATTTGATGATTTTTATCAGGAAGTGAAATTTGCTAACTAATTTAAAATTGAATTGCTTTGGAACATGGGTGGCAAAAATTTCTAACAGGGTGCACAGTTCCTTGTTTTTCTTTCTTGCAAATTTCTTTACTACATAATTTGGAGATGAACAGATTTCATATTTTGTTTTTTGGCACCCCGAGCATTTAAGTAGTTTTCGGAATCATATGATGTTTCTAAGTTTATGTGTCTGTCTGTCCCAACTCCGAAGAGAGCGAATGAGTCATGTTTGAGCACTTGCATGTGTATTTTCTTCCAGGAACAAGGAATGCTTCTTGCTATGTAGATAACTGATAACAAAAGAAATGCTGCTTTGTGGGCAGAAAAATGGTGGCTTGGGAAGTGAGACCCTCTGAAGCAAAAAAATTTCCCCTCGTTATTTGCTGAAATTGGAACAAAGCAACTTCTAAATTAAAGCAAATCAGCATTTTGATTGTTTTGACAAATATGCAACCCCTTTATTACTGCAGAATGATGCAGAAAATCAACTTAAATTTCATTCAATTGTAGATCACTTGTCATACTACTGACTATAGATGGATGTGCTGTATTGGAATTTAATTTCTAAGAAATATGCAGGTATACTCATTGGATTGGACTCCAGAAAAAAATCGAATTGTCAGCGCCTCTCAGGATGGGCGCTTAATTGTGTGGAACGCTCTAACAAGCCAGAAAACTCATGCCATAAAGCTGCCTTGTGCATGGGTTATGACATGTGCTTTTTCTCCAACGGGTCAATCAGTTGCCTGTGGTGGTCTTGATAGTATGTGTTCTATTTTCAACTTGAATTCACCAACTGACAGGGATGGAAATCTACCAGTATCAATAACCCTTAGTGGGCATAAGGGATATGTTTCCTGTTGTCAGTATGTTCCAGATGAAGACATTCACATTATTACCAGTTCTGGTGATCAGACATGTGTTCTATGGGATATTACGACAGGCCTCAGAACTTCTGTTTTCGGGGGAGAATTTCAATCTGGACATACCGCTGATGTGCTGAGGTATTTTAGTTTTTTTTTTTTCTTTTTATGTTGGCTCAACTTATATATTGTATCAGCCTTTTTTAATAAAAACTGTTCCAATGACAATTCTTTTTCTGGTATCTTTTCAAGATCATGCCAAATGTTTATCTAGAAGTTGAAAAAAAAAACAGTGGCCTTTGTGAATCGATCACAAGGGAAGTTGGTTTTGGTCTAGTTGGATTACCAACTGAGTCAGTGATTCGCAATTGGGGTGTGTTCAATAATTTTTATGAAGTGGCCTGGGTATGAATTTGAATTAGAAAAGTTTCCATTAATATATTGGTTGGTATACTTGTTAATTGCCGGTTGTAACCTTGAGGAAGCCTGAACCTACTTTCTGTATATGAAATTGCATCTGATTGATTTATTCTACTTTTATTAGTCATATGATGGACCCTATGACCAATGATGTTCATGTTTACAAGAAGTGTATAGAAACTTCTTATGAAGATAATAAGTTTGTTTTACAATGTTACTTTTTTTCATTCTTTCAGTGTCTCAATTAATGGATCAAACTCAAGAATGTTTATTTCTGGTTCGTGTGATGCAACTGCCCGACTGTGGGATACTCGCGTTGCAAGTCGAGCAGTGCGTACATTTCATGGTCATGAGGGTGATGTTAACTCTGTGAAGTTCTTTCCAGATGGCAATAGGTTTGGAACTGGATCAGATGATGGAAATTGCAGGTTGTTTGACATCAGAACTGGTCACCAGTTGCAAGTATACTATCAGCAACGCAGTGATAATGAGGTTCCACATGTGACCTCGATTGCATTCTCCATATCTGGAAGACTCCTCTTTGCTGGATACTCAAATGGAGATTGCTATGTATGGGACACTTTATTGTCTAAGGTACATAACTCAACTGCCAACACCCCTCCCACCGGTCCTTTTTTCCCCCTCTTCTTCTTCATCTTTCCAGCCCTCTGACTCAAGAACCTGAATTATTTCTTAAATCTTCGGAAAGATATTTTCCCCATGAAGATTCAATTCTTTCTTGAACCTTGTGATGTTTTCTTTTAGTTGAAACTGGTTGGCATAGCCTGCAAATGGTTTTGCTTTGTTGACATAGATGCTTCATAAATGCTTTAATAGCTGAAATCATCAAGAGTTTTATTGAGTTCCCCTCCGTTGTTTAGGTCAAGTATGGTGTGTACGGAAATACATTATGTGAAGTGTGAAATGTAGCGAGTTATAGATGTTAATTTACGAAGACCTTTAGTTGCCTGAGGCTGTCTTTTACTTTTAGCCCTAATATTTGAGCTTGGGAACCCTGCACCTCCAACCATTTTTGTTCTCCCATTCTTTTGACTATTTTCAATTAAGCATGAGCTCAAATGAATTATAGCTGATTCCACTTTGGCATATGGTAGGCAGTGGTTCTAATTACCTACTCTATTGGCAGGTCGTTTTGAACTTAGGATCTGTCCAGACCTCGCATGAGGGCCGGATTACCTGTTTGGGTTTGTCAGCCGATGGTAGTGCCTTATGTACAGGAAGTTGGGATACAAATCTTAAGGTTAGTCTGTGTTGTCATTTTATCGAATGTATTTGCAACTTGTAAAAATGAAAACCAACCCTGCCTACTTGTTTTCTTCTGTTCTTTTTAAAAAAAAAAAAAAAATTCTTTAACTGAAGCTAGTATGTATTGATACTAATGGAAAAAATGAAAATTCAGAATTTCTGCTGAATGTGATATCATTCTTGACATGGCAGATTTGGGCATTTGGAGGGCATAGGAGGGTGATTTGAGTGCTAAGACAGGAAACCATTTCATCTCTCAGGCCCATTCGTCCCAATGCAGTCCTTTCCTGCATTATCCTACCTGGAAGATTCATTTGTATTTCAATCATGTTCGTGGTTTGGGGAAAACCCTAATCATGTACTGTTGCTTGAAACTTTCATGTGGAGAAGCCAATTTGATTAGTGGGTAAAGAAAGATAAAAGGTAGCATTGCTTGAGAACTTGTATTGGCAGAAAGGTTCATTTGCATTTTGTTAGCTTTGCCTGATTGTGATAAATTTCTTCTTTTTTTTCCATAAGTAATAACTAATTGTATCCTGAGTGCTGCTACCAACTAAATTGTCTTTGGTTTCCTTTCCCCAATTAGTTCAACATTTGTGTTTATAGTATGTCAATACTTCTGAGCTGTCAGATTATTATAGCTCAATGCCTTTGAAGTAAATTTTCTGCTTTGATGTCTATCCTTAAGTCTAGGTTTTTACTCGGGATAATATATATATATATATATTATTTTAATCTCCACAGCGCAATGTCTGAAAATCCTAACGAAACTCTTGCAAAACCCTTTTCAAGAAAGGGGGGCACTTTACTACCTATCATCCATGGTCTATTTGTTCAGACTCTTAGGTTATGCTTGGTAGAGAGGTTATGCTTGGTAGAGTGGAAAAGTGGAAGGATAAAAAGAGGAGTGTGAAAAAATAAAAATAAAATGAATTTTGAGTGTTGTGCTTGGTAGAGTGAAAAAGTAGAAGGATAAAAAAAGAAGTGAATAAATAAAAATAAAAATAAAAATGAATTTTGAGTGTGTTTGATATGAAAGAATAGTGAGAGAAAATAAAATAGGAAAGATTATCATTTTTCACATAACAAAAATAAATCACTTCAAATTGAAAAGAATAAAAAAAAATGAAAGTGTTGTGAGTTAATTTACAATGATTATAATGTTAAAATAATATATTTTTTTTTCATTTTTTAACTCTATCAAACAATGCATAGTTCATCTTTTTTATTAAACACACCAATAAAAATATATATATATATTTCATCTTCACTTTTCTCCTTCAATTTTTTATTTTTCCACCCTACCAAGCAAAACCTTAAAGAACCGATTAAGAACAGCTCTTTAATAGATCAGGATTAGGGATTGAAATAATCAGTTTTGGTTTTGGTTTTGTACAATCCAATTGCATCTACATTGGGTTCGGGACAATTATTTGTGGGAAAACTTTAGCTATATAGGAAGTTCACTTTAATCATAACTCTGAAGTCAAAAACATTATATTGGCATATAAATAAGGGCTCGTTCAAATTTGGCATAATATTAATGCTGACTACACTACATACAAAATTATCAAACGTTCCTTTTATGACAAGAAAAAGCAACCGCACCTCAATTCATGATGGATCCTATGCTTAATCCCACGTAAGAAATAAAAAACAAGAGAATAAAGGGCATTGCAATTCTTTCTACAAGCTTATCTGGTTTTTGCAGCCGCTTCCAATATCATATAAAACCACAATATATATATATATATATATATATATATATATATATATATTGGATTAGAGGCAAAAAAAGAAGAAGAAAAAAACAACTGACAACCTAACCACTAGCTACAATCTCATGAATGGCATCACTAACAGCTTCATCTTCAGATCTAACAGCAAGTTTCATTGCCACATCCTTCGGACCGTCAATTCCAAATTGCAACCGTACAAGCACCTTGACATTGCCTATGTATACTCCAGATAGAAGGCAAGTGTGTGATCTTGAATTGTTAGGGACAACCTCTGTGCCCTGGACACCACCAAAAAAGATGATCCAATTACAGTGGAATTGAGGTGCAAAAAGAAAATTACAAGATGGTACTTGACAGTCTAATGTAAGGCAGTTATGATTAAGGGTAAACTGCATAATATCCATAGCAACAGCATAGAGCAAAACAAAGGAAAAACACTGTGCACTTACCTCACAGGGTTGCATGCCAAAAAGATTTATAACAGCATTAACAGCTTCAGCCAGGCTATCCCTTGGGCCAAGGCCATATTCATCTACACGCTCACAATCTGCACCCATGCTTTCCCATGCATTCCTGAAATTAGAGACACCCACCTTCAACATGTAATCAGCTGCAACAACTTCAAGTTCCTCCAGTTGATACTCATCCTCAACTCCATCATCCTCGGCCTCACCAGTACTTAGATCAACCTAGCAGAAACAATGCAAGCATGAGATGGGAAAACCACCAAAAATGTCCAGTTCATTATGGAAAACATACTCTCTGTAGCGTATTTATGGAATTTAAAACTCCCTCAATTCATGCCAAAAGTAAGGAGAGGGAGGAGGGTAAATGAGATTTCTTCAACAAACATGTTATCATCCAGAACCAATTTAAACTTGATGCGTGGTCTTCACAAATGTATTATCATTCAGAACCAATTTAAACCTGATGTCTGGCCGTTGCACATTCAAATAATGGAGCATTATAAAAAGCCACAGATTCTGCCAGAGCAAAAAAGGGAAGAAGCCATACCTCTTTTACGATGAACCTCAGCATATTTGAAAACTTTCCAACAGCTGGGACCCCCTCTGGCTTCTCAAATGCTACAAAGGTCTGTCCAGGTGAATCATATGGAAGTGATTTTAAAGACTTTGAAGCTACTTCAGCAAATTCCTCAGCCTCTGAAGCATCCACAATAACAGTGACCTGGTAACAGGCAAATTAAGTTATCACGATATTCTATCACAGGTTTTAAGTAATTTATAGATGCTTTGTGTAACTTGATCAGTACATTCTCCAATAATTGTTCTGGAATGGTATTGGTGCAGTTGTACTGAAACACAACATGACCATCAAAAATATGTTTGACAACATTAACTGCATATTCTGTTTCTGCTTCTGTCAGCTCCACAGGTGCAGAGGACTGGCCAATAAAATTTGGAAACAAGGCATTAGTAAGTTCAAAATCGGAATAATGTCTAAATCATTATATACATGGAACACACAAGGTAAAGTCAATGAAAGTACCTTGAAAAGCTTGCCAAAGTTTGCAAACTCGGGAATTGATGAAAGCTGCTTCTCATAAGCATCAACAGTTGATGGAGGGCCAGCAGAAGGAGCACCAAGACCAGTTGGCTTTTTACCTGGAGCTTTCTTCTCAGCAAGTGGCTGAGTCTTGACCTCCTTTGGCACAGAATTAATGTCAAAAGACTCTTCTGATGGCTCCTGTACCCAAATTAAACACATGAGATCATGACCTAAAAAGCAGAAAAAGTGTAACAGAAATTTAGAAACTTACATAATTCTTCAAGCTGTTCTCCAAGTTAACCAGAGGGATATCTAGTGAACCAAAGAGAAACTCCTTCACATCTTCACCAGTTTGAACAACTG
This sequence comes from Fremontodendron californicum, assembly GCA_030761205.1. Lineage (NCBI taxonomy): Eukaryota > Viridiplantae > Streptophyta > Magnoliopsida > Malvales > Malvaceae > Fremontodendron > Fremontodendron californicum. The sequence goes on along the minus strand of JAULJL010000002.1, from coordinate 40,255,016 downwards.
CACCATCGCCACCAAGTGTATTAAGATAGAGTGTAGCCCTGTCACGAACCTATAACAAAAGATTTAAAAGTCCTTAAATTATTGGAATATTTAGACAAAAAAAGCATATTTGAGTTCCCAGAGCTTGAATTAAGAATGCAACAAACATGAATAACAAATGAACGGACAATAATAAACGCATAAGCATACAATCGTACAAATATGACATTTTACATGATAGACTGACCTCATCATCATTGTCAAAGAGACAGCGTCTTAAGAGTACAAATATGCGGGGCTGCGAAAGATAGCAAGATTTTCCAGCTTAAATAGGTGAGGAATGAGTCACACGTTGAGAATACTTCAGAAAAATGAAAGAGAATAATTAAGATTTCATACCTTCAATGCATCAACCATAGCACCGAATTTTGCTAGGGTGCTCACTGCACCAGCCCGGACAGTTGCATTCTCAAGATGCACACGGTTGTAAATGTACCGTATATATTTGTTTGGATCTGAGGTTTTGGGGCCTTCAATCCCCAGAAAATGAAGTATCTATAATACAATGTTGAGACAAATTTAATAGAAGTCAAAGATGGGAGAAAAAAAAGGAAAAAAGCAAAAAGAGCACGAAAGATAAGACGAAAATGCTACCTGTGTGGAAAGATATGTGAATTCACAATCTTCAATGAACTCGCACAGATGAAGCAATCCAGTCTCCTTTGCTTCAGGGATATCTCTGATTAGAATTACAATTGAATCTACAATGGCCTTTTTGTACTCAAATCCACCTTCTTCCCTTAGAATATTGCTTAAGAAATTCATCCTGAAGATAACAATGGATAAAAAATGCTTTTAAGGCACTAGAAAAGACGCATTTGCTGAATCCTACTGACCAATAATGCAAAGCCAAGTATCCCTTACAAAGATCTGTGCTTCAATGGAAACTTTAAGCATAGTGATCTTATGGCTTCCACAACCACAATTTTGAATTCATCAGCAATATCAGACATAAAATTAGTTATCTGCTTCATCAGGCGATCCACACTCGACTCATTTCCAGTCTTGAGAAGGGTAGTGATTGCAAGTGTGGCAATGCTTCTATTTTGGTCAGAAATTAAACTCTCCATGTCAATATTGCAGTTAGTGACAGCCATGGGATGAGTCATTGCAACCTGAAAAGAAATTAAGTCACACCGTCAGCAATTAGAATGCAAAGAAAAGTACATGCATCTGAATTAGAAAGAAACAATAATCATTTATGATTGAAAAGTAATTATATGTTTGCTAAACAATATAGTAACAGAACTTTCAACAAGCTCCATAAGCGTGTTTGAACTTCTGAAATTTGCAGAAGAAACTACCCTAGCCCCTCTCACTAAAGTACTTGGCTTTCATTTTCCTTGAACCAACAACATATATATATATATATGCATATATATATATATATATATATATATATGTATATAATAGCATGATATATTACTTAGCAAAGGAAAATAAATCAACCTTGTTCAAAGTACGAACTGCAGCAAATCTCAGCACTGGCTTAGAAGAGCTTAAAAAGAGCTGAAGAACTGTAATTGCTGGTGTCATTTCTCGGCTTGTCACACCATTGAGCTCTGTGATTGCTCTAGCAGCCTCAAAAATCACCATCTCAGCCTTATGGCGCAGACAGCCCTCAAGAAAATCATAAAAAGGGCGATCCCCTGTTTGAGTGTTATTGGCTGACTCACGAATAACCTGCATATTCACCAATTACTTCACAATGTTATGAATAAAACGGTTAGCAGAAGGGCAAAGATATTTAGAGATAGTGTGTACCTGACTAGTATAACGTATCAATAGGCATTGGGCTAAAGGTGAGCGGACACTTCCCCTAGTCAAACTGCTAACCAGCTTATTAACAGCTAGTCGATCGTTTTGCCGTATCTGCAAGTATGAAATCACATACATTCGTCATAGTTGTGACCCAATTTTAAACTGGAAAGATCAATTTAATGATCATCACCCCAAATCCAACCATGCATACACACAGACATGCAAGCATGCAAAAGTACTATGGAGTTATACTGCATGAAATTACTGTAATTTCCTTTATTACATACATTTTAGCTACCACTTGCTGCAAATAAATCTATAAGTACTCTTCTAACTAGGATAACGAACCAAGCATGCTATGTGTTAAAATCCAGTAAACGAAACCCACAAGCTGCTAAAATTAGTAGAAGAAAAGAAAAAACTTGACAAGCTATGTGCCACAACCTATTTTCAAGGAATCATAGACACGAGACTTAACTCGGTTAACAGGTTAGGCTTGAATCGAGCTACTGAGTTCAACTACTAAATAAAACCCAAAAGTTTCCGAACAAGGAATGTAAAATACCTGGTGAAGCAATGCCAGAGCATGAAACTGAACAAGGGCTGCTCTTGATTGAACAGCTTCTTGAACCTCATTACTCCATCTTTTCACAATCTCAGGGTTTGTCTGCCAAAATATTTATGACATATTAACAAGTCATTAGAGTTTTGATAATTAATAATTTAAAAATATATTAAAAAAAAACAACCCTAACAAAAAAGCATTACCTGCAGTAAGTGGATACCACTGACTAAGGCTGCACTTGCAACAACTGGATTTTTGTCAACAATTGCTTGTTTCAAGTATCTCTCTATCTGGGTTAGAAGAGTTCCATCTGTTATCCGACAAAGCACACGAATAGCATTTGCTCGATACATATCAGTCTTGCTAGTCATGTCCTTCATAAGAGAGCTTGTGACAATAATAACCTATTGTCAACAAGAATAAGGATTAATTAGCATCTAAATTTTCAGACATTGTGCACACAAACAAAAAAGTTATTTAACGAGCATGGAAAATTCAAGATATATAACCTCATCTGCTGATGGAGATATCTCCTTTATCATCACATAGACCATTCTCCTCAAGCCTATATCCCTAGATTGGAAGAGCTTTGTCACAGAAAAGAAAACTTCTGTGGCTTCAACCTATCCATATAACACCAGAAAATAGTCATTCAACAAGGGAAATTTTCATCACAAGACAGCACATGTCCTTCAATATACATACTTACTACAGTAGAAATCCATTCAACAGAGGTCAATTATAATTTAACAAACTGAAAAAGAAAAGAAAATTGGATCTAATCCTTTCTGGCACAATTAAAAAGAAAAACTGACCTTAGTGAATGTTTCTCCTTGGTTCAGTAGATAAAGAAGCTTTGTGATAACCTACATAAAGAATTTATAAACAAATATTCACTATAAAAATGAAACACACACACACAAGCACACACAAAATAGAAAATCAAGATTGCTTAAAAAGCAGAAACCTGAGAGCATCTTCGAGGATCAAGCTGAGGGTCATTGAAAACCCTAGCTTCTTGAAGAACCGCACCCTTCTCAATCCCCAAAAACGGAGAGTAGTCCGCTGTTTAACAAACGAAATTACAAAATTAACAATAAAAAAACCTTCTTCGAACACCTAAAAAGCTATAAGAACTCAACAACACTACAAACAGAACTCCATGCTAATATATACATATAGTCTCGAGATCCACACCTCCATATAAATCAAATAAAATTAAACGCATCCATTGAAACTAACAAGCTAGATTGCCCTTTCAGGAACAGAAAATCTAGTGGAGCAAGAGGATAGATCAGATTAACTAGAAGCAAATGAAATTCCACTAAAACTAAATCGTAATCCCTCGAAATTAGATCTATAAATCACGCAATGCATCTATAAATCAATCCAAATGAATCAAAACCGCACAGATCTAGAAGCTCAAACCCAATATTTACGATTAAGAAAACACGAAATGAACAATCAAATCCGAATAAAATAAAATAAAAAGAAAGAAAGAGAAAAGAGTGAAAAAAAAATGGACTGAAGGAATCGAAGGAAATGAGAATTGAATTTACCTTCATCGTCGCGATCGTCGTCCTTCTTCACCAACGGCTGTGCCATCGCTAATTGACACTTTAAATGAGATCTAAGGCGAGCTATATAACTTCTCTTCGGTTTTATATTTGCGGGCGAGTGAGTTTTTCACTCTTTATCTCGTCTTCTCTCTCCTGTGCTCTTTAACGCATTGATTTTTCAAGACCGGGGGCTCAGAAGTTAGAACTTAAGAAAGGCGAATTTAGAAAAAGGGCGGAGATCTGGTAATATTTGCAATCACTATTGATATTTTTGAGTAATAGAAATGAGCCACGTCAATGAAATTAGTGGGAATTGAATTACAGAAGTACCCCTGGGTATTATATCTGATTTCTTAAATCGGAAGGTGAGCGTTTAAATGGGATTCTAAAAATATAAATATAATCAAAATTATATATAAATATGACAATTTACATATAAACATGATAAATTACATATAAATATGACAAATTATATATAACAAATTACATATAAACATGACAAATTACATATAAATATAAATATAAATATGAAAAATTACATATAAACATTACAAATTACATATAAAGATAAATTATAAATTACATATAAATATGATAAATTACATATAAATATGAAAAATTACAAATTACATATAAACATGACAATTAACATATAAATATGATAAATTACATATAAACATGACAAAATTACATATAAAGATGACAAATTACATATAACATGATAAAATGATAAATTACATATAAAGATGATAAATTACATATTAACATGACAAATTACATATAAACATAACAAATTACATATAAACATGACAAAATGATAAATTACATATAAACATTACAAATTACATATAAAACATGACAAACATGACAAATTACATATAAATATGACAAATTACATATAAACATGACAAATTACATATAAACATGACAAATTACATATAAATATGACAAAATTACAAATTACATATAAACATGAAAAATTACATATAAACATGACAAACATGAGAAATTACATATAAAGATGACAAATTATATATAAAAATGACAAATTACATATAAACATGACTAAATAAAAGTAGGGACCTTGCAAAAAAAATGACTTGAATACAGTCACAAACTCAAAGATTTTCCAATTAGCAGCCACTTTTATGGCTTCAATCCACTCAATTACACTTGTTAGACTTTTACCACAAAATCAATTGGAAGATGAAAATTATCGCCTTTTCTTTTAAATGAATATTACAATAAAGTATTCAAACGCTTCACCTAACATAAAAAGTAACTAATACTAAAATTCTTTTTACTTGCAGGATAAGCCAATGGATCAAAATGATACACAACCCAATGCAAGTTTAGAATTTTATCCTTTTTTATCCCCACTTTCCAATCTCAACATCCAAACAGAATTAACAAAGCAATGAATCAAGAAACAACTACACCTTAATCATAAATCTTTTGAAATCTAATTTGCTAATACTACAATAATTTACTAATAATAAATAAAATTTACATTTTTGCATCTAATTAACGAATACATTTACGAAAATAACTAAAAACTAAATAAAAGGGCGATATACCTCAGGGTCCATGTGAGGGAAGAGGACTTGGAGGTGATCGAGGGAGACGGTGATGGAGAGAAACGAACAGATGAAGGAGATGACGGCAAACAGCGTCGGAGCTTCTTAGAGATAGAAGTCGCCAAACAAACAATACAGATATCGATTTGCATGTGATATGAGAGAGATTCAACAAATGTAAAGGATTTGACGAGAGAAACTTACCGATTTTGAAAAGAGAGATTTATCGAGGATTTTCAATTAAGAAAAGACCAAACCCTAAAACAAAAAAAATCAATAACTTAGGATTTTCAATTAAGCCCTAAAGTAATAGTTCTGATTTAAATACAAAATAAACAAAGAGCTAAAAAAAAAATGAAAAAAAAAAAATCAACATGAAGAGTGACAAACTTGGGCTGAAATAGGGTAGATGAAAGGTTGACAGTTTTTTCCAATTTGGGTTTGGGTTTTTCAGATGAAGACACTCCTTTGTGAGGAGGATGGTGCTGATGGAGGGCTGGGGGTTTTCAACCTTGGGGTTTCAAGATTTCGGAGGGAGAAGGAGATGGTTTCAATTTTTTGGGTTTTAAGATTTTAGAGGAAAAAAAATCAAGGTTTGGGTGTTTTGAAACCGATTTAATTCAAAGGGATAAGCGGGGTATAAAATTTTGGGGTTTGATACTTTTGATAGGGAGGACTTAGGGTTTCGGTGGTATGGGATGATGGAAGGGGAGGTGGTTGAGGGGTTTCAGGTTACAGATGGTGATGCTTTCTTAGGGAGAAGCGGGGAACAAAATTTTGGGGTTTGATTCTATTGACAAGGAAGCTTTTGGGGTTTCGATGGTTTGAGAGGATGAATGGGTGTGGCTGAGGGGTTTCGACTTTCAAACAGCGATGCTTTCAGATTTTGGGGTTTATTTTTTGAGAGGGAAAAATCAGGATTTGGGTATTTTGGGACCTGGTAAACCTGTTGCTGCACTTCTTTTTTTCTTTTTTGGTTTCAACGGTTCAGATTAGATATTTTTCATCTATCGGCCACAATTTCTCGAAGCTTATTTGAAGCCTAGAGACTTTTCTTAGAAATTTCGGTTTAAATGATTGGAATGCTGCCATCACATCTTTTAATTTTAAGTATGGTATTTTTTTTTTCAATTTCAATATTGAAAATGTCTCCCATTTAATGGGATTAGGCTCTATGAAGATTGGAGCACTAATAAAATTTAAAACATAAATTATCATATCTATTATTAATAAAAAATTTAATTTTATAAGCCGAATTAACAAGATAATGATATATGAAAAACAAACTCTATTTAAAATTTATTTCATAAAAAATATCAAACTTGTAAAATTATATATTGCAAGAAAATATTTCTTAAATTTTTTATTATCTTTTTATGAAATTACATTATTACAAATAAAAAGTACAAGTACAATCACAATTAAATAGTATTATATTTATATATAAATTAAATGAAATGATAATTGAAGAAATCTAACATTTAAATTGATCAAATTTTTACATAATGAAACTTGAACTTAATATTTTAAGGTTCTATGATTTTTTTTCCTCGACAATAAAATAAGGTCTCATCGACCAAATTCTCTATTGTTTTTAGATTTAAATGAACAGGAAAATAAGAGTAGTTTTTTAATTTTTAAATTCAACTTAAAATATGATTATATAATCAATAATATATTTAATAAAATAAATATTCAATTACTTAAAACTTAAAGTATTCAATTCAAGCGAACTAAAAAAAAAAACTGTTATGGGTGAATATTCGGTCGGTTCGATTTTAAAAATTTGAAAATCGATTAAACTGAATAAACTTATAATCGACCGACAAAAAATCTTAAAAACGAAAAAATCGAAATCTACTTAAGTCGGTCGGTTCGATTGATTTAATCGGTTTTAATTATTTAACAAATAAATTATATATTATATATTGTATATTGTATATTACATATTATATAATATAAATGATATATTATATAATTTTAAATTATTATATAAATATATTTTATATTAAATATAAAATATAATTAAAAATAAATGTATAATTAAAAGGATCAGTTAGTTTGATTTATTCGATTATCAATTTTAAAATCTGATAACCTACTGAACTAACCGAATAAACTATTTTTCATAACCGATTAATTTCAAAATCGAATAAATCAAATCAAATTTAATCAATTAGATCGATTAAATCGATTCAAACCAATTAATGCTCACGGATAAGGACTCTTACCTACACAAACCTACTACATGAAATGAAAAACAAATTACTTTTTGAAAGGTATTTTGAGAAAATTAAAATTTTGTTATCGGATGAAAAGAGTTGATGTGATGGAAAAAAACATTATGCTTTTCTTTATTATTTTTGTGTATATTATTTGTATGTATAAGCTTTCCAGAATTAAAATATCAACAATAATCTATATTACTTATAAAGTGTGATCATAATTAGTATAACGAGTCAAATAATATCAATTTATTTTTTAAAAAAATAAAAAAATTATAATATTAAAAAATTAAAAATATTCATGTCTTGTAATTTTTATATAATATAATATATATTAAAAAAGATTTATCTATTTGTTTCTTAAAAACTATCCAACCCTCTTTGAAAAATTAATAAAAAATCGTATTGGAGATTAAATCGATGAGGTCTCCGGATCACCGGTTGAATCGGATTGTTCAATTAAAAAATAATATAAATATTAAATATATGATTTTTAAATAAGTATTAAATATAGTAATTAGTTAATAAAAATATGTATTTGGCTTAACGGTATGGTATTTAATATATGACTAAGACGTTAAAAGTTCAAATCTTATCACTTACAAAAAAATATAATAAAAAAAAGCAATTTTTTACGGATTTAATTTGATTTTTTGCTGGTTTATTATCGGTTGAACCGATTTTCTACTGATTCACTGGACTTCTGGTTCTTTCATATGTGTCGGACCGAGTAGATCATCGGTTCCTAATTGAAACGGTCTGACCAATCGATCCGATTTTTTCAATACTGCTATTCTTTTAAAACATCTTCTTTTCACATAAAAGTTTTTCTATCCATATAATGAGTGTGCATATTTCTAATTACACTTTATATGATTTTTATAACCTAACATGCAATTAAAAAATAAATATATATTAATAAAAAATCATAACGTGCTTAAATTTAATTATGAAATTAATTGCACTTGATCTAATTCCATATATAACGAGAAACTAAAGATTACGGAGGAGATAAAAGGAATTTAAAAGAAGCTCTTTAAAGTTAAACCTCCAAGACGGTATATATATATATTATATATATATATATATATATATATATAAAAGCAAGCACCAATATTCAAAACACATATGCATGAATAACTACGTTCAACCATCATGTATCGCTATAAAAGAAAAATAAAAGCGTTTGTCAACATCCCCCTCTCATAACTAAGGGCATTGCCTAGTTTGGTATGGCTCAAAAATGTGAATCTCTTGAAAAACCATAGTATGCATCTCTGTCACATTTTAATAAGGGGAAATTGAAGAAAATAGGATTGGTGATGGTAACTTCAAGTTTTCGAAAATGTTTGAATTTTCAATAAAGGGATTGGTTTTGATCCCTTATGTATTTATTCTTGATGAATTTGGAGTTTACTTAAAGTTGCCTCCGAGTTATAGTCCCACTTGAGTCACTGCTAGAGGAAGAAGGATTGAGCCCGTACTCACTAGTGTTACCAAAGTTGCTGCTTCCATATTCTTGATTGTCCAATGCCAATTTTCTGAACTTTTTCATGTCTGCACTATATGAACTAGAATTATAGTCATTGATGCCACTCATCGAGCTAAACCTTGAACTTTGGCTAGGTATCATAGCCTCATTTAAGTCATCCAATGGAACATCATCCTCCAGTGCACGCACTATCTGTTTCAGACATGAATATATATATATATATATATATATATATATAAATTGATCAATATCTATCCTAGGTTAGAATTTTGTGAAGCATTTTAAATCTCCAATTTTCACCCTCATCTCAGCCTCTCCCAAGAATATAAATCTACAAAGTGAGTATTTACATGTTGTAGGTAAATAAGACCAGAGAACTATTTGATAATTTATCATTGAAGAAGCAGTACTTCTATATAAAGTATTAGGTAGTAAATCCTATTCAAGGGAAATAAGGTGCTTAAACATGTAATCTTTTGATTCACTTCCAAAAACTTGAAAATTAACAAAATATAGTTTGGACCATAATTGTGCTTGAAAAAGTTTTTCCTAACAAGAACATAAATCTAAAACATTTAGGATTCATACCTGTCGCATTTTAGGTCGTCTTCTAGCAGAATGTCTAACACATGCAGCAGCACATGCAACCATGCGTGCCATCTCATGGTGGACAAAATTGTTTTCCAGGCGCGGGTCCACCAATTTACTAAAGTTTCCGTCCTCCATTGCACTTGCGCATAAGGGTCTAGCCTGTTAATGCATATATAATTGAAATTAATTCTCACTATCAGCATCTGGTGTATCAAGATATTAAGCTTTATATATATTAAAAAAGAGACATTTCGCACCCAATCTACTAAGCTCTCGTCCATATCTGAGGTCAGGTTCAAAGGTCTACGTCCAGTTATCAATTCCAAGAGCACAACACCAAAGGAGAAAACATCAGATTTATCTGTCAACTTGCCGCTTGATGCATATTCAGGAGCTAAGTAACTGCATTTGTTGATTAATAAGGAAACACATCAAAATTATTCTAATAAAATGTTACTAAAAGCTTGTGGATTCAAAGAAATGAACCGATTTTTCTTACCCAAATGTTCCCATGACACGAGTTGAGACATGGGTATTGTTATCTTGAGTAAGTTTAGCCAACCCGAAATCTGCCACCTGCAGGTTCGCAATTCAATATATATATTTTGAATAAGCTGAAACAAACAAGATCAATCAAATCAATTTTTTTCAAGGTTATAACATATACCTTGGCTTCAAAACTGAAATCAAGTAGGATGTTTGCAGATTTGATGTCTCTGTGAATGATGCGAGGGTGGCCTGAGTTTCCTTAAATGGATTAGAAGAGAAAAGGAAGGAATGCCAAATAGAGAGTTTACTAATGTTATATATAAATTTATACTTACAATCTTCATGCAAGTATGCAAGACCTTTAGCTGCTCCCAATGCAATTTTGAGCCTAGTAGACCAGTCCATGGGGCCTTTATCTGAAATCAAACAATGATAGCATAAAACACGAACACTTACAACTCTAGCTTATATAATGTAAGCTTGACTCATCTCTAATCTATCAAAGAATCTTATTTTAAAGGTCATCTTAACAGAATCACATAATCCATTAGGTGAGTAAGTGATGTTGCCAAAAAGTATAATATTATAATTATCCTGTTGCATACCATGAAGGTGGAATTCAAGTGTTTTATTAGGCACGAATTCATAGACCAACATCTTTTTATCTCCTGCCATGGTATACCCAACCAGAGTCACGAGGTGGCGATGATGGACGCGACTAATAATATCAACTTCAGCTTGAAATTCACGTTGACCCTGTCCGCTACCAGATTTGAGACTCTTAACAGCTACTTCTTTGCCATTGGGCAAAACTCCTTTGTGGACAAACCCAAACCCACCTTGACCCAACAAGTTAGCTTGAGAGAACCCATAAGTTGCCATTGCTAGCTCTTCATAGGTGAAAGAGCTTTGGTTGAGCCCTAAAGGCGATGGATATGTGGGTGGCAAAGTTTGACTCATTTCACTAGAAGATGGTGTTTGCTCTTGTGGTGATGGTGTTTGTGGTGGCCATCCTCCACGACCTGCATTTCCGCCAGGAGGCGGTGGTAAATTAATGACAAGGTGATCATTAACTTGATACCCATTGTTCATTTGTCCTACTTGGGCTAGGCTCGAGGCATTTCCATATCCAACACCACCTATACATTAACACATTATTAATCAAAAGGCATGGCATTTTTAAGAAAGATCATAGTAACAATTTTCTCGTAAAACAAGGGATTACAATTAATTTCTTGAAATATATTTACCTTGTGATGGTGTAGAATTATTGTAATATTGGATATGATTATCAAGCTTTGACTTCTTTTTCTTTTTGTTGCATGTTGCAATAACGAGCGCTATAATAATAATAAACAATAAACAAACGCCAAGTGAAAGTCCTATTATAATTGGCAAAGACTGCGACGATGAGGTATCTGATTCTGATCCACTCTCAATATTACTAGACGATGAATGTGATCTTGGTGGTGGAGGTGACAGTCTTGACGAGGAAGAACGAGTTGATGAGCTATTTTCGGGTGTCAACTTTGGTGGTGGTGCCGGTGGCGATAGTGATGATGATGGAGTAGGATTACTTGTGGAAACATTATTTTGATTGCTGCCTTTATTATTAGATGGGGATGGTGGTGAAGGTGGTCGTGATGATGATGACGATGGTGGTGGTGGTGATGACGAGGGCGGTGATGGTGGTGGTGAAGATGAAGTTGGTGGAGATGACTGTGACTCTTTCGGGGGTGGTGACGATTTTGGTGGTGGTGATGATGATTTTGGTGGTGGTGAAGCTGACTGTGGCGGCGGCGGCGGCGAGGTATCTATTGATGATGGAGGTGGTGATGAAATAGATGGTGAAGGCGAAGAACCTTCTGGGGCCGAAGCCATTTGGGGTATTTCTGACAAAGGTTACCTTTAAAAGATGCCAGAAAAATCCCCCTCTCCCTCTCCTCCAAAGAATGCCTTTCAAAGACCTCTGCAATAAACATTTGACAAAGATATTAAATGGAAGGTAACGAAAACAATAATAATCTTTATCAACAATCAATCTTTATTACAATTGCGTATACCATAGGCTTAGCCATGAAGAAAAAAATGTACGAAAAATCGTTGTGAGGCAATATCATTGACTCAAATACAATTTGCAAATAATAAGAAGAAGAAAAAAAAAAAAATTGAGTACCTGTAGGAGAAAGGTCGGAGGATTCTCAGAGGGAGAGGGTAGGGCAAGAGAGATTTGTTTGCTAGGTAATAGCTCCACCAAACATTATGAGAACCATGTGTTTCATTTTCCCCCCTGAATTATCTCCTAAAATAGAGGAGAATCTCTATTTGAAGTTGTAATTTTAAGATGGTTTGTTTTCTTGTTATTTTTTTGTCAATATGTATCTAAATTCTTTAATTAATTAATTAATTTGCCACCTTAAGCTGTGATTAATTGATAGCAAAAATACAATTAATTTTTATGCCATTTGTTTTTCTACTTTGGATTTGGTTATGCAATTTTTACTTAGTAATACAAGACTAGTCATCACATCACCCTATTTAAGATTTGTAAAATTGCCTAACAAATTAATTAATGTCAATATTATTGTCTTCTTACATTGATAAAAATGGCCATTGACACCCTAGACTTGAACAACCATATATTTACAAATATCTTGGGAATGATATATATATATATTGAAAATTACTTTTACATTGCGTTATTGTGATTTCATAAGCTTTAGTATAATTAGTTTTCTTAAAAAAACTTAAAAAATGTAAATAAATATATTAGTAATAACCCAGATTGTGTTTAGATCTGTCCACGGATTGGACTATAGTCGTTCGCCACTATAAATCTAATATGAATTTGGTCGAATTTTGGATAGGATTTTTTATAATCTGGCTTGGTCCGACTTATATTATTATTTAATCAATAAAAAAAATTTATTTAAATTTTATTATGAAAATATATAAATATTAATATAAAAATAATTTTTTATATTTTAATATATTTAAAACAGTAAAACGATTTTTCAGACTGAGTTCAAAAAAATAAATTTTTTTATTATTTAAATCTGGTCGAAAACATAAACACATCTCAATGCTAAATTGACAATGCTATTGAAGAGGAAACGACAAGAACTTTATTAAATTAGACCAAAACAATTCATCTTTAAAGAAAAAATAAAAAATTTACTTTTGTTTGAAAGTCGAACTCAAGACCTCCCGCTTACTAAACAGGTGCTCTAATCAATTGAGTTACAAGAGCTACTCGAAAAGTTACCGTCACCTTAAATAACTTCTTCAAAAATAACAGACCAATCACCACAATAACATCCAAAGTCAGTTTTGCGATACGGGGATGACAATAGAGCGGGACGAGAGTGAGGCGAAAGTGAGAATTGCTTTATTTACTTTCGTTCCATTTTGATATGGATGTTGAAAACATTCATCTCTATGGATGTCGGTTACATTCATAATTGCTTCACGATATTTCACTTTATTTTTTTACTAATTATTTTTAATTTAATATTGTTAAAAAATATATTATCATTTATTATTGAACATAATTTTAGCATATATAATTTTTTTAAAAATATATATAATATACATATATATATATAAAGTATATATATATATATAATATCAATATATATTATTTTAGTATATATACTAAAAATATAAAAGAGATATATAAAATATTTTAAGGGGTAAAATAATAATTTTAAAAAATAAGACGGATTGGAGCGGATTAATCATTTATCAAAACAGTTTCGCTACATCCGATCTCTACTTTTCAAAAAAAAAACTTTCCTATTATAAATAGATCGATGCAAAATTCGTAAAATGGATCGATGCAAAATCCTTTAAAACGGATCAAATTTTGACATTCTTAAATCTAGATTTAACACCCAAGTTAAACTAAACGAAACAGCAGTTGAAGCTGTCACGCAAACTTTCCTCCCCATACATTAAACAAATTAAAAAAACCCAGAAAATATAAATATAAAGATGCCCAATTACAACTCCAAAAATATAAATATAAAGTTGACATATTTTCAGCCTTCTTCCGAAGTAAGGAAAGATGAAGTTTTTTCTCGTAAAAATAATCCTCGATCTATATTTTTTAATATCCAAAATTCGTACCATCAAATTTAATTGATTATAGACACTTTTAATTCTTTTTTTGAAAAGCAACAATAATAATAAAGAAGAAAACAAGACATAAAATTTTACGTGATTCGATCAATTATGCTTATATTTACGGAGTTACATAAATTTTTATTATTTTTAAGGAGAACAACAATGATACATGTGTCATGTGTGACAACTATTCTTGTTTATAATGAAAATTTTCAATGCATTGAATTTGTTTTCAATAGTTTTAAATTTTTTAATGTATTTGATAATTTATATTAAATATTATTTAATACAATATTTTCAAAAAAATATATATTATATGAGATAAGTATGTAAAAAGTTACTTATGATTTAATATAAAATATGTTAAGTCAATTTTATTTTAAAAAAATTATATTTAAATTAAATTATTATTTTTAGTTATAAAAGATGAAATATTTAAATTATTTTTTAAAATTTTATTTAAAATAATATAAAATATTATGTTAATAAAATTAAAATATAAAATTAATAATTTTCAAATTTTAACTTTTATTGTTTTTAAACAATATAATTATTTTTAATTTTTAATAACATATCAAATAATTTTTATAATATAAATTCACTATATAATTCTTTTGACATTTATTTTTTTGGAAGAGAGAGAGAAAAAAAAAAAATTAGAAGAAACTTTGAGAAAAGCGCTAGAAAGTTCAGCTAATTTTCCTTTAGAATTTTCTCTGTCAGACAAACAAGTCCACGAGCCCGTCACTCACTCACTCTCTCTCTTTCTAGATATAGATAATTTTCTTTTTCGTTTTTCTTTATCTATAGATCCGCTGATTCCTTAGTGTTTCTTTCGATGCCTTCTCGCCGTAGAACCCTCTTGAAGGTCATCATCCTCGGCGATAGCGGGTTAGTTAGTTTCTTTTTCTTAAACCTGTACGTATATTTATACGTATAGATAAGCATGTATCTTTCTTTTGGAAAATTCTTTTCTAGGGTTTTCCTTACGGATCTTTCGATTCGAATTACTGGTCTTGTTTGTCGTTAAGCTCTACTTAAGTTTGCCTGTAATTTTATTTATAGTTTTTATTATTTTTTTGAAATTCATTGTTTATGATTGTGATTGATCTGTGATTTGCAGGGTAGGGAAGACGTCTTTGATGAATCAGTATCCTGCAGTAGTCGTTTTTTAAATTATTAAAAAAAATTGAAGTCGTATTTAGTTATTAATTAATTGTAATTATTATCACTACGAGTTATGGTTTTGCTTGCCTTTACATTTTGCTTTTAGATATGTAAATAAGAAGTTTAGCAATCAATATAAGGCGACGATTGGGGCCGATTTTTTGACAAAGGAAGTCCAGTTTGAGGATAGGCTTTTCACCTTACAGGTTATATTTCATACTGAGCACTATATTTGATTTAGTGTAAAGTTAATATCCCTTTTTTCTTGTGTTTGAATACAATCATTTTTTAACATTTTAATTAGCTTGCTTCAGCTGTTGCATTTGTTTTTTGGGATCTTAATTTCTTATGCTGATTATGGTTTGATTTTGAGAAGAGGCTTGATTTTCATCTCTAGCTCTTGAACCAAGCTTAGCTTTGATGGAATAGAGCTTAACTTGGATTTTTATTACATTTATGATCTGCAACAAATGCATCTTACTTTGCACTGTGATCTTATTAATTCAGAACTGCCAGTGGCACCCCTATTTTTATTCATTGAAAAGCTCGTAGATGGTTTTTTTTTTCTCTAGTTATATTGTTGACGAGGAGCAAATTTGTGATGATTGACTAGGAAGTTTTTCCGCACATGGATTGGACTTAGGTTGATCACTGCATGAATTTTGTCTTCATCAAGTTAGCACATTAGATGACCTTATGGACCACCATTGAGTAATTGTCTAGCAAATTGTAGCATTACATTCTAAAAAGATTCAGGTTTTGTTTTAGCTTTTATGTGTTTTTTGAGTGGCCACTTTGCTCAAAATTCATCAACATTATTTTATTTCCCAAGATCTGGGATACCGCTGGCCAGGAAAGATTCCAGAGCCTAGGTGTCGCTTTCTACCGTGGTGCTGATTGCTGTGTTCTTGTATATGATGTCAACTCAATGAAATCATTTGACAACCTTAACAACTGGAGAGAAGAGTTTCTTATTCAGGTATATATTCTAAACTTCTGATGAAAAGTGAAAACCATCAAACCAGCTCTCCAGGATTTATTCAGTAGAGAAATGGTGATTTGAGAAATATCTTGCAGGCAAGCCCGTCAGATCCAGAGAATTTCCCATTTGTTGTTTTGGGAAACAAAATTGATGTGGATGGTGGAAACAGTAGAGTGGTATGATTTTTTCTCCCTCTGCAGTGGCATTACATACTCTTTGTCTTTCTCTCTACAAAGATGCGATTATCTGCTTCTTGTGAACTCTTTAGGTGTCTGAGAAAAAGGCTCGAGCATGGTGTGCCTCAAAAGGAAATATCCCATATTTTGAGACATCTGCCAAGGAGGGAGTTAATGTGGAAGAAGCTTTTCACTGCATAGCAAAGGATGCCCTAAAGAGCGGGGAAGAGGAAGAAATGTAAGTTAAAAATCATAATCAGTTCTATTCCTGCACACGTATACATTCGTAGTTAATTTTGAATCATGGGAAAAACCTTAAGCTGTAATTTAGTAGTGTCAGCTGTAACTCTAATTAGTTGCTACATATAGAAATGCAATACGATAGTCGAATGAACAAACTCCAGTGGCAGCAACTGAAAGTATAAGTGCGATTTAACTATGCTCTGCAATTTTAGCTTATTCCATGCATTATTCAATTATCCTTTTATGTAACATTTTATCATTGCAAATTATGAAGCGAATTTTCTTTTTGGTAACTGAGAAGTAACAACATTTGCATGCAATATTGATTTTTGAGGACCCATAGTTGCAGACTGAGAGTTGTTAACTAACAGCTTAGGTTCTGAAATTATTTTTCAATAGTTTTATTTCGTTTGTTTTTGTATTGTCTGATTAATACTTAATTCCTTTCCTATTTTCTCATGTTCTTGTGGTGGATATTTCGTTTCTGAAGATACTTGCCTGACACCATTGACGTTGCAAGCAGCAGCCAACCAAGGTCAACTGGATGCGAATGTTGAAATATATTACGCAATTTTTTTAAAGGTTGCGCAATAATTATATTTTAAGTGTTACGAATGATTTGGCCTTCCCAACCATTTTTATGGATTCATATTTTGTGGCTACACTGTATATTAGTATTTCTGTTAGAAACAAAATGGTTCTTGTTTTTTGCTCAGCAGTAGCACCACCCAAGTATTGTTTTGCAAGTAGACTTAAAATTATATTTTTTCTTCCTCTTATTCTGTCATGTCAAATGAACCAAGAAGAAATATCAATTAACTGGAAAATGTTTCAAACGATTTGCTTCCTCATTTTAAGCTGCTGAGTCGAAAAATTAGCTTAAACACCATGCTTATCATCACATTGGCCCTTTCTCTCTTGTGTTTCCTAATTAATCATTCATCTTAATCTCAGTTGTCGATAGCTGCGTCTCTCACTAAAAAAGGCTAACCAACATCACTAGCAGGAAATCTGCATGTATGGACCTCCCCTTTCATATACAAATAATCTGCATTATATTAATGCCGTCTTTAATTCCTTCAACAATATATATTTTTTTGTAGCAAATAAGAGTTCTCTTTTTTCTTTTCTTTTTTTCTTTTCTGAATACATACAAACAAGTATTTACAAACTCTTTTGGGTTGATTCAACACTAAAGTATTGCAGGCTGATCACCTCGAACCACAGCTAAGACCTGCCAAAATTGCAGAATGAATTAGACAACGGTTATGGGGTATCATGATCAATTGCCAAAGGAGGAAAAACAAGAACTGAGCTCCTTTTAATTTCTTCTGAAGCACGTAATTTTTGTTTTTAATCACATGAAGCTCTTACATTGGGGGAGTTTCAAGTTCCAACCAGTGTTACAAATTATTGCAAGCAGGAATATGAATATAAAACGAAAATCTTACTTCGCTTATGGAAAACCTGCGACCCGAATCATTCTTCAGACAGAGGAAAGCCGCACGAGCCATACAATGAACAACCCTGGAATCATCATCCTTATCCGACAACCTCGGATCCATCACTTGAGTGACTGAACCACTTTCTAGAAGTGGCAGCGCCTGCATTACAAATTTACAATAGGGCTATGGATCATAATCATACACCTTCCTGTTTCCAAATTTAACATGAAAGCTTTATAGGAGCTTTTATTATTATTTTTACTTTAAAATACATCTATTTTCATGTTCCAAAATGGTCTGTATTTGTTCAGCACTTCTAGATGTCTAGAAGTTTCAGGAATTCACATCTGCCATGTATAACAATATAAATATTTTATGGATTTTCATTTTGAAACTCCTTAAAAGAGTTTAAAATGTTACCACAGGAAGCAAGTTGCGCAAACTTCTTACCCAGTCTATCAAGGATTGACCCTCGTTTTCATGTGGAAAGCAATTTGCAACCTTTCCAGTAATAAGCTCCACAAGTAACAATCCATAGTCATGTACATCCACAGAAAGCCACTTGTCTTCCTCTAGGTTTGGGCATCTTCACCCACCAAATAGGTTCAAATGACAAGTATGTGAGTAGCACAAATATTATGACATGGAACATGTCTAAAATTTCAATATATGAAGAAGCTAAAACTGAGTGCTTTTGATTCAAACTGAAAAAAATCAAAGCTGAAAATCATGTTAAGAAAAGTTTTCTTACTTGACTGTTGAATTCCCATTACAGGGAACATCATCCTTGAGCCACTTGGCTGTTATAAAATTACTTAACTTGAATATTATGGTATAGAAAAACCACCAGTCAGTTAGCATGCAAAATTCTAATAGAAAAAAATGAGAGAAACCTGGCACAAAATTTGAATAAAAATTCTTGAAAGAATTGTACATTCTACTCAAGCAAGTTGATTGTATTAGATTTTCGTTTTTTCTTTCTTTTCAAGTTAACATAAAATTCGGTCTCTTTATTTTGTGCCCCGAGACATAGTTCTATATTCTTACCATTGCCGAGTAACCATGAGAATAGACAATGTTAGTTGAAGAGACGGATGGTGAAGAATTGGTCCATCAGGACATTCTTCGTGAAGATAGCGCAAGCTGCAACCTATTTTCATAGCAGTATACCACCTTGCTCTCCAAGGCAGGTAACTAGCATATGTATCACCTGCAGAATATTCAGACAAGTTAAGGATGTTTTGCTGTAAAGCTGTAGAGACTAAAAATGAAAAGGAAAGTCAAGCTCTTGAAAGAACAGAATACATTAGTAACATATGTTTCATAGTTAGTGAAGTTGAAAAAAGTAGGGGGGGGGGGGGGGGGGGAGGGAACAAGGGAAAACGATATCTTACATTGCAAGTTCATTGCAACATTATTCAAACATGGATAGTCGGATTATGTAATCTGTTTGTGCCAGTGCAGCAATACCCAACAAAGTTCATGATATTGCGATGGCGTACCCGGGAAAGGAATCGTAAGCATTGACCAAAATCGTTCTTCATCTTGAAAAGATTTCACTATAACAGATGTATTCTGCAATACCCCTTCATAAACTTTTAGTTTTTCGTTATCACTAATAATATCAGCGAAACCATTTGTAATCACTTCAATTTCAGTAAGAGAAAAATCTCGAGGAAAACCGGCTCTCCATTGCAATGGATACCAACAGGGACCTTGTGGAAGAGGTGGTGGTATTGATGATTCCCCTTCCTCAACAACATTCGGATTCCCATTTTTCTGATCATTCAGAGGTTGATTGTCGGGGCAAGTTTCATCATCAGCTCTTTCACAACTTGCAGGAGAGTAGTCAGGATTGGGAGCTCTTGATGGCATCAACGTGGCAACATATTTTCCTTTCATTACTGCAACATTGCATTCTACATGCCCATATATAAACAATTTGTGCTGCTTTGAGTGGCTATCAGGAATATCACAACACTTGTTGTCAATACTCTCTTTTGCAGTTTGAGGATGATTGTTGCTAAATACAAAACAAATAATGGAGAGGTTTTTTTTTTTTTTTTTTTTAGGGTTTAAAGAATCAGGGGCATGAATATGTCTAGAAAAATCCATCGTGTGTTAGATTTTTTGCTTCTTGGAGTGTTATTTCTCCAGGACATATTCCTGCTGCAAGTTTGACCTCCAAGTTCACCTGATCAATACAATGTTCTAGGGGAAATGCCAGTAAAATCCTGTTGCTACCGATAAAAATGAGATTCACCTACCTCATTTCTTTTACATTGTCGATAGAATGGTTAGAGATTAGCCTGGTATAGTTCCCTTTTTCTCTCAATTTCTTCTCCAATCTCTCTAGGATTCACTTCTGCATGTCCGGATGAAAACTCCAACTTTTCCTCTGCAAATGCAACATCTATGCGTATTTAGCATGCCTGTTATTAACCCATAATATTCTGCAACAAGATTGGAGGAATTTATCCCAGTTCATGACACTGCTAACGCCATAGTATACACAGATGTCAAATGAGATGCCAACAAGAGAGTCTAGTCAGATACCTTATACCAAGCAGTTCGAACCCAGTTTTCAGAAAATCTTTCTCTGCCTGAAGAAGTCTAGAGCTATGATTATCAAATTTAAGTCCAGTAATAGAACAACCCTGATCTCTTATATATATATAGGCCTGGATCTTGATGACGAGCCGAATGCTTAACTATTACTCCTACTGTTTTATTTTTCAGTCTTCCATATGCAATTAAACCTATGAGGCTTTGACTGACCTATAGAGAGCACCTGTAACATTGTTACGTTATTAAATTTACTGTCTACTGTCAAGAAAGTTGGAAGGGACGAACAATTCAAGAACTCATATGTTCAATGTATCAATCGTAGGTTTTGCAAAACAATTTGTCTTTGACGTAAATAATTTTCTTCTAAAAATGGGTCTATGGATTATATCAACTTGGCTATCATATGTACATATCTTTGAGAAAACATTTTCTATTCAAACAAACAGAGTAGCAAAAGGAGAAAGTTTGTGGGATATAAAAAATAAAGCTCACATATTCCAGACATGCTAATCCCAATGTTAATTGGAAAGCAAGAAGAGTTCTTCTTTCCTATGCCACCTAGAACTCCGACAACAATCACGGTGTCTTTGGGACGAACAACGTGTTTAAGAGCCCAGTCAAGCGCATCCGCGGCTATTCCTCTGTTTCTATTAGCATCCATCACAACTATCACACTCTCTCTTGGGACTGGATCCGTTTGAGACACCATTTTTTTTTCTTTTTTCTCTTTGTTGGTAGCTTTGTGTTTGTCACTTTGAATGCAAGTAATAAAGGAAATGGCTTTGGTCTTGACTCTTGAGAGACATGCTGCATTGAGTTTTCGAGAAGATGCTTCTAATATCCTTGACGACTGGGACAAGGTTGTAGTTTAGGTAGTATCGCTTCTCACAATGCTGTAGCTTATTGGCATATTTATGTTTTTATTTAATCTTTTCTTTTCTTTTCTTTTCCTTATTTTATATTATTTCTACCTTGGAGAATGTCATGCAAAAACAAAAAAAAAACACTTGATATGCTTAAGATGGTATCTAGGTGTTCTAAGTTCTAACAACAAACTGCGCTATGAAAACAAAACATTTCCTGTTTGTTTGTTGCGTTAATGCCTTTTTATTTTTATACCATAAAAAGATTACTTCGGTGAAAGGACAAATCATAACCCAAGTTTGCAATATTGCCAACAAAATGATAAAGCAAATAGAGAGTTAGAGACTATATTAGCTGGATTCTTCATGGATTTTTTATTTTTTTTAAGTATTTTTGTTTGATACTTATATTCGACACATTCGAATATAGATATAAGAGTATGATATTCTAAATATATGAAAAACTTTAAAAATATATATATATATATATATATATATATACTTGTGTTGAATATATAACCATATCCAATACTTAAAAAAAAATTAAAATATAATCATTTTTTTTGAAAAGTTAAAATCTTTTATTTAAGTTCATGCAACTAATTAAATTTAAAGGTAAAAAATAAATTCTTATTTTATAATTCAAACTTAAATTAATAAGAAAATAAAAACATAATAATAAGTTGATATTTAAATTGATAACAAAATTAACAATTAAGAAAATTTTACTTTAATAATAAAGACTTCAATGTTAATAGAAAATAAATAAAATAATAAAAAAAATTAGTTATTAATTTAATAAATAATTAAAAATATATATGTAGTTTAATATTTATAATTTTGAAATTAGTATTTTTATATATAAAGATAAAATATTGATTGAAACATGCAACTACTTTGCACTTGCGAGCCAGTATTAATGACTACCAAACTAACTAGCAACCTCTTGACTAATTATCCCCTGCAGTTCTCCTTAGCTACGCTCATCATCAGTCAATAGTCACTTCCTCAAAAATCTCACAAAACTGCTCCATCTCTGTCCGTGTCCGATCTCCATGGAAACTCCCTACCCAAAACCCATCTCCCCCACCCAAACCCGCATAGGCTGGATCGGTATAGGCGTAATGGGTGCAGCCATGGCTTCTCACCTCCTCTCAGCTGGCTATTTCCTCACCATCTACGCTCGCACCCCATCAAAAGCCTCTTCTCTCCTATCCCAAGGTGCCCATCTCGCCAACTCCCCACAAGAACTCGCCCGTCAATGCGACGTAGTTTTTACCATGGTGGGCAATCCACAAGATGTCAAACAAATTGTCTTAGAAACCAACGGTATTCTTTCAACCCTAAATCCGGGTGCCGTCATTGTAGACCACACCAGCAGCAGCCCATCTCTGGCGCGTGAGATCTACGCTTCAGCTCGTGAAAAGGGTTGCTGGTCAGTTGATGCTCCGGTTTCCGGGGGTGATATTGGAGCTAGAGAAGGAAAATTGGCTATTTTTGCTGGAGGAGAAAGTTCCGTCGTGGAGTGGCTAAAACCCTTGTTTGATTTGATGGGAAGAGTTACTTATATGGGGGAAGCAGGATGTGGGCAGAGTTGTAAGATCGGGAACCAAATAATGGTGGGGGCTAATTTGATGGGGTTAAGTGAAGGGTTCGTTCTTGCGGAGAAAACAGGGTTGGATTTGAGGAAGTATAGGGAGGCGATTAGGGGAGGAGGTGCAGGGTCAATGGCAATGGAGTTATTTGGAGGGAGAATGATTGAGAGAGATTTTAAGCCAGGTGGGTTTGTAGAGTATATGGTGAAGGATTTGGGGTTGGGAGTGGATGTTGTGAAGGAAGATGAGGATGGGAAAGTGGTGGTTTTGCCAGGGGCTGCTTTGTGTAAACAGTTGTTTTCAGCAATGGTGGCTAATGGGGATGGGAAGCTTGGTACTCAGGGACTTATAACTGTTGTGGAGAGGATCAATGGCAAGTGACTTTGAATGCAATTTGTTGTTCAAACAGGAAGACTTCAGCGTGTTCAAGAAATGCAATGGTTAATAGTAACTTAATACTCCATTGATCTCCAATTAAAGGAGTATTTCGCAAGTACAAATTTTCTTTAAAGGCATCAAAGAACTTCAGATTGGAATGTTTCTTTATCGTAGATGTAGTTCGGCTTTGTGTTGTGTCTATCTGTAGAGGGCTATTGGCCTATTGCTGTATTGCACTTTGTGTGTGGTTATTCAGAATTATCATCAACTTCCATATAACTAGCTTCATCGTTATTTCAACAAGGCTGCTAAATTTGTTAATTTGATATTTTTGTGAGATTAACTTCTTTTACATTTTTGGTTATAATCCTATTACATCAATTGAGAGCTCGTTTAAAATGTCAAGGAATCAATAAGAACCCTGGATGCAGTTGGATTGAGATCAATGGAAAAGCGCACTCTACCCTCAGGCAAAGGAAAAAAAAAAAAAAAAAATATATATATATATATATATATATATATATATATATATATATATATAACCTGTTGGAAGTATTGCTGGAAAAAATCAAGGGAGCTGGTAATATCCCTATTACCTAATACAAATTTTGTGTTGCATGACATTAGTGAAGAAGAGAAAGAACGTAACTTCATTACTCACACTGAAAAGCTGGCCATTTGCTTTTGAGCTACTTAAACACAACCTCTCAAGTAGTTCTTCGTGTTACTAAAAACCTCCGAATCTATGGGGATTGTCACACAGTTTCCAAGTTCATATCGAAAACCTATGGGGGAGAAATAGTTCTGAGAGATGTGAATCGTTTCCATCACTTTAGAGATGGTGCTTGTTCTTGTGGGGACTACTGTACTGGTAATTAGGAACAGCTTTAAGGTTGTGACTTTCGGTCTCTTTGTAGAACTCCTGGATACCAAGTTTGTAATAAAAGCTTAAAATTTGACTGCGACTTGGAGTTGGAGTGCAATCATTTTGTAGACATTGAAGGTCATAAAAGTTCAAAAGCATGACTCAAGTGCTTTAATTCCAGACAAGTTCCTCAAAGAAGTGCTCAGGTATTAAAGCTATTGATCTTTTTTTTTACTTATTATGCTGATCAGAAAGCTGTATAACTCATAAATTTCTATTATTTTCTTTTCTTGCAGTCTCATCCGCCATCCCTATCTTTCTAAAGTTTGGTTTTCACAAATTATCTCTCCAGTTTCAACATGTTTAGTTCATCGAAGGCAAATTATTAGCTTCTTGAAAACAAAGTCTGCAAAGGAGTCTTTCAAATTTTATATTTAAAGTTGAAATTTGATCCCTAAATTCTTTTATAACCTGTAAGGATTTTTTTTTTTTAACAAACTCAATAAGCTTTTTTTTTTTTTGATCCAATAATTAAATAAGCAAAAATATGGAATATGTTATGTCTGCATTTGTTTGTGCCGACTGCCAAGCAAAGATTTTGAGCTTTGGCCGATATTCAAAGTTGGATTATGTTGGGTCTTTCATGATGATCTGGATCTAAAAATGGCAAAAAAAATAAATAAAAGAACTGACTTTGGGGTGAGAGAGGCTCGAACTCTCGACCTCAGGATTACTCAGAAAGCTATGAGACCTACGCGCTAGCCAACTGCGCCACCACCCCATTTTGGTAGCAAAGTCTTTCTCAAGTATTTAGTAATAGGTTAGAGGATTAATGCAAGGTACACAATTTTAATTTGTTTCGCTTTTTATAAAGTACATCCTTTAAAGAGTCGATTTTAGAACTGAGAAAGAGGCTAAAAGTGTGAATAAGAAGAAGCCCATCAGCGCATAAGAAATAATTTTTTTTTCTTGAGGAAGGGTTGCTTGAGTTTGAACCCAAGACTTCATGGCCCCGAGTCTCTTTGTCTTGTTACACGAATGTACGAATTTTGTTAGAAAGAGAATATAATTGCTAGTCAATTTGATTCCTCAGGTTGAACACTGGTGTAGGTATACGTGCAACTTTCCACCTCAGTACCATTTCCCTTGATCTTTGTCCAAGAAACCTTCCATGTCTTCAGTAGGCTTAACCTGCATAAGAGGGACCGGCAAAAATGCATTAGAGAGAGTGTGAAAGGGACTTAGATCACAGATGGGATTACATGACATTAGTTTGTAGCACTGATTATCAGAAGACCTAAATAAAATTCGATCTGCTTGATTAAAGGAACTAAAGAAGCTACTCACAGAAAGCATTACCACCAAATTAACCATCCCCAAAAAATAAAATGCAACTGCAGTCTACAGCTTGTATAAGTAACCACCCACCACTAAACATAATAAGTTTTAGCACCGCCGCAACCAACATATCACTATTACCATTGCCTACTCCGACAACCACTAACATCCCCAACTGTTTAGCCAACGACACCAATCAGCATACACAACCAAAACTTTATATAACACCATCATTGCCTTTGCTACCAAACTACAAGCACTTCATCATCTATTCTCTTCCAATAATTCCACAACTAAACTTAAGTGCCATAGAAATTGAACTACAAGCACTTCACCATCTATTCTCTTTCAATAATTCAACAACTAAATATAAGTGCCATAGAATTGAAAGATCCAGAGAGTAACCAGCTACACAAGAAAGGTTAGAATGGGGTAAAAGTTGGAAATTTTGTATGAATCTATCAAACATAAAATCTGATGGCAAACACCTGAAATACGCATTCCAGATTTAAAAATGAATATGGATTTATCATAGAGATATTTACAGTAAAGGCCTTTATTGCAGTGATTAAACATCAGAAATTTAGAATCTTTGACACCATAAGATGGTACTAACAAGAAGAATACCTTTCTGTTTCAATCGTCCTCTTCGCCAGCATAAGTGTCAAAAACACAGGAACCATGGCAGCACACAAGTGCTTAAGGGTGTGCCCACTCACAATATGATGGGTCCATTTGTATATTACTTTATCCATTGCTTCTTCTACCTTAGCTAAAAGATAGAATACTGCCATTGTAGAATTATATTAATACTCAGCATCAGAGATGCATATGCATATCATTTATTTGGAATCTATAAGGTAGGCTACGGATGAAAAGCACAAACCTGCTGCCCAAAGCCAATATGTGGAATGTGTGTACATTGGAGGCAACAAGATAGCCATCAGGGGGATGACAATGCAAGGAACAAACTGGACAAGTGCATAAGGTCGGAGGTCGTCAAAAAACCTGCAGCAGAAAATCTATAGTAAGACAAACTTGTTGAAAGAGCCATCATAAGGAAATAGACTTTAAAATCTTATCCCAGCTTAAATGGATCAGTAGACACCAAAACTATCATGATTAAGATTCACATTTAAGCCCAAAAAGCACATTTTCATAAGACATCATTGATTCCAACCCCAACCTGTCATCACCCCCAAGATTAACACCCCCTGCTCTCCATTAAAACTAGTCAACAGAAAAAATGAAAAAAACCCAACTCATTTTCAGATTGGAAGCAAATTAGCCAAATCATTTCACTGGACCAAGGCAAGGAATTCATCTGAAAAACAGAGAATCAGGTCCTCAACTCATGAATAATTTCCACAATAAAGATTTACAAGAAATGGACTGTGACAAAATAGAAAAAGGACAATTAAGAAGCATGCTTGCCTCCAGTACAAAATACTGATTACACCTGCCAGCAGCAGTGGTATGATGGAAACTGTTCCCTTCTGCTCGTCAATTCTTTCAATGATAAATATTGCCATGATTGATGTGAATGCAATAGTCATCTATACACGCCACAATTAAAGAATTTGTTAAAACAAAATACCAAAAAAAAAAAAAAGCATTCCCAAGAGGCCAAGACTACTATGCATCAAGGGTAAATAAACTGACCGGCAATCTATCCCACACAAGCCGAGCATCATTTGGGTCGAGATGATAGTATGCGGAACCAACCCCAACAGCAGCCACACCAATGAAAAAACAAGTCCAACCCCATAGTTCACCTTGCAAACTTTGTTCCAGATGTAAAATTCAATTAACAACTGATAGACCACAGAACTTCTTCAACTTGAAGACAGTTATAATTTGATATAACCACAAGAACCCAACTTACCTGAACTTGAAATAATTCTTATAATAACAAAATACAAGACCTATGACACCAATAACTAGGAAGGGAAAATTCGAAACGACATTTAACGTATTGGGTATACCTGCAAAAGCAACAATAATAACCACCCATTAGAGTAGAAATTCTAACTATGTGAAGAGCTAAGGTGGTTTAAATTATGGGTTTTTACTTTTAACCAATTGATAAAAAGGAAAAAAAAAGTACTTATTGATTCCAGTTCTCATTAAAGTTTTTTCTTTTTCTAATAACCCAGTCATAAAACTTGACCATAGTTCTTGAATCACCAGAATTAAGATCCTAATTGCAAGGTATGGCACTTGAATCACACATCGAAGATATGATTTTTTTTGTGGGTTTATATGGATTTAGGTTCTCCCACCGTAATAGCTACCTTTTGGGTGTGGTTCTCATAAGATTCATATCATTTTAAAGAAAAAATAAGCATTCACAGACGATAAATAAAGCAAAGATTAATAAGGAGAGAAGTGGAATTAACCGAAGAATTCGCGTTGATCGGCGAAATCGTGGTACTCTTGAGACTGGGGGATGGCGGGAGTGACGATCATCAACACTATGAAAGAGAGAATAGCGACTCCCCACGCGTAAACGGTGCGTTTCCTCATGTCTGCCGATCGAGTGGAGCAAAAGATCGAACGGAGGGGGGACAGAGAGGGAGGGAGGGAGGAGGGTTTTAGTTTTGTACTTTCGGTTACGGCTCCATTTGTTTCCTGGTGAAGAATATATACTTTGGAATAACGTGGAATTGAAATTTAAAAAGTCAACCTTCTTCTTGTTTCTTACGCTATGTTTGGAGTGTGGTAGGGAAAAAAGAAAAAAAAAAAAAAAAATTGGATAAAAAACAAAATTTAATAAAGAAAAGTAAGAGAGTTGAGCACCCTCATTTTTCTTCAAATGTTTATTTTTTTTAATTACTCAAATTAAGAGAAATTAGAATTCTTTTTTCGTTTTGTTGGAAGATTTTTTTTAATATTTATACAATTTTAATTAAATTAATAATTATAAATAAATATAAGTTAAATCATATTAAATAATTATTATTTATTTAAATATTTTTTATATTTTAATATCGTAAGTAAATGAATTTAGAATTAAAATCGAATCACTATGATAAATTATGCAAAATATGGGATGAATTGAGATACGACACAAACACAATATGAAAAAATAATTAAAATACGATACAATACGAAAATAACATGAACACGAAACGAATACACAAACGTGTCAAATCTATATAAAACGAATTATTAACGTGTAAAAAAAAAATATAAATTTATTATATTTTAAACACAAAAAATAACACGAACACATAAATTTTTTCTAAATTGAATCACTATAACAAATTATGCAAAATATGTCATGAATTGAGACACGACACGAACACACACATTTTTTTTAAATTGAATCATAATGACAAAATATACAAAATATAAAATGAATTGAGACACGACACGAACACAACATAGAAAAAATAATTAAAACACAACACGAAAAATAACATGAACACTATACGAATACACAAACGTGTCAAAATATATATAAAATAAATTATTAACGGGTAAAAATTTGTATAAATTTATATTACTTTAAACACACTAAAATAACACAAATACAAACAAATAAATTTTTATCATTTTTTTCCTTTCTTCCTCTTTTCTTTTTCTTTTTCTTTTTCTTTTTCTTTATCTTTAATTCTTTCCTTCCTTCCCACCTAAATTAAAAAAAAAAGTGTCATTTTGTGGGATGGTGGGAAAAGAAAAAAGTTAAAACATTTTTAATTATAAAATAACTTTTATATCTTTAGTGATTTTTTTTTAATTTTCAAAAATCATTATAATCCATAATCTTTGTAATTCATTCAACAACTTTTTGTTTTCTTTATTTTATGCTTGATTTTAATTTTCTCTCATTTTATTATTATTTCATATTTTTTATTTTTAATTTTAAAGAAGATAAAAAAAAAGATTGTTAGCTCAAGTGTAGAGGTTAATCAAGAGACAGTGAATTGATTTTTAAAAATTTCACAAGTAAATTTGATTTTTTAATATATGAAAATTAAGAAATCAAATTTAATATAAAACAAATGAATAATATGAGTAGCTAAAATAAAGAGTAAGAGAAAGGAAAGGAAAAACAAACAATCGATGTATAGAGGTTCGGCACTTCCACTTGATGCCTACATCCTCTCTTCTTGGCACTTCCTTGCAAAGATGCTTCATCAATCCACTAGTGAAAATTACCTTTGAGGTTAAGGTATAACCTTACAATCCCTATCTTTCGAGGCTTAGATAGAAACCTTTTGACCCCTTAAGAATTCTACCCAAATCCTTAAAAACAAGTCACTCACAATCTTAAACCCCTTTAGAAAATGAAGGTCTATTGGCAAACTAAAATGAACATCTAATAGGTAAGTGTTTGCTGACTTTAAGCACAATATTTGAAGAGACAATTACAATGATAGAGATGGATACAATGTGAAAACAGCTTAAACACAATGAACACTTGAAAGTTAGAGAGAATATGAAAATTCTTGCTTTGATTTGCTTCTCTTGGAGTCTCTTGGTGTTAGAAGTGTTAGGAACACCCTTCTATACCTCAAATCTCAAATATGGACGTTGGGAGTGGTTAGAGATGGAATAAAGCCATTTTTTCTTCCATAAATCGTATTTGGAAGTCAGTGCAGTACGCTAGGAATCGATCCTCTCCTTGCAGGAATTGGTCCCCTCCTTGTTCTATTTAAAAATCTGAACGTTGGAGCCCATGGAATCGATCCTCTCCTTGTGGGGATCGATCCCCTACTGTCCTACAAAGTTCAAAACGCTACTGACTAGCATGGGATGCTGAGATTTGAATTTATTAAGATAGATTTAATTAAATTTTTTTTTTTGAAATTATTCATACTCCATTACACAATACACATATACAAGTATCGAATAATCACTATTTTCCACCCAAGCCCCCAAGGTTTTATGCTCAAGGTAATTTGATCTCCCAAAGTTTTAATTTGATTCTAACTTAAATTCACTTCCTAATTAATGTTTGGCAAATTAAAGTTTCGTGTGGTTGGTGTTTTTATTTTTTGGTTTTTTTTTAATATTTAGCTCTTTGTTTTGAATAAAAAATAAAAATATCAATCAAAAGAAACCTAAAAGAATTCAATATCTTAGTCTTCGTCTTAAATGCCAGAAGATGTTGCTTAAGCTGTTTCACCCATAATCTTTATTATTGAGAATGAAAATTGAAATGGTGTATCTGTTGAAAGCTTAGTTAGGAACTTAGGATAATTCCTACTTGATAATGGGTGTTCAACATTAATGCAAGAATTTGGGTGAGGTTAGACCAAAATCTGAGCTTAGGCCCTTTGGTTTTAAAAACCCTGTTAATGTCCAATTATTACAATGTCAGTTTTTTTTTTTTTTTTTTATTCTTAACAAAAACTTAAAACAAGTTTTAATTCCTATCCAAGAATCAAGTTTTAATAAGTTGGGTTTTTTTTTCTTCCACTTTCTTGTACAATACAAATTTATAAATTGTACTTGGGTATAAATAAATTATCAGTTATACTTGTTTTTTATTCAAAGGAAGATTATTTGGGATGGAACTTTCCGGTTATACCTTCTTATCTTCTTCCTCTTTTTTTTTTTAGTTATTTGAATGATAAATTTGACAGTGATAAATTTCTATGTGCTTAATTTAGTTATTTTTGTAGTTATTTTTGAAAATATATATTATGTATTTTACTAATCAGTGTTCTTAATTCATTATTTAATGTTACTATATATATAGTAATATATTTATTTAATATACTGAAAATGATGAATAAAATTGTTAGCTTTTGTATTTAATACAATATTATTATTATAAATGATATATTAACTAACCTTAAAAAAAAATACTTAGAACACTCATTAACAAAACTCATATATTATATACTATTAATCATTGGATTTAGAAGGTAATTAAAAAAACTTAATTTTTTTTACAAAGAAATTATAGTTCGGGGATAAAAAAAGAGGTTGCAGTCTTGTAGGTACTGAGATTTGATTTTAGACTTGTTAGATGACACCTCTTAAAAGTGACTGCATGAATCAACTGAAATAACCTCGATTTAAAATTTAAATTTTTATGATTAATATAATAATGCAAAAGTTCACCATACATTTACTTTTTAACAAAACATTGCCTTAATTTATATCATCTTGCATTTATTCATTCTACAAAAATGCAATTGGAATTGAAAACAATTTAGAAATTAAGCTTAACTACACACAAATTAATTAATTCTCATCCATCCATCCAACTTTGAATTGCTAGAAGGAAAATAGTAACATAATTGTTATCACAAAATAATATATAATATTTCGTGAAAACGAAAAACAAACAAAAACAAAACATTAACCCTTGTGAAAGTTTTCTTCACAATGAAAATTAAGGAATTAGAGTAACCAAGAAATTACCTTTTCTCTTAAAGTACTTGCGAGATGGTTCTCTCCATCTAAACTCTCATTCATCTGTTTAAATTCCAAATACAGATAAACATGTACTTAGAGGAGCAGAATTAGGAAGATGATGAAAAGTATAGTAATTAAGTTAGACTTTTTTTTATAGATACTTTTATTTTTGAAAAATGTTAACTGGTGTCTAATGGTACTGGTTAAGATAATATATATATATATATAAAGTATAATTAATGTATTATTTTTTTAAATTCAGTAAAAATAATGTATTAAATGCAAAAAACTTTCTTGAAATGATAAATAAATAATTTTTATTAGTGCCTATAGACACCGATTAAGTGAACCCTTTATTTTTTGTTTTTTTACTACTATTTATTTTTGACACTTTTTTTTTAATCTATTTTTACTTTTTTATTCATTTTTTACAAAAAAAATATATACATTACAAGAAAATTGATGTTTAATAACAAAAGTTTTAGATTATCTTATAAGGGTTTGTATTTGATGCACTGTCAGTGTATAAGTCTATACACTGACAGTGAATCTTATACTGACACCTCATTAAAAAACTAACCACTAACCTTAATCACTAACCCCTAACCCGACAGGTAGCATCGTGGGATGCATCAGACCTATACACTGACAGTGCATCAACTATAAATCCATATTATAAATAGTTTTGCTACAAAAAATATCACTTTAATTTGCAATATGTACATACGTATTGCTACATAATATCATTTATGCTACGAAAAATATATATTTTGCAATATTTATACAAATGACCTTAAAATTTTATTGGTAAAAGATGAAATTTCTTATAGTATAACGGGCTTATGGCTGACTGATGATTAATAATTATAGAATAAATTAACTTCTAGTAGTAATTAGTATTGGTTCTAAGGTTTGATGGCAAACGGAAACTAAGCATATGTATGTACCTGTATATGTAAATGGTAGCAAACTCCATGATCAGAAACTTGAAGCGTTGAGGCACTTATAACGCACATGCCTTCTTCTTCTTCTTCTTCTACCTTCTGCAGTAGGTTTAAGAAAGCACCATCTGGATGTCCCTGCGTGCATATTTGTACGATAAAGTCACCTTGTTTGATTTCATGCACTGAAACTGATGGATCTTGAAGTTGTAAGTTGACAGGTTGCTTATTTTTAATTGTTGATAACATATCATTCTTCCTCAGAGTTAGCTTCTCTATTTCTTCCTCCAGCTTTGGTATGTATTCAACTGCTCTGTCAATTATAAGCGGCGTACTCTTTCTCTTCTGCAAGATTTATACGAATTACCATGAGAATAATATCATTGAATATATATAAGACTGGTTAAATAATGGCTTCAATTGGTTGCTTTTACTTTATTCCAAACTTCTTTCTTAATTAGTAAAAACTGAAAAGTGAATCAATCTATTGTAAATGATGGAATGGCATGTCAACCTTTGATCTGCTGGAATCAGGAAGCAAAGCTGCAAGTGACAAGTAGGATGAATGCAGCTTCATCCTCCGAATCCTCTCCTTGGCGTTATGTTCTTGTTTCTTCACAGTTGATCCTTCTCCTTTATCAGCTTGGACCTCCTTGTTTTCAGTTTGTACGCCCTGCTTGAACCTATTATTTCTCCCCCTAGTCTTGGCACTGACTCGTTTGGCAATTAATCCTTTGCCACTGCTAATTGGTTCAGCTAGTACTGAACTTTCCTGCTCAGGCACCAAGCTAGAATCTGTCTGATCATTAATATTCCTTGTTTTTTCATCCGTACTAGGAAGCTGTGGACTGCTGCTTTCTTGTAGAAGTAAATCTAGTTCGTCTGAATCTTCCGGAGGTGCAGACAAATTGTCATCAATGGGATAATTAAGTATGCTTTCCAATAATCCCTCCTCGATGTTTGGATCAACTGGTTCTAAAATGAACGTGCTTGAATCAAGCTCATCAGTTCTTGCATTATCTTCAATAGATAGTGATGTGGCATAATCTGAAACATTAAGAGGAGGTAACAAACCAGTACTCTCGCTGTTGGGATGACAATCTTGTAGCTCCTTTTGTAACAGTACCTTATCAATGTTGTAATCTGGTAGCAGTACTGCAGAAATTTCTGGCTCAAAAACCAAAATGGAATCCAACTTATCGCCATTTCCATTATCCATGATAGGTGGTGATGAGCTGCTGCTTCCTCGTGGAAATGACCATTGATCAACTACTTGAATAGAAGTTGAGAAACCCTCATCTTTGTCATCTTTCCAATGAAAATTTATGTTTTCAGCCAGTAATTCTTTTCCAATATTTCCGCCCTCTTGGCAGTGAAACAGGCTCGGTTCCAACACCAGGCTACTGTTATTTTCTTGTATAAGTGGCCATAGATCATCTGTGGCTTCAGGAATTGTACTGAACAAACTTTCAAGATGTGGAGAAGACATATGCATAGATGTATTAAGCTTGCTTGGAAATATATATATCAAAGAGATGGCCTGTTAAATTCCTAATTCATTCACAAAATATAGAAAAACAGAAAGGTTAAAGTACTGAAAATATATCTTGTCAATTGGTAAACAATGATGCAATAGATCTTAGGACTAGTTAAAGCACAGGCATGGATATATAACTAAACCCTAAATGCATGGAAACATTGAGGTGAAGATGAAGAAATAATCTCATGAAATGGCAAACCCATATCCAATTAATCCAATAATATTGAATGAATTCCAATTTAGAAACTATGATTTATATAATTACATGTGAAAACAGAAACAAAAAGGTGCAAAAATGTTTCAAAGCCTTACACAGATTAAAATGGAAAGACGACCATCCTCACAAAAGAAAGAAAGGAATAAAGAGAAGAAGAAAAGTAAAACCTCCATTTGCAAGGAATTATAGAGAAAAAAGAAATACTATAAGAATATTATTTACTGCTGTGAGGCTGACAATTTATATTTTATAATGCCATAAACTAAGTATATATGACGAAGGAAATGATATAAGATATGTAGTCACAAATAGAGAGAGTTGATGAAAAGTCTCTAAATATATATAAAAAAAGGTTTGATTCCTCCCATTATTAGTCATACGTAGTAATGAGGATGCTAATGTCGAAACTGTATAAAGTCAAATATTACTACTTAATATATTTCATTTCATAAAATTTAATTAAAGATTAATTTAACAGTTGGAGATCTAGAGAGAGATGAAACAGTGACATCCCTGATCAACTCAGCATTAGTTCATAGACCAATAATATATATAAATATTCTTATTAGGTGCTTCAAAAAGCTAGCTTCAAAACATTTTTTTTTTCATATAGAAAAGGCCCAGTACAATTAGATAATGTTTATCTGATGCCAATATTCGTGTAAACTGTTCAGTGAAAACCTTAAATACAAAATAAAAAACAAGCTAAAGATGGACAATTTAAGATAGAGATTTAGTTAAATCAAAGATTAATGCTGATAAAATTGGATTCCCCCCTACACCTCAAGAAAAAGTAATGCTAACTGCAGAAATGGGCTTCTTCCCCTAGCCATGTAATGAGAAATGGAAAATGGAAAAATAAGGGAAGCTACAACAAACATTTCCTGGAACAAAACAAGTAGTCATATACCATCTCACGATGATTCAAGAACTGTAAGGGATCTCTGAAACCCAAGAAATGAAGTTCATGGATGAACTGCTAATGCCCATATCTACACATGATTGAAATATATGCTACCTGAAGCCAATAATATGAATTTGCAGCAAGATGAATATTTGAGGAGTGCAAGCAAATTAAGCCAACAATAAACAAAAGGGTTTTGTTTTTCTTTTTATTTTTCCTTTTTGAGGAAAAGAAAGCAATCCTTTAAAAAACAGGCACACGCCATGAACTAGCTAGTTGAATATGTCAGAACATCGATCTGCAGTCAGTACTTCCCTGGAAAACATGAATAAGAAGAAAAATACAAGCTACGCAAGCAAACTTATATAAAGGGCTTTCATATATATATATAATGCTGATAATGAGAATGTAGATGAAGGCAGATACAAGCTAGCTAGCTAGATAGATAGGGAAGAAGAGAAAAAACATCACTGTAATTAGGTGCAAAAGAAAAACACAGAGAAAGGAGAGTGGAAAAAGGGAGATTGTTTTTCCAAGAGTACTATAGTATGACCACAATGGGAAGAGGAAGAAGCTTGTACTTGATGCTCGTAATGTACTTTCATTTGGTATATAAATATAAATTTGTACTATACAAAACACTTCAACATTATTAATTAGCTATTGCTAGTATTTAGTTTTTAATTCAGTATACTACTTTCAATGCATAATTTATATATTATTAATATGATATATAGTCTATTTTTTTTTCTTTGCTTAAAAGTTCATTTAAATTGTAAAAATGAGATTAAAATCAGTTGTGAATATGTATTTGGATAACAAAACAACGGTAGCAATAAAATACGAATGAAAAAATTATCATCAGACATTAATCTATGCAACAATTTAACATTGTATCAGATATATGTTTTAACTTAGTGCTACAGATTATAAATTCTGTCTGCCTCAAAGCATTACAAGTACTGAGGAAAAGGATGAAGTATGAAAGAAGAATAACATACCCTTCTTCCGAGATGAGTGACATCACGACCTTGATCTTTTTTAACCCTCTATGGCACAGCTCCTTCAGGGTGCACTCGGTCGAACATTTTTTCAACCATGGGAGGTTTTCGCCGGGCAGTTGATCGAGAGAATATAATAGGAGTGGTACTCCTTACCTATGTTACTCGGATTCGGGTGTGAGCGTCGGACACGGGTATGTGTCCAACACGGGTATGTTCAAATTTTTCTAAGATTTTCATGTATTTGAAGGGTCTTTGGAGGATCATATATCCATGTCCGGATATGCGTCGAACATGGGTGTCAGACACGAGTACTTCAAGAAAAATGAACAGTCAAAGTAACAACTCCTTATACTTTTCAGTTTCTGATGATGTGCACCTTCTAAGATCTTGCTTCTTGGAATAGGGGAAATATGAGTTTTGGCTGACGCTTCTTGACACATTGTGGGTTAATATTTCATCTTCTCCTGCTTTGCTAATTGCTATTTTGACTAAAGTAAGGTTCTCGGAAGAGAAAAATTAAAATTCTTGGAAGGGCTAGCTGCTACTGCTCTTTCGGCTTGAACTCTTGGACAAGTAAGTGATGGAAGCCCATTTAGCATAGTAGAAATAACGAACTTCAGCTGAGTGTGGCCCATTCAAGTCAGGGTGTTTTTAGGAAATTAATTAGTATGTTGTTATGTTAGCTGATTGTACCGTTGGCTACAAAAGTGGTTGTAAAAAGAAAGCATGATAGAATATAGAATATCACAATTACACCTCCATCATTAGAATCGGTTATACAATTTCTCTCTCTCTTTCACACGATCTCTTTTCCATATTCTTGAGAATTCTCTGATTTCTTGTTGCAGGTTGTAGCTACAGCTGCTGAAAGTTAGGTGGTATCATTTTGGTATCAGAGCTCCGGTCTTGGCTATGGCAAATGACATTTCTACCCGATTGCAGAAGGAGTTTGGACAGCTTCAGAGGGAATTTGAGCATTTGGAATCTACAATGGGAAGCAGTATGACTCTGCTCCGTGAGGAAATGCAAACTGAGCTCAAGAAGGGAATGGAGAACATGAGCATGGAGTTGGGCAGAATGATTAATCAACTGTTCATTCGTTCCACTGAGAATCAACTTGGCCAAAAGCATCAGGACCCAGGGGGATCGAGTGGTACCGGTGATAAAGGTAAAAACGTGGCTGATTCGTCGGGATCTCAAGGGTTACCAGCACAAAACACTCTGCCTCTTACTCAGGACCCATAAAGTTTGGTTTATCTTGTTAAATCTTTGAAGATTAACGCCCGGAGAACAAAGTTGGATTGCCCTCGTTTTGATGGTTACGATTTTCTTGGGTGGTATTTGAAGGTTGAGCAATTTTTTCAAGCCATTGGGGTATTGGAACAGGACAAGGTGCATACCGTTATGATCCATTTAGATGGTAGAGCCTTACAATGGCACCAAAGATTTATGAAGAACAAAGGTAATATGAAGGATGTCGACTGGAACCAGCATGTGCTTGAGATGCGAGCTGGATTCAGTGACAATGAGTACATTGACCCCATAGCAGAGCTGGTAAGTTTGAAACAAACCTCCTCTGTAGAAGATTATCATGATGAATTTGAAAGTTTATTGAATCTCCTCCAACTGTCAGATGATTATTCACTTAGCATATTTGTCAGCAATCTCAAACCTGAGATTTCTAGATATGTTAAGTTGTTTTACCCAAAACACTCACTCATGCCTTGAACCTCGCCAAACATATGAAACATTGTTATACAATCTGCCCAAAAAACCTTTTGTGCCTTACAAAAATCCATTAACTGCACCTCCAATACATTCCCATCCTTACCCAAGCCCTCGACCAAACACTCACAACAACTCCAACTCCTTACCAGCACTGCTACCTACGCCCAAACCATCCATTCTCCCATATTCTATCCAAACCAAACCATACACTACTGGTCTCTCGAAACCACCTTATGCTAAGAATGAACCTTATACACCAAGGACCAACAAACCAACTACTCGAGAGGAGAGGGAAGAAAGGAGGAAGGGGCTCTGTATGTGGTATGGCAGCAAGTATAATGTGGGCCATTGATCAACTACTTGAATAGAAGTTGAGAAACCCTCATCTTTGTCATCTTTCCAATGAAAATTTATGTTTTCAGCCAGTAATTCTTTTCCAATATTTCCGCCCTCTTGGCAGTGAAACAGGCTCGGTTCCAACACCAGGCTACTGTTATTTTCTTGTATAAGTGGCCATAGATCATCTGTGGCTTCAGGAATTGTACTGAACAAACTTTCAAGATGTGGAGAAGACATATGCATAGATGTATTAAGCTTGCTTGGAAATATATATATCAAAGAGATGGCCTGTTAAATTCCTAATTCATTCACAAAATATAGAAAAACAGAAAGGTTAAAGTACTGAAAATATATCTTGTCAATTGGTAAACAATGATGCAATAGATCTTAGGACTAGTTAAAGCACAGGCATGGATATATAACTAAACCCTAAATGCATGGAAACATTGAGGTGAAGATGAAGAAATAATCTCATGAAATGGCAAACCCATATCCAATTAATCCAATAATATTGAATGAATTCCAATTTAGAAACTATGATTTATATAATTACATGTGAAAACAGAAACAAAAAGGTGCAAAAATGTTTCAAAGCCTTACACAGATTAAAATGGAAAGACGGCCATCCTCACAAAAGAAAGAAAGGAATAAAGAGAAGAAGAAAAGTAAAACCTCCATTTGCAAGGAATTATAGAGAAAAAAAGAAATACTATAAGAATATTATTTACTGCTGTGAGG
The DNA here is from genome assembly GCA_030761205.1 of Fremontodendron californicum. Classification (NCBI taxonomy): domain Eukaryota; kingdom Viridiplantae; phylum Streptophyta; class Magnoliopsida; order Malvales; family Malvaceae; genus Fremontodendron; species Fremontodendron californicum. The sequence continues at coordinate 40,215,187 of JAULJL010000002.1, read as the reverse complement.
CTGACAATTTATATTTTATAATGCCATAAACTAAGTATATATGACGAAGGAAATGATATAAGATATGTAGTCACAAATAGAGAGAGTTGATGAAAAGTCTCTAAATATATATAAAAAAAGGTTTGATTCCTCCCATTATTAGTCATACGTAGTAATGAGGATGCTAATGTCGAAACTGTATAAAGTCAAATATTACTACTTAATATATTTCATTTCATAAAATTTAATTAAAGATTAATTTAACAGTTGGAGATCTAGAGAGAGATGAAACAGTGACATCCCTGAACAACTCAGCATTAGTTCATAGACCAATAATATATATAAATATTCTTATTAGGTGCTTCAAAAAGCTAGCTTCAAAACATTTTTTTTTTCATATAGAAAAGGCCCAGTACAATTAGATAATGTTTATCTGATGCCAATATTCGTGTAAACTGTTCAGTGAAAACCTTAAATACAAAATAAAAAACAAGCTAAAGATGGACAATTTAAGATAGAGATTTAGTTAAATCAAAGATTAATGCTGATAAAATTGGATTCCCCCCTACACCTCAAGAAAAAGTAATGCTAACTGCAGAAATGGGCTTCTGCCCCTAGCCATGTAATGAGAAATGGAAAATGGAAAAATAAGGGAAGCTACAACAAACATTTCCTGGAACAAAACAAGTAGTCATATACCATCTCACGATGATTATAGAACTGTAAGGGATCTCTGAAACCCAAGAAATGAAGTTCATGGATGAACTGCTAATGCCCATATCTACACATGATTGAAATATATGCTACCTGAAGCCAATAATATGAATTTGCAGCAAGATGAATATTTGAGGAGTGCAAGCAAATTAAGCCAACAATAAACAAAAGGGTTTTGTTTTTCTTTTTATTTTTCCTTTTTGAGGAAAAGAAAGCAATCCTTTAAAAAACAGGCACACGCCATGAACTAGCTAGTTGAATATGTCAGAACATCGATCTGCAGTCAGTACTTCCCTGGAAAACATGAATAAGAAGAAAAATCCAAGCTACGCAAGCAAACTTATATAAAGGGCTTTCATATATATATATAATGCTGATAATGAGAATGTAGATGAAGGCAGATACAAGCTAGCTAGCTAGATAGATAGGGAAGAAGAGAAAAACATCACTGTAATTAGGTGCAAAAGAAAAACACAGAGAAAGGAGAGTGGAAAAAGGGAGATTGTTTTTCCAAGAGTACTATAGTATGACCACAATGGGAAGAGGAAGAAGCTTGTACTTGATGCTCGTCATGTACTTTCATTTGGTATATAAATATAAATTTGTACTATACAAAACACTTCAACATTATTAATTAGCTATTGCTAGTATTTAGTTTTTAATTCAGTATACTACTTTCAATGCATAATTTATATATTATTAATATGATATATAGTCTATTTTTTTTCTTTGCTTAAAAGTTCATTTAAATTGTAAAAATGAGATTAAAATCAGTTGTGAATATGTATTTGGATAACAAAACAACGGTAGCAATAAAATACGAATGAAAAAATTATCATCAGACATTAATCTATGCAACAATTTAACATTGTATCAGATATATGTTTTAACTTAGTGGTACAGATTATAAATTCTGTCTGCCTCAAAGCATTACAAGTATTGAGGAAAAGGATGAAGTATGAAAGAAGAATAACATACCCTTCTTCCGAGATGAGTGACATCACGACCTTGATCTTTTTTAACCCTCCATGGCACAGCTCCTTCAGGGTGCACTCGATCGAACATTTTTTCAACCATGGGAGGTTTTCGCCGGGCAGTTGATCGAGAGAATATAATAGGAGTGGTACTCCTTACCTATGTTACTCGGATTTGGGTGTGAGCGTCGGACACGGGTATGTTCAAATTTTTCTAAGATTTTCATGTATTTGAAGGGTCTTTGGAGGATCATATACCCATGTCCGGATATGCGTCGAACATGGGTGTCAGACACGAGTACTTCAAAAAAATGAACAGTCAAAATAACAGCTCCTTATACTTTTCAGTTTCTGATGATGTGCACCTTCTAAGATCTTGCTTCTTGGAATAGGGGAAATGTGAGTTTTGGCTGACGCTTCTTGACACATTGTGGGTTAATATTTCATCTTCTCCTGCTTTGCTAATTGCTATTTTGACTAAAGTAAGGTTCTCGGAAGAGAAAAATTAAAATTCTTGGAAGGGCTAGCTGCTACTGCTCTTTCGGCTTGAACTCTTGGACAAGTAAGTGATGGTAGCCCATTTAGCATAGTAGAAATAACTAACTTCAGCTGAGTGTGGCCCGTTCAAGTCAGGGTGTTTTTAGGAAATTAATTAGTATGTTGTTATGTTAGCTGATTGTACCGTTGGCTACAAAAGTGGTTGTAAAAGGAAAGCATGATAGAATATAGAATATCACAATTACACCTCCATCATTAGAATCGGTTATACAATTTCTCTCTCTTACCTTATACAATTTCTCTCTCTCTTTCACACGATCTCTTTTCCATCTTCTAGAGAATTCTCTGATTTCTTGTTGCAGGTTGTAGCTACAGCTGTTGAAAGTTAGGTGGTATCATTTTGGTATCAGAGCTCCGGTCTTGGCTATGGCAAATGACATTTCTACCCGATTGCAGAAGGAGTTTGGACAGCTTCAGATGGAATTTGAGCATTTGGAATCTACAATGGGAAGCAGTATGACTCTGCTCCGTGAGGAAATGCAAACTGAGCTCAAGAAGGGAATGGAGAACATGAGCATGGAGTTGGGCAGAATGATTAATCAATTGTTCATTCGTTCCACTGAGAATCAACTTGGCCAAAAGCATCAGGACCTAGGGGGATCGAGTGGTACCGGTGATAAAGGCAAAAACGTGTCTGATTCGTCGGGATCTCAAGGGTTACCAGCACAAAACACTCTGCCTCTTACTCAAGACCCATAAAGTTTGGTTTGTCTTGTTAAATCTTTGAAGATTAACGCCCAGAGAACAAAGTTGGATTGCCCTCGTTTTGATGGTTACGATTTTCTTGGGTGGTATTTGAAGGTTGAGCAATTTTTTCAAGCCATTGGGGTATTGGAACAGGACAAGGTGCATACCGTTATGATCCATTTAGATGGTAGAGCCTTACAATGGCACCAAAGATTTATGAAGAACAAAGGTAATATGAAGGATGTCGACTGGAACCAGCATGTGCTTGAGATGCGAGCTGGATTCAGTGACAATGAGTACATTGACCCCATAGCAGAGCTAGTAAGTTTTGAAACAAACTTCCTCTGTAGAAGATTATCATGATGAATTTGAAAGTTTATTGAATCTCCTCCAACTGTCAGATGATTATTCACTTAGCATATTTGTCAGCAATCTCAAACCTGAGATTTCTAGATATGTTAAGTTGTTTTACCCAAAACACTCACTCATGCCTTGAACCTCGCCAAACATATGAAACATTGTTATACAATCTGCCCAAAAAACCTTTTGTGCCTTACAAAAATCCATTAACTGCACCTCCAATACATTCCCATCCTTACCCAAGCCCTCGACCAAACACTCACAACAACTCCAACTCTTTACCAGCACTGCTACCTATGCCCAAACCATCCATTCTCCCATATTCTACCCAAACCAGACCATACACTACTGGTCTCTCGAAACCACCTTATGCTAAGAATGAACCTTATACACCAAGGACCAACAAACCAACTACTCGAGAGGAGAGGGAAGAAAGGAGGAAGGGGCTCTGTATGTGGTGTGGCAGCAAGTATAATGTGGGCCACAAATGTGATAGGTCCCAATTGTACCAGATGCTAGTAGAGGATTTGGATGAGCCAGAGGCTGAAGTAGAGGAATTCTCAGACTGAGTGGAATCCATGAAAGAGCCTGGTAATAAAGAAGAAGGTACTACTGATAAGGCTACCATCTCATTGCATGCTCTGTTTGGAACTGAGGGGTACCAAACAATGAAGGTGCAGGGCAGGATTAAAAACCAGACTCTTGTTATCTTGCTTGACACAGGCAGTACACATAATTTCATTGATCAGAATGTAGACAAGAAGTTACACTGCCAACAGTATTAATGTTTCGGTGGCTAATGGTGAAGTGTTACAGGCTTAGGCATGATGCAAGGGGTTAGAATGGAACTGCCAAGGATTTCATCAGAATACTGATTTTTTAATTCTTCCACTCATGGGGTGTGATCTGGTTCTGGGAATACAGTGGTTGCTCACACTTAGGCCAATATTGTGGGATTTCAAGGCACTGACTATGCAGTTTTCTATGGGTGCTCAGACCATCATACTGAAAGGAATAGAAGCTGGGATTGTTCATGTGGCCAAGCAAAATAATGCAGTAAACTGTCACAAGCTTGTGCAAAGGTTCATGCACTTTAATTGTTACAGGAGCATTTAGTGCCCAATGCATGTCAATCTCAGTTATGCAAAGTACAAGTAGCCAGTTCCCTCAAGACCTGAAAGCACTATTTCAACTGTTCACTATCGTATTCGACACACCGAAATGGCTGCCCCCACAACGAAGCTGTGATCATCATATACCTCTTCAGGACGAGTCCCAAGTGGTCAAGGTTAGGCCATATCGATACCCAACCATTTAGAAGAATGAGATTGAACGAATGGTAGTAGAGATGAAGGACACCGGGATCATAAGGGACAACAATAGTCCTTTTGCTTCCCCTGTGGTCTTAGTCAAGAAAAAGGATGGGTCTTGGGGACTCTATATCGATTATAGGCAGCTGAATAAACTCACTGTCAAGGATAGGTTTCCCATACCATTGGTGGAAGAATTGCTAGATGAGCTGGCTGCTGCTTGTTGGTTCTCCAAACTAGATTTGAGATCTGGCTACCACCAGATCAGATTGAAGGAAGAAGACATCTACAAGACCGCTTTCAGGACTCATCAAGGCCACTATGAGTTTTTAGTCATGCCATTTGGCCTGACCAACGCACCATCCACCTTCCAAGCCCTTATGAACAATATTTTCCAACCTTATTTGAGAAAATATGTTCTGGTCTTCTTTGATGATATCTTGGTATACTCAGTTACTTGGAAAGCCCATCTGCAGAACTTGTATAAGGTCTTTAAAGTGCTGGCTCAACATTAGTTTTATGCCAAAGGCTCAAAATGCGAGTTTGGAGCCACTCAGGTGGAATATTTGGGTCATGTTATAAGCAAGGGTGTTGTTTCTATGGACACTAAGAAGATTACTGGTGTTTTGGAGTGGACTGTGCCTCAAAATATCAAGAAACTTCGAGGGTTTCTCGGTCTGACAAGATATTACCGAAGGTTTGTGAGAGGTTATGGGGTAATAGCAAAGCCACTCACGAAATTGCTTAAGAAGGGAAGTTTTTTATGGAGTGATAAGGCTCAGTCAGCTTTTGAAGAACTAAATTAAGCTATGACTACTGCTCCAGTCCTAGCTTTGCCTAATTTTAATGCTACCTTCACAGTGGAAGCTGATGCATGTAGTTCAGGCATAGGGGCTATATTGAGCCAGGGAGGTCGACCTATCGCTTTTTTCAGTTAAAAAATGTTGACCATTTTAGCAGCATAGGGGCTATATTGAGCCTGGGATTAAGGCATCAGGCATTGTCTGTTTACGAGAATGAAATGTTGGCCATTTTAGCAAAAGTTAAAAAATGGAACTCATACTTGTTGGGATGACAATTCTTGATTAAGACAGACCACCAAAGCCTCAGATTTTTGCTGGATCAAAAAACCAATACACCAGCCCAGCAGATGTGGGTGGTTCGAATGATGGGCTATGACTATGACTTGGTGTATAGGAAGGGATCTTCTAACTCAGTGGCAGACGCTTTATCCAGGAGGCTTGTGGCTCAGATGCAAGCCATATCAGTGATCAACAGTGGGCTCATTGACAAGATCAGTTATACATGGGTTGGGGACCCTATTATGGTTCATCTTATACACAAGCTTCAAAGGGCTACTGATACTACTTCATCTAAATACAGCTGGCAGTCTAACCAATTGAGGAGGAAAGGTAAACTAGTAGTGGGTTGTGATAAGCAATTGAGGTAAGAAATGTTAACTTATTTTCACTCATCTGATGAGGGGAGCCATTCGGGCTCAGATACAACAATGAAGAGAATATGTGGGGTCCTCTATTGGAAGGTCTAAAAAAATGTCAGGGAGTTTGTGAAGGAGTATAGGTCTGCCAACAATACAAGTATGACAACTCAGCATATCCGGGGCTTCTCCAACCACTACCTATTCCAAACAGAGTATGGTCTAACATCTCTTTAGACTTCATTGAGGGTCTCCCAGTCTCTCATACTAAGGATGTGATTCTGGTGGTTGTTGATCGATTGAGCAAGTATGCTCATTTCATGGCTTTGTCTCACCCTTAGTCTGCACTCACGGTTGCTCAGGCATTTTTAGACAATGTTTACAAGTTTCACGGTGTACCAAACAGCATGGTCTCTGATCATGATAAGGTCTTTGTCAGTGGGTTTTGGCAGGAATTATTCAAGCTATTGAGGGTCAAACTCAAACTATCCACTTCCTACCACCCTTAAACTGATGGTCAAATGGAGGTGGTCAACCGAAGCTTGGAGACCTATCTGAGATGTATGTCGGGTGAAAGGCCTAAGGATTGGGTGAAGTGACTACCTATGGCTGAATAGTGGTACAATACCACCTATCACACTACTGCTCACTCTACACCGTATGAGATCTTGTATGGTCAACCCCCAGCCACTCATCTTCCCTACCTAGCTGGAGGCTCCAGAGTTGCTGCTGTGGATAGGGGTTTGAAGGCCAGGGAAGCTGCAATGAAGATGCTCAAGTTCTATCTTGAACGAGCACAAAACAGAATGAAACAACAGGCTGACAAGAGGATGACTGATAGACAAATTCAAGTTGGAGATTGGTTTCTGCTCAAGCTTCAACCTTACAGGCAGACTATTGTAGCTCGCAGAAAGTATCTTAAGCTATCCGCTAGGTACTTTAGACCTTATCAGGTCGTGGCTAAGGTAGGTGTTGTAGCTTATAAGATTGAGCTGCCAGGAAAAGCAAGGGTGCATCCTGTTTTTCATGTGTCTCAGCTGAAGAAATTCACAGGGAAGGAACCTGCTCACACCAACTTCCTTTACTGGATGATAATGGTACATTGAGCAAGAAACCAACTACAATTATTGACAAGCGCATGGTCAAGCGGGGTGGTAAAGCTGTCACTGAAGTGTAGGTTTCAATGGAGGAACTTTTTCCTTGAGGACGCAACCTGGAGTTTTTTTCAGCAATACAGGCCAAGTTTTCGGGTTTTCATCCTTGAGGACAAGGATGTGGCGAAGGGGAAGGTAGTTGATGCAAGCCCATTTGGCATAGTAGAAATAATGAACTTCAACTGAGTGTGGCCCATTCAAGTCAGGGTGTTTTTAGGGAATTAATTAGTATGATATTATGTTAGCTGACTGTACCATTTGCTATAAAAGTGGTTGTAAAAGGAAAGCATGACAGAATATAAAATTATCACAATTACACCTCCATCATTGGAATTGGTTATACAATTTCTCTCTCTTATCTCATATAATTTCTCTTTCTCTTTCTCTTTCACACGATCTCTTCTCCATCTTTTGGAGAATTCTCAAATTTTTTGTTGCAGGTTATAGCTGTTGCTGCTGAAGGTTAGGTGGTATCAGTAAGTTGGTCTAGTTGAAAATGTTTGGCTCCTTCTACTTGAACTCTTGGAAAGAAAAGAAGATTGGCGAAAAAAGAAACTATCATCCACGATTATGTGATTAAGATTCTCTCTTTTTGAAGCTTTATCATCTATACTTGTAAAGTCCTCATCTTGCTTCTTGCTATATATTGATGGTCTGAAATTGAATGATACAAAAAAAAAAAAAAACGATAAATATATGAAAACACAACATGAATGGATCTTGTTTTATGAGTTTAAGATGAGATTAAGAAAACGAAAATTTGTTGTTATTGATTCCTTCCATGCAAGACATTGTATATGCATTTGCAATGGACAAAAGATTAATAATAATAGAAAGAAAACTGTATATGCAAATTTGCATGGAATTACATGTACAATCAAACCTATTGTATGGCTCATCAACATATTTATAATGTATATATGCAAGACATTATACTAATTTTTATATGTATAAATAATTTGTTGATGAATAGTAAATGTTAAAGAGTCAAATAATATTCTCTTTTTCCTTAAATCTATAAATCATATTCTAAAAAATATAATGATTACTAAAATAAATATATAAAAAAAACCAAAGTACTTTTCATTAGATCTGTTAATAGGTCGAGCCACGATTCAATTTTTTTTTTTAACCAAACCCGCTTAGGATCGAGTTGGCTTGAAAGTCTATTTCAATGTTCATAAATTATTAAAATATAACAAAATAATTTTTATATTAATATATATTTTATAATTAAATTTAAATAAAAATATTTTATATTTAATAAATAATAATTCGAGTCGAATCGATCCGAATTAAAAAAAAATTTACTTAGTGTAAGACTCTCGTAAGTACGAGATCAATTCGAGACAATTATAACATGCGGATGGCTCGAGGTTAAACTTTGAAATGCCTACAGAAAGGATGGGCTACCATGTGGTACACATGTTGTATGATAAATTGTAGAGTTGGGGGTTTAATCGAGTGATTAAGTGATTTAACCCCAAATTGACTAAAAGTCGGGATAGGAGAAAGTCTTTGAAATGTGATAAGTTAACTTCACATCGTGTTGATATGTGATATAACATTATTTGGGAGTGTTAGAACATGAATCGACAGAAAAATCGATAAAATGTGAACAGAGGTATTTTGGTAATTTTACCAAATATTTTGTTTTTAGTCCGTAAATGGTACCAATGGACTAAGTGATCCTATAGGATCATAATATGATGTCTAGATCAAAAATTGGACATTAAAATAAAATCCGATAGCTAAAATCGTCTAATTCGTCATTTAGTGAATTTGACGTAAATTGCCGTAAAAACATGGTTCGGAATTTTTTTTTAAACTAATCGAACACATGGACATATGTTATAACATATGAGGATTATGAATATGACAAGAAAAGTCAAAAACGGAGTTGAAATCGGATTAGTCCTTAAGTAACCTAAAGGAATGAAAACCGAAAACTAATCGCGGGAAGGTCCGAAAAAGGTTTTAAATGGATCAATAGATTAATATAGACATAAAATGATGTTAGAAAGCTACTGGTGAAATCAGAACAAAAATCGGAGCTAAAACCGAAAAAGTCAAAATATTGACCCGTTGGTGCTCCGAGGCCCGGATTTGGGTTTCGGGATATCAAAAAAATTATCCGAACATATAGATCATTATATTGTCATATTTGGAACATATCCGTGTCAAGAAAAGTGAAAAACGAGCTTCCGAACGTTAAAATTTCATGTTGGCCTATTAAGGCACTAAAAGACAAAATAGGGGTAAAATGGTCATTTGACCATAGCCCACTTGTTAAGTCCGAAAATCAGACTTCTCCTCCCCCAATTTTCACGGGAGGAACCAGAAAAGTGTGAAAAAAAGAAAGGAAGCCATGGAAGCTTGCTTCCAAGCTTTCTCTCTCTTCCGTTTACTAGGCATATCACCAAAATCTTCAAAGATTTCACAAATCCAAAGGTACCCATATCGTGGAGTTCACCTGGGATCGCGACAAAGTCACGAAAGTGCCGCTTTAATACTCGAAATAACACTGTGAGTATTTAGGTTAATCTAGGAGGTAGTTATTGCCTTATATGCATTGTTGATTGATATGGATATTGAAACACGAAAGATTGCTTGAATCACAAAAATGGTGAGTTTCGAACCTTACGCGGATCAAAGGCGTAAGTGTGGTATTTGTATGGTTACATGAGGTAAGTGTTGTGGAGTTGAATAATAATGAATGTTAGCTATTTGTAATGCTTTGAGAAACATAAGTAGAAATATATTAGTGTAGAGATTGTTTCCTAGTACAGTATATATATATATTACTCCACGATATAAGAGAGTTAATATATCATGTTGATATTATTATACGGACAGTGTGATGTCCGAGATACTATTATTATACGGACAGTATGATGTCCGGGATGTTATTGTTGTAAGGACAAGATGATGTCCGGAATGCTATTATTGTACGGACAAGGTGAAGTCCGGGATGCTATTATTATACGGACATGGTGATGTACGGGGTACTATTATTGTACGGACAGGGTGATGTCCGGGATGCTAATATTGTACGGACAAGGTGAAGTCCGGGATGCTATTATTGTACGGACAGGGTGATGTCCGAGATGCTAATATTGTACGGACAAGGTGAAGTCCGGGATGCTATTATTATACGGACATGGTGATGTACGGGGTACTATTATTGTACGGACAGGGTGATGTCCGGGATGCTAATATTGTACGGACAAGGTGAAGTCCGGGATGCTATTATTGTACGGATAGGGTGATGTCCGGGATGCTAATATTGTACGGACAAGGTGAAGTCCGGGATGCTATTATTGTACGGACAGGATGATGTCCGGGATGCTAATATTGTACGGACAAGGTGAAGTCCGGGATGCTATTGTTGTACGGGCAAGATGAGTCCGGGATGATATGGACAAGATAGTCTACGATGACAAATATTACGGACTGGTATAAGTCCGGGATGTTTTGATGATATAGACATGAGAAATTCTTCATTAATAATTGTGGAGGTATACACGTAAAACCGATTGTTAAATATTTTTGGCTATCAAGTTAGGCTAGCCAATGGCTTATTTATATTCAACACTCAGTATAGAAGATTTCATATGGGACAAATAATTTTTATAAGTCCCAGAACAATATTTAAATATTACTTTTTGGTTAATTAGTCGTACTTGATATGTCATGTTTATGCTTTAATGGTTAAGAAAGGAAACATGAAATTTCCAAGTACTCTTCCTAGTTACCTTATGCTCACTGAGTTTTTCGACTCACTTTGTTTATTTTCTATTTTTTTTAGATTCTAACAGACCTAGCTCTTCTCATATTCCGGATAGCTAGCTGCTCACATACTTGTGGTGAGCGAATTGACCCAAGATGTGTTAAGTAGTGACGATGGTAGGGTACATTTTGCAGTCACTAGGGTATCATGGGTCCTCTGTATTTTGTGTATGTTGAATATGTTCTGTATATTTTATAAGCAGATGTAATTAAGTGATGTATGATGTATATCAATCTTAGAGGCCTGATATGACATGGTGATGTTCATTTTGTTATGATATAGTAAAAATGTGAGTCTGCTGCGGGGCATTTCGGTTACTCCCTATCGGAGGCGTCCAAACCGAGATGTCATGTGTTGATGAATTATTACATTGTGAATGTTGATGATTGAGCGGCAAACGCCCATGTAGGGCGAGATTATGCCAAATTTTTTTTAATTTGGTTTAATAAATATAGTCAGGCTTCGGAGGCTGGGGCATACCTTGTCTCTAGCCGGTCACATGCCCTGAATTTGGGGTGTGACAGAAGGTGGTATCAGAGCATGGTCTAGAGGTCAGTGACTACAAAAAGGGTAGGATAGTAGTGCATTGCTTACAGGTTATCTTAGGGTATCTGTAAGTACTGTGCTGCCCCTACAGATGTCCATCGTCACATGCGGTTACACCGGTTAATCTATAAGCCAGCTAGTATATATAGAATTGTGTCGGGAATATTGTGGAATTACTGACAATATATTTATTTTCTAAATATAATGTTGTCACGATCACGATCTCATATATATAGAGACGTACTGGGGGACCGAGAGCTTGAGGTCCTGGATAATATTTTTACTGGCCTTGAGGTTAGAGGCCAGAGTGAGAATAGTAGTAGGTCTGCTACTAGGGAAATAGATAGGATTGCTGGAGTAGTATTAGATGACGACACATATGAATAGTTATTGGATATGGTAAACAGAACATTTTAATATATTCAGACCCTGGTAGGGCTGGTGATAGAACAATGACAGCCACGATTGTTCGACCAAATTCTTTCAACCAGGTGTTGTTAGTAATGAGTTGTTGTTGGAATAACATACACCCTATCAACATATAACCTTACCTACTTCGGAGGAACATTACCACCTAGTTTTGCAGGGGTGGAATTCGATTTTGATCCTAGAAGGTTTTTAGAAGAGTACGGCCAACGGTGTGTAGGCTTAGGGTGCTCGCCGACTAGAGCCATACAATTAGAGAGATTTCAGCTGTATGGTAGGGCACATGCATGGTATATATCTTTAGTAGCCAGAAGGTGGATTGATGACCCTCCCCTCGAGTGGTCAGAATTTAGTGTTGAGCTTCTTCGAGAATTTTTACCAAAAAATGAAAGGGATTTAGGAATTCATGAATACGAGAGGTTAAGGCGATTCGAGGATAGGTCACAGGAGAGAGCGAGATATGAAAGACAAATATCTAGGCAAACAAGGCCATATGGACTAAGGGTTAGAACAACCCTAGAATCATGGATGTTGAGGGATAAAGAAGTCAGTAGTTGGAGGAAGAGATCTACTGGTGTATGTTATAGATGTGGCAGGCCAGGGCATTTCAGGAGAGATTGCCCATTAGGTCCAGGTTTATCCCCATCAGTGCGAGCTCCACATCCAGCTACAGCATATCCAGGGCAATCAGCAGGGTTAGTAGAATTACAGACGGGTCAGAGTTCCTAGGGTAGGGAACAACAGTCTGTGGGCAGAGAAGATACTATGGGCAATAGAGGACAAGCCCGTGATTTTGCATCTACTGCCATGGTGACAGGTATAACTTTAGTCTGATTTTGGCAAACTGATTTTATTTAATTTGAGCACTATGTATTGAGTTGTATTTCAAGAAACTTTGAAGTATTTTAACCTAGTTTCGATATTTGTTATTGATGTTGAGGATGTTGTGAAATGGTGGTGGTTGGATATTAAACTGAACTTGTAGGCTGGCTAATATTTGAGTGCTAAAGGATATATTTTAAGTTGGATTATAAATCACACACAAGGTGCTTGTGAAAATGCCTAGGAGGAAGGCGATTATTATGTCTACAAGGTTTTTGGTTTAATGCTTGAATGAAAATATATAGCCTTGGAAGATCCTAAGTAACCAAGATAAGAATATGATTTGGCATGGATTCCAATGTCGTAAGATTGATGTATATTTATTGTGGCTAGCCTAGTAGCGTGCCTAGGCAGATAAAACTGATGGTATAGTCATGATAGCCTAGTATAGTTTCTAAGTGGGTTATATTGATTATATGGTTGTTGTTGCCTAGTAGTAATCTATACGGATAAATATACGGATGGGGATGTTTAAGTTTTCCCTGTGCACCAGGGAGTTTTGAGATTTCATTCTCGCACTAGTTCCTGAGTTTAAGATGATGGGCCTTAACAGGCGGAGATCATCATATATCTTAGATGACATGAGGGGCTATGCCTGGCAGATCATCACCACACGAACTTTGTCCGGGTTATGTGCTAGCACGTGGAACGAGATGTGATGGATTTAATCATGAATTATCACATTAATCTCGCGACTATGTGAAATATAGAGTTTTCTAGTTATTGTACGTGATTGAGACATATTGCCCTAGTACTGGTTATTTAACATTTAGATTGTATTCAAAATGTTTAATGGTATTACGGGCTATGCCCGGGACGTGTGTTGATATCGCAAACTGTATGCAAATTTATACAGATACTATAGACTTTGTCTAAAATTGTATAGTATACGGGACTCGGTGCAGGGGATACTTGAGTATAATTTGATGATAGTGTTGGTCTGAAGTTACATCTATTTATATGGTATAAATGAATGGTTTATTGAACGAATGTAGTGAACGTACGAGACACAATGTTATTTATTAAGCATGCATAGTTGAAAGAATAAGTCAGAGCTATGCAGCGAAAGTATAGTGTAATCAAAAAAAAAATTGATTGAAACAGGATTGATTTTGGAAATATTAAAAGACTATGAGTATATTATTTTTCTATCATTGGATAAAGCCAATATTATGGCAATGTTTTAAAATATCACTGATAGTTAATAGTAAAGGAAACCCCCCATTTATATAATCGATTAATAGTCCTCGAGATAAAAGGTGCTCGAGGTAAAATCCTCGAAGTGGCACCCAATTTTTCTTATGTGTTTTATCTCGATAAAGTTATGATTTATCGTGAGTTTAAATAGTTATAATAGTGATAGAGTATGGAACACACTGTTACGGAGTGTTGATTAAATGTTTACTATGCTAGTAGGTTAAAGCTAAGCATCAGAAGCCAACAGTAATGCTACAGAGTTTAATATACAATAATGAGATTCAATAGGTTATAAAGTTGAATACATAATAATGGGATTGAGATAAAGTCATTATGGGGCCTAGATATAGGCTTGTCTAAGGTAGGCAAGGAATGTGATTTTATTTGAGTGATTGTCGATAGACTAACTAAATTAGCACACTTAATTCTGGTTAAATTACGTATAACATAAGTCAGTGTGCTAGGTTCTTTTTAGACCAGATTGGGTCTTCGTGAAGTTTTTTTGTTTATTGTACTTGATTGAGTTATAGTTAAATTCTGGAGATCATTCCAGGTAGCTTCTGAAATACAGTTGCGATTTAGTACCGTATTTAATTTACGGACAGATGAACAGTCCTTGAGGACATGTTATGTGTTAATATACTAGATTCGGAAGAGAATCGGGATCGATACCTATCATTGATTGAGTTTGTATATATTAACAGTTTTCAGTATAGTATTCAAATGATACCATTTCTAGTATTTCGATCTAGTTTCGGGCTTATCTTATTGATTATTTGGGATTGCGATCTGAGTGTATTTATTGTTGATCATTGCAAAACTAGGACCGAGACATTGTATGGCCGGATGTGCCAATATCCTGTCAGTTAATTTAAGACAGGAGGATATCAGTTGTTCAGTTCAGATATGGTACAGTACACCTAGAAAAAGGTGTAGTTAATCAAATATATATTAGTAACTGCTAGAGTAGGCAAAAGTCGTATGCCGATAGCATGTGACTAAGTATTCTTGAAAGTTTCACCTTTCAAGAGTGTTATGAGCTTTGGCGGATGAGTCAAGCGGAGTCCAAGGTATATCAGACCATTTCAGATATTGAGTGAGACCTATCACCTGAGATGAGTGGTGTATACTCTGTGTTTCATGTACTTATGATGTGGAGATTCATGTCAGACGATTTTCATGTGATACAGCCAAAGATAGTGCTTGTACTTTTATATAAGTTGACTTTATGCAAAATTCGAGGACGAATTTTATTAAGGGGGGAAGAATTGTAAGACTCTCGTAAGTACGAGATCAATTCGAGACAATTATAACATGCGGATGGCTCGAGGTTAAACTTTGAAATGCCTACAGAAAGGATGGGCTACCATGTGGTACACATGTTGTATGATAAATTGTAGAGTTGGGGGTTTAATCGAGTGATTAAGTGATTTAACCCCAAATTGACTAAAAGTCGGGATAGGAGAAAGTCTTTGAAATGTGATAAGTTAACTTCACATCGTGTTGATATGTGATATAACATTATTTGGGAGTGTTAGAACATGAATCGACGGAAAAATCGATAAAATGTGAACAGGGGTATTTTGGTAATTTTACCAAATATTTTGTTTTTAGTCCGTAAATGGTACCAATGGACTAAGTGATCCTATAGGATCATAATATGATGTCTAGATCAAAAATTGGACATTAAAATAAAATCCGATAGCTAAAATCGTCTAATTCGTCATTTAGTGAATTTGACGTAAATTGCCGTAAAAACATGGTTCAGAATTTTTTTTTAAACTAATCGAACACATGGACATATGTTATAACATATGAGGATTATGAATATGACAAGAAAAGTCAAAAACGGAGTTGAAATCGGATTAGTCCTTAAGTAACCTAAAGGAATGAAAACCGAAAACTAATCGCGGGAAGGTCCGAAAAAGGTTTTAAATGGATCAATAGATTAATATAGACATAAAATGATGTTAGAAAGCTACTGGTGAAATCAGAACAAAAATCGGAGCTAAAACCGAAAAAGTCAAAATATTGACCCGTTGGTGCTCCGAGGCCCGGATTTGGGTTTCGGGATATCAAAAAAATTATCCGAACATATAGATCATTATATTGTCATATTTGGAACATATCCGTGTCAAGAAAAGTGAAAAACGAGCTTCCGAACGTTAAAATTTCATGTTGGCCTATTAAGGCACTAAAAGACAAAATAGGGGTAAAATGGTCATTTGACCATAGCCCACTTGTTAAGTCCGAAAATCAGACTTCTCCTCCCCCAATTTTCACGGGAGGAACCAGAAAAGTGTGAAAAAAAGAAAGGAAGCCATGGAAGCTTGCTTCCAAGCTTTCTCTCTCTTCCGTTTACTAGGCATATCACCAAAATCTTCAAAGATTTCACAAATCCAAAGGTACCCATATCGTGGAGTTCACCTGGGATCGCGACAAAGTCACGAAAGTGCCGCTTTAATACTCGAAATAACACTGTGAGTATTTAGGTTAATCTAGGAGGTAGTTATTGCCTTATATGCATTGTTGATTGATATGGATATTGAAACACGAAAGATTGCTTGAATCACAAAAATGGTGAGTTTCGAACCTTACGCGGATCAAAGGCGTAAGTGTGGTATTTGTATGGTTACATGAGGTAAGTGTTGTGGAGTTGAATAATAATGAATGTTAGCTATTTGTAATGCTTTGAGAAACATAAGTAGAAATATATTAGTGTAGAGATTGTTTCCTAGTACAGTATATATATATATTACTCCACGATATAAGAGAGTTAATATATCATGTTGATATTATTATACGGACAGTGTGATGTCCGAGATACTATTATTATACGGACAGTATGATGTCCGGGATGTTATTGTTGTAAGGACAAGATGATGTCCGGAATGCTATTATTGTACGGACAAGGTGAAGTCCGGGATGCTATTATTATACGGACATGGTGATGTACGGGGTACTATTATTGTACGGACAGGGTGATGTCCGGGATGCTAATATTGTACGGACAAGGTGAAGTCCGGGATGCTATTATTGTACGGACAGGGTGATGTCCGAGATGCTAATATTGTACGGACAAGGTGAAGTCCGGGATGCTATTATTATACGGACATGGTGATGTACGGGGTACTATTATTGTACGGACAGGGTGATGTCCGGGATGCTAATATTGTACGGACAAGGTGAAGTCCGGGATGCTATTATTGTACGGATAGGGTGATGTCCGGGATGCTAATATTGTACGGACAAGGTGAAGTCCGGGATGCTATTATTGTACGGACAGGATGATGTCCGGGATGCTAATATTGTACGGACAAGGTGAAGTCCGGGATGCTATTGTTGTACGGGCAAGATGAGTCCGGGATGATATGGACAAGATAGTCTACGATGACAAATATTACGGACTGGTATAAGTCCGGGATGTTTTGATGATATAGACATGAGAAATTCTTCATTAATAATTGTGGAGGTATACACGTAAAACCGATTGTTAAATATTTTTGGCTATCAAGTTAGGCTAGCCAATGGCTTATTTATATTCAACACTCAGTATAGAAGATTTCATATGGGACAAATAATTTTTATAAGTCCCAGAACAATATTTAAATATTACTTTTTGGTTAATTAGTCGTACTTGATATGTCATGTTTATGCTTTAATGGTTAAGAAAGGAAACATGAAATTTCCAAGTACTCTTCCTAGTTACCTTATGCTCACTGAGTTTTTCGACTCACTTTGTTTATTTTCTATTTTTTTTAGATTCTAACAGACCTAGCTCTTCTCATATTCCGGATAGCTAGCTGCTCACATACTTGTGGTGAGCGAATTGACCCAAGATGTGTTAAGTAGTGACGATGGTAGGGTACATTTTGCAGTCACTAGGGTATCATGGGTCCTCTGTATTTTGTGTATGTTGAATATGTTCTGTATATTTTATAAGCAGATGTAATTAAGTGATGTATGATGTATATCAATCTTAGAGGCCTGATATGACATGGTGATGTTCATTTTGTTATGATATAGTAAAAATGTGAGTCTGCTGCGGGGCATTTCGGTTACTCCCTATCGGAGGCGTCCAAACCGAGATGTCATGTGTTGATGAATTATTACATTGTGAATGTTGATGATTGAGCGGCAAACGCCCATGTAGGGCGAGATTATGCCAAATTTTTTTTAATTTGGTTTAATAAATATAGTCAGGCTTCGGAGGCTGGGGCATACCTTGTCTCTAGCCGGTCACATGCCCTGAATTTGGGGTGTGACACTTAGACCCGATTTTTTTTTTTTTGTTGATAAATCAAGTGAATTTATTAATAAAAAGAGTTTAATTTACACGTCAAGAGACAAAAGTCTCCAACCTCTCATAGACCCCAAAACATACAAAAGTCTTCAACCTCTCAAGACCCCAAAAAACAAAGCAGAAACACATCCAAATCAACAAGTCCTAAAACAAATAACCCCAAAAACAAGGATCGACCACAACTCAAGACACCATCCAAGATCAAATATAGAAATGCACACCCATAAAAAGCCACCTCTGAGTCTGATAAATCCAAGATCGCAATTATTATCCAAAAAGACTTCAAAAACTAAAAAAAAAAAACACTTGGATCGCAATAAGAACAGGATCCTCAACTCGAGCAGGACCAAAGCAGATAAAAAATTACCCAGCCAGAATAAACATAGAAAAGCGTAAACCCCAAACACATTATTCTCAACGAGAGCAGAGACACATCATTCTCAGACCCGATCTAATTCGAACCGGACTTATAAGATCGAACGAATAATCCGACTTTTAAACAAATATAATCCCCATGTGACCTCTCAAATAACCTATACTTCCAAGCTTTTGCCGACTTAAAAAAAGATAAATATTAATTTTATTTTCAAAATTTAAATTCCTTCCTTTGCACTAGACCTGCTCATGGGTCGGGCTATCCGTCCAAATCCAAAGCCCGCTCGATATTTGGGAGGGCTTGAACAAAAATACTAGGCCCGAAAAATGGGTCTGGACAAAATTTTAGGCCCGTTTTCTAAACGGGTCGGGCTTTGGACAGAAAAATTTAGGCCCAGCCCGAATAGTATTATAAAAAATAAATATATTTTATATTTAATAATTAAATAATTAAATAATTTATAGTTTGAATCTTGGTTATATATATTATGTTCAGCAGAAAAAGACAGAAACTTAAAAATTGGAATAACAAAAAAAAATTGACGAGTCGGGCCTGGATATTATAGTAATAATATGGGCCGGACCTGGACAAAAAAATAATCCATATTTTGGGCCAGGCCGAGCCTAGACAGAGACAAAAAAATTTAGCATATAATTTGAACTGACCCAAACTCGACCCGACACTGCCATGATCACCCCTACTTTGCACCTCCTTCTATTCTTCATTTCTTCTCCTATATAATGTAAATAAATGGTTTTTTTTTTTTTTGAATAAATGGTTCAAAACAAAATGTGAGAGAAATGATTTTTGTAAGAGAACATATGGTTCACGTAAAAGTACTTTTTTTTTATTACTTAATAATTTTAAGGAATTATAACATGTGATCAAATATCATTTGATTGAGTGTTGAAAAAAATGTATGAAGCCGGTATCAGTCGTTTTCTTGTAGAAAAGTCGAGCAAGGGATAAGGAAGTGCCCTCTTGAAATTAATTGGGAGTGGAATTGTGGAAGTAAAAAATAAAATCAAATAGTGATTTGACTTTCGTATTATATTATTTTTTCTCAAATTAATATCTAAAAAATAAAAATTTGCATTTATATTATTTGAATTTATATTCTATTTAACATTTTGACATTTTTTTAAAAAAATATTGTTAAATTCTTTTAAAAAATCGAATTTTTTTTTGAACTTTGATCATTAAAAATTAAACTTTGATTCAATAAAACACACGATTATTTAAGATCATATTTGTTTAATTATAATATAATTTGAGAAATACATGAATGACAATATTGATTGATCAAATTAAAAAGGTTTTCATAGCTGTTACTTATATTACTCGCATTTTTTTTTTTTTTGTTATCTTTATTTTTAGATTCTTAAATATTTACAAAGTAAATATAAATTAAAAATTATTTATGTTTTCTCTTTTATATAATAAAAAATCGTGATAAAATCTTTGCTCATCTGCACTCTGTCAGCAACAAACCCTTGTCTATCTCCGTGTAATTGCATTAAATGGCGTGTAAGCAACGCTCCAATTCAAAGCCCTTTTCCTCCATTCCTCTCATGGTGTGAGTTGACACGCGCCATGGATGAAAGTAGAAACAAAATTCAGTAGCCAAAGAAGAGTGAAATAGAGGGGGCTTGACAAAGTGACATTTCCTTAATATCTGCACCTCCCTGTTGTCATCACCTATAGGCCATATCTTTCTTTTTTCCTGAAAAACCAAAACCCAGACAAGAAAATCTATCGATCTTGAACCAAAAAAATGCATAGACAGAAAATGAATAGTAGTTTAGAGCTTGCCTGTCTTGTTTTCCTATCTGCCCTTTCCTTTACCTTAGCTGCCTCATCTCCAGCTTCCACCAACACATCTGCAAAATGTCCAATGGACCTCAACTATGTGACAAGAATCCCATGGAACTCATCTCTTTGCCGCAACTTCCACCCCAACTCAACCTCCAAAGCTGAAATTGCAAAACAAAACTGTTGCACATCTCTATTATCAGTCTTTGGTATTGGACTTGCCCAACATCTTAAAGAAGCCTCTCTCTTTCGGCTACCAAATTTGCCCACTTCTGTTTCTTGCCTCCAAGATTTCCAGTCAAAGCTTAACTCTCTTTCTCTTCCTAGTAATCTTGTTTCCCTTTGTTTTGAGCCTATGCAATATGTGATTACGCCTAACCTTTGTGCCAACATACAAACAACCCAAGATTGGATTGCCAAGCTAGGGGAAACCACTGCACTTGACCAGGGTTGCAGGTCTGATCTCAATGATCTTACTGCTTGTGATACTTGTCTTCGTGCTGGTATCCAAGTTCATACTAAGTTGGTCTCTATTGATGGTAATAAAACTCACAGTACTTATTGTTTTTATTTTACTGTTCTTTATGCTGCTGGAATTGTTAATGAGCTTGGACCTGAAAGTAATGGGGCTGTGAAATGTGCTTTTGCATTAACTTTGAATGAACAATCTAGTTCAGCCAGTAAAAGACATTCAGTCCTTGTTTTTGGCTTCACTGGAGCTGGGGTTGCAGTTTTTGTTACTTTTAGTTTATTGGGTTTGTACTTTTGGTATGAAAAAAGATTTACAAAGAAAAATATTAGTGGCTCTGATTCTAATTTTTATGATTTAGAGGAGCAAGGGTCTAGGCCAAAATTGAGGCCCAATACAGGTTCAATTTGGTTCAAACTTCATGATCTTGAGAAGGCTACAGGTAATTTTTCACAGAATAATTTTATAGGGAGAGGGGGATTCGGTTTTGTTTACAAAGGGGTTTTACCAGATGGGACAGTGGTTGCTGTTAAGAGAATTATAGAATCAGAGTTTCAAGGGGATGAAGAGTTTTGCAATGAGGTTGAGATTATTAGCAACTTGAAGCATAGGAATCTTGTGCCTCTTAGAGGGTGCTGTATGATTGATGATGATGAAAATTATGATGAGAAGGGGAGTCAAAGGTATCTTGTCTATGATTATATGCCAAATGGAAATCTTGATCACCATTTGTTCCCGTCAAAAATGGGAAGTAAACCATTGAGTTGGCCTCAGAGAAAGAACATAATTTTGGATGTGGCAAAGGGGTTAGCTTATTTACACTATGGAGTGAAGCCTGCAATATATCATAGAGATATTAAGGCTACGAATATATTGCTTGACACTGATATGAGAGCAAGAGTGGCAGATTTTGGGTTGGCGAAGCAGAGTAGGGAAGGTCAGTCTCACCTCACTACTAGAGTGGCCGGAACTCATGGATACTTGGCCCCTGAATATGCTCTTTATGGGCAGCTGACTGAGAAGAGTGATGTTTACAGTTTTGGTGTAGTTGTTTTGGAGATAATGTGCGGGAGAAAAGCTCTTGATTTGTCTTCATCAGGCTCACCTCGTGCATTTTTGATAACAGATTGGGCTTGGTCATTGGTGAAGGCAGGAAAAGTAGAGCAGGCTTTGGATCGTTCCTTGATCAATCGTGGGGATTCTTTGAATTCAAATCCAAAGGCTATAATGGAGAGATTTGTGCAGGTTGGGGTTTTGTGTGCTCATGTAATGGTAGCTTTAAGGCCTACCATTTTGGATGCACTGAAAATGTTAGAAGGTGATATTGAAGTTCCACCAATTCCAGATCGACCGATGCCTTTTGGGCACCCTTCGTTTTATGGCGATGGCAATGCTTTCAGCATCTCACCAGCATTAAGTGGGCCACAACTGCATAAGGGAGACATGCTTAGGTAATCTGGAATGTTTGTAGTTTTCATCACTATTTATGGTTGATTAAATGATGCGGAGAAGCCAACAAGCTCTTGGCTGAGTGGCCAAGAGTCTTGGGGGCATGAAGTTTTGGGTTCAAACCCAAGCAACCCCTCCCCTTACCCAATTATCAAAAAAAAAAAAAAATGATGCAGAGAAGCAGAAGACATGTTTGAGGAGGATGCTTTGCTCTGTTGATGCGTAGGCTTTTCCTACAAGGTGTCTGGAAAATACGAAGTCAGGTCCTAGCCAGCTAGTTTTTTTATAAAGTCAAAATATTCTTTCGTAGTCATAGAATTGCAATGCTATAATGTTGTTTTGGAAAAGTTGGGATGGCATAAAGACTCATTGATATAAATGAAGATCTGAAGTTGAATGTACTATATAATTATGCATCTAGTCATCACTCATCAGCTTCTAGGAAGCAAGCATTGACCTCCTAATTTGGCTGCCAAGAAGACACGGGTGGCGAGAGAATCTGGAAAATGCTTTATCAGCTGAAACTTTTTAAGCTCTTTTTCCCCTTTATATTTTGGTAAAACAATGAAAATTTAAGTTGCAGTTAGGATCTTGCTTCTTTTCGATGCACTGAAATGCAAATATATTGGGTTTATGCACACCCCACTGAAAAATGACATTTTAACGACGCTAAAAGTTTGCGAAAAAAAAATTCACAACGAGAAAAAATCGTTGCTAGGTAGTTGTGTATATTTCCGTTGTTAAAAGTATACGCAATGATTTTGACCATCAAAAAAATCATTTTTAAATATGTTTATTGTAACGATTTCTGTCCGTTACCAAATACAGTGCTTTTTGACAACGACTTAATGTGATTGTCTAAATATGTTTTAGTAATCAAAAAATTGGTTACAAAATTTAAAAATTATTTTGCAACAACATTTTAATTGGTTGTGTATCACATTAAGTAACGACTAAATATCATTGTGTAAACTTTATTTTAGCAATTATATATTTGATTGTCAAAGCTTTTACGTAACAATATTTTTATGATTGTCAAAAATTTATGTAACAATATTATTATGGTTGTCAAATATTATTTTGCAACGAAAATTTATTTGATTGCGCTCTACAACTAAATGTTATTGACTAAATTTTATTTTAGTAACCATAAATTTCGGTTGCAAAAGTTTTAAATAACAATATAACAAAATCATCAAATAAACTAAATAAGGTTCTTATTTCATTGATAAAAAATAATAATAATAAATTTTACAATATTTTTATTGTATATGAACAAATACAATCATTAATAAAACTTTAAAACTAAAAATTATCCCAAATTAAAGGCTAATACCCACATCATGTAGTTTCAATGCGATTCAAGTTCCAATGTGATTCAAGAGAAGCAATACTTCCTTCTTGAGCTACAAGAAAAAAATAAAAAATGACAGACAATTAAAATACGTATTTTTATTTTAATTAGGTTCGTATATAACAATACTCATTTCAATGTTACAAACTTAACTACGTATTGGATAAAGCATCATGATTCTATTGCAAGTCAACTAATGAGCATATCAAAGTATGAGAAGGATACCTTGATCGAGACTTAGTAGGTAAATTGAGTAGGGGTATTCATTCGATTAATTCGGTTAATAATTGAATCGAATTATGATTAATCGAATTAATCAAATGTGTTTTTTTTATTAACCGTTAACCAAACCGAATAGTTAAAACGGTGAATTAACCGAATCGAAATTATTTCGGTTAATTAGGTCGGTTTTCGAATTAACCGAAATAAATACCTAATTTATTTTGCTAATCTATCTTTAATACATGATTTTATATCCAAATAATCTATCAAAGTCCAATCAATCAAAATCCAAAAGTAAAGCATATTATAAAATCCAAATATCAAACAAACACAACTAAGAAAGCATGATAAAGCATGAACACTACATAGTTTCGGGTAATTCGGTTATTTTCACTTAACTGAACCGAATTAACCTATAACCGAAATTTTTCAAAATCATTAATCGTTAACCGAATCGAATTAAATTTCGGTTGATTAATTCGGTTAAAATCGAATAGTGAACACCCCTAAACTTGAGCGAAGGTTTTGCTATTTGACACTTGTTTCATTACAGTTGTTCTTGCTCCGACTGTATCCCTGATTACGACTGTGGATGCGATGATCGAGTATTGGCAAGTGCGGATTGCTGAGGGAAATATGAAAACACTACTTGCTGGGTACAAAGTTTGTGATCGTAACTGACAATATGATAAACACTTATTTTAAGTATAAAAAAAAAGAAATGTAACTTATAATATACTTCATATCATCATAGTTGGTGTAGTCCACAATCCCTATTTAATTCTTACCGCAGGAGATGCCTCTTAAGGCTCCATCAGCAGTTGAAAATATCACATGCGTTCAGTCCATTTTCTTTCATAAATTTAGGACCAAGCTTGCAGAAAGGCAGAAAAAAAATTAAAAATAAATAGATACATTCTATCAATAAGTTAACCGAAAAAGATTGTACCAGAAATAAAGTATAAAAAGTAATATAATTTACAAAAAACAGTGAAGCACATATCATACATAAGTGAAGCCAGTAACAACTCTTAAAGGTTTCTCAACAGTCCACTGGGGCATCTGGGCTAGCTCCTTTAGTGAATTGATATTCTCAAAGATCTCTTAGGAATCTGAAAAAACAAAATACAAATCATCACTAGCAGGGACATCGGGAAGACATAATTACACATCTGTAAAAACAAAATACAAATCATCACTAGCATGTACATATCTTATTGAAAATTAAAGTTTAATATATTTAATCCTATTACTTTAGACATAATTACACATAATCAGAAGAAAGAAAAGCTTAGGGAATCGAGATTTTAGTGAAGAAAGAAAGAAAAATATTTAACCCCTTACTCTAAACTCTAAAGTCACTATCTAGCTTTTAGGTTGTGATTGGTAGAGTGAAAAAGTGAAAGAAAAAAAAAATAAATTTTGGGTGTGCTTGATAGGAAAGAAAAGTGAGAGAAAAGATTATTATTTTTAACACTTATTAACAAAAACAAATCACTCCAAATTAGAAAGAAAAGAAGAAAGAAAATGAGGATAGTGTGAGTCATCTTAATTTACAATAAGTATAATGCTAAACCAGTATACTTTTTATTTTCTTTTCATTCATTTTTCAACTCTACCAAGCAATAGATGAAAAGAAAATGTAATTTTCTTTTCACTTTTCCATATTTCTTACCAAGCACACCAATGAAAAGAAAAAATAAGTTTTCCATCTTTTCACTTTTCTCCTCCTCCAATTTTCTATCTTTCTAATTTTCTTTTCACCCTACTAAGCAAAACCGAAGAGATTTTTCTAAAATGATTTAGGGGAAATTTTGTCCTTTACAGATGGAGAGCATTATAGTTTTTTTTTTAGATTTTTAGATTTAATTTTTTAAAATAATATATTTAAAAAGGTTAATTTGCATGATAACTCACGAGTCGATTTAAGATTTATACCCGAACTATTTGAAAAAAATTAAAAAAATTAAAAAAATATTTTATTTTATTTTATTTTTAAATGATATATTTAAAGGGTTGGTTCGCATATTGACTCGCGGGTCGATTTAGAATCCGTACTCGATCCGCACCAAAAAAATTTTAAAATAGAAATTTATTTTTCACTTTATTTTTAAATGATGTATTTAAAGAGTTGATCTGCACGTTGACCCGCGGATCGATTTAGGATCCGTACCCGACCTGTACGAAAAAAGTAATAAAAAATTTTATTAATTAGTTTTTTATTCTATTTTTAAATAATGTATTTAAAAGGATTAGTCCGTACGTTGACTCGTGGGTCGATTTAGGATTTGTACCCGTTCAACTCCGGAAAAAAGTTAAAAGAAAGAATTTTATTTTATTTTAATTTTAAATGATGTATTTAATCCTCAAGTTGACTCGCGAGTCGATTTAAAATCCATACCCGATTTACACGAAAAAAATTATTTATTAATTTTATGAATTTTTTTAAATAATGTATTTAAAAGGGTTAGTCTGCACGTTGACTCGAGAGTCGATTTAAGATCCGTACCCGACCAGCTTGGGGAAAAAATTTTAAAAAGGAAAAAAAAAACAAATTTGCTGCTAACCTATATGAGAAAATCGATCTTACGAGAGAATAAAATACAAACCACAATTTTATTTTCTTATTTTTCATTTATTATTTTTTACCTCCTATAAATCAAAATATACAGTATACAATAAGCTCTAAATATTTTTCAAAAAAGATATATAAATAACATTTAAAAATGCATTTGTATTATGTAATTTATAAATAAACAATTATCATAAATTTAATTTTCATAATTAACGAAATATAATTCTATTAATATTATTAGAATTTTAAGAAAATATTTTAAAAAATAATTTTATTTAATAAAATATAAACTAAAATTACTTTTTTATTATTAATTTAAAAATAACCCGACAAAGCGGAATCTTTTTTTCTTATTGTAGCTATTTCTCAGTGAAGGAACACATTGTCCATCTTTTTCAATTTGGACGATTGAAATATTACTTCATGAATTTTTTAAATCAATATATAAAAGTATCATTTGCTCTATTGATTTGATCCGTTAAATTGATGACATGGCATCCTACTCTTATGGCTCTGGCATCCTACTCTTATGGCTCTATGTTCAATTTAGGGATGATAATAAATAGTACGAATTCGGATATTCGTAATTATACGATCCGCTTTTTGTGAATTCGGATATTGCAATTTTAGATAAAATTCGGATCCGAATATTATAATTACTATCCACAACAAATTCGAAACAGATTCGAATATTAAACCTCGGATATTCATTATCCAAATTCGCATTACTTGTACAAATAACGGATTCAGATTCGAATATCCGAATCCAAATCCATTATCCAGTAAAATACAAAAATTTATGCTCATGGAGAGAGTTGAACTAATCTTGAATTTTAAAATAACATGCTACTAAAATTAAATTATATCAAGTATAATAAAATATAATAATAATTTAAAAAATTAATATACTCGTGTCGGACACATATTTGTATCCGACACATCAAAGTCCGAGTAACATAGGCTCAAACATAGTTCACAGATCACAGCTTCAAAGTAAGGCATTAATTTTCAGGTATAAAATCAAATAAAAGTGCTATCTTGACAAAGCTTCTTCAATAGTTGGAACTACATTGCAAGTTGATGATTTTAGGATATGAAGAAAACTGATCCAAATTTAGAGACGTAAATCTGTTAATTACCCAAAAAAGGAACAACAAACGAATGCCAAAAAAAAAAAAAAAACTCCATAACTGAGAGCAAATAAATGTAGGCAATACCACCGAGCGCTAGCTCAAGTGGTACCGGCTCTAGCTTGGGGCGTGCAGCATGTCTGCCGTCCCGAGTTCGAGTCTTGGCACTTGGGTGCTGAAAAAAGCGGGGTGTCAGGGTGGTGGTTCCCTTGAGCAGCCCCCAGTTGGTAAGGTGGGCCACATCCTAAGGGTGGGGTCTACTCCAGGTCTGGGTCATAAAAAAAAAAAAATGTAGGCAAAAAGTATGAAAATAGGATCTTTGGAGTACCCATCATGGAGTTGATAGTTGAAGGAGCTCAAGATATGGGCTTGAACAAGTTGAACTGAATCTAATGCAGAAACTTTAGTTGGAATAATCAAATTTGCAGCACCTGAGAATGACCCTCATCTCAACCTAGTCATAGCCATCAGAAACATGCTTTTTAATGATTGGAGCTAGAAGGGTACCTCACATTGATTGACAGAGGAATTTCGTAGAAGATTGGCTAGCTAAGAAGAGTCCCTCCCAACATTCAGTATTTCAACTATTTAAGTTACCAGCTCCAGAAATGATTAACTTATAAACTGCAGATGCTGCTGCAGTAGCCTTCCCCAAGCTTTGTTCATTGCTAGTTTGTAGTTTTCTTCATCCATTGATCCAAAAAATAAGAGTTTGATATTAAAATCACCTCAGATTAATTTTATGAAGCCCCTTCATCAAAAAGAACCTTATAAAACCGTTTTCTCTCTTCCGGGTCAAATAAACCTCCTAACTTATCACCACTATCATCTTGGTCAGACATTTCAGCACTTCCAGCTTTCCTTCTCTCTGACTTTATCAAATTCATGCATTTCCTCTTCTTCTTTTCCAAATTCACTAAACAGCGCCTCTGGTTATATTCATGAAGCCCCTCCTGCATCAATTCACCAAATTTATTCTTCACAATGACTAGTGGATTGTTATGAACCAATTCTGGCCCATTATAAGCTTCTTTAAGGAGCACAGTGTAAATCTGATACTTATTTGACACATAAAATATGCCGGGGTGCTTGAGCAACAAAACATTCAATTTCTCAGGTAAAGCAAACTCTCTCTTAAAATGGCCTAGCTTTACAATTGATATCTTCTTCCACAGGGTCAATGACAACAACTCATGCACAATGCCCACAATTCTCTTCTCCATTTCCTTTGATCCCTCCTCTAAACCTCTAGGATTTAAATAAGGTGAGATGTAGGGAATTGCATTAAACTCTTGAAACCTCTGCCATGATTTGACCCAAGTTGAAGGCAATGAACACGTAAAGCAAGGCTCTAATCCGTCTTTCTGAGCTGAGGCTTCAACAGTAGAAACTGCTAAATCAGGGCTCCATGCCAGAAGTTCAATCTCCATTGAACTCTTCCTCCAGCTATTATTGACCAGTCGAAACATATCCGGGTACTTAGGTAAAATTCTAATAATGTAGTCATCTGGAAATCCAAAACTCTGTTTCAACTCATTAAGTTTCATAACATTAAGCCGCTGATTCATGCTCATCATTAACAACTTTGCCAATTTCTGTACAAATACTGGCTCCTGCATATCTTTCACTGATTCTTCCTCTTCAACCAAATGCATCATCTGCTTTGTTAATCTACAATGATACTCATCATTCTCAAGATAAACTTCAAAGCAACAGGGATACTTCTTGAGCCAATTGAGAGCTTTGCCTTGAAGATCAAGAGTCTTAAACTTCTTCTGAAGATGCTTCAAAGGTGCCACCTGGTTTGGGCATCTAAGTATTATGTTTTTGATCTGATTATTGACTATCCAACGACGATTTCGTGAAAGGGCTGATTCAAGATCTGGGTCTTTCTTCATTGACCAAAGAGAGAACTTTCGAACGTGATAAAGAAGGGAAGGCTGAGAGTACAGCCTACAATAGCAGCAAGCCAACCTCTGGAAAAATCTTTTACTAATCATCATACTCAACTTAGTATGTCTCTTTTTCTCCAAGAATATACCTGTTAAGAGCAAGGAAAACAAAATAAGAAAAAGGAAATCATATCTTTCTTTCTCACTGATGAAATTAGAAATATAATGGAATGTAACAATTTGCCAAAAAAACAGTCCACCAGTTCCTTATAGCGCTGCGCTAAATACCTAATTCTACAGGCATGCTTATGCCAATGAACCAATGTTCAGAACTTTTGTAAAACTGAGCCACAGAAGTCTAGTATGTGCTTTACTGTAAGTGCAGAATAAACTTCCATTGAGCAATCCAATTAATAACTTACATTATGCCACAGTTCAAGCTAACCTTAAAATTTAAGAGCAAAAATAAAAAAAGAAAGGTTTATCAGATTAATGCCAACTAAGAAAATTTTCAATGAAGGTTTATCACTCTGGAACCAAGAATGAAAACCCAGTAAATGTGAAGCAAACCTTTGTCAACTATATGAATACTTTTTAATTTTATATGAATGTAGTTTTGAACAATTCAAGAACATTTAGAAATTTATAGTAGATGGCTTTATAATTTAATTAATACTAGCAGAAATGATGGATCTCTGACATGAACACAACATGTTTAATAATCACGAAAACAGTATAATAAACAGGACACACATTTAAACACAATTAATACAACACGTTTAATACACCTACCGTATTCGTGTTTAGGATTTTGACACGTTTAATAATTTGTGTGGTGTTCATGTTTACACAGTCGAAACGGAAAAAAAAAAAAAAAAAAAAAAAAAAAAAAAAAAAAAAACACGACATGCATGCACAAATTGTCAAGTCTTCCTACTTCACATTACTAACCAAAAAAAAGATGAAGCTTGTAAGAAACAAAAGGCCGTTATCAAGTTTCTGAAATATCTCTAGAAGTCCTAGGTAAGCAAGAGCAACAACCAAATTATAGTGTACTGAAATAAGGAGAAAGTAGTCAAATACAAGAAAGTCAACCTTCTAGTTATTATATACAGTACTCTAAAATACAATCTTTTGTAACGGATGTAGCAGCAGCTTCACCTGCACTAAAAAAGGGAATCCCAATCAGATAAGAATATATGAAAAGGCAACAAAAAATAAAGTGTAATTTTCATTTAGAAAATAATCAAACGGTTCTCATAGGCATTTTCACGTACACCTAGTGGAGGAAAGAATCAAGTTTAATCAGCACATATTTATTTATACCTGAATGGCTAGATTGAGCTTGCAGAATAATCCTATGAAATTATTCAATTTTGCTGCAGTTTAGGGGAAGAATATGATAAACCCACTAACTTTGCGCGTGTATGGCTGAAAGAAAGAGTGAGAGAGACGGGGAAAGGAAGAGAGGAAAATTGGTTGAGCGTCAGCACAAGAAACTAGTGATACAGCGGCGGTTGTATAGGCTGATATGGGTTCGGTTCGGGTTGGGTTGGTTTGGTTTGGTTTTTTATGGGTTTTTCAAATTGAATCGAGATATTCAGTTTTTTTCGTATCTATACATACATATATTTTTAACTACACAAACACTCCACAAATTGACACTTGATCTTTATTTTTTTTAGTTTAGGTGGGCAAGAAAAATTCAGTGATTTGTTTTTGTTAATAGGTGTTAAAAATGATAATCTTTCCTATTTTCTTTCCTCTCACTTTTCTTTCCTACCAAGCACACTCAAAATTCATTTTCTTTTCACTTTTCCACACTCCTCTTTCCATCCTTCCACTTTTCCACTCTACCAAGCATAAACAGAAACATTATCCTTTCTGATCCAATCTAATTATCTAAAGTCACTATCTAGCTTTTAGTGAAGTAAGCATAATCCTTTCTGATACAATCTAATTTTAACCCTGCTACTCCTAAAATTATATCGAGTCATCCCATAGGAATCCCAAAAGCCTTTAACCTTTCCTAATTCCAGCCTATTCACGCTTCACTATGAGATTGAGTTAAACATTTCCACCAAATAAAGGATACCGAATTGGCACCCATATCAAATTAAACTCAAATGCGAAATGCCCATAAAAAATGAATAGCGATTCATGTAGAACATCACTTAAAGTCCTTGATACTGTATTATATTAATTGGCTATTGCAAGCCACTCCATACATGTGCAAACTTTATTCATGTTCTCCTTTTGCTTGAGCTATAAACTTCATGCTATTGAAGATTATCCCTGCTTCTCTCTTTATTTTTCTCTAATGACATCCCTCAAATAGTACTAATCTTTAAACCTTGGCCCCCTCATTGAGCCTCTAGTACTGTTATAACAGAGTTTAATGCAATTCTAGCTGATCTGTGAACTAAAAGCGTTGGAGCAAAATGCACAATTAATCTAATATAGGGTGTATAATTGCTATAATTCCAATGTGAGTCTTACCTGTTTGCCTGTTCCAGGACCTCTTGCGGACTGAAATTAAAAACAGGATTTGCCAGAAAGCCATGACCATTCAAACTCACGCTTCGAATACCTTCTGGTTTCCATCCTTCTGGTTCCAGTCACAACATCAATAAGAAGATCTCCAATTCGTCGTTTCTTCCAGTTTTATATTAGATTCCTGTTTTCTTTCCAACGTTTTCAAAAGAAATAGAAAATTAGTAAAAAGAAAAATTATTCAAAAAAAAAAAAACTAAAGAGTCAAATGCAAACCCTAGGTGGAGAAACAATCGGTTAAATTAGGATAACCTTTGTAAGAGACCAATAGGAGTAGAGATTCCAAGCATTGAAGGACCATCGAGAAATTCACTTATGAAGCTTCGGTGACAGAGAGTGAAATCGCGAGTTAATCACCTAGTAAAATTACTGAGCAAAGGCGGTGAAGATGAAATCAAAGCGAAACTATGGCAGAGAGTGAAATTGCTGGTT
Organism: Fremontodendron californicum; assembly: GCA_030761205.1. Classification (NCBI taxonomy): domain Eukaryota; kingdom Viridiplantae; phylum Streptophyta; class Magnoliopsida; order Malvales; family Malvaceae; genus Fremontodendron; species Fremontodendron californicum. Next base: position 40,182,605 of record JAULJL010000002.1, on the reverse strand, counting down.
TTGATGCGATTCAGATCAATCATACATCAACAAACAAGACTTGATGAGGGAGAAGATGATTAGAGAGTGAAATTTAGAATTTAGTTTGGGAATCGCAGTGAAGAGAACAAGAGATGAAGATCGGAGAAAGAAAGAAAAGGGGAGAGAAAAAAGTTTATCGGTTCAATTTGGGTTTATTGGGAGATTGTGATTTTAAAATTGGTTTGGAGTTTATTTGGGGTTTGGGATTTTCAGATATTTGGGGTATATCTAAGGGAGTTGATAATTTTTTTTACAATTTAGGGAGATATTTTGGATTTGAATTTTTTTTTATTTGTAATGAAATTTTTGTTGAGATTTTCATTTGAAATGATTATTTGAGGAATTTTGTATTTTAATTTAATTGAGATATAATTTAGTATGATAAGTCTAATTTTTTTTTTTTATATATATATATATAGCATATATGATAGCATCTGTTTTAATGCTTTTAAAAGTTATAAAAGTGCAGTAAATTATTAACATTTGTCAGCATATTTGCAATGCTTCAAAAGAATTAAAAAATGTTGTAATTTGTTTGTTCTTTGAATTTATGGTATCAATTTCTCAATGTTGTAAAAGTGCTTTCTTAAGAGTTTTTAACAATATTTATAAAATGTTATTTTTTTTAATTGTTGCCTAAACTCATTTATGGCTTAGTGTGGATGATTGGATGTGACTAAACTTGCTTAACGGTGGGACAGTTCGTTTGGCCATAGCAGAGAATTCTTGTTCCGGTCCAATTCGAAACAATGTTTTAAATATTAAAATAATATTATTTAATTTAATTTTAATTATAAAAATAAAAAATATATTTTTTAATTTTTTAAATAAGATGAACAGTACTCACTTGCCGACGAGCCGACCTAAGTCGAACCTTGATAAAGATCTTAAAAAAAATTTGAATCTCGATCTGGCTCACGAGCACTTCTAGATGTGACAACTCACTTCTCTTTTTGGACACTATTATTGTCCTGAATTAGCAAAAGAGACAGTGCTACTACTCAAACACCAAGTTCAATAATTAATAATTGTAACTAACTTCCAACCAACCACCGTATGTATGCCATATATTGGAATTAGTAGAGAATTAATGGTTCTTTAACAGTCGACATCGTACCTATACAATATGCTTTTCTACAAAATTTTATGTTTATGTTTTCACGCTAATATCCTGTCTTATCTTTTCTCATGCTAATACCAAAAATCAAAATTTGACTACTAAACCCTGCAGAATATATTGCTTGACACTGATATGAAAGCAAGAGTGGCAGATTTTGGGTTGGCGAAGCAGAGTAGGGAAGGTTAGTCTCAGCTCACTACTAGAAGGGCTGGAACTCATGGATACTTGGCCCCTGAATATGCTCTTTATGGGCAGCTGACAGAGAAGAGTAAATGTATACAGTTTTGGTTTGGTTGTTTTGGAGATAATGTGCGGGAGAAAAGCTCTTGATTTGTATTCATCAGGCTCACCTCGTGCATTTCTGATAACAGATTGGGCTTGGTCATTGGTGAAGGCAGGAAAAACAGAGCAGGCTTTGGATCGTTCCTTGATCAATAATGGGGATTCTTTGAATTCAAATCCAAAGGCTATAATGGAGAGATTTGTGCAGGTTGGGGTTTTGTGTGCTCAAGTAATGGTAGCTTTAAGGCCTACCATTTTGGATGCACTGAAAATGTTAGAAGGTGATATTGAAGTTCCCCCAATTCCAGATCGACCGATGCCTTTTGGGCACGCTTCGTTTTATGGTGATGGCAATGCTTTCAGCCAGGGGCGGATCTTCATGGAGGCTAGAGGAATCATTGTTCTGTTCTCATGTTACAAATTTGTTGAGCACTGATCAGTGCAATTGAAGATTTCAGTGTTGGTCAGGTCAAAATCAAAATATATATTATATTATTCATGTACATATCATATCATATATTATATTATATAAATGACATTCGAATTTAGATATAATATCAATATTAAGTATATTTATTTAAATATCAAACATGCTTTTAGATTTAGACTAATGGCTTGATCCATGGATAAATATAAAAGTAATAACTAATTATCATATTAAAATACACAAGTTTGATTATTTTCTTTATAAAAAATTCAACCGTTTCATAAATGAGTGAAACATATAAATTATTCATATGTCTAATATTAATATTCACGTACCAAGAAAATGCTATCATTAATATTCCAACAAGTAGATTATGATTTATAATTTTGTTTATTACTTTAGAATTTTTTTTTTTCACTTTTCTTTTTCATAAAAATATGGAAAAGTAATTTGAGTTTTAATTTGGAATTGAACTGCTTGATTGAAGCTTATTAGATTTGTTTGATTAAAATTCCAAAATATAAATTAAATGAAAAAAATGAATACTTAACTAATTAACGATTGTAAACTAAGGATTTTTCTGGCAACATGCAAAAAGTTAAATATATAGCAACAATTAACTCGAACAATATCTAATTAAATAAAATGAAAATCCTGAGTCGGTGCACGCCGTTTAGAACCTATATATAGAGTTGATTGTTGTCATTCTCTCATAATCAAAATTAGATCGGAGATCATTGGTCGCTTCTGTCTCATCTCATCTCATTCTCTGCATCTTATTTTTAGCGACATTCATGGCTGTAGCAATCATCCATCATCCGACTCTCTGCCTCTTATTCTTAACGACATTTGTGGCTGTAGCAACAATCCATCATCCGACTCGTTTATCTCTGTAATTTATTCAGAAACCCTAATCCTCGCCCTAGCCCTCTAGCCATTTTCAAGAACACAAACCCTAACAAGATTTGTTCCAAAGGGATCAAAACACTTCTCGAATTGAATGCTAGAACTACAGTAATTCGGATATTGTAAGGTTTCGTTTAACATTGCTTTTGGCACAGCTTTTGAGGTCAAAAACTGTTTTTCACCGCAAACGCAATGCTAAACAGATAAAAAAAATTAGCTTTTGCTGTTGAAACCATGGTTTGAAAAGCCAAACCAAAAAACCAAAAAATATAGCTTTTGGACTTTAAAAGCTGGCTTTTAGATAAAATGACTTTATTATCCTCACATTTCTACACTTTTATTATTTTAAACATATCTTTTTTTGACATTTCAATTTCCTACAACACTTTTTCACAGCAATACTAAACACTTAAAAGTTTTTAAACCACATTTTTTTACCACACTTTATAAACACTTTTTTCAACTCAAGCTTTTTCCAACCCAAACTTTTTCCAACAGCAATGCTAAACTAGGCCTAAGTTGTAACAGTTAAAACGGGTTTCTGAACCTAGACAAATTCAATTTCTTTGAATTTCTGAGTTCATATATCCCATCTTGAAGGTAAATGAAAAAGGGTTTTTGCTAACGAGTGCCTTTCTTTAAGGTTAGTTAATATGCTATTTATAGTAATAACATTATATTAAATGCAAAAGTTGACAATTTTATTCATCATTTTCAATGTATTGATTGAAGATATTACTACATTTAGTAATCTTAAAAAATGCCTTAAGGCACTTGTTAGCAAAATCCAATGAAAAATAATTAGTATTACATTTTTCTTTCTTTTTTTGGATAAGTAGATTTTCATTTATCCAAGAAAGCAGCAGTGCTGCTACATGTTACAAAGCTAGCTTAGCCTTGCTAAATAAATCAAAAAACCAATGCCATTAGACAAACATGTCTGGATTTAACCTCCAAGAATTACATAAAAACGTATTAACTGAATCTCTTTTAATTTTCCTAAGATCATTTAACCTGGACGAGATCATGTCTCTCACTTGCTCAGTGAGGTGCTCCTCCTTTTGCTCAGTTGAGTTGAACAAACGATTGTTTCTTTCCTTCCAAACTAGGTAGATAACTGCGTTCCAAGCAAGCCTCAATATTGTTGTGATTAGAGCTTTACCTCTGAGGTTGACAGAGGCCCATTTAAGCTCTACATTCCAACATGCAACCTGCCTTTTTAACCTACAAAGAACCATCACTCTCTGCCATATCTGTTTCGAGTAGGAGCAAGTGAAGAATAGATGATCCCTGGTTTCCCTGTCTTGTTTGCACAGCAAACATTTATCATCCACTGCCATTCCCCAGGAGATAAGCCTATCCTTTGTGGCCAATCTATTTAGGATTGCCATCCAGGAAAGCATAGAATGCCTAGGAATATTAAAATTACACCATACCAACTTATACCAAGCCACTTTCCCAGCTGAAGGTCTGATCTTGTTCCATACTGCTGACACTTGGTACTTTCCCTCAGGGAAAGGCCATTTACAGCTTCCATCAGCAGTTGTGAGAACTATTCTGGCAGCCACCTCTCTCAATTGCATAATCTTCCTCCAATTCCAACTGCTCCCACTCTGGATAGAGATGTGCCATGGATCTCTATCCTTCAATACATTTTTCTTTCCCGTAATTATTAAGAGTTAAAATCCCCATTAATAAAACACAAGAAAGAAAAAATAACGGGCAGTAATGACGTCATGCAAATCTTGATTTCAAATCCCTAGACTTTGACTTTTTTTCAAGAAGTCTAGAAAAAGCCGTTAAAAATCTGTATCCAAAAATATCCTTAGTAGCCGTTGCCCACCTTGTCGCGTCTTTTTCAAGAAATCTTCTCTGATAGTCTTCTCTCTCTGAGTCTCTTCACTTATTAGTCTCTTCACTTATTAAGTTATTAGTAAACAAAAAAACTATCACTCTCCAAAGTCTGATTTATATTTCCCATGAATTGGATATATTTCAACCCGGAATTCTACAGAAATCAATTGGAAAATCCCATTATGGAGACTCGTTTTAGATCTCGCTTTTTCATATAGATCTTTCTTACTTGTTTAATATTTTTTGGGTTCACTTTTGGAGCTCAAAATCAAAGTCTAAGGCCAAAGAACGTTCAAGTTGAGGTTCGGGCTAAGTGATGGGGTGAAGCCGGGTGTGTTTCCTTTCTTCTTATGGTTATTACTTTAATTTGGCCTTCGTCGGTTTATGATTCTCGGAATTCATATATTTATTCGTATTCATATCTGTTGGTATTTGTCTATTTATCTATATTAAAATTATTCCTGTGGCATAATCATCCAAAGAGATTATATCTTTGTCTACATACCTATCTAAATTCTTTCCACATCTTTATGCTTTTCTAATTGTTACAGTGAATTACTTTCTAAAGAGTCGAAAAATCTTTTCTGGGAGTTCATTGAAGACTGGCTACATGTTGCAAAAACTAATGGTGATTCTCATTCAGTTATACTTTTTAAACATGTCAGCTCTCTTTTAAGTGAACCATTGGCATCGTTATTTGAATTCTCTTTTACTCTAAGATTGGCATCCCCAAGACTGGTGCTTTACCGGCAATTAGCAGAGGAGTCTCTTTCTTTTCCACTGTCTGATGATAGTTACTCAAACAATGTGAAGGGGATAGATGCTAGTGAAGCCATAGAAACTAAAAAGTTGGATCCCTTGCTTGTTGGTGTAAATCCTAAAAGCCCTGGTGGAAAATGTTGTTGGGTGGACACTGGTGGGGCATTGTTCTATGATGTTGCAGAACTGCAGTCGTGGCTTCAGAGACCTAATGAACTGTGCTGTTGCTCTTTATAATTTTTTTATTTTTTTAAATATCTTTTTAAGTTCGAAACTGATAAAAGTTGCTTATAATTGAATTATATGATTTTGATCACATCCATTTTGATTCAAATATTTTGAGCCCAGTCGCTATTCTGTATGGCTATGTTACTCGGACTCGGGAGTGAGTGTCGGACACGGGTATGTGTCTGACACGGGTATGTTTGATTTATTTTAAGTTTTTCAATGTATTTGGAGGGTCCTTGGAGGATCAGACCCCATACTCTTGTCCGAATATGCGTCGGATACGGGTGTCGGACACGGGTACTTCAAGAAAAAAGAAGAGTCGGAGCAACATAGCTGTATGGTGCTCTTGGAACAGATTGTTTTAGGGAGTTCCATGTAACCCTAGTTCAAACTGCCAAAGAGGTCTGTTATGGTGCTGTTGAAGTTTGTTGCCTTCTTATTCTTTAGATTTTCTTTTACTTATAAACCAGATAACGTATTTGATTTTCCTTACATTTGATCATTCCTGTTAGTTTTATTGCTTTAAGAATAGTATTAATCACATATTAACTGACAACCATCATCTGAAGTAAAGAACCTATTGCAATCACATTATTCTAGACCTCTTGTTTGAAGTAATAACTTATTTGAAAAGGAAGATATTAGATCATAATTATTCTTCGCACTATGTCCGATCCATTTGACGCTTAGTGGGAACCCTCCTCACTAGTTTAGAGCTGTGACTCAATATTATCTAATACTGCAAATGATCTCAATATTATCTGACGCTTAGTGGGAACCCTCCTCACTGGTTTAGAGCTGTGACTCAATATTATCTAATACTGCAAATTCATTTATATGTTTATTTGAATTACCGAATGTTACGTGTCAGACAGGATACTCTCTGCATACAGTTTTTTCCCCCTTACTTGACTTCCCTCTTTTGTAAGAATTATGTATCATACTCTTTGGTGCAATTGCTGTTATACATGCTCTGACTTACCTCATTTTATGTCCAGGGAAAAGTTATGTATGTTGTCAGACCAGTAGTATTACCTTCTGGTTGTGGAGGAGAAGTAGGCCTGTGTGGAGCTGTTGGCACAAGGGATTCCTTACACTTGGGTGGCTATGGTGTAGAGCTTGCTTTGAAGAATATGAAGTATAAGGCCATGGATGACAGTACCATAAAGAAAGGTTAGCACTCTTGATGGAGCAGTTGCAAATTCAAAAGCCAGCACTTGTGCATGACCTTAGTATCAATTTGTTGTCAATAGGTTTATTTTTCCATGTATTTATTTTCTATTTTTTTCTAATGCTTCTATGTATTTTGTGTTTATCATCTTTTGCTTTTAGTCAATTGCCCTTATGGGTCTTTGCACTTGAATTCCGTTGTGATATTTCCTTGGTAGATGTAGCAGATTTCTAGTGGTTGGTGTTTTTGGCTTATTTATGGCTCTTCTTTAATGATATTGTGCTCTCTAATATGGACACTCTTGTCTTGGAACTGTTCTAACTTGTTTGTTCTGTGGCTTTTGGAAACTTTCAACCTTGATTAGTCTTTGTTTTTTTTCCCCCCCTAAGGTTTTGCTCTATATGAATACATCTCATTCTTCTTTATAGTTCTCAATTGTAAAACTATCGCATCATGGGAATGCCTATGGTGTTTTATTACAAATGTGAATATCTTGAAAAGATTCGCTACATTCATGGATTTTTTTATGTTAGCATGCCTTCTTATTGCTTCATAGTCATATGCTTTATTGCTTTGATTTCTGAGGTATCTAAGGGCTTGAGGTTTGAGTTGCAGGTGTAACGCTAGAAGATCCTCGGACTGAAGATCTAAGACAGGAAGTTAGAGGGTTTATATTTTCAAAAATTCTGGTTTGGTTATCCATATAATTCACCTTTACTTTTGTTCCTATTTCCTTCCAGTACAAGTTACAACTGTTTCAAGCAACATTAGTTACATGGACATATATCTAAAATCACAAAATCTTTCTCTTGGAGAGGAGTCAACTCCTGGTCATAATGATTTCTAACCATAAAACCTGCACCTCGGACTGAAGATCTAAGACAGGAAGTTAGAGGGTTTATATTTTCAAAAATTCTGGTTTGTTATCCATATAATTCACCTTTACTTTTGTTCCTATTTCCTTCCAGTACAAGTTACAACTGTTTCAAGCAACATTAGTTACATGGACATATATCTAAATGAATAAACTTAAATCACAAAATCTTTCTCTTGGAGAGGAGTCAACTCTGGTCATAATGATTTCTAACCATAAAACCTGCACCATGCCATCCTAAGTAATGTTTTATTTTATTTTCTTTTGTAGGAAGGCAAACCTGAGCTTACTTATGAGATAATGGCTTTCAGGGATTATCTATTGTCATCAACAATATCAGACACACTTGATGTTTGGGAACTGAAAGGTACTTTTTGCACTTAAGGTATTTTTTTCTTCTAGTTATAACATGTCTAATCTTCAAATTGTAAAAAATTTCCCCCTTGAACAGATTTAGGGCATCACTGCACAGAGAATAGTACAAGTCTCTGATCCTTTGCAGTCAATGCAGGAAATCAACCAAAATTTTCCTAATGTAGTGTCTTCTTTATCTCGGACAAAGATAACTTCTTGGTGACTCTCCCAATGTTAGAGCATCTGTAATATTTTTAATATTGGCTCCCAAGATAAGGTATCCAATTGGGTTTTTCTAATCAATGTGTACAAATTTATGCATTTTGCAGCTCAATGATTCAGTCAAAGATGAAATAATTGCAAACCAGAGAATGATCCCTCTTGGCAAGTCCTTATTAATGGCTTCGAATGGTGCTTTAATCAATATCGAAGATATCGACCTTTATCTGTAATGCTTTTTCTTCCCTATTTCTTTTGCTCATCACTGAAGATCTTATCTGTTTAGAATTCATGACATTTTGAAATATTTATTTTGGCCCATATATACCTGAAGGTTTTGGCTGTAGTTGCCAAACAGTTTTAACTGAATTTATTTCTTAAAATTTAAAAATAAACAAAATAATTTTACCATGTAAATTTAGTACTTCTATAATTAATTTAATTATTCACTGCTGTGATTTTCAGTGCTAAATTTTTAGTTCTATCAAACAATCCCTATCATGAAATTTCAGAGTTAATTTGAAGAAGACTGTATTAGTAGTAAAAACAATTTATGCAGCTGCATTAGGCTTTTTTCTATGGAAAGCCTGATGTTTGGGATTGTGATATATTCTTTTGGAAGCATTATAGCATTATTTTGACGTAATCCAGGGATATCACTCTTGAATTAGGGTCATGATAGTTGAGTTTATTACAGCCAGTGGTACTCCATGTCTTGTTTCTCTATTAATGCTTTTCATCCTTTCAAGAATTTGTCATTATCTCTTTATTTAGTATCACTTGAAGGCCATTGATGCGACTTGATCTAATGTAGTATTCTTCTGATATTATGTTTTTACGTAGATTGATTGACTTGGTCTATCAGGAGCTATCTTTGGCTGATCAGTTTTCAAGATTGAAGGTGAATAATTCTAAGTTCCTTTTTGTTTGATTGATCAGTGAAAGCTACTAAAACATGCTCTTTTATAGCATATTCATTTTGCTTAATATATACAACTTTACTAATGGAATATCTAAATTACTAACTGTTTTACTTTTTTATCCCCATTCTGGCTGTAGTTGAACAAATAGGTGCATTTCTCTACCTTGTTCAAATAAGTTCGAAAATGCACCATTTGATAACAGAGGTTAGTAGTGTAAATATTGAAGCAGAATGTCTGTGCATGGGAAATAAAAAAAGAACTAGATTGATGTTCTAATTTATAGCTAAAAGATCAACTAGTTTGATCATATTAAGCATAAGTGTAAGAGCTTGTTTGATCCTTGCTTACTTAGAAAAGGCATAATACACCTAATGTCGGGTCCAAAAATCTTGGTGCCTATAATTGAGGGCCCTTATATTTTCCCTCAAAGAACCATTTTGTTGTGTGGCTTCCGCAAAAATAAACAATTTATATCCGATATTTATTGTGTTCAGGATTTGGATAATTAATTTCATATGAGAAATGCATGTATGTAATATATTAGAGCCATTTCCTGTGCTAGTCTACCTGTTATGAGTCCTGCATGATGTGTTTAATTTATTGTTAACAATGAAAAACAAATTGATTATTTGTCATTGCTAACAATTGTTCTTGTGCTTATTTCTGCTCAATTAGCATGCTTCAATTATTATATATATTTGATGGTCTCTTTATTTCTAGGTATTAGTAGACCTTCCATGGTACATGAGCTTCTTATTGGGTCATTCTGGCATATATCTCTTGTGTATCAGCCTGTATATACAATTATATTATTGATTCTAATAATTTTCAGATCCCTCATAGCACTGTATGGAAGCTTCTATCAACTGTGACTCCTCCTGAGTCGGATATGTTCTGAGTTGATTTTTCATTCGGCCCGTGTTCAGTATCTCAATAACTTGGAGGAGGATGCTATGTATAGGTAACGGAGGAATAATATAAATGATTTATGTTAATTTATCGTAAAATCTCTCTAAAGACTATGATGGCTCTTCATGTGTGAGCTTCTGCTAATGGTTGCTCAAAAGCATGTCTCATTTGTGCATGTATTTATTATGGCTGTCCGAAAGGGTTATGAGAAGACTTCATTACTGAGCTTTTCTGGTTGAATTAAATATCTCAAAATTCAAAATTTCCATATATTTCCCTGCCTTTATCCTTGCTAACTAAATTTGACTAATTCTTTACCGCTTTTGAGAGGATTAGAATCCACAGAAGCCATTTGATTCTAATTTCTTACAAGATAACTCTGTGGCTTAAAAAAAGGAAAAAGAAAATGCAAAAAGGAGGACTGTAAGCTCTTTACTAAATGTCAGAGCTTGCTTTCATGCCAAATTGCCAATCTGATTTAACTTAGGTTTACATATCTTTGAATGTACTCATCATGAGAAGGGGAATTAGGGAAGTCATAAAAGTCAGGAAAAGGAAGATGAATAAGGAATGAGGGGTAAATAAAATCAAACCATCAATCAGGTCTAATAAAATGGTAAACAGATCAAAACTGCAAATATAGCACTAGTATGTAATATTTTTCTTATCTTTACCATTCAGAACCTCCATTACAGTTGAAAGACGAGCAGTTTTTTAGTTTTATTTTCTCAGATCTTTCATCCTTCATTCTCCTTGTGGTATGATTCACTTGCTGGCACACCTTTGTATGCTTTATTGTTTGAGATTTATATTTAACTTCATTCTCAAAGTAGTGTAATCGTGGATGCCTTTTCCTCCCTCAGGAGCATGGGAAGGGTGGGTGGACGACATGGAAAAGCAATTAACATATTTTCAATTGCTTCAGGACATTTGTAACTGTTCAAGTCCTTTTTTGCTTAAACATTTGGTTGTCCATGCTCTTGGTTAGTAGAGCTTTCAGCATTTACATGTTTATATATAGAGATGAGCATGTGCAGCCACTCATGCATGTAGGTGTATATTGCCCTTGATAACCTTCGTCCATGGTGTAAACTGGCTGTTGTAGATCCTGTATTTCATACTATTACCCTTGATAAGTTTAACTGTCTGAAATATGTGAAATTTCTGTCTTTTTAGTATATTTTGCATTTTCCTCCAAGAAACAAGACTTTCTTTTTTTTTTTTGGAGTTGGGGGGGGGGGGGGGGGGGACAGTGGATAAGATACTTTTAAACCGTGCATACTGTTTAATTCACAGACCAATTTTCTGCTTCTGCTGTATCAGTTCATATATTGATCTAAAACCGTTTGTTTTCTCAGGCTTCATTGTTTCTTTTATAGATTGTAGTTAACATTCACCACACTCCTATGAAACTTCTTGTTATTTGCTTGCTTGTGTTTTGCCTCTTTTCTAGTAACTTCAACTAGGTTATCATGGCAATGAAGTTGATGAAATTATTTTTGAGTAAAATGCTATAGTTTGCGGTTTGGGTGGGATGACAGTCTGTTTTGACAGTTTTTATTAATCTAAAACATTGTTGGATATAGCAAAATGAATTGATGTATTGCAACCTTTTGTATTGTATTAAATAGGACTTTTTCTCTTGGTGAAGTTAAATTATTGCAATCTATAAAGTTTCTAATACGAGCTCTATCATGTTTAAGCACCCATTTCATATGTTTGATGATCTGCCTGTGCAATGACAACATTTTTGGTATATTCTCTTAACTAATCCTTAATCATTTGTTACTTTTGTTTGTCTTTTGCAGATATGAATGCTTCCTTAAAATTATGATTTTAAGTGTATTAAAAAACTACTTGTCTCCTCAGTTCAAGGTTGTATATCTCTTTTTGGCAGTCATGAATCCATCATGTATTAAAAAAATTGATTGTCTTTTGCAGATATGAATCCATCTTTGTCTAGCACTTTATTTTTCCCTTGTTAATCTTTAATTTAAAAAGTATATGTCTGATGCGCATGTACTTTCAAATTGTATAACAATAAATTTCTTTCCTTCTTAAGATGATGTGGGCTTGCAATAAATGTATCATACTTCTACAGTGCATTGTATGTGGTTGACTTGGTGAAGTTTCGTGAGACTGCAGCTGGAGATAATTTAAGAGTCTTTTATGAAACTCTTAGCAAGGATCCAAACAGTCTAGCCAATCTGGATCAGGCAAATTAAATTCATTACCCCATCGTTTGTGCTTTCAGTTTTTGCACTCAGTTTTCACGACATAAATATTGTTTTTCTTCCCTCAATTTTATTAAATAATGCATGTAGTCGCTCTCGTGTTTCTGGGATGTTGAAGGGTCACAAAAGGAATGAACCAAAAGGGCAAAAAAAGAAGAAAAAAGAACTGTTAAAATTTGCATGTAAATGGCGTCTGGGAATTTTTCACGTTGTTTTTGTCTGCGATTGACATTATGGCTTTAACATACCGCGATTGTATATGATATTCAAGCACCTATAATTACTATTTCAGGATCCCCCAAACTATGCTCAGCATAAAGTACCAATCTTTTCATTACCCCTAGAATGGCTATGGTGTGGTAATGCCACAAAACCTAGGGCTAAAACTATAATTCTTTGCAACAAGCCAATGACAAAAGAACCAAAACTTCAGGTAATTGTATATTCTTCTATATTTATGTTTTCTGTTCTAATGAAATATATTTATGCTGCTGATTGTTATTATCTTTATACTACTTTCCTTTTTCCTTGCATCACTTTAATTATATATTACTTATAATGCTCAGGGTGCTAGAAGAATAGTTTCTGAGTGGACAAATCTTGACTTTGAGGTAAGAAAATTCACTGCCAAAACATTAGGTGAAAATTTGTATGGAATGAAGAAAAATTTTCAATGTTGTTTTGATAGAACAATAATAAAGATAATAATACTTCTAATACAACCAAAAATTTTCTTTGTTGTTTTGATAGAACAATAGTAAAGACAATAACCAAATTAATAGAAAATTTTCTCTAATACATTTTCTTTTTTCTGAAAACAAATAACCAAAAAATAAATAGTTTTCAGAAAAGATGTATTTTACTTGAAATTCAGTTTTGGTTGATGTTTTTACTATTTATCTTTTTTGCTATTTGCTGCATTCTATCGTAAAGACAAATGATCTGGGTAGCTTGATGGGGTTTTTTTTTTTTTCTGCTTCATATGACTGTTTTTATGTCCTTTGATTGACCTGTTTTCAAGTGATTATGTACGTTAAGATACTATAAGATTATCCATTAATCTTATAAGTATTTGTTTTATTATCCCCTGCAGCCCAGGACACGCGGAGATTCATGTTGAAATGGTATGAAAAGTTTCCTTTTCTTTTGGTGAAGGTATAGATAAATTACAATTAGTATGCATTCAAGTATTATGTATAATAAATTAATGAATTAAATTAAATGAACAAATCAAACAAAATTAATGAACCAACATATAATTAAATAAATTTAACATAAAATTAGATCAAATTCACATGTGATAAAACTTGAATCCTTTTAAAAAAAAATTAATTTTTAAATATACAAAATATCTATATCTATACTTCCATACCTATATATTAAGAGCTAACCCCTTTGAGGGTTTTGGTGCAATGCAGTTTGCTTAATGTGCTACTTGGTTTCAATAAGCCATCCAATCCAAAGGGGGATTTAACTTTGTTGCTTCTTCCCATTCCAAACAAAATCAAATTCAAAGCTCATGAATCCTGATGAGATCAATGAGATTTGGATCAAATGTTTTAAATGCCAAATTACAATATATATATATATATATATTATTAGGAGTATAACATGGGAAAAAAGAAAGAACTATATATGTATTGTACTAATCTTTTGGCTAAAATACACCCAGGTAAGGTTTCAATTTTATGAATGTAACCAACCTTTTTCACACAAAAAAATAATTATATATATAATAGCCTAGCATCTTAACTAGGCTTTTGCATCAAAATATTCACGAAGGAGCTAGCGCAAGGCTATAGATTAGACTTGTTTACGGACAAGAGTTATTCATCTGATTCGATAAACTTGATTTAAATTGGATCAGATTTGAAATAAATTTTTAATAATTCGATTCGATTCAAATTATTATTTAAATAATAAAACACATTTTTATTTAAATTTAATTATGAAAACTATAATAATATATAAATATTAATAGTTTTTGATAAAATGTGCTTTCGGACCGAACCAGGTCAGTTTCAAACAAAAAAAATTTGATTCAGATTCGACCTGATCTGACTCGTGAACAATTTTACGATGGACCATTCTGCTCATCGTTGCTTTGAACTGCCATATTATAATTAATTAATCATTGGATGGATCTAGCAATTTGTGTACGAGTGTTGTGTCTTGTTCATGTATTTTTTCGTGTTATAATCGTGTTTAAAGTATTTCATATTAATATAAATTTTGATGTGTTAATAATTTGTATTATAGATTTTGACACATTTGTGTATTCGTGTTGTGTTCGTGTTTTTTTTTTCATTTTGTGTCGTGTTTTAGTTATTTTTTTTTGTGTCGTGTCTAATATTATTAGGTCTATAGACAATGTGAAAATTAGCAAATATGCAAAATTTTGATCCGGAAAAAAAAATGGATATTTTTTTTGGCAATATGCCAAGAGAAACAAATTTATGTTTTAGCACAATTTTAAACAAAGTAAATGCCACCAAACTATAATTAGTATATACCAATTCATAAATTTTGAAATAATGAAGACTTCCAACTATTTGCATTATCAAATTCCAGGAAATAGGGCACTTTTTACTTGCCATATGCCTTATTACTTGCAATAAAGGGCACTTTTTATCATATAAATAAATAATTGACTCAATTTTAATGTTGCTTCGTCGAAGGTCCGTCTGAAGGGGGAGAATTTTATGTCCCAATCAGTTTTTCTCAGTTTGGGTCAAAACCCAGACCCTTTTTCTTCAAGTGGATTTCACCTCCGTGTCTTTTAGTTACAATTCTAGAAACACGTTTCTTGCTGAGTGGGGCCAAAATTTATAGTCAAATTTGGTCCATATGTTTTTTTTTTTTCATGATGGAGATAACTTATTAGGATGAATTTGAGGTTTAGTTTAATTGATTCATGCAGTATTTTTTAAAAATAATATTTATTAAATTTGGGTTTTAAATTTTAGTATTTACAATTTCTTATTCGATTTTTAAATTATGGCCTCTAACTTGGTTGTTGTAAGCAGTAATAAAAAATCAGATTGAATCGATAAAAAATCGATTTTATATATTTTTTATTTTTAAAAAAAGATTTGTTTGTAAATAATGAAATTTAAATTTTTAGCATCTTAATTTTATATTAATGATCATATCATTAAATCAAATGTATATTTTATTAATTATTAATTATATTTAATATTTATTTAAATAATTTTTAAATATTTAAAAAAATAAATTATTAAATTGATCGATTCAATCGATTAAATTAAAATTTTGATTTTTTTAACCTCGATTGTAAATGTCTTTTCTTTTAAAAAGCAACTTTTAATGAGTCCAAGTCTCTTTATTAAAAATTAAAATGAGCGGAAGGAAAAAAAAAACAAAAATTAGCTAAATAATTAACTTCCACTGTGTAAAAAGGTTTAAAATATTTCTGGATAAATTTTTAAGGGAAAAAAATTAGAGGAAAAAGTTTTCTTAATCTGACATGACCAACCACCAATATTTCTATTTTACTTTTGCATTTACAAGCTGAAATTTCACAATTGGTCTAATAGCACAATTATATGCCCCACCAGATATATACAGATAAGTGTCGGTCTTAAGACACTGAATTTTTTTTTTTTTTTGGTTGGAATTAATGGTTGTCGGTAGGGGTGTAAACGAGGCACCTGTGCTCGCAAGCTACTCGAGTTCGACTCGAAAAAAACTCGAATTGGATTCGGTCATTATCGAGCCGAGCTCGAGCTCGAGCAGCTCGAGCTATCGAGCGAGCCGAGTTCGAGTATCTTAATACCCGATTCGAGCAGCTCGCGAGCCTAATCGAGCTTTTTTTATTTATAATATTTTTATTATTAATTTACTATTTTACCCTTAATATATATACATACTTAAAAACCCTTAATTCGAGCTCGAGCTCGAGTATATAAACGAGCCTAATCGAGTCGAGCTCGAATAGTTCGATTTTATCTCGAGTCGAGCTCGAGCTTAAAAAATGATACTCGATCGAGCTCGAACCGAGCTTCGAGCCTCGAGTTTCGAATCGAGCTCGAGCTCGAGCTTCTCAGTATTCGAGCTCGGCTCGGCTCGATTACAGCCCTAGTTGTCGGCTCAATGCCAATGGCAACCCACACCTCTAATTAGATTAGGCTTTCTCACTTCTCACCAACCTAACAGGATTTGTCATTACATAATATTGCTCCAAGTATAAATTATGTGGGCTCCAATATGGAAATATAGTCCGTTTTTTATACATTATGGATAAAATTTTTAATTTTATAAATGATTAAAAATTGATAAATATATATTTTTTGTTATATTAATTTTTTTAAGAAAAAAAATAAATAAAATAAAGGCAAGTGCTATATAGAGAGGGAATACCATGTCCATGGCTTCACCGAACCAATGTCTCCAATGCCTGAGCAAAGTGAAATACAACCGATGAAATACAACCGATGAGTCTTTAATTTGGTTTGATGGCAAGAATGAGGTCTAAAATGTTGAGATCTCGGATTTAAATTTTATTATGTGTGAGTTTGATTTAATTTTATGTTAAATTTATTCATTTATATATTGATTTATTAGTTGATTTGTTTGAATGATTAAATTTTGTAATTTTTTTATATGTTATAACTTATCTTTTATATATATATATATATATATATATTACAATGTTGCTTTATTATATCGTACTCACATTGTAATTGCATACATCATTTGTAGCATTAATGCGAATGTGGTGCATTTCATCTTAGATTGATTTAATGAGACGTTGCCATTTGCATTTGCATTTGGTCCCCAACTTGAGAGTGGAATGTGCATCAATTGCCGCAAGTTGTTAACTAATATGAGTTAAGATTATTGATCTTCTTGAATTAAGGCTCAGCAATCAAAACCCACTAATTTACATCGAAATTAATCAAAAGGCTTAACCAAGTTTATTATCGTATCACATTCCACTTTAGAAAAAGATGAGACAAGTCTTAAGCTTATAATTAAGGATTTTCTTTCATTTAATAAACGTGTCTTTTAATTCAAATGTTTGGAAAATTCTTTTAATTTTTTTTTAATCTAAATCTCATGAAAAAAATCAATATCAAAATAAGTTCGAATCGAAAGGATTTTTTTTTTTTTTTTTAAAATAAGAGAGTCAGTGTAACAATCGTGTTGCATAATTGAATAGATAAAAAAAATATCACACATCTCATATAAAAGAAAAAGATTTGATAGATCTTTGACTTAAAGTTAAAAGTAAAGGTTTAAACTTTAAAGACATGTTTGTTTGTTTGTTTTTTGTTGGATTACTGGATGTGACTACTTACTTCTACTTTTGGACACTATTATTGTCTTGAATTAGCAAAAGAGATAGTTCTACTATTCAAACAACAAGTTCATTAATTAATAATTGTAACTAACTACTAACAACCGTATGTATGGCATATATTGGAATTAGTAAAGAATTAATGGTTCTCGAACAGTCGACATCGTAGCTAGACAATATGCTTTTCTACAAACTTTATGTATATATTTCCACTCTAAATAAATAAATTTTGATTTAATTTAATTAATTTATGCATTTATTTTTAAAAATTAATATTATTTGAATTTTAAATTTTAATATCTGTAATTTATTTTTTATATAAAAAACAAAATAAATTAAATCCATCCCGTAAAACAGAGGCAAAAAATTCAAGTAAAATGATTTTGCTTTGGACTCTCGAGTTTCCACTGTTATTGGTGTGAATATAATTTAAAAATTAGTTCTCACTTTCCACTGTTATTATTTATAAAAAAAAAAAAAAATAGTAGTCAATGTTAATTATTGCAATTAGCCAAACCATTAAAGTCTAAATTAACAGTCATTTTGTGGGGTAAGTAGATGTGGAGATAAATTAGGTATAGAGTATATGTAGTGTGAGCATGAAGGCTGATGGATTGAATAATATCTATCGAATAACAAATCGTTTTGACATTGACACTGACATTAGTGGACTGCTTTCGACTAATTAATAATTTTTCATTGAATAGAGCTAGCCAAGCCATAGCCATATATAATTTCCAAATTGTTGGAAATGCAAGAAAATGCTTATGATTTATGATTAAGAAAAACTCCTCACGCTTCCCTTCCACACCTTGTCTATACACACTTTATAGATTGGCTCTTTTGGCATATATGTGTATGTTGACAATTCAGCCCCAAAAAAAAAAAATGTGGCCATTTTTTAACATCATATAATATATAATAATGTTGGAATTATATATATATATATATATATCAGATGAAAAGATTAAATATAATGATTCGTGTTATTTTTCGTATTGTAATCGCGTTTAAAGTTTTATATACTTATATAAAATCTGATGCGTTAATAATTTGTGTTATATAAATTTTGATACATTTATATGTTGATGTTATATTATTTTTGTGTCGTATCGTATTTTAATTATTTTTTTCGTATAATATAATCATATCGTATCCGACATTGAGAGATTTTAGAGAAGAGAAGAGAACATGACTTTTGTTATGGTCCTCAATCCTCATACATACACTACGTAAAAATCCAAATAGTGCACAAACCCAGCAATTCCATTTGGTATCTTATCCCAAATACATCCATTAATGCAGGTGATTTCCATCTTCATTAGCCATATTTTTTCCATTAGCTAAGCCTCATTTCATTTCCAGGGTCAATTCTACTTTGTCTTTCAACTTTTTTTTGTTTTTGTTTTTGTTTTTGTAGGACCACCAACTACTCTTCCATACCCACAATAATAATATCAACTCTCTCTCTTATTACTATTCTCGTTTTTGGCCTTGCCTTTCTGGCTTTCTCTCCCATCTTCTCCTTCCTTCCTTCCTTCCATTCAATCAAAATCACTCTCTTTAATTCACTGTCCTTCTCTGTATTTAAAACCACCCCACCCTTCAAAGTTGTCTTTAGAAATGGAAATTAAATTTTCTCCAGAAACATTCAACTTAATTACCTCTAGCATGAAGAGGGTTGAGCAGCAAAAACAGCAGCAGGCCAAGACTGATGATGGAACTCCAAACTCTGATTCAGATGAAGAAGACACATCTCTCAGTTTGAGTAGCTTGTCAAAGCTTATACTTCCTCCTTTGGGTGTTTCAAGCTGTAACCAGAATCAAACAAAATCGAAAGGATGGATCATCTCTCCTATGGATTCAAGATACAGGTACGTACGTAGTAGTACAATAATTGCTAGAGATAGACAAAATATTGTCAAATAAAGATAAACATTTGATTTTTCCTATGTGAAGAACAATACAATTTTGTTGGTACATGAAAAGGCATGCTTATGTTCTACTTCTGTTACATAAATGCATGTCATCAGCATGCATATATTCATGTTTGGTTAAATCACCAAATTTACTTGCACATGAGATGCAAAGTTAAAGCATTTGCCCCAACTTGCTGGACATTATTCCTAACATATAATTTCTAGCATAAATTCTCTTACCTTTTTATTTCTTTCTTTCTTTTGAGTTGATCTTGGGTTTGACAGATACTTTGACTCCGCTCAGCTGTGAGTTGATTTACCTAGTTGTGGCTTTCAGACATTTGCATAAATTTAACATTTTTTTGTTGTTGTGAAAACAGAAATTAAATCAGCTTGAGACTTCAAAATACCTCAGATATTGTATAGTTTGATATTATCGGTGGAGTTCATTTTCTCGAAAATTCTTGAATTTCTGGTATTCTTATCCCTTGCCTGCCCATTCTTTAATTATACTTGGCCAAATTTTTTAATAAGACATAAAATACAACATAAAAATAATAAACATATTAAAATTTATATAATACGAATTATTAACGTGTTAAAATTTATATAAATATATAAAATTTAAAATACGATTATAATATAAAAAAAATACGATATGAATAATACGAATCGGCATGTAACATATGTGTTTTACTCGTTAATCACTTTTAGCGTACTCCAGCAACACAAATCAAATATTCTCACTTTTTGGTACTGAAATACTAACTCTTGGAGAAAGTTTAGGCCAAAAGAAGAGGGGAAAAAAAGGACAAAAGTGATAAACTTAAATAAATGCAGAGACCTTATCTAATCTTATGGCTTCAAATATTTACAGTAGCACTGCTATTTGCAACAAAAGAAAAATGTTGAATTTAAGTATGCAAAGAACAGCTAGCTGCACATTCAAGTAATTAGTGATGGATATTGCAGGTGCTGGGAAACATTTATGGTGATGTTAGTATTTTATTCTGCATGGGTTTACCCTTTTGAAGTAGCGTTTTTCAGTTCTTCTCTACCTAGAAAACTCTACATTGCCGACAACACTGTGGATCTATTCTTCGCAGTTGATATTGTCTTGACATTTTTGGTTGCATATATTGATTCAAGAACCCAGCTGCTTGTCCGAGACTCAAAGAAGATTGCTGTGAGGTTAGTTTAAATCAATTCTTAATTAAATCTACAATTATATTATCCGGACTCTTTATTTTATTTTTTAAAATATTTATATCCGATATTTATATATATTTTGATATGAATATGAAAATACTATCTTTTAAATATATGAAAAAACTTAAAAAAAAAAAATAAAATAAATAAACATACTCATATCATACGCATAGCAGTATCACCCGTTTTTTATTTTATGCTTAATCAGTCAATAAAAAATATTCTAATTTTCATTCCAAATAATATGAAAGGAATGATTAACATTCGAACTAAAATTTAATTTAATAATTGAGGTATGTTTTCTGCCCAAAAAACAGAACAATTCGGATCCCTTTTCTTTAAATAATAAAAAAGAAGATATAGACTCTTGGGTTTTGATGAATTTATTCTTAAGGGTAGGTTCCTATATATTTTTTTTTTTTGAGATAGGGTAGGTTCCTAATTAACTTGGTAATGGAAGGAAGGAGAACAAATTAATCAGTTAGAGGCTTGTTTTATACACATTTTTTTTGT
Source organism: Fremontodendron californicum (assembly GCA_030761205.1). Lineage (NCBI taxonomy): Eukaryota > Viridiplantae > Streptophyta > Magnoliopsida > Malvales > Malvaceae > Fremontodendron > Fremontodendron californicum. The sequence goes on along the minus strand of JAULJL010000002.1, from coordinate 40,161,363 downwards.
CTCTATGGATTTGCTTGACCCCTCAACCACGTGATTGTGGTCTAACTGTTCTTTACCAACAAAAAATGTTCTTCCGATTTCTAGTTCTGCTTTGGGACAGGGGACCAGGACACATAATTATTTCAATAATTAAAAGCAAATCTACCTTTAGCCATATATGAAAATATACTATTTTTTAAAGAAAAAATGGTCACTAGAGATTGTGGGTTGGCTTCAAAAATCTACTTTGCTCCAAAGTTCCATCCATTCATCATTGCTCCAACTAAAAATGGATAGTTTTACAGAATTTTTGCATGGTAAGGGGTATGGGGGATTATGTTTGCTGTCTGGCGGTCTGGCCCCCACAAACCCATTTCTGAGCAGATAACAATGAAAAGAAAAATTATAGTAGTTTTAAGAAGTAAAATCTGAATATATATATATATATAACATTATAGCATGTTAGTATATAATTGTTGATGTTCAAATTGTCGTGATTATTTATGGTGTAGACCTGCAAAATATAGATGATCGAGAAACGTTGAAGTTAGTATTTTGGCACGCGTTCCAAACTGAAATCAGTAGATAAGTAAAGAGATTAAGTAAAATAAGAATAAATAAGAGTGAAGAGAGTCACTAGGAGGCATTTGGGCACTTCCAAATGTGTCATTTTGGGTGTTTATGTGAGTGGCTCCCGTTTAAGGTTAATTGCTTGATTACCGATGCCATTTTCGAGGTTCGAAATATTAATAAAGGTATAACAACTTTGATTAGGATAAAATATACAGAAAAGTGAAGCACATCATCCAAATGGGTATTTTAGAATTACAAGTTTAATTTGGAAATAAAGGAAAATGAGAAAAAGAAAATGATGATTTGGTTTTGGTGTGGATAGGTACCTTTCAACATGGTTCTTAATGGATGTGGCATCAACTATCCCATTTGAGGCACTAGGCTATTTGTTCACTGGCAAAAGCAAAGTGGGCATCTCTTATTCCCTTTTAGGATTGCTCAGATTTTGGCGTCTCAGGCGGGTCAAGCAGCTTTTCACCAGGTTTTGCTTCATTTTATTACTACTATCTCTCTATCTATCTATCTTCCTTTATTCTCTGTTTTATAGTAAATCAAAGTTTTCATCAAATTCCTTATCTTACGTTTTTTATATTTACCTTGTAGGCTGGAGAAGGACATCAGATACAGCTATTTCTGGATCCGATGTGCTAGGCTTATAGCTGTGAGTGAAATTTGCAACCTTTATTTCTTTTTGGAAAAAAAAATATATGAATTTTTAAAATATTGATACTTTTAAATATTGGGAAAACAAAAGAACTACTTAATTTGTACATTTTTTCGGCAAAAACAGGCTGGTGAATAAGCCTAAGGCCCCGTCTTTAAGGCCCATCCTCTTCGGCCCATCAGTCTGTAAATGAATTCATGGTTGAAAATATGGGAATTGTTCTTTTAAAAAACACAAACAAAAAACTGTACTCAGAATTCAGCGAATATGATCAAATTTAAATTGACTCAGTTTGAACTCGGAATTTAATTCAGTTGGTTCATACAGTCATCCTTAAAAAATAGCATTCAGCAAGTCTGGAATTCGAATCTTCTCCTTTATACAAAAAAAAAAAAAAAATTGACTGAGTTTGTTAATACACTGATGCAGGTGACATTGTTTCTAGCGCATTCAGCCGGATGCCTTTACTACCTGCTAGCTGACCGATATCCGCAGCAGGGAAGGACGTGGCTTGGGTCAGTGAATCCAAATTTCAGGGAAACAAGTCTTTGGATCCGATATATCTCAGCTTTATATTGGTCCATCACCACTATGACCACAGTTGGTTATGGTGACCTCCATGCAGTAAATACTGTTGAAATGATCTTTATTATTTTCTACATGCTCTTCAACCTTGGCTTGACTGCTTATATAATTGGTAACATGACAAATTTAGTGGTTCAAGGAACTCAACATACCATGGAATTTGTAAGTAGTTCCAATGTTGCCAATTAATTATATATGTCGATTCAATTAGGCTATGTTTTGAGTTTCATGGTTTTTTTTTTTTTTTTTTGGCTTATGGTGCAGAGGAATAGTATTGAATCAGCTTCAAATTTTGTCTCTAGAAACCGGTTGCCCCCAAGGTTGAAAGACCAGATATTGGCTTACATGTGTTTGAGGTTTAAGGCTGAGAGCTTGAACCAGCAGCAACTCATTGAACAATTACCAAAATCCATTTATACAAGCATCTGTCAGCATTTGTTTTTACCAACAGTAGAGAAAGTGTACCTTTTCAATGGCATATCAAGGGAAATTCTGCAGCACCTGGTAGGTTTACTATCCTTAGTTCCTGTCAAATTTGTATTGAAAATTACTTATAGCACAAGAAATTTAAGTTAAAACTTTGGAATTTCGAAAATCATCAGGTTGCAAAGATGAAAGCTGAATATATACCACCGAGAGAGGATGTGACAATGCAGAATGAAACAGCAGATGATGTTTACATCATTGTGTCCGGAGAAGTGGAAATCATTGACTGTGAGATGGAGAAAGAGGTAGTTGTTGGAACCCTGCATTCTGGGGACATGTTTGGAGAAATTGGTGCACTTTGTTGCATACCTCAAAGAGCTACATTTCGAACAAAGACACTTTCTCAACTCTTGAGGCTCAAAACCACCGACCTGATTGAAGCAATGCAGACCAAACAAGAAGATAATGTTGCTATCCTTAAAAACTTCCTTCAGGTCAGTTGATTTGCCTTATGTTACTCGGATTCGGGTATGAGTGTCAGATACGGGTATGTGTCTGACACAGGTATGATTTATTTGTTTTAAGTTTTTCTATGTATTTGAAGGGTTTTTGAGGGATCATATCCCCATACCTATGTCCGGATATGTGTCGGACACGAGTACTTCAAGAAAAATGAAGAGTCGAAGCAATATAAGATTTGCTAGTTTCAAGAGTTTATTCCTCTATTGTTGATTTCTTTAAAATGATATCTGTTTTGTCTGAGAATTATTTCTCGGTCTACTTGCTAAAGTCTAGTTATTCAGAGGACTAAAGGTTGAACATGTAACCTGTTGCAGCATAACAAAAGGCTGAAGGATCTTAAAATTGGAGGTTTAGTAGTGGAGGGTGGAGAAGAAGATGGTGATCCAAAAAACATTTCGATTAATTTGCTGCATGTGGCCGATACAGGCAATGCTGCTTTTCTTGATGAGCTTCTCAAGGCAAGATTGGACCCAGACATAGGAGATCCTAAAGGGAGAACCCCATTGGTAAGTTTTAATTTTTACCTCACAGAAATGTTCATGAATAAGCAATTAATTATTTTCTTTATGAACTGTTTAGGATCATAATAAATCCAACTAACAAAAACCATCTATAATTAGTAATTGCTTCTGTTTTGTGTGATTCCCTCAGCACATTGCTGCATCAAAAGGGCATGAAGAATGTGTACTGGTACTCCTTAAACATGCTTGCAATGTACATTTACGAGGTAAAAATAAGATGTTAATGCCTTAATTAAGTTCATCTCAGGATGAATGCAAATTCTTAGGATTATTTCTTCTGATACCATATTAATTATGTGGCAGATATGAATGGCAACACTGCACTATGGGATGCTATATCTTCAAAGCACCATTCTATATTTAGGATCCTATATCATTGCGCCGCCATTTCCGATCCCTTCACTGCTGGTGATCTCTTATGCACTGCAGCAAAAAGAAATGATCTGACAGTAATGCAAGAACTATTGAAACAGGGATTAAGTGTGGAAGCAAAGGATCGCCACGGATTAACAGCCTTACAGATTGCCATGAAAGAGAAACATGAAGACATGGTTAATCTACTTGTAATGAGTGGAGCAGATGTCATCAATGCAAATACGTATGAATTTTCTTCCACAACTTTGAATGAATTGCTGCAGAAGCGAGAGATTGGCCACCGAATCACAGTAAATGATATTGATACCACATCTAGTGAAGTACTATTGAAGAAGCTTGAAGGGGAGCAATATGTAGGCATATTAGGCAAAAGCAGAGGATTAGACCCTCCAAGGGTGAGCATTTACAGAGGTCATCCTTTAATGAGGAAAGAATCTTGTTGCATGGAGCCTGGGAAGCTAATAAGGTTGCCAAATTCTCTTGATGAGCTCATGAACTTTGCAGGTTTGTTACCATAGCTGAAATTAACTTATTATTTATATCTCGTTTTCTTTATGAGAAAATAACTTTTTAATCATTTGTAACAGGAGAAAAATTCGGGATTGATGCAAGAAATGCGATTGTAACAGATGAAGCAGGGGCTGAAATTGATTCCATTGAAGTGATTAGAGATAACGATAAGCTCTTCATTGTTGAAGAACCAATAAATTACTAAACCCGAAACTTAGCTAAGTTGGTTCATGAAGTTAATATCTATAAATTTTTCCTTTATTTTTAGATTGCTATCTCTTTAGAAGTTTGTTAAAAAAACCCTCCATTAACTTAATTAGATCAGTCAGATTAATGTTTTTTCAGTAGTGTGCATAATCCAGAAGGAAAGCAGAACCTTATATGGTTGTAAATCACTAGCCTTAAATCAGGGAAATGTTTTTCTTCCCTTGGTTTGAAATTAAGAACATCTTTTCTAATAGCTTGAGAAAATGATCGAATTGTTTCAAATTAGTGATAATGACCTTTAATGCATATATAGTTATATACTCAATGCAAGATTTTAATAAGACCAATAAGAGATCCTTAATAAATCAAATAAACTACGTAAAATTGTTGCTTGATTATCATTTGTTTAGCTAACGGATGTGTTTGAAGTTGAAAAAAAAAAAAAAAAAACTTTGGTTTTGCACGTTGTTTACAATTAATTTATATAGTTATTTTTAAAAATTGATATTTAATAATTTTAAATTTTAAATTTTAATATCTATAATTTTTATTTTATCTTTAAACATATTACGATTTTTTTATAAAAAAACTTTTTCATTAGAATGTGATATGTTTCATTGGGATCGTTGGGCCCCAAATTTTAATTTCTTCAAATTGATGTTACAGCACGTTATCAAACCACAGAAAATGTAATATTAATGCAACTCACTCTCGAGAGTGTTGTCCTTTCACGACAGCTTTGTTGCCTAATCTATTCCAACTAACAGATTTGCAGATGAGGTTCGAGCGGGAAGTTATAGAGTAAATTATGAACTTAAAATAGATTTTATTAAATATAAATATGATAAAATTACATAAAATTATTATATTTATATGTAAATTTTTTTTTACATATAAACATAATAAATTACATATATACATGATAAATTACATATAAATATGATAAATTACATATAACATGATAATTACATATAAACATGACATATTTATCATATTTATATATAATTTTTTAAATAGTGTAATTCTTTTTTGCATATGTAATTTCATTTTTACATATAAATATGACAAAAATTACATATAAACATAATAAATTACATATGTAATGAAACTTATGAAAAGCTCACCATAAGAAGTTTTTTTAGAATTTTTCGGTTCGAGTATGTTACTCCTATGGTGTGAAAACACACATTCTTTGAGGTTTTGGGGTTTTTTTTTTTTCTTCTTTTTTTACAATCTTAATTAGGTAGTAAGAAAAAAAACACCAAGACTCAAATGACTTAGTTTGATGGACCAAAAGCGACCAATAGTCTAAATTTTAAAGAGTCAACGACTTAGCAAGTGAACACAATGAAAAATAATTGTTTCCCTTTAGCTCTCCAATGGAGTGAAGATCAGGAATTATTTCTTCTTCCTTCTAAATTCTGTCAAGAGCTTAATTTAGTATTTATTCTGGGCGATTCCAGGAATTTCATTGGCCCATCTCTGGTGACACAACCTTTATGTAAAGAATCAACCAATAGGTAGCTTAGGATATATATATATATATAATGGAAAATCTATTTATATTAATTAATATAATTTTGTGTAAGTTGAAATTTGAATAAATTAAAAATATTTAATTATTTATTAAATGTAATAAAATTTTAATCGTTAAATATATATATATAATATGATATTTTTAATCGACATTATATAAATATCAGATCACTTCGAGATTTTACGTGCATAATGATTACGGTTATATTGTTAAATTCAACGATTACTTTGTTATAATATCAATTGTACATAAAATTGAAAAAACATATAAATTAATTTTATATCTAAGTAAATTGATCTTATATATATATATATATTTAAACATTATAATATTCCTTTCAAAAGTTAAAATAGATAAATCTTAAATTTGATGCCTAAAATAGAATGTCGGTTCTTGGAAGAGAAAAGAATCCACATTGTAAAGTGTAAACATAAATTAATTAATCGAAACCTATCATCTGTATTCCCACTCGAATGAAAACAGACCAAGATATAGGAATACAAAACCCAAAAGGTTGAAGCTATATGGGAAAAAAAAACAATATGTTGAAGTTGGGGAAAAGGTAAAGGAGGCAAAGGCATGGGCAAAGGGCACTCAATTCAAAAGGAGAAAACCAAATCAAAATGGAAGAATGAGAAGAAGAATCTCAATCAAAGTAATCAAACTCTTACAGCCCAAGGAACAAAATCTAACATATCATAGAATAAAGAGCTGCAAGATTGTTTCGATTGATTTTACTTTCAATATCTCCATGTATTAATTGTACTGAACCTCCCTTTGGGAGAGTTGTACTGTAAGTATATAAAGAAGTTCATGAAGTTTTCATGTTTCATGTTTCAATTTTTTTTTTTTTTTTTGCTTTATCTTAATTTTTAAAAAAAATGAAGCCAACAGATTCCCAATCATCGCCTCCACTCTATAGGAAACATACATAATTGCACCCAACAATCCTTTTCAGTTTTCACCATAGAAATTTGAGCTATTAAGCTAGCTATTCATCACTTCTACACCTTCTTTTTCTTCATCTTCCAATATAAATATCTATCAATCTCCATCAACTTTTTCTCCCACCATACCATCTTTTTATTGTTTTTTTTTTTTTTTTTTGTTCACACCTTCCATTATGGATCCTTCATGCACTACTTCTTCTGTCAATGGCTTCTACAACTTGCTGAACCGAGGACTTGAAGAACTTGATTGCTCTTTCCTTTCTTGTAACTTCATGTCAATCCAATTCCTTCAAAAAGTCCTCTCTTCACTCCGTTCCTTCCACTCCCAATTGACCATTTTGGTTCAAAAGCTTCACCTTCCTGTAGGAGAAAAATGGCTTGATGAATACATGGATGAAAGCTCCAGGCTGTGGGAAGCCTGTCTTCTACTCAAATCTGGCATCTCCGGGATGGAAAGTTATTGTTCTTCTGCTAGCAATATTGCTTCCTCACTTGACCTTCATCAGCACTTCAACCCACAATTTTCTCGCCAGGTCAGTGCATAAAAATCTAACCAAAACATATTATTTGTACTGAATTGATAAATACCAAAAGTTGTCCACGCAGAACCTTTTCATATAGGGTTTTCTTTCTTTGTTTATGTTAGTTAATGTCAATGAAGTAAATTTTATGATTGACTAATTGTCGCTGTAGGTTATACGGGCAATAGTTGGCTGCCAAAGGGAAATTGTAGGGTTGGAAGAGGAAAATAGGAATCTGATAGAAACAAGAGCAAGACAACTATCACTAAGATTTGATGAGAATGTTACTATAGAATCAAAGTTGAATGGTTTCAATGGTTTTCGAGGTGTTCTTTATGCAATGAGGAATGCTAGTTCATTGGTTTTAATGATCTTGCTTAGCGGTCTTGTATATTATTGGCCTGAATTAAGCTTTGTCCATGGAGAGCATGAGGGGCATGTGATATTTGGGTCAGCTTTCATGGTTTCAATTGCAAGGCTGCATCAAAGGGTATCTAATGAAATGGAACAAATTGGTGGGCAGCCAGGAATTATGCTTTATGAATTCAGGGAAGCCAGGATAGCCATGGAAGATGTAAGAGAGGAATTGGAAAGAATTGTGAAGTATGGATCAGAAGTTGAAGTTGAGATCCAAGACAAGATTGACAACTTGAAGACTTGCTTTGGGTTGTTGAGATGTGGGGTGGAGACTATAATTGGACAGATTGATGATTTCTTTGATGAAATAGTTGAAGGAAGGAAAAAGCTTTTGGACATGTGCACTCATAGGTAGACCAGATAAAGTTTGGACAATGTGCAGCTATAGGTAGAGAGAGAAGTGGAAAAGAAATCCCAAAAAAAAAAGTGAAAAGATGTGAAACTGAAAGAAAGAAAGAAAGAATCAGTTGTTAAAGTGGCATCATTTCACTCAATTTCATCGTTTATTTTTCTTTTTTTAACTAGTTTTTAGTTTCAACTTATTGTTCCTGTTGAAGTGTTTGCAGCTGCAATAGTCTGGAAGTTGAGAGGGAAGGAAACCCAGAAAAGGAAATGCCTTAAAGGGAAGGAGAATATGATTCTTGCTTCGAAGAAAAGCAACATTACTATCTAAAGATAATTAGAAAAAACAAGAAGAATATATAAGACAGCCATTAGCTTCTACAGAAAGCAAGATCTTTCAATCCAGAGCCAGAGGGCAGATTCTTCTTCTCCTGTTAGATAAAAGAAAATGTTATCCTGGAGGAAAAGGAAATGATGCTCCTTGAGTTCTTGTTTGTCCAAAAATTAGAATCTGATCTTGTATTCAATATGTACATGAAGTTGATGAGCAATTTTTTTTAATCTAAAAACTTTGAGGCAAATTAAGAAAAACGATGCTTCTTGTTTGCCCCTTTTTCTCTTTCTGAAACATTTCTACTGGTATTCTCTTTATTTGTAATGGTAAAAAAAGGTCACATATTAGAAGCAAATCAAGCTAAAATGTTCAAGATTTTACCACACTTTCATATAAAGTATAGTAATTGTCATTTTATGTAAGGTGGCTTTTTTTTCATTTGTTGGAACATAGGTAATAATTTCTGGAAATCATGGAGAAACTTTTCACTGTGGATTCCAGTTAATTTGTACTACAAACTTTAAAGATTAAAACTTTTGACCTTAAAAGTTTTGTTGAAATCATGAATGTAATTGCATAGCTATCATTGAAAATGTGCTGCAATTGCAGCTTGATTGCAAAGCATTACTTTATTTTTTTCTAGAAACTAATGGGGAATTGATTCAACATTCCTAGAAATTAACAGAAGAATGAACAATAACATAGAAATTAACAGCAATTTCCATGCAAAAAAGAAATTTGGGTTTTTCTCTTAAAAACAAAAGATCCTTCTCATTTCAACTAAAAAAGAAAGATTATACCTAAAAATGGATTTTATGCTACCTGCCAACAAGACACTCTGAAAAACTAATGAGACAATGACTCATTTTCACAAATGTTGAAAAGACTAAACTTTTTGTTTATGTATATATGTGGGTCATACTTCTAAATCTTCAATTAATTAAGCAGCCCAAATTTAACATTTGACTTGGCTTAATACTTTAGCTAGACAGAAAAAAATTAAAAATCATGTACTGTAAACATCTAATTATTATATGAATTTTGGTCACGAGTACCTTTAAAACATTTTTAAAAATTGATTAATATGATATTTATAATAATATTATTATATTAAATATAATAATTGATAATTTTTTTATCATTTACAATGTATTAGATAAAAATATTATTATATATAATAATTTAAAAAAATATTTTTAAAGTTTTCGGGTTAATAAAATCTTTATTATATTTACTTGAAATAGCATTATTCATAATACATATGCTAAGGAAAAATGTGAGAAGTTAAATCTAGCAATATACTTCCAAATAGACCTGCTCATGGGTCGGATCGCGGTCCGATTTTTTTTCATATTTTTTGCCTAGGCTCGGTCCTAGGTCGAGCCGGGCTGGCCCGTTAGACCCGAATTTACTATTTATCTATTAAAAAAATATTTTTTATATTTTATAATTAAAATTAAATAAAAAAATATTATTCCGGACAGAGCCGACCCGAAACAAAAATATCAAATCCAAATCTGATCCAATACAAATCGAATTTACTGGGCCGGACGAACTGTCTACTTCCAAATACAATTCCATGGTAGAGGATATAAGTACATGTACAGTTGATAAATTGGTGGAAGTTTAGTGGGAAAAGAAATCCCTCAATACTGCTATTTTGGTGATTTTTTCTCTCTCAAAAGCAAAGAAAAACAGTGTCCTCGTAAATATGGAAATGTTTGCTTCAAACATATCTTTTGCAATTTCCATAAGAGATTCTCTAGAATTGTGATAGTAAATCACTAATCATTTCGGTCTTGAAACAATGATGGAAAAGTGGGCAAAGGACAACAGGAAAGAGAGACATTCCTAAGTTCTCCTTTTCTTTTTTCCAAAATATATTTTTTCAAAAAGGGTAATTTTTTTTAAATTTATGTATAATATTTCGTGTTTTTTTATATTAATTATGAAAATATAAATAAAATATAAATTATTAAATTTATAAAAAAATTAAATACAAATTATCAACAAAATAAATCAAATCAATATAATTAGACGAAATCCATATTTGAAATATCTAAAAGTTTCAGAATCTCCTCCTTACCACTAAAATAAAATCTCGTTATATCGGCAAATATAAAATTTTTTAAGCTGGTTGGATTGTTACTGTTACATATATAGTTGATAGTAAATGTTATAGTACTATTATGCCTTCAATTATAGAGAAGGGGAAAAATTGAATGAACAATGTTTGTCAAATACATCCACTAGCAGCCACCTAATTGGCACTTTTTCCACCTATCATATCATAGGCCTTCATTTTAACCAACATAGCATGCCTTTTTACAAAAAATGATGGATTAAAAAACTTAGGGAAATAACCCGTAACCACTTAATGGGCAATTCCAATGGATGAAATCTTTGAATATTTTCCACAAACGAAGAAAAACATCAAGATTAAGCTGCCTACCACCTACTGAACAATGAATAATTGGAAAGAATTGGAAATATTGCATAAATGAGTAATTTGTTGAAAACAAGCCCCAAATCCAAAGCTTAAAAGTTAGAAGAGGCAAAGAAATTTGGTTTGGATTCTTTCTCATCTCGTCAATCTTAACGCACTTTGACCCCTTTTTAGATTATATATTTATATACTAAGAGGATACACTTATGTTAATATAAAATTAATTTAATTTTATATATTTTTGTAATATTTTATCTAATTTATATTTATTAATTTGATCGTTGTATTTTATATTCTATTTACGTAAATTATACACTTTAAAATTTTGAATAAATTAAAAATGTTTAACGATTTATTCGATATAAGAAAATTTAAACATTAAATATATATATATAAAGATAGTATTCTCAATTGACATGATATAAATATCAAATCGAATTGAAACTTTACGTACACAACGAATGTTATTATATTACTAAATAATTTATTAAAATATTAAAATTAATTAATTTTACATTATTGATATATATATATATATATATATATATATATATATATATATATATATATGCATCATGAACAAATGCAGTGGCCAATGGACGCCAGCCGATTTATATCCTTTTCCTGGCATGATATCAAAAGGATTTTGTTCCATTTTAACCCCAATAAGAACTAGACATCTAGCTTGAAAAGTATCCTGACTAGATATTGGAACTTGTAATTGTTGAACTAGAATCTCTTTCGTCTTTGATAGGCTTTTTTAGCCCTTCTAAAGTGTAAAATAAAATATTTGAAACTGAAGCCGTTGAAGTAAAAAGGAGGTTTGTTGTGAAGTTCCATTTGATTTTGATTTTGATGCAGCTTTTAATAAGTTTTATGGGTTTAGACACTCTTGAGTTAATACAAAGTTTAAACCTAAAACTAAAAGCAGTTTCATTCAAAATCATGGTCCATGAAATCAGCCTAAGTGTTGCAAAAGGAATTTTACATGTTGCAAAAGAAGTTTAAAGGGGGGAAAATTGGCAATGCAATCAACTTCTTGTTTGCCATTATTTCAAAAAAAATATGAAATACAATACATAACGCGAAACACGATACGTATATATAAATTGTCGAATCTACTAGATTACTAATCTAGTACCTATTTTGATTGCCAAAACAATTCAAAACAACTTAAGAAATATATGAACTTTCAGTTTTCTCATTTAATTACTTTGACCATGAAGAATCGACAAACAGATGACCTGCTTTACATAGAAAACATTATTTGGTAATGCATTAACAAAGGCAAGATCAACGAATTGTTGATCTTACACTGTATCAAACAATGAAAATAAAAAAAATCTAATTCAACAAATCTACAAACACAAGTAGGAGAGTTACAATTAGACCTGCTCACGGGCCGGGCAACCCGCCCGGCCCGGCAGGCCTGGCCCGGCCCGTATTGGGCCAGGCTTGGGCAGGATAATTTATGTTCCGGGCCGGCCCGGCCCGGCCTGGAACAGTGATTTTTATTAAAATAATATTATTTAATTTAATTTTAATTAAAAAAAATAAAAAAAAAATTATTTTTTTATTCTAATGAACAATGATTCGGGCCTAAACGGGCGGACTTGGACGACCCAGGCCCGGGCCTGGGCAGAAAAAAAAAAACGGGCCGCGGCCCGGCCCATGAGCACCCATGAGCACCTCTAGTTACAATGAACAGAAATATGTTCCCAAACAGGAGCACTGTAACTGCCAAAATTGTTGCAATATTTTCAGGCATTCTGCCACCATTTAGAAAAACACGAGTGGTGTGGGATGGTTACAGGAAAACAACCTTTGCTTCCTCCTTTGAGCAACTACAAAAAGCCATAGCCGATAAAATTGAAGTAGCTAATTCAGAAACCAAATAAAGTATCTGAATTTGGGGTTGCAGCAGATTTTAGTCTAGGAGGCAGAATGCAGTCTTTGGGGTGAGGCACCTCTACAATTCATTCAAATGCCAAAACCTGGCATCGAGAACTGAGATGCAAAAGTCTCAACGTGTGTTCGGAGCTCCAAAATATCCTTATTATTGTGGAGACTCTTCACGGACGCCTTCTGTAACTTCCCATGATCACGCTGCATCATACTAGCGATATGTGCAGCTCTGAGGAGAAAGTCAGCAATTGTCTCAAAATCAGACTCTAGGCAACCTCTTGATGTCATAGCAGGAGTACCTGCAGAATTCAACATGAAAAGTCATTATAATAGCCTAAACCTCCCCCATCAAGGGTAAGAGACTTGCAAACTTTAATTGAATGGGATCTAAACTCACCAATCCTTACCCCTCCAGGAGTCATGGCACCATTATAACCAAAAATAGCAATTTTATTCAGAGTAATATGACACATCTACCTCGTAAATTTTACCTACAAAAAAATATCGGAAGATTAGGCATTCTCCGACATAGAAGAGAGTTGAGATATGTAGTAATAATTCTATCAACTAACAGAAAACTTACTGTCAGCCAAATAAAAAAAACAGAAAACTTACTGCATGCAAGTGCAAAAAGACATGTTGCCAATAGATAAAATACAGGAACAAAGGAAAATGTCGTAAGTTCTGAATTCGTGAGCACCTGTATGTGTAAGAGAGAGAGAGAAGAGAGAGGAGACGAGATCCAATATTCTATACACTTAAACTTTGAAACTTGAGTTCATTTTATAACTGAACAATTTTGGCATTTAAAGCATCGCATTCCCCAATAACCAAAAGAAATGAAATTATGTAGAAGTTCTGCATGCATATACACAAGTTATAAAGATCTAAAACTATCATGTTTATTTACAAAAATGGGTGATAAAAACATCCCCTGACTAAAGTCAAGTAGTGATGTTTTCTACTTAGGGTCACTAGACAAAACAGCACATACCACACAGCCCCAAAAAGTAGGTGATAAAATACATGCCCTGACCAAAGTCGCAGAAGAATGTTTTCTACATAGGGTCACTAGACAAAAGTCAAAACATCATACAGCCCCACACCTCCTCCCAGAAAAAAAAGAATACATGAAATAGAGGGAAAGACAGAAAGAGGGAATCAAAATAAATAACCTATCCCACACTCATATAATCAATCATATTTTCTCAGCCATAGGAGTTTGTTATCTCTTAGAGACCATTAAAACATCTATTGCAAGCACAAATTACCAGGAATATGATAAATAATCAATCCCCCAGTTAATTAAACCAAGAAAGTCAACATTACACAATATAGGGTCAAGGCCTGCTTGTCAAAGGATCTTAAAATTAACAAGAACTAATGTAAAATGAAAAACAAAATTGCAAATCTCATGTAGGTTCAACTTCATATTATATATTAAATAAGAAGATTGCCAACAAAGCATTCTACCTGTCAACCCAAAAGGTCTTAGATCCCAGAGTAACAAATGGTTGTCTGTGCCTCCAGTAATTAGCCTGCATTTTCTTCTTAACAATACAGATGCTAAAGCCAGAGCATTTTTCTTCACTTCATGCATATAGGCTTTGTACTCTGGTGTAGCCACTTGCTTCAATGCTATGGCAAGAGCAGCAATATGATTATTATGCGGTCCACCTTGCAAAGTATCTTTTCCTCAAAATCATATTGATCATTGTCATCTCCTTGGCTTTGTACCCTTTCTATAGAAAATTATACCTCCTCTGGGACCTCGGAGACTTTTATGAGTGGTTGAGGTAACAATGTCGCAGTAGTCAAAGGGATTCGCCCATTCCTGTAAAAATATCAAATACCATATTATTGGGATTAATTTCCTATAAAAACCACAGCCGTCTTAAAATTTTAAAAATCAATAGCCTGAAATGAAGACAATGAAGATAAATTCATAGGCATGTCCAAAAATGAAGCTATTCATTATTTCCCATCTCTATCATACCTCCAAGACCAAACTAAAAAAACTCATGAGTGCTGAGTGCATTGCATCAAGCAAACTAGAAATAATATCTCCATCTATAAACTTCTACATTGCTAGTTCTTCATAATAGCTACACCAGTGTCAAAAGGTAGTCTGCACTAATTTGAAATTGCTTATGTTAATATTAGTTGCATTAGATACCAACCTTTTATATTTAAGAAGTCAACTGCACATAGAATCCTCTAAAAGACTAGCCTTACAAAATTTAAGAAAACAATGGCACAGTAAGTAGATTTGCTAACAAAGTTTAACTCAAAAAGTAAAGTGGAATAGTGGATATAGTGTTCGTCCAGCATAAAACCACAGCCAAGCAAGGTAATTGAACTCCATCATTGGTGAAACACAGAAAGCTAACCACATAAAGCAAAGCACCTATTAAATAATTGTAATTCACAGTTTCACACCTTAGCAGCAATAAGTCCACTAATCTGAGCCAGACGGAGTATCCAATCCCATGATCCTATCTCCGGGCAACAGCAATCCGGTATACACTGAGAAATTCGCTGATGTACATGAATAAGGCTGCACATTGACTCCCCAGTTCTCGGCATCAAGCCCAAAAGCTTCCAATGCACGTTTCCAGCAAAGGGTTTCGATTTCATCAATGTACTGATTCCCGCCATAATACCTTGCTCCCGGCATCCCTTCGGAGTATTTGTTGGTTAAATGGCTTCCGAGGACTTCCATAACGGCCTGGCAAACAAATTTTTCGGAGGCTATCAACTCAACTCCCATGAACTGCCGCTTTTTCTCCTGTTCCATCATGTCAAACACGTCGGGATCCGCCACCGGGAGCGGCTGATTGCCCCATGATTTGACGGCCGCTTTTTCTCGTCTCAATATCGGGCTCCAGCGTCATTCGCTTAGACGACGACGACAAAGAACAGCTGTCTCTCCGCCTTGAGGCACATGGGATGCCCTAATAAATGGAATTCTTCGATTTCCTTACTCTCTTAATCATCGTCGTAACTCTCCCTTTCTTTTCGGTTCTGGTTTTGGAGGGAGTTATGGTTCTCCATTTGCGGTTCGAGGAGCTGGAGAGGGACTGGTGGGACCGGGTGAGTGGGGTCCCTGGTGTCAAGCTGGAGAGTAATGGAGTCATCGGCGATCTGGCCGCGGTGGGAGGGCGGCGAAGTAGATACTAGCCCTAAAGAGAGGGTTGATGACGTGTCAGTCAATTGAGACGATAAGTGCATGGAACGAGAGTTAGCATTTAAAAAGACGGGGGAAATTTTGATTGGAGGAACAGTAACAGGGATTGGAAATGGAATCCATGTGAAATTATGGGTTTCATACGAAAGCCCAAACTCTTACCTAAACCTACCCTAACCCACCTTCGACTGGGGAAATGTAGGAAACGAGGAAGGTGTGGTTTGTTTGGGATGTGACTTGTGAGTGTGGAAGACGGTAGGGGTGGTGGGGTCGGGGTCGACGACTGGGAACAGTCGATTCCAGGGGATGTATCATGTACCTAGACAAATGGCAGTGGGCGGTTAGATGAGGAGGGTGACTGGGAAGCTCGGTTATCGGTTACAACTTGTTTTATTTTGTGGTTTCCGGGTTTTAATAAAGACCCCAGCAGAGCAGCATCACGTTCCTGACTTCAATTAAAAGCTCGGTTGCCAAATTGTTTGGTAAGCCCTGAGCCCACCCAATTTGCCCAAAAACTATAATTTTCTACTTTTTGCTTTTCGTGTTAACCAAAATCTTCTTATAATTCTTTAAAAAGATAATAAAATGTTAAAAGATTTAAGATAAGACACCGGTTAAAAAAATTTATATTTAATATATTATTTTTATTAAATTAAAAAAATTATATATTTTTAAAATATCATCTTAACCTATACTTAATGACATTAATATAAAATTTTAAAATTATAAATATTTAATATCCAAAATTTTTATACATCAAATAAATAAAATAAATATTAAAAAATAATTCGATTAAATGATATCTATAGGTACTGATTAAAAATTATTTAATTGCTATTTTAAGAAAAAAATTACATTTAATTCATTACTTTTATTAAATTAAAAAATAATTTATTAATTATATTTTTTAAAATATCAATTAATAATTTAACTAGTATTACTAGACACAGATTAATATTTTATTTTTGAATAAAATTATAAAAAGAATATTGAAAATTATGAGATGATATCGATCATTACATACTAATACAAGCCAAGACAAACCATATAAACCGAAGAAAAATCAAAACCATATAATACCGATGTTGTACTAATTTTCTTAAAATTGGTACGTAGCAATGGATATCACGGATATGGTACCACCGGTGACCCTGCTTTGTACTATGGCCACTAAACTCTAGGGCTGTAGGCGGCCATTTCATCAAATAGAGTCGATCATTTTTCTACAAAGTGCCACAAGTAGGCCCCAAAAAACGACAACCTGTTTATGTGGTTGGGATTCCGCGTCTGCCTTTAGCCCCCTTCACACGCTTTTTGTGACAGCCAGCTATTCCAAGTCCGGAGCCCGGAGTTAGAGCTAGAGCTAATTTAACATTAAAAAAAATTTAGGTTAAAAAAAGTTCGAGTTAAAAAAAAATGTGTTTATAAAGTGTAGTGAAAAAGTGTGATTTAAAAATTTTTAAGTGTTTAGTATTGCTGTGAAAAAGTGTTGTAGGAAATTAAAATATCAAAAAAAGATACGTTGAAAATAATAAAAGTGTAGAGATGTGAGGATAATAAAATTATTTTATCTAAAAGCCAACTTTTAAAGCCCAAAAGTTATATTTTTTTGACTTTTTGGTTTAGCTTTTAAATCATGATTTCAACAACAGAAATTAAATTTTATTTATTTATTTTGTATTGCGTTTACGATAAAAAATAATTTTTAACCTCAAAAATTATGCTAAAAATAATGTTAAACGAGGCATTAGACGTGTATGCTTCTCTAACCATTCTAGGTCCCCTGCTCCTTCCAATAGTTTGGCGGCAACTCGGCGGAACGTGATCCGTTTTCTAGGAGTTGCCTTGACGTTTGGCGCTGAAAAAACAGGTGAGTGACAGCCACAGCGAGTGGTTTTTTTCAAACATACTCGCGAGAATGGGGTTAGAAAGTTCATTAATTTGGTCGAGTGATGAAAACAGCGACGCTTTGTTTGCATGACGTGGCGGCGCTCGCCGAAAGGATGTGTCACGTCATCGTGAAGTGCGCAGCTTTGTTGGTTGCCACCGTAAGTAATCCAAATTTTTTAAATGACAAATCGCGGAATTACAGTATCTTCTTATTTAAGTTTATCTCCTTTTTCGTCCCTACATTTAAGCGCAATAGTAATAACTAAAAAATTTTTAGATACAAATTTATGAAGGTGAAGGTCCATTCAATTAGGGTCTATAAATATTAATTAATTATTATTTAATATATTATTTTTATTAAATTTAAAAAATAATATATTAATTATACTTTTATTTATATAAATTTATTTTAATCAAAATTACTAGATATTGGTTAACGTTTTTCTAATATTAATGGAAAAGGTTTTTTTATTTATTAGGATTTAAGTGATTGAAATTAATGCTTGAAATGGTTTTAATTTTGGCACAATTTGCTACGTATCAAATTCTCATGCTGTCAATAACGTTTTTTTCATAGTGAAGAGAAGTAATTGGTTGTTAATTCCATAAATGATATTTTCACAATGAAAAATATTAATTGATATTTAATGATACTTGTTAAGATGATATTTATAAAAAATATATATATATAATTAATGATTTTTTTTTAAAACTCAGTAAAAATAATACATTAAATGCAAAAAAAATAATAATAATAATAATAATTCTTAATCAATATCTATAAACATCAGTTAAACAAACCCTTTCATAATATATCTCAAACAAGTTTAAATTTGAAAATGACATTGATCCTAATTCATTGTTGATGGTTTAATAATAATATGTTAGTAAACCCACTCTTCCTATTTTCTGTTGGCCTTCTATTTAAAAAAGGATTAAGATTTAAATTTATTATTATTCTAATATAATGATAAAATTTATAACTCATTTTTTAATTGGGAAAATTTATTATTATATTTTTAAATTCGATTAAAAAATATCAAAAGTAAAAGTATTCACAAGTTATCTATCAAGCTCGCTGCTCGCAAGTGTAACTTGACTCAACTTGGGTTTTCAACGTGATGTTTTAGGTTTGGGTATGGTAACAAAAAAAATGTTTTTATATTAATAAATATTATATTTTTATTAATTTTAATTTTAATATATTAAAATTATAAAATATTTGTTAGTATTTTAATAATAATCTTGACTTAAATGGGTGGACCGAACTCGAGTTCTAATTTTAAAAATGTTAACTAAGTTTGGTTTTGTTTATATCTATTCGTGGACACTTTTGATTAAAAGTTACCAGTAAAATAATATTTAGTGAAGAAAAATAAATATTTTATAAAATATTTTAATTTTGGATTATTTTTAATCAATTTTAAAAATACTATGATAAAATTGTACATGATGAATGGTAAGTTTGATCTGCTATCTTGAATATAGTGATAAATTTGTATCTTATCTCATAAAACAAGAAAATATTTTTTACTTTTGTGAATATGGAATTAAATTTTGAAAATAATTTAGGTATTTAATAGATGAAAGAAGAAATAACTAGTAATATAAAATTGTTTATTTTTGTATTATGGTTTTAAAAATAAGAGATTCAAACTATGAACAAATCATTGGATTGAATGTTGAGTAGATGCATAATCTCTCTACTAAAAGAGTACGATTGGAATTTTTTTTTTTTTTTTTAAGAAAAGAAAGAAAGTTAGGATGCAAAATTTATTATTTTCTTTTCATATAACCTAACAAGTATTTACAAAAATTAATTTTTTTTATAAAGAAGATTGGAATTGATAAATAAGGAAAAACATGATAGATGCTGAAATTTAAATTTTAAATATATTAAATATTATTTTTTAAAATAATTATATAAATCAATTGAATTAAATATTATTTTATAAAAAATTAAAAAGAAAACTTTACGTGCAAAACAAATCAATTTTAGAAAGAAATCTAACTACTAAGTGACCCATTTGATATAAATGGTCGACAAATTTAGTAAGTGAACTAAATTTTTTTTTTTTCACTTCGTTGGAGATTTTTTTTTTTATATTTATAAAATTTTAATTAAATTAACAATAAAAAATAAATTTAAATTGAATCATATTAAATAATTATTATTTATTTAAATAATTTATATGTTTTAATATCGTAAGTAAATGAATTTAGAGTTAAAATTGAATCACTGTGACAAAATATGCAAAATATGAGATAAATTGAGACACGACATATACACTACATGATAAAATAATTAAACCATAACACGAATACACAAACGCGTCAAAAATTTATAGAAAATGAATTATTAACGTGTAAAATATTATATAAATTTATAATATTTGAACACACAAAAAAATAACACGAACACAAAACACGTCATGAACATACAAATTTTTCTCGAAATTTAATCATTATAACAATTTATGCAAAATTATATCATAAATTGAGACACGACACGAATACACAATTTTTTTTATAAATTGAATCACAATGACAAACTATACAAAATATGAAATGAATTAAGACACGACACGAATATAACATAGAAAAAATAGTTAAAACACAACACGAAAATAACATGAATACTAAACGCATACACGAATGTGTCAAAATATGAAAAAAAATATATAAAATGAATTATTAACGTGTGAACATTTATATAAATTTATAATATTTTAAATACACGAAAAATAACACAAACACGAACACACAATTTTTTTTATTTTTCTTTATTTCCTTCCATAACAAAAAAAAATTTGTCAAGTGTCAAAATCTAAGAAGTTTTGTGTAGTTGAAAATATATATATGTACTAGAATTCTACCCCCGCTACGCTAAAAGATTTTTTTTAATATTTATAAAATTAATTAAATTAATAAATATAAATTGAATCATATTAAATAATTATTATATATATTTAAATATCTTTTAATATTTGAATATCGTAAGTAAATGAATTTATAGTTAAAGTCGAATCACTATGACAAATTATGCAAAATATGAGATAAATTGAGATACAACACAAACACAACATGGGAAAATCATTAAAATATGACACGACATAAGAAATAACATGAACACGATACGAATACACGAACATGTCAAAATCTATATAAAATGAGTTATTAACGTGTAAAAATTTATATAAATTTATAATACTTAAAACACATCCAAAAAATAAAACAAACACAAATACGTCATGAAAACACACACAAAAAAAATTTATTAAATTGAATCACTATAACAAATTATGCAAAATATATCATAAATTGAGATACGATACGAACACACAATTTTTTTTTTCTAAATTGAATCACAATGACAAATTATGTAAAATAGGAAATAAATTGAAACACGACACAAACACAGTATAAGAAAATAATTAAAACACAATACAAAAATAATATCAACACTACACGAATGCAAGAATGTATCAAAATATACATAAAATAAATTATTAACGTGTAAAAATTTATATAAATTTATAATACTTTAAACATATAAAAAAATAGTACAAACACAAACATAAAAAAAATATTTTTTTTCTCTTTTTTCTTTCTTTTTCTTCCTATTTCTTTTTATTTTTCTTTTCCCTTTCCAAAACCTAAAAAAAAAAAAAAAATGACATGTGTCAATGTGTGATGAATTTGTGTAGTTAAAAATATAAGTATGTATAGATGATGCTTAAACTCAATTTTATTTGACATTATGTGTCACGTCATCTATGAGTATATAGTTGGAAAAAAATACTTAAAAAAAAAAACTTAAGATAATTTACTTTACATTATAAAAACAAAGCATCTACGTTAAAAGTATTTAAAACATAATCACATGCTTTTATTATGTGAATTAATTACATCTTTGTAGGAAAACCAAAGAATGGGATAAAAATAAAAATATCTCCAACTAATATCCTACGTAATACTCAAGATTCAAATATTCATGTTTTATTATCAATTTATCAAAATAGCATGCAATGCATTCTTAAAGATTACGGTTTTTTAACAAATTTTGTAAATAATAAGCAATAATGCAGGATTCGTGCCCAAATAATAGCAAGCGCATATGCAATACAAAGTTTTAAAAAATAAGATTGCTTACAAAATAGAAAAGGGAAGAGCAAATTGTTTGATTAGTTTTTTTTTAATGATGTGATACTTGGGATGAAAGGAAAAATATATATATATATATATAAGCATTCAATAATTATTTTCTATGTCAACTTTAATTTAAGTCACTTTTTTTCACAATTCAATCTCATGAATGCGCAATATATATTAGTTATACTATCAAAGTGTGATTTAGATTTTATTTGAAATTAATTTTTTTAATGATGTATATATATTTTTGATGATTTGGAGAATGCATTTTCGCATATTATATATTCAAAACTTTACTTCTAAAATACTTTTTACAATAATTGAATCCTAATTAACAAAAAAAAAAAAAAAAAGCTTATCAATTGTACTAACTCTTACAAATAATGTATGGAATAAATTGATTGTAAATAAAGATGCATTTGTAAATGTAATTATAAAATAAATTTTGCTAATAGGTGTTTTTAGAATATTTTGTAATGTTAATTAATATATTATTTATACTAATAATGTTATTATATTAAATGCAATAATTAATAATTTTATTTATCATTTTAAATATATTAAATAAAAAGATTACTACATATAATAATTTTAAATAATATTTTTAGGACACTCATTACTTATAATATGTGCTCATATCCTTATTACTTTTAGCATTTTTTTCTCCCAAAAGGGTATTATTGATGACACAATAATTATGGTAGCACAAGTTGTCTACCTTGGTCAAGCTTGGATAGCCATTTTTCTTTCTTTGATTGCATTCTTCCCACATTGAAAGTGTGCTTTTATGTCTTTCCTTGCCTCTTGAGTTGGCAACTTAAAGTTATGTTCTTAAAGATGAAAGAGAAAGGCTAATTATTTTAATTATTTTGTTTTCATCATATAGCTTAAGGATATTCAACTTTCTATTCAATACCCAAAGGAAAATTTTAAATATAATATATGTGTAATGGACTTATTCGTTTTTTTAGGTATAATTCAACATCTAATTAGATCAAAACATTTAAAAAAAATTTAAAGCAAAAACTCTAATCCAAAACCCCATCATGATTTACATATTAAACTCATGATTAATTATTAAACAAACTACACCACGAGCTCATCTAAGTTATTGTTCTAATATAATAATGATTGAGTTACGAGTGATTTTGAAAGAATTTAGGATGATTGAAAGAGAGTTGGATGGCAGTTATTGATTTAATTTTAGTAGCAATATTAAGTTCCATTCGCTTAAATTTTTAATAATTGAAGATAGTGATTGGGTTTTATGTTTGAATCATATCTTGAGGAAGAAAATTTATGTGACAAATTAATCAAGTCGTAATATGGATACAGATATTGAGATTATTTGATCCCTTCGATTGAAGTCTCAATACTTCTTTTAACTGATACATGAAAAATAAAATTATTAAGAATTTAAAAATTCATAATTTATTTTTTATTTTTGTCTTCTTACCACAAAATATTTAAAGGTTAATTTTTTAAATATTTATAGGTATATAATATGGTTGATTGAGTTAATGTTAAAAGTATAAAAAATTAAATTTAAGTTATAATAATAAAATAACAATAAAAAGTATTTAGATGTTTTAATTTTAAAAAATAGCTATCTATTAAAAAATACTCAGATTTTTTAATATTTTTTTAATAATAGCTATTTTTTATATTTTTAACTTATTATTTTAAAAAAAATATTTGTCCATGGATGTGATAGATTGTAGTATATATAGTTTAGATTCTTTAGAAAAAAAAAAGGTTAGATTTTTCCGTTGTGATAAATTTTTAATGGGTTTTACTAATGAATATTTTAAGATATTTTTTAAAATTAATTAATATATTATTTATAATAATAATATTATATTAAATATAAAAATTAATAATTTTATTTATTATTTTTAATAAATTAAATAAAAATATTATTATATCTAATAATTTAAAAGTTCTTTAAGCACACTGATTAACAAAATCTTTTTTTATTTATTCACCAAACCTAATTTTAATTTTGTTTTGACCAAACTGAAACTGAAAGTACTTTTCTTTCCCTTCATCTGACAAAATAGAAAAATGTAAAAAAAAAGGGCAATAGCGTCATTTTCAGATAGGCAGAGGGGCAAGGTTAGGTAAATAGAATAGAATAGAGAGCCGTTTGGGGCCATGATCTGACGTGGCAAAAACCCGGATTATCAGGATAAGTAAATTCCCTATTACACAATCACACACAATTCCAACACGCTTTATTTTGACAAACATTTCCCACAAAATTAAGAAAAGAAAAGAAAAAAAGCACCAAAGCCCCAAAGCCAAATTCTCTCTTTTCTTTAAAGCTTTCAAAACAAGAAATTCAACAACAACAAAAGAAGACTGTCATTTTTTCTCAATTATTTATAATTAATAAGAAATTTGCTCCGGCCGATTATTATTTTTTGATCAGTTTGGAATTTTAGGATCATCGTGATTGTGGAATTGTACAGATACGTTTTCTTTTTTCTTGTGTAAATTTGGTGTATATGTAATTGATGATGATGGGGACGCCGGAGAGTGGGAGAGCGGTGGCGTTGGAATTTCCGGCAAGTGAGACGCCGTCGTTTGCGCGTGTGCCGAGGAGGATTCGGAAGAGGCTTCTTGCCGAGTGCAAGACTCCTTCTACTGTTGAAGAAATCGAAGCCAAGCTTCGACATGCCGATCTTCGTAGACAGGTAACTCAGAGTTTTATTTTCTTTTATATTTTTTTGTTCTTTAAAATAAGGTTTCGGTTCTAATTGATTTTTTTTTTTTAATTATTATTTTGCTTAGTTGGTGAAAAATTAAGCAGGAAACAAAAGTAACGGAGAGAATGTTTGAAGATTTTTTAATTTCTAAATAATTATTTTATGAGTTACTTAGGCGATTAAGATGCTGTTAAACTGAAATAACTGATTGGTTCAGTCGAGTTAAGTACTGTTTTTTTTTTTTTCTTTCAAACAATTCAAATTAACAGAGTTTAAGAAGGATCGAGAAATTTTCTTATATATTGAAATTTCTTTGATGATGAATTTCAAAATTAATTACCTACGACTCAAGAAGAGATGTACTCTACGACTCCACCTAGCTAAGCCTAAGTGGTGGTTTAGATTAAGTCATGAATTTTTTTTTAATATAAAGAACAAATTAACCGAAATTTAGTTTTGCTACTTTTTATTTTTTATTTTATTTTATGTTTTTCATATTTATTTTAGTTTTTCTTGGTTTTATTATCTGAAAAATATGAAGTTTATGATTCTATTTGTAATATCATGGGTTATATTTAAATGAAATCAAAATAAAAAAGATTTTAGAATATGAAAAGTCTTCCGTTCATAAAATCTTTGTTCTGAAGGTTGTTTCTTTGTGTTAGGTAAAAGGGTGGGGTGGGTGTTCCTGCCTGAATTAGTTTTGCACTTTTAGGTACTTCATTTCACGTGCAAACCTCTCTCTTTACTCTTGCAAAGCTTAATTTCCATGTTCCTCTTTGAATCATTTGTTTAATCACATTTCCATTTACTTGCCAGCCAAACGCAGTTGAGGTTCCATTATTCTACGCTTCTTTTAACTGTTCAATTTACTGCAATTCTATCAAAATGTGTGGCAAATTAACTAGAACTTCAACTTTTTTTTCTTTTACATGCACTTCTCTTCACTTTTCTTTTTTATGGTTGTTGTTGTTTGATTGCAGCAATTCTATGAAAGCCTGTCAAGCAAGGCAAGATCAAAGCCAAGAAGCCCCTCCAGATCCTCATCAAATGAGGAAGACCTTGGTCAGCGGCTTGAAGCAAGGCTCCAAGCTGCCGAGCAGAAAAGGTAAAGTCAAGTCTAGTGTCATGCTGCCTCTGATAATTTAATAAGTTGTTGCATTCTCATTCTTTACACTTTTGATAAAATCTTTCGACTGTTCATTCAAAGCCTGCTGCCCTGCTGTGTTCGTTTTGTTGTTTCCAAAAGTTCTCTTGTGTGATTTATTTGTGCTGCTGTTATGTTCTTCTATATGGATTTTGACAGTGTGGAAATTATTCTAGTACATCTGTTCAAGGGATATAACAAATTCAAGTTCTGCTTTGGTGTTGATATTTTTGTAATTTGAAAGCTCACAAGCTGGTGAATCAACAGGCTGAGTATTTTGGCAAAGGCTAAGATGCGCCTAGCAAAGTTAGATGAATTGCGGCAAGCTGCAAAAACTGGGGTAGAAATGCGTTTTGAGAAGGAACGCGAGAAGCTTGGCACAAAAGTTGAATCGCGGTTTCAGCAGGCAGAGGCTAATAGAATGCTTATGCTAAATGCTTACAGCCAGCGGAGGGCAACCCTAAAAGAGAGATCATCACAATCATTGTTACGAAGGATGGCTAGAGAAAGTAAATATAAGGAGCGCGTACATGCTGCTAATCATCAAAAGCGTGTGGCTGCTGAGAAAAAGCGACTGGGACTGCTGGAAGCAGAGAAGAAGAAAGCCCGTGCTAGGTTTTTGCAAGTTCGACGAGTGGCTAAGTCTATCTCTCATCAACGTGAGGTTGAGAGAAGGAGAATGAGAGACCAGTTGGAAGACAGACTGCAAAGGGTATGCATGTTTCATAAATACCTATAGTATGATCTTCCATCTTCAAGTGCAAATGTGTTTTTTTTTTTCTTTTTAATATTTCATTGCATGTATTACGTTTTTCTTATTAATTTCTTGATAAATAGGCAAAGAGACAAAGAGCAGAGTACTTGAGGCAGAGAGGAAGGCCACATAAATCTGTTCAAGTGAATTGTACCAGGATGCACAAGCAAGTTGATCTGCTTTCTAGAAAATTAGCAAGGTATGAGACCAGCATTTCCTATTTGATCATTTCATGATTGTATTTGTTCCATGGACTGCATGCTCTTAGTACTGTTTATTAACTATTCTTGCGATCTTCAAAGGGTCTTTCAAAAGACATCTTTTGTTGTGGAAGGGAACATTATTATTAGGAAATTATTACAACTCGCTTTTCGCAATAGATTTCTAGTATAATTTTTGGGTGAATACCTAAAAGGCTAAAACTACAAATGTTCTAGTATCTAATACTTTTGTATTGTTCAGGTGCTGGAGGCGGTTCATTAGGCAGAGAAAAACTACTTTAGACTTGGCAAAAGCCTTTGATTCATTGAAAATCAATGAGAATTCTGTTAAGTCAATGCCATTTGAACAACTTGCTCGTCTGATTGAATCATTTACTATCCTTCAAACTGCGAAAGCTTTGCTCGATCGAATTGAGAGCCGCATTAAGGCCTCTAGGGTAGTCGGTGCTACTGATCATATATCCAGTTTGGATAACATTGACCATCTTCTCAAAAAAGTTGCTACTCCGAAGAGAAGAACCACTCTCAGGACCTCTATGAGAAGCAGAGAGGCTAAGAGAGTTGTCTCAGCTGGGGAGGCCGCCAAAAGTCTTACTAAATTATCAAGGTATCCTGTCAGGGTAGTTCTTTCTGCATACATGATATTGGGCCATCCTGAGGCGGTTTTAAGTGGTCAGGGACAGCGAGAGATTACTTTGGCCAAGTCTGCAGAAGCATTTGTTCAAGAGTTTGAGTTGTTGATAAAGATTATTTTAGAGGGTCCCATACAGAGTTCTGATGAAGAATCTGACTCTGCATTGAGTAAACGTTTGACCTTTAGGTCACAGCTCGCACCATTTGACAAAGCATGGTTCTCGTACCTGAATTCTTTTGTGGTGTGGAAGGTTAAGGATGCTCAGTCATTGGAAGAGGACTTGGTAAGAGCGGCATGCCAGCTTGAGCTCTCTATGATTCAGAAGTGCAAGTTGACTCCAGAAGGAGATAACACTGCTCTTACTCATGATTTGAAGGCTATTCAAAGACAGGTGTCACTCTTGGCCTTTTTGTTGATATCAGTGAAAATCAAGGCAAATTTTACAAATACATTGATCTGTTTGACTACAATACATAAAAAATGCTCGCAGCTTAATGATGAAGAAGTTTACTGAACTTTTCAAATATAAACTAATTTTACTTGGTTCAAAGTTTAAGATATAATTAAAGTCAGTAAGTCACTACCTTGGTCTACATTATGCTGCAGAGAATCCTCATTGAATTTTCTTATAATGCAGGTTACGGAAGATCAAAAACTTTTAAGGGAGAAAGTGCAACATTTGAGTGGAGATGCTGGGATTGAACGAATGGAATGTGCACTATCTGAAAC
Organism: Fremontodendron californicum; assembly: GCA_030761205.1. NCBI lineage: Eukaryota > Viridiplantae > Streptophyta > Magnoliopsida > Malvales > Malvaceae > Fremontodendron > Fremontodendron californicum. The sequence goes on along the minus strand of JAULJL010000002.1, from coordinate 40,133,127 downwards.
ACGGACAAAATTTTTTCAAGCAAAGGAAAGTGGGAGCCCAATGGGGTCACCAATTACGCCCTTCCTATCTCCAAACACACATGGTTCCCCTAGTTCTTCAACTGCTAGAACAGATAATAGAAGTGATCCAACTCAGATACCAAACCGTGTTGTCCGCTCTCTGTTTAAGGAAGATGAAGATGGCACATCCCCATTCAAAACTTCCTCTTCCTCTGTGCCTAGCAGCAGCCATTCAGGTGCTCAGTTGGGTTCTTCTATAGAAAAGCAGCTGGTCACTGAGAATGAATTAATTGTTAATGAATTTCTTCATGAGCAGCGTGGGTTTGTTGATAGCTTCAGTGTCATCGACGAAGATCAAAACAGCATAAAGGTTTGTGCATTTTTTTATTATTATGGTTATCTGTGGTAGAAGAAGCAGACACTCAGAATCATCTTTAGGATTTTTGGAACTTTTGCAAGCTGCATAATTGTTATGATGAGTTTGTATGAATATTCAAGTATAGGAACTTGCCTTAGAATTGATCAATTTCTTGGCTGCTATGCTCGATACTTATATGGTAATACCTTTATGTTTTGCAGGCAAAGATAAGAGAAACAATGGAGAAGGCTTTCTGGGACGGGATCATGGAATCCATGAGACAGGATAAGCCCAATTATGACCGAGTTATTGAGCTTGTGAGGGAAGTCAGGGATGAAATTTGTGAGATGGCTCCTCAGAGTTGGAGAGAAGAAATAATTGATGCTATTGATCTGGAAATTCTCTCCCAGGTACTACCGTGCCTTTATTATTTCCATGCTAGTATTCTCATCTATTAAATCCTAATTTTTTACTTTTCCCCCCTTTCAAAGGTGCTGAAGTCAGGCAACCTGGACATTGATTATCTTGGAAGGATTCTGGGGTTTGCATTGAGCACTTTGCAGAAGCTCTCCTCTCCAGCCAATGACGATGAAATGAAGGTTGCTAAGCAGAGGTTATTGAAAGAATTAGCTGAGATATGTGAAGCCAGAGAGAAGCCAAATCATTCTCCTGCCCTTGCAATGATCAAGGGTCTACGTTTTGTCCTAGAGCAGATTCAGGTGTTTTTTTATGTCCATTTCTTTTCCTCTTGATAGAATTGATTCTTCATGTATCACCTGTTTTAAAGGCGTTGAGTTGGGAAAGATGAAGTTCTTTCTTTTCTAGTAGTGTAATATGCATTTTTCTTGACAGGATCTTAAGCGAGAGATAAGCAAAGCTCGTATAAGGATGATGGAGCCATTGTTAAAAGGACCTGCTGGTTTGGATTACCTTCGGAAAGCTTTTGCTAACCATTATGGGTCTCCTTCTGATGCTTGCTCATCTTTACCGTTGACCATGCGGTGGCTTTCGTCTGTCTGGAACTGCAAAGATCAAGAGTGGGGAGAACACCAAAATTCTGTGTCAACTTTGAAGGCCCAGGATAGTTCATCTCGGGGGCTTCTTACTTCCATCACGCTTAAAACTGGTGGAAGCTACAATTCAGCAAATGCAAGCCAAATGACATTTGTAGACCTTAATGCTTCTAATGTTACAGGTTTGGATGTCGAACTGTTTAAATTATTTGAACGAAAGTTTGAACTTCTAAAAGTATTAACTCTTCTGAAATCAAAAGCTAATATTGCTTAGAGATATGCAATCATTTTTAACATACTCGTGATTCTTATGTTCTTTGGTCAGGTCATCAACAACCAGAATGCAAGGGAGAGAGAGTTGATATACTGGTGAGGCTTGGTTTGCTGAAGTTAGTAAGTGGAGTTTCGGGTGTAAGACCAGATGCTTTGCCCGAAACCTTCATTCTTAACCTTTCTAGATTGAGGGGTGTTCAGGCTGAGATTCAGAAGATAATTGTAATATCCACAAGGTATTCGTTAGATCTCTATCATATGATTATATCCCCCCACCCACACAAACACCCCTCTCCTATTTTACTCGGACTCGGGTGTGAGTGTCGGATACGGGTATGTGTCCGACACGGATATGTTCAATTTTTTTTAAGTTTTTCATGTATTTGGATGGAGGGTCATATGCCTATACCCATGTCCGAATATGTGTCGAACACGAGTATTTTAAGAAAAATAAGAGTCGGAGCAACATTTTCCCTCTCCTCGGCTACTCCCCTTTCCCTTCTCGGCCATTTCTTTGATGTAGTTCCTTTGTCTTGCCATTTTTTTTTTTTAAAGTTGAGAACTTTAAAGTTTCAACCATTGCTTTGGATGATGATTTCTTACTTGCAAAATTATTTGTTGGCCAGACCTGTCTGGTCCAGTATTCTAAGAGTAAACAAAGGATCTAATATTCTTGATTATTCACATCCAGCATTCTTATATGTCGGCAAATCCTCTTGAGCGAGCGAGTAGTAGTAGCTAGTCCTACTGACATGGAAAGCATAATATCAAATTGCACGCAACGACTCTCGGAGCTCTTAGACCGTGTCGAAGAAGATGTAGGAATTGAAGGGATTGTTGAAATAATCAGTGGGTTCTCGAGAGTAACAGATGACGACGAGAAGCTTCAAATGATGGCCAGGATGCTAGCAAAGAGCTTACAAGCTGGGGATGCAGTGTTTGAAAAGGTGTCGTCTGCTGTTTATTTAGCTTTTAGAGGGATTGTGCTTGGGGGGACAGCCGGTACCCATGGTAGAAAGTTGGCGGAAATTGCCCTCCGGCAAGTCGGAGCTGGGTCAGGCGCTGGTTCCCTGACCGAAAGGGTGGTTAAAGCAGCGGAGGTATTGGTGGTTGCAGCCACAGTTTCTATCAGCGTCCACGGGCCATGGTATATAACCTTTATGGGCAATATGTGATTGGATTTGTAGATTTATGAAAAGAATAAGAAAATAATAATACACCTGTACATAATGTGTGTAAAAAGCCTGCATCCAACCGTAATGAACAGACTCTTGTACTCTGTAGATGGAACCTATGACCTATCCTATGTTTTAATAAACGTGCATATATTTTTTAAAAATACATAAAATTTTATAACAATTTAAAAAAATTCATCATATAATATTAAATTTTTAATGTGTTTTTAAAAATGCATAAATTATTTTTTATTTTCTCTAATAAAAATATTAATACATTTTTTATTATGAAAAGAAATCAACTTACATTCATATAAAATTTTTACATGTTTTTATGATTTTGTTTACGATTGATATTTTAACAAATTAATTGTTAATTAATCGTTAAATTTAATAATATAATCAATGTTCATAATGCACGTAAAATTTTAAATCATTTTGATATTTATATTATATCGATAAAAAATATTAATTTGTTATATATATTTAACGATTAATTTTTTTTTAATCCATTAAATAATTAATTATTTTTCACTTATTCAAAATTTAATTACATGATGTATATGAACAAAATATAAAATACAATAATTGAATTAAACAAATATAAATTATAAAAACTTATAAAATTAAATTTACTTTACATTACTTTTATTATTGTTTAAGCGTAATGTGGAGAAAACATATATTTAAGAAAAAAATGAGCGCACAAGGAAAAAAAAAAAAACAGTGCTTAGTCTTAAGCTTGATTGAGTCGGACCAAATATGGGTCGAAATTAAGACGTCAAATACAGAGTCAGACTAGCCAACTATTAAGTATTGCTCAATTTCTATATATTTAATTTAATTTAAAATTAAATAATATTTTTTATGAACCAAAACTAGTTTAGTATTGTTGTTAAAAAAAGTTTAGATTGAAAAAAACTTGAGTTGAAAAAAATTTGTTTAAAAAGTATGATGAAAAAATATAATTTAAAATTTTTTAAGTGTTTGTATTACTATAAAAAAGTACTATAAAAAATTAAAATGTTAAATAAAAAATTAATAATAAAATTATAGAAATATGAATATAATAAAATTATTTTATCTAAAAATAAGCTTTTAAACTCAAAAGTTATATTTTTTTAATTTTTTGAGTGAACTTTTCAAATCATAATTTTAATAATAAAAATTATTTTTTTAATTTATTTAATAAGTAATTTTTGATCTCGAAAATTGTATTAAAAAGCTATGTTAAACAAGGCCCAAGTACTCATATCTAAAAGTCCAATTCTAGACAACAGCCCGGCCTGACGGATAACCCCATGGACGGGTTTAGCAATATCTCAACAGCTATAAGACAGCAAAGGCTCTTAAAAACCATTTTCTGATTTGGAGAAGGAAATGTAAATGGAAAAATAGTATATAAAATTTCCTTATATATATATTTTTTAGCAAAATTAAAACACTTCATTACAATCCCCTTGATTTTTTACCCCCATTTTCAAGTTGTTGACCAAGAAGGTAGCACCCTTCTCAAACCATTCATGTCGACCCTAATCTCTGGGCAATTCGATTCAACATCATATTCATAATCATGATCATCAAAGTCCAGGTCATTATCAGCAGGGCATTGATTATTATTATTGTTAAAATAATAATCTGGGTTTTTTGAAGAATAAGTCTCACCACCATCTATGTCCTGACTTTTCACTGTCCTTTTCTTGGATCGACCGGTGCTTCTGCTGAAGTCATCGTCGTCGTCTGCAATCACATTTGGACCACCATTTGCATCTCTTCTTCTCTTTGCCGAGTCATTACTGTCATTGCTGCTGCCATTACCGTTTTTGTCTGTTTTGTAGTGTTCCTTGATGGTAGCTTCAATGGTTTCCAATAATCGATCTCCATACTTACTTATCTTAGCCCTATATTTTGATTAAAAAGTTTTTGTTGATTAATCATATATATATATCTCTGACCCCCAAAAAGAAAAACTATTCCAAATTTAACTGAATTTCAGAACTTACTTCCCAATGCCATTGACCTCGAGGAGTTCTTCCTTTGTTCTTGGAACTCTTTTGCTTATGTGCTGCAGCGTAGCGTTTCTAGGCGAAGGACAAAAAAAATAAAACAGAAGCTTATCAGGACAGACGCAAATGTGGACAGATTTGAAACAGTTAAAGCTCATCTTTCTCCGACTATTTATTTATTTTATTTTTTTGAAGTATTCGTGTCAAACGTATATTCGATATAAATATAGGAATATGATCCTCCAAATACATGAAAAAACTGAACATACCCGTGTCGGATACCCGTATCCGATACTTATACCCGAGTCCAAGTAACATAGGTAAAGACAGCATATAACTTGAATTTCAAATGATTCCCCCCCCCACCCCACTCCACTCCATTTTCCCCGAGACAAAATGGTCTGAAACGGAAATATAAGGATGAATGGCAGAATATTTGAGAGCTCACCCAAATATGTGGTATGCCATGACCCCTTCACCAGCTTCTTTAACAAGAACAGTTCGAAGCATTCGCAAAGCAGAATACAGTTTTGCTGAGAGATTCTGTAGTGAACATAAACAAGTTATTTGGAAACCCAGAATCATGTCTGGCAGATAAGACAGGAAGAGATCAAGCTGGCATAGAAATACAGAAAATTTACCAAGTCTACATTGGACTGAGATTGTGCTGGAGTATCAACTCTTGGAGGACTTAGCTTCCCGGATGTCAATGAGCCTTTTGCTGGTGTCACTGCTGATTTGCTCAGTTTAGTTGCTTTTACAGAGCTAGGGAATCTACATGGTATTACCAGATGTCAGGAAAGAGCATTGCAGTATTCCATGCAACTTGACCAACAACAATAAATACTAACAAGCTCGATGAAATGAAATGATTCAGGTGCAGAAAGTTGAAATTGCTTTGTGCATACCCACGGATCTAAACTTTCTAGTTACAAGCATTCCCACAAACATTATGATTACATACATTGTTGCCACTGTTATTAACTGTAAATCATATTAATCAGAAAAGAATCAAGTCAAAATATTTCTGTGTATTGTGGGAATACAGCATATATATACTGATGTAAAAGAAAAGAATTTAGAATCAATTCATGTTATAACAACTACTATGCTATTTTGTGACCCAAAAGAATTCTTATTCTGATTTTTGCACAGAAAATGGAATGAGCACTAGTGAAAAGCATATGTACAAGTAGAAATAAATATTTGGCAGGTTGTTAAGGTCTAAAGGTATTAAACATAAATAGGATTAAATCTTAGTGCATCATTACAATTAAGAAAACTAGAATTTTCCCACCCATTATTTGTCGCTGTTTTCGAAAAATAAAGTGTTTTAAAAGGGAATATTACGAGATTAATTTTTTTTCCAAAAGTAGATAGAATTTTTAAAAAAATAATAATAATATGTCATATATATCCTTAATTTCATATTTGTTATTGTTAAGATGATTTTAATCAGGAATTTTATAGTTAGAATATATACTTCATTCTATTAATTACTACAAGTTATGGTAAAAATAAGAACAGCAAAAAAAAAAAAAAAAAAAACCCTGAACCTTATTGTTATTGTCTGCCCACCAAAGAAGAGATTCTGAACCTTGGGTTCATTCACCTGGAAGAAAGAAAAAATCAAAGTAGCAATTGAGTATGTATGACTATTCAACACAGAGTGGAGAAATATTTTGCTCCTCTTTAAAAGAATCAATTTAGCAAAGTGACCATTGAGAGAGGTATGCATTTAGGGATACCTTCAGCACTGAGGATACAGATCCATAAATATCACTCTTCTTAACCTCTTCCATAAGGAACTCCTCAACAACAAGATGACGTAATATGCGGGAAGCTTCACCCTTGGCTAGATGTTTTCCCGCACCATGCAGGCTCAAAGTCTCATGTCTATGTTTCTTGACCTAGTTTCAGCATTACCCCCAAAAATTGCAATCAGAGAAGAATAATAGAATAAACAACAGCCAAACTATGAGTTTAGGACTCACAAATTGGCTTAAGGAACCTCTGTAGACTTCTAAAATATGAGCTGATGAAAACTGCTGGCCACTTAATTTTACTAGTTCAACCTAGCAAAAGATGTTAGAAATTTTATTAAAGTAATGCAAGGAGTGATATAAGCAAATTGAAATTAAGGGTTCATACTAATTCCAAAGAAAGACAAGGGAAAATAAAGCAACAGAAAGATATGCAAAATGCTTTCTAACCAGTTGTTTTGCTATATTAGTGACATCTTTATCAACAGAACTTTTAATCTTGCAACAATTATCACAAGTTTTTTTGCAGTGTGCAGAATCAAATTTTTCTCCAAAATGCAGAAGCTGTAAAAGACGTCGGCAATCAACATCATTTTCGCAATAACTGACCTGAAACATTAAGATTATAACTTAAGGTTTATTGAAAGATTATAATAATAATAGTAATATCAAGGGCAAATATACCAGGAGTTTATATCAAATACCATGCGCAAGAGATTTTCAGTATTCGTTTCCAATATCTTCCCTGAATTATTGAAGCGACTATATCCAGTCACTAAGGGACTTTGCTCTGCAACTCCTTGACTAATCATGTGCTTGACTCGTATCTTCAAAAGAATTAATATGTAAAAGTAAATAGGCAAAAAAGAAATATCACTACTGGTTTACTTGACTCATCCAAGACTTAACATGTGAAAACAGACGGACAAAAAACAGATATCACTAGTCACTATAAATTTGTCCAGCATAACCAGAAGGTGAATAAACTCCTTTCCTATGGATTTAACAAAAAATCCCAAATATGCATTACATAAAGTGGAGCAACTTACATAGTCACTGTAACTATAATACAATAGGCAAGATGAGCGCTGACCATCTCGACCAGCACGGCCACACTCCTATAACATGGCAAAAACACATTAAGCATGCAAAATGGAAAATTGACCAAAAGAATGTATATTTAGATGGCGTGATGTTAATCTCAATGATTACCTGATGGTAACCTTCAATTGATTTTGGAAGAGAATGATGAATGACAAAGCGAACATCTGGTTTGTTGATACCTGAAAAAAAAGTGTTAAAAGCATGGTTGTTTTCCGTTAATCAAGGAAGCAACCAGAAAAAATGAATGATACCCATTCCAAATGCAATTGTAGCACAAATTATGTTGATTTCATCTTTGCTCCACTGCTTCTGAATAGAGGCGCGTTGCATAGGATCCATATTACCATGGTAAAATGCTGCCTTATGTCCATGTTCCTGAACAGAAAATGCACCATGATGGGCATGAATGATTTAGATGGGAATGGATAATTGATTTCTCATAAAATCTTATTCTTTAGCTTATAAGATTCACTGAGATTATGAAGTTTAAGGTCTTAGACAGCATACCATTCTACCTATCTACTTAATTGTGCAAATCCAAGTTAAAACAGCAAAGTCTTCTTGCTAGCAGATAGGCCAAACAACGAGCTGTTAAATTTTCTTCAGTACTTGGACGTTCACAAATACAATTTTTAATGTGATATAATGGAAGAGTTACAGCCAAAAGACATAAATACAACTTCAATACTTATCTGTGTTTGAACTAGTTTCCTCAACCTGAAAACATATATCGTTTACAACCATTTTCCATTTTGTTATATTCTTTCGTCATGAAAAAGTTTCATGGTCACATTAACAATTATTGACCAAAGAAAAAAAAGGAAAACAGCAATAAATAAGTTTTCAAGAAAGATCAACAGAAAACATGTTGAGCCATCAATGTGTTTACTTGTACCTACAGAATTAAATGCCTTCCAACTAATTTATCATAGTGCTTCACTTAGGCTTAACTCAAGTAGTAAGGGTGACGTGGGATTTGGGTTAGAGGCCCTAAGTTTGAGCCTTAGTGCCCTTGTTTGCACCAAAAAATATTTTATCGTAGTGCATTTTTAAAGTGTAGAAATAGCTTGTCTCCAACAAGAAAAAAAATGATAAAACATAAAGACGAACCTGCAACTTTTCAGCAACTTTTTCACAGTCCATTCTTGAAAGACAATAAATAATTCCACATTCATCAAAATGATTTTCTTTAATGAACTTGTCGATGTCATCCACACACTTCTTGGTTTTGGGGATAACAGAATACCTGTGATCTTAAAATCAGTGATGATTTGATCTAAACATTCAGTTACAGCTCCATCTTTATACAACACTTACCATAGATTTGGGCGATTAAAACTTTGTCTGAATATAATGCAGTTAATGAGACCAAGAGCTTGCACAACATCTTCTTTTACACTGGCTGTTGCAGTTGCGGTTAAAGCTAAAACTGGAGTCTTTGGAAACTTCTGTTTCAAGATACCAAGGCCCTGGACAGTTTATGGACCAGCTTAATGTCAAACAAAAGTTATATGACTGTGGGCAACAGTATAGAAAATTCCAAAGCTTATAACCTGATAATCCGGTCTAAAGTCATGCCCCCACTGACTCACACAATGAGCTTCATCAATAACAATCCTTGCAAGCAAGTCACGTGAATTTAGACTGTTCAAGTGCCGCAACAGGACATCACTCCTGTAATCAAGATAGAGGTTATATGAGCAACTAAGCTTACATCAAAACAAGTGCATGCGGCTGATTATTCCTTTATGTATTAGCACACTTAGGGATAATATTACAATAGTAGTTAAAATTTCCCATCAGATGGACATTAAAAAGCCCTCGAGGAAGGTTGTGAGGGGAAAATTTCTAACATTACAGAGAGAGAGAGAGAGAGAAGAGGAGTTTAATGGTTGAGAAAGAATGGACTCTCTCCAAGGAAAGACGAATGCTAGAAAAGGGATATTCAAGGCTTTCAAAGAGAACCAAGCAAAAGGTTAAGTTGCAATATTTTGGCTATAGAAGCTATCTCAAAACAATTTCCTTGTTGATAACCTTCATGTTAGGTTCTATGAAAAACTTTGGTTTTAAATTACCAGCCTATACTAAATTTGGCACCTAAGTATAGTCAAAGTTAGCACATTTACAGTTAAAATAAACAAAGGCTTTGTTTGCAAAAAGGATAAAAAATGCACTAAAGAAAATAACCATAGAATGTAATCATTTTCTACTCTAGAAAGTCATCAGTGAACCAACTTTTTTATTTCTTTTTTTGTTATGCGCAATCCAACTATTTCTTTAAGTAATTCAGAAAGAAAAACCTGGACACTAAATGTGGCTTTAAGTTGTTTCTGACTACAATATTAAACAGCATAACAAGCATTTGAAACGCATACTCAAGTAAGTGCAGAGAGAAACGATCAGCAACAACTTCCCACAATTTTCAAGCTAAGGGCCTACTCTGAACTGACTTAAACTTTTAGTCAATGGACATGCAAGATCAGTCTCCTTGGTAGTTGGTACCTTCCTAGTAAGGTTTGCCTTAACAAAGAAGACAACATCCAAAACAAAAAGGCTAATTCTGAAGCTGCCCTTGTCACCTAGAATTAATGTGTGAGTTGATATGCTCTACATCTGAAATTAATAACACTTCTTGATTTCTTGTGTGAACTTTCTTCTTTCAAAGTAATACAGGTAAGTGATGCAGCCAAAGTAATTACTGCAGATATCTGCGAACACTATATGCAATAATATAATAGAAACACATGACACTCACTTAGCCACTTTCTCTGGTGTAACGTATAACAACTTGTATTTACAATAATCAGAAGTAAGCTCTCTAAGGATCTCCTGTTGTTCACTCCAATCCATATTGGCACTCAAGTAAGCAGCAGGTATATTTGCCTATCATGCAACCAAAAAGGGTAAAGAAAGTACATTTCATCATGAAAGCGGCTGATCAGCTATCCAGATAAAAGATAAACTATAAGAACACAGGTATAGAACGCATTACCTGCAACAAATGCATTATTTGATCTTGGATGAGTGACACGAGGGGAGAAATCACCAATGTTATTCCTGGACAGATAAGAGCAGGCAGCTGAAATAGAAGAACAAACAGCATGCTTAAAGTCCTTTATGGGGTATCGTGCTGGCATCAACCAAAGACAACTCTAAAAAAACTTCCGTTGTTACTAGTAATCTAAACCAGAACCAAAGCTTATGAAGAACAAAGTAAAAGTATAGTCCATATCAAAGTATATGCTTCTCCAGAAGATGCTGCATAACACCAAAGATTTGGCTGCTCAAAAGTGAACCAGCAGAGACAAAGTATGTCCATACAACTAAAATGGCATCAGATTGTAACAGCAAAAGTGGTTGAGAGAGGCAAGCAAACTAGTCGTTGCCTAAATAAAAAAGAAGCACCAGAAGATAAGCAGGCCTTGATAAAACCTCTTTACCTGATACGTCAGGCTCTTTCCCCCTCCTGTAGGCATAAGAACAAAAACATCATAGCCACTCATTGTAGAATTAATAACCTCTCTTTGATTGGGGCGAAACGAGTGGTTTCCAAACACCTTCTTGTTATTTGCCTAAAGAGAAACCGGACAATAAACATTAGAAAAGATCATGTGTATGGACTATGGAATATGGACTATGAAAACTTGTTAACAATTAAGACATGCACCTCCAGCTTTTTAGTCCACGGGAAATCTCTACTACTCCACTTTTGGTCATTTGAGCCTTCACTATAATTTACTTCAATAATCTTTGGAATGTATGGTTCTCTTTCGTTAGGACCTGATGAAACACCAAAACTATTTACAGAAGAGAAAGAAACTGTTGATGAATTCCAATTCTCATACCCATTTGGTTCATTACGTAAATGAACCTGGGCATCAAATTGAACTGGGTTAATGCTGAATGATGCTGTTTGTGGTGTTTCATATAGAAAGGTGCGAGTCGCTGTTGATGCTGAAAAATTTGACTTTTGCCTGTCCACATCACAGATATATCTTTCAAGCTGCTGAATTTGCTTATTCAGCTGCAACCTGAACATGAACATGAATACATTAATAGAAAGCACAAATATAGCAGTTATTGGTTCTTATCTCTTTGAAAAAGGATCTTAATGTGTTACAAAATGCAAAAATAAATAATGAAGACCATATTGTCCAGTGCCATCTATCGCACATTATTCCTATAATTCCTAATTTAACAACTTTCATTATCTCTTGTTTTTCTGTGAATTTCATTCTTCAATATGATTGCCTCAAAATAGACCTAATTTCACTAAACCCCCTTCTAATGAAGGGTGGAAAAACTAATAACAAATATAAGGACAAACCTATCTTGGCGAAGCTTCTCTATCTGCTCTGGACTCAGGTTGGTAGCATTGTCAAGCAATTCATTTGACACAGCAATTAACATGTCTTTCATTTCCTGCACATGACTTGCAGCTTGTGGGCAGAGTCCTAGCTGCATTAATTTTCAGAATAAGGAATATCAAACTTGGAGAAATTGAGATGGCATCAGAGTAGAAAAAAACGCAGATGAGATGCATACCTTACACCCATGACTGCAGTTTGAGCATAATTCAGGAGGCAAACAAGCTTCTTCTTGTCCTGCAAAAGCATTTTTATCCACACTTGGGGTAATGGGTGGAAATTTAGAAACTGAAGGTTGAGGTGTGCAAGTTGATTGATAGTGTTCTGAGACAATCTGGTCCACGTCAATATCCTGAAACCCAATATTAATAAATGATAATAAATAGACTAAGATTAACAATGATGTATAAATGATCAGAAAGTATAACTCAAGTTGGATAAAATCCTGGGACCTTATTAATAGTTCAAAAAAGGACAAATAAATGCAAAAAAAATCAGCATAACAAATAACTTCAGAATAGCATTAGAAAGGAGTACACTTGTTAAAGCAATCAATAGAAGGCTTTGATACAGTCAAAACTATGCCCAATCAACTGCATCAAGATAACCCAATATTTAACAGCTCCACTCAAATGACAGCAAATTCAAGTTAAAACGCACTTGACTGGGGAGAGAGAGACATAGGACTAAATCAATTTATGTCAATATAACCAATTTTCCATTGGAATATCACCACGGGAGAAAAGGTGAAGCAGATTACCTTGAGTAAGTCATCATCATCATCAATTTCATTATCCAAAAACTCCACAGACTGCACCAGTTGATCAGCATGGACAGTTTGATTCCTTAATGATCCACCTAAAACTTTAGAATTACCAGGGCTGAACACTGATGCTTTAATCTCACTGTGCCCTCGTAGATTATTTCCACCTTCCACAGCATTGGCATTATTTGATGGAAAAGAACTGGTCATGCACCTTCCCAATCCATTGACCTTGCCATCGGTTTCATTGCTGTTTGGATGCACATGCATATGTTCAGACCACTTCATGTCTGATGAGTCTGTTAGGGTAGATCTTCCTCTCCAATTATGTGAAATCTCATCAGTTGAATTCTTAACTGGAGCAGTTGTTCCTGGCTTTAAGTAGGTCCTGCAAGATGTGGGAAGGCTAGAAAGAATCTGCCAAGCCTGGCCAATATTTACATAAAAAGGTTCAAGAAATCAAAACATCAAAATGAATAAACATACATGCAGTGGATATCTAAGAATATAGAATCTAACTCTAACATATGAAGGAAATTTTGTTGGAATTAAGAAGAATAAGCAACTTAAAATGCCAACGTATGACCTGAAAACCAACTACAGTGAAAACACTTGTTAATCCTTCAATCGAGTTTACCTTTTCAACCTGAGTATGCTGAATTTTTTGAGAATTCTGATTCTGGCAGACAGTTAACCTTAAAGACAAGAGAAAGGTTTGTTAGAAGAATCAATAAATTGTCAATGAATTGAAACTAAGAAAAGTGTTCCTTGGATGCTTTGAATTATGTAATATAACGCAATCAAAAATCTAATGAAGAAATCACATAATAACATTAATTGTGTGATTAATAGCTACATCATGACATTATTTTTTTCTGATATAAAACTGCAATTACCAGAAAGCCTGTTGCCCATCTGATAACCAAATGTCAGGCTTTACAATTCTTCTTTCTTAGAGTATCTTTACAGAGAAGATTCCCACTGTGGTAAGTAGTAACCATACAGCCAATTTTGCTTTATACAATGATTAAGTGTACTAATTCTAAACCAATAAAGCATAATCATATTATGAGGAAACTATTAAGGGAGAAAGAGTTGGTAAGTGCTACTCAAAGAAAAACATTAAAGTATATAACAGTAACCTACTGTGCAACCATTGCTCCTCGAGTACAAGGTTTTTGCCTTTCTAAGGAGAAAAGGAAATTCGTACACAGAAACTTCTTTTGGCATGAAAATTTATCATGTGCATCGACATGCTGCAACCAATTTACTTTAGGAAGTTTTTCATCATATTTGTAACCTTCACCTGAATTGCTTTGACTGCATATAAACAACAACGAACAATTAGCCAACCAAGATATGCAAATAATAGATTATCATAATAGATAGAACAAAGAAAGTCATACTCTCGCATTGTATGTTTTTCCCTGGCCATTGACTAACATAAATCCTGATTTGTTGATGAAAGTTCCATTGCTCTAAAACTTCACTATTAAACAACCTGCAAAAAGGAAAACTTATTCAAGCCAGCTTGAAGAGAAAAAAAGGGGGCATACGTTAGAATTTGATAACATACAAAATGTGACATAAATCTAAGTGAAAGCGTAATGCCTGCAACTTGCAGGGTTTGTCATGTCCCTAATTTCAAAACCCAAACAATTTTTCAAAAAAGTAAAAGTAAATGAAGAATAACTCCTTCCCCTCTCCCCCGCCCTAAACATCAAAGCTTTCATGCAGTAGAAGCAAATACCCAATAATTTTTTTCGAAAAATACTCACATTTAACGGAATGTAATAGTTAAAACATAACGATTTTGCCAAATGCTTCAATAAAATACTCATTACTTCACCAAATAAGTCACGATATTATTCCATTAATAAACAAAATTTTCCCAGGTTTATCAAATCGCTGGCATGTTCAATTGTACTAATCAGACAAATTGAAGAAGAAAAATCCAGAAATTGTAAACAGCGCCAAATTGAGTATTTATGCAAATATATATAATTAAATTAAAAAACAAGAACAATGAGTAAACAAATTGCGCCTCATTTAAGTTACCGGATAAAATCCAAACAACGCCCATATTAAAGAGCATGAAAATACGCTTACATAATGAGAGTGAAGAAAGAAATGAAACCCTAAATTTGAATTGATTGAGAGATAATTGAAACGAAGAATGAACTGACCTTTTTTGGTCAGATCTGATCTTGGATTGTTTAGGGTTTAATCGGAGAGAGGAATCTGGACAGCAAAATAATGTGTTTGCAAATTGCAAGAAAGAGAGGAAAGAGAGAAAGGCGCTTTTAAAATACAGAGCGGTATGGAGTGGCGGGATAATCAGACCCGTTTTCAAAATGAAATTAGTACCCTTTTTTTAATAACCGCACCGGTCTTGACCCGGGAGGAAATTAACCAATTAACCATGATTTGTTAGAAAAAGAAAAAGAAAAAAAAAACTTATGAAATTAATCTTATGCTAGAATTTCACATGCCCACAAACATTAAATAAAATAAAAAATAAAAATAAAGATAAAGATAATTATATCTTTTAATATTTTATATAAATATTTTTTTTACAAAAAATTATATTATTTATTTTAAACAAAATTTCTCAATTTTTTTAAAAAACTATCCACTTAAATAAACTATCATTTTTTTACATTTAATTTTTCTAAATACAACTTATTTTTTAAAATAATATATAGTAACTCAGTTAAAGAATTTACCTAAAAACTGAAATAAAATTTTAACAATAAAATAAAAATTATGATTATTTATGTCTTTTATTTTTTATAATAACACATTAACAAATTACCAAACTCTTTAAAAGAACTATTTCATTGTTACTCAAATAACTTCTTATTTCTTTTAAAAACACAACTTTTTTTTTAAAAACACCCACATACACAAACTCAATTAAAAAACTTACTTAAAGTCTCAAATAAAATTTTAACAAAAAAAAATAAAATTATAATTACTCATATCTTTTAATTTTTATAAAAAAAATAAAAAAACTACCTACTCTTAAAAAATTTACTCCACTTTTACTCAAATAATTTTTTATTCTTTTAAAAACACATTTTTTTCACTCATATAATGAATGGAAAAAACTATCCATTATTTTTTACATATTATTTTTTCTTAAAAACAAATTTTTTTTATTCAATTATAGTATTTAAAAGGAAAAAGATGGGTAAATTTTATTTAGAAAAATAGAAAGTTATTTTGGAGCAAAGTCCAAAACTTCACAAATGCAATGTTGGGCTTTATTTGTCCAAAAATAAAAAAATGGTGAGCTTCAAAAACGAAGGAAAAGCAATGTTAAGAGATTGGAGCGACCCATTATATGGGAAATAAAGAGTGAAAAAGATTTTTTCAATCAACAAATCGCTTGCTGCTCTTTACATGGCCTCTTCTGCATTTCTCTCCACTTCCTTGTTCGCCAACAAGGTAAAGTAACCATTTTTTTTCCTTCCTTTTCAACCCACTAAACTCCAATAAAACTTAGAATTTCTCTTGGCTAGATTAACTTTAATATTTGCATCAGTCGAAGGTAAGCAATTCAGAATATGATACTAATAATCTGATTCTTTTTTTTCTCTCAGAATTATTTGCTTTTAACTCCTACTCAAGCTTCTGCAAAAGGGTATAGTAACAACTTAAGAGTTTCAAACTCACCATCCAGTGTTCTGAGAACTGGGAGTTTTATTCGGCTGCAAGGCTCTGTAGCAATGGAGGGAAAGGATGCTTTGAGTGATGATTCGAAGATGAAAATTCCACATGTTTTGACTGTTGCTGGCTCTGATTCAGGAGCTGGGGCTGGAATTCAAGCTGATCTTAAGGCTTGTGCTGCACGTCGAGTTTACTGTTCTACTGTTATAACTGCTGTAACTGCCCAGAACACTGTTGGAGTTCAGGTTGCCTCTTCTTTTGGCATTTTTTTCAATACTTCGAAACAAATTGGATGTTTGAGTTTTGGGTCTTTCTTTATTTGATGAATTATGAACCATCTAGCTTCATTGTCTTGAAGAATTTATCATTTAAAATCTGAAAAGAGAACGAAAATGATTATACAAGAAAATGCTAAAGTTTGTTTTACTAAAAGAAATATTGAATACCGGAGTTAGCTGTTATGGTTGAATTTATGATTCAGGTTGATAATCTTTTTCGTTTATGTCCCTGGTTAATTAATTCTCTTGTTGATTGTCAGGGTGTAAGTAATGTACCAGAGGATTTCGTTGCAGAGCAGTTAAAGTCTGTACTCTCTGATATGCAAGTTGATGTGGTAAGAGTTAGTTACTGTGATGAGCTTTAAGTAACTTAGTCATGACTCATGAGCAACTCATAGCCATAGTTGGGCCTATAACTATTTCCAAAATATGGTCTTCTAAGTATTAAGTACAACTGCAAACAAAAATTCAACTTAAGCTTATCATCAAAATGTTATTAGGTGAAAACAGGCATGCTACCTTCCGTCGGCATAGTCAAGATTCTTTGTAAGACTCTCAGGGAGTTTCCTGTTCAAGGTATGCAGCAGAACTAAAAATTGTTAAGTGTGATTTTCAAATTGTAATTTTTAGTTGACTTTCTCTTGTAAACGAAGGCAGCTTTGGTGGTTGATCCTGTCATGGTATCTACAAGTGGGGATGTGCTGGCTGGTCCTTCCATTCTTTCCACATTTCAGTATGTTATAGCTTTTCTCTATGAGTATTGAGTTACATATATGGCCCACCCTCATGGTTTTTCACTACCGTCATTGTGTAAATTCTTTCTCCAGCTGCCAGTAACTCATTTCATTTGAGGTTGCCAATATGAACTGTTGTTTGTTCTCAGTAGTTTTTATTGACTGTTTCATTCTTTCAGAGAGGAACTCCTTCCAATGGCTGACATAATAACCCCAAATTTAAAAGAGGCATCTGCTTTACTTGATGGCATACAATTGGAAACAGTGGATGACATGCGCTCTGCTGCAAGATTGTTGCATAATATGGGCCCAAAGTTAGTAAAAAAGATTTCTTTGATTTTTTCTTTCTCTCTCTTCTGATCTGTAATTATAAATTCTATATCTGTTTGCTGCCATCAGTATCCTTTCTCAAACTCATGTAATAGTTTCTCGTCTTTGGAGTCTGTGTTGTTTCTGCCTAACAGATTCTGTTGCATGAAAAGTGTTCTACAAATAGCTATGATTACAATATTTTTAGCTTTTAAAAGTAGAAAGACTTAGGAGAGGCATTTTATTCCCTCTTAGCTGAAGCATAAGCTCTGAACATCAAGGCATGGAACTTCTGATTTTCTAAGAAGAGTAACTGTCAATGTTTTATTTCTTATTAATTAAAATGAAGATCTTGCATTCAACCTATAAACTTCATGTTTGGTAGGTTAATTTATTCCATAGCTGACAGGTAAGTAGATACTTTATGTTCTGATAATTTTGTTTTTCAGGAATGTACTTGTCAAGGGTGGTCACCTCCCTGACTCATCAGATGCTGTTGATATTCTATATAATGGTAGGCTTAAATTTTACGGTTCTCAAGCTAACTATTTCCACCCTATGCTAATGTGTGCATCAAGGGGGTTTTCTATGAATGTACCTGAAGGGTTTTGATAGCTAACTGGACTTTTAAATTTGACTTTCATAGGTCATAACTTCTATGAGCTGCGTTCACCCCGTATAAATACTCGTAACACTCACGGTACTGGTTGCAGTTTAGCATCATGTATAGCAGCAGAGTTAGCAAAAGGCTATCCACTGCTCTCAGCTGTTAAGGTAATTACTTCTCTGCTCTGGCTTATTTTCCTTTGTTTGTGGGGATATGGCCTTATTGTTTTCCAGGTGTCTCTCTGTCTCATTCTTATTCACCTGTCTTTTGGCAGGTAGCAAAACGCTACGTTGAAACTGCCTTGGATTATAGCAAAGAGATTGTTATTGGAAATGGGCCTCAAGGCCCCTTTGATCATCTATTGAGGCTTAAGAGACATTCTCAAGATTGTCATAGGCTGCAGCCATTTAATCCAAGTGACTTGTTTCTGTATGCTGTTACAGATTCAGGAATGAACAAAAGGTGGGGCCGATCTATCGCTGACGCTGTTAAAGCTGCCATAGACGGAGGTGCTACCATTGTCCAATTAAGGTAGGTTTCTGTTGTATTCTTTTCTCAGTTATCATGACCTACACTATGTATGAATTATCTCTTAGCTTGACCGGAACATTATAGGAACTGGTTCTACAAAACTGTTTGCGTATATATTTTGTTTGTGATGAAAATATTTTCACTTGCTTTTGCAGAGAGAAGGATGCTGAAACAAAGGACTTTCTAAAATCTGCCAAAGCATGTCTTAAAATTTGCCGTTCACACGGAGTTCCTCTGCTGATTAACGACCGTGTTGATGTTGCCATTGCTTGTGACGCTGATGGAGTGCATGTTGGCCAGTCTGACATCCCTGCTCGTGTTGCTCGCACTCTTCTTGGTCCAGAAAAGATTGTCGGCATCTCTTGCAAGACACCAGAGCAAGCCCAACAAGCATGGGTTGATGGTGCTGATTACATTGGGTGTGGTGGTGTATATCCAACCAACACCAAGGAAAACAATATCACTGTTGGTTTGGATGGGCTGAAAACCGTTTGTATTGCTTCGAAGTTACCTGTGGTGGCCATTGGTGGAATCGGTGTGTCAAATGCACGTGCTGTGATGGAAATCGGAATACCAAATCTGAAAGGTGTTGCTGTTGTTTCGGCTCTTTTTGATCGGGAATGTGTACTGACTGAGACAAGGAAGTTGCAAGCAGTGCTATCGGAATCTAACATTGGTGGTACACTGACAAATTTATGATCTGATTCTGATAATATAACTTGCCCAAGATGAGATATTCAAAACTAAATATTGATTACCTTGGCATCACTCGATTTTTTGTAATCATCATAAAAGAATGAAATTATGTGTGATGATTTTATAATATGGACAAGTTCCTGTAAATGATTTAGCTGATATCTACATGTACTTTTTTGTTTGTTTGTTGTTTTTTGTCACTAACACTTACTAGCTGCTGTTCGGTCTCCATGTCTATTCGCTTCATTTATTTCTATTAACTTGCAATTAAGTTGTTGAAAGGACAAGAACATGGACCTCCAGAGTCATGGCAGCATGCGAGAAACACCTGAGATGTCATGTTCACTTCACTTGGTCCATATTTGCTTTAAACAAACGGTTCATTGTATAGTAAGCATCTGGTTTTTAAAGGAATTGTTAGTAAGACAATGGATGAGGATCTATCCCCCATCATTTATATTGCTTCTAACATCAGGTTTTCTCTCTGATTTATTGGGTGTCTCATCAAAAGCAAAATTGGCTGGATGTCTAAGGATGATCCAAATAACCAAACCAAATACATGAAAATCTAAAAAAAATTGAATTTACTCATGTCGGACACATACTCATGTCCGACACTTACATCCAAATTTGAATAACATAGATCGATTCTCAACCTAGCTTCCTAGTGAAACCAAAAATTCAATAACCCTCACTATCTCTGTAAAGTCCACTAGAAGCTGAAACACCCGGATTACCAAATATGATTTTTGCCTTTTTGGTGAACGAAGAAGATGAATAATCTTTTTGTTTATATGCCAGATGATCTTTCAAGGATGATGCTAACTGTAAAGCATAAGAGCATCCCTTGACTGTTCAAATTGCCAAGGAAATAGTTTATTCAAAAGTGAAAGCTGAAATTTTTTTTTTTTTTTTTGCTAAGTCAAGATTGTAATTTTATTAATTCGGAAAAGATATTACAAAAGTTCAATCCGAAAGACCCAAAAACATCAGACCAATCCCTGCAAAACAGGGTCAAAACACCTTACAACAGGTTATAACTTAACAGCACAAATTGTAAACTAGCACTTTCCAAGCAGTCAACCAGCAACCATAGAAAAAGTCCACACCCATCTTAACAATTGAAACTTGTTGAAAAAAGTCATTACATTCAGCTGTCCCATTACCAACAATGGACAATCCATCCTTACATAAGCATAGCTGATTTAGCTGTACTCCCCTGCAATGCACCAACTTCCATCAATTATTTCTTTAATTGTCAGTAGCTCACATGAAATTTATCATACAAGCCAAGCTAGAGAAGCATGACCATCACCAGGGAGAATCAATCAAAGTTTTACAAATCTGCTAAACAAAACCCAATATCCAATGGACCGTAGCTACAGCAAAATAAAACCAAAACTAATAGCCAATTCAAAGACCTTTTTTCCATCAAAGCTGTCATCAAAGCTCCAAAAACACACAGACAAGATTGATTAAGAAACTGCATCAGTATCTCCCATTTGATCAAAGCTGTTCATACAAAAATTGTATTCCAAACATGAAGAAAAGACCATCTCCACTGGATGCTCCACTTTAAAATAGAGAAGATAGTTAAAATATTTCAAACCACGTCAGCCAGCATCTCTCCACTATCTGATGGACCAGGATTCCCTTAACTAACTTGTCAGCATTAAACTTAAACACCCATCCAAAAAGATGCCCATTCTACAGCAAATCTCTTAGTTCCAGATTTCTTTTGAAAAACTTGTCTAAAGCCAATAAAAATGCCTATGGAAGATCTTTATAAGTCATTTATCACCACCTCTTCTGTATAGCCAAAGCAGAGTGACACACACCCATTTCCATCATTTGTATGCAGCACACCAATTATTGTCCAATTCACTCCTTAGGCTCAAAATTTCACCTCAACTATACTTCATAGCAGCAATATCACATGAGCATTCACATTGTGAATGATACTGACAAAGTTATGAGAACTTCAACTCTTTTTAACCAACAGAATCATATCCATACTAAATTAGCACATATCCTGAATCATACAAAGCCATCTGAAATCCCAATAGATGCCAAGAAAGCCCGGTCAACAGAATATTATCTTACCATAAACCTTGAAAAACACGATATCAAATGAGTTCTAACTTTCATTCCTGACAAGCAACATCATAATCTTAAAATCCTACACAATTTTGCACAATTACTTAGCTTCACCAAACTATCCAGCCCTCTAACCTTCTAGAAAATCATTTGCATAATCACCTAAGACCACCGATTCACAACCAATCTTAACCGCTTGATGACAAAGGAAATAAACCAAAAAATCAGGAAGAGACTAACCGAACTTGGTAGAATTACAGATTCCCTTCGTTTCTAGCTTCCAATTGCATTAACTTCTCCATCACCGTTTCATCGTCGCAGCTAGCCGACAAGCCTAATAGTTTTCCTACTTCCCAGGTCGCTTCAGCTTCCTCACGTAGAATTCTTCTCCTCATGATTTTGAACCGCCGAGACAAGATTTGCAACTCTTAGACATCCCGATTCCTGTCTCTAGCCTCCATTGCTTCAAGTTTGTTAATGATAATTTCCTCATCAGAATGTGCCGAAAGACCAAGTTGTTTCCCCAACTCCCAGGTTTGAATGGCTTCGTTTCTACAAAACAATTTGTTACCATTTATGAAGTCACCATCTGAAAGAGATTCATTGGCCACCTTCTTGTTCTTGCCCTTTCCAGCCGATCCTTGAGTTTTTTTCCCAAGCTTCTTTCTTGTGTTCTTTCTTCTTGTTCTTGCCCTTTCCAGCCGTCACAGCTTGAATACTTACATATGAATATGTAAACGAAATTCTTTATATGAACATGAATTTTCAAATATATGATTTTTTTTTTTTTTTAATTTTAAATATATTCGTATTGGATCCGAATTAGCGTAACATAAAAGACAATGACAACTAAAGGAAAATCGACCACCGCGCAGAAAAAGGTACAAGGAGGAGATATTAATAGAGAGTCACCGACATTGCTAGGATCGCTCCTTCCTTTTTTCCTTTTAAGGAAAAAGCATATCCTTGTTTTCAAACTCAACGAGTCAATGTAACATAAATCAGAACCAAGCTTGGGGGCACTGTGAGAAAGAGAAGCAGAAACAGGGCAAGTATAATATATAAATGTTACTTTTATATTATAATGGTGATTTTTTAAAATTTAACGACTCAAACCTCCTGGCATACCATTTTATGATGGAAAGAAATCAACTTACATGACTCGCATATCTAAGATCTTCCATTATACTAAAAGTCTAGACCATTAATAACCCATAATTTTTGAAGCCGATCCCTATATGGGGAATTAACCAACCGAGTAGGCTTCAAATCCCAGTAGTTCCAACTTCCAAGATCAGTAGCAACACACCCTAAACAATCATGCTAAAGACTGCACAAACTCCTTGCCCAAGACACTAATTTACAGATTGTTTATTCAACAGCAGGACGTAGGTAGAAACTGATATCATATAAACACGAGCATTAAAGGCAGAACTCCATTTGGAAAGCATATACTACTTCTTTTAAGAGAAGTGAATTTCTCCACTGGCATGTATCTCCTTTACTGTCTTCTCGTACTCATCTTCTTCTTCTTCTTCTTCTTCTTCTTCTTCTTGCTCTGCATCTTCTTCCCTTGCATCCCCGTCTTCTTCTCCGCCCCAGCCAAAGCCTCCAATTGACCGCGATATTGGAGGAGACACTTTAGCCTCTTCAACTATTTTCATGATTTCATCAACAGTTTGAAGGGAGAAAGTTGGGTTTTCCTTCCTGTAGTAGGCAGTTTGAGCTGCCTCTGTCAGTTCCCTGGGCAAGTTCTTCAAAAACCATGGATGGCTCTTGATATCTTTGATGGTGACCCTCTGTAAAAACACAAGCTAAAACAGTGAGACCCAAAGGGAGAAAGAGGGAAGGGAAAAGCAGGCTTATCAAGTGTAATGGATGGATGAAAGGCAATTATAGACAGCCATTCCAAGAATGGCAATTTAAAAATGGGGATGACTCTCTTGTTTTACATGCCCCTCCACTTCACAGGCAGAAAAAGAACCTGCGTCTCTCGCACTTTATCCTTAATTAGCTATGGACAAGCAACATTTCTTTACGATTATGACCAATTGTGCCTCCAAAACTTATCTTTCAATTTACAAGTAGCAGACAGTAAATATAAGCCTCGTACTTTAGCACATGAAAGAAACGATGGAAAAAAGACATATATATCAAGACTCCTATCATGCCAATAACCACCAATTTTAGAAACAGAAATTATGGGAGAACAAGCATTTGTCCATATCTTGAACAAGTTCCCTAACAGCAGTACATACCCTGGAGGGGCTAGCAACAAATATGCGAGAAAGGAGGTGTCTGCAATCTTGAGATATGTGAACATAGTCTGGGATTTTGTATTGAACTGACATTATTCTCTGCAACAGATAAACGAACATAAGAAATCATAAAGAAATTAAATGATTAAGGACATTAGAAAAAGGGATCAGCAGAAAGATGTAACTTACACTAATAGTTTTCCTAAAATTCTTTGGATCCTCTTGGTCCTCGAATGGGTATGCACCAACCAACATAACGTAAAGAGTCACTCCACATGACCATACATCTGCCATCTGAAAAATGCAATCCTAAAATTAATCATAAACAGCAAATGAAAAAACCTTCTATCTCTGCTCTGGAAAGACTTACTAAACTCAGACCACATTTTCTCTTTGCCAAATATCTCACATGGTATTGCTTTCATGGTTATTAAAATGAAAACTTCATTATAAAGAGGCACTAGCTGTAATAATGCAATATTTGCAGATTTCCAAATTCCAGCTAATTGATAAATATACTGAGCAATTGATCTTTTACCAAGTATATAATCACCCTCAACAACTCTTAACATGTGACCAAGTAACACCAGTTGATCTTTAGAACAGTACGTGAAGGCATCAACAACTCTAGCACATAACCATAACTAAAATAACCTAGTCTAATAAACAGACAGCTATCAACAATATTTGAATAAAGTAGACAAAGATTTGATTACCTTGCCATCGTA
The DNA here is from genome assembly GCA_030761205.1 of Fremontodendron californicum. NCBI lineage: Eukaryota > Viridiplantae > Streptophyta > Magnoliopsida > Malvales > Malvaceae > Fremontodendron > Fremontodendron californicum. The sequence goes on along the minus strand of JAULJL010000002.1, from coordinate 40,108,395 downwards.
TTCTCTCCGAGAAAGAACTTCTGGTGCAATATACGCTGGAGTTCCAACCGTTGACTTGGGTCTTGAATGCAGCAGAGATGACTAAAAGGGGTGGAAGGAAGCATCTTAAACAACAACAATTTCCACATGCATATGATTATGCTTACTGTAATAAAACTATTTTCAGTTTTACCTTTGAATAACCAAAATCACAGATTTTCAGACGAGGGGCAGGGCTCCCATCCAACAAGGTATTCTCTAACTTCAAATCTCGATGGCATATTTGCTGAAAGTCAAAAGAGCTAAAACATGAGAAGCTTGCAAACAAACGGACAATTGTAACTTCTCGTACTAGATAGAAATGTTAAATCTTTGTTACCATGGAGTGACAGTAGCTAACTCCTGAGATCAGCTGCTGGAAAAAATATCTGGCCTGAAAACATAAAATATTAGACAGAATATCATTAGTGGAAATTACAAAAACACCTAGCAACCCATCTCTCACTTGGAAAGTAATGCAGGATATAAGATGAGGCATTTCATCTCACACTAGTTTCTATATCAATTGAGAGGGGAAAGGGAACATAATAAATACAGCCAGCAACAAGGTAAGGAATTCAAAGCTAAGTCACTCCAACTCTTCATTTTTCTTGAAGTACCCGTATCCGACATCCGCGTCCGACGCATATCGGGACATGAGTATGGGGATATGACCCTCAAAGGACCCTTTATATACATGGAACAACCTAGAAAATATTGAACATACCCGTATCCGACACTCACACCCGAGTCCGAGTAACTTAGATTCAAAGTAAGATAAACATTAGCAATTCCCCCTCCTTTTTTTTTTTTTTCTTTTTTTGCAAAAGGGCATCTATTTAGTAACCAAAAGTTTTGAATCTACGGTAACCTCATCTTCGCTGAATCTTCCAGCGTTGCAAATTCGCTCAAAGAGTTCACCACCAGCTGCATACTCCATCACAATTGCAAGATGTGTAGGAGTCAAAATCACCTAAAAATTAAAAAGAACAAAAAAGGAGTTAATTTAAGTACATTAATGTAAAGGCAACAAAAAAAGTAAGAGGATAAAATTTTAATACCTCTTTGAACCGAATTATATTTGGATGACGTAGCGATCTATGATTTATAATCTCTCTTGCCACATTCTCATCAATCTGTCAAAAGATAAAATGCAAGAAATTCCCAAATTTCTTTAAATACAATAATATAATAATAAAAAACAACAAGAAAACATTCAATTCAGCTGCAAATTTCAATTTTTTTGAAACTACCGACAATGATTTCGTAAAAACTAAAAACTAATTTCCCCTCTAAAAAAATAAAAACAAACAAACAATCCTACATGCACACTATACATGCATGCATAATACATAAAAACATTAAAAAAAAAAAAAAAAGAAGAAGAAGAAGAAGAAGAAGAAGAAGAAGAAAAAAGGAGAAGGGAACCTTAAGGCCACGGTCTATATACTTCATGGCGACGAGTTCTTTGGTTTCCTTGTTACGCATCAGCCTCGCTACACCAAAGTTCCCAGATCCTATGTCTTTCACAAGCTCGTACTTCTCCATCTTTTTTTTTTTTCTTACAAATAAATCAGATAAATCAAAAACCCTAACTCAATTATTCACAAATCGAAGCACGTATCAATTTATACGCAACACATTATAAATCGAAATTCGCAGCGGTGGTGGGCGGCGGAGGTGAAGGTGGTGGAAGTGGAGGTTGAGATTGGAGAGATTTGAAGGAAAGTAAAGAATATCGAATTTTAAAATCTTAAGAGAGCAAAAACCAGTGCTTTATGAATAGAAAATGTCTATAAATTTTTTTTTTTTTTGGGTAGAGACTAGAGAGTATGGGCCATGGGGATAATAATTTAGAAAGAAGAATATGATAATATCCCACTGCTCCTTTAAACCTTACCTTTATTTCTTCGAAGGCGGCTTGATTGTCTACGGAGGGACCCTCGCTGAGCTTATCGTGAGGTCTCCTCTTGATTCGGGTATGATTCTATTTTGATTAAAAGTTGATGATTGTGAGAAAAAGACGATGATGAATTTTGGATATTGATTGATGCCTTGTAAATGTTTCATATTGGAATTCATATTGGAATTTTCCGACCATAATACAAATAATTGATGTTTACCTCGAAAAATGTAAGAAAATTAATATTGTTACGATGCTCACAAAAAAAAAATTTGTTTTGGGTTTATGTCATATTTTCTCCTTGTTTAGGTAAGGTAGAAAAACAAGTTTATGAAATCATTGTTTTAAGAAATTGTATGATACTATCAATTACAATCATTGACATTTATGATAATTAATTAAAAAAAAATTCCATGATTATCATTTTAATTAAAATTTTATAATTTACAATAAATTTGTTCATTAATCAGGTTATCGCTTAAATCTAAAAATTGATCCGATATTTGAAAGGGTTTTGACAGAAATATTAAGTAAGAAAATGGGTTTGACAAAAAAATATCGACTTTGAACATAGCATTTTGTTCTCAGGTTCGATCTTATCTATTTTTATATTAATAGTATAAATATTCAAAGGGATCAATAATTTTTAAGAAGGATTAATCTTTCTATGTAAAAATTTAGGAAGACATATATGAGTCGGGTCTGGATATAAAATTTTGTTCATATTTCAAGTCGAGTTGGATCTGAGCAATCATAAATCCCATTAATATCATGTTTAAATCCGTCTCGAATCCAAATCAATACGACCTATGAACAACTTTAAAACACCTAATTAGACTAAAATTCAAAACTTCAAAGTTTAAGAATCTCTTTGTTACAATTGAAACAAAGCTCATTAATCTGTTATGACAATTCTAATGATATATATTTACTCGATAAAACTTTTTTAGTGGGCTAAATAAATCTTAACTATTTGTTAATGTGAATACTTTTGAATTGATAATTAAAAAAATATTATTTTGTTGATTTAAGTTGTAATAAAATTTATATTAATAAATTATTATTAATTCTTCACAAAAAATACTAAATATTGTGTACAAGGAATATTTACTTACTATATCATAGAATGAATTATCTATGCAACTTTAATTGGTTTTATATTTTATTTGATTATTTTTTTCAAGTTTTTAGATATTATAATCATTATTATTAGTTTCAAAACAACATTATACTTCTTTAAGACAAGTGATTGACATTCAGAAACCTAAAATGTCTCAAAAAACACAAAAGAATAATTTTTTTACAAAGGAGTTCAAATAAATAAAGATATTATAAATGAGATTCGAATTTCAAATTTGTTGAATATCATTTTTTAAAAATAACTGTATATTCAAATTTAAAATTTATTGAATATCATTTTTAAAAAATAATTGCATGAATTAACTAAAGTAAGTCCTTATTTCAAAAACAAATTTTCTTAAACAAAGGTTCAACTTTACATTCAAATTTATTATAAAAAAAGTAATTGGAGTAATTTAAATACTAATTTGATACTAATACTTTATAAAAAGAAAACATTCAATTATGGTATGTTTCCTTTTTGTCTAAACTCATTTTATCAACTTCACCATCACATGAAAATAAATCACCAAACGGTCCACACTCACCCATTATTTATGGGGTAGAAACTTACTTAATTACGTCTCTTCCGAGAGAGTGATGTCAAAGTCCACATCTGCGCGTGGGAGACATGCACTTACGTCCTTCGCCTTTATTTCCTTTTCCGATAATAACCATTTTAACAATGTGTCCACCATGGAATACAACCTGAGCTCGTGACTTGACCTTGGGGGAACTTTCTGTTCCGTTTCTTTCAACGCACCAAAAACAATTTTATAATAATACGTTATGCGGATTTTTTTATTCTAAAAAAATATTTATATTCGATATATATTTAAATATAAATATAATATATTATCTTTTAAAAATATATGAAAAAGTTTTAAAAAAATTTAAATATACTCATGTTAAAAAATACTCATATCCGATCTCATTTTTCAATCTAGATAACATAAATAATAATATAATCAATTAATTTTAGAGTTTCCATCTAATAATTTGATTTGGTGAGAATTATCACATACATTTTTCTATAATTAAATAACACTAAAATTTACTTAAATGATATTAAGAAAAAATTATAATTAATATATTGTTTTTTATTAAATTTTATGAAAATAATGTATTAAATTTTAAAAAAATTCTTTAAATAGTATTTTAATAACTTTAATCAGTGTCGATTGGCATTCATTAACCGAATCTTTAATTAATATAAAATTTATTAATAAAAAATAAAATTATTTAATTTTAATATTTAAAATAAAATTATTTATTTATTATGAATTAAGGATTTTGTAAGTATGATTGAATCACATCAAGATTATTTTTATAAATTTCGTAAAACTGAAATTGTATAATTTAATAATATTAAAAATAAAGATCTCATAAAGAAAATGATATAGTACTTGTTTATATGGAAATGTAAAGATTCGTTTGGTAGAGTTTCCAAAAAATTAACACTAAGAGGTAAAGTAAGAATGAGATAGTTAGCAATTTGATGTATAGTTTAATTGGTTCATATAATATTTTATATTAGGCAAGTTTAAAGTTCAAATTTTAGTATCTATAATTTTTTTCTTTATGTTTAAACTGCAATTCTTTTTTTTTTTTTATTTTATAAAAAATGAGATAATTATAATGTAATTATTTTTTCATTTATCTTATCTACCGAAAAAAATTATAGTAAGGCGCTATTCATGTGCGGGTCGACAATAGGGCCGCGTAGCGTAAAAACCAAGCAAGCTGGGCCGCACAGAATTTTATGGTTAGCGAGCCAAGCATCAGATGGGCGCAGATATTTGGGCCGAATACCAGACCCTTTAGACCGGCCGGCCCAAGGTCATCCTCACCTTCAACTCTCGTCATCGCCTTGACGTCCGGACCGACTACTGACCACACCAAACTATAATTAATAATAAGACTATAAGAGATTAAATTATTATTTTAGAACGACCCATAAATTTCATACGAAAAAAATTTAGAGAAGAGTACGTTAAGCCAAAAGTCACCAATCCAGAAAGCAGAAGAGAAGAAGAGAGCTGGTTCATGTAAATTAAAAAAAGAAAGAAAAGAATTTCTCTCCCAAATCTTTAACAAGAGATATAAGAAAAGAAAGGGAAGAGAACTCAGCAGCGTAGTGTTTCGAATCGGCCACCGGATTACCTTCAGATCCGAGCATCGTCGGGCGATCGCCATGTCATCTTCCGTCTTCTCCACCGTCCGATTTTTCTCTCTTTTCACCTTCGTTTTCTTCTTCCTCTCTCCCGCTTTCGCTTCCGAGTCAGATCACAAGGTAATCTCTCTTGTTCTCCTCTTACCTCAACCCTAACCCTAAAAGTGACACTTTAGATCTTGTCATTTTTCGTGTAATTCTCTTCCTCTATTTTGACTCAGATCTGCACACTTTTTTGTTGTTAATATCTTTTTTTTTTTTTTTTTGGGTTAGATTTAAGTGTTGCCTTTCACTTGTGCAAATTCGTGATTTACGTGTTATTTGGGGCATTTGTTATACAATTTTTTTTGATACTTTGTTGCCATTATCAGGTGTAAATATGGATCTCTGATGTATGGTCTCTTAATGTAAATTACATGTGAAATGGTCGAAATCGTTTACGTGCATGTCTATATATGTACCGTAAAGATTGGTATGCACGCCTGATTTTTATCATTTCCGCGTTTAGGTTAGGCAGTTAAGTTACAGTTGAGGTAAGTCAGATTGTGGCGAAGCTGGTATGGAGATGTTTTGCCCAATTTCATTCCTTCATGTTTAAATATAGTTCTTAGCATTTTCCAACTTTATGTTTGTTGGATTAATTTACACTATTCTTTTTAAATCGGTTTTCAATTGGATCTGATGGGTTTGATTGGATCTGCTTGAAAGAGTTAGACAGGGTTCATTGTGGAAAACTTGTGGGAACTCTAGGATGTCTTTGCATTTACATAATTAGTGTCCTACCCTTTGCCATTGTAAGAAGGTGTACGCTGAGTATTAAGCTGTCTTAGTTAACTTTTATAGTAGCTGGTAAAATGTCTCAGCTGGGAATAATGCGAAAGAATATTATCAATATTTGAAGTTTTTTATTTGTTTCTCTCTCTCTCTCTCTCATCATGCCTGGTTTGCAAGATGGGTGTTCTTGACTAGGTATAAGGTCATGGCATTCCTTGAATACTCTGGGAGAGTAGATTGAAAATTTGTTTATACAATTTCTAATGATTGATATTGAGTCAACAAATATTCAGGACCTTGACCAAGGAATTTGATCTACAGTCTTGAACTGACTTATCAGTCTAAGCATTTGGGGCTGGGTCAGACTTTGTTTTGCAGCCAAAACTTATCAGTCTATCCCATGTTTAATTGACTTATCAGCTAGAAATCAGTTACCAGGCAAATAGTCTTACTGCCTTATCTTCATTCATATATTTTACTATTGGTGACTGGTAAGCTGAGTATTTTAATTTCATGGATTTGAGTTTGTTGGGGTCTAGGCTTCGCTGACTTTCTCAAAGTATCATTCTGAATGCCAATCCTTCTTGAGATCAATGTTACATCATCCTATCCTGTGCATTTCCTTGTATTCAAATCACATTTCTTCTCAATGAGAACTTAAGATTATAATCGTTCACCCAATGTGTGTTCGATATTTAGATTTGTTGTTGTTCTATATTGTTAGATTTCTGTAATATTTTTTGTCATGTGTTTCTCTACTTCAATAGCTATGGGTAACTTTTATCAACTCTCCTCTTGTTTTTTCTTGCAGTATCAACCTGATGATCCAATTACCCTATGGGTAAATAAAGTTGGTCCATACAACAATCCACAAGAAACATATAACTATTACAGCCTTCCATTTTGTCATCCGGGCACCAATCCTGCTCACAAATGGGGTGGTCTTGGTGAGGTCCTCGGTGGAAATGAACTGATTGATAGCCACATTGATATAAAGTTCCAAAGTACGGTGTTCTTTTTTCATTGTTAGACTCTTAATTTGATTGCTGTAATTTCTTTAATAATTATTTTCCATGTGTTCGACTTTTATATTCTTTCTTCTGCTGCTCCTGTTTTGTTCTTCAACAGAGAATGTGGACAAAAGTACCATTTGCCAACTGGAACTTGATGAAGCAAAGGTCAGAGATTTCAAGGATGCAATTGTGAACAGTTATTGGTTTGAATTCTTCATGGGTATGTTTAGCTTTTCATTCTTTTATATAAAAGTAGCAAGTGTGCACAAATAGAGCTAAAAAGATATTGATACTTGACAGCTCAGTTGAGTGCTGAAAATCCAGGATCTGAAAGCACCGGAAGGGTGTTGCTCTGTTTGGGGGTGGGGAGTTGTGTTGGCCAGTGTAAAATCTGATGCCATGTATGCCTTTGGGCGGAGCACACTCCATAATGAACATAATAAAATGTTCCATGCATGTTGGGAATTACAAGGAAATTTATGGAGACATAGATGCTGGGTGTAGATAAGTTACAGCTACATTACATGCATTGACTCATGTAATAGATGAAAATGATTTTTATGCGCACTTGTGTTTGGTAAAATTGGCTATAGGGTTTCTCCTCCCTGTGATCTATATCTAAATAAATACTGCTATCAGTCATCAAATTCTCATATAATGATCACCTAATCACCTAGATTTTCTTTTTTGCTTAATGCAAAGAAAACAAAGGTTTCTTATCTGCTACAAAAACTTACGGAGCATGCCAAGTTCACATTCTTGATTGGATGCATGCTTATGCATTGTTGCATAATGCAAGCTAGATCTACATTTGAAATCATGTAAGTAGATCTGGAGAGTGAGGATACATGGGTGCTTTCTCTTGGTATTGTATGTCTGATTGTAGGGTTTAAGGGATTATTTTGTCTGTATGGCTTATTTTGTTGGAGCACTTACTCTATCTTCCTTGCCTTTTTGTTGATGCCATGTTTGTGCTCTTCACGATGCTGAAAGTTCAGATGACCTGCCTTTATGGGGTATGCATTAGTCTACTCCCTCTTCCTTTTATTTGGTCTTCCAATCCTTTTATAGCTTGTTAATGAAGAATTTATCTTTAACTTTTTAGGCTTTGTTGGCGAGCTGCATCCTGATAAGAACAGTGATAATGGCAAGCATGTCCTCTACACACATAAGAATATTGTTATTAAATACAATAAGGATCAGGTTTGTGGTTCCTGGCATATATACGACTTCCATTCCATATTCTGGAATCTGCTGTTGTTATTGACCATACTTCAATCTGGCAGATTATTCATGTCAATCTCACTCAGGAGAGTCCAAAACCACTGGAAGCAGGGAGAAAGTTGGACATGACATACTCTATCAAATGGATTCCAACTAATGTCACTTTTGCTCGTCGCTTTGATGTTTATTTGGACTATCCTTTCTTTGAGCACCAAGTAAGTACCATTATTGGTGATAGTTTTCTTCTTCATTAGATTCTTTTTTGTTTCTTCTGCAACAAAATATTACATTTATCTTCACAAGTCTTGCATTGGGTTGTTCTAATTCTTTTAATTTTCTGAGAGCTCTAAATACTTGTGGCAATATGCAGATCCATTGGTTCTCTGTTTTCAATTCATTCATGATGGTTATCTTCCTCACTGGTTTGGTGTCAATGATCTTGATGCGAACTCTGAGAAATGACTATGCAAAGTATGCTAGGGAAGATGATGATCTGGAAACTCTGGTGATAATACCTGAACCCTTTCTTTTTCCTCTTCTTTCAGGAAAGTTCTGTTATCTGAAAATTCATGTTCTCCTTGCTATTTCACCTATGTTCTCAGGAAAGGGATGTGAGTGAAGAGTCTGGTTGGAAACTTGTCCATGGTGATGTTTTCCGGCCTCCTCGCACTTTGGTTCTGCTTTCTGCTGTTGTTGGCACAGGTGCTCAGCTAGTGTTGCTTGTTCTCCTTGTCATCTTATTGGCAATTGTGGGAACGTTGTATGTCGGGTAGGTTGAGCAGCTAGTATGAACTCAAAATTTGTGAGAGCTGTGAAAAACATACATATTTATTCCTGTGCCTCTCTTAGACACCACTTTTATGGATATAAAGTCAAGCATAAATGCATGTAGCTCTTGATGGGATCCCCTTTATCATGACTTTCTATTTTACGAGCCTTTCTTTTGTATAGCATTGTCAATTTTGACCGTAGTGGCCTATCTTTCCCCTCATTTTTAATTCATACTATGAACCACATTGTTATTTAGTTTTGGCATTTCAGCTTTTTGACTACTAATAATCTTATATACTGATTATTCGGTTCAGGAGAGGAGCGATTGTCACTACTTTTATACTGTGTTATGCTTTTACATCATTCATTTCTGGTTATGTGAGTGGTGGAATGTACTCACAACATGGGGGTATGTGCTTTATCCCTTAGCGATTCTCGCTTGCATTTGTTCCCTCTACTTGTGGATCTTTCATTCTAAAAAGTTGGGTTCTTTTTTTTTTTTTTTTTTTTCCAGGTAAAGGTTGGATAAAGTCAATGATCCTCACAGCGTCTCTGTTCCCATTTATGTGCTTTGGGATTGGTTTCATCTTGAACACAATCGCTATTTTTTATGGATCTCTAGCAGCTATTCCTTTTGGTACAATGGTGGTTGTTTTTGTAATTTGGGCTTTCATTTCATTCCCCCTGGCCCTTCTTGGTACAGTTGTTGGAAGAAACTGGAGTGGTGCTCCAAATAATCCATGCCGTGTGAAGACCATTCCTCGCCCAATTCCAGAGAAGAAATGGTATCTTACCCCCTCCGTTGTCTCTATGATGGGAGGACTTCTGCCGTTTGGCAGCATATTCATTGAAATGTATTTTATCTTCACATCCTTCTGGAATTACAAGGTGAAATTCTTTTTCCTAAGTTTTAAGTGCTTGTGATGAACTAAAATCACCTTTGCAATTCTTTATACCAAATATTTTTGGTTGATAATTTGCTTGGTTTTGGGATTCAAATGATTTGGATGTATGTTGTTTAATAACATATAGGAGTTGCTCTTACTCCATAATGCTAGGTTCATATGTAACTATGTCTTGACTGTATCGAGACGGCCTTAATGCATAAAATACATCTAATGTGTGTGCCAATTATGTGCTATCTGAAAAAAATTAGAAAATTGTAGACAAACTCAAACTGTTGGGGCAGCCTTTCACTCTTTCTAATGCTGCAGCTGTACAAACAGGAAATAACTAAATGCTATTTTTTTTTCAATGTACTGATGACTACTAGAACATAGTCTTTCATTTCTTTTCTATGACATGGAAATTGTGCGTCCATATTCTAGTAATTTCAGATGCAATAAACCTTCGTGTTTTGCAGGTTTATTATGTCTATGGTTTTATGCTGCTGGTCTTCCTGATTCTCATCATTGTAACCATTTGTGTGACAATTGTGGGGACATATTTCTTGCTAAATGCTGAGAACTATCACTGGCAGTGGACGTCATTCTTTTCTGCTGCCTCAACAGCAGTCTATGTGTATGTATACTCCGTATACTACTACTATGTGAAAACCAAGATGTCGGGCTTCTTCCAAACCAGCTTCTACTTCGGATACACTTTGATGTTTTGTCTTGGTTTGGGAATTCTCTGCGGTGAGTTTTGAAATATATAAAGAATCTATCATATTTGCAAATAAGGTTATCCTATGTGCTCATTCCAAATAAGCATTTTCTCACATGACTTATTTAGTGGAACGCTGAGTATCTCCTTGAACTTGTAATGCTTCTGTCTACTTGAAATCTTGCCCAGAATATTATGGATTGTTTTCCTTGGTTGAAATTTTGGACATTTTTGCAGAACTAGTTCGATGTATTAAAATGTCTGCGGATTATACAGGATTTTACAGAACACCGAGCATTGGTGGATTTGTTATAAGGAGTGCATGGTTGCTTTTTTATTTTCTCGGTTGCTGTTTAGCACTCAGATAGTATTGGAGTTTATGGCATCTTTTGGTTCTACTTCATGTGGGTTTTTTATTATTTCCCTTTCAATATGCAGGGGCTGTAGGTTATCTTGGTTCTAATTTGTTCGTAAGGAGGATCTATAGAAACATTAAGTGTGACTAGAAACTTTGCTGTTGGAAAGTAGAACCATCGTGCTTCCACGAGCTATTTTAGTCGTCAAGGCAATAAACGAAGAGAGGAAGCTTCTGGTCAGGTATGGGGAACCCAGCGAAGCCTACAGATGAAATCACAGGGTTTGATGCTAGGTATGTATTCTTGATTCTGTGGACTAGGAGATTTTTGTTTTGCCTTTATTTTATTTTATTTTATTTTACCAGGCTATAATTGGAAACCCTGATTTAGAATTCAGATATTGTTTTATAATTCAGAAGCTAGCTAAAATATTAGACGCCTGTCTCCTGTCATTTTAACTTTCTTATACTTTTGTTGTCCTTGATCCCTTTGCATATAGATGTGTCTCCTGTGTAAGAACTGATGGTTAAATTCCCTTTGGATTTGTTATCCTATTTGCACTTTTTTTTCGGGGATAAGGAACTTATAAAGGAATTCAGTAAATGGGTGTTCTTTTCAATTTTATGCATATTGCAGTATTACTTGGCAAATGTTTCTCATTTCATATTTTTCCAGATGTATAGTTCAATCTTTATGCAGTAATAATTTTTATGCAAAGTTTCAATCTCGGCCAAGCTGCCCCAGCCCAAAAAAAGACTGCCGTAGAGGTGTCCAATTGTCCATGGGCCGGTTTGGAAAATTTTATTTTTGTTTAAGTTTGGTTTGGGTCGGATTGGACTCAAAAACTTGTTTTATTATTTAAAAAAAATATTAAAATATTTTATATATATTAATATTTACATATTTTTATAATTAAATTTAGATAAAAAGTATGTTTTTATTAAATAAATAATAATCTGAGTTGGGTTGGTAGATCAGTCCGTGGACAGGTTTAGTATTAATACAGGAATTAAAAGGTTTTGTTACTTGGAGATGAATAAAACCAGCATTAAATAATAATAATAAACTACAAGGGAAATTAGTTCAAATTTTTGGGACTAAAAGTTAATTATAAAAAACGGAAATATAGATCTTATAGTATGAAAGCTGCGGTGGACATAACATCTTCCATCTTCCAAATCTCATGAATATTTTGCACTATCAATCGAAGAAAGAATGAATTAAAAAGTTAAAACCTCTAGAAATTGAACGATGGAGATGGTTTGTTCTGCGCGGTTGTGTTGCATTTCCTTACTAATAAATTTGTGGTTGTGGCTTTTGCTTTTAGCCAAGAAAAGAGGGTGGGGGGGGGGGGGGCGCATTCGGTGTCTTAAAAAATTCAAAATCACATAACTGCATATTTTGACGTCCGAATTTGTGTGATTTGCTCCATAATCTAATCTTGTCGTAATTAATGAACATTTAGTGGTGTTCCAGCAAGCCCATAAATTCGAAAAGTTTATAATAAAGTATATATATATATATATATATATATATTTCAAAATTGTTTCTGCTGGGCTGGCTGGCTCAGGTTTTCTACGAGAAGACCTTGGTAACCGATGGTTTCTTTTCTTCTGTTCAACAAAATGCCAAGGGAGAGGATTGAGGGTTGCAACTGGCAACTGGCAACAGGCAACCACATTCACGGTTCACCAATTAATTGATGAACCTTTTGTGGTGATAATAAAAAGATAATGCAAGCTACGGTGGTTTGCCACGTGGCAGATAGGCCTCCACGCCACTTCATCCCCTCCTTAACCTATCCACACTTTTCCAAAAAGCTCCCCCCGTTATAAACACAGCTGCTCTTCCAAGTTCCAACCCCCTTCCTTTAGCCTGCCATACCCCTTTCCCCATTACACTGAAAATGGCTTCCACCGCCTCTCTCTCCAATGCTATGGTCAGCACCTCCTTTGTCCGCCGTCAGCCTGTGACAAGCCTATGCTCCCTTCCCAACTTTAGGCAGGCTCTTTTTGGCCTAAAAACCCAAAGAGGGGGCCGTCTTACTATGGCTGCATACAAAGTAAAACTCGTCACTCCCGAAGGAACTCAAGAATTTGAGTGCCCAGATGATGTGTACATTCTTGACCAAGCTGAGGAACAGGGTATTGATCTTCCATACTCCTGCAGGGCTGGTTCTTGCTCTTCATGTGCTGGGAAGGTTGCACAAGGTAGTGTGGATCAATCTGATGGTGGCTTCCTTGATGATGATCAGATAGCTGATGGTTTTGTTCTCACTTGTGTTGCTTACCCAACAAGTGATGTTGTCATTGAGACACACAAGGAGGAAGAGCTCACCGGTTAAAACTTATATATAAACTGGCTTAACTAGACCATATCTTTTGTTTCTTTCTCGTCTGTTTGTCTGTTGCTTTTATTGGTTGGGCTTACTGTTGTCAAGGGGTGTTACTGTTTATCTCCCTGAATGAGTTTACATGTTTTAAGGTTTTTGTTCATTTGTAGTCACAAATGAAATTATTGTAGCCCTAATAATCTTACATGTTTTGCTGAGAAGCTCTTTGATTTCATCCCTCTCATCATCAATTATTGATCCAAGTGAACACACAGATCTTGCAGTATGTGAGTGCACAGATTCACGTTTAGACTTCTCTTTTACTCTTTTACACCAACTATATGAAGTGATTCTCTTACACTCTCAGCAACTAAGGCTTTCTTGCATCGATCGGGTTCCCATCTGAAAAAAGCATCAAGATTCAAGAGTTGAAATGCTGGCATATCATACAGTACAATGTAAGCATCAAGAACTTCTGGATCTTTACTAAATTTGCATTGAAGCTCTCTAATTGAAAGAAAACGTACCCAGAAACCAATCAAAAGAGACTATCATAAGATGATTTTTCATGAATAGGAAAACGTACCTCTGCTTAAGTCCCCACTAAACAAATTGAGAATAGGAAAATAATAATTAAGCCTGCTTAAAATACCAGAAAAGAAGAAGAAAGTACTTTTGCAAATTGCATGCAACAATCTATTCGCTGTTGAATGGAAGGCAGATAAAGGTTGCCATCTCAAAAGCATTCTGCATGGGCAAGAATGAGAAATAAAATCAGATATAGATACTAATCTGAAATCACACAAGAGAGATAATATGTAAAGCATATGTTTTACCTGAAAAACGATGAACTGTATCAACCTGAGTAATAAAAAATCTCTGGTTTAATTATCCAAAAAAACAATACTCTGGTTTTCCAAACCAGAACAAATCATCGCGCGGTTTGACTTTTAATGATCAAGGGGGTGCACTTTTCCTTTGTTCCTAGTCTGATGTTTTCTAAAGAATTCTTTGGGTCACGGCAATTTGTCCTCTCTCAATCTGCCTTTCAGTTTATGAACTTGGGAATCCAAAAAAGTACAACCAAAACATATGTACAAAGAAACAAAAAGAAAGAGTTAAAAATTGACTTAGTTACCATGAATATTTACAAAGATGCAAGCTATAGCATATCCCCAAAGTGGCCAGCTGCAAAATCAAAATACAATTCTATTACAATTGAATTGATTTTTATCAGAAATATTAAAGTTATTGACAAGTATCTTATGAACCTCATCAAAATAGATAACCTGCATTGAAACATTGAAAGCAAAATAGGATCCAGAATAGCAGTAGTTGTAGTTCATTTGTTTTTTTTTTTCCCCTTCTTTCTCCATCTCTCTTTCTAATATATCATTTTGATATTCTCATTTATGATTACCAATAAACATGGCAGCTATACATTATTTGTAGAGGGCATTTTGTCATCCTTCTTCAAAAGCACTAGCTTTAGCTTATTCATAAGGCAGCAAAATTTGCTTCAACTTATGTTTTCCATGGAATACTTGATTTGTTATGATATGATCAACTTCCTCTAATATAATCCTCTTACTATCTTTGCAATATTAATACCAAACTTAAACAATGGGAATTATATAAAAAAACAAATCAAAGGATATAGGTTCAAAAAACAAATACTAAAAGACACAAATCAAACAATATATATATAAAAAAAAAGGGGATGGAAATAAAAGAAAAAATTGCAATAGACTATATTATAATGAGAGGTGAACAATACAAAACTCAAAACAGTCATATCTTAAAGCTTAAATAAAAGTTAGATCCTAAAAAAAAAGAAAAAGAATTTTGAGCTTAGTTATCAGACATATTTCAGCATTAAAGATTCAAACAAGTATTTTGACTTCTGAACATACTCTGGGGTATAAAAAAAAAAAAGAACCCTAAATTTACATTTGTCGAAATCAAATCAGCATTATACATTTCACGAGAAATTTCCTTAAACCCTGCTAATTGCTAATACCTTAGCCCCTTGCCTATCCAACCGAAACCCTAGTCATGGCTCTGCAGTCTGCACCCACTCCGTCGAACCCTAACCACTCTAACCATCCTCCACCGCACTCTTTCCGTTCCCAACCCTACGGTCCCTACAATTTCAACCGCCATTTCCACCACGTAACTTTCAATCTCGATGGTTCAGATCATCGGGGGTGCACAGTACAAACTGTACAAGGAAGGGATGAGATCATTGATTTCCCCAAAGACAATAAACCTCCCGACGAAATAGGCTTCGGCATCAGGTCCCATTTATCTCTCTTACAAAGATTTTTTATTTTTAAAGATTTGCCCTTTATTATAATTATTGAACATTTTGTTTGATTGGGTTGTAATGGGCGTGCTGATTTTGGGTTAATTTGTTTCAGTGTCGAGGAGGCGAAAAAAGAATATATGCGTGTAGCACAACTACTTAGGAAGGTTTTCAGGTTCTAATGTCTGAAGAAGAATCTGAAAAGTTTAATGGTAAGCGTTTTACTGCTTATGATATCATATTACTCCCAAAAATTATGTGCTTTAACGCTTCTGATCTTTGTGGCTGAGAGAAAATGAATAAAGATCCTGACTTTTGAAGGTTTTGCCTTAAACAGATAAACACGGGGTCGTTTTTGTATTGCCAGATTCTTACATTGATCCAGTAAAGGAGGAGTATTGAGGTTAGGAGTTTTCATATTCTGAAAAAAAAACCCACCATGTTTTACCACTTTTTGGCTGATTTTATTTAAATGGTAAATACATCGTGATAGTATTAGACCCTGGAGTTGAATATGTTGCTGTGATTGCCATGAGACAAATATGAGAATGGTGTTATTACACCAAGACCGCCCCCTATTCAGTATGCTAGAAACCAAGGTGGTAATAGAAATCCAATGCCAAACCAGCAAGTGAATCCACCATACAATCAGCAGGGATTCGCGCAAGGGGATGGAAGGAACTATAGGCCTCAACAAAATTACAATCAGCAGCCACCAATGAACAACAGAGATTATGACTCCTAGAGGAAGTGATCCTTCATACGAGGGAAGTTACAACCAAGGAAGGCAGGGAAATTATAAAATCCCAAGAACGAAGGGACTTCTTTCAAGGAGAGCAGAGGAATTATATACCTCCTGAGCAAAGGGATTTCAAAGGAGATCATAGGAGCTTTGTTCCCTCACAAGGTTCGAATTACGGGCTGGAACCAAGTTCCGGCTATGGACCGAATTTTGGGCTAGGAGCAAATCCTGGCTATGGAGAAAACTATGCATGGAGGTTGCCATTTAACATTTCTGTCACCAGGAGATGAACTTTGTAAATCAATTTTTTTTTTTTTTTTTTCAAAAAAAGAAAAACTCTATGAGTTGGCATTCACCAATCACCAGTTCAAATTGATTCTGATTATACTATACATTTTGTACTTTTCCAATTTGTCTTCACCAAAAGTATCAAAGACAATCAAGTAATTTGGTAAGAAAAGATACTTATATATACTAGAGCATATATAGTAAACAAACATAAAATTCACTAAAATAGGTTATTTACTACTGCTACTATTATTCTTTATTTTGCATTTTTGTTCAACCAGTAACAACTTTGGTGACAGACAATCAATAAGAAAACAAACTATAAGGAGGATTCAAAAGAGAGGAGACAAATAAGCAAAAGTAGAAAACCATATAGCAACAAAGTGGAGAAAACCATAGTTGTAGTACTAGTATTGCGGCAGAGCTCGTGGAAGAACCTATTCGTGCATAGGGATGACAACGGGTCGGATATCTGTTTTTTTTTTTTATATTCGAATCCGCAAAACTGTTTTAAAATCCTAATCCGTTTATTATCCGCATTAAATCCGAATATTACTATCCGAATCCGAATTAAATAACATTATCCGTCGGATATCTGAATCTGCTAAATATCTGAATTCAATAAGTCAAAATTTTTTTTGAATAAAAATATAAAATAATAATTTTAACTTAAAATAAACGGATAATGGATTTGGATATCCGAATCTGCAAAAGTAAGCTGATTCGGATAATAGATATCTGAGGTTTCATATTCGCATCCGTTCCGAATCCGCTACGAATAGTAATTATAATATTTGAATCAAAATCCGCAAAAAATAATTGAATAATTGTAAATATCCGAATCCGCACTATCCATTGCCATCCATACATTTCTGGCTTCAGCTTTTCAGCATCAACCAAAGCTGGACCTCGATAATAGCTTGAAGGGTGCAGGGGTTTTTCTCTATGATCAAATTTTGAATCTTGTTTTCGTAGCGTTGTCTTTATTCCTTCTGAAGAGACCAAAAGTTATATATATGGTTTTATTAGATATCTCATTCATTGAAGACCGCATAGCGCAGTGGATTAGCGCGTCTGACTTCGGATCAGAAGGTCGTGGGTTCGACTCCCACTGTGGTCGTTCGTCTATTTTTGGGTTATTTTATTCTCTGTTTTAATCCAATGGCCCAAATGTTAGGGCTTGAGTTTGGGTTTAATTTCAAATCCTGTCTGTAACGTTATCACCCCGGTCTTCACTTCCTCGGAATCGGATCGGATCCCCCCTCTCTTAACTCTTGCTCTACCAAGTTAGGGTTTTAGAGATCGGTAACTTTGCAAGCTTGTCATTTTCTTCGAACTTTGTAATTAAACAGTGTCTTTCTCTTTGATTAAAGAAATTTTGCTTCTCCAATCTATCTAGGGTTTTATTTTACTGCTAAAATTCGTAGCAAAACGCTCTTTTCGAGAGTAAGTTCTTTTACTGTGAAAAATGGCTTCAACAGGGCAGCCACCGTCACTTAAGAGAAGAGATGCGCCATTAACCAGAGAAGGAGATCAGCTTACTATAACCCCTTTAGGCGCTGGCAGTGAAGTTGGTCGTTCTTGTGTTTACATGTCTTATAAAAGCAAAACTGTATTGGTATGCTTGCTAACTCTTTAAATATATATATATATATATATATTTGTTTTTCTTTTTACTGATGGATTTTGTTATTATCTTATTTGATTGTAATTTTTCCTATGAATTTTGTATTTTTCTTTTTAAATGATAGTTTGATTGTGGAATTCATCTTGCTTACACGGGTATGGCTGCTTTGCCGTATTTCGATGAGATTGATCCTTCGACAGTTGATGTCCTTCTTATCACCCAGTATGGGTTTTTTTCCCCTTATTTTTTTCTTTAATTTTGTCTGTTTTGTCCTTTAAATTTGGTGCTGGGTAGTAGAGTTAACTGTTATATTTCATTTGCTTTTGGCATTTGTGCAGCTTTCACTTGGATCATGCTGCGTCCTTACCATATTTTCTAGAGAAGGTTTGTTTCTTTCAGAGTAAGTTGTCGTCTAAGTTTACTATGGGATCTTGCTTAAGAACTAATGTGTTCATATTTTCGACCAGACCACGTTCAGAGGTCGAGTTTTTATGACTCATGCAACAAAAGCTATCTATAAGCTCCTTCTGACTGATTATATAAAAGTGAGCAAAGTTTCAGTTGAAGACATGTTATTTGATGAACAAGACATTAGCCGCTCCATGGATAAAATTGAGGTATATATTCTTGGTTTTCCACTTCTCCTAATGTTTAATGTCCATCCGTTCTAGGGCTGTATTTTCCATTTAAATCTGGTTCCAATTTTGTCAGATTTGCTATGAAGTTATTTCAAATTTACGTCTGAGCTTTTGACAATTAACCGATTGAAAACTGTTTGTTCTGTTTTGTGCTTGACTGCAGGTTGTTGATTTCCACCAAACCTTGGAAGTAAATGGCATTAAGTTCTGGTGCTATACTGCTGGTCATGTTCTTGGTGCTGCTATGTTTATGGTTGACATTGCTGGTGTTCGAGTCCTCTACACTGGAGACTATTCTCGTGAAGAAGATCGTCATCTCCGCGCTGCTGAGCTCCCACAGTTCTCTCCTGATGTATGTATAATTGAATCCACTTATGGTGTCCAGCTCCATCAACCACGACACATTCGGGAGAAGCGGTTCACTGATGTTATCCATTCTACTATTTCTCAAGGGGGTCGTGTTCTAATCCCAGCATTTGCCCTTGGTCGTGCCCAAGAACTTCTATTGATCCTTGATGAGTATTGGTCAAACCACCCTGATCTTCATAACATTCCGATATATTATGCTTCTCCACTTGCAAAAAAGTGTATGGCTGTTTATCAAACATACATACTTTCCATGAATGAGAGAATTCGAAACCAGTTTGCAAACTCAAACCCCTTCAAGTTCAAGCACATTTCTCCATTAAATAGCATTGAGGACTTTAGTGATGTCGGTCCATCTGTTGTAATGGCAAGTCCAGGTGGACTTCAGAGTGGGTTGTCACGCCAACTCTTTGACATGTGGTGTTCTGATAAGAAAAATGCTTGTGTTATACCCGGTTATGTCGTCGCAGGGACACTGGCAAAAACAATTATTAATGAACCAAAGGAAGTCACTCTCATGAATGGTCTCACTGCTCCTTTCAACATGCAGGTTCATTACATTTCATTCTCTGCCCATGCAGACTATGCACAGACAAGTACATTTTTGAAAGAGCTCAGGCCTCCCAACATAATTCTTGTTCATGGAGAAGCGAATGAGATGGGAAGACTTAAACAGAAGCTTATCACTGAGTTTACTGATGGCAACACCAAAATCATTACCCCTAAGAATTGTCAGTCTGTGGAGATGTATTTTAACTCTGAGAAACTGGCTAAGACCATCGGAAGATTGGCTGAAAAGACCCCAGAAGTAGGTGAAACTGTTAGTGGTGTTCTGGCAAAGAAAGGTTTCACATACCAGATAATGGCTTCCGATGATCTCCATATCTTCTCACAGCTTTCAACAGCAAATATCACTCAGAGGATTACTATCCCATTTGCTGGTGCGTTTGGTGTGATAAAGTATCGACTTGAGCAGATATATGAGAGTGTCGAATCTTCAACAGATGAAGAATCTGGGGTTCCAGCATTGCGAGTGCATGATAGAGTGACTGTGAAGCAGGATTCAGATAAGTATATCTCACTGCATTGGACATCAGATCCCATAAGTGACATGGTCTCAGATTCCATTGTGGCTTTGGTTCTGAACATTAGCCTGGAGATCCCTAAGGTAGTAGTTGAATCCGAGGCTGTAAAAACAGAAGAAGAAAATGGGAAGAAGGCGGAAAAGGTTATTCATGCACTCCTAGTTTCCCTCTTTGGGGATGTCAAATTTGGAGAAAATGGAAAGCTTATGATAAGTGTTGATGGGAATGTAGCTCATCTTGATAAACAGAGTGGGGATGTTGAGAGTGAAAATGAAGGTCTAAAGGAGAGAGTAAAGACAGCTTTTCGACGAATTCAAAGTGCAGTAAAGCCAATCCCTCCCTCTGCATCTTAGTTTTTTTTCCCAGTATCTTTTCATGTATTGATTCCCATGTTAATGTGCTTGATTTTGAGGATAAACTTCGGATTTACCTAGTTTGTACAGCTTAGCACTGAAGCAGGTCATTATATTGTAGCTTCGATCTCCATGATCTTTTGTTGTTAAAGTTTTGGCTTGACCATGAACTTGATTTTGCTGCATATAAGCTAATCTCTGATATGATATGACCATGGTTTCTTGATGATGGTTTATTTGTGTTGTTGCTGATAATGCAGGCAGTTTCTAGTTCAAGCATGCTTTCTTTGGTTAGAATAGAAGAAGTGATTTTTGCGAACTAATTCACTTGAAAAAAAAAAAGAGAAGATGCTTTTTACGCATTATTATTGTAGGATAATGTTTATTTGCACGCTACTTAGCACTCTTTTTTTTTTTTTTTCAATTTTTTTCTTTAAAATTTTATATTAATTACTTAAAATATAAAAAATAAAAATATTTTTATAACCTTATTAAAATAAACACCCCAAAAAATAAAAGATAAATATGAAAAACATGCTGTAAATAGTAAATAATTGTTAAATGATTTAATGGATAAAAGTTATTTGAAAAAGAGAAATGAATAATTAAAAATTATTATAAAGAATATTGTAAAAACAAAATTATTCTTAATGAAAAAATTTATTTTTTTTTATTATTAAAAAATATTATTTTTTAAAAATTTTAATTAAAAATAAATTTAAAAAATTAAAAATTTATTTTTTTTAAAATTTTTAAAATTAAAGAAAAATTATTTTTAGAAAAATTATTTTTATTTTTTAAAATTTTTTAATTAAAAAAAGTAAATAATTTTTTTTTAAATTTATTTTTAAAAATTTTTAAAAATTATTTTTTAATTAAAAAATAAATTAAAAAAATAAGATTCAAGCTTAGCACAACTTGATTTGAATTATTATTTTATTAAAATATATTTAAAAATAAAATATTAATATAAATTATAATTAATTGTAATATTTAATTGTAAATAAAATTTAAATTATCAATTTATTCAATTTTAATTAATATATTTTTATATTATTACTTTTAGTTTTAAAAATACTTTAAAATAATTATTTTGTTTATTATTAATACAATTATTATTTTAATAAGTATTATTATTAATCATATTATTTAATTTAATTTTTTTTATATAAATATTTAAAAAAACAAGTGACCCAGCTCAAAGCAGGGGCACCGTCATAGTGAGATTATAAAATCAGGGCTTTCGACCTGCAACAATCTTCCCCACTCTCCCACGCCTGAAACAAATAAATTAATTAAAACCCCCCTCCCCCAGAAAAAAAGTCAAATTGATTCGTTTATGGAAGAAGAAGAAGAAGAATCGGAATCGGGAAGGGAAGGGAAGGGAAAAGGACAAATCTCCAAGCTTTGCACTAATTTCCATGGCCCCTTAATTCAAGAGAAAGGAAAAAGGAAAAGAAAAAAAGATTTATAGGAGAGAAAGTTTCAATGGGCAAAGGTCCCTTCTCATTCCGCCGCTCCTCCAGTCGGCGACGGCGTCCGAAATCTACGACGGTCCCTCAACAGCCAATGCCGCCGCCCATCGGTGTCGCTTCTTCATCTTCCCCTCCGCCTCAGAGCGCGGGCAATTTGATTGGCGGTGGGGGTGGGGTGGGGGCGGCGGGGAAGGGGAAGAAGAAGGCGGCAGGAGCAAGGCTATGGATGAGGTTCGACACGATGGGGATTTCGGAGTTGGTGGAATACGATAAGAGTACGATAATTCAAAGAGCTTCGATTCCTGCTAGGGATTTGAGGATTCTTGGCCCTGTCTTCTCGCACTCCTCCACTATTCTTGGTAAGTTTAAATTTAAACGTATTATTTTCTTTTTAAATTTATTTTTAAAAAATGCTTTTTTGTGGTCTGATCAATTGTTTTTAATGGAATTAGTGTATTGATCATTGAAATTGTGGTTACATTGACTTTTACAGATTGCAAGCTAATTGATTTCAGGGTTTGGCTGATTTAGTGTTCCTTTCTTTATAGACTGAGAATTCAGGGTTCTATTAGCTTGCAAGTAGGAACTAGGAGGTGTAAAAAGTTGTGAGTTTAGTGTGGAATTGCATTTGCTGCTAAGTTGCAGGTTTTTGGGTATTGCTAGAACTGTATAAAAGTGTTCTCATTTTCTGGTTTGAAGGTTGCTTCTAAAGGTAAGATAGGAGAGATGTTGGTATTAAATGAAGGCCACTATTTCAGTGGTTTCCAAATTTTCTTGCTCGTTACGCCTCCTACCAAACCCTAAATGGCGATATTAGTTATAAATTTGCTAAGCAAAGTGGTTTCGTGACTACCAACCTTGCATGTTGATTAAGAGGATTCTCTTGTTCTTGGTTCCTTGCCAACTCTTCAATGTATATTGTTCCTCTCTGTTGATTGTTTGAATTTAATTGGATTTTACAATGGGAAGAGATTGAACATTTTAAGCTACCAGGTGTTAATTAAAGGTTTAGTTTGGTTTGTTTCTGAATGAAGCTCTTGATAATAAGCTAAATATAGTGTTCAGGTGGATCTTAGTTAGAAAAACTCCCATGTTAGGTCACTATAAAAGTTGGTTTTTGTTGTATTATTAAGATTTAAGATGGATGACAGTTTTTTGTATTGTCGAACTGATTTCATTGGTAATAATAAATGACACCACCATTCTTAATCATATAAGTTGCTTAACACTTATGTGATTGAGAATCTTCTTGCCAGTGATGCCAGCAAATACATAGCTATGATAACCAAGCATGGGGTAATCTGCTTTGCTGTGTTTCTTTTGTAGTTTTGTCTGCTCTCCAAAGAGGAGGGTAGTGAATTATTGTTCAGTTTTATACACTACTCACTTAGAGTCTATTCTATTTTTTCTTATTCCAATCTGTTTTGTACCTTGGTCTATTCCATTATCTTGATATATGTAACAAACAAATAAGAATACTGGATGCTCTATCTAGTCATCATTATCTTCAAACAGTTAACAAATTTTCTTAATTTCCAAACTGTTTTGTACCTTGATCTAATTCACTATCTTGATATATGTATCAAACAATTAAGAATACTGGATGCTTTATTTAGTCATCATTATCTTGAAACAGTTAAGAAATTTTCTGAGATTCTTTTGTATCTTTTCCAGCCAGGGAGAAAGCCATGGTTGTCAATTTAGAGTTTATAAAGGCTATAGTTACAGCTGAAGAAGTTCTTATACTGGATCCACTCCAACAAGAGGTTCTTCAATTTGTGGAGCAACTAAGACAACAACTTCCTCATAAAAGTGCATTTAAGATGCAAGGAGCAGGCACAGTGGATGTAAATGATAGTGAAATGCATGTTTCAACTGGTGGACAGTGGTTACCTGTTCCAGAAGCCATGGAGGGTTTGCAGTGTGAGCTTCCATTTGAGTTTCAGGTTCTGGAGATAGCATTAGAGGTTGTCTGCTCATTTCTGGACAAAAGTGTGGCAGATCTTGAGAGGGATGCTTACCCTGTGTTGGATGAACTTGCCATAAATGTCAGCACCAAGAATCTTGAGCATGTGCGGAGTTTGAAAAGCAATCTCACTCATCTTCTTGCACGTGTACAAAAGGTATTTTTTATGCCTGTTGTTTCTTTCAATGTCCTAGTTGTTGCTCATAAGAACCAAGGAAAATACTCCTTATCTGGATTCAGAGCGTGTGTGTACATGTGTGTGAAGGAGGGAGGACCAATTTCATCCTGCCAAAAGAATTTTTATCTAATAAAAGAATCAGAATGATCAGAATATAAATATAACTTCTCAAGGTATCTGATAGAATTTCCACTATTCGCTATATACAATTTTACAATGAAAACAAGTTTATGATTCATTAAAGATGTAACTGATTGATGCTGCGTCATTTATCCATATGCCATTTTATTTTATGTGTGAAACATTAATGAGGACCTGTTAAATGGCAGATGAGGGATGAAATTGAACATCTACTGGATGACAATGAAGATATGGCAGATTTGTATTTGACAAGAAAGTGGATCCAAAATCAGCAATCAGAGGCTCTGTTGGGAGCTGTAGTTTCAAATAACATCAGTACTATTTCACCCCGGCTACCTCGACTTGGTTCAAACAGGAGTGCAAGTTTGGTGAGCAGTCACAATTCGGATGACAATGATGTTGAGGATTTGGAGATGTTGCTTGAGGCTTATTTCATGCAGCTGGATGGAACACGTAACAAGATATTATCCGTGAGTATTTGTCTTTACTATGTGGAATGGATGCATCTGGTTTCATCTCCTTGACTTGATCCAAGTATCATTTCCTGTGTTGGATTTGCAGGTTCGTGAATATATTGATGATACAGAAGACTATGTCAATATCCAACTTGACAACCAGCGAAATGAACTCATTCAACTTCAATTGACATTGACCATTGCATCGTTTGCTATAGCTGTTGAAACTTTGATAGCAGGGTGGTTTGGTATGAACATCCCTTGTACATTATACAAAACGAATGGGATATTTGAAATCTTTGTTGGAGGTATGACAGTGGGATGTGTGTTGATTTTCCTGCTTGTCCTAGGATATGCCAGATGGAAGAAGCTCCTTGGTTCTTAAAGTTACCCTCATCATCAACTATAGCTGTGCTTTTACTAATTCAGATCTATAAAATATATTAAGCTTATTTATGGACCCCAACAATGGGATGCCATTGGAGTATATACTGACTACAAGGACCAGTGTCCAAGTTTTCTGATACATGTTTTAAGACTACAAAGTGTATGTACATAATGTTTTTTAATGTTTCCTTTCCTTCCTGTTAGATCTATGTAAGATATCAATTGTGCATCTTGATAGCTAGTTTATATTAGTTCTGATTTTTTCCCTTGAATGAGAACCAAGCTTTCTGCATGAACAAAACAGTTGCCAATAAATTTTGTAGGGTAAGCAAATCGTTTGTTATTTCTATATTGAAAATGCTTTCATTCCTGTCTGAACCATATGGTTGCTCCCAACATTCATGCTTTTTTTGTCTGATATGTGTGGTCACTGATCACCCCCCCTTCCCCCTTGTTTGACAACCTATTTGGTGGTTGTACCAGAATTGGTTTTTTTACTTGATTTAGGGTTGTGTTAGATGCCCCAGACTGTGAATCGTGAATTATTAATATCTCTGGGGGATACCCCATTTTGCACCAAGTTTAGATCTTCTTAGGTACCTTTCTCAATTCTTATAAAGTAAAATATTTAATGCATCTAGAAGTATGTTCAGATGTGATTTTGATTTAGCAAAGTATATTAATTAATGACTGCAATAAACAATTAGTCTTTAAATATTCTTAGAATCTATAATATATATGTATGAAAAAGTAGTGTTGGTTAATAGAAAAGAAAGGTTAGTAGTAGTGCTACAAAATTATTGGAGAGAGTCAGATCCCTTCCTATCTTACTATATGAATATCTTGTTGGCCTTGCAACTTGTTGCAAGAAAAATGTTTTAATTTTATACTTTATTTATATATATAAATATTATTTTATGGAAATATCAATGAAAGAAACAAAAGGTATTGGGCAATGCAAGGAAATGGCCTAGTAATGGTAGGTGGACCATTTTTAAAAGCTGTCCAAACCTTTATGCTTGCACCCATTTATTTTTTGCATTAAATGTGCAAATACCCTTATAAATCTGTTACTGTTTGCATTCAAGTTTTATTATTGTTTTTTTAATTTTTCTAGCCGTTGACTTTGGATTATTCTTTTTTACTCAAATTTTTAGGGCTTTCTTTGGATTAATGATTTTTAAAAAAAATAAAAAGAACCAAATCTTGTATCGATTAATACGAATGGTATCAGTCGATATGAATTGATACAGATTAATATAGATCGATACGATTGATATAAAAATTAAAATGATATAATATTGATATCATATCAATTTTTTAAAAATGATATGGTCGATAGTAATAAGAAACCAAATTTTTTTATATGCATCAAAGAAATCAAAAAGCATAAAGAAATTTTGCATGCACGCAATCTATATTATACCTTTTCCATACTCCTTTTTTCTTTCTTACACCACAAAATTAAAAACCGCCCAAAGGTTACTTGTTAATGTCGACAATGTATCTTTAGATTTGATATTTATAAATAATTTTATTCAATTTTTTTTTTTATATTGGGAATGTGAGATTTGAATTTAGCTCTTTGAGTTAAGAGAAATGTACACAAATTATTGAACCAAACGTTCGAACCATAATTATATTCAATCTTGATTATTCATCTAAATTAGTGTTGAAATAATCGGTTCAATCGAGAATTAGAGACATGTTCGATTTGATATAACTTAAAATTGGGGTTTTAACGAATTGATAAAAATTGATTTTAGATTTATTTTATTATTTATTTTTTAAATTATGAGATTTGAATTTATAACCTCTTAATTTATATAAAAGATCATATCATTAAACTAAATACATGTTTTTATTAAGTATTTACTATGTTTAATGTTTATTTAATATATTAAAATTATTTATAATTGAAATGAGTTAAAAAAATGCGACAATATGTAAGAAATAATGATATTATTTTTTATTTTTATGTATGCAAAATAAATCATAGGTAAAAGTTCAAAATTATTATTATTTTTTTTATATTAATGCTAATAGACAAAATAATGTACTTATTATTTTTTTTTAGTTTTACATGGTACATGTTATACAGCAAAGCAATTACCATAATCCTAATACTAACTGGCAGTAAGAAGAAAGAATGAGGAATTGGCGTGGGTAGTGTATAATATGAGCCTTTTATAGGGGTTAAAAGGTGAAAAATTATTTCTTCCTTTTTTAGATTTTATTTTTCAATCCAGCCCCTGATTGTGATTGTGATTCCCACTTTCAGACTTCCAGACTTCAACGCAGAGAGAGAGAGAGAGAGAGAGAGAGTAATATAAATAGAAATAGAAAGAGAGAGAAAGAGAGAGAGAGAGAGAGAGAGAGAGAAGAGTGCAGACTGGCAGCGCAGAGGTTTCATAATAAGGGAAACCGAAAACACACACACAAAAAAAAAAAAAACCGGAAAAAACGAAAAAAGAAAACCCTAAGGAAATTGTTAGCTTCCGATTTTGAATCATTGAAGCATTGCAATTTCGAGATCTCAATTCTTCAATATCCGAAAGGTAAGCTTTTCAATATTTTTTCTATTTTTATTTATTTTATAAATTACGAATTTAACAAAAAAAAAAAAACTTTCGTTTGTTTTTATTTTCTTTCTTTTTTTTCATAAGATTCAAAAACGAATCTGTTTCTTTTTAATCTTCGAATAATTTTTTTCAAGTCAGTTTTAATTCATTTTCGTCTCTCACATTGTAACATTTCCTTTTATTGAATACCTAATCTTCAATGCTTAGGCTTTTTTTTTTTTTTTTCGTGAGCTGCGTTTTGTTTTTTATTTATCTTAGATTTTTTAGAGCTCCTTTTTGGTTGCTGAGGAAATGAGGAAAGTAATAAGAAATCACAGTTTCCAGTATTTGGATTTTCAGTGTTCTATACCTTTGTTTAGCTTAGGTGATGTTTTATTTATTTATTTATTTATTCATTCATTTTTTTTTTTATTCAGAACACAATTTATTTAGGATTTTTAACGTTGTTTTTGTGTTTGTAAAGAGAAACTATAAATAGTGACAGAATCACTGTTCTAAGTTAATTGAATCTGTTAATTTTGACAGATTTTGCTTTGTATTTTTCCAGTTTTGTCGTATAAAATTGAAGAGTGTCATTTAAGGTAACGAATTAGATTATTTAGAGGTTGTTGTGAGGATTGTCTTGATCTATTTCCTTGTATACATGTTATCTGCTGCAATTTCATTGCGGACGATATGCATTTGGGAACTTTTATTCTTTTACATTGATTTGTAATTTGATTTTGTAATTTGTTCGAAGGCTGGGCCATGCAAATAAGGGGTTTACTTCCTTGCTTCCTAGTAAAAGTAGGATTTTTTGTTAATAGGTATTTGCTACAGTGCTCTGAAAGACTTTACTACATATGCAATGGTGAACACTTTTTGAACACGATATGAATATGATTACATTGGATAGGTCTTCTTGACAAGAGTGTTTGATGGAGATTGGGAGACATTATTTCGTGACGTGGTGTTTTGTAATAGTATTTCTGAGATTCTTTTATGCGCAGTTTCAATTAAAACAAGCAAAATATAGATCATCATAAAAGATGTTGTGTAATGTTACAACTTGCAATCTTCTACCTACAAAAATAAAAGTACAGAATTCTTGTCACCGTGGCTTTATTTTTATTTGCTTTGGTATTACCTGTATCCTAAGACTTGGTAATTGGAACTATGGACAAAATTGATGTCGATCTAAGATGTATAGTCATGTTGAAATAATTCTGTAATGTACGATTCACGAGCTTTTTTTTTTGGTAATCTTTTTCTGTGATCTTTCCCAAAATGTCTCCCTGTTTTGCAATGCTGTGTACCAGACATGGGTGTTTTTATGTTTAGATCATTATCTGCTATATAACAAAAGGTTGATGCATGATACAATCTATTGTTTTTCTGATTTTCTCTGTTGAATGGAGGGCTTGTTGTCTCTTGGTTTGTGAACTGAAAACGACGTTGCAACTCTTTTTCTGCGACTTTTGTGTTTGCCTTTGTTGTTATCATAATTTATCTATTTCATGATCTGTCTCTCCTATGCTCTTTGCAGGAACTGGTTTTACTTGGCCATGGCGAATTCCAAGGGGTCAACAAACATAAGAAATTGGATGTTTGCTGGAAAGCATGCTTTACTTCCTCCTAAAAGCCCATTTCCTACAGTCTCCCCAACATTTACTGATATTGTCCCCAACAATGTAATTGGATCAAAAGCGGTTCAAAAGCCTAGAGAGGGAAGTACACACCACCAGCGCACTTCCTCTGAAAGTCTTCTGGTAGAGGAACAACCTTCTTGGCTTGATGATCTCCTTAATGAGCCAGAGACTCCTGTGCGCCGAGGAGGTCATCGACGTTCATCGAGTGACTCTTTTGCATACATTGATGTATCTAATGCTCCTAACCTGTATTATGCAGCTCAGGATGAGTATAGATATAAAAATATGATTTCTGCACCTTCTTGGGCATCTCAGGACTTTGATTATCACAGTCACAAAGATGCTCGGCTTAACTCTTTCTATGCTGATGTGAACTTGGTAAAGCAAAAGAATAGGGCATGGGATTCATCTTTGAATGCTGTGACTCATCCAAGTGGGCTTCCTTCTCTTAGAGAAAACACATTTGTTCAGGGCTTAGGATCATCATGTGCACCACAAGAAGTAGAGGGTGCACCATCAACAGCAAGCGAAAAACAAGATTCCGCTAAATCTGCCCCTCTTGATGCAAAAGCTTCTTCTGAGAAAAAGGAAAACTCTCACGCCAAGTCTTCTGCATCTGACAGCGATACAAAACGTGCCAAGCAGTGAGTAGCCTTTTTTATTGTTCCACAATTGGGTTATAGTACTATTATAGTGAAGTAACATAGAGTGTTTTCCTGGTTGCGAGGTCCTGTCTGCTATTTTTTGTTTCTTATATCTTATTTTCTACTTGTGCTTGCATTGAGCCAAATCTCACACTGTTATCAAAATCTTTTAAAAGTTACAGTTTATGAGCTCAAGGAATACTGATAGTTGCTTTAATGCTGCTAATGTTGTTAGTAATTAATTACCTTTTGCTTATAATGATCAAATTGACAAGGAGCTTCTCAATTAATTTCCCATGGGATTTAGAAATGATGCTAGGATATGGATCTGCAGGTGCGTTAGGAATGATTGCATTGACAAATGTTTCTTGCAGTTGCATTCACTTTCTAGTTGTTATGCATTTCTTGGCCTTGTACTCTTTGGCTGGAATTTTTCAGTTGAATTTACCATAAACCAAATAGATTTGCTTTTGGTTTCCTTGAATCCTCTTTGAATAGTTATTTTATGGAACATGAGGAGTATGCTTGTGCTTGTCTGTAGTCTGTATGGCAGGTTTTTCATGCATATACACTCACAAAAGGATAACATCAATACATATTCTTATGTTTTATTTTGTTCTTAGTGGAATCACATATCACATTCACTCTCTCTCTCTGTTCAAATTTTCTTATTTTGTTGTGCCTGTTGTTTAAGTTAGTTGATATTTCTTTCGTTAATAACTAGCGACCTCGATTTACTTCTTCTCTGTGATTTCTGAAGCTTTTATCAAAATATATATTTGGTTATTATTTCATGCCCTACATTTGTAGAAAATGTTTGATTACGGTACTTTGTTATTGTCTATTGCAGGCAGTTTGCTCAACGCTCAAGGGTGCGTAAACTTCAGTACATAGCTGAGCTGGAAAGAAATGTACAAGCTTTGCAGGCAAGAGATAGTCCAAACTTAAGTTTTTTAACGTGTACTTGCATTTGAAATTGACTTTAAGTTATGGATCAATATATGCCTTATAATGAAGTGTTAATTGCATTTCTTGCTTAACAGGCAGAAGGATCTGAAGTTTCAGCTGAGCTTGAATTTCTCAACCAGCAGAATCTTATTCTTAGCATGGAGAACAAAGCTCTTACACAACGTTTAGAGAGTTTAGCTCAAGAGCATGTTATCAAATATCGTAAGTGTCTAACGCATGACCTCTAAGGCTATGATTAATCATTAAATGTTGTCATCCATATTTTGGACCTGTATGAATTGGCAAGTTAGGTTTTTATATCCCATAAGTTGCTAATGAAGATGCTTTAAAAGGAAAAAACAATATAGGCAGTAGAAACTTTGACCAAAAAATTACTGGAGAGTTGGTTTGAGATAGAGCGTGAGTGGCTAGATAAAGTGAAATTTACTATTAAATTCTAGAATGATTTGGAAGAAGAAGGAAGACATATGGAGAAATTTGTATTAGAGAGCACAGGTTTCTTTGGTCATGATTTAATTTGTTACACTAGTAAAGGATAGAAATGTCTTGCTGTGCTTCGTATGGGAGGGGTTAAGGTAGGTCTTGACTTTTGAGCGAGCCACTTTCACTTGTTTTCCCTTCATGTTAGGGGGAAAATAGGATGCTATGGTCCATGTCTTATTCTTTTAGTTGTATTCTATGCCGGAAAAGTGATTTCCCCGCTTCCTTGGGGGCATTGGTTCCCTTAACAATGCATTGGGTCTTCCAAAAGCATGAATTATTATGGAGAAAAGGCCAATGTGTCTAAGAGGCCATCATTGATCTGTCTTGTGATAAGTATTAGTTATTTTAATTGATTAAATATAGAATGAAAACTAAATTATGCAATCATTGTGCTCAGTTGAACAGGAAGTATTGGAGAGGGAGATTGGTAGGCTACGAGTCTTGTACCAGCAGCAACAAAATCAACAGCAACAGCAGCAGCCATCATCTAGCCATCGACGCTCTAGCAGCAGAGATCTTGATTCCCAATTTGCAAACCTCACTCTGAAAGATAAGGATACCAGTTCTGGTCATGACCCTGTCACTGGTCCACTCCGCATTTAAATATCTAATTTGGCGAGAGCTTTTCGTGCCACTACTTCAACTACCGCTGCCATGCTGACCAAATTTGTTGTTTCCACTTTCCCTTGTACGGGATAAAGCCAAGTTTATCCAGTCTTGGTGCCCTCCCTCTGCCTGATCTTCTCTTTATTTTTCTGTCATATCTTACCTTTTTTTTTTTTCTCTTTCTTTCAGCCTATTAATATCTTCATGTGCACCTGGTAGTCATTGCCAGAAAATTAGATTTCAGGCATATGATTCACCTGAGGTGGTAAACATAAGAACAGGTTCCATGTTTCACTCACTCCTGTCTGTTCATCAGTGGTTATGATTCAGAAATTTTATGTGCTCCATTTTTTCCTCCATTTTGAGTATTCACCCAGTGGATACCACCTTAGTGCAGAGATCTTTAGGCTGTTTGGATGTGCATTATTTATAATGCATAATGGTAGGAAAATATTTCTTGTAAAATGTTTTTAATGAAATCTATGTTTTTATTTCTTGGTTCTGTTGGTTATAATTTATTTGCCTGGTACTGCATTTGCCCCTCAGCTTGAAGATAGTTCGAATTGTGCAGGTTTGCAATCAAGGAGGTGCCCTCGTACTATTTATTATTTAATCCCCCCCTTTCCCCTTGGCATTATGAGGGGATATTTTTTAGTAGTTTTCCTATCAAAAGAAGAGTTGTTGAAATAAGTTTCAATTACCGTAACAACCTGCCAGTCTCTCGTTCTATGTTTGTTGAAATACTTGACACTGACAGGTAACCTGAGCTTATTTTAACATTATTGTGATTAAAAACCTTACTGGAATGCAAATTCTTAACAGCTCATTTACATTTCTTCGTCTGATCCAATGTGACTATTCAGTTACACCCGGACAGGACAGGATTGTTTAAGAAAAAGAGGGACAGTCAATGTTATTTACTAGAATACTTTTGGAGGGTAGGGTTAATGTGAGTTGAAAGATGCTACTGCATCCAGGCTGGCCAGTGGTCACCCTTGGCCTACAACCATTATTGAGCTGTAAGGATGTGAACCAGCGATAAAGCCCTTCTGCAAATTGGCATGCTAATTGTGGAATTTTGATTTTATATATATTCTTTTTATACAAAAAATGTTCCAACTTCGGATAAGGAAAAAGGTTACTAATATTGAGATTTGTATCTCAAATCTGTTGAATGTCATATCTTAAGGGTGATTGCATTAATCAATTGAATTAAATCGCTAGTTTATTTTGTCTCTATTTGACAATTTCCATAGACACCATAAGTAAAGCCCCTATTCTCTATTGGTTTGCTTTGAAGCTTTTACCACGAACTCCTCCCTATGGTGAAATTTGCTATCTATAGCTGGAATAAATGGGGGAGAAGTACGACATAAGCAAATTGCGATGTTAGTTTATCTATTCATGGACAAAAGATATCACAATCTTTCTAGCCATTCACAGATAGATTTTCAGTTTTCAGCACATAATGATTAGCAGCAATAACGAGAAAAAGATTGTAGAAACGCTCAATTTGGCACCATGTCCAGTGTTAGGCAGCCTTGGGTACTGATCGGGAGGGGGCATGACGCATTCATCACCATTAAACATAATTCTTCTTGGGAAACCCCATCCTTCTCTGAAAGTGAACATCTCTGGATCTTTGCGCAACAACATTTCAGTTTGAACATTTCCACTTTCACCTTCCTGCAGCAGCATGTCATTGTAGTACTCAATCCCCCAAAACATCCCCGTATCATCTGCACAGATACATAAAATTATGGGTTAATATTTAATTTGGTCCTCGAACTTATATTCCGCCAACAATTTACCCCCAACATACTAATTCCGTTAATTACAAATGCTGACATGGCTTGATTGGCCAATAATAAGTTGCCATGTGTCAACTTACTACTGATAACCAAGTCACTTCAGATTTTCTTTCTTGACAGAGTTAGCCTGTTAGGATAAGTTAGTGACGAAATACAAGTTAAAAGTACCTAACTGCGATTTTTTGTTCTTTTTAAGTATCAATGTGACAGAAGTAGTATAATTTAGGGGCTAAATTACATATTATTGTCTCACTAAAATTTTCCAATCCACAAAGAAGTAGCAGAGCATCTACTGAAGACTGAATGACCTTTTTATATAACTTACTGATATAGCCATATTGGTTAAGTGGCTCATAGTTGAAGCTGAAAACTTGTGTCAAGCTTTTTAGGTTGGGGTGTAATGCGACCAAGTTCCACATACTGTAATTCTTCAAGATATTCAGATTATTCACAGTTATCTTAACCCTCCAATACTCTTTGTAACTTTGTTTCACATGCCAATGAACCCGTATTGGGCACATATGCTGCGAACACCTCACCAAAGATGGTGGCTCCTGATTTGGATCTTTTATTTGTTGCAACAACGATGCTGTTTCACCAAACCTGTTCGGAGAACAAACATTAAATGTAACCTTAATTACTGAAATTAGGAATGTCAGAACCTATGAAATTGTAAGTATTAATCTTATGCAGCTTTAAGAAGGAATGTCCTCAAATTCAATCAGAAACAACTTTACGGGAACTAGCTAGGAACTTTTTATGCTTATTTGATCGTCTTATGGTGAAATGGCACGTATTGCAATCCTACTTACAATAAATAATGTGTAGCAAAGCCATAAAAAATGCAGATGATGAAAGAACTACAGGAGGATTTACTTTACACATTTAGCTCCAGGTAATCCTTGGCAGCTGCAGCTGCACTTTGGACAAGGAACAATTGAGCTATTGTAGAATGCAGATAAGGATACACAGCACTTTGGAGAACTTGATGCCACAAATTGGGAGTACATACATGTCACATTCCATGTCCCTGCAATATATCCATGCCAAAACACACAAAAAGGAATTGGTACATAATCACTATGTTACTTGGACTTTGGTGTGAGTGTCGGACACGGGTATATTTGATTTATTCTAAGTATTTTATGTATTTGGAGGGTCCTTGGGGATCATATCCCCATACCCATGTCCGGATATATGTTGGACACAGGTACTTCAAGAAAAATGAAGAGTCGGAGTAACATAGCATAATCATGTTTGACTCCAATCCAATGGTATTCATAAGTATTTTAAAGATATTAAACCGCATTTTCTTATTCAACTTACTAAGATTCAGTTTGTTTCGATCAGGTTGAATTCTCACTCACTTTCAACCAGAATCTAGTACATGATCATAACTTATATACAAGCTAGTAGCTATTTATCTCTTTTTATTATTATTATTATTATTTAAGCAATGGAAAGGCTTAATGTAAGGAATAAATGTATAATTTGGCAAAGAACTTACCAAGAGCTTGTGTCCACCGACGGCCTCCATCTGAACTATACCTACTTGGTGCAACCAGAACTGGTTTCCCACAGGTATAGCCTGGAACTCCAATGGTGAAATTTTCTGGCATGGTGAAGTCCGAATCGCTGACAGCTCCTCCAATATTCATCTGAAAAACAGCAGCATACTTAGTAGGGTCTTGTATCATGGATGAAAGGACACCTCCTTTGCAACAATTAGTAGTTTGGATGTTATATGGGGCTCCAGGTAAAAGATCAACAATGAATGGCTTCTTCTCACAACAATGAGGAAGTTGTCCAGCTCCCTTGAACCTAGAGCAGTTTCCTTGCTCAGTAGCCTCAGCTCCTTGCATGCTCCAAATCGCCTCATCACCTAGCCACTCCCAACCCAGTTTCCAGCCAGGCCGCTCTATATGGCGATATAGTTGGAAATTAAGTAGTGATACCTTCACCTGCAAATTGCAATTGAAACAGCAATGGAAGGTGATAACTGATAATTACAACACTTATTTCGAGTCCCCAGGCCCAAAGCAATGAAAATGAATACATGAAAGGAAAATTATGTACGAAGGCTTTTAAGTTCAATGTATATGCTTGGATCACTATCTTATATATATAATATAGCCATAGGTTCTCATAGCAAATTCACTACCATAGTGACTAGGGAGGCACTGGCCCGTTTCACTGTTACAAAAAACCCAAAAACAAAATTCTTCACATCAAAATTTACAACTATGTTACCCGAATTCTTTATTTTCCTTAAATATTAGTGTCCGATATTTATGTCTAACATATGTCCGGATATGGGTGTGGAGCTATGGTCCTTCAAATATACGAAAAAACTTTTTAAAAAAATTTAGTATACCCATATCGGATCATAGTGAGATATTGGTCTGGATCACATAAAAAACTCACATCAAAATTTGCAATTATGTTACTTAGATTTTTCATTTTCTTTAAAATATCAATGTTCGACATATATTCGAATATGAATATAAAAATATGATCTTTCATACCGATATTTGAATATGTACTCATAAAGATATTTTTTTTAAAAATCCGGATAATAGCGGAAATGAGCCATGACCTACAGTGTGATCCTAAGTTCCAACCAACCAGAACATGGCACGTTAAGCTTAACCTGATTTTGTGTTTACAAAGACGAAAATACCCCTTACTGAGATGATGTGTTGGGCAACAATTGGATAGACAAGCCAATATTTTGTGGACCCCAGCTGCCCCCAAACACAAGCGAAGACAAACAAACGGACATTCTTTTTCATCAACTTCAAAAAATAAAAAGAGGCTGAGCAGTAAACACTGAACATGCACTGGACTTAACTCTTCTGTGCTTGTAACATAACATAACAGTTCTTCAAACTTCAAAAAACACACTCTTAATATATTATATATATATTTTTAAATTTCTTAATATATTTTTCACTGTTACATTCAAAACCCAAAAGTGGAAAATAAAAATTTTGAAAAAATTTAATGCCAATTAAAATTAAATCTGACATAATAAATATTATTACAATTAAAGAATTGCTGAGAATGAGAAACTTACATCATTTGAATCAGGATTGGATTGCAAAAGATCCCATTTGATAGTTATGTTGCCATGAGGATCCAAAGGATCATATCCATCTGCATTTTAATCAAAATCAACCTCTCCCAACAAAAATATATAATAAAAATTCAATGTACAGTTTCAATAAAAGTTAGAATTTGAAACCCAATTTTTTTTTTATTTTATAAGAATACTTACATGAAGGTGAAACTGAGCTCAAAAGAAAGAAGAATATCAAAGTTATGACAATATCTACTGATCTTTGAACAACAAAGTAAAATGGGTTCATTCTCAAAACTCCAAAAGGAATTGACTCTTTCCTTATTACACCCTGCTCCAACCAAAACAAAACAAAAAAAAGTTTTTTTTTTTCTTCAAACTGTCATTAAAAAAATGAGTTTTTTTTTTTTTTTTTGGGTTTTGGAGTTTCAGTCTTTATATATATAAATGGGAGTGGCAAAAGAAACAGAAAAGATTAGAGAAGTGTTTTCACTTTTCATTGGTTTGACTATTTAACCTTATCTGAGTGACTCTCTGTAAATAAGATTTGTTTTCTTTAAAAACAAATTAGGGAATAAATTGTAATTAATGTAGTGAGAAGGGTTTTCTTGGATTTGCCAAATTTGGGTGCAAAGAATGCGTCTATTTCTAGTTTATGATCTGTTCAACGTTTAGACTCGAAGCTCCACGCGTGTTCTACGCTCAGTTTTGATCAGTTTTCTTTTATTTATTATAATTACTATTTAGTTTTTTTCTTTAAAAAGTTAATGCAGGTCCTTAAAAATGCTTTAAATGTTGAATTTAAAAAAAGAAAAAGTATGATTAAGTTATGATTACTTTTTTTCCATCACTAACATCGATGTATGAGATAATTTTTTATTGAATTTGTTTTTAATATATTGATAGAGTAATTTTTTAAATTTATAAATGGTATTAAAAAGTTATTATATATTTTATTTTTTTAATTATTTATTTTTTTAATTTTTTAATTATATCTTAAAGATACATGTTATCCTATTAATTTATTTGTAAAATTAAAAAAATTCATTGATTGTGTATGAAATAATTTTTCTCTTATTAAGATATTAATTTATCCATTTTATTATTATGTGGCATTTTTTTTTTTTTTGCCAAATATTATGTGGCATGTTTAAAAGTTATTAAATAAATAAATCAAAAGTCAAAATTATAAAATTATAAAATAAATGTTAAAATCTGAGTTGAAGTTCGGATTATTATTTGATTAATATAATCAGCTAATAAATTATTTTTGGTTTAATTTCCTCAAAAAGAATATATTTTTGGTTTAACAAGGCAAAATTAATGAAAAAAATTTGGCATGCTAAACTTAGAATTGACAGTTGTAAATAAAATCTCCAGCTACGATATCTTACCAAAATATGATATAAACATCATCATTATCATCATTGTTGAATAATATCCTTTCATTTTTCTCAGAAAAAATCACAACTAGTAAGTAATAATTAGACATGTTTACGGACGAATTATTCATCAGGCTCAACAGACTTAATTCAAAATAAGTTAGGTTCAAAATGGATTTTTGATAATTCGAATTGATTCAATCGATTCATATTATTACTTAAATAATAATAAATTATATTTAAATATAAAATATATAAATATTAATATAAAAGTTTTTTTATAATATTTAAATATATCTTAAATAATGAAATTAGACCGGCCGGACAAACAATTTTATTTCTTTATTCAGGCTCAGTGAACACTTTTAGTAATAAAGCACAATCTTGAAAATAATGATTTTTTTTTGTTGAAAATATAAAAGAAAAGCGTACACCTAGCTAGTCAAAGTTTGGTGAAAACAACCTGGTTGTAAGGCATGCAGAAGAAGACGCCTTATTTAAGGTGCGCCGAGGGCTTGAGTTGAGGCATTTTTTTTCTCCTTTCTGAAACGCTCTTGAAACGCCGGACTTTATGCTTGTTCACGGTATTTGTTATTTTTATATTTTATTTAACGTTTTCCAGCAACGTAACTTTGTAAAGTTACAACATGAAATCAATGCATCTTCTTTTGAAAAAAAAATAAGTTCGTAAACGAGTTAAACTATTCGTGAACTATTTGAGCTCAACTTGAAGAATATTCAAATTTAATTCCATCATTGTTTTACCGAACTCAATACTCAGGTAATTAGTCAACCCAAACTCAAATACTTTAATATCCGACAGAAAATTCAAAATCCTAATTAAATCTTTAATTTTAATATATTTAATGTATATATAAATATATTAAAATTAAAGGTTCAATTAAGTAATATATTCAATATGTATATAAAAGTAAATAGCAAAAATACAATATTAATATTCATAATTATTTTACTGACTTATAGAATCAATGGTTCGAGTAAATTACAAGACCAACTCAAACATTAAAAATGAAACTCAATCGAACTCAATTTTTCGAATTGAACTAAGCTTGAGCCTAGTAATATATCAATTTGAGTCGATTACACACTACTAGAAGATTTCTGCCAGCTGAACTTTTATTTGCATGTTAAGACAAGCTTAAAAAGTTGGTTCAGCTAGGTTTCATCATCTTCTTCAAACTTCAATAGGTCGAACTGAGTTGCATTTAATACTATCACAGCCCAACATTTGAGATCTCTGAAAAGGAGATAATTGTTAGGAATAGATAAAGGGTGAGTGCCCTAAGAACACTTAAAAGGCACTCTTTAAGGTTAGTTAATATACTATTTATAGTAGAAACATTATATTAAATATAGTAGTTGACAATTTTATTCATCATTTTTAATACATTGGATGAAGATATTACTATATATAGTAACTTTAAAGAATACCCTAGCAAAATTCATAGATAAATTTATTGAATTACCTAGCAGAAAAAGAT
Organism: Fremontodendron californicum; assembly: GCA_030761205.1. NCBI lineage: Eukaryota > Viridiplantae > Streptophyta > Magnoliopsida > Malvales > Malvaceae > Fremontodendron > Fremontodendron californicum. Next base: position 40,068,415 of record JAULJL010000002.1, on the reverse strand, counting down.
GGAAAATTTGTTAGAGACAAGGCACTCAAGTCATCAAGATCTGCAATGGCTAACAAGTACTGGGTGAGCTTTACAAGCTCTTGGTCATTGTCTCTGTTTGCATGAGCTTTCTCGAACGGCTTAATTGTCAAACCATTCTGTGGGTTCATCACAAAATTTCTTTGCAGATCATCAGACATTATAGTGTTTTTTGAACTGTAAAACTGCAGATAATATGACAAGAAACAACAAGTCAGTCAACCAGCTGCAACTCATTGATTTGATTCACGCACAACAATCTAAGGAAGCAAGCAAAAACAGCAAATGTGGTTTTATTATATACCTCAGGAAACTGAGCCCAAATTAAACCAAGTGGTTTGCAATCAAAGATTCCTCGAGAATCTTATTGAACAGTGATCATAGCTAAATGGTCTAGGAGGGCTGTGATTTTGTAGTTTGGATTGTTTAATACTGCAAGCTGTCCCATCTTTAATTCAACCCATTTCATGCTGGAGAAGGAGAAAATGATAAACTTTAAAAAGCTGGATTATATACACAGAAAATGTATAGCATGCACATGCAGAGTGTAGAAACCCAGATACTCAAAAAGAACCGAACACATATGTCGATAAAAATGATGAGAAATCCTACTACTTCAAGGCTTGGGATATGATAACTGTTAGGCTTAGATGTGAGAATTCTGACATGAATCACCAAATGATAAAAGATTAAAAAGTTGCTAAGCATGGGTTTCTTCAGTAAAAGCAAACATATTCAGTCATGGAAAATAATTAAAAGAAAAATTATTAATAAAACCTGACCTGGTTGCCGACCAAATCATGATATCATACTCTGCATAAGCAGCTGTAAGAAACTCATGAAGATCTGCAAAAAGTATCTTCAGCATTAGCTCCTATGAAAACATACAAACACATAAAGTATTAAAAGAGCAACAATAAACTTTTATGCCACGGCGTTTCTTTCCTTTACAGCACGGCGTTTTTAGTTCAATCTAGATTTTAAGACATGATGAGAGAAATATCATCAATAACTTGTATGCCAGAAGAAGTGTTTTAAAAGGCATAATATGTAACTAGCCCATAAAAATTTTGAATATCGAATGAAAGAGCTCCTAAATATGGAAATTAGAAATCAAGAATCAATTGATGCTGAGGAATACATTATGGGCAACCATGTTAAGTCAAAGCCATTGGTAACAACAGGGTTATGTTAAATCCTTATCAAAGTCAAATGTAACAACATACAATACCCTTTTTTCTGTTGAAAATAATGAATGATACCTAAATTTAGTCCTCTTTCACCAAAACCGTCCCTCTATCACAGATTCATGCTCAAGCATTTTCTATTGCCAAAACAACATATAAACGCATGAAGGTTGAACAAAGGACAAAACACTTTCCACACATGATATTCCCAAATTCATTATGCTATGTTTGGAAACATGAATTTGAAAATTTGGATTTCATTTGCTATATAAACTGTGAGAATAGGATGCATACATTATGTATAAATTAGTTAAGATTCAATATGATTATATATTTGAAAGGTAATAAAAACATGAATTTCAAATTCACAAATAACTATAGGTATTTCAAATTCACCACTAAATAGGCATCCAACAAATCCATGGATTTGAAAAATAATCATCAATGTTAAATTTACATGTGTTTTATTACACAAGTTATACTATTTTTGAAATCCAAATCCATCTTTTGAAATCCAAGTTCCCAAACGCAACCTAAATGTCAACTATGAAAGAGCATTTTGAAGAATGAGGGTGAACAAAAACACCCTGGAACAATGACAAAGAAATATCCAAAACATTTCAACATGGTTCACATAACATTGCTTCCCTTAAACTTTGCATTGCGATCATAAATGTATCAAGAAGAGATTCTAACCTTATATTGATCTATGCGTCTCTTCGGTTTCGGCTTGTTGACCTCTTTATCTTTAATGTCAACAGCTTCATCTTGCCCAAGTTCAAAGTCATCAATAATCTCTGGAGCCTCAACTGGATCAACAATTATATCATCTTCAACAGTGCTGGATATTCATAATACCAATGCTTGTTATTCATCGCTATACTATGAATATGCCACATTAAGTATTAGTCTTGCAAAGAAAAGAATTTTATTATCCAGAAAAGAGAAGACAGCCCTAATATACAAAAAGCATACAACAGAAACACCAGAAATTGCAAGGTTATTAGTATTTCACAATGACATGTTCATGAAACTAAAAGTTTTGAGAGATAGCTGTGATTTTAGATAGTTCCAAACAGTTAAAATTTCCAAAAATGTCTTTCAAATTCAACAGAAGAAATTTGGGTACCCAAGTTTTCTAACAAAATAAGAAACCCAATAGTAAAAAATCAAACTTGATAATTAAAAAAAAAAAAGATAAAAAGAATTTAATTAGAGAGAGAAGACTACCCAATCATGGTCATCTTGAGAGAGGACTTAAGGGGAAGTTGAGAGAGCAAAAGGGAGTCATCGGAGAGTTTGTTGCCGATTTTAGGGTAAAGAAGCTTCTGTCTTTTGGGTAAAACGTTGGTGAGTTCGCAGATTCTTCGTTTCAACTCGGCCACTGAGTCATCGCCACAAACTCGAACCGTGTACTCTTTGCCACTCCATTTTACTGTCAGTGTCAGCTCCTCCTCCGTCACTGAAAAAGATGCAGTGGCAGCGGCGTCGGCGGCCATTTTTTACTTGGAAGTCCAGTCTTCAATTTGGACTTTTTTATTAATTTAACATCGGACATAATCTAATAAGAAATTCTGCAATTACCCAGTCAACGGTCCAGCATATATAAATATAGATTTCACATAATTAACTCAAAAATTATTGAGCTCATTCAATTTTTTGAGTCACCTCTCTACTGTTCTACCTTCTTTGGGCTTTTATCTTTTTGTGGGGGCAAGATTGCCCACACGTCTATGTGGATCTAAGCCTAAATTCTACTTTCATGGATAAAATTTTTCCACAATTCTAAAAATACATGAAGATTACTACTACTAAAATTTGACACAAAATAATGTTTTTTTTTTTTTGAAGGTTGTGCTTTGAAAAAAAAAACATGTAAAAAAGGATGGATATATTTTTTTAAGTAAATAGACTTATTTATATTTCATTTTCAATTTTTTATAATAATTTCATTTGATTTTTTTTTGTCAATTCATTCAATTGAAGTGGTGCTACCATTCGTTATATCAAACTCAACCAGAAATGGATTTTAGATAAGTATAGATAATAAGATTGTAAGATGTAACATTCAAACTCACAACCTAAAAGTACTAAATACATTTCATAGTCACTCTCTTTGTATTTCATTTCATATGATGAAAAATTAGATGGAACTTAAGGATACTGTCCAAAACTAACAGCTTCAATTAAATTTAACATTTCAAGACAGTTCTGTTAAATTGTGTCATAATAAAAAATAAAAAAAAAGTAGTTATTTTTTATAATAAAACTTATAATAATCATTACATTTTGAGAATATATAATCATTATCCAACATCAAAGTATGATGAGATATAAGTTTGATACATTTTGAGAATATAATAATCATAATCCTCATAAGTTCTCTTCTAAACATAAAAAAGAAATTTAGGCTCAAACTCACCTTTTTGGTTTGTATTGTTACTTGTTCATTTTGTATGAAGATGAGAGAATTTTTGAATCTTTTCATCATTGTCTTTTTACCCAACAAGTACTACTGCCCTGTTTTTTTCCATGTCTGAGAGCCATTACAGTTCAGGAGTTTGGGTATCTAAATCTGCACAACAACTTTATAGTCATTCTTAATATCAATATTCTGGAGAAACCCATTTCCAGTTTCTATTCTGAATGAAAATTGCTTTTTGTGAGAGTGGCAGAGCAGAGGGATTTAAAAAGCGGTGGCGTAGCGGTGTCATAGCCGCTATTTCGCGGTAGCGGCACCGTCTACCACCGCTATTTGCCGAAATAGCATTGTGAATGAAATTCACATCAATAACGATAACGATAGGTAGCCGCCGCGAAAATCGCCGTAACGGAAAATAGCGGCCCTCTAAATCGTTTGCCCTTCGAAAAAAAAACTTATCAAACAAAAGTTTTATTCATCAGAAAAGAACATAACTATTAAAAACAACAATCAGACAGCCTCAACTCAAGGAAAAAACAGATATCAAACTTCAAAGAAAAAAGAAATTAAAAAGGTAAGTTTTACATGACCAGATGACCTTTCTCATTTTTCTATTTCCGTTGTTCTGCATTCGAATTGTTGACTTGGCTTGGAATTCGATTGGCTGCAGGTCTAACGCAAGAGGGGACAGGGGAAAACAAGGATTGGTGACTGCTGGCATGAGTCTGGTGCAGGATAAGAAGGGCCAAAACAGGGGACCATATGGCGTGGGACCGTGGGTTGAAGGCAGATAGGGGAAAGACCTAAGGAGGCTGCTGGGTTAGCGGGCTGCTTCTTTCGTGCAGAATCTGTTGAGACTCGAGTGTCTCCTGGGTCTAGGTGACTAGGTCTCTGTGTTATAGTGAGAGTGGGAGAGCAGAGAATATGAGAATCAGACTCTGAGAGAGCGGAAGGAAGAAGAAACAAATTGGGAATTTTATGAGAATTTTTTTTTTTTTTTTTTTTTTTATATATATATATTTAGATGGCCCCTGATGAATTTGTGCAGTGGTGCATTGGGTTGGGTTCAAAATTGACCTTACCCAATTACCTTTCATTTGTTTTTTTAATTGAAGGGTTTTTTTTTTATGAAAAAAATTTATATATTAATTTTTTTAAAGAGAAATAATTATATATTAATTTATTAATTATTAATTTAAAGTTTTATATTTGAATTTTTAGTAATGGTTTTTTTTAGAGGTAGTTGTATTGTTAACTTTGTATTAGATTAATTTTGATTATTATTTATTGAGTAATTAAATAATAATTAAAAATATCATTCATTATATAATAAATTAAAATTAAGTTGTGATAGAAATGTTAATTCAATTAATGCATCAAAAAATTAAGTTACTTAATGAATTGAGCTTTAATTAAATTTAAAAATTTAAAATAGATTCGAGTTTTAATTATGAAATAAGTAACATTATTTATATATTTATAAATATAAATTTATTTTGATTTTATATAAAATATCAAGTACATCACCATGTGTATATAATATTTGATTATAATATAAAAAAAATATGAATAATTTTAATTTTACAAATAAAAAATCATAGATTGTCATAAATTACTTTAAAATTATTTTTAAAAAAGAAGTTTTTATGATTATAATTATAATTATTATGTTATACCATAAATTGTGCAAAACAAAAAAAAATCACGACCGCGATGACCGCAATGATCGAGATAGTATCCGTTACATCCGTAATAGCAACGTGACTGAAAACTTATCCGCGATCGCAATTTAAATCCCTCTACTTCCCCTGCAATCCTGCATCTTCACTAAGGTCTTTAATCAACGTACTACTAGTATTAATCATCAAATAATTAGTCCTTCAACTGTCGTTGATTGATCGGAAACATTAGAAAAAATCAAACATCAAACAAGATAAATGTAAAAACATTATGTTATCCGGATTTGAGGTGATTATTGGATACATGTATGTGTCCGACATGGATATGCCCCATTTTTATTTTTTTAAGTTCTTTCCAGTGACGGATCTTGACATTTGATTTTGAGGGGCCAATTAAAAGACTAAATATTTATATATATATATATATTTCATTTGAGGTATGTTATAAATAGTTAAGTCAAATCAATATAATATTGTGCTCTAACAAAAATTAACAAAAAAATATATCAATTTTTTGACTAATCACAAAATTTTTAATATTATCCATGCATATAACAACAAGATTATATAAACATATATTTTAATTATTTTTTCTTTGTAAGGATGTTGTCAATGACACAAAAAAAAAAAAAAAAAACAAGTGGATTTATAGTAAAAGTTAAAAAAATGAAGATAAAAGTTATAACTACTAACCAGCAAAAAGATATCTTTGAGAGTCTTACTAGGATCTTAAATTTTAAACTTGATAACTCAAACATTAAGCACAAAGTTACAAACAAAACTGATTGAATTCGGATAGAAGAAAAAAAGCTACATGGGCGTAATGACAGGAAAAATCTGACTTTAGATATTTTGTTAAAATCTTGTTAAGAAAGCTAACATTTAAAAGTTAATTTAAATTCACATGATTGTATTTTAATATTTATAACAAACCAATTAATTTAAAGAGTTTATGAATAATAATTGGTAGGCAAAATAAAAAGATAAATAACAATGTAGTTTAACTTTTTTAAATTATAATGCATAAAATTAAGTTGTAAACAAAAATAAAAAATAAAATAAAATAAATATAAATTTTTTATTTTATTTTGAAAAAATCAATTTAATTTAATTATATATATATATATATATATATATATATATACTAAGGGATTTTCAAATTCTTGGGGCAAGGCCTCTAGTGGATCTTACCATCATCCGTCTCTAATTCTTTCATATATTTGAAGATTATACTCATACTTGTGTAGTTATATTTAAATATATATAAGATATAAATATCAAATACGAGTATCAAAGATGAACTCTAACATAACATAGTGAAAACAAATCAAAACCCAAATCTTTTGGGTTTATAAAATTCTCTAGAAAGAACTCCTTTTTCTTCTGATTAGGTTTTTGCTAGGAGTTGTCTCGCTGATCATTGTTGATCTTTTCTAAAATCACGTGTCATATGCAAAAGTGAATTATTTGTTCATAGCGCCATGCAAGATTCTTACCGAATTTTGAACCAAGAGTTTAATATGGAGCACTACTCTAAAATACTGACAAACAGCAGCTAAAGCAACAATATGTCACTTTCTATAAGTACAAGAAAATTTTTTAAAAGAAAAACCATAAAAACAAAAGAGAAACAAAAGGTTTTTAAGGTAGTACTATTAGAATTTTTTTTTTTCTAAGATCGTTCGATAACAAACCGAATTCAAGGATTGCTTGCAGGTGAACTGCGGGTATCGTCAAGGCTGGCTGACTTGAAGTTGTCCTTTTAGCCAGCCGATCGAAAAGCATCATTGTTAGTTTGTTGGGCGCGCGTACGCAACGCACATACATCATTTATCGAATCGCGCAAGTTTAATTGGTAGCCTCTGCCGACTTCTCTAGTCAAACCACCAGATTATTTATTCTTAATAATTTGTTCATCAACTTTCTCAAATCTCGCTTGCATTGTTAGGATAGAATAAATAAACTAGTAGTAGTAGATTAAAAAAAATAAGTAGGCTACTTGTTATTAAGAGTTTGTTTGGATGGGCAGCGGAATGGGTTTGGATCTTTAAAGGTTCATAAATGGTGCGACTCGTACTAACCATCCAAACAAAACTTAAATAAATACACAAGCCAAATTAGTTTTTTATTTTTATATATGAATCTAGAAGGTTAATGTGGCAAATATGATGAGCGTGAGAAATTAAATTAACTTTTGTCAGAGTAATTTATATTTTAGGTCACTGAACTTAACATTAATTTTCATATAAGTCACAAACATTTGATTTTATCAAATTACATCACTGAATTTTTATTATTAATAAATTAAGTCACTTATGCTAATTTCGTTAAATAATTCTAACTGAAAAGCAGACTCAACTTGGAAATTTTTTTACTTAAAATGTCAATCAGGTATTATCTTGATAAGATGTCAAAAATATATGCATGATGAGTTAGCTTTTGCATTAGAATTACTCGACGGAATTAGCATAAGTGATCTAGTTTGTTAAAATTAAAAGTTCAGTGATGTAATTTGATAAAATTAAAAGTTTGTGACCTACATGAAACTTGATGTTAAGTTCAGTGATCTAAAATGTAAATTACCCCTTTTGTCATCTCATATATACTTTGTGTTGGTATAGGCCCGGCCCGTAAATTTCTATGCTTTCGCAACTTTAATTTTTGATAAGAAATATAGATTAGAATAGGACCCCTCATGTCATGTCCCTATCAAACCAACCAGTTACGCTTTCCCCTTCAAAACCTGTCGACAGGTTATTTTGTCGCGCCGTTAAAAGACTATACAAAATCGCAAACATGCGCACATGTAGTACTAGTAGACATACACACTATCTCACTCATCGTTATCTTTTTCTCGTCAAAACCTAGCTATTGCATGTATAGGGCTATAGTTGGCTATGAATTTCTTAATTGAGAAATTTTAATCAATTAAATGTTTAATGGTGTTGATTAAAATAATATATATATAAATATTTTTTAATTTTTTAATTTTTCTTAAATTTAATAAAAATAAAATATATATTTTTTAAAATAATAATAAAATCATTCTTAACTGATCCTTAACCATGAGAGATGGATTAGAATCTAATCATATATCTTGCATGCGCTTTTCGCTGGAACAACAAAAGCAAATCCGCGTGAGCTCACTCAATAGCTCATCATGTACCTGCTTATAATAATAATAATAAAGTTATAACAAAAGCAAAAAGGTCAAGCAAAATACTGAAATTGACCTTTTTCTGTAAAGAATATAGTTGCTTTTTTTCTCTTTAATTTGTCAAACTTCTTCTTTGTGGGGACTAGAGCTGACGTTTCTTCATCAATTGATTAATGCTGATCTCCTTAAATAATACACACACAAAAAATTGAAAATCTAGTGTATATTCTACATTTCAACCTTTATATTAATAATTTTTACATTTCCAAATTTCTTGAAAAAAAATGAGTCCTACTACATATCAAGCTTTAGTTATAATCCTTAATAAAATAATATTCCATTAATTTTATGTATACTATATATAGTACTCAATTAAATTTTATGCATATAGTATCATAAATATCATCATAAAAATAAAAATTCAACGGTTCCTAACTATCATTGCCAATTCACTTTCATGACTTTGGTTTTCTTATTTATTTTTTGAAATAAAAGAGTTTATAATTTGAGGATAAAAAAAAAGAGTTACAGGTATTCAGATTTGAATTCAAACATATTGAATATTAATTATAAATTAAGAATGATTATATGAATCTTGATTAAATCTGATTTTTTTTTTCTTTTCTTAACTTATTGCAATACTATGTCATCACCTTTTATCTCTTCTTTTGTTTTTATGGCGAAAGCTCCTATTTCACATTTGAGATCCCCTCCTTTTCCAATGTGAAACATGTTTAGAAGTTTACAAGTAATTAATTTTGTCATCAGAAACATCCAAAGTCCAAACCTTTTAATCACTAAATACTTACACTACTTTTGTTAATATATTGTGTTGCTCACGTGGATCAATCAAGTGTAAACTTTCTTCAAAAAACACTGGGCCACTGCAGCTTCCAGAAACAATGGATAGAATCTGAGTGTGAGAACAATTTTTTTTTTTCTATCTTTTTATTATTATTTTATTTTATGAATTGTGGTCTATTTAAGGAAGCATATTCAAGAAGCTAACATTGCATCTCTTTCAACTCTCTTCTCTAGTCCCAACTTGTAACCAGGTAGCCATGTCAGTGCTAGAGTCTGCAGCAAATCAAGTTTTCTTGAAAGAGCTAACGAAGACAGACGTTGATGTGAGGCTATCCTTTCCAATGGAGGCTCTAAATGATTTTGAATTCCCTCAAGGGAAAGATAAGGTGGAATTCGAAGTCGGAGACCTAAGCGGAAAATCATGGAAATTTGGTCTCTCTAAAAGGAACGAAGCTCGCCACTCCCACCCGAAGCCAGTTTTGTCTTCAGGTTGGCGTGCATATGTTCAAGCAAAGGGTCTGAAAATGAATGACAGGGTCATTCTTTGGGACCAGAAAGACAAAGTAGCTACCAGAACAAGATTCAAAATTCAAGCACAGAGAAAAGTTAGCACAACCATCAAGCTATTCGGCAAGGAGATCCAGGTTGAGAAGCCATGGGTTGATATTGAGGATTTGAAGCCAGAGGCAATGAGAGCTTCTGCTATGTTTGACGCACGATATACAAGTGATAGACCTTGATTTTTTTTTTTTTTTTTGGTAAATCAAACTACTTGTTATAATCATGATAATTTTTATAAGTATGATAGATGTTGATCTTTTGGTTGAAGAAGATAAAAAAATCGATGTTGTAATTTAGGATGCATGTTGTTAAGATAAAAAAATCGATGTTGATCTATAGGAATATGGTATGGATGGATAGATAAATATCATAGTTAAATGAAAATCCAAAATAAATTTAATTAAGATTAGTGAAGATGGTGATTTGAGTACCAAAAGTGTCCATATATAAATTTATTTGTTTTTTCTTGATGCAAGAGCAGAAGAATAACAACAATGATCTAATCTAATTAACTTCAAATGTATGTAGTTGAATTAATTAGCTTGAATGGATTGGTAGGGCACACCAATAATCAAACTTAAAATCCATTACTAAAATGAACCTCGCGCGACATGGTAACGTTGTGTCGTTGTCAATTAGAATAACATGGTAACTTTGTAGATTCCTAAAACAAAAGAAAGTTTAATAATATAATATTTGTTGGATGATTTTTTGGGGGAGTCTTTGATTAGTAGATATGATAATTCGTGTATTTATATCGTGTTTGTATCATGTAGACCTGTTCATGGGTCGAACCGTAGCCCGGAATATTTTCATTTTCCTTGCCCAGGCCCGGCCCTGGGCGGGCTCGGACCGGTCTTCGGGCCCGAATTACTGTTCATCCCTTAATAAAAAAATCATTTTTATATTAATATTTTTATAATTAAATTTAAATAAAAAATTATTTTATAATATGTGAACAGTGATCCGGGCCAGGCCGGGCCGACCCGGATCACAAAAATGACTGTCCAGGCCGATCCAATACGGATCGGGTGCCCATGAGCTGGTCTAGTGTCATGTCGTGTTTAAGATATTATATAGATTTTAACATGTTAATAATTCATGTTATATAGTATTTGACACGTTCATGCATTTTTATTGTATTCGTGTTATTTTTTTGTATCATATCATATCGTGTGTTTATGTTGTGTTCAAAATTATCAAAATTATTATTTGATTCCCAACAGAAAATGACATGTAACACGTTAATACCCGATTGTGCTTTTCTTCAATATTTTAAAACCCCTTTTCTTTCTTTTTCTGCGTGTTTTTTTTTTTTTTTTTTTTTTTCTCTTTTCAATGGTTCAAAGTTGGAACTAATCAAGGGCCCTTTTGCTGACGGACTAAATTCATATTTTTATTATAGTACAGGAACTAATACCATAATTTGACCTATTGTTTATCATTATACTTTTAAGATTAAAGCAAATGTACTATTATATTTTTATTTGATTGAATTTGATTACTAAATTTTGATTTTTGATTTAATTTTACCACTCAACTTGATTTTGGAAGATTTGAAAATAAAATTAATTTATAAAAATTAAAAAAATTAACATAAAATTATTATTTTATAAAAAACTAAAACTGTTTATATCATCTTTATTAATTAATTTATTAAACCTTAATTATTAAAATAAAATATTTGAAAGATTTTTTTATTATTAAATTTTGAGTTAAAATCATCTAAAATCAACGTTGAGTGACAAAACTCAATCAAAAATCAAAATCTAATGGCAAAATTCAATCAAACAAAAATTGAGTGACAAAATTCAATATTGGATTAAAGTATAATGACAAATTTACATTTAATCCCATATTAAAAATAACCATCACCTTTTTCACTGTAGTTGGGGAGCTCTTTTGTCACTGTAGTTTGAATTTACAATGACCAGATCCTATCATTGGAAGATGGTTTATGCCTACAAATTAACACACGATTCCAGCTCCACTACTGTTTCAACTTTCAGTTTCAACGTTCTTTCAAGTCACTGTTAAGCCAAGAATTGAAGAGAGATTTTGATTTTGTGAAAATGTATGTTTTGAGAAAATAAGATTTGGGAAGGCGTGGACTTTTCTGGGTTACTAGCACACCAATGAAGAGAGATGGGATCTGTTGTTTCCATAAGCTGGCCACAGTTTGTTAGCTAAAAAGCCCTTAAAGCCAACGACGAAGTTGTTTTCGTCGGACAGTCCTTGCCGGACGACGACAAAGCTCCTTGGAAAATCAGATTGTTTGGGCAGCACATTTGGGGTAATCTGATTGTGTAACCGCGAAAGGCTTATGCCATTTTCAGTAAGGAGAAGCAGTTGAAATAAGAACAAGCTACGGTGCTATCAAGGGTGCCGAACACCATGTCTTTCATGTAAAAAAACAATGTTATAATTTATAAAGCCTGTTTGTGGTTCCAGATATATATTCATTTACTAACATTTTATTCTCATTTTGTTAATTAGTGAAGTTTATTTTAGAAGTATAATTAAATACTGCAGGGCTCTGTTAGAAGGACTCTTCAATAATGACTATCGTCAACACATACCAGTATCCGATATCAATATCCGAGTCCATTTAACATAGTTGCTGGCAAAATATGGAATATTTACACAACAAAATTCCAACCATTAGGAGTCTAGTTTTCTACACATTAGGCTACAAAGATATAAACTTAACATTGTTCCCCTTTTATCTTCACATTGAAACATCAAAAAGGGTAACTACTCAATAATCACGGTAGTATGCTTTTCAAATTTTTTTTTTTTTTTTCACATTCAAGCACCTAAGGCTACAAATACAAGCATTGATATACAGAGACAAGTACAGCCAGCTCCTGCAAACACCGGGAAGGCCATTCAATCGGTAAATATTATCGAATATTTCACACTTCAGAATTTCATATTGCTGAATTGCAAATAGAACATAGCAGAGCGTATATTGGTCTATGGCTTCCAACCAATAAGCAGCCAAAAACATATAATATGATAAGTAAACCTTTAGACTCATTCTTTCTATCCTTGAAATCTTAGCCAAGTTATTACTTGAACCTCTAGGTAAATATACGACAAATTTATACCATCCCAATCAAGTTTGATATTGTTATTATCTATGTTACTCAGATTCGGGTATGAATGTTGGATACGGGTATGTTTCCGACACAAATATGTTCAATTTTTCTAAGTTTTTCCATGTATTTGGAGAGTCCTTGAAGGGCCATATCCCCATACCCATATCCGGATATGCGTCGGACACGGATACTTCAAGAAAAAATGAATAGTCGGAGCAAGATAAGTTATTATTAATATTAATTCACACTTCACAAAGTCAAAAGCAAAAAAAAAAAAAAAAAAAAAGAAGACAAATCATTACAATCTTCTAAATGCTGTGCAGCAGGAAAGGAAAGATGTACCTGACAGTATTAGCTAGTCAAAGAACAAATTACTGGATTATAGTTGGTTCACTGCTACTGCATCTTCAAGAACATGGAATATGGTAACTTTCAGCACAATCTCCTTTGTGTTAATCAGCTCAAATACACAAACATCCCCTTCGTCTAAATTATTGTCCAAGACAAATTCAGCCCATCCTTTGCTAAACTTCACACTGCTGTGCCCATAAATACATCGAACAGGCCACTTTTTCCCTTCAGAAACCTGAAGTGTGATAATCCCATCAACTCCATTCAGATATCTCTGAGCAAAGCAGCGAGGGATATGCTGCAGAAGCAAAAGGAGTAACCAACCTTAGTCTACAAATATTTCAAAGCTCAACAACAAATTATATCAAAGCATTATTTCAAGGGCTTACAAGAAATATTCCCTTATATACATAGGATGGTCGCAAGATAATCCTGCAGAAAGGATTATCGGGCTTGAACGTTGCAGCTGCACGAAACGCAATCTGTTTTTCTTCTGTTGTCACATCTCTCCGCCTCCTGGGAACACTTCTGGGAGAGTTCATGGCTGGAAGCTCTTCTTTCACTTTGAATTTGCCTAATGACTCATGTTCGTCCATATCTTTCAATGAATTAGGATGAGAAAAAGTCAATTAGGAACACCCAATAAAGAAAGCATTTAAGTTCATAGAGCTTACTCGGTTCAATTTCTTGTTTTATTTCTTTGGTGTTCTGTTTTGTTTCATTCAACAGTCCACCTTCATCTGCAGTACTTGTAAGCTCAACCCCACTAAACTGAATGCCTTTGTCTCGAGTGGATTGAAATGTTGCTCGAAAATCATGCACATCATTTTTCTGATGCAGGCATGTAGAGTTCTTATATTTCTTCCTATCATGATCTAGACATTCATCAAAATCATTATCAATCGAAAAGTACGAACTAGAACATGTAGGCTGAGAACCCATAATCTCAGCAAAGTCACCATCTTCTATATCTTTTAAATGCTTATCATGACCAGGTTCTTGTGAATTATTTAGACTATTAGACAGATAGTTTATCTCCGAAGCTTTCAGATTATATACATGAACATTGAAATGTGAATTCCCTTCATATCTGAAGATCAAGAAATATCCAATGCAGATGGAATAGTATTCAACAAATACATTCCAACCACTGTCAAACCACATCCTTTTGTTATCTTTCCTCAATTCCACTAGCCAGAGACGACCACTGGGAACAGTAAGTGTAGCAATTGAAGAGAGTTCATCACCAAATTTCTTAACAAACTTATATGGGATCCTCTGTGAGTACAAAAACCAAGTCAGAGTCTGTTTCAACATAGATTTCATTAGAAAAGAAGAGGAAGTTTGCCATGATCCAGAATCAAGGAGAGATCATATTATTGCTGAAGAAACAACACAACATGTTTTAATTGTAGGAACATTGCAGCTGAAAAACAAAAGTGTCAAGGCTAACTTGTTACCTGTCCTAGTATGAGGTGCAAGTAAAAGGAAAAGTTTAGCTGTAAAAAAGGTGCCCATATTTGGGAAAAGATATAGTTTGAGCCATATAGTGCTTGTAACAGTAATTGATGATAATTAAATCAATAGGGCATTACAATAATCACAACTTGCAAGCCACTTGCATTACTTAAATAAAAACTTTGATGGACAGTACCTAAAGAACAGATTTCTGCAGAAAAAGAAAAGGAAAAATCCCATTCCCATGCCATGTCGAGGTCCAAGGCCAAATATAAAATAAAGAGGAAAGATACACCCATTATGGACAAAAGAAAAGAAAATACACAAGATATTCAAGGCCAAAAGACATTTAAAAAGATTAGTAGGAGTCCAACTAATTGAAGAGATCAATACAATATAAATAAGACAATAAAAGCAAGCAAAAGTGTTTGATGATCCAAAAGGTAAAGTAGAAATGTGAACAGTTCAATCTTTTCGAATCAGCTTTTTACAGCAACCAAATCAAGCTTAAACTTTCAAGTATTTTTTTCTTCCTCTTTAATTACAGTCTCATAGCGGAAAGACTAGTCTAGATGATCCAAGTGCGTTCTTGAAACTTGGAAATGAATACACCAAAATGGGTTCAATTTTGATGCAAAAACGTCAAATTTCTCTTCTTTTAACTTCCATACCAACTAAATAAGCAAAAAAAAGAAGGCCTTTCATGCAAATAATTCAACATCTTGCCCAGAGAAAAAAAAGAGAGAACAAGGGAAAATAAAGAGGAACAGAAAATAAATTTGCAGAAGTTTACAACTTTCCCAGAAACCAAACAAAGAGAGAGAAAGTAGAAACAAAGAGAACTTAACTAGCTTCTTGTCTTGAAGAATGGAGGCTACCATTAACTTGTAGAAGATGCAGGATTTCTTCTCAGGCAAAGATGGACCCACTGGTTGTGACATTGTTTTCTTTGGAGTATCTTGAAGTTGTTTGACCATCAGACAAAGAGACATTGATCAAGAATTTTTATGTTTCTTTGATGCTTTCTATGCTATGCAATAAAATTTTTCTCTTCTTTTTTTTTTGCACCAACTTCCAAACTTACCCTTTTGTGGGGTCCAACCACAACTGAAGCCACAATCATTACATTAAAATTTAGTGGGATTTGCTTACTTCACATTAATCTCTCTGGTATATTTTTCATATGTATAAGTTTGGCTTTTAATCATAAAAATTAAAGAAAAAAGAAACCATCAAAAGATAGTGTTTCATATAAAGTAGGTGCTTCCATATGATTTTCATGACATTTTGTTTAACAACTCAACTTGGAGTTTCAAAACCTGTTTCTTTCTCTTCTGTTGTGATGATTGTAAAGAAATTAGAAAAGCAAGCAGGGGCTAACTCCTTGTCTTTTAAACATGTTCTTAAGATCAGTTGTAAGTAAAAGTAGAAGAGTCAAATGGGTTGAAAATTGTTCTACAAAAATTGAAAAGGATGATAGAACTTAAACCCCCATATCTTTTTTGCTATTTGATTGATTTTCTATAATCAACTATTGCTCCTCTTGTTATAATATAATAACTTGGCTTTCACTTTGCTACTAGGATACTACAGTATGGCTTAACTGTCACTAATTCCATAAAGCAACTTTCTTTTTTTCTTAATTTGGGAAAAGAGAAATTCTGACTCTTGTTCTTTGAGCATAGAATCATGCATCTGAACTCCAATCTTGTCCCAAACCACCCAAGGTGGAGCCATAACCTGAAGCAAAATCAGAAGATGATGATTCAATATCTAATGAAAATCTGCATTTTAGTCTTATTTTTGCTAAAAAAATTCTTCAAACATTCTGGGTTTAAATAATGGTCATGCAATTCATTATACATGTAGTAGAAAGTCCTCGCAATCAAGTTTGTAGTGAAGAAACTAAAATGACAAAGCAATGTTGCAAGAATAAAATTGTAGAGCTCTCTGACAACAAACATTTAAATTAAAATTACCTGAGCAACTGGAAAGACGACTACAGCAAAATCCAATTCAAAATTAATAAGCCAATTTTAACCCAAGGAGATGGAAGTTACCATTTCTGTCACCATGATTTTCCTTGCAATTCAACTCAAACTCTCATGGATAGGTCTATTCATCTATATACACAACAAATTCATCATCCCTAACTTCCTTCAATCCAAAAAGCCTGAGATCCTATGTTGAAATAATCTAACAATTTTAGACATGACACTAAAATACAACACTTTCAATAATAAATACGACGCGACACATTTAAATATGATACATTTAATACACATATCATAGTCACATACACAGATTACCAGGTCTAATAAGAAACAAAGTGAGAGTTCGCTCCCAGTGTGTAATTTAGCTGATTCATAAATGGCAAACATCTTTTAACGTACAAATGCAAATCAATGAGAACTACCGCTATTATGATAAAAAACTGGGGAAAATAAATACAAAGATTAAAAAAAAAAAAAAAAACTGATCTACATCCATGAAGATAGGTTCTATGTTCTTCATGGCAATGTGAAAGAAGTGCTACACATTTTCGGAAGTAAACTCAGAAGGAAAAAGTCAAAGCAATATATAAGACAACAGCATGAAAGCAGCAAGAGGAATTCAAGCCAAGTAGTGAACGAAAAATTCAAAGCAATCAAACAGACCATAAAATCAAGTCTAAGACCCATTTTACAATCCAGTTAAACGTCAACTTCATTGGAGAAACTATTTACAGACCTAGTCAAGCCACAAAATTTTAGTATCCACTCTCTTAAGCAGCTAAAAGTCCCAATAAACTGATAAAGCTTATGGACATCAAAATGGCACAGCAGCTAATTTCTTATGAAGGACCCGAATCAGTTACACGTCACCTGACAAGAAAGAGTTACTTAACAGAGTTTTGACATTCCTGAAATTTCCAGCCTCTATACTCTAGCTGGTTTAACTCAGCTGGCATTTTATTGAGACCGGTGCATTAGCCCTGCGCTTTCCATTACACGAAATACAGTAACTTTGAGCACAAATTCCCTCGATCTGAGCAGCTCAAAGACGCAGACATCTCCTTCTCCCAAATTATTCTCCAATGTAAATTCGTACCATCCCTGACTGAACTTAGCCCTGCCTCCTTTATAAAGACATCGCACAGGCCACTGTTTCCCATCAGGAAGCTGAAGTTTAATGGATCCTGAAACCCCACTTAGATGCTTCTCAGCAAAGCACGATGGTAAGTACTGCAAGAGAAAAAGTCAAAATGTACACTAAGGCATGCTATAGGTGAAACCAAAAAGAAATGTACAACACATCATATTCAATGCTCACCATAATACATCCCCTGTATAGATATGATGGTCGCAAGACAACCCTGCAGAAAGGGTTAGTCGGCTCAAATGCTTTGGCTGCATTAATTGCCCTCTCTCTTTCTTCAGCTGTCACGGTTCTCTTTCTGGCTGAAGCACTTTCATAACATCTAAAGCGCATTTCCACATCATCTTCATGTCCAGCAGATGAATGCTGTTCGTCTACATTTCATTTGACAACTGATCAGAAATTCCAATTCCTTACACACTGCAAGAAAAAGAAGAAAAGAAAAAAAGAACTTAGTTAAGAGGACTTACTAGGATCAAACTTCCGCTTTTTCCTCCCACGCTTTTTTGGTTCTGGTAGCACTGCACCTGAAGAATGCAATTTCACTTCATTAGCAGAATCTTTTTTAAGTTCAAATGCATCAAATGAAGAGCCATACCTCGAATAGGTTGGTTATTCACACCCTTTGATGTTTGAAGGTTGACTTCACCACTCCAGTTTATGCAGTTGTTAAGTTTAGACCCACCAAACAAATTCTGCAGTGCTGGAGAGATGCATTCATCATCTTCAAGTTCTTCAAATGGATATTGTTTTCCATGATTGTATTGAGTACCAACGAGAGCATTAGTCTGATAGTTTATTTCAGAGTTGTACAAATTAAATATACTAACACTGAAAGCAGAATTTCCTTCATATCTGAAAACCAAAACGTAGCCAACATGGATATAGTAACGCTCGAGAAATTCCTGCCAACCCTCCTGAAACCAAACCTTGTTGTCAGCTTTCTTTATTCCTACACGCCAAACATGACCATCAGGAACAGTGAGAGCAGCAGCAACAGAAAGTTCATCCCTGAATTTCTTAACAAAGTTATCAGGGATCCTCTGCAGACACCCCAAATCAAGTTAGGCTTATTTATCTGATAAATAATAAAATTGGGATTCAGATGGTTTTAGTGATTAATTTGCAGATGAACTTTCATAACATTGTGAAATTAAACCTCATGCTAGATGAAGAAAACTACTATTCCATCCTCTTACCTAAAGTAATAATAGCATCCAAATGAGAAGTTTGAATTATTTCAAAGAAAAAAATACACATTATCACACATAAACATGGTAAGTATAATCAATTAATCATAATTAAAAACCAAATCCATATATACTTTTTCCAATGACCAACCAGCAAAAGAAGGGTAAAAGATTAAAATCAAAATTCAGATTTAGATGAACTTTCTTCTCTTGCTCATAAAGCACCATTACGTAATAGTCACATCATCTGATGCCTATTTGATGAAACTCACTAGCAGCATAACCCAAAGAGAAATGACAAACAAACAGATGGCAAAGTATGGATTACAGTCAAAAGATTCCAGATCTAAGTGATATACACCAAGAATTAAGACTGAAATAAATAACACTATCTTGCAATTTTCAAAATTAATACAGATTACCTTTTACAAAATTCATTTCTTTATCTGAAAGTTATGTAAATAATACAGCCATGTCTTATGGGATCCTTCCTAGAATATGTAATATTCTATATAGATCCTGTTGCACTTCCAATTTTCTGGTTCCCATAGATTTCAATGGTATTAGAAACATGCATCTTTTTACCCCAAAAAAACAACAAAGAGGGAATCAGCCCCAGGTATTCTATTCACTCCAACAAAATCTGGGAAATAAAGAACTTTATTTTATTGTCATATAGACCTGCTGTGCTATGTTGCTCTGACTCTTCATTTTTCTTCAAGTACCCATGTCCGACGCATATTCGTACATGGGTATGGGGATATGATCCTCCAAGGACCCTTCAAATACATGAAAAAACTTAGAAAAAAACATACCCGTGTCGGACACATACCCGTATCCGACACTCACACCCAAGTACCATAGCTGCTGTGTCTTCCCCACTCCCCTTTTACACTAAACAATGCATACAGGAAGATCAAAGCAGATGCATACCAACTTTAAAACGCAGCAGATCAGTCCAAATGTAAAAATTAATAATCTTTCACTCACATGCAGGGAGATAATGGGAGGTAAACTAAAATGTTACCTACAAAATTAATTAAAATTACACCATTCGACTTTTTTTTCTAACAAAATCCATTAAAATGAATTATCACACCACTTTAAATGAGTTAAAATTTTGGGAAAAATGAGTAAAAACTATTCAGCAACAAACATTTCACTCCATTTTATTACAATTGTTTCAAGACAGATTACTTCCTGCAAAATTGAACCTGGAAAAATAGATTTCTTTCTTCAAGTATAATACTAACACACTCAGATATCTTAATAGGCATGCTAAAATGAAGCAAAATATATCATGCATCTTTAATTGATCTCAAAAAGTATCTCCACAGCTTCAATATAGCAAGCACCTACCTGATAAAAAGACTATACGTGAAAACTGAGATCTTGTGTTTCTTCCATTTCATTCTACTTTACCCAGTTCATCAAGTAGCCAAACAAACTTCTAGGATTACTTTATCAAAATCACATCTCACGAGCTATCAAAACTTAAACTAATTTTTCAATTATCCTTGGTCTTTCTCTAATTCCATCAACCAAACACACTCTACTAGGTCTTAACATTCAAATCTCATCTCCAAGTCTCAAAAACACACTTCAAAGTTCAAACCACAAAAGAAAGGAAAAAGAAAAGAAGCCCACAAACCAAAAAATGAAAAAAAAAAAAAAAAAAAAAAAAAAAACCACATAGCAAATCCAACCAATTTCCATCATCCTCTAATTTTCCAAGACTAAACTTTGCCCCACAAAAAAAAAAAAAATTCCTGAAATATTAAATTACCAAAAAAAACTTTTCTACCTAATTTGGGCCAAGAGAGATATAAGAAACCAGATAAAAGCATAACAAAAAAAAAAAACGATGAAGAAGAACGAAAGAGAAAGAGAGAAAAAATGGGTTTTTAGTATTTACCAGTTTCTTGTCTTGAAGGGTCGTGGAGAGAATAAGCTTATGGAAAAAAGGGCGTGGCATTTTGGAGCAATGGTCAGATCATATAATGATGTTGAGTTTGAGTGAGTTTTTTTTTTTTTTTTTTGAGTTTTCAAAGGGTATGTATGTATATCTATGTATCTAATTCTACTCTTTTATCTCTCTCACTGATTGAAATGATAAGACTTTGTTGAGTGGTTAGAGATAGAAAGAGAAAGTGAGAAAGAAAGAAAAAAAAAAAAAAAAACTCAACACAGAGAGAAAGAGCTTTCAGATCTGGGTCTCCCCTGCCTCTTCTGCTTCCCCACTGGTCTTTTCTTCTAATCAAATAGTTCTTAAAAAAAAAACTCAATTTGACCTAAAAGTTTAACCCAGTTTTTATCACTCACTCACTCACCTAGTTCTAATCTCGCCTGCTTAAAACTCAGGCACCCTCTGTGTGTCCAAACAACTCCGCCTTTGTTTTTTAGTAGTAATAGTTTTTTCTTTTCTTTTCTTTCTCCTTTGTTTTTTTAGTAGTAATAGTTTTTTCTTTTCTTTTTTGTTCTGACCTACCAACTCATCAACAGGTAAAGTCAAGCACACTTTTACAACATTTTAAAGTATAATCAATTTTAATTAGAATTTATATTTGATGCATAAGATTAGTGATTAAAATTAATGGTTAGGGTTAGGTTAAGAGTTAGAATTAGTGATTAATTTTTTAATAAAATATCAATATAAAATTTATTGTCAGTGTATAAATTTATACACCGATAACTAATAATGAATCAAATATAAACTCTTTTAATTATATAGTAATTTTTATGCCAATTCTTCAACAACAATCAAGTTATAATTCATAGTATATAAAAAAAAGTTATCTCATTTATAGTCAACTAGAGTTTTTAACATTATCATATATTTCAAAAATAAAATATATAATAATTTTTTAATTTTTATTTGTAAAATTAAAAAGGTTTCATCATCATTGTATCATAATTCAACTCAAATAATAAATTATATTTTAATTTTAAAATTGTAAAAATAATCTAACCTTTTCTATAACTATTTTCAATCTTCTACCAGCATATAGTATACATAATATAAAATAAAATTAAGATTTGACAGCATACCTTAACATAATAGATCAATAATGCAAATAATAGTACCATGCAATTTCAATATTTCTTTTTAGCACATTTTTCTCTTAAACATGAAAAATATAGGCATTTAAGTTATACAAATTAACAAAAAAAAAAATCAATCAAATAAAACAAACCCATCAATTATCCAAATTTTTTTATCAATAGAAATATGATTTGTAGTCGTTTTTTATAATGTTTTACATAATTAATTTTTTATATAGAAGAGAGAACATTATGATTTAATTTTAAAATTAAAGAAGCAAAACTATTGTGCCGTTAAAAGATTAAGTTTTTAAAACAAAAAATAAAAAATAAAAAATGAAGAGATTACTATACTAAACAGCAACAATGATGAGTTTGGTTGAACTCGTTATGGTAATTGGGTTGAGTCGGGACTCGGGAGCACTGAGTCAAAAAGCAAAAAAAGACAGTGTCGCTCTAATCCTGACCCCAGCAATTCTGTCAGCAAGAAGATCCTTTTATTTATTCCATTCGTCTAGGACAAAGTTTTTCTGGACACGTGTCAAGTCAGGGTGGACGGGACCACATCCAGAATCACATGCACAGCAAAATCATTGCTCCCTTTGCTGCTAAAAAGTTGTTGGGCTGAGCTCCAAATCTCACCAATCAAATAATTCATTCATTTTTGTTTTTTCTGCTCTCCCAAATTAATTCAAAATTTTCAATTTTTTTATTTTTTAATTATTTTGATAATAAATCCGTTTTTAATATATTGGTAATATAATTTTTAAATTCACAAATTAAATATAAGATTGTCACAATTTTTTTTAAAAAATATAACTTAAAAATTATATAGCATCTTGCTAACTTTAATTATAAAATCTAAAAATTCAATTGACAGTAAATAAAATATTTTTTTTATAATTATGTTCATATAATTTGGGTTAATGTCTTTAGTCATATTTGCTATTTACATTTGTCCAGAAAAAAAAAAAAAATTAAGCTGGGAAAATAATCTGCTAAGTTGCTGGTCCCACTCCCCAGCTTCTGATTGGAATTCTGATGGCATTAATTTGGTTTTTGAAAAGTGATTTTAATGGAAATAATAAAAATAGCAACATGAGTGGTTAATAATAAGCTTTCTATTTGTATACATAAGGTTTTATCAATAAATGTACATTTTGCTATATGTATACCATATAATATATCCTTGAAAGAAAGAAAATTTATTTCATGGAATCAATGATAACATGTAATTTGGTAAAGCCTTTAATAATTTGGCAAAGAAAGGGAAATATTTGCTTCTTATTCATTCATCTATTCTACATATAAAAAGAGTAATGTTTTTTTTTTATATTGATGTAAAATTAATTTTACATGTTTTCATAATTTTTTATATAATTTATATTTATTTAATTCGATCGTTATATTTTATACTCTATTTATATAAACCGTGCACATCAAATTTTGAGTAAATTAAAAATATATAACTTTTTTTTTATATAAAAAATTTTCAACTGTCACATATATAAAAGAAAATAATATTTTCGATCGACATGATATAAATATCATATCAATTCAAGACTTTACATGCACGACACGACGAGTGCGATTATATTGCTAAATCCAACAATCAATTTGTTAAAATATCAATCACACACAAAATTATAAAAGCGTGTAAAATTAATTAATTTTATACCAATATAAATTGATCCTTTTTCATATAAAATTTTTGAATTTGTATCACGAATCAATTGACAACACTTTAACAAAAGTAATTAAAAAAAAAAATCAAATAATAAAATAAAATAAAAATATTCATATTTTTAATTTTTTTTTTATACATTTTACAACCATATTTGATGGTTCCTTCGATTCATTAGTCATTAACCAATTCTTGGATTACTCGACCAAAATCCTTTCAGACAAGCTATCAAAATCATACATAAAAACAAAAAACACAAACATTATATATGTTGATAAAAACAAACATTATGACCACAGTCTCGTCTACAAAAAACACAAACATTATATATGTTGATAAAAACAAACATTATGACTACCGTCTCGTCTAGGGGCAATTGTTAAGCCCAATAAACTTTCTAAGCTTGATTGGTTCGGGCTAATCATCAAGTTCAGCAAAACCTTTATTACGGGGCTCAAAAAAGTGAGCTCGCCAAGCCTGAATTACTGAGTGGTCGTCACTGAAGGGAGACCCCGAACACCCGTCACTTCAGAGGACATGTGGCTCACCCGACAGTTGCCCTACCTGTCACATTGCTGCATATCACATCGAAACCCACATGAGACCTCGGCCAAGCTCCGGCACGTTGCGTGCAGCGACCCGTCAAAGAAAACTATAAATAGGCCTTTTAAGACCAGCTAACTCTCCTAGATACCCTTAAACACCATAAATCTTACGTTATTGCTCTGCTTCCCTCTTCCTCTTGGCCTTAGAACTATCCACCACAAAAAATACTATCAACAATATACATCAATCATCATCTAATTCCCAAGGCTAAACTTTCACACATTAATCATAAAATAGGAGATGAAGCTCATATTTATAAAAACATGCATGATCAGTAAAAGAAAAAAATGGCAAAAAAATCACAAAGCTATGGCTAGCTTTGCCATTAAGTAGGATGTGTAAGATATTGGTCCAATATTTAAAGAACATGTACATAGGCGAAATAAGAAAATATTGACGAGGGGGACCAAATTAGACTTGCTCATAGGTCGGTCTTGATTCGAATTTTTTTTTCTTACCCAGGCCCGGCCCATCGACCCGGATCACTGTTAGCAAATATATTAAAAAACAATTCTTTATTAATATTTACAAATTTTTATAATTAAATTTTAAATATATATATATATTTTTATAGATACAGTGATTCGGCCCGACCCGAATCATAAAATTTCCTGCTCAATACGTGCTTACCTGGTCGGGTAGGCTATCGGACTTATGAGCAAGTCTAGTCGGAATATACATATAAAGATTTAAAGTAAAAATAAAAATCATTTATGAAATAAACTTGTTCAAGAATAAGGTTATTCGTTGGCTCGAATCGGATCGGGCTTTGGGCAAGTAAGATATTAAATTTAAATATTATATAAGATATTAAATTTCAAACAATATATAAATTTCTTATAATAAAATATTTTTTTTTTAATTTTTTAAATATTATAATTCATATTACATATGAAAGAAAATTTAATAAGAAATAAAGTCTCAACGTCAAAAAATTTTATTGTCTAATTAAAATATGCATAAAATTGTTTCATATTATAAAAAAAAATCATAAGATTACATATATTTAAAAATATAATTTAAATGCACAATTCGTATTAGATATTGTAATTGTTTAACTTTATTTATTTATTTTTCTTATGAACATAGAATGAAAAATATTAAACAAAATAATTAATGTAAATGTATATATTTGATTGATTGAAAAGATAAATAGAGAGAATTAAGCTAATAATAATTAATGGGGTTTAAATTAAAAGTGTTATCAAATTTATTATATCAAACAAATTCTACAAATGGAGGGGCCAAATTAAAGGGCCAAACAAAAATTGGAGGGGCCAAACATAAATTTACTCTATTTCAAAACACTTAAAAAAATTTAGGGGGGCCAAATTGAAAGTAAAATAAAATTTGGAAGGTTCAAATATAATTTTACTCTTATTAAAAAAATTAAAAAAAATTTAAAGGGCCAAGCCCTTGCGTCCAATGTACATAGAATGGTTATTGGTTGTATTAATGAATAATGTGTTTATGATGCTTTTGACACTCTGAGCTCAATGATGTGTTTCTGACATGTATTAATGAATTTTTTATTTCTCATAAGGTGTGCACATAATTTGTATTTTGAGTTAATAGGAAAGTCTCTATAAGATATTACTGTAGACCATGAAGGAATATACATATTTTGCTTATGTACCTACTATGGTAAGTTATAAGTGTAGTGGTATATAGAAGGAAGTATATAACCAAAATAATATACGATCGTCATAACCCGCATTTAGTGATTTATCATAATATGATAATTATGATGAACATTATGGAAAGATTTGTTATTTTATGCGCGCTATAAATTTATGCTATTAAATTTAATGTTATTGGATCATCGGCCCAAGTGGGAGAATGTAAGATATTGGTCCTATACTTACAAGATAATGGTTATTTAATTTATTGAATTATAAATTAATATTTATCTTTTAATGATAAACATATCTTAACCGTTCATTTGGATATTTGATGAACGTTCCAAATTAAAAGATAGAAATATATTAAATTATTCTTCTCTCTGTCCATTAAGGTAACTCAACTAAAAAACAGTTTTCATTCACAAGAAAAGCACGAGTAAAAGAGGATCAAAGAGAGAAACCAATTTACTTGTGAAAATCAGATATTCAATCAGAGTTTTTTCATCTTCCCCAAACAATGAGGTACGCTTTATAAAAATGAGAATTATCTGTTTAAGATCCTAAAGATATTAAATTTAACATGATGATCTTGAAGAAGCAAGGTCGATTTGTCATGATCAGGAAGGTTGTTAATTTCCACATCCCTTGAGCTCTTCTTCATCTTTTTCTTCTTCTTCTTTGACTCCAAACGGCTTTGCATTTGGACAACAAAGGTATTATAACGAAGAGAGTTGCAGAGAGATAGTTGGTGGAGAAAAACTAAAAGAAGAAAGTTTGCACAAAAATGGTTGCTAATTTTGCAGTTCACTTAACTTGTGACAGTGTTCAAATATCCTTTTTCGAGTCAAGTGAGATCATCTATAATTTACTCGAATTTAGTGTGTTTGATATGATTATTTTTAATTTTTTAAAGTTTGTTTATATATATATATATATATATATATATATATATATATTTGAAAGGATTAGTTTTTTTGAATGGTTGCTAATTTTTTTTTCAAAATCAGATCATGGCGATTGGGAATTCTTGGTGTTTAAACTTTTTTAAAACAGATTCCTCTCTCTGTTTCTAAAGCTTTCTTCAATTATTTCCTCATCTAAGAATGTTTTTCGGAGCATCAGACCAACGACAAGTTTTATCAGAAATTAATTAATTATATATATATATATATATATATATATATATATATATATATATATATATACTCCTCACATTAGCCTGTAAGAATTTAATGAATAATAATCTGGTGATGATAGTAGCAACTAATCCAACTTCTTCAAATTTTGAAGCTCTGAGCGATAACTTAGAACTTTTGAGTGTTCTGACTAAAGGTCTTATAGATCGAATTGGATCGGATCTAGATTCGAAAAAAAAATATTTTTCTTTATCCAAATTCTTTTCGGGTCGGATTCGGGCCGGTCCATAAGTTTATTTCACTATTAATAAATTATTTTTATATTAATATATATTATAATTAAATTTAAATAAAAATATTTTTTAATTATTAAATAGTAATTCGGACCTGAACGGACCGACTCGAATTATAAATACTCTTATCTAAATTCGAACCGAATCGAACTAAACTTATCGAATCGGACGTGTTACCGGCTCTTGGACAGTATTTCAGAACTGCATGCTTATATATTTAGTCCTGCCCTTCACCAATAACTATTTTGAGGTTCATGCAAAAAGTTGACTGAAAATGGAATAAAGGCAGCTTTATTATATGTTAAAATGTGATCGAAAGCGACTGGCAACTTGTCATATATTATTATATAAAGAAATATATAGTTTATGAAGAATTTATTTTCGAATCAAATGCAAAATTCAGTTTTAATATGGAAGCATGCAACCTTTGCATTTATTAACAAATACTTAAAGGTCTTAAAATTAAAAAAAAAAATAGCGTAAACTACAAAAGATTACGGCTATTTATAAATTTGATAATTTTGTACATGATACAATATGAACATAACATATTTAATAAAAACGAAAACAATATAATAAACACGACACAACACAGTTAGACACGATTAACACGACACATTTAAGAAACATATCGTATTTGTATTGGGGATTTTGACGCATTTTAATAATTTACGTTATGTTTATATTTACACAACTGACACAAAAAATAACATAAAACATGATACGTATACACAAATTTTAAAACGAAGTAAATGTAACATTAGGTTTAAATCTAATATTTAACTACCTTGAACTATTTTCTTCTACCTCCGTTAACCATAAGAGTGTGGGGATTACATGACTGTCCAACTTCTCATTCAGCTACCTCTTTGGTTTTTTAATTATCCAAAAAAAAAATTACGGAAAAATTAGGATGATTAAATGTCAAATTTTAAAATCAGAAAATGTTTTTCTGTAATTTATTCAAAATTTTATTAACCGTGTTCTAATTAAATTACCAAACTACATAAATGTTATGAAAGAAACTTTAATTGTTTTGGATTTATCAAGGAACAAATATAAAGGGCAAAAAGACGGATTTGATTGCTTTAATAAATGGTAGTAAGATTTAAGGTAATGACAAAAATGAACAAAAAAAAGGAAGAAACATTTTTCAGATAATTTATGGACCAACTGATTTTATTGTCCATTTCTTTCTTTTTAGGATAAACTGATTTCGTGCACTACTAAATAAGATAGTTTTTTAGCCTGTAATTGTTTTTTTTAATTAAAAAGGTGAATAAATTTTTTAGTGAGTAGTTATTTATTAAAAATATATATATATAAATATTTTTAATTTAATTTAATTATTATAATTTTAATTTGATTTTAATGTAATTGATCTTATTTACTCGTAACACTAACTCAATAAAAAAAATTATAATTAAAATATATATATATATAAGTAATTTAAAAATATATATATGTTTAATTAATTAATTAAAATTTGATTTGGCTTTCTTTTCAGTTTTCAAACCCAACTTCCATGTAACCGTTTTTGCGACAAAGATCCACCTGGCCTGCCGATATAACCGTTTGACGCGTCCTAGGTTTCTTTCCCATGAACATCAACAATAATAGCCCCACCAATTGTCTCATCCCCATTCTTTCACATATTACACCTAAATAAGCACAATCTATTAAAACTTTTTTCTTCACCCCATCTCTCTTTTTCCTTCTAATTCACAAAAATTAAAAAAAAATTTATTACAATTGAGTTTTAAGACCATCTTTAATTCCTTTGAACAATATCCAGTTTTACACAGACATTCTGGTATGCTTTTGGTCCTTGATTCTTTGTAAATTTTAATGTTGGTTCCTTCATTACCTTCAATTCTAGAGTTTCTGGATCCTTAATTCTGTTTGCCTTTGTATTTTCTCATGCTAAGTTTGGTTTATAATTTATATAAATTTGGTCTGATATTATCTTCGTCTCTCTCTTTTTCTTTTTCTTTATTTTATTAATGTTATGATTCCTTTACATGTAAACTTTCTTTACCTATTGGGATGTTAATGATTATTAGTTCAGGGTTTTTGTTTTTCTTCTTTGGAATTTAGTATTAGCATTGAGTTTCTGTTATTTTTCTTTGTTTTCATCACCAAACAAAGCAATGGAATTCTTCTATTTTTGATCAATTGCAGAGCTGAGAAGAATTGGAGAAGGAAAGTGTGCCCATCATGAGGATCACAATGATCATGGTGATGGAAATGATGGTCGCGATAATGATGATGATTGCTGCAATGGCAGATGATAGTAATGGTGTTTTTAATCCTTGTGAGGATTCTGAAGTGCAGAAATCAGATGGATTTACCTTTGGTCTTGCATTTTCAAACAAAGAATTTTTCTATTTTGATAATATTCAGCTTTCTCCCTGTGATAGTCGCCTTGCCTTAGCGAGTAAAAAAGCCCAACTAGCTGTTTTTAGGCCAATGGTCGACGAGATTTCTCTTCTTACCATCAATGGCAGCATTCCTGTAAGTATTTTGCATCTTTTGAAAATTCTTCATTTTTACCCTCTGGTAATTTTCTAGAAATGAATTTCTTTTATATATTTTGCCATAGACATATGATTGTTATTAATCCCAGACAATAGTTTTCATCTAAGTAATATGGTTTCTATGAAAGTCGAATGACAGAGATTGTTTAACACACAGTTTTTGTGTTGATGTCTTGTCCATAGTTTGATATTTAT
Source organism: Fremontodendron californicum (assembly GCA_030761205.1). Lineage (NCBI taxonomy): Eukaryota > Viridiplantae > Streptophyta > Magnoliopsida > Malvales > Malvaceae > Fremontodendron > Fremontodendron californicum. The sequence continues at coordinate 40,038,234 of JAULJL010000002.1, read as the reverse complement.
TGCAATATTTGGCGTTTCTTTCTTGGTTCTGCATTTATATCGTGTTGGACAATGACGTTTGAACCATTACAGATTACTGACATTTTTATTTATCCACTTTTTATAAGCTTTTTTTTTTTTTTCAAAGAAGGCCGCTGTCTGAAATAAGGAAAGGGTTTTCTGATGACAAGATTTACAATGTACTTCAATGAAAATGTTTTATTTTAAACATTTTTTTTTTCAGCTTACAGCTGGTGGATCCATGGTAGCATTTGCAGGAAGGAAGTATGCAGCCAGGTCAATTCCAGTAATGGTTGCTGATGACAAAAACACTATAACTAGTTTCACTTTGGTAAGCTCATTAAATATTGGGCTTATTTCTTCTCTCTTGCTCTGCTGGGAATTGGGATTACAATATGGAGTTCATATTTTTGTTGTTTTCCACAGGTTCTTGAATTCCAACAAGGTACTCTACAAAATTTATACTGGAAAAGCTTTGGTTGTGATTCATGTTCTGGGGACTCTGCTGTTTGTCTCAACAAACAAGACTGTGCAATACCAACCTCAAAATGCGGGCAAACTGGCTGCAGCTTGGGCATACAGTTAGCATTTTCTGGCACAGACAAGAACCTTGAAGCACTTAATTCATGGTATGAAGTCAGCAATCTCCGCCAATATTCTCTATATGGACTATACTCAGATCTGCGTGATTCTATTCCTGGTTCTATTCTCGGCCAATGACAAGCTTTTTCTAAGCCTGTCTATTGTTTCTTCAATAGCAAAGTATGTATGACGATGGCCTTCATTTATAATTTGTATGTAGAAACTAGCAAGCAAGCTAACTAGGCGGAGTTAATTACCTGTACAAGTCAAATTATAGCTTGCTTTGCACGAGAAAGTGATACAGATTTGGCTGTTTTTATGAAATCATGCACAGAATGGTTTCCAAGAATATTAGAGGTGCTTTGTTTCACAATTTATTTTCTCCACCTCATCTCCTTATAAATGAATCCAGTACCCTTTCTACAAGTAAATCACATCAGTTTTGCTGGAAAAAGTTGATATCCGACATATCAAGTTCCAGTTTAGAGAAAGATGCCAGTAAATTTGTCTTACCTCTGTTTTTGAAATCAAATTAATTTATTCAGCTATAACCTGGAAAAGTTAACAAGTAGATATGTGCATCAGCCAAGCCGGCCTAAATCTTATATTAACAAAAGTTATGTTTGTTTAGGCTTGATCCAATATGTTTGAAATATGGGCAGAAAATGCTATCTAAGTTCGATCCAACATATTAAAAGCACTACCCATACATAGATGGATCGCTCTTAAAGAATGACCGATCCTCTTAAAAATAATAAAAAACAGGATAGTCCAAGCCTAGGTAAAAATATCATGTCCAAAGACTGACTCGTTTTTTTAACATTCTTAAGGACTAAAATCTGTAATACTTTGGGCATTAAATTGTGCCCAAAAACCTTTTTTTTTAAACCATCAAGATACAAATGAAACATATATACAGTAGCAAATTTTCTCAGCATAATTAGCCAACTTCCCAAAAATATGTGAACTCAGTCTTTGAGCGATAATACATGCATTTATTATTAAACCAATTGTTTAGATGCAGAGCCAGAATGTTAGAAATTAAATTGTTAAATGAATGTTTTTTTTTTTCTTTCATAAATATAAACAGTTTTATCTCTCATATAGAATATAATTCTATATACGGGCCATGTATAGCATGTCTAACCATATCTTATGTTCAAGAGGTTCAAATACTAAAACCTTCCTAACTTAGCTATGTACTTACAGAAAAAAAGATGATTTCAAGTTGTAATGGTTTTTTACAAGTCTAAATCCCAACTTACTATTTTGAGGGATATAATTGTCCGAACCATGAACACCTCTAGACATAACCTGGGCGTTCTAAGTTTAAACAATAATAATAAACAAAAAGGCTTAAATTTCCAAAACCGCTGGTCATGATTAAGAATGAAATAACGAATATCACTGACTGACTGTGTTTCTTAAATGTCCCAAATACAAATCAACACAAAATTCCTACTGAATGGCTGCTGAGTAGTTAGAGTAAGCCAAAGGATACAACAAGATCTGATTTCTATACAGACTAAATCTACATTCCTGTACATTTAGAATGTGAAAAAGAAGACAACCCTATTTCCTAAATCCCAAAAAGAAGATTCCATATAGTACTACTTACTAGTAATTTGGTATAGTGAATGTCACAGGCAAAGCCAATGGTGCTAGATGACTACATCGTTCTTCAGGTTCCTCCAATGAAGTTCATTTTCTAAGCTTTCATGGATCATTGAGACAAAAATCAACTCTCAGCAGAACCAGAAACCGCAACTTTCTTCGCAACTTTAATATGTTTCTTGCCATGAAGATCCGTCACAAGATCCCGCAGCTCGGGGAAAACTGATATGACTACAAGTTCTAATATCGCATAAGCAAGTTGCTTCACACATATAGTTGACTGCAATGGATAATGACATATAAATACAACCAGAAAGTCGAAATTATCGAAAGTAAAAAGAAATTAAGGAAAATATCAATGTCATAGTACAAACGGCAGAAGGATAAAAACTCAACCTGAGTGAAATAATAAATGTCTCTTGCACACCGTCTGTATTGCTTATGCCCGATCAAGCTAACTAAGGTTGTTGGAGCTCCATCTGACAAAAAGGTTAATCTTTTAGGGACTTTCACCATTAATGAAGTTCTAGCTCCAGGGAAAATACATGTATATATACAAATAAATTGATCATGAACTATTTTAATAAGAAACATGTTCAATGATTTTCACAACATAAACTATCTCAATAAACATGTTACAGTAAACTAGACACAAAAGGACTTCAGAAATTTTAATTAGAAATATAATCATTGAACTCCGGACCGAGGAAGTTTAACCATTTGAAGCAATGATCAAGTGAATTGCAAGCATGTACACAGATCCAAAAGTCATGGCAGGTCTTCCGTCTGATCTGACAATAACAAAAAAACATACTTACCGAAAAGCATTTTTTTTATGTCGCTTGCTCTACGAGTTGACTCAAGTTGTTGCTCAAAGGACCCAGGTTTTGAGACATTACTCCCACCGAATTGGCTGATGTTCTGCGAAGGTGTCTGGTTAGGCCGAGTATTATCAACTTTGCTCTGAATGTTCCCTATTCTTGTAAAGAATGTACCACCTGGCCACAGAACCTGGGAGAAAAAGAGGCAATTAGAAGAAACAGAACACGTGTGCATGGCTCTTCAAGAGTCTTTTGACTAGGTAACTACTGAAAGTTACTCATTGATCTCAAGATTGGGCTACAGTTGACAGCTGAGCCTCAGCCTGTCAAGTTCTCATTCAGAGACTGATTTCAACCTTTAGCCCATCCAATCAGTATACCCAGTGCTTTATGAAAAAGAAAGCCATCTAAAAGTTTATATGCCAGTAGCAGCAGCTCTTAACGACAAAACTCATGCTTTTACAGCATCAGATGCTGAGCCAGTTAACACTAGTTAAATTACAATGTCTCTAATTTGTTCAGCCCTTACATCTTGAACCCAACGAATCCCTTGGGCAACAGTGTCCTCCCTCCGAAGCCAATAAATCTGCCTCAAAAGCCAGTCATCGATGGCATCCTCCATCACCAGCTGTAATATTTGCTTAGATATCCAAAACACCTGTCTTCTGCATCAATGAAAACATGCACATGTTTATGCCAAATTATTCTGAAAATAAGTCATTTTAGAACATCATAACATGCCATTAAAGTTTAACAGGATCACACGGTCTGAAAGACCAGACAGTTGCCACTGGCTAAAAGGAAACAAGAAAAAGGCTTGAAGCATAATTGATCAATGCCAGTAGTCTAATGCCTCTAAACCCATGCTAGGTTAGTGTTTCATCATGCAACCTGTTTCAGAACTTAAACAGACACAGTAGCCACTAGCCACAAGACTACCTGTCATAATAGATTGAACAACAGAAAACTCAAGCAGACATTATTATTTTTGTTAGTTTCAAGATAGGTAATCAACTCACCACATCAACCAATCCTATGCTAGGAAACAGCAATGTATACTACTTGAATATATGTGCCCTTTAATAGTCAATCTATACTAAAGTGACCGCATAATTTATTAATTAATCAAAATGACAGGTAAACAAACATTAGTAACACCAAAGTACAAGGTACAATATTATTTTCTGGATAATCTTTCCAAATTATAATTACCGAATGGTAGAATATGACATTTTAGCAATTAATTAATTCACAATTATGGAGATAAGGAAAAATTAGCTCACCTTAGCCAGCCTCTTCTCTTAAGCTGAAACACCTTATCAACTAGATTCAGCAAAGGTACACTCACATTAGGTGGTGTCCACTGCACAAAAATCAATTGGTAAACATTCAAAAATTCCAAAAGGAAAAAAAGAATGCTCTTCTAAAATGGAGTAAGCTTAACTAAGCTTAAACTATTCAATCAAAAGATCATTAACAATGACGATGGGTCACAGCCAGATAGACACCAAAGAAAAGGGTTGAGGCAGCTAGATTATATGTGCAACCAACCAAGAAAATTGATTTCCTAATAATGATGCTCACTTTTGGTTGAGATTCTTATGACTGCAATCCTAAAATTTATTAACAAAGTTGCAAAGTTGTCAGTTTAGAGGAGTGCACTCACAAGACAACACAACTAAGTATTGTTGACAGATGAACAATGTCTTTTAAGATGCACTAAAATCTTATTAGCAAAAGAAACTAAAATAAAAAAAAAAAAAAAAAACAACAGAGCTAAAGCATGATACCTCAGGGGGCATTCCAACCGGATCCTCCAAATGGCTGGAGGTTGCTGAAAATTTTACGGCAGGAGATCCACCCTGGCCAAGCAATTCAGGTTTAACACCTAAATTACCAGACTCTCCACCATGCTCTATCACCCTTGGTGGCAAACTCTTTGAATTCAACTCATAGTCCGGATGCCAACCATGACCTCGTGAACCAGATCTATCATCCTCACGACCATGGCTACCATCTTTATCACCTTCTTCATTATCAGAAGCATTATTCACTGTGTCTAAGTTACTTTTCCTTGAAATATCTTTAGCCATCTCATCTGCATTCCATGACAAAGTCCTGCCAGCGAATGAAGAAGAGGCTTCACTAGGGGGAGAAGATGAAGTGACAACTTTGCGCATTAAGCCATCTGATGCGCCTCTAAATTGGCGAACAATATCGTCCACAGCATCATCCACATTGACTGTTCATAAACAAGAGAATTGGAAAAGGTCAGGAAGTAATCTGAATAAAAATGGTCATTATATGCAAGAAATCAGCCAGTTAAAACCAAATCCTAAACCACAGTGGTAGAATCAAACCAATAACCAAAAGATCCATGCATGATTTTCAGCAATTGGACATAGGATATGATCCTTAACATTTTCCATTCTAAGATAATAGGCCATAAGACAACCAAGTTGACATGACAGTTCTCTTTCCAAAATGAGGGTGAAAAGGAAGTGATCCATATGGATATGGATGATTTTCTATAAAATACGCAGGAATGGATAAAACTTCTTGCTGTTAAATATAACTAGGAAATTTAAAAAAAAAAAAAAGAACAAATACCAAGCAGATTCAGCACAAGTGCACAAAAATGTAAGGAGAATAATAACCACAAATAGGTTATTTTTATTTTGAACTCACTAAAAATTAACAGAAAACCACCTTAACAAGTAAAATGGAGAAGACTAAAGTGCACCTGCCAATTGGCTCAATGGTAGGTGCATGAATCCCTGCTCAAAGAGCCAGGTTATAATCCCCTTCCCCAATAAAGAAAAAGTAAAATTGACAAAATAAGCCAAAGAAGAAGGGTGAAATAATCCAAATACGAGGCATTCCAGAGAAGTAAAATCATATCAAAAGAAAAAGGCCAGAGTATTCAAATGAACTGGTACACAATGTAACTATAAAAGGATGATGAAGTATGCATAAGAAATCTAGAGATTAAAGAATTTTAAGCAAGTAACAAAATATGTAAATCTCTGAGAGCTGATATAGGTAAAACACATCAGTGTAAAAGCTGAAACCAGTAATACAGCTACACCTCATCTACCAGACAACAGTAATGACAGATGGAAAGGTGATGCACATGATTGCATTTCTAAACTTATAGATGCCCACTTGGAGAGCATCTCTAAACCTTTTTTTTACTTTTCTGGAAGATCTTGATGTGTTGAAGTAGTAGAATCACAATGTGCAACATAATCTAATTTGATAGCAGCTGACAGCTGGAACCCAAATGTATAAACAGCAAGAATGGCATGATAACCAAGAACAGAAACAACATACCTGCAAGGTTTCTCATCACCGATGAAGATTTTCCAAAAGAGTAATTCTTCAAAAGCAAAGGACAACCACAATTAGAATAAGATGTCATTCATCCTACATTCCTACCCATAAAAAGCACCCAATGTGAAGAAGATACACACCTTTGAGGAAACACTTAAAAAGTCCCACACTTCATGCTGTTCAGCCACATTGGCTATAGACAACAGATCCTGCAAAAAGGTAGCTTAATTGAAGCAACAGGTTTGAAAGTAAACATCTTCAAAAAAGAAAGACTAGGAAGTAAATTACTTCCAGATATTTGTCAAGCTGAATGCAGCGCTGGTGAACAAAAGTGTCCTCGGTGCTTGATGAAAATATTCTTTTGGGAGGCAAATGTAATGTATAATTAGGAATTTCTTTAAGATGTCGATGCAACCGTTCAAAATTTCTGTATCTGCAGATCCAAAAAAAAAGATTAACCATTAGAGAAGAAAATAAATCAAATTATCGTAGCTTTCCATTGTTCCCTTGAGATGAATATGTTGTGGTTTAAACTTTAAAGACTTTAAAATATCTAAGGGAACTCAACTAAGTACAGGCCCTTAAACAAATGGCTTATTTATTTATTTATTTTAAAAAATTATTTAAGAAGTTGAGTGAGATAAAACCTTCTCTTGACAAACCAAGTTCTGTTTTCTGTATCTGTCACCGCAATTGAATAAACTGCAAACGATTTTGATCCAAGTTTCTCAAAGTATGCTCCAATAACCTGCAGAGATAGACAGGGAATAGCAAATCCAATTACAGATCACAGAAAATGTCTATGACTACAATTCAACACCACCAAGCTCAAGAAGCTGTTTTAATTTATATCCCATGTCACATATGGATTCAGCTGGCAGTTCAAATTTCAAATTTGCATAACTTGCAGCAAAATTGACAGGAATGCTCACCCGGCACCTAAGCTTGGGAATATGTGGCCCCTCATTGCGAAGTACTGTGTTTGAGACAATCTTACCCCTAGATTCTTCACTATGCCTGCCAAAATCAGGGCTGTAGAACTCTGAAATAATCGGCTCTCCAATATCTCCTGTAAATGCCTTCTTTGTATCAGGTTCAACTTTCAAATCTGAGGTACTACTGGATCTCTTAAGCCTACTTTTATTTCCATCAGCAGATTGCTCGCTAGCATCATTAAATTTGTTAACAAGATGATCTCCTCCAAATGATGACGTGTTGTTAAACTCTGAAGCCAACTTTGTGCTTGCCGTGTTACCATCACAAAATTGAGTGTCAAAAGTTAAACCAGGCATTAGCAGCATCACAGTTTTCTCTTCACTTCTTGTAGAAGTTCCAATCTTGTTGGTAGAGATTTCACTTCCGGAATTCCCTGTCAACACAGCACTCTTCGTCACAGAACCCTTAGGAATAGATTCTTGAAATCCTGCTTTTACATATTTGTTCTCCTTCTTTTTGTAGTTTCTTCCTTTTGTCCACATGTTTTCAAGATTTTCAGGGGCAAGAACTTCAGTTCTTCTCTGGGTTGCTGCCTCTAATATTCGAGCCCAATCAGCCGGTCGAGGCTGCGCTGATTCTTCCTCGTATCTGTTACAATCTGAATATGTTTCTTTCTGATCATCAATTCTAGCCAAAGTCAAATCAGTTCCCTGACTGTTTAAGGACGAAATTTTGCATGAGGTAGAATCATCACCACGTACTTCCACTGAAGACTGATCAAAACCTACCACCACCTTATTCATATCATCTTTAATAGCAAGTAGAACATATTCAATGACTTCATTGATATACCTGACAACAAAACATAAGTGGGAAAAACATAGAATAAGGAATATTTATTAAGCAAAGACCAAAGCTTATACTCAGGAAAAATGGATCATCATGAGTAACCTTTTAAACATTCTCCACCTATTCTTTTACCTACATTGAGCAAGAGCAAGATTCGAATCAAGAAACCACTCCAGTTGTATAGTGTCATTCCATGCAGCATGGCCTTTATTCTAATTATTCCACTCTTTCTAAGAACCAAATAAACACTAAATAAAAATGCATTTCCAAATCAACTGCCAAAATTCTTAACCTAAAAGTTTAGGCTAACTCAGCTAAACAGAACTGTAATTTTAAATGAAGTACTAATTACGTTTTTTGCTACCTTAAAATTAAACAAACAACAAATCATAGCTCAATAACCTACCCGGGGCTTGCCAAATTCAAAAGTGGTTGCACAACCAAGCAAGTTACAATCTCACGAGCAATAGTTCGAACCAAAGGACATTGAGCTTCTCGTGGTCTCAATACTACTGCTAAAACTCCACCAATAAGCCGTTGAATAACCTGAAAAAAAGAAAGTATAAGGAATTAACCAAAAGAAAACCATAAAATGCAAAGGCAAAATGTGTTTTCATCAGAACACTCCACTCACACCTTGTACTCACTCTCTGGTGAAACCAGCGCAGGATGGAGCTCTTCAGAAACCATAAGATGGTGTTTCAATCTTTCATCCCTTTCTTCAGATGACAATGTTACCATAACGTCAACACCTATTGCAGCTTGGTTTCTTCTAAAAAGATCCAAGTGATCTCCTATCAAATCAACTATATCCCTGAAACATTAGACAACCGTTTGAAATTCTTGAGCTTTAAAAGGTCGAAAAATTTTACAATTGACAAACCTTCTTAACTAAAAACCTACCTTGTTAGCAAATCAACAAGGTTTATATCTTTCGCCCTTCCTGATATTTCACCAATAGCATCCAAAATCACAGCGCGCATCAACTCAGGGGCCTCCCTATCTGGAGTAATCTCCGAATACCATAAATCAACAACAAAATCCCTAAGTATTTTATCAATAAACTCATTGAGAGCAGCCTCCACCATAGGAGAATCAATTTTCCGCTTCCACTTGAGCGGAGGTGGTGAGCTGGAAAGACGGGAATCATTCACAGACAACTGTTTCTTCTCCAAATGAGATAAATAAGTTTGCCGACGAACTGGTTTAACTTTCCATTTGAACTCAACCTCAGTAGTTATAATTCGCAATGCGGAGACAATAAGAATTGCTATAGGTAAATTCATCCACATCGATGTACTTGTATCTACATCAATTAACAAAAGCAGAAGACACAGGAAAAAAAAAAAAACTCGTAAAACTTCACAAAATACTTACAATCAATTCCTAATAGCATAAATTAAACCATATTAACGCAACATACTAATAGAAAACCCTAAATTAATCAATTAATAGAAATTTAAAGTCCAATGTTTAATTGATTCCAATTAAACGGGAATTGTCTAAAAAACTTCAAAGAAAAAACAATTCTAAGAAAATCAAGTATCCAAGCGAAGTAAAATCAAAGAATTCACAAAAAAAAATATTTTAAAAAACAAAATTAAATAGCTAAAATAAAAACTAACATAAAGCAAATAATTATTTTTGGAATCATATTAATTAACTCACGAGACAAGAAGTAAGTGACGGCAAAGGTAGCCAAGGCCCACCAAACCGTCCGTACTTTGGCTTCGTCGATCAGATCCTGTATCGTCTCCATCGACTTCATTTTCCAGCTTTTTTTCTTTTGATTTTTTCTCCCCTCGATTCTTTTTACAATTCGGGGAATTCAATTTCTTGAGTTTCCAGAATTTTCAATTCTTTCTTAACATGGAAGAAAAATAATCGCCGGAGACGAAACAGAGAATATTCTTCGATCAGCTTCAGCAGTGTTTAATTTGGAATTACAAAGAAATAGAAAGAAAATAACAGGGGAAAAGAGAGTATTTGGAATTTGTTTTTCTTTTTTTTAATAAATAAATTTGAAAAAAAAAATATGTGTTTTGGGAGATTATAATCTGGTGCAGATAGTGGGCGTTAGAGTTCCCGACTATCAACTACCCTCTAAAATCTTGCCACGTAATACATTTGACTGGTTTTTTTGTGCTTTGATTTCGATATTTATTTTCTTAGCATGACTTTTCACATGGGTAACGCTACATTTAGGTTGTCATCAAAAAAATAATACGCAATGACATAAGAAATGTAATAAAAAAAATGAATATTATTAGTAGGAAATTATCTATTATAAGTTTTTAAATTCTGTCGATAGGATTATTCTTATATATTTTATTAAAGTATATTTTAAAAATTAATAAATTAATATAATAAATTTTAACAAAACGTATAATAATATTTTAATTATGCTTATGAAATTTAAAAATTTCATCTGAAATAATGTTTAATAGTATAGGATATAAGTTCGTTATGAAATGTTATATGTTTAGATTTTAGAATTTTTTTTTTATTTCGATGCAAAGATTTTCATCAACGTTTTAATATATTATTTTATACTCTATGTGTTTTGTATGTGAGTGATATAATAAATTAATATTGTTTACTTTATGATATGTAATTTACTGTTAAATCATTTTTACATTTTTGGTAAATTTATATTAGATGGTTTTCTATTTTGATATAAAATTATATTAAAGTTTATCAAAATTAATTTTAAACCCGTGTTATGCGCGGGACAACAATTTAATGAAAACATCCACATATATATAACATGTATAAATTTAACAATTTTTATTATTGGACAACACTATAAGATCACTTTTTTTGCAAATTTGTTTTTAAATACAGAATGTTGAAATGCAAATCCATTTGTATTTTAAAACATTGCTTCTTTAAAATGTCTACATATAATTAACTTTCAAACAATTTTGAAGCAAAAGTTAATTAACATATGCAAATATGCACGAAAAGGAGGATTGAATTACTTCTTTTAATGCATTTCATTTCATTTGAATATGTATTTTATATAATAAAATTTCAAACTCTGAGTTTTGATTATAAAATTATGTTTGAGATATGATCATTATAAAACATAATCAAATTTCCATTATAGATCTAGAGTCTACATGTTCAGAATTAAAAAATAAATCTTTATTTATATAAATTTGTTAAGATAGGATCACATGAATAATGTTGTTAATTGAGCATGACATAAAGTGGGTTGATAATTAACAGAGTTCGGAAATTTTAAGTTGTTTTTAATTTTTATTGTTGAATCTCCAAGAATGACTTAAAGAAATTGAAAATGTATTTAAATATGCTAATTACCAAAATTTATAAATAACTTACCATTTGGTTCACTTACACTATATTTGATAAAAAATGAATGAAAAAGGAGAGGAAAAAAAAAGAAAGTAAAGGAAATAAAATTTTCTTTTAATTTATTGCGTTTGGTATGAAATATGGACAATAAAAGAAATATATATATATATATATATATATATATATTACGGATAGAGTTATAAATAATATTGTTAATTTAAGTTGAAAGAGTGATTTCCGGCTTTTTTATACTAATATAGCCAAAAAAAAAATTAAACCCCAAATTACCTATACTTTTAGATTATTTCCCAAAATACGCCTGTTTTAAAATTAGCTGGGAAATCGCCACCCCCCATGGCGATTTCCCAGCATGAAAAAATTGATTTTGGCTAAAAATACCAAGGGAAATCGCCATGGGGGGTGGCGATTTCCCTTGGTATTTTTTTCAAAATTTGATAAAAATACCAAGGGAAATCGCCACCCCCCATGGCGATTTCCCTTGGTATTTTTAACCAAAATTGTAAAAAGAATGAAGGGAAATCGCCATGGGGGGTGGCGATTTCCCTTCAGTAATTTTTTTTTTTTTTTTAATAAATCAACAAATTTTAATTTTTTTTAATTTGTAAATTTTATTTTTTTAATTTAAAAATTATAAATTAAATTAAGTTTCTTATTAAATTTAAATATGGAAAATTTTATTTCTTATAAAAATGAAAAAAACAAAATAATATTTCTTCTTAAATTAAAAAAATCAAAAATAATATTTGTAAGTTTTGTTTAAAATTTTGTAAGTTTTAAAATTTTGTAAGTTTTGTTTTTTAATTTTAAATTTTATAAATTAAATTAAAATAATTTTTTATAATTAAAAAAAAAAATTCGTAAGGTAAATTTTATTATTTAAAATTTATGAACAAATTTTTTTAAATTTTGTTAATTGATTTGTATTAGATAAAAACAAAAAACAAACAAAAAAAACTTGCATTACATTTTCCCTTATAATCCAAAGTACATGATAAGTTGAGAAAAACATGTAATTCATTTATTGTTGATGCGAAGTCTCCCCCAATGTGCCAAATCGTTGCGGACAATTTCGACGGTTATGACCTCCGTTTCTGCATAATCCACAACGTTTTGGTTGGCCTTTCTCCCTGAGGTCCATTTCATTACGAATACGACTTGATTTTGGCCGACCATGTGGATTTCTCCGCATTTCTTGATTGGGACACACTTCTGGACCATCATATTGAGGCCAGTAACCTTCATTTCCAACAGCTTCGAACTCATGTCTATAAACATTCAATATATTTTCCAGTTTATAGACTTTGTCCACATATTGCATGCAATCTACATGGACATGTGCACAGGCAGCAACTACATGTGAACAAGGGAACCTTTGTGCTTGAAACTTTCCACAATCACACCACATGTCACTGAGGTTGACTTTGTACTTCATTGCAGAAACACCCTCTTGTGGAGCAACTAACTCTTCAACCAGAAAAGATTGATTTGCTCGCGTAAAATTACGAACAATGTGGGAGTTAGCTTTCGTGCGATTTTCTTGCATAGCTTGTGTGACTGTTTCACAATATGTGTGCCCTCCCTCCATCATGGCAATTTGTTTGTTCCCCATCTTAACAAAAAGTGCAGCCAACCTATAATATGTTGATTGCACTAAAGCAGTAATGGGAAGATGACGCGTTCCCTTCAACACCGAATTGATAGATTCAGCTAGGTTGGTTGTCATATGGCCATAACGCCTTCCTTGATCATATGACTGCGCCCACTTCTCCTTGGGGATCCTATCAAGCCAGTTAGCCGCCTCAGCATTTTCTCCACGAAGATTGTCATACATGAAATGAAAATTCGGTCGCCTCAACTCGTATCCTAATAAATTTAAAAACAAAAAACTTATGAATTTCAATATTATTTTATATGCTAAACGAAATATAAGAGATAAAATAACTATGATTTGATTCCATACCCATGTTAACAATTTGTCGACGCAATTCCTTATTGTTAAACTTTTTCATAAAGTTCGCTGCAATGTGTCGAATGCAGTACGCTGAATATGCATGTGGAGGATTCCATCCACCATCGCGTCTAATCGCAGCTTTGATGGCTTCATGTCGATCAGACAGCAAGCAAATGCCAGGCTGTTTTGTCACGTGTCTGCGCAAGTTACTGAGAAAGAATGACCAAGCCTCTGTTGTCTCACCCTCCACAATGGCAAAGGCAATTGGCAGTATGTTTCGATTGCCATCTTGTGCAATAGCTAACAATAATGTGCCTTTGTATTTTCCATATAAGAAAGTACCGTCTATTTGCACAATTGGTTTACAATACGGATACCCTTCAATGCACGACTTAAATGTCCAAAATAGTCGATGGAATATTCTCTTACCTTGGACCAATCGATCACCGTGATATGCAGGTATCGTTTGCAATTCCACAATTGTACCAGGCACGAAATGTTGCATTGCACCTAACCATTTAGGTAGCTCATTGTACGATCTTTCCCAATCGCCAAATACTCGAACAATTGCCTTTTGCTTTGCTTGCCATGTTTTCTTGTAGGAGGTCATGTATCCATACCGGATTCGCATCTCAGCGATCAAAACTGAAACGGAAATCTCCGGATTTGCTTGGACCAATGACAAAATGCATGAGCAGATCATGTTACAATCTAACTTGCAATGATCTTGTGAAATCCTCGCCGATGTGCAAGTATGAGGCCCTTCATATTTTCTAATCTCCCATAGATGTTTCTTCTTCATAAAAGTTGCCCTTATTCTCCAATTACACCCATTCCCATACATTAAGCACTTGGCATAATATTTCGTCGGCTCAGATTCAATTACTCTGTAATCTACAGAGTTTTTGATGTTATAGTGCTTGATAGCTGAAACCACAGCCTCTTTCGTTGGGAATTGTAACCCAACACACAGATCAAGTGCAGATGGATCAAATGTCAGAGGCGTAGCTAATGTATGAACATACTCTGGAAATTCCGGCACATGCATTGCCTCCAGATCCAGTGTATGCATATGGGATGCAGCCTGATATGGGGGAATATCTCGATGAGTGTTGATATCTCCATGAGTGTTGATCTCAGCAGGGACGACGTCTGGGTCAGAATCAGTATTGTCATCACTTGCGAATTCAGTATCATCTTCTTGCTCACTAAATTCACCAACATCTTCACCATGGACTCCACGTGGACGAACAGGATCAACACCAGCTGGCTCATCTTCGAGGGTAGTAGGAATTAGGGTTTGTGAGACTAATGAAGTCTGAAAAGTTGTAGCTTGAGATAAGGGCACGACTTCTTCTGTGGGAACGTCGTATGTAGTGTCAACATAGAACGACCCAGAATCATAATCTTCTATGGGAAAGTTTTCTGTTGTGCGAACATTTGAAGGGCCGCAATCATCGTCAACATCATCTATGTCAGCATATAACTCAAGGACACCAACATTTGCAAATGTCTCATGAGCATAAAACATGCATCTGACATCATCATCATCTTCAAGTGGAAATGTTCTATATCGGACACATCCTTCACCAATAGAAAGAGGATGCCTGTACTTAACCTCTGAAACTCTTTTTCTAGTTCCAGCTTTAATTTTTGTATGAATTTGCAGCTTCAGTTCCTCTAATGTGACGTCGTCTTCAACACGAAAACTTTTTGGACGTTCACAATCAAAGGTAGCACCTTCGTCAGTATTATGAATTTGGCCATTATAGTAGACCAATGCGATCGCTCTATTGCTCATGTTGTGTAGCAAAAGAAAGAAGAAATATAGAAGGATGAGAATGAGAATGAGGAGGTTTTAGCACTCAGGAAAAATCTGATTGAAAAACTGTTGTATGGGGGTATTGTAAACCTTCATAAGTATTATGAATTTATAATGGTTCATTATGTTGTACCAGATAACAAATCCCATCCTTTGACTATTTGACTGAAAAAGTTATAACTTATTCAATGCAAAATGTCATTGATAAATCCCATCATTTGTCTCATCCATTGCAGAAAGAATCAAGTTCCAATATTTTCTCCAGCATTTGATGGACTGGAAAATAGCTGAAACCTGTCTAAAAACCTATATCATCAGTCTTATCCATTGCAGAAAGAATCAAGTTCCAATATTTTCTCCAGCATTTGATGGACTGGAAAATAGCTGAAACCTGTCTAAAAACCTATATCATCAGTCTTATCCATTGCAGAAAAAATCAAGTTCCAATATTTTCTCCAGCATTTGATGGACTGGAAAATAGCTGAAACCTGTCTAAAAACCTATATCATCAGTCTTATCCATTGCAGAAAGAATCAAGTTCCAATATTTTCTCCAGCATTTGATGGACTGGAAAATAGCTGAAACCTGTCTAAAAACCTATATCATCAGTCTTATCCATTGCAGAAAGAATCAAGTTCCAATATTTTCTCCAGCATTTGATGGACTGGAAAATAGCTGAAACCTGTCTAAAAACCTATATCATCAGTCTTATCCATTGCAGAAAAAATCAAGTTCCAATATTTTCTCCAGCATTTGATGGACTGGAAAATAGCTGAAACCTGTCTAAAAACCTATATCATCAGTCTTATCCATTGCAGAAAGAATCAAGTTCCAATATTTTCTCCAGCATTTGATGGACTGGAAAATAGCTGAAACCTGTCTAAAAACCTATATCATCAGTCTTATCCATTGCAGAAAAAATCAAGTTCCAATATTTTATCCAGCATTTGATGGACAGGAAAATAGCTGAAACCTGTCTAAAAACCTATATCATCAGTCTTATCCATTGCAGAAAGAATCAAGTTCCAATATTTTATCCAGCATTTGATGGACAGGAAAATAGCTGAAACCTGTCTAAAAACCTATATCATCAGTCTTATCCATTGCAGAAAAAATCAAGTTCCAATATTTTCTCCAGCATTTGATGGACTGGAAAATAGCTGAAACCTGTCTAAAAACCTATATCATCAGTCTTATCCATTGCAGAAAGAATCAAGTTCCAATATTTTCTCCAGCATTTGATGGACTGGAAAATAGCTGAAACCTGTCTAAAAACCTATATCATCAGTCTTATCCATTGCAGAAAAAATCAAGTTCCAATATTTTATCCAGCATTTGATGGACAGGAAAATAGCTGAAACCTGTCTAAAAACCTATATCATCAGTCTTATCCATTGCAGAAAGAATCAAGTTCCAATATTTTCTCCAGCATTTGATGGACATGAAAATGTAATGCAAGTTTTTGTTGTTTGTTTTTTGTTTTTATCTAATACAAATCAATTAACAAAATTTAAAAAAATTTGTTCATAAATTTTAAATAATAAAATTTACCTTACGAATTTTTTTTTTTTAATTATAAAAAATTATTTTAATTTAATTTATAAAATTTAAAATTAAAAAACAAAACTTACAAAATTTTAAAACTTACAAAATTTTAAACAAAACTTACAAATATTATTTTTGATTTTTTTAATTTAAGAAGAAATATTATTTTGTTTTTTTCATTTTTATAAGAAATAAAATTTTCCATATTTAAATTTAATAAGAAACTTAATTTAATTTATAATTTTTAAATTAAAAAAATAAAATTTACAAATTAAAAAAAATTAAAATTTGTTGATTTATTAAAAAAAAAAAAAAAAATTACTGAAGGGAAATCGCCACCCCCCATGGCGATTTCCCTTCATTCTTTTTACAATTTTGGTTAAAAATACCAAGGGAAATCGCCATGGGGGGTGGCGATTTCCCTTGGTATTTTTATCAAATTTTGAAAAAAATACCAAGGGAAATCGCCACCCCCCATGGCGATTTCCCTTGGTATTTTTAGCCAAAATCAATTTTTTTATGCTGGGAAATCGCCATGGGGGGTGGCGATTTCCCAGCTAATTTTAAAACAAGCGCATTTTGGGAAATAATCTAAAAGTATAGGTAATTTGGGGTTTAATTTTTTTTTGGCTATATTAGTATAAAAAAGCCAGTGATTTCCTTTCCAACTTACGTTTCAAAATAAATATGAAAATAATATATTTGAATTGAAAATAACCATTAAATGGAAATTAAAGTTAAAAAAAAAATGCAAAATACTACCAATAAACGAATTAGATTTAAATAGAATTGCATATTTATCAAATTAACTATTAAACTTGAAACATATATTATTTGATAACTTTAGAACTACAAAATATATATATATATATATATATATATATATCAATAAAAAAGAGATTAACTATACGAGCTAAGTACAACATATGAAGTTTTCAGGTTGAAGAATTTTATAAGTGCATGTGAATTTATCATGCTTTTGCTCTTCTCTGTATTTGTTGTCCTCACACATATATATATATATATATATATATATATATATATATTACCAATCTTATAAAACAAGATTAAAAGATATCAAAATATAATTGTATAACATTAACAAAAACGTTATATTTAAAAAAAAATGTTATATTTTCTAAAAGTAAAAGGAAAAATCAAAAGAAAAGAAAAACAAAACAAAACAAAACAAAATCAACCAACATATTTGCTAAGAATAACCTAACTATAGTGTCACGAACAAAACACTCTTAATCAAATTATCCATGCATCTTGCTAGTACACTCCCATTTTTATTATGCTGCTTAAGATATTTATTGCAATAACTTTACAATTTAAATTTAAGTTGACTAAGAATAAAAAATGGAGTAATGAATAATTTATGGGAATGTAAAAATAATTTCTATTTAATAGTATTTTAAAACGAAATTTGAAGTCAATTTTCATTTAATGGTAGTTAATCCAAATATATAATTAGCATGATTTTAGGTGTATTTGGTTTCGTTTGCATATTTAATATTTTCAAAGATGAACAAAGTCATAAAAGATAAAATAACATATATTTGAAAGAGAATAAATATAATTAATTCAGTCAAATCAAATCAAATAAATTAATTAGAAGACATGTGACAAATATTAAAGATTGTTCACATGTCTTCCTAGGACAATTGTCATTTTTACTAAAAGTTTTAGCTTTTATATATTTATATAAGATTATATAATTGATTATATAAAATATTTTAAAAATTAATTAAATAACTAAATGTATAATCTTTGGAGTTTATTCAATATTATACACGTGTGAGAAGAATAGACCATTCATATTGATTTTTTTTTTCAAAAATTTTGACTTTTATACATTTATTATATAAGATTATATTATATATTTTTAAAATTAATTAAAAAATAAATTTATTGGCAGCAATTTAAAATAAATTGGATTGTAACTTATTTACTAAAGTCAATAATATTGATTTTTTAAAAAGTAATAAATGAATTAATTTAGTCAAAATATGTTATTTTTAAATAAAACATATGAAATCAAATCAAACACATTAATTAAAAGATACATGACACTAATTTCGGTTATCCATGTGTCAAAAAAATAGGCCATCCACATAAGATTATTTTTTTTTATCAAAGACTTTGACTTTTATATATTTATATAAGATTATTACAAATATTTTAAAAATTGTATGAAAGGTTACCAAAATTATTATAAATTATATAAAAAATTATCAAATTATCTCAAAAGTTACCAAAGTTATATAAAAATTATCAAATTATATCAAACGTTAGTCAAAATTATATTAAAGGTTATCAAAATTATATAAAAAATTATCAAATTTATATTAAAGGTTACAACTTACAAAAAAGTTACCAAAAATATATCATGTTAAATAAAATTATATAAAAAATTACCAAATTTATATAAAATGTTATCAAAATTTATCAAAAATTACCAAAATTATATTAAAAGTTATCAAAATTATATCAAATAATATCAAAACTATATCAAAGGTTACCAAATTCATATCAAAAGTTATCAAAATCATATAAAAGGTTACCAAAATTGTATCAAAAGTTATCAAAACTATATAAAAATTATCAAAATTCTTACAAATATTATCGAAATTATATAAAAAAATTTACCAAAACTATTACAAAAGTTATCAAATTTTTTTACAAATATTATAAAAATTATATCAAAGATTACCACAATTATGTCAAGAATTACCCAAAATTATAAAGGTTATCAAAATTATATAGAAGGTTATCAAACTTATATCAAAAGTTACAAAATTATATCCAAAATTACCAAAACTATAACAAAAGTTATCAAAATTATATTAAAAGTTAGCAAAACTATATTACAGGTTACCAAAACTATTACAAAGATTATAAAAATTATATTAAAAGTTACCAAAATTATTTAAAGGTATCAAAATTATATCAAAAGTTATTAAAAAATTTAAATTATATAAAAAAATTATCAAAATTATATCAATGGTTACAAAAATTATATCAAAAGTTATTATAACCAAAATTATACAAAGGTTAACAAAATCATACAAAAGATTATCAAAATTATATCAAAAGTTATCAAAAAATTGTATTAAAAGTTACCAAAATTATATCAAACGATATCAAAATTATTTAAGGTTGCCAACATTATATCAAAAGGGTATCAAAATCATATCAAGAGCTATCAAAATCATATTGAAAGTTACCAAAATTATATCAAAACTTAATATAATTATTTTAAACGTTACCAGCATTATATCCAAAATTATCAAATCATATCAAAAGCTATTAAAATCATACTAAAGGTTATCATAATCATTTCAAAGGTTACCATAATTATATCAAAGGTTATCAAAATTATAGCAAAGGTTACCAAAACTATAACAAGGTAATCAAAATTATATCTTCAAAACTAACCTAAACTACATTATAAGTTATCAAATCAAAAGATTACCAAAATAATATCAAATGTTATTAAAATTATATCAAAGGTTACCAAAATTTTATCAAATTTACGAAAATTAAAATAATATCAAACTTATCAAAATTATATCAAAGGTTATGAATATTGTATCATGGATTACCAAAATTACATAAAAGATTATTAAAATTACATCAAACGTTACCAAATAATATAAAATATTATTAAAATTGTATCAAATGTTACCAAAAACACATCAAATGTTATCAAAATTATATCAATAGTTTTCAAAATCATATTAAAGGTTATCAAAATCATATCAAAGACTAGAAAAGTCATATTAAAGGATATCAAAATCATACAAAGGTTACTAAAGTCATATAAAAGGTTACTATAATGTTACGTATTTATTATTACTTATTATATATTTATATCAAAATCATTATTTTCTAATCTTATATGGTAAATATATTAGCATATTTAATAATAATTTTATGATTCAAGTCACGTCCATATTTGGTTATATTTTCTCATTTCGATTCTCATCAAGTAAATAGTCTTTTAAGGTTTCCTATAATCTAATAGTTAGATAAATAAGATTTTGATTCTTAACTAATAAATATTTTTCTAAAATTAATTTAAAATTTTATTATTATTTTTCTTAACAATAAATTTGGAAGTGTTATTTTCATTAAAAAAATTAGTCAATATTTAATTTTAAAAAAATTGTCAATTGAGAAAAATTACTTTAATAAAGACTTTAATGTTTAAAAAATAATGAATATTTTATTAGCTTAATAAGAAAATCAATAATTAAAGATAAAATAATTAATATTGATAATGATAAACAAATGAATGTATAAATTAAATAAAAGAAAAGGTGACGAAACTTTTTTTTTTTCTCTCTTCTTCCTTTTCGAGTTACAGCATATGTCCATTTTTATAATAAAGTGTGGAACACATGTTCGATGTCGAATCCTATTAATGAAATGTCAAACACCAATATGACAATCATTATTAAAGATTCATGTAATAGAGCTATATAATACAAAGATTAAATTTTACAAACAAATGTAAATATACATCACGTCTCTCTCACATTAATATGATCATGTTAATTTTAAAAAACATATTTACGTGTTATGAATTTAAATATGTTTGTAGAGTAAAAAATTAATGTATCTATACTATTAATGTATTTATACTATTATTAATATTCTGAATTGAGTTAATGTCACGAGTCAAGTGACAACGATATAAACTCAATTGAAAAATTAACTAAAAAATTAAATAAATTATAAGTCAAATACTAATATAATAAAAATATTTATATCTTTCAATTTTTTATATAATATATTTATAAAAAAAAAAAAAACTTACTCACTCTCTTAAAAAACTACACTCCTACTTATATATATTTTTTCTTTCAAATATATATATTTTTTATATAGGATTTTTTCTTATGACATAATATCTAGTAAGATAAAAATCCATATTCAAAAGTTCCAAAAATATTATTCAAAACTAATTGTATGAGATATATATCAATTGCTTTTTTTTTAAATCTATGTTTTATAACATACTTATTACAACTAAGGAAAGTAAAACATTGGAATTTACTTTGATTGGTTTAAAGTCTTAAATTTTATGTTCTTCAAATAGTTGATTTTATAGTTTAAAATCCAATAATAGTAAATGCCTTAAACTGGCTTTTTTGTTGCCTTTGGGTCCAAAGTCCATACCATTACTGGACTCAAGACTAGAGGTGAGTATTAGTGGTTTCTAATTGATTTAATTTATCGAAATTAATCAAATTTAATTTATTCAATTTTGATATTAATTGGTTAAGTAAAACGATTTATTTGACTAGTTCAATCAATTATCAATATTTAGAATTGATAATTGAGAAAATTAAATTAACCGATTTATTAATTTATTTTTAAATATATTATATAAATATAATATATAACATAAAAATTTATTTATTTGATAATTAAAATCCATTAGATTTAAGTTGATTTTGATTATATTTAATTAATCATTTAAATTGATAAATTATTTCAAACAAAATAATTAATTTAATTTTCAAAATTTCAAAACCGAATCAACTCGATTATTCCCTTCAGAGTCAAGACTCGATATAATCTTGCACACCCACTCGATTGATGATGCAGGCGAATGGTCCAAAACGTGTCGTTTCAATTCCGTTTTCCTACTTTACATCTAAATCAGTTACCAATATATAAGTTCGAGTAGACATAAGCTATTAACAAGGTGGATTTGCTCGATAAATTCTTTAGCTCTTAAGTAAGTGATTTCGAATTTTAATTTTATTGTTTTTTTTTTAGTTAGTGTTAATTTCGAATGCATGGTATTTATGAGGATACGATACATTTTATGCTTTGATCAAAGTAAACATCTAAATAATTATTTTTGAAAGAAAGATCAATTCATTTTGTAAGGAAAGAAACCTACTTTCTTTATAGTGTAATTTTTAGGAAAAAAAATTAAAAATAAAATTTTAAATGCATTAAATCGATACAAAGTGAATACACTCTTAATTAATATCATTCTCAAAAAAGATTAAATCCAAATAAAATTTAAAAACGCTATTAATGGTATTAAAAAATATATATGGGTTGAAAGTAGAGGTTGGTACCTTAGGAAAATTCAAGAACCACCTTAAAAATAAACAAAAATATTATCCTTACAAAACAATGGAAAGAAATCCTAATAGCCACCTAAAAATATTTTAATTAATCATTAATGTTAAATATAAAAATCTATAATAAAGCATTTTGAATTCATTTCTTTTATATTTCTACATGTTATAAATGTTATCAAATTTATTAAGGTTGCGTTTGAAAACTTAAATTTAGATTTGAATTTAAAAAATAGTGTAAATTGTGTAATAAAACACATATAAATGTAACATTGATGATTATTTTTTAAATTCATGAATTTGTTGAATGCCTATTTAGTAATTGATTTGAAATGCTTATACATATTTGTGAATTTGAAAATCATGTTTTTATATATTTAAAATATATAATCATATTCAATCTTAACTAATTTATACATAATGTATGCATTTCATTCTCATAATTTATGTAGCAAATGAAATTCAAATTCAAATTTTCAAATTTATGTTTTCAAACATAGCATGAAATAAATGATTAAAAAGTATTTATGTTGATCTTACCAGTTAAAAAATATTTAATTATTATTTAAAAAAAATTGTATTTAATACATAATTTTTATTGAATTAAAAAAAATAATGCATTAATTATATATTTTTTAATATATTATCTTAATTAACATTTCTCATGAATCAAGAAAAAAATAAAAGAAAACAAAAACATAGGTGGTGTTAAATGTTTTCTACCTAACAAGTATAACTTTACATTTGATTAGTAATTTTTTTTACGAGGGCTTTTCTGAAATGCACTTTGTTTAAATGCTTTTATTTATTTATTTATCAGGAAGATAGAAGTAGAATCTTCGTGATTTTATGTCCGTTTGGTTACAATGATAAACTCAATCCTACTATGTTCCTATTCTTCTACTATCTTCATCGATGTTAAGGATATGCACCGTACCGGATTTTCACCGTCGTCGAAAACGAGATTCGCTGTTCTTCGAGTTACGACACCTCCATACCGAAGCTCTAGCCTTTTAGCAGAACAAAATTCGAGCGTGCCGTTAAAGAGCCTCCCTTGATTGAGAAATCCGAGAACGAATTCGCTGGTACGTAAATTAATTGTAATTTTAAAAAAAATATTTAAACATAAGTGATTAGTAGTACTTTTTTTGATTGATTTTGGTGATTTTATAATTTTCAGATCACTGTTCGACACTTGAAGGAGACGATTCTTATAGTTGCTAGAGAGAGCTTATTTCGAACTGAAATATCTCGAGGCAAGTTTAGATTTAAAATTTAAGTACTTAAGATATTGCACCTGTTTGGATAAAGAGAAAATACAAGAAAAGAAATACTAAAAGAAGAAAAAGAATCTAAGATCTCACAGCTAAGTTAAATCTTAAAATATTTAAAAAGGGGATTAAATATTTAGCTATAAAATAAAAATTTGACAATCAATTAAACTCGTTCGCTAAGCTTTTAAAATTCATAATAAATCCTTAATATTTTTAACTTTACAGATTAGATGATCAATTGTGGTAGTTTAGGTAAAATTTTTTTTCTAAGTTTAATTAATTTCTGTTTGAATTCTTAGGAAATAAATCAAAGTTAAAAAATAAAAAACTAAAACTCTAGTATTTTTTTTTGTGGCATAATTTGTAATTAGAGGTTTTCATAAGCCGGACCGGATTTAAAATTTAAAATTTTGCTTGTTCAAACTCAGGCCACTCACAAAAGTCCGCTTCATTATTTAAAAAAATATTTTATATTAATATTTATAATTTAATTTAAATTAAAATATTTTTGTTTAAATGAATAGTAATTCGGATCGAACCGAACCAAACGGATTATAAAAAATCTTTGTTCAGGACCACGCCGAATGAGTGAAACGGATAATTCGACTCGTGAACAGGTCTATTTGTAATATCAAATTTTTATTTTTGTTTCCATTATTGCATATAAGAAAGAGACACCTAAAAAAAGATGTAGGGAAGTTAATTCTTCAAGCAGGGCTGGGGTGTTAAGTCCATGATTGGATGCTTACAAGGGAAATAACAATGGATATTAATTTTAGTATGGCTAAGCCATTGCATACTGAAAATGAAGGAAAGAGATTCTTCCATTTCCCAGATGGATTGTCGAAATCTGCAAAAGAACTAGAGGAGGAAGAGAGAGCAAGAATGCCTGATTCGCCGTTTGCCAGATTGCTTAGAACTAAAGGCACGTTTCCTGCTTGGTATTTGATATATAGTAGTTGAGTAGCCTATAGTTTCATTGTAGATAAAAAAAAGTGTCGGGATTTGCCACATCATATGCCTTAAAATAGCAAACTATAGAAGCAAAAAGTTTGATATTGTAAACGAAGTGTAGAATTACAGTTTAATCTTGTTCACATATAGAAAAATTTTCATGTCCAGCTCCAGCCATGACATTCTGGCACGCTTGCAAGCGGACTTGGTCAATTTTTAGTTTTTAGCTGTGTTTTTCTTGTTTCATTTAGGCCTACATCCCGCAAAGCCAGCAATTTCCCCTCCCTAAATTTGTCTCTAAAATTAGAGGCACGTCTAAATTTGTGTGGTGTTCAAACGAACCAAACAAACTTTCCGGTGCTAAAACAGGAGCCAACTTCCCATGACCTCTCAATGGCTGTTAAACCAAGCCTTCCTTCTCCCTCAATATAATCCCTCCCCTCTTCAGGACCATCTTCATCCTATAAGCAGCCTTGGGCCTATGTACCAAGGTGGTCAGTAATGGCTAAACCTCAAAGATTGCAGGCCTTTGGCTGCTTTCTTTTCTTCTCTTGTCTTTTATCTTCGTTATCAACATCCATTTTTGCATTGTCTGACATTGAAGCATCTTATATCGCTCGTCGCCAGCTCCTAACTCTCCCTGAAAATGGTGAACTTCCTGACGATTTTGAATATGAAGTCAAAGTAATTGAAACTTTTGCAAATCAAAGGCTCAAGAGGGCTTACATTGGCCTTCATGCCTGGAAAAAGGCTATGTACTCAGATCCATTGAACACAACTAGGAATTGGGTTGGACCCAATGTGTGTGCCTACACTGGTGTCTTTTGTGCTCCGGCATTGGATGACCCCAAATTGATTGTTGTGGCCGGCGTTGATCTTAATCATGCTGACATTGCCGGATACCTTCCAGCAGAGTTGGGTTTGATGACCGATCTTGCATTGTTCCACATAAATTCTAACAGGTTTTGTGGAATTATACCCAAGAGCTTGTCTAAGCTTACGCTTATGCATGAATTTGATGTCAGCAACAACCGATTTGTTGGTCCTTTCCCAGAAGTTGCTTTGTCATGGCCTAGCGTCAAGTATATTGATATCAGATTCAACGATTTTGAAGGCAAATTACCGCCTGGGATTTTCGAAAAGGACCTAGATGCATTGTTCTTGAACAATAATAGGTTCACCTCCACCATTCCTGAAACGGTTGGCAAATCCACTGTGTCTGTTGTGACATTTGCCAACAACAAATTCGAAGGATGCATTCCACACAACATTGGCAAGATGGCGAACCTCAATGAGATTGTTTTCATGAACAATGACCTTGGTGGTTGTTTCCCAGCAGAAGTTGGATTGCTTGGCAACGTCACTGTTTTCGATGCCAGCTTGAACTCATTTACAGGTATCTTGCCACAAAGTTTTTCGGGCTTGAAGAAGGTTGACTTATTGGATGTTTCCCACAACAAGCTGACAGGATTTGTACCCGAGAATGTTTGCAAGTTGCCAAACTTGTCCAATTTCACATTCTCTTACAACTATTTCAATGGAGAGGATAATGCTTGCATATCACCTTCAAGGAAGGACATTGTGTTGGATGACACTAGCAATTGTTTGGCTAGTAGGCCGAAGCAAAAGTCAGCTAAAGAATGCCAACCAGTGGTGAGTCGCCCTGTGGATTGTAGCAAGGACAAGTGTGCCGGAGGGTCTTCACCTTCCAAGCCTAGCCCATCAAAGCCACAGCCAAAACCACCGGTCCCAGTTCCTCCAACGCCAAAGCCAAAGCCACAACCAAAACCACCGGTCACAATTTCTCCAACGCCAAAGCCACAGCCAAAACCTCCAATCATAGCTCCTCCAATGCCAATGCCAAAGCCAAGACCATCCACATCAGAGGACCCACATCGACAATCTCCAGTGACTCCTATTAGGCCACCAGCACCATCACCTGATCCACATAAGCAATCTCCAATGACTCCTACTAGGCCACCAGCACCATCATCTGGTCCACATAATCAATCTCCAATGACTCCTCATAAGCCACCAACACCATTACCTGATCCACATAAGCAATCTCCAGTGACTCCTACTAGGCCACCAACACCATCACCTGATCCACATAAGCAATCTCCAGTGACTCCTATTAGGCCACCAACACCATCACCTGATCCACATGATCAATCTCCAGTGACTCCTACTAGGCCACCAGCACCAGCACCATCACCTGATCCACATGATCAATCTCCAGTGACTCCTACTAGGCCACCAACACCATCACCTGATCCATTTAATCAATCTCCAGTGACTCCTACTAGGCCACCAGCACCAATACCAGAGAATCCAATTTCCCAATCACCTGACCCACATAGTAATTCTCCTGTTGGAAAGGTTCGTTCACCTCCACCACCAGTTCAGTCCCCACCCCCACCAGTCCATTCCCCACCACCACCAGTCTATTCCCCACCCCCACCTGTTAAATCACCCCCTCCACCAATACATTCACCACCACCACCAGTCTATTCTCCACCACCACCTCCACCAGTCCATTCCCCACCACCACCAGTCTATTCCCCACCCTCACCTGTTAAATCACCTCCTCCACCAGTTCAGTCCCCACCTCCACCAGTCCATTCCCCACCACCACCAGTCTATTCCCCACCCCCACCTGTTAAATCACCCCCTCCACCAGTACATTCACCACCACCACCAGTCCATTCTCCACCACCACCTCCACCAATCCATTCCCCACCACCACCACCAGTCTATTCCCCACCCCCACCTGTTAAATCACCACCTCCACCAGTACATTCACCACCACCACCAGTCTATTCTCCACCACCACCTCCACCCATCTACTCACCACCTCCACCCGTTCACTCACCACCCCCACCCATCCACTCACCACCACCTCCACCAACCTACTCACCACCACCACCTATCCGTTCACCACCCCCACCCCCTGTCAGCTCTCCACCTCCACCAGTTTACTCACCACCACCACCCGTCCACTCTTCACCTCCACCAGTTTACTCACCAAAATCTGAGCAACCAAAACCAACACCTAAGAACCCAACTCCCGAGTCACCAAAACCAATAACACCACCAAAGAATCAAAATTTTCAACCACCAAAATCATCACCAATGCCTTCACCTGCACCGGAGAATCCAATTTCCCAACCACCAAAATCATCATTAATGCCTTCACCTGACCCACATGGTAATTCTCCTATTATAAGGGTTCGCTCACCTCCACCACCAGTTCAGTCTCCACCTCCATCTGTTCAATCTCCTCCACCACCAGTCTATTCTCCACCACCACCAATTTACTCTCCACCCCCACCTGTTCATTCACACTCGCCACCAAAACATTCACCACTACCAGCACCAGTCCATTCACAACCACCTCCACCAATCTACTCACCACCACCACCTATCCGTTCATCATCAATGCCTTCACCTGACCCACATGGTAATTCTCCTATTATAAGAGTTCGCTCACCTCCACCACCAGTTCAGTCTCCACCTCCAACAGTTCAATCTCCTCCACCACCAGTCCATTCTCCACCACCACCAGTTTACTCTCCACCTCCACCTGTCCATTCACCCCCGCCACCAAAACATTCACCACCACCAGTCTATTCTCCACCACCACCCCCACCAGTCCATTCACCACCACCTCCACCAATCTACTCACCACCACCACCTGTCCGTTCACCACCCCCACCACCACCTTTCTACTCCCCTCCACCACTCGTCCACTCCCCACCTCCACCAGTTTACTCACCATCACCTGTACAATCCCCACCTCTACCGGTTTACTCACCGCCACCACCAGCTCCAACTCCATCTCCTGCTGTTGCTTCTACACCACCACCTATCGAGGAATTTGTCCTCCCACCAAACTTGGGATTCCAGTACTCGTCGCCACCTCCACCTATGTTCCCAGGCTACTAAATAGTATAGCCTTGACATCTTTATATTGTATACTCTCCCTTTTGGGTATAAAGAAAAGAAGAAAAAAAGAGGCCATGTATATAGGCATTTTGTTAGCCTAACTTTTCTCAATGTATTTGCAATTTCTATTCAAATTGTAACATGATTGGCAGAGAAGTTCTTATATGTATATGAATCTCCATTATTAGTTTCCTATGTTCCCTCTATTTGTCTCTTTTGTTAATATTTTGGTAAAGAAAGAGTTTCAAATAATGATATACTTTCACATATTTTAAATGTTACACGTTTAATATCACATGTTCGAGCTATTTAAATCTAGAACTAACGAATATAAAAATTGTTTGACCATTTTGCCATTTAACATGTTGAAAAGTGCTTAATACACAAAAACACTAACTTTTTCTCCATGCAACAGTCATTAAATCAAGTTTAACCATTTGAGCATGTTTAATATCACACATTCGAGCTATTTAGATGCATAACTGGCAAAATAAAACGTGTTTGATCATTTTGCCTTTTAATGGGTCGAAAAGTGCTTAATACAAAAAATATATATATTTTTTTCATACAACAGTCATCAAATCAAATTTAACAAGTTTAACAATTTGAGAAACTTCTACAATTATGTCTATTGTGTCATTTCAACTGCCTCTTATATTGTTTAGAAGATTCACTTTCTTATCTATTTTATGTCAAAGCAATTCTTCCACTAGTATTGGAGCAACTGATGGCATCACTCTGCTTGTTGCAAATCAAAGTTCTGTCAGTTCTTTGTCCCCAGCTGCTGCTGCCCCCCTGAAGTGCATTCTGAGGAGGTCCCCTATGCCTGAAAAGTCAAAACTATTTCTTATTAATTAGCTATGTACTAGCCATTTTTACCAATAACGATGATAACATCTAAACTTATTCTTAATTTGTTAAAGGAATTGAGAGCTACTGCAGAATCATTGCCTACAGCTCCCATTGATTACCTGGGAAGTGGAATCTCAGAACCCTCATCATCTATGTCAAATGTACTAGAAAAGTATCTCATTATTTCCCGAAAGGTAATTAATGTCTTTACAAGTACATTTCCCCTCCAGTGTTTGCTCTTCAATTAATTGTATGAGCAGCAATGTTTTGCATCAAACTAAGCACCTGCATTTTCTGAGTAATTTATCTTCCATCTAAGGTTTCAAGTTTTATTGATCAATACTGGCTTGTTATTCTTACGACGCATTATTTTGCCTCTCACACTGTTTTTTTCGAGCTTCATTTGATGGTTCCTTTATTTCTTCTTATTTGGTTCTTGATTCCAAAGAATTTAAATAATTATATGATGCTTGTGTGTTTCAGTTGGATATGTTGGGAGATTCTTGTACTATATCTGTAGACACCGGAATTTATTCGGTTGAATTTTTTTAATTAATTTTAATTATTACTTTATATTGTTTTGAATTAAAAAGAAAAAAAAAACAGAAAATGAAAAAAAAAAAGAAAAGAAAATCGGAAGTAAAAAGAGAATTTGGATTGAACACAAACTCCTCTTGGATTAGAACTTCCTCCGGATTAATATCAAAAAAGGGTTTTTGGATTGGGATGAGATTTCATATCAAAGAAACCAAATCAGATTACAATTCTTCTAGTTTCCTTATAAAAAGAACCTTGAAGATTCAAGAACAGAACAGAGAAGGAGGGGAAATAGATCAGAAACAAGCAATTTCGAAAAAAACCAAAAAGAGGCAGTAGCAACAAAATATTTTTTCTAGGATTTTATTTTCGAAATTTTGGGGATTTTTTGGGTTTTAATTGTTGATTCGAAAGATCTTTTGTTGGAAATCTAGGAGGGGTTGAGAGGTCGAACAGGCCACCGGAAGAGATCCGGAGGAGTAAAATCGCGGGTTTCAAACCTAGATCTAGGATTGCTTGTGTTGATTTAGACGAAACTAACTAGATTTTGGGGTTGGAGAGACCGAGAGGAAAATTTTAGTATTTTTTCTAGGCAGGTTTACGGTGGCCGACGGTGGTGACCGATAACGGCATACGACAGCTACGGCGAAAACAGGGTGGCCGAAATCTGGGTTCATCTTCTGTTCTTGAGGATTGAGAGAAAAATTTGAAGAAGAAGATTTTTTTTTTTAAAGAGGTAAAGAAGTGAAAAAAAAAAAAAAAAAACTTTTATATGAGCCAAACAGGTCAGACTATCAGGACCACGCGTTGGGTCTGACCCGTCTAGCTCACTTTTGTTTCTCTTTTGCTTAGCACGTTACTTTCATGTTTTAATTTCATTTCTTTTATGGTTTCTTTTTTCGTTTCTTTCATGTATTATTTATTTATTTATTTATTTGTTTTAATTATATTATATTATTTGTTGGACTAATTATTATTATTTTTTAGTGTTGATTTTTATAGGTATTTTAAAAGGGATTAATTATTTTTATGACTATTTTATTTTAAAAAGCATGATTGGTTTTTATTTTTAGAAATATGTTTAGGTTTTTTTTTTTTTTTAATTTAGAAAAAACATGTTAGGTTTTTATTTATTTTATTTTTAGAATTTGCATGTTAAGTTTTACTTATTATTTTAGATAAGCATGATTTTTGTTTTTATTTATTATTTTAGATAAGCATGATTTAGGTTTTTATTTTTTTTATTTTAGATATGCATTATTTAGGTTATTATTTTATTTATTTTAGAAGCATGATTTAGGTTATTATTTCATTTATTTTAGAAGCATGATTTAGGTTATTATTTCATTTTATTTTTAGAAACATGAATTAGGTTTTTTATTTATTTATTTTAGAAAGCATGAATTAGGTTATTTATTTCTTTTAAAAGCATGAATTAGGTTTTTTTTATTTTATTTTTTAGAAGCATGAATTAGGTTTTCTTTTTATTTTATTTTTTGAAAGCATGATTAGGTTTTTATTTTATTTGATTATTTAGACTTGGCATGATATTAGGAACATTATTATTTTCATCATTTAGATAATGCATGATTTTAGGATTCTATTTTTATTTTTTATTATGGCATGATTTATGATATTTTATTATTTTTAGATGTTTTAGAAAATTTTTATGATATTTTATTATTTTAGGTTTTCGCATGTTTAGGAATTTTTATGATGTTTTATTATTTAGATTTTTTAGTTTTTGCATGCTTTAGGATTTTATGTGATGTGATTTCATTTTATTTTTAAATGATAAATATGATTTGATTTGATTATTTTGCATGATTAGGAAAATAAAAAATTGACTTAGATTAATTAAGACCATTTAGATAAGACCGATTTAGAATAATATGTGACTGATGTGGTACTATCTTTAGGATAGACGTTGTGGGGGTGCTAATCCTTCCCCACACGTAACCGAACTCCTGAACCTAGTTTTGATAAGTAGACCAGAACCTATTCTTTTTAGAGTGTCTTAGTCAAGCTTAGGATTACTTTAAAAGGGATAGATTCATAAAGGTGACTAATCACACCTAGTTAGATGATTAGTGGCGACTCCATGTTTGTGTCTAGCTTGCTAAATTCGCATTTGGCACGTTATGATAGTTTGGCGACTCCACTGGGGACTTTAGAGAGTCGAGCCATAGGTTAGTCGCATGTTATTTCTGGTCTTAAAACTGGTTTTAAATGTTATGTTATGTTTTTTTTTTCCTAACGTTTTAATCTTTTTCTTTTTAGTTTGTTTAGTTTTTTATTTTTTTAGGAACTTTCGTCAAGACAAGGGTATGGTATATTCCTTCGCACACACCACATGTTCATGAACATAAACCCTATACTCGGGCTTGTCCTTTTTGGAGGTGGTAAAGTAACTACACCTTCGTGGGGTAATAACCTCTGTATGGACTATCGAAACACTCTCAAGAGGTAAAGTACCTATGCTTTCGTGGGGTAATAACCTCCGTATGGGCTAGGAAAATACTCCCACCCAACTTGAACCTTTTCCAATGAGCCTATAATTGGTGAGGATTAGGGTGCCTTACTCATCCTATATGGAGGAGGTTAAAGAGCAACTTGGGGACCTTTTAGTTGTCAAATATCTTAAAGCCCAGCATATAGTTAACACATAGCCTAAGTTAGAGTCATGTCCACCCGTTTCATAGAGAATAACCCAAATTAGGACACATGAAGGTATGTTCTTACTTTTTGACAAATTTTTAATTTTGTGAAGATTATTTGTATTTCTCTAATATGTATCTAACTATTGAATTTTGTGAAATATTTTTGGTCATTACTTGAATTAATTTTATTCTTTCAATTATTTTCATGCATTTGCATCATTTAAATATTTTACCATGTATATTTTTTTAACCATGCTCATGCATTTACCATGTACACTTATAACCATGCTCATGCATTTATCATATATATTTTTAACAATGCTCATATATTTACCATGTACATTTTTCATAAATGCTCATACATTCACCATGTATATTTTTTATAATGCTTATGCATTCACCATGTATATTTTAGTAATGCTCATGCACTCATCATGTACAGTTTTCATAATGTTGCTGTTAAACTTTGTGAATATTTTTGATGTTGTCATTAAATTCATTCTTTCATTTGTTTACATCATACATTTCATGAAAAGCATTTGAGTCCTAAATTTTAAATTATGGTAATGAAAGGTTCAAGGATAGCTCAAGCAATCAAAGATCCTGGGCATTCCTACAACATTTGTTCACAGGTTAAATCAATGACAGAGAAACATACTGCTAGGATTCGTTCACGGATTAAAGCAATGGTAGAGGAACAGGTTGCTAGGATGAACGAAATAGAAAAGGCAAAGGATGAAATGAGAAAGCAGTTGGCCAATATGATGGATTTGATGATGAATTTGAACAATCAGAGAGTGGTAGAAGAAGTAACTACTCAAGAAAAGAATCAGTCACCAGATTATCAAGATCCTACATATCTGCCTGATTTAAGTCAATTCCAAACTCAAACTGGGATGCCAGTGACATCATCAGCTACTCAACACCGATTCTCAGGATACACCATTCATGCGCCTGGGGGAAAATTGTCAGATCATGTTCGAGTTCCAGATTTAGATGATCCTAAAGAACAAGAAAAGCTGAAGGTAGTTGAAGAGATGGACTCTCGTAAGATGAACCTGATTGAAGAAAGACTCCGGGCTGTTGAGAGTTTGGATTTCTATGGTTCTATGGATGCTGAAGGGCTTTGTTTGGTTCCAGATGTGGTTATCCTACCCAAGTTCAAGACTTATGATTTCGAGAAGTTTGATGGGTCCAAGTGCCCCATATCTCACATCACCATGTATTGCCGGAAGATGGCTGCTCATGCGAAAGATGATAAGTTACTCATCCATGTCTTCCAGAACAGTCTTACAGGCTCTGCTGCCAGGTGGTATGTTCAGCTAGATAAGAACCGCGTTGGTACTTCGAAGGAATTAGCAAAGGCATTCATTAATCAGTACAAGCACATTGTTGACATGGCCCCTGATCGATTATCCTTGCAGAATATGGAGAAGAAAGCTACAGAAAGCTTCAAAGAGTATGCCCAAAGGTGGAAGGACGTTGCTACCGAAGTCCAACCACCTCTCATTGAAAAGGTAACTACAGTTTTGTTTGTAAGTACACTCAAAGCACCATACTATGAAAGGATGGTTGGGAATGCCACCAAGAATTTTGCATACATGGTAATCTTTGGGGAGATAATAGAAAATGCTATAAAAAGTGGGAAGCTTGAAGCCGAGGAAACATCCAATGGAAAGGAAAATGAGGTATCTAAAAAGAATGAAGGAGATGTCCAAGCTGTGACTAATGAAAGACAACAAGCAGGAGGTGTTTCCCCATGCTATCTATATTCGGTGTACCATCCTTATCTATCAGCACCATCAACCTTCCAACCAAACTTTTACCCACAAACATCTATTCCTATGTCTGGCCCTACAGCTAGACCTTTAGCTCAACCTAAACCCCCAATGAGTAATCAAAGAGGACCTCGAAATAACCGAGAGAGAACCCGCATTGACCCAATTTCGATGTCTTACACTGATTTATTCCCACGTCTCATTGAAAATCAACTTGTTGCACCTGTTCATTTGGAATCGTTGAAACCTCCTTTCCCTGAGTGGTATGATGTCGATGCTCGATGTGAATATCATTATGGGAATTCTGGTCATTCTATAGAAACTTGCCCGGCTTTTAAACATAAGGTGCAAAGTTTGATCAATTTGGGCTTGTTGAATTTTGACAAGTAAGGGGAATCAAATGTTAGTGCTGACCCATCTACACGAGGGTATAATGGTGATGAGGTTTAGAATGAAAGACTGAAGCTGTTGATTATCCTTGAACTCCTTTTGTCTTTTAAAGTAATATAGGTGGATCTTTTTTATATCTAGACTTGATTTATTTTTCATCATTTCAATGAATTGACAAGTTTGATGCATTTTCATTTCCTCTTTCATTTATTATTTCTTCCTTTTGCCTACCATTTCAATTTCACAAATGTCAAGTTTCCAAGTAATGAATGTGATGACAATCATGGCAATAATCTGGGATTCAATTTTGAAAAGTTATATCCGTATTGGTGAACTTGAACATATATGACCATATTTTGCCATTTGATTTTGTTGAGATTATTGTGAAAAAAATGAAAGTTGATATGCAGTTTTGGCATGATTGGAAGAGAATTAGTAGAATTGCTTCACGAGTATATTGAATGGCTGTTGAATTCCTTTACGGGTATGTGGATTCCTTGTAGTGAATTTCTATAAGCTTATCAATTTCAATAAAGGT
Source organism: Fremontodendron californicum (assembly GCA_030761205.1). Classification (NCBI taxonomy): domain Eukaryota; kingdom Viridiplantae; phylum Streptophyta; class Magnoliopsida; order Malvales; family Malvaceae; genus Fremontodendron; species Fremontodendron californicum. Next base: position 40,002,407 of record JAULJL010000002.1, on the reverse strand, counting down.
TCTTTGATGAAAATATTCACATTTGAGATGATAATGGTCATCTTTCATATTCCTTTCACAAAATGAAAAATTATTCTTTGCTACCTCCTTTGAGCCTATTGGATTCTTGTTTTTTAAATGAACCTTGATCAAGGATCACCCTTCACATCGGGGGCAAGTATGGAAAAATATCTTTCTAAAAGAGAATGAATGATTGGATCATATTTTTATGCCATGCAAAGAATTTCTTATGTCATGGAGGCAATGATGAGATGGATTGAGTTCCAAAATTTTGAACTCACTTTGTAAAAAAAAAAAAAAGGGCAAGCAAGCCAAAAAAAAAAGATGTGAAAGTTTTGAAAATCCTCATTGATAAAGAAATGATCCATGGCTTGATTATCTTGAAAATGAAAAGAAAGATATGAAAGGTTTTGAGATGAAAATGATCCTTGGTTTGCATACCCTTAAACACATGTTTGAGCTTATTTTATTTATTCTTTCATAACCCCAAAACCCTGGCCTACATTACAAGTTTAAAAGTCCGTTTTGATCAAATGTGAATGTTTGAATTGGAAATCATGTATTGAATTAGGACATGCTTGTGGTATTGTCAAGGGACAATAAAGTTTAGATGCATGAAGGCAGCTCCAAAAAAGAAGGAAAAGGCTTGTTACACTTTGATATGCTCAATTGCCTCCGAGAAGATTGAGACGAACACATGATGAGGAAAGTTTGTTCTTGATACTTTGAGAAAGAATTAGTTTTGAAAAAATTGCTTTTAAGTCACATGGCCATTAGAGAGAGTACACAACTATTTGTGGAGTTCTTATGAAGTGAAAAACTTTTTCGAGTGAAGCATTATTTTGAGAAAGACAAATGAAGATGATTTGCCAAATACTGTAGAGAAATGTTTCTTTGAAGGAAAAAAACGATGAGAAAAAAAAAAAAAAGAGAAAGGAGGATTCAAATTGAAAACCCAAAAAAGGCAGTTTGAGTCATAGGGGATATCTAAGTTGAAAACCTGAAAGGACGGTTTAGATATAACAAAATTCAATGATGTTTGAAGATTTCGTTGGGGGCATGGTTTGGTCTGATACAGCTTAGAAAGATCAGAAATACCGATTGGATTGATTTTCAAAAAAGAGTCATGGATTAATTTGTTCAAGATTGTCAAAACATTCATTATTTGGGATGTTGATATCCCGTTCAAATATCCTTGGGATAATTCTTTGATTTGCCTATTATCTTTTGACAAATTTGTTCTTTTTCCTTCAATGATAAAGACCCTCTTTCTTCGATTCATTTTGTTCATTGCCATTCTTTGTTGCCAACTTTGCATACCCATAATGAATAGAGGAAATATTAATGCATTGCATTTATTATAAAATTGGAATGATGATTGATAAGTTAAGATAATAATCATGAAAGATATTTGGATTACTTTGAGAAAAAACTTAAGGATGGCATCTTGGGGCAAAAAGAAATAATGATGAGAACCAAGAAAGGGTGGAAATGTAGACACGTGGGACTTCTAAGTTGAAATATACACTTTAGAAATGGACAAATGCTGGATTTGAGAAAGAATAAAATCGACAAAGGATTAGACTGGTGGATAGAACTTGTTAGCTAGTTTTGAAGCTACATGTCTGGAAATGATACAAAGATGAAATAATGAGCTTGAGAACCATTTTGTTACCACGATTAGAGAGATATGATGATTTTCATGCATTGCATTCATGATATCCTTTTCATGCATTGCATTGCATTCATGATATTTGTATTTCCCGCACTGCATGATGTCATTCAACATATGAGAAAGATTATGGTTTTTGAATTTTGAAATGAAGCTTGTTCAAATTGAAATTCTTGAACCTACCTTGAGGTGAAATTTTTGGTTCCTCGATTGAGGAAAATTCTTTTAGATTTTGCACCTTGGTTGAGGAGATGTGTTTAGACCTTGATAGAAGTGAGAATTTTCAATATGAGAATCTTAATTTCAAATTTTCAAGATGAATTGTTTTTCAAAGGTAAGGTTTTTTAAGTTTACATTATTTAACGGGAGATGAGAATAATTTCATATGAATCCTTTAGTTTAATGTGAATCCTTATATTTAGTGTGAATCTTTAGGTAAGTGAGAATCCTTAGTTTAGCGTGAATCCCTATTTAAGTGAGAATCCTTAGTTTAGTGTGAATTCTCAACTTAGTGCGAATCCTAGTTTTAGTGAGAATCTTTCTTTTGGGTGCGAATCCCTTATTTATTTTTTTAATTTTTTGGGTGCGAATCCCTTAGTTTAGTGAGAATCTTTATTTTGGATGCGAATCCCTTATTTTCTTAATTTTGGGTGCGAATCCCTTAGTTTAGTGAGAATCCTTATTTGGGGTGCGAATCCCTTATTTTCTTATTTTGGGTGCGAATCCCTTATTTCCTTATTTTTGGATGCGAATCCCTTAGTTTAGTGAGAATCTTTATTCCGGGTGCGAATCCCTTATTTCCTTATTTTGGGTACGAATCCTTTAGTTTAGGTGAGAAATCTCGTATTTTGGTTGCGAATCCTTTATATTGTAAATTTTTAAGTTTGTTTTTAAAGTGAAAGATTTCAAAGTTGGTATGTTTTTGAAATTTGGTTTGAGAAAAGAAATCTTTAGGTTGAAACAAATTTAAATTCAATCTATCAGTTTGAATTTTGAAGCCAAGTACAAATGGGAGATGAATAATGATTTGGATAACTTTCTATCTTGCTTAGAGATTTATGAAGATGATATTGCATGGTGCGCATCTGCATTCCATTTATGACATTCATATATTGCATTGCATTCGAGAAAGATTATTGCAGATATTCAACATAATTCGGACAGGAATTTCAATTTGGAATTTCAGCAACTTCCTTTGGGATTCAAGGTAAGATTCTTGACATTATTTTTGAATGAATGTTTTGTCTTCGATGAGTTTACCAATTTCGTAGGAAAATTTTAAAGTTGATGCCTCGTTGGTAGGAGTTTTTTATTGTTTGATATTTAAAGTTGATGCCTCGCTGATAGGAGTTTTTTTTTTTTTTGATATTTTAAAGTGATGCCTCGCTGGTAGGAGTTTTTTATCATTTGATATTTTAAAGTTGATGCCTCGCTGGTAGGAGTTTTTTATCGTTTGATATTTTAAAGTTGATGCCTCGCTGGTTTGAGTTTTTTTTCATTATTTGATATTTTAAAATTTATGCCTCGTTTGGAGGAGCGTTTCTATGATAAGGTTTGCTTTTAATTTTTGAGAACATGTAAGGTGTCTACGTCTTTGCACATCCCCTTTTTCTCAGGGAATGCACAAAGAAGGGCAACTATAGACACCGAAATTTATCCGATTGATTTTTTTAATTAATTTTAATTATTACTTTATATTGTTTTGAATTAAAAAGGAAAAAAAAAAGAAAATGAAAAGAAAAAAAATCGAAAGTAAAAAGAGAATTTGGATTGAACACAAACCCCTCTTGGATTAGAACTTCCTCCAGATTAATATCAAAAAAGGGTTTTTGGATTTGGATGAGATTTCATATCAAAGAAACCAAATCAGATTACAATTCTTCTAGTTTCCTTATAATAAAAAAAAACCTTGAAGATTCAAGAACAGAACGGAGAAGGAGGGGAAATAGATTAGAAACAAGCAATTTCGAAGAAAAAAAAAAAGAGGCAGTAGCAACAAATTATTTTTTCTAGGGTTTTATTTTCGAAATTTTGGGGATTTTTTGGGTTTTAATTGTTGATTCGAAAGATCTTGTGTTGGAAATCTAGGAGGGGTTGAGAGGAGTGTTCGACCGGAGTTTGGGTAGTTACCGAACGGCCACAGGAGGAGATATGGAGGAGTAAAATCTCGGGTTTCAAACCTAGATCTAGGATTGCTTGTGTTAATTTAGACGAAACTAACTAAATTTTGGGGTTTGGAGAGACCGAGAGGAAAATTTTAGTATTTTTTCTGGGCAGGTTTACGGCGGCTGACGGTGGTCACCAGTAACGACGTACGACGACGACTGCAAAACAGGGTGGCCGAAATTTGGGTTCATCTTCTGTTCTTGAGGATTGAGAAATTTGAAGAAAAAGATTTTTTTTTAAAGAGGTAAAGAAGCAAAAAAAAAAAAATTTATATGAGCCAAACGGGTTAGACTATTAGGACCCATGCGTTGGGTCTGACCCGTCTGGCTCACTTTTGTTTCTCTTTTGCTTAGCACGTTACTTTCATGTTTTAATTTCATTTCTTTTAAGTTTTTTTTTTTCGTTTCTTTCATATATTATTTATTTATTTAATTATATTGTATTATATTATATTATTTGTTGGACTAATTTTTTTTTAGTGTTGCTTTTTGCTGGTATTTTAAAAGGGATTAATTGTTTTTATGACTATATTTTATTTTAAAAAGCATGATTGGTTTTTATTTTTAGAAATATATTTAGGTTTTTTTATTTTATTTTATTTAGAAAAAGCATGTTAGGTTTTTATTTATTTTATTTTTAGAATTTGCATGTTAATTTTTATTTATTATTTTAGATAAAAATGATTTAAGTTTTTATTTATTATTTTAGAAGCATGATTTAGGTTATTATTTCATTTATTTTAGAAGCATGATTTAGGTTATTATTTCATTTTACTTTTAGAAGCATGAATTAGGTTTTTTATTTATTTATTTTAGAAGCATGAATTAGGTTATTTATTTATTTATTTTAGAAGCATGAATTAGTTTTTTTTTTAGAAGCAAGAATTAGGTTTTCTTTTTATTTTATTTTTTGAAAGCATGATTAGATTTTTATTTTATTTGATTATTTAGACTTGGCATGATATTTGGAATGTTATTATTTTCATCATTTAGATAATGCATGACTTTATGATTCTATTTTTATTTTTTATTATGGCATGATTTATGATATTTTATTATTTTTAGATGTTTTAGAATTTTTTATGATATTTTATTATTGTAGGTTTTCGCATGTTTAGGAATTTTTATGATGTTTTATTATTTAGATTTTTTTAGTTTTTGCATGCTTTAGGATTTTATGTGATGTTATTTCATTTTATTTTTACATGATAAATATGATTTGATTAGATAGGAAAATTAAAATTGACTTAGATAAATTAATTAAGACCATTTAGATAAAACCGATTTAGAATAATATGTGACTCATGTGGTACTATCTTTAGGATAGGCGTTGTGGGAGTGCTAATCCTTCTCCACACGTAACCGAACTCCCGAACCTAATTCTGATAAGTAGACCAGAACCTATTCTTTTTAAGGCGCCTTAGTCAAGTTTAGAATTACTTTAAAAGGGATAGATTCATAAAGGTAACTAATCACACCTAGTTAGATAATTAGTGGCGTCTCCATGTTTGTGTATAACTTGCTAAATTCGCATTTGGCACGTTATGATAATATCATTTAGTGTAAATTAGTCTCTCTACTATAAAATTGGATAATTTAATCTTTTTTAAAAATTGAAGCAAAAAGGTAAAATCACTAACTGATGTAACGTGAACTGTTAAAAAATTTGACGTGGCATATAACCCGTGTTTAGTTGATGACGTGAATGTCAAATGTTGATGTGGCACCAATAAAATATATTATTTTAGGATGACATAGACAAAATAAGTAACCAAGTTGTTGAAAATGCTACATCAAATATTGAAAATATATTATTTATTTTGTCCGCGTCGTCTTAAAATAATATATTTTATTAGTGTCACGTCAGCATTTGACATCACGTCATCAACTAAAAAGAGGTTAAATGCCACGCCCACGTCAGTTTTTAAACGATCTACATTACATCAGTTAGTGATTTTACTTTTTTTCTTCAATTTAAAAAAAAATAATGACTACATTATTTAATTTTATAATAAAAAAATTAATTTACACTAGATAATATAGTGTAAAGACCTTTTAAGTACTTTGACCGTACCGGCTAAAGTCTTCACTTAAAGTACTTCTCTTTTTCATCACGTATAGAATTCATTTTCTTCTTTCGACTTTCAAGTCTAGTGTGGGAGCTGTCCATATAGAAGCTTTTTTTGGAAATAGAAAGCTTTAAGTACTTTTTAAGCTCTTTTGTGCATTGCATGGCATATTCCGTTAGTCTAAGAAAGCTCTTTGTTTTTGAGAGGCAGTGGAGATTCAGAGATAAATTTCTTTCCATTCTCGGGTTGGGTCAAATCTTTCTTATAAGTGTGAATTTTCCAAGTGACAATGGCTACACAATAAAAAAAATAATAGCAACAAAAATTCAAATTTGAACAAACCTTTATCTTTATCTTTTCCAGTTTGATCTTTTTACTTAACCAAATTTACCTTCAACATATGAAAAATATGCTTCAATCTGTTTTAGGTACAAGACCATAAGTCCTAAATTGAATTAGAAATCCTACAGGGAGCTTTATGAATTTTTTTCATATAATTTCGTGTCATTTTCTGAAGGGATTGGAAGGAATCTTAATCCTTTCAATTAAGGGTTTTTTCTCAATCAATTCATATACCTACCTTACCTCATTACGTAACAGGGACGGAATCAGAAATCAAAACTAGAGGCCAATAAGCCTTAATTATATGCTAAAAAGTATAATATTATTTAATTATTTTTAATATTTTCAAAAAATAATCTTATTTTTTGTAAAATAAATTACTATTAAAACTTTTAACTTGTTTTCATAATTTCTTTAATAATTAACAAAGTTATTATTAAAAATTATATTCATTATGAATTAATAACTAATTATATACTCTTATATGATAATAGTGAAATATCTATCTATATATATATAGATATAACTTTTACTAATATACAAATTAACTATAAATTATTATCATGCAAGGAAATAACTTCAAAAGGCTAGGGAAGGAAAAATGTAGATCCATCCTGGGATTTTTTATCAACATACAATTAAAGTCCTGAAGACTAAAAACTGAGGTTACTTCTTCTTTGTAGAATTAGTCACATTGACATTTTATTCATTTAATTTAATATTTGATTTTTACTAAATTTAATGATGATAAAGTCGATAAAAAAAATAATAAAGTGAGAGACAAAACATGATTAGTAAGATAAAAAAAAATTGACGAATCCAGAGGTTATGGATTTGAGAGGATTTAAGCGCGTGATATCCTATTCAAATGAGTTAATTATATAGGGGTTGAGGGGTTATGAGTAGATTAAAAATTTCAAAAAAATAAATAATAAAATATTATTAAAATTTCAATTTAGATATATAATTAACAATCATGTCCATTTTCATCAGTTCAAAAAAATTCTTCTCACCTTTGCTTTTATATATGTTAACTGATGAAATAAAAAAAATGGCAAATTGATTTTTGAAAATTTAAATTAAATTTAAAAAAAATATGAGAAATTAAAAAATTAAATAAGATATGTAAAATAGCAAAAAGATACGTAAATAAAGCAAGTAAAAAATTTAGAGAAAGAAAATCAAACAAATCGATCGGGTTAATAGCATCAATGGTCCCCAAACTATAGGGCATATTTTATATTGGTCCCTAAACTTCAAAACGTATCAAATTGGTCCTTATTTACAAGTATCATAACAAATTGGTCCATTTCGTTAGCTTTTCCGTTACCTTTACTGTAGCAATCAGCTTAGTGACACGTGTCACCAGCTGATTGCACCACATTTCTCTTCATTTTTTTTCTTTATTTTTTTATTTTTTTTCTTTGATATTTTTTAATAAATAAATGTAAATAAATATTTTTTATAAAATTAATGTAAATAAATATTTATATTTTATAAATTATTTAATCATTAAAAAATTAATTTAAATTATTATTTATCTTTTGTATTTATTTATAAATAATAATAAAGAAAAATAAAAATAAAAACATTAATAAATACAAAAGATAAATAATAATTTAAATTAATTTCTTAATAATTAAATAATTTATAAAATATAAATATTTATTTACATTAATTTCATAAAAAATATTTTTTTTTCTTTTTTCTTTTTCTTTTTCTTTTACTTTTTCTTCTTTCTTTTTTTCTTTTTATAAATAAATTAATTTTGTAAAAATTAAATAATTTATAATTTATAATTATAAAATATAAAATATTTATTTACATTCATTTATTAAAAATATATTTTTTACTTTTTTATTTTCCTTTTCTTCTTCTTTTCTTATAAAATTAATGTAACTAAAATATTTTATATTTTAAAAATTAATTTAAATTATAGTATGAATTATTATTTATTTTTATTTATATTTGTTTACAAACAAGAGAAAAAGGGAAAAGATAAGAAAGGAAAAAATAAAAAACTTATAAATATAAAATAAATATTTTATATTTATAAATTATTTAATGTTTAGAAAGTTAATTTAATTTAAAATATAATATAATATTATAATATAATATACTTATATATATATATATATATTTGTATTTGTTTATAAAGAAGAGAAAAAAGAAGAAAGGGAAGAAAAAAAAATATTTTTATAAAATTAATGTAAATAAATAGTTTTATATTTTTTTCAATTATTTGTTTATTAAAATATTAATTTAAATTATAATGTAAATTATTATTTAGTTTTTAATATTTATTTATAAAGAAAAGAAAAGCAACAAAAGAGAAAAGGAAGAAAAGAAAAAATTAAAAATATTTTTTATAAAATTAAAATAAATAAATATTTTTTACTTTTTAAATTAATTATATTTTTAAAAAATTATTTTAATTTATAATATGAATTATTTTTTCTTTGTATTTATTTATAAAAATAAATCAAAGAAAAAATAAAAAAGAAATAAAGAAAAAGAAAAAATAATGAAGAGGCAAGTTGGAGCAATCAATTAGTGACACGTGTCACTAAGCTGATTGCTACAGTAAAGGTAACGAAAAAGCTAACGGAAAGGACCAATTTGTTATGATACTTGTAAATAAGGACCAATTTGATACGTTTTAAAGTTTATGGACCAATATAAAATATGCCCTATAATTTGAGGACCATTGGTGCTATTAACCCAAACGATCTATAAAAGATCGACCATTTTTCTAAGTGCTTTCATCCTCACTTCTCGACTTTTCTCCTCAAACTGCTCAATTCATTACTAAATGAATCTTTTTACACTTTGTTTTTTTATATTAAGGTATAAAATTTACCATATCTATATTGGTAAAAGCTTAGGGGGTTTGGGTTTGGCTATCTCTTAAGCAATGAAAATGTTTCCTGATAAAATTTGTGTAGCGGAGTCTAAGGTTCCATTTGGATGAGCGATGAAATTTGCTTTTGTGAAAATAAAAACAACGATAGAGATGAGATTAGTTACTGTAGCAGTGAGATTAAAATCAGTGGTGAGATATGTGTTTGGATTCAAAAACAGCGGTGGCGGTGAGATGAATTATAGTGAGAAAGAAAAATGACCATTAAGGATATTATATTAAAATGTGTATACATATATAATAAATGAATACAAAATATTAAAATTATATTTTATATTAAATAATAAAATATATATTAAAATTATATTTATGTCAAAAAAATTTAATAAAATAAAAATAAAATAAAATAATATTTTTTATTATTTATGTAATTATTTATTTTTAATTTTATTATTTATGTAATTATTTTTTTTTAATTAATCATAATAATAAAATATATGTATTTTATTTTTAAATAAAAAATAAAAAAATGTCAAAAACAAAACTTATATTGTTCACATAAAACAAAATAAAAAAAGGATAAAATTGAAAAATGCCCTCCCACTAGAGGGAATTAAACTCCAATCCAAAAAAAATGGCTCCAGCACGGTGAAACACTGTTCACCGCTCTAGAGCCATGTTATGCTATCTAAACAGGTTTAATGGTGCGGTTGGGGCAAAAAGGTGCTTCAACCGCACCAAACAATGGTCTTGTTTGAATCCAAACCGGGCCTTAGTCTTGTCTAGTACAAAGTTCAAACCCTAAGTATTGGTGAAGCCCTTGGAGGAGCTGACAAGTGAAAAAAATCCCTCCAGATACAGGGCATACAATTGGGGAAAGTTTCTCATCAATAGGAAGGGCAGTAATTTCAAGAAGCTTGGTGTCGAAAACATCAAAATGAATTGATTTTCATACATGAAATGAAAATTTGATCGTCTCAACTCGTATCCTAATAAAATTAAAAACAAAAGACTTGTGAATTTCAGTATTATTTTATATACTAAAAGAAATATAAAAGATAAAATAATTATGATTCGATTCCGTACTCATGTTAACAATGTATCGACATAATTCGATTTTATAACCATGTTAAATTATTATCATGCAAGGAAATAACTTCAAAAGGCTAGGGAAGGCAAAATGTAGATCCATCCTGGGATTTTTTATCAACATACAATTAAAGTCCTGAAATTCTGTCTTATAGTTGTGGAAAGGGACTTAAATCCTCGTACAGTTGCAGGTTTAATTAGAAAAAATATTTGATGAAGTTGATATTTTTATCAACATACAAGCTACTTGAGTTTGATTCGAAAAAAAATTGAATTCGATTCAGTCAAACTGAAATCGAACTTGAACAGCTCGAGCTATCGAGCGAACCAAATTCGAATATCCTAATATTTGACTCGAGTAGCTCGCTAGCCAAATCGAACTTTTTTATTTTTAATTAATATTGAAAAAAATCTCAATTCGAATTCGAACTCGAGTTCAAGCACAAATCATCGAATTTGAAGTCGAACATGAGAATCGAACTCATTTTTATTAGGTAAACGAACCTAATCAAGTAAGCTCGAGTAGTTCAATTTTTTTTTTCGAATCGAGTTTTAAAAATGAAACTCGATAAAACTCAAATTGAATTTCAAGTTTCAAATTTCAAGACAAACTTAAATTCAAACTTCTTATTACTTAAACTCGACTGGATTACACCCTAAATTTTACAACGCCATTGGTAAATTAAATTACTTTGGAAATGAAAAGAGACAAATTGCGAAGTGAATCACAGAGCAGTTTATAGTTTGTCCACGAATCAAAACAAAGCAGCGTTGCAACCTAAGAGATTCTAGATGATTATTTTTTGGCAACCTGTCTAGGTTAGATTCTAGATAATCTTTGTAAAATTGAATTTGTAGATCTTTAGGCTGCCGCTTAAACCATGTTAGTCCATCTAAATCAACATCAATAATAAGGCACGTCCAAGTCATTTTAATGAAATAATAATATTAGAACTTGATCAAATTATTTCAATTTTTAGTTCTAATTTATTTCCATTAATATTTGCTTAACAGTAATCTAACAATTTTCTCCCTTTTCTAAAGTGTCCGAACGCATTTGCAGACATGATAATCCATGTATTTTTGTGGTATTCGTATCATAATTATGTTTAAAATATTATATATTTATATAAATTTTGATACATTAATAATTTATTTTATATAAATTTTAATATTTTCATATATTAATATTTTATATTATATTTTAATTATTTTTTTATATCATGTTTGTACTGGGTCTAAAATTACCTGATCAGGTTATGCAAGCACAAACGTCACAGCCACTCACAGGTCACAACCTTTCAAAACAGAGTTTTGTCAATCTTGCCTTTGCCCACTTACCATCCTAATTTTTCTTCAAAAGCAGTCCAGGTTCAATCTATGTTAAACTTCAACCTTACACTATATAAACCACTCTTCTGGCTGTCACTTCTCGCAGACAAAACCAATTCATTTACCGTTTTCAATTGAACTCTTATTAACAAAGCAAACACAATGGGAGAAGTTGATCCTGCTTTCATCCAAGACCTGGAACACAGGCCCAAGCTCTCGATCATTGAAGCTGAAGGAATACCCTTGATTGATCTTTCAGTTTTGAAATCACCTGAGGCAGTATCAGACCCTAGCACCCTTGACAGCCTTGTTTCTGAAATAGGTAACGCTTGCAAGAAGTGGGGATTTTTCCAAGTGATCAACCACGGGGTACCATTGGAGAAACGTCAGAAACTTGAGAATGCATCCAGGAAATTCTTTGCTCAACCTTTGGAGGAGAAGGTGAAGATCAGGAGGGATGAAGTGAAGGTTTTAGGTTATTATGACACTGAGCATACAAAGAATGTTAGAGATTGGAAAGAGGTGTTTGATTATACGGTGCAAAATCCTACGATAGTCCCAGCTTCAACACACCCTGATGACAAGCAAGTAGTTGAGTGGTATAATCAATGGCCTCAGTATCCTCCTGAATTAAGGTAATTATTTGAACCACCTTTTTCCCAGTTGATATCCTCATTATTTTGTTTATTTTTCATTAGATTCACCATTTTCCTACCTAGTAAGTTTGAATTGTTGGGGGTTTTACAATTTGTGACAGAGAGGCGTGTGAAGAATATGCAGCGGAACTAGAAAAATTAAGTTACAAGTTGATGGAACTTATTGCCTTGAGCTTAGGCTTGCCAGCGGATCGTTTCCATGGTTTCTTCAAGGAATTACAAGCCAGCTTCATGAGGCTTAACCACTATCCACCTTGCCCTGCTCCTGACCTTGCTCTAGGCGTTGGCCGACACAAGGATATTGGTGCCCTGACCGTTCTTGCTCAAGATGATGTAGGAGGATTGGAAGTGAAGCGAAAATCAGATGGAGAGTGGATTCGCGTCAAGCCTACTCCAGATGCTTTTATTATTAATGTTGGTGACATTGTTCAGGTACTGTTCTGGAACTCAAATTAACATCTATTGGCCAAGCACGGATAATTTAATGTTTTCTTATTATTTTTTTATTACGCTCGAGTATCTCAAGCTCCTCTTCGGATGATCTTAAAGGTGCACTCCCCACATCAATCTGGTGCATTCAAGAATAAGATCAAACCCTAGTTGACAAGGAAAGGGAGCTCCCTTGACAACCAGACTAACCCCTTGTGTGTGGATAATATAATGTTTTAGTTGTTAATTATATTAACTAAAGCCCATAGCTAAATTTCTGCGTGATTTACAGCATAGCAAATATTTAGAGAAATTAGTTGTGGGAGCATATAATATAAGCAAAACACAAGACATGATTCGTGATAATATCTGGTTAATAGATTGCTACTCCAGTAAGAGACAATTAGAAAAATTATGCATCCAAGTTTTGACTAACTACTTAACAACTAATTAATTTAATGTATGAAAATTCTTTTCTTGTAAGTTATAACCAGGACTCCTAGCCTGTTGGTTCTTGGAGGCCTAATCTGATGCGTGATGAGAAATGACTGTAAATGGTATATTTTGCGTACAACAGGTTTGGAGCAATGAAACTTATGAGAGTGTGGAGCACAGGGTCATGTTGAATTCAGAGAGGGAAAGGTTTTCGATTCCGTTCTTCTTCGCCCCGGCTCATTACACCATGGTGAAGCCCTTGGAGGAGCTGACAAGTGAAAAAAATCCCCCCAAATACAGGGCATACAATTGGGGAAAGTTTCTTATCAATAGGAAGGGCAGTAATTTCAAGAAGCTTGGTGTCGAAAACATCCAAATCTACCACTTCAGGATATAGTTAGCAGACCGCTTAGAAGGGGCAGTATCAGTGATATAACAATATGGATCAATGCATTAGCTATTGATAGCATGTAAATTAGTAATGTTAAGTATATGTTCTTCATACTGTAGATTTCATGCTGTATTAATAATGCTGAGGAGAAGACTTTGAAAACATGCAGGTGTGCTTAATATTTGTAAATTAAAATAAATCGTTATTAAGTTCTTTTTACAATGTTAAAAAGATTGATATGTTGTATATCAAAGCTTTTAGCTCTTGGTTGCTTTAATATTTGCAAATCGATGGGTTTTTTAATAGAGAAAAATAAGCGTATTGAAGACTGTATACGATAACAATTTTTTCGGAGTCAGGGAACTAAAAACTGAGGTTACTTCTTCTTTGTAGAATTAGTCACATTGACATTTTATTCATTTAATTTAATATTTGATTTTTACTAAATTTAATGATGATAAAGTCGATAAAAAAAAAATAATAAAGCGAGAGACAAAACATGATTAGTAAGATAAAAAAAATTTGACGAATCTGAAGGTTATGGATTTGAGAGGATTTAAGCGGGTGTTGTCCTCTTCAAATGAGTTAATTATATAGGGGTTGAGGGGTTATGAGTAGATTAAAAATTTCAAAAAAATAAATAATAAAATATTATTAAAATTTCAATTTAGATATATAATTAACAATCATGTCCATTTTCATCAGTTCAAAAAAAATCGTTTCACCCGTGCTTTTACATATATTAATTGATGAAATAAAAAAAAAGCAAATTGATTTTTGAAAATTTTAATTAAATTAAAAAAAAATTACGAGAAATTAAAAAATTAAATAAGATATGTAAAATAGCAAAAAGATACGTAAATAAAGCAAGTACAAAATTTAGAGAAAGAAAATCAAACAAAACGATATGTAAAAGATCGACCATTTTTCTAAGTGCTTTCAACCTCACTTCTCGACTTTTCTCGTCAAACTGCTCAATTCATTACTAAATGAATCTTTTTACACTTTATTTTTTTATATTAAGGTATAAAATTTACCACATCTATAGTGGTAAAAGCTTAGGGGGTTTGGGTTTGGCTATCTCTTAAGCATTGGAAAAGTTTCCTGATAAGATTTGTGTAGCGGAGTCTAAGGCTCCATTTGAATGGACGGTGAGATTTGTTCTTGTGAGATTAAAAACAGCGATCGATGTGAGACTAATTATTGTAACGGTGAGATTGGATACTGTAGAGGTGAGATTAAAATTAGTGGTGGGATATGTGTTTGGATTCAAAAGCAGCGGTAACGATGAGATGAATTATAGTAAGAAAAAAAATAACCATTAAAGACATTATATTAAAATGTGTATATACATAATAAATGATTACAAAATATTAAAATTATATTTATATTAAATAATAAATATATAAAATTATATTTATGTTAAAATATAATAATTAAAATTATATTTATGTCAAAAAATAAATTAATAAAAATAAAATAAAATAATTAAAAAATAAAATAAAATAAAATAATATTTTTTATTTTTTATGTAATTACTTATTTTTAATTTTATTATTTATGTAATTACTTTTTTTTTATTAATCATAATAATATAAAATATGTATTTTATTTTTAAATAAAAAATAAAAAAATGTCAAAAACAAAACCTATATTGTTCACACAAAACAAAACAAAAAAAGGATAAAATTGGAAAATGCCCTCCTACCGAAGGGCATTAAACTCCAATCCAAAAAATGGCTCCAGCACGGTGAAACACTGTTCATCGCGCTGGAACCATGTTATCCAAACAGGTTTAATGGTACGGTTGGGGCAAAAAGGTGTCCCAACCGCACCGAACAATGGTTCCGTTTGAATCCAAACGGGGCCTTAGTCTTCTCTAGTACAAGGTTCAACCCCAAGTACTGGTGAAGCCCTTGGAGGAGCTGACAAGTGAAAAAAAAATCCCCCCCAGATACAGGGCATACAATTGGGGAAAGTTTCTCATCAATAAGAAGGGCAGTAATTTCAAGAAGTTCAGTGTCGAAAACATCCCAATGAATTGGTTTTTATATTGGTAAAAGCTTAGGGGGTTTGGGTTTGGCTATCTCTTAAGCAATGGAAAAGTTTACTGAGAAGATTTGTGTAGTGGAGTCTAAGGCTCCCTTTGGATCTCACCGCACTTTCACTGTTTGATCAAAAACATTTTGTGGAGGAATTTTTCTCCTCACTGGCTGAACCTCCATCGAGGTGGTGGAAGGGGTAATTTCCCTTTTACCCCCTTCACTGTTTTTTTTTTTATATATTTTTTAAAATTTTAAAATCATTTATTTTAGGTTTTTAATTAATTAATTTATTTATTTTTAACATAAATATATTTTTAAATTTTTATTTAACATAAATATAATTTTAATATATATTTTATTATTTAATATAAATATAATTTTAATTATTTATTATATATATACACATTTTAATCTAATGCCCTTAATGGTCATTTTTCTTTCCTACTATCATTCATCTCACCGTCACCGTTGCGTTTGAATCCAAACACATATCTCACCACTGATTTTAATCTCACTGCTACAATACCCAATCTCACCGCCACAGCTGTTTTTAATCTCACCGGAACGAATCTCACCTCCCATCCAAATGGACCCTAAATGATTAAAAACAACGATGGAGGTGAGATTAATTACTGTAGCGGTGAGATTGGATACTGTAGCGGTGAAATTAAAATCAGTAGTGGGATATGTATTTGGATTCAAAAGCAACTGTGGGGGTGAGATGAATTATAGTGAGAAAGAAAAATGACCATTAAAGACATTAAAAACAGCGATCAAGGTGAGATTGGATATTGTAGCGATGAGATTAAAATCAATGGTCGGATATGTGTTTGGATTCAAAAGCAGCGGTGGCGGTGAGATGAATTATAGTGAGAAAGAAAAATGACAATTAAGGATATTATATTAAAATGTGTATATATATAATAAATGATTACAAAATATTAAAATTATATTTATATTAAATAATAAAATATATATTAAAATTATATTTATGTTAAAAAATAATAATTAAAATTATATTTATATTTATGTCAAAAAATAAATTAATTAAATAATTAATTAAAAAATTGAATAAAATAATATTTTTTATTATTTATGTAATTACTTATTTTTAATTTTATTATTTATGTAATTACTTTTTTTTAATTAATCATATTAATCATATAATAATAAAATATATGTATTTTATTTTTAAATAAAAAAAAAATGTCAAGAACAAAACCTATATTGTTCACACAAAACAAAAAAAAAATGATAAAATTGGAAAATGCCCTCCCACCGAAGGGCATTTTCATTGACTAGAGCTTAAAGCTCCAATCCAAAAAAATGGGCTCCAACACGGTGAAACACTGTTTACCACGCTGAAGCCATGTTATCCAAACAGGTTTAATGGTGCGGTTGGGGGAAAAGGTGCCCCAACTGCATCGAACAGTAGCCCAGTTCGAATCCAAACGGGGCTTTAGTCTTGTCTGGTACAAGGTTTAACCCCAAATATTGTTCAATAGCTTTGGGGTTGTTTGAGTTTAATAAGTTCTAGTGGCTTTTTCTTTAGAGGTAGGATGGAGGAATTTCACTCTCACGGAGGAAGAAAAGGGTCGGGTGGAAATCGAACAGGATCAGGGAGAGCAGCGAAGTCAAGAAACAGAAAACTGGATGGTGGGTAAACATATGACCAACAGAGAGTTCAATAGAGATGCAATGGTTAACACCTTTAGGAGGGTTTGGAGGTTGATGAAAGAGATGGGAGTTATGATCCTAGATGACAACTTGTTCTTGTTCAAGTTTCGTTCTAAAAAAGACAAAATCAGAATTATGGAAGGTGCACCTTGGTCCTTTGATAAGCACATCTTGCTAATGCAAGAATATGATGGGAATCTGATAGCATCTGACTATGCTTTTAATAAAGCAACTTTCTGGCTAAGAATATATGGACTACCATTGAAGTGGATGACTCGGAGTATTGGTGAGAGAATTGGAAATAAGTTGGGAATTCTGGAAAAGGCTGACAACAGTTTGGAATCATTGGGATGGGGGAGATTCTTACGAATCTGAGTAGAAATTGACATAACTAGACCACTACAAAGAATAGTCAATCTGGCAAATGGCAGCAAGGGAGATGTGTTAAGTGCAAGGCTCAAATATGAAACAGATGAAGGCAAAGCTGAGGGGATGGAGCAACAGATGTCCGTCACAGGGTGGGAAAGAGATTTTCATCAAGTCCGTGCTGCAGGTTATACCGGCATACGCTATGAACTGTTTCAAGTTGCCTAAAACATTATGCACAGAACTTAACAGCATAGTAAGCAGCTACTGGTGCTCGGCAAATACATCAAAGGGCATTCATTGGCTTGCATGGCAGAAACTGTGCCTAACGAAGAATATAGGGGGTCTCGGATTTCGGGACATGGGAAAATTTAATATGGCTCTACTAGGCAAACAGGGATGGCGACTATTAAAGTGCACCAACACACTTGCTTATCAAGTCCTCAAAGCGAAGTACTTTCCTAACTCAGATTTCCTGGGATCAAGGCTATGTAGAAAACCATCGCTGATTTGGAGAAGCATTTGGGAGGCTAGAGAAGTTGTGGAAAGAGGGACTAGATGAAGGGTGGGAAACGGGCAATCCATCCATATATGGGAGGATAAATGGCTACCAACTACAAGCACATCTCACATTCTATCCCCGAGAACCCTGATGGACACTACAACCTTAGTGTCAGATTTAATAGACACGGATGCGATGAAATGGAAAGATGAGCTCATTCAAAATTTATTTAGTAAGTCAGAAGCAGATGACATATGCTCTATACCTCTTAGTAAGCTAAGAATTGGGGACAAACTAGTATAATTATAATTAGAAGCAGATGACATATGTCCTAGATCCTTTTCTAGTGGAGGCTATGGCAGCTATTCGGGCGATGGAGCTGGCAGAGGTGTTGGGTTTTCGAAACATCATTCTGGAAGGTGATGCATTGACTATAACCAAGAAGCTTCGCTCATGTGACCAAGATCTATCTTCAATGGGGCCCCTTATTGAAGAACGAAAAGCAAAGGCATCAGTTTTTTCAAGCTGCAAATTTTCACGTACGCCAAGATCAAGAAATGAAGCAGCACATTGCCTGGCAAAAATGGGTCTAACGCGGGAAGAGGAAAGGGTTTGAGATGGGGATTGTCCTGATTGTATTGTCAACATTGTCTAGTCAGATTGCACTTTTGAGTAATTAATAACGCTATCCTTTCTATTAAAAAACAAAAAGATTTGTGTAGCGATTTTTGTCACTGTCTTGATGCCTGACCCAACCCTCAACTTTTGCACTCTCAGTCGAAAGGTACGCATGCAAATTTTGGGCCAATAATTTGAGTAATGAAAAGCTGGAAGTGGCCCATAATTTCAGCTTTGAACTTTCCACTAACATAGTCTTTGTATTTGTAAATTTAATGACACGAGGTTCACGTATGGTGTTGACTAGGGATGTAAATGAGACATTGATACTCGCAAGTTATTCGAGTTCGATTAAAAAAAACTCGAATTCGATTTGGTCATTATCGAGCCAAGCTCGAGCTATCGAGTGAGCCGAGTTCGAATATCTCAATACTCGATTCGAGCGGCTCGCGAACCTAATCGAGCTTTTGATTTTATAATATATATTTTTATATTAATTTACTATATTACCCTTAATATATATAAATATATATATTAAAGGTAATATAATAAATTAATATAAAAATATATATATATCCTTAAAATCCTAAAACCTAATATTTTTTTTATTCACCCTTAGCCTTGCCTCACCCCCTCACCCTCACAAACCTAACTTTTTTTTTTTCACTCTCACCTTTTTCGATTCTTCCCTCACAAACTTCTACTGTCTCATCTAAAGGTAACCACGAGATTCTACTCAGATCGCAAAGAATCTAGCCAGGCGTAAATAGCAAACAACGAAAAGAAGCTATTTTCGTGAGTGAAACTCTTCATCCAAAATAGATTAATCATCTCTCTCTCTCTCCTGCATGTTTTAGTAAAAAAAAAAAAGTTTTTGGTGATAGGCCGTCATTTTTGTGAGTATCCGATGTTGGGTTGCCGATGGAACATCTCATCACTGCCAAGTTCATGTTTATCGATTCACCTGATCAACTTCTTTTGGTTTTTTATCTTTTTTTTTTTTTTCTTTAATCTGTGAAATAGTATTAATAAATACACACTCCACTTCATTGTTAAAAAAATATATTAGCCTCCACTATTTTTCTGTCGTCATTACTGCCGACTGTTCTCTCCAGTTTGTATATAATTGTATTAATAGTATTATTTTGATTGAGATTTTTACTTTTTGGTTGTTGTATAAGATTTTTTTATCATTATATCATTTTAGAAAAATTTTATTATTTAAATATAAAAAAATTGTATATGAAACGAGCTTGAGCTCGAGTACATAAATTGAGTAAACGAGTTTTATCGAGCCGAACTCGAATAGTTCGATTATATCTCGAGCCGAGCTCGAGCTTAAAAATGGTATTCGGTCGAGCTCGAGTCGAGCAGCGAGTTTCGAGTCAAGCTCGAGCAGCTCAATATTTGAGCTCGGCTCGATTACAGCCCTAGTTTTGACTGGTGACCAGCCTTGCCTGGCTAGATCTTTCTTTGTTTATTTTTTTGAATGAAAATTTAAAGGTGACCAGCCTACGTCCAATGACGATAATCTTAATTAGAAGGATTTATGGTTTGAATCGGATTTAAATTTGAACAAATTTTTTATTCAGATATTTACAAAAATAAAAAATATTAAAATTTATATTTATATTTATATTTATATATTTTTATAATTAAATTTAAATAAAATATTTTGAAATTGTTGATATTTTTTTATGTTCAAGGCATTTAAAGAGCAAGATTTCCAAATGGACAACCGTTAGTTATTATAGGGATTTAAATTACGGTAATGGATGTGTTTTCGGTCGCGTCGCGTTTATCACAGGTACGAATATAACGAATGCTATCGCGGTCATTGCGATCATCACGGTCGTGAATTTTTTCAAATTTTACACAATTTACTATAAAATATTATAATTATAATTATAATCATAAAAATATTATTTTATAATTTTTAAATTAATTTATGACACTTAATGTCTTTATTTTACTTGAAAATAAAATATTCAAATTTAAAAATTACTCAAAATAATTAGGAAATAAAAAATGTTGAAATAAATAATACCTATGTGTTAGTAGATAATAAAATCAACATATTAATTATTGTTCATCTAAATTATTAAAAAAATATCTGTCAGAATTCCATTAAATCCTTCCGTCCGAAATTTCTCTATCCCAATTATAAGTTTTTGAATTTTAACTAATAATAATTTTACAATGCACACCATTTTGATTCCTTTTTAACCAAAACCCAATGCTTACAGTTTCCCTGTCTTTCTTCGATAACCAAAACCCAATGCTTCTTACAGTTTCCCTGTCTTTCTTCGATTCGTGAGCAATGATCTATTCCAAATTATAAGTTTTTGAATTTTAACTAATAATAATTTTCCAATGCACACCATTTACCAAAACCCAATGCTTACAGTTTCTCTTTCTTTATTCGATTCGTGAGCAATGAGCAGCGCCCTTCCGTTTTCCCTCAGAAACTAAAAACCTCATCCCTCAACCACTGCTGCCGCTTCTCTGTACAGGCGTCAATCAACCACCAGCCGCCACCCATTCTCTTTCTTTTCTTCGTCCTCTTCTAAACCCAGACCCAACAGCCTTCCCCTGCTTGGAAAAAAAAAAAAAATTGTGCTTATACCTCACAATATTAGACAAGACACGAATATAATAATTAAAAACATGATATTAACACAAACACGACACGAAAAAATAACACGAACATGATACGAATGTCTCAAAATCTATATAATATGAATTATTAATATTCAAATGCAGCCAGCCGGAACAGTAAATGCTAAACAGATCTGACTGCAGCCCGATCGAGTCCCAAACAACAGTAAATGCAGCTAGAAAAAAGAAAATGAAAAAGGTAATTGCTGAACTTACCTTGAAATTTTCTGCTTGAGCCTTGAGATTTTGATTTGTTTTGTGTGGTGCTGTGCTGTGCTTTGCTGAAAATTGTTGATTCAGTGCTTAAATTGCTAATTAGTGCTAAAAAAAAAGCTTTTTTCTCATGGCCCTCATGGCTGTAATTAACTCTGTTTCTCACTCTTTCTCTGTTAATCTTTCAATAGATAACGGTGTAGCGTAAATTGCGTGCTGTTTCGGCTGCTAATTTTCGCTACATAGCTTTTTCGCATCAGCCGATATTGGTGTGAAATTTTTTCACACCGCAATTTGAGCCTTTAACAGTGAACGATGACGGACGATATCGTTATCGCGAAATAGCAACCGCAATACTATTACGTTACCGCTAAGTCACCACTTTTTAAAACCCACTTATGCCTATGAATTATGATGATGGTCCCAACAGCCCTCCAACTCCAACCACCTTCAGTTTTGTTGATTTCTCCTGGAAAAATCAAGTTGTTCAGAACTCTAATCTTGTGCCTGCTTCATCTGGTGTTTCTGTCAGTTCTACATTATCTTGTCCCCAAGTTCCCTCTGCAGGACAGCTTAATCAAGGATCATACTTGTCTAGGAATGAACCTGCTAGGTTGGATGGTGTTAATTATCCCTTGGATCTCATTTCTGAGGACATTGATTCTAACCAGGTTCTTAGGTGATTGCTAAGGCTTCGTGCTTTTACTTTTTGCTATTTTTTTTCCAAATCATATTTTATTTGTTGCTTTTCACTTCCTATTGGAAAAGGCAAAAGACAAATAGCAAAAATCATCAATATAACGGGCCTAAACATATTTATTATGTCTATTGTGTCATTTCTTCTGCCTCTTATATTGTTTAAAGACAAAGGATTCCATAGCCGGAATAAAAAAATTATAGATATTTATATTCGAATTTTAAATTTGTTAAATGTTATTTTTTAAAAATGATTTGTATGAATCAATTAAACGAAATTATAAATTGAATTAGAAATCCTCCGAGCAGCTTTATGGATTTATTCATATAATTTCATGAAATTATGTCATTTTTTGAAGGAATTGGAAGGAATCTTAATCTTTTTAATTAAGGGTTTTTCTCAATCAATTTATCTACATATCTCATTACGTAACAGGGACGGAGCCATAAATCAGAACTAGAGGCCACTAAGCCTTATGCTAAAAAAGTATACAGTATAATTTTATTTAATTATTTTAACATTTAAAAATTTTAATCTTATTTTTTATAAAATAAATTACTATTAAAACTTTTAACTTGTTTTCATAATTTCTTTAATAATTAACAAAGTTATTATTAAAAATTATATTCATTATGATTTAATAACTAATTATAATTAATATACAAATTAACTATAAATTATTATCATGCAAGGAAATAACATCAAAAGGCTAGGGAAGGCAAAATGTAGATCCATCCTGGGATTTTTATCAACTCACAATCAAAGTACTGAAATTCTGTCTTATAGTTGTGGAAAGGGGACTAAATCCTCGAACAGTTGCATTTTTTATTAGAGAAAAATATTTGATGAAGTTGACATTTGACAACGCCATGATAAATTAAATCACTTTAGAAATGAAAAGAGACAAATTGTGGAGTGGATCACAGAGCATTTTATTGTTTGTCCAAGAATCAAAACAAAGCAGTGTTATAAGTAGAGGTAGTAAAATGAATTCGAACTCTAAAATTTATTTAGAAAAATTTAAATTTGAATTCGTCCAAACTTGATTTAATCAAAAAGTCAAAAATCCGAATCCGAAAAAATCTGAATCCGAAATGACCCGAGCCCGAAAGAGCCCGAACCCGAAAAGATCTGAACCCGAAATTATCCGAATCCAAAAAAATTCGAATCCGAAAAATCCGAACCCGAAAATACATGAGCCCGACCCGAACCCGAATTTAATACTAAAAATAAAAATTATCAAATTGTAATTAAATAATTTTTTTTTATAAAGCAAGAACTTTATTTATCAATTTTATTCGAATATCTTTTTTAATAATTTAATTAAAATTTAATTAATATTATATTATATATATATGATGAAATAATAATTTTATCAAAACTAAAATTATATTTTATACTTATAACTTTAAAAATTCACTATCTAAAAATTCTAAACTCATGAAAATTTTAGAAATGTAAATTTTTTTGACATAAATATTTATGTTATTTTAAGAGCACTCTTGTAATAGTATAATAGTATTTTTTATATATTAAAATTAATTAATAACAATTCATTTTAACTTATCTCTAGTATAATAATATTTCTTATATTAAAAAATAGATAAAAACTATTTTTTTTAAATGTGTTGCTCTTTGCAACATATATATAGTTTTCTTAGGCATATTATTAAATTAAGTAATCAACACCATATTCACTTGTCCAAGCCCGGATCGATCCGAAATATAGGCCTCAAATTCTGTCCAAACCCGTCCATATTTGTAAATGGGTAATCCAAGCCCGTTTAGGCCTCAAAATTGAATGCCAGAGTTCGTCCCTAAAAATCTTTTATTTTGTAGTGAATATAAATTATAATGTATTTACATGTTGAAATTCGAGTTCATCAAATCAATTCTTTTAAATATTAATATGATTAATTTATAATATATCATTTTTTTTATAATAAATTATTTTAAAATTTTATTTTATATAAAAATTAATTATATATTCTTTTGGTGCTAACAAATATTGATTTTAATAAATAAATATAATTAAAAATATCATATTATAATAAAAGATTATTTTTAAAAATAATAATAAAATAATTTTAAAAGTAAATATTTAAATTATGTAAAAATGATTACATCTAATATAAAATAAAAATGATATAAAACAAACCCGAACTATACTGGGCCCGAACCCGGACGGACCCGAACTCGGATGGATCCGAACTCGATCAACCAGTCGAGTCTAGCCAATAAAGATCGTACTCGACATCGGTAGGCTAAATAGGCCTGAAACTAGGCCGAAAACAGGTCGAAATTCACGCTAGATCTAGCCTAATTTCATAATGATACGATCTATCGACGTCAGGTCCGGCCTCCCTTGGCCAGACCAGATCGGTGATTGGCTGAAAATGGCCTAGACTAAGAGAAAATCGGGAGAGAAAAGGGAAAGGGGAGAGAGACTGAAAAAATATATTTTTTATTTTTAAAATCAAAATAATAATTTTTTTTTAATACATGTGATATCATGTGTTAAATTTTTATTATATATAAAAATCAAATCACTTAATATTTATCGATGTTATTGATAAAAATTATAATAACATACAAAGTAAAACTTTAAAATATTAAAATAAATATTTTTAAAATAGAGGTACGAACAATTTAATAAATTTCAAAGTCTATTTGTGGTTTTTTTTTTTGTCTAAATTTACCAGATCCGGTTTATGCAAGCACAAACGTCAGAGCCGCTCACAGGTCACAACCTTCCAAAGCAGAGTTTTGCCAATCTTACCATCCTAATTTTTCTTCAAAAGCAGTCCAGGTTCAATCTATGTAAAACTCTAACTTTACACCATATAAACCATTCTTCTGGCTGTCACTTTTCGCAGACAAAACCAATTCATTTACCGTTTTCAATTGAACTCTTATTAACAAAGCAAACCCAATGGGAGAAGTTGATCCTGCTTTCATCCAAGACCTGGAACACAGGCCTAAGCTCTCGATCATTGAAGCCGAAGGAATACCCTTGATTGATCTTTCAGTTTTGAATTCACCTGATGCAGTATCAAACCCTAGCACCCTTGACAGCCTTGTTTCTGAGATCGGTAACGCTTGCAAGAACTGGGGATTTTTCCAAGTGATCAACCACGGGGTACCATTGGAGCACCGTCAGAAACTTGAGAAGGCATCCAGGAAATTCTTTGCTCAGCCTTTGGAGGAGAAGGTGAAGATCAGGAGGGATGAAGTGAAGATTTTAGGTTATTATGACACTGAGCATACAAAGAATGTTAGAGATTGGAAAGAAGTGTTTGATTTTACAGTGCAAAATCCTACGATAGTCCCAGCTTCAACACACCCTGATGACAAGCAAGTAGTTGAGTGGTATAATCAATGGCCTCAGTATCCTCCGGAACTAAGGTAATTATTAGTAAATTTTGAACCACTTTTTTCCTACTTGATATCCTCATTATTTTGTTTACTTTTCATTAATTCACCATTTTCCTACCTAGTAAGTTTGAATTGTTGGGGGTTTTACAATTTGTGACAGAGAGGCGTGTGAAGAATATGCAGAGGAAGTAGAAAAATTATGTTACAAGTTGATGGAACTTATTGCTTTGAGCTTAGGGTTGCCAGCGGATTGTTTCCATGGCTTCTTCAAGGAACAAACCAGCTTCATGAGGCTTAACCACTATCCACCTTGCCCTGCTCCTGACCTTGCTCTAGGCGTTGGCCGACACAAGGATGCTGTTGCCCTGACCATTCTTGCTCAAGATGATGTAGGAGGATTGGAAGTGAAGCGAAAATCAGATGGAGAGTGGATCCGCGTCAAGCCTACTCCACATGCTTTTATCATTAATGTTGGTGACATTATTCAGGTACTGTTCTGGAACTCAAATTAACATGGCTATTGGCCAAGCACGGATAATTTAATGTTTTTTTTATTAATATTTTTGTATTATGCTCGAGTATCTCAAGTTTTATTTGGATCTAATCTTCTTTTGAACGATCTTAAGAGTGCACTCCTACATCAATATGGTGCATTCAAGACAAAGATCGAACCCTAGTTGACAAAGAAGGGAACTCCCTTGACAACCGGACTAACCCATAATGTTTTAGTTGTTAATTATATTAACTAATGCCTATAGCTAAATATCTGCAATATCTGCGTGATTTACAGCATAGCAAATATTTAGAGAATTAGTTGTGGGAGCATATAATATAAGCAAAACACAAGACAATGATTCGTGATAGTATCTGGTTAATGGATTGCTACTCCAGTAAAAGACAATTACAAAAATTATGCAACCAAGTTTTGACTAACTACTTAACAACTAATTTAATGTATGAAATTCTTTTCTTGCAAGTTGTAACCAGGACTCCTAGCCTGTTGGTTCTTGGAGGCCTAATCTTATGCGTGATGAGAAATGACTGTAAATGGTATTTGCATACAACAGGTTTGGAGCAATGAAACTTATGAGAGTGTGGAGCACAGGGTGATGGTGAATTCGGAGAGGGAAAGGTTTTCGATTCCGTTCTTCTTCGCCCCGGCTCATTACACCATGGTGAAGCCCTTGGAGGAGCTGACAAGTGAAAAAAATCCCCCCAGATACAGGCCATACAATTGGGGAAGGTTTTTTATCACTAGGAAAGGCAGTAATTTCAAGAAGCTTAATGTCGAAAACATCCAAATCTACCACTTCAGGATATCAGAGTTAGCAGATCGCTTAGAAGGGGCACTATCGGTGATATAACAATATGGAGCAATGCATTAGCTATTGATAGCATGTAAATTAGTAATGTTAAGTGTATGTTTATCCTGTAGAATAATTTCACGCTGTACTTCTGAGGAGAAGACTTTGAAAACATGGTGGTTTGGTTAATATTTCTAAAATAAATAAGTTTTTCGCCCTTGGTTCGCCTATGGTGGTGTTGACTGGTGACCAGCCTTGCCTGGCTAGTGGCAGCATCTTTCTTTGTTTCATTTTTTGAATGAAAATTTAAAGGGGACCAGCCTACATCCAATGACGATAATCTTAACTAGAGGGTTTATGGGTTGAATCGGATTTAAATTTAAATAAATTTTTTATTCAGATCAAATCGAGTTCAAAAGTTTATTTTATTATTTAAAATATTTAAAATATATAAAATATTAAAGATTATATTTTATATTTTTATAATGAAATTTAAATAAAATATTTTGAAGTTGCTGATATTTTTATGAGTTCAAGGCATTTAAGGAGCACGATTCCCAGATGGACAACCGTTAGTTATGCCTATGATCCAACTCCAACCACCTTCAGTTTTGTTGATTTCTCCTGGAAAAATCAAGTTGTTCAGAACTCTAATGTTGTGCCTGCTTCATCTGGTGCTTCTGTCAGTTCTACATTTTTTTTTTTCAAGTTCCCTCTGCAGGACAGCTTAACCAAGGATCATACTTATCTGGGAATGAACCTTCTAGCTAGGTTGGATGGTGTTAATTATCCCTTGGATCTCATTTCAGAGGAGATTGATTCTAACCAGGTTCTTATATTATAGTTCTAAAATGCGGCTGTTACGCGACATAACGGCCGCATCGTAACAGATTTTGAGTTTCCCGAACCGCTATTTAAGCGTTACATTTCAGAGAATCCGAATCACGACTGTCGCGGCCGGCCGAAACGCGTTACGTAACTGTCGCAACAGCATCCGAATGCGGCGTAACGTCGCAAACTTAACGTTCCTCTACCATTTTTGTCAAATAATAAATTCAACAGCTGCATACCCAAATAGAGTTTCAGTAATCTCTTCATTAAACTTGCAAAAGTAGTATCAAATATCTCATACTGACCCGTTGCAATCAAGAGCAAAAGGAAAACAATAAACCGATTGTGTTACCTACCGGAATGATTTGGATTAATCTGATTTCATACCATTGAATGATCAAGGTTGGTTGCAATTTTATCCCAAAAAAATGGCTTCAGTTTGGCTTTAGGAGTGTTGGCATCATCCTCTGAGCCTTATCCCTCCCCATAGATAGCATTTGGTATTTATTGTGACCCACTTGGTGGCCGAGAGCCCGAGACATCTTTGACCCTAAGAGGGCATTGATGGAGGTGGCTTAGGAGGATCGAACTAGTACTTGGCGGATGTGGAGGCGAATGTTGAGGTTGTGCCAACTTGGTGGCTGTTGTAGAATACAACTGGTTTATATTTTTTGAGAATTTGTATCTTGTATCTTATGCTATTTGCTGTTTTTTTTTTTTTTTTTTTTTTTTTTGTGTTTTTACTTTTATTTATTGTTAGGTCACTGTTAATTGTTTGGATAGTTGTTAGCTTAATTAAATACTCTTTGTAATAAATTTTTTTTGTGATGTATAACTGTTTGAAATTAATTCTGACTGAATATCAATTTGCATTTTTCTCACTGCTGTCTTGTTCTTTTGTTCTGTTTTGAGCCTAATGGTTCTGTTTCTTGTTTAAGTATAGTTTGATCATCTCTAAAAGTTTTGAACGAGTAGTTTAGTGATTCTAACTATTGTGAGAGATTTATTTCCTCAACTGCGAGGATTATGGATACTTCTTGAACTTATGTTTGTTGTTATTCATAATTTTATTTGTATGACTTAATTTGATAATGCTTGAATGGTATTATATCCATATTACTTTTTTTTAATTATTTATAAAATTAGAGTTTTTTTTTTTATATAAATAAAATAAAACTCATAAAATCATGATAAATATTAGAATTATAGAACATGATATTAAAATGTATAAATATATTGTTTTTTAAGAAAATATGATTTTTGAACGAAAATTCACGATCGCAATAACTACGACACGTTACGTAACGTCTGCGATATCCGTAACAACGACACCGCGATGAAATTCACGATCGCGATTTAAAACTATGGGTTCTTAGTAGAGGTGGCAATTGGGCGGGTTCGGGCGGGTTCGGGTCGGGTTCATTCGGGTTCGGGTTTATTCGGGTTCGGGCTCATTCGGGTTCGGGCTCATTCGGGTTCGGGTCCATCCGGGTTCGGGCTCATTCGGGTTCGGGCTCATTCGGGTTCGGGCTCATTGGGGTTCGGGCTCATTCGGGTTCAGGCCCATTCGGGTTCGGGTTCGGTCTGGGTTCGGGTTCGATCTGGGTACGGGTATGTTTTACATTATTTTATTTTATATTAGATGTAATCATTTTTACGTAATTTAAATATGTATATCTAAAAACAAATTATTAATTTATTATTATTATTATTTTTATTTTTATACTTTTGCTATTATATGATATTTTTAATTATATTTATTTTTTAAAATTAATATTTGTTAGCACCAAAAGAATAAGAAATTAATTTGTTATATAAAATCAAATTTTGAAATAATTTATTATAAAAAATATGATATATTATAAATTAATATATTGATATTTAAAATAATTGATTTGATGAGCTCGAATTTCAAAATATAAATACATTATAATTTATATTCACTATAAAATAAAAAACTTTTAAAAATAAATCCTGGCCTTCATCTATTCGTTTATATACTTATAAAATGCAAAAAATTTATGCTTATAGTCAAGATATATATATATATATATATATATCGAGTACTTATATTTTTTTCATCAGTATAAAGTATAAATTATAAAGTAGTACTAAAAAATATAATTTATATTTAAATTATACGTAATAAATATATAATTAATATGATTATTTATTAATATATAATAAATATACCCAAAACCAAAAGGCCATAAAACCCAAAATCCCATTAAATCCACCCGCTAAAATAAAATCACATGAAAGCCATAATCCAATTAAACCCACCCTAACCTAACCGCATAAGTATAACTAGAGCTGCTTATGGGCCGGGCCGGGCCGCGGCCCAGTTTTTTTTATTTTCTCTGCCCAGGCCTGGCCCTGGGTCGGCCCGGCCCGCCCGTTTAGGCCTGAAACACTGTTCATTGGAATAAAAAAATAATTTTTTTATTTTTTTATTTTTTTATAATTAAAATTAAATAAAATAATATTATAATAAAAATTACTGTTCCAGGCCGGGCCGGCCCGGAACACAAAATATCCTGCCCAGGCCCGGCCCGTGAGCAGGTCTAAGTATAACCCAAAAGGCCAAAATAATTGAATTATTGTCAATTTTTTTACCCTTATAGATTAATTGAATTATTGTCAAAAAAAATTTCACATCTTTAAAATTTTCAAGAATTTAAAATATTTAGATTGTAAATTAATCATGATATGAGACGTTAAAGTTATAACTTATAAGTACAAAATATAATTTACTTTTTGATAAAATTATTATTTCATCATATATATATAATATATTAAATTTTAAATTTTAATTAAATTA
Source organism: Fremontodendron californicum (assembly GCA_030761205.1). Lineage (NCBI taxonomy): Eukaryota > Viridiplantae > Streptophyta > Magnoliopsida > Malvales > Malvaceae > Fremontodendron > Fremontodendron californicum. The sequence goes on along the minus strand of JAULJL010000002.1, from coordinate 39,971,860 downwards.
TTAAAAAAAATTAGAATAAAATTAATAATTAAAGTTATTGCTTTGTAAAAAAAAAAATAATTGCAATTTGTTTATTTTTATTTTTAGTATTAAATTCGGGTTCGGGTTCGGGCCGGTCTCGGGTTCGGGTCCATTCGGGTTCGGGCTCATTCGGGTTCGGGCCCATTCGGGTTCGGGTCCATTCGGGTTCGGGTCCATTCGGGTTCGGATCCATTCGGGTTCGGGCCCATTCGGGTTCGGGATTTTTCGGGTTCGGGTTTTTGACTTTTTGGTCAAATCGGATTTTGGCGGGTTCGGATTCGAGTTTTCCTGGGCGAGTTTTCAGGTTCGGGTTCATTTTGCCACCTCTAGTTCTTAGGTGATTGCTAGGGCTCCGTTCGCTTCCTGCTTTTACTTTTTGCTATTTTCCCCTTGTTTTCAATTCATATTTTATTTGTTGCTTTTCACTTCCTATTGGAAAAAGCAAAAGGCACCAACTAACAGGCCTAAACATATTTATTCATCAATACTGGCTTGTTATTCTTAGGATGCAGTATTTTGCCTCTCACACTGTTTTTTCTGGGCTTCATTTGATGGTTCCTTTATATTTTCTTGTTTGGTTCTTGATTCCTAAGAATTTAAATAATTATATGATGCTTGTGTGTTCCAGTTGGATATGTTAGTCAGTATAGAGTCTGGGAGGCAGAGATTCATGTTAGTTTTTCTAATCTTTCAACTTTTATTTGAACATGTGTAGTAAAAGAATAACCTTCACAGGATTGTTTCCTAATTTCATCTAATAAGGATGGTTATGCAATTGCTCAGAAGATGTGCCATATTTGTTTTTGGATTTTTTTTTTTATTTTATAAATTTCTCGTCTTGTTTCATTCCATGATATATTCTTGTTACAGGTTTTTAAAAGCTTATATGAGAATTATATTCATTATGAATTAATAATTAATTTTGTACTCTTATATGATTAATAATAGTGAAATATATATAACTTTTACTAATATACAAATTAACTATAAATTATTATCATTCATGGAAATAACTTCAAAAGGGTACAATTAAATTACTTTGGAAATGAAAAGAGACAAATTGTGGAGTGGATCACATTCACAGAGCATTTTATGGTTTGTCCACGAATCAAAACAAAGCAGTGTTGCAACCTAGGAGATTCTAGATGATTATTTTTTGGCAACCTGTCTAGGTTAGATTCCAGATCATCTTTGTAAAATTGAATTTCTAGCATCTTTAGCCTGCCCTGCCGCTTAAACCATGTTAGTCCATCTAAATCAACATAAATATGAGACGTCCAAGTCATTTTACATTATATTCGGATAGATGTGAATAAAAAAAATAATAAAAGAAAAAAAAAAACAATTTTTAAAGAAAAGAAAAGATTTTTTTTTATTTGAATAATTAAAATGTGTTAGAAAAAAAAAAATTAGTCTCCATCATTTGGTTATAGTATGAAAAGAAAAGGAAAAAATATATTATAATATATATTTTCAATTATGTCTTTTTTTTAATTAAAATAATAATATTTATATTACACATCAAATTATAAAAAAAAATATTAAAAAACTATGACTGCAATATAAAAAAATTAAAAAAAATTACTATAATTTTTAACGTTAATTCCGTGAAATATATAAATTTAACAATAAAAAAGTAATTTGATGAATGTAAAATAGATAATATGGACATTTTATATATATATATTTTTAAAATGGCTTCCCTTTTTTCTCTATTTTTTTCAATTTGAAGTAATTAAAAAATTAAGCATTTGAGAGAAAGTGAGCGGTGTTAGCTCTTCCCACTTCCCTTTATTAAATTTTTTTTTTCTTATCCAAATATAAGAAAAATAAGAAAAAGCTTTTTCATTTTTTCTTGCTTTACTTTACTTTTCTTTCTCTCCCCCTTACCTAATTCAAACACGAACTTAATGAAATAATGATATTAGAACCTGATAAAATTATTTCAATTTTTAGTTCTAATTTATTTCCATTAATATTTGCTTAACTGTAATCCAACAATTTTCTCCGTTTTCTAAAATGTCTGAACACATTGACCATCGTAGACATGATAATCTATGCATTTTTGTTAAATTAATGTTATTTTTTTGTGTTATAATTTTATTTAAATGTTATATATATTATATAAATTTTGAAACATTAATAATATATGTTATATAGATTTTAATATGTTCGTGTATTCGTATAGTATATTGTATTTTAATTATTCTTTTTTAGGACAATGACATAAATGGTCCCTGAAATTTATCAAATTTGTCAATATGGTATCTGTACTTTAAAAATGTTCAATATGGTACATATACTATCAAATCGTGTATCAATGTGATATTTTGACTTAACACTATTAAATATAGATGATGATGTGACATTAACCAATCAGATGATGACACGTGACATCACTTGATTTTTTAAATACTAATATTTAAATTTTTGTAAAAAAAAAACTAAAATTATATTTTTTAAAATTAATATCTAAGTTTTAAAAATATATATATTTAAAATATAAAAAATTCAAAATTATATTTAAAAAAAATTAATACTTGTTATTTTTTAAAATAATTTAAAGATTAAAATATTTAACTAAAATTATTTTTAAAATATAAAATATTTTAAAATTACTTGTTAAAAAAATTTATAATATCTAAAATTTTTCAAAAAATATTTTAAAAAAGAAAAGGTTATTTTAAAAATTATAAAAATTAAAATATTTATTAATTTTTTTTCTTTTTTCCTTCATTTTTTCTCCTCTCTCCCCCATTTCGACTTGATTCAGATCGTTTTCGATCAGCCACAAATCCGATCTGGCCATTAAAGGCTGTACTCGGTGTCGGTAGGCCAAATAGGCTTGAAATCAACCTGAAAACATGTCAAAACTCACGCTAGATTCGACCTATCGGTGTTGGGTCCGATCTCTCTCGACCAGACCCTATCGGTGTCTGGCGGAAAACGGTCCAAAATAGGAGAGAATCAGGAGGAAAAGGGGAAGGAGAGAGAGAAAGAGAAAGAGAAAGGAAAAAAATATATATTATTTTTATTTTTAAAATTAAAATAATAATTTTTTTTTTTGTTAATACACATAATATCATTATGTAATGTCATGTGTCAAATTTTTATTGAATAAAAAAATCACTGTCACCTAATATTTAACGATGTTACTGTAAGATACTATAATAACACACGGAATAAAATTTTAAATATCAAAATAAATATTTTTCAAATAAAAATATCATATTAAATTTTTTTATAAACTTCAAAAACTATATATGTATATGTGAGATTTTTTTTTTTTTTTTATGTCTGTGTTCCCGTGTCTAAATTTACCTGATCAGGTTATGCAAGCACAAACGTCACAGCCATACACAGGTCACAACCATCCAAAACAGAGTTTTGCCAATCTTGCCTTTGCCCACTTACCCTCCTAATTTTTCTTCAAAAACTGTCCAGGTTCAATCTATGTTAAACTTTAACCTTACACTATATAAACCACTCTTCTGGCTGTCACTTCTCGCAGACAAAACCAATTCATTTACCGTTATCAATTGAGCTCTTATTCACAAGCAAACACAATGGGAGAAGTTGATCCTGCTTTCATCCAAGACCTCGAACACAGGCCCAAGCTCTCGATCATTGAAGCCGAAGGAATACCCTTGATTGATCTTTCAGTGTTGAATTCACCTGATGCAGTATCAGACCCTAGCACCCTTGACAGCCTTGTTTCTGAGATAGGTAACGCTTGCAAGAACTGGGGATTTTTCCAAGTGATCAACCACGGGGTACCATTGGAGCACCGTCAGAAACTTGAGAAGGCATCCAGGAAATTCTTTGCTCAACCTTTGGAGGAGAAGGTGAAGATCAGGAGGGATGAAGTGAAGGTTTTAGGTTATTATGACACCGAGCATACCAAGAATGTTAGAGATTGGAAAGAGGTGTTTGATTTTATAGTGCAAAATCCTACGATAGTCCCAGCTTCAACACATCCTGATGACAATCAAGTAGTTGAGTGGCATAATCAATGGCCTGAGTATCCTCCTGAACTAAGGTAATTATTAGTAAAATTTGAACCACCTTTTTCCCAGTTGATATCCTCATTATTTTGTTTATTTTTCATTAGATTCACCATTTTCCTACCTAGTAAGTTTGAATTGTTGGGGGTTTTACAATTTGTGACAGAGAGGCGTGTGAAGAATATGCAGAGGAAGTAGAAAAATTAGGTTACAAGTTGATGGAACTTATTGCCTTGAGCTTAGGCTTGCCAGCGGATTGGTTCCTTGGCTTCTTTAAGGAACAAACCAGCTTCATCAGGCTTAACCACTATCCACCTTGCCCTGCTCCTAACCTTGCTCTAGGTGTCGGTCGACACAAGGATGCTGGTGCCCTGACCATTCTTGCTCAAGATGATGTAGGAGGATTGGAAGTGAAGCGAAAATCAGATGGAGAGTGGATCCGCGTTAAGCCTACCCCAGATGCTTTTATCATTAATGTCGGTGACATAATTCAGGTACTGTTCTGGAACTCAAATTAACATGGCTATTGGCCAAGAACGGATAATTTAATGTTTGTATTATTATTATTTTTTGTATTATGCTCGAGTATCTCAAGTCTTATATGGACCTAATCTCCTCTTCGGATGATCTTAAGAGTGCACTCCCCACAACAATCTGGTACATTCAAGACAAAGATCGAATCCTAATTGACAAGGGAGCTCCTCAATGTTATAGTTGTTAATTATATTAACTAAAGCCCATAGCTAAATGTCTGCGTGATTTGATAGTATCTTGTTAATGGATTGCTACTCCGGTAAGAGACAATTAGAAAAAATATGCATCCAAGTTTTGACTATCTACTTAAACAACTAATTTAATGTATGAAATTCTTTTTCTTGTAAGTTCTAACGAGGACTCCTAGCCTGTTGGTTCTTGGAGGCCTAATCTGATGCGTGATGAGAAATGACTGTAAATGGCATTTGCAAACAGGTTTGGAGCAATGAAACGTATGAGAGTGTAGAGCACAGGGTGATGGTGAATCCCGAGAAGGAAAGGTTTTCGATTCCGTTCTTCTTCAACCCGGCTCATTACACCATAGTGAAGCCCTCGGAGGAGCTGACAAGTGAAAAAAATCCCCCCAAATACAGGCCATACAATTGGGGAAAGTTTCTTATCACTAGGAAGGGCAGTAATTTCAAGAAGCTTGATGTCGAAAACATCCAAATCTACCACTTCAGGATATCAGAGTTAGCAGATCGCTTAGAAGGGGCACTATCAGTCATATAATAATATGGAGCAATACATTAGCTATTGATATGTAGCATGTAAATTAGTAAGGTTAAGTATATGTTCATCCTGTAGATTTCATGCTGTATTAATAATGCTGAGGAGAAGACTTTGAAAACATGGTGGTTTGGTTAATATTTCTAAAATAAATAAGCTTTTCGCTCTTGGTTGCTTTAATATTTGCAATCGATGTAAGTAAATTAATTTTATTATTAAATAATAACATCATTCATAATTATTTAGAATAATTAATTTGTAATTTTTTTTATATTACCCTTTTTTTAGTAGCAGCTTCTTATATACCATTGCTTTTACTTTTTTAAATAATTTTTCTACGAAGCACCATTATTTTGATACTCTATTTAATTTAATTTATGAATATGTATACATATTCAGTATATCTAAGCTTTAACTCTCCCATAAAAATAAAAACTACAATAAATAAGAATAATTTAATAGCTCTAGCTCTTGGATAGAAAATAAAAATGTGTTCTATGATAAATCAACTTCTATTCAAAATTTAGAAACCTAGCATAATATAGCTTGCTTTGTATACGAATATAGTGTGTATGTGATCTATGTTAAATTAACTTTTTTCAAAGTTTAATATCTTAGCATAATGTAACTTGATTTATGCTCGAATATAATATGTGAATAAGTAAATTAACTTCTATTCAAAGTTTATGCCCAACATAATATAAATTATGGGCAACTTAGACAGCGACTTGTATGCACGGGGCAACAGACTTTATGTCCCTGCGGGAGGGGCATTGAGGAGAGAGTTGTTGCGGGAAACACATGATTCTCAGTGGGGTGGACATCCGGGTGTTGAGAGGATGATAGCTCTACTGTCATGAACATACTTTTGGCCGAAGATGGAGGAAGACATCGAATTGTATGTTCGGACATGTTTAACTTGTCAGATAGACAAGACCGAGAGGAAGAAGCAACCACCATGATTGCTGAACTGATCGAGATAAAACCATATCAAGTGGTGGATGTCCCAGATTCAGTCGTTGAAGTGCTGGATGAGTTTAGGGACGTGATGCCTACAGAGTTGCCAAAGGTACTGCCGCCTAGGCATGCCATTGACCATAGGATCGAGTTGGAGCCAAGAACTCGACCCCTAGCACGAGCCCCATATCGTATGGCCCCTGCGGAGCTAGCTGAGTTGAGAAAACAGCTAGATAAGTTGCTCGATGCTGGATACATCCAACCATCAAAGGCCCCTTATGGAGCCCCAGTTTTGTTTCAGAGGAAGCAATATGGTACATTGCGGATGTGTGTTGATTATAGGGCCTTGAACAAGGTCACGATGAAAAACAAGTACCTAGTCCCGAATGTTGCTGACTTATTTGATAGACTATCCAAAGCAGCTTACTTCACAAAGCTGGACTTGTGATCGGGGTATTGGCAAGTGCGGATTGCTGAGAGAGATGAGTCAAAGACAACATGCGTGACTAGGTATGGCTCGTATGAATTTCTTGTTATGCCTTTTGGTTTGACTAATGCGCCTGCTACTTTTTGCAACTTGATGAATGATGTGATGTATGAGTTCCTCGATGATTTCATCGTTGTGTACTTGGACAACATTGTGGTGTACAGCCGGACTTTTGAGGAACACATTGAGCATTTGCGGTTGGTTTTCTCTACATTAAGGAAAAACTCCTTATCAGTGAAAAAGGAGAAATGTGAGTTTTGCCAACAAGAGATCATGTTCTTGGGGCACAAAGTGAGTCAGGGCCGGATTCGAATGGACGAGAGGAAGGTAAGGTCATTCTAGATTGATCAGCACCAACCAAGGTCACGGAGCTGAGATCTTTCCTTGGTTTGGCCAATTATTATCGACGATTCATTAAAGACTACTCGAAAATGATTGGTCCGTGTTATCAACTGTCTCTCATTAACAGCATCTTCATAATAAGGCTTCAGGAAGCTTACATGGAACGCTGGGTGAACTTTCATCCGTTCAGGCAATTTCAACCGATAAGCAACATTACCAACCCATTTGATCACTTCGAAAGGACCATCATACCTTTGCACAAGGCCTTTGTGGCATCGTTTGTCAGTCACCTTCTTCCATATTTGAGGCGTTAGTTTCAACAGAACTCTGTCCCCGACTTGAAACTCTAGTAGCCGCCTATGCTAATCGGCATACTTTCTCATCCGCCGCTGTGCTTTCTCTAAGCTCTCACTTGCCTGGTCCATCAACTCTTGCCTTTTTCTAGCAAAGCGATAGGCTGCCAGACATTCTCCTTGAGACTTAGCTACTTCTGAAGGTGTCAACAGTTGTTGTCCCAAAACCAACTCCGATGGACTTAAACCCGTAGCAGATGACTTATGCAAATTGTAGCAAAACTGAGCTGCATCAAGCAAACTTACCCAGTTGTTTTGGCTAGCCGTCACATAATGTCTCAAATATTCCTCTAGCAAAGCATTGATCCGCTCCGTTGGCCATCAGTTTGCGGATGGTTTGCTGTGAAAAAATTCAATTCAATTTATTGTAAATTAACTTTTATTTATTGGATAAATCTTAATGTATAATAATAAAATATTATCAAAATTTCAATTTAGATATATAGTTAACAATTATGTTTATTTTCATCCGTTCAAAAAAAAATTCTCATTCATGCTTTTATATATGTTAGCTAATAAAATCAAAAAGGGCAAATTGATTTTTGAAATTTTTAATTAAATTAAAAAATGAGTTACGAGAAATTAAATATGATATGTAGAATAGCAAAAAGATATGTAAATAAAAGGAGTAAAAAGTTTAGAGAAAAAAAAAATCAAAACAATATATAAAAGTTTGACCAATTCTCTAAGTGCTTACGCCCTCTTTTTTCGATTTTCTTCACCAAAATTCTCAATTCACTATTAAATAAATCTTTTACACTAATTTTTTTTTTTTTATTTTTTATATTAAGGTATAACATTTACCATATCTAAAAGTAGTTCTAGTTGGTAAAAGGTTAGGGAGTTTGGCTCTCTCTCAGGCAATGGAAAAGTTTCCTGAGAAGATTTATGTAGGGATTTCTGTCACTGCCTTGACGCTAGGCCCAACCCTTAACATTTTCACTCTCAGTCGAAAGGTAAGCATGCAAATTTTGGGCCAACAATTTGAGTAATGAAAAGCTGGAAGTGGCCCATAATTTCAGCTTTGAACTTTCCACAAGATCTGTCCATGGTCCGGATAGCTCGTCTGATCCGATCCATATTGAATCGGATTTGAATATGATTTTTTATGATCAGGACCGGCTCGAATCATTGTTTAAGTATTAAAATATTTTTTATTTAAATTTAATTATAAATATATATAAATATTAATAAAAAATAATTTTTTAATTTTTTAATATATTTAAATAGTAAAATGGGCCTATACGAGCCAGCTCGGGCCCCTCCCAAATGAGCTTGGACATGAAATTAAAAAAAAATTATGGGCCGCTGCCCGACACGGCTCATGGACAAATCAACTTTCCACTAACGTAGTCTTTGTAATTGTAAATTTATGACACGTGATTCGCGTATGGTGGTGTAACTGGTGTTGACTGGTAACCCGCCTTGCCTGGCTAGTGGCAGCCTCCGTCTTTGTTTCATTTTGGCTACGTTAAATAGAAGTATTTATGAGTTGAATTCGATTTAAATTTGAATAAATTTTGTTTGTTTAAATTTGATTCAGATCGAACCGAATTTAAAATCTTATTTTATTATTAAAAATTATATTAATATTAATATTTTTATATTTTTATAATTAAATTTAAATAAATATTTAAAGTTGCTCAGCATTTAAGGAGCAAGATTCCCAAATGGACAACCGTTAGTTATACCTATGAATGATGATGGTCCCGACAGCCCTCCAACTCCAACCAACCTTTAGTTTTGGTCCACTGTACCAGCTCTCCTCTAAAGTCTACCAGCTTAGCCCACGTAAGATGAATGCAACTTTTTTCAATCATGTAGTAGTCAGTGTAGTAAGGTTGTTAAAGATGCTTATAAATATTTATTAAGATTCGTTAAACTTTTTTTTATCAAATTCAAAAATAAACAATACATTAATTATACATGTGTTTTGCTAACGAATACTTTTAAGATATTTTTTAAGGTTAGTTAAAATAATATTTATAATAATAATATTGTATTAAATGTAAAAGTTGATAATTTTATTTATCATTTTCAATGCATTGATTGAAGATATTATTATATTTAGTAACTTTAAAAAGTGCTCTTAAGGCACTCGTTAGTAAAATCCATTATATATATATATGAAAAATGTTAACCAGTATCTAGTAGCACTGATTAAGTTAATAATATAGAAAGAAAAGTATAATTAATGCATCACTTTTTTTTTCAATTCAATAAAAATAATATATTAAATGCAAAAAGCTTTCTTAAAGAGGTAAATAAATAATTCTTAACCAATAACTATAAGCACTGATTAAACGAATCCTATATATATATATATATTTTGTAAATATCATTTTAGTAAGTGTATGAGTAAACTCTCTTTAATACTACTAGCTGAATGGTTCTCCCATTCCCTTAACAGAATTAAGTAGCAGTTTCGAAGAAGAAATACGGGTCGGTTAATCGGGTTTTCATAATTTCCGAAAAAAATAGACATGGTGGATGATTATTAATTTATATTAGTATTCTAATATAAAATTGTAAATGCATGGATCACGTTTATGGTAATAGTTAGGAATTAGGATAACAAATACCACTCGTCACGTTATAATAATAGCAATATTATAATTAAATAATAATAATATAATCATCCATGTTTTGGGAATGGAATATTTTATTCCATAATTATTATTGTTAATTTTGAAAGACTCGGTTTGGAAGTTGATAGAAAGCATATTATTATTAATACTAGAATATTCCCCCCCCGCTTCGTTAGAGATTTAAAATTTTTTATTTAATTTAATTTAATTTAAATTATATTAATTAATAATTATTTATTTAAATTTTTTTAATATTTTATATATATTTATATATAAAATAATTATATTTTTTTAATATAAAAATTAAATATTTCAAATTACATTTTTCTCACTAATAAATTTTTTTATTACTTAATCAATTTTAAATAAAAAAAAATTAACTATAAAATTTAACTTTTTTAAAATTAGATGACAAATTCATCAAAAAATAAAAATTAAGTCGGTTTTTTTACTAATAAGATTTTATTTTCTTCGGTTGTGAAGTCCAAATCGATCAACTACCGTTGCTGGTATTTTTTTTCCTCAAAAGATAAAAAATAATTGTAAATTATTATTTCACATAAATTTATTCTATTTCTTTATTAATAATTATTTATTATAATAATAACAGATAATAAATATTTTAGTTAATTGATTCATTTTGTAATTTTTTCAAAAACATTTCTCTCTTAATTACACGTTTTTTAGAAAATATATATAATATAAAAATATTTTTGGTTTATTAGTTTATTTTATAATTATTCCAATTTTTTTTTGTCACAAATAGGGATGACAATGGATCGGATATCTGTATTTTTTAAAATATCCCAATCTAAATTTGCTTAATTTATCCGAAATTCGAATCTGTTTATTATCCGCTTATTATCCGAATTGCATCCTATTTAAAGAACAATATCCACCGCATATCCGAATCTATTAAAATCCCAATTTAATTAAATTATTTTTTAAAAAATAAAAATATAAAATTAAATAATAACTAAATATGTAAATGGAGCGGATAACGAATTCAGATATTCAACATTATTCGAATCAAAATTAAAGCAGATTCGAATAACTATATCGAAGGGTTCATATCCAAATGATAGTAAATTCAATATTCAAATTCGCAAATTATCCAAATCCGTAATATACACACACAAAAAAAGATTGAATCACAAAAGTTTTTAAAAAATTATTTTCCTAATTAATAATTATTTATTATAATGACTATAAATTATAAACATTTTTAATTGATCAATCTATTTTGTAATTTTCTTAAAACACTAAAAAAAAAAGTTATCGCTTTAAATATATAACTGGAGTGGATAACGGATTTGGATATTCGACACTATCCGGATCAAAATTAAAGCGGTTTCGGATATCGAATATCCAAATGTTCATATCCGAATCCGATGAGGATAGTAAATTTAATATCCGAATCCGCAAATTATCCAAATAAATAATATTCAAATTCGAAAAATTGGATCGAATAACAAAAACTAAAAAAAAAATTATATTTCCTATTACCAATTATTTATTATAATGATTATAAATATTTTTAATTGATCAATCTATTTTTTAATTTTTCTAAAACACTGAAAAATTTATTGTTATGACTTTAAATATATAATTGAAGCGGATAACGGATTCGGATATTCGATACTATCCGGCCAAAATTAAAGCGGATTCAGATAACGGATATCCAAGAATTTTATATCTGAATCCTCTCTAAATCCGATGAAAAAGTAAATTCAAAATCTGAATCCGCAAATTATCTTAACCCTTAATATCCGTTTTCGGAAAAAAAATAAATCGAATAAAAAAAATTGATATTTCCTAATAATTATTTATAATATTGACCAAAAATTATAAATAATTTTTATTGATTAAACTATTTTATAATTTTACTAAGAAACTCAAAAAAAAAAAAAAACAGCTGTTGCTGTCACAACCCTTAAGGGAGTTTTTATATATAGGTATATAGATAGATGCTACTGTTAAAGATATTAACTTATATTGTATTAGGATGAAAAAAAATAATTTTTTTTTAGAAATCATTAAAATAATGCTACCTACTGTTTTTAAAGATGTGCAATTATTTTATTCTCATCCAGTCATCCGCATCAAATTAACTTTCCTTAAATCAATTAATTCATCTTTAACTCAGGTTAAGAACACTTAAAAACTTAAAATTTCACTCAATTTAAAAATTAAAAAAATTAAAAAAAACTATTAACATCTCGCAACTAATTAACTAAAAAAATGCTAAAAAAATAAAAGAAAATAACCAAAACACAAATGATTTTGATCCCAAACATCTTTGGAATTTCACAATCATGTCATGTAAGGGAAAATCCATCAGGCATCATGGAACCTACAAACCTGAGTTTGAGTGATTGTTGCATGTTGCAATTACACCTATTCATGAGTCGACTAGATCAAGTTCAGTTAATTTTTTGAAATCCATGCCCAAGATTCATATACTTTTAAAAAAAAATTAAAATATTTAAAAATAGTAAAATACTAACATTTATAATATATTTCAAATTAAATTAAATAAAAATTTTATTAATTAAATAATATCTCTTTAAAATATCGTGTCCAAAGCCTGATCCTTGAACCAATCTATCAGCAATTGTCAACTAAGTAATTGGTTTGGAGACAACTTGATTTTAGTTAAGGACAAAATGTGAATCGTTTTATTAATGTTTCAGAATGGTTGCACCATATTTTCCTAGTACCAAACTAATAAAAGATTAAATCTTTTTCTAACTGCTGTTTGGACTATGTGGGGAAGTATATAGAATGGTGAGACCAAAAGGAATTACATAACTACATAGTTTGCCAAAAATTATTTGAAAGAGTATAGCCAAGTGCAAGTGAAGCATGCTGTCCAAATGAGAGTGAAGGTAAACAAAGCCAGCATCCAAAGGAATATTAAAAGTAAATTTCGATGGAGCACTTAGATAGAAACAATTTTAGGAGTTTTATGTTAAACCTTAGCCAAATTTAGGAATTGTGTGTTTTTATCACCCTAAAACCAGGTTTAACAATTCATTTTGACCTTTTTTTTTAATTAATTATTGAGTTTTACATAAATTAACTAGAGTTAAAAAGTTAATTTGGTGAGAACGGGACCAATTGTGTATATATATATGTATATATATATATATATATTATAATAATTACGTGTTTTTAAAAATATATGAGGTGGAATTATTTTAGTAAAGCATAAATCCTAATATAAGTTAATTTCCTTGTTAAATATTATTATGCTATGAACGAAATCAAATGTGTTTATGTTACGTGTGAACAATCCATATTACTCAATAAATATTCATAATAATCAATAATTATGTCACTTTGTCCTATCTTATTTCATATATATATAAAAAAGTAATACCGATCTTAAATTCAACTTTTGGCATGTTGATTGAAAAATAATATACCTTCATTATTATACGATAAAGAAAAGGAAATCATTATATTGTTTATCATTGTCTCATTATGGTGTTTTGTTCACCAGCTAAGTAAATAAATAAATATATTTACAAAGAAAACATTAGTGCACCCAAATTGCAGTTTTTTATTTATTATTAAATTATAAAATACCTTTCTAAGATTGAAGACTAAAACTTGTTAGCTTCCTCACTGTCTGCATCTTTCTCCCTCATATCTCATAATTTTGCACACGACGTAAAAAAAATAAAATAAAATATGACATAAAATTGATAAAATACAAAAAATATAGTATGAATATTATATGAATATGCAAACATATCAAAATTTATGTAATATAAATTATAAACGTATCGAAATTAATATAAATATATAATACATTAAATACGATTATAATATAAAAAAATAACATAACAAGAATACTCGAACTCTTCATCATGAACTCCATTTTTTTCTTATCCTAAACTTTTCTTTTCTCAAAAAAAGAAAGAAAAGGAATTAGTAATGTTAGAAATATTTATACAAGAAGAGCAAGGATTTCCCCAATGTATTTTGTAATTTTTGAATGAAAAAAATTAAAACCATACTTTAAAATCCTTTGTTTCCATGGCCTCTCAAATTGAACTACAAGCAAAAATAGATATGCAAACAATGCTGCAAGATAAAATTAAAAAAAAAAAAAAAAAAACACTCGGATTCCTAATCTCAGAACTCAACCAAAAACCTTGCAGGAAATTGAAATATTGACCAGAAAGAAATTAAATAAGGCACCTCTCTTACAAAACATCATACCAGGCTAGCCTATATTTATACTCATTCAAATTCCAAAACCTGGCTATCAAAGAAAGAACAAAATAAAAAAAAGAACTGGCTATTTAACAAGGATCATTTGTTTGTTTCTCGCATGGAAAAACCCAGAAAAATGAAACCTCTCAAGGAAGAAACCCAACAAAGGGAACAGGAGCAGCAAAAGACCGGCTAGCCATCGTCATTACTACTGGCCTGTCATTTTGATGAATGACTATCCCAACTGCTTCAGCCACAACCATGACAAACTCTATGGCTAGTTTCACCAACTCCACGCAAATCTCCAATCTTTGCAGCACCATTTTCGCAAGCTCTTAATTTACTCTTTTCCTTTCTTTTTGTTCACTTTTTTCTTTTTTCTTTTGCCCTCCCTTCTATTTCCCGCGTCTCTAATTATATATCACAAGAAGAAACAGCGTAGCTAACAGGGAAAAAATGATTGCTTAAAATAGATAAATACGGCCTTTGGAAACACCGAAAGGTCGTTTTTGCCTTTCTTTATTTCTTGAAAACTTCAATTATCTCAAAATCAAGTTAATTACATAATTTTGAAGTTGAGAAAGGGAAACATTCAATTGCTTAGGATTGTGAAGGTCGGGTTATTTGTCCGATTCGATAAGTTCGGTTCAAATTAAATTATGTTTGGAGTTAATTTTTTTAATTTGAGCTGGTTTGATTTGGTTTAGATTTTATTTAATAAATTAAAAATAAAAATATTTTTATACAGTAAAATGAAATGTTTTGATTATGACCGATCAAACCAAAATTTGAAGAAACAAAATTTTTTATTAACTGGACCTGATCTAATCCATAAACAAATGTAAATTTGATGTATGAATAATTGTTGTAATGGGTCCGACTTTAGGCCTACGAAGAAAAGACATGCCGGATTGCTAAACCAATAGCGATTAAGCAAACATGCATACCAAGCATCAATAATTTTGTGAATCTACACATTATCCAAATGAAAAAGAAATGTGGGAATAAAATATGAGAAAAGCAAAATAAACAATTTTTGCTATAGTAAAGCTACTAGCTACTTAGAAAACGACATCAATTTGTTCAAAGTTGATGTACAATTGGTTAATGTCAAATTTCTTATTTGCTTATTATTCCTCATTACGTACAATGATTTAATTTAAAATAATAATAATAATAATGAGTGTTGAGTTTAAAAAACTCCCAATTTGCAGGGCAATCATGCATTTTTTTACAATATATATGGCGGATAAGTTCGGATATTTCTAGACTATGATGATGCCTTACATTCGGGCATCTAATATGCAACATTGAGATTTTAATATTAGGTATTGCTTGGTAATGATAAAGAAGAAGCTCAAATTAATTTGAATGATGCAATAGGAGGAAAATTGCATGCTAAAAGTTCAAAACGAAGACCTTGGTGCCCATGAGCAGGTCTACTGCTGAAGAGGCACTTATCTGCTCCAAAATAAAGTCATCTCACTTGAAGGAGAATTGCAAAGTTTGACACTTTAAATATATATATATATATATATATATATATATATATATATATATATAAATAACAGACACTGGTTTAACATATAAAATTTTACACTAATCACACCAAAAAATCATGGACGTACGCCGAATTTCGAGTTAATTCAATTTATATAAATTTCTAATTATACCAAGAAAAAATATTCTAATTTATGCTTGCAGTTCTCATTTCTCAATAGTCAAACACATGATTTCTACTGAAGTGCTATAAGCATATGCATTATTTGTTTGATTGTTACACATTTGATGGTTTGTTTCATGATAATGTATGTAACCACATATACATACATACACACAAATTCTTCGCAGAAGAGGATTACTAGTGAAAGAAACAGATTGTCAGAAGTAATGCCCCAGACTTCACCAGTAAGTACAAGAACAGATGAAAACTGTCATACTCCGAAAAGGGTATCCCAAAGCTCCATTTCTTTCTACATTTGATCGATAGCCAAAGTTTCAAACTCATTGGATGAAGGAGGATGCAATGTTTAGCTTTTCTTTTGCTAAAAGTATTGATAACAAATCCAGGCTCTGAGCCTTACATCAATTTCTTTTATACTGGTATTATAATATTCATTGTAAATGTGTTTCTACGCAAATGCGAGTTGCAGCTGCAACATTTGCAACCCAAAGGAATCAAATTGACTTTACTAATTTATATATATATATATATATATATATATATATATATAATACATAAAAACACATAGAAATCGTGGCATTCCTCGTAGTTTGAATTTAAGTATCTGTAATTTTTTTTAAAAAAAAATTGTATTTTTTTTTTGTATTAAAAAAAAAAAAGACAAGATAGGATAGGATAGGATAAACAAGAAATGTTAAAAACCTTCAATGGCTTTAACGGGAGTTTATGCCAAGCTAGGGGGCCATAGCCTCCTCTTGTACCCTGACTCTAGACCTGTCCACGGGCCATGTAGCCCATCTGACCCGTATTGGGCCGGATTTGAACAAGATATTTTGTAATTCGGTCCGACTCGAATTATTATTTATTAAAAAAAAATATTTAAATTTAATTATAATATATATTAATATAAAATAATTTTTTAATATTTTAATATTTTTTTAATAGTGAAATGGGCTTATACGAGCCAATCCGAGCCATGCCCGAATGGGCTTAGGCAAGAAAAAAAATTCGGGCCGTGGTCCGACCCATAGATAGGTCTACTTGACTCTATTCCTGATTATATAAAATGATATTTTTAATTAATATTTTAATAATGTAATAATATTATTATAAATAGTATATCAATTAATTTTAAAATTTATTTTAAAAACAATTCGATTTTTTTTTAAAAGTATTATCTAATTAATAACACTAAGGGCTAGTTTAACATTGCTAAAAAGTTTAGATTGAAAAAAACTTGGGTTAAAAAAGTGTGGTGAAAATTTGTGGTTTAAAAACTTTTAAGTATTTAGCACTATTGTGAAAAAGTATTGTGTGGAATTGAAAAATCAAAAAAAGATATATTTAAAATAATAAAAGTGTATAGATGTGAGAATAATAAAATCATTTTATCCAAAAATCAACTTTTAAAGCTCAAAAGCTATATTTTTTGGCTTTTTGTTTTGGCTTTTCAAACCATAGTTTCAACAGCAAAATTCAAAATTTTTTATCTGTTTAGCATTACGTTTGCGGTGAAAAACAACTTTTAACCTCAAAAATATGCCAGAAGTAGACCTGTCCATGGGCCGGGTAGCCCGCCCGGCCCGGCCCGTATTAGGCAGGGTCTGGACATGGTTTTTATGATCCGGGCCAACCCGGCCCGATCCGGATCACTGTTTAAGTATTAAAATATTATTTTTTATTTAAATTTAATTATAAAATATATAAAAATATTAATAAAAAAATAATTTTTTAATTTTTTAATATATTTAAATAGTGAAACGAACTTATACGGGCCGCGACCCGAATGAGCTTGGACATGAAATTAAAAAAAATTCGGCCGCGATCCGATCTAACCCATGAACAGATCTAACAAAAAAATAATGCTAAACAAAACCAAAATCATGTTAATATTTCCCTAAGTTTTTTCTCCTCATCTTCCCGTGGTTGGCTGCTCAGGTCAAAAAAATTCCGTTGAATTTCGCACGTGCTCTTTATAGTTTCTCCACGTCATGAAGTTGAACGTAGTTTCCATGTACCTTCAACGTACGGTAACAAACAAAAGAAAACCCTTTCTCAGATTCTAGGGCTTTAGGAATTGGATTTTGGTTCTCTAATAATTCAAGCATCATCCTTTTTCGCTGGGAATAATTTCACAGCTACATTTTAATTTATTCTTTCCATACAAACCCTGATTTTATAATTGTTAGTGTTTAATCTCCTATATAATTCAAACATAATCACATTTTTTACCTATGAAAGCTCTTTTTTTTATAAAAAAAAAAGGCTTTTTTCTGTTTTAGAATTTGGGTTGCAGAATTTTATTAGAAAATGAGCACTGCTTCTTTCAATTCAATTTGTTCCAATCAAGGCTATTTGTGGAAGGTTGGTTTGTTTTCAATCAAAAGCTCCCTGTCTGTTTCCCCAGAAAATGCTGGAAAAGAAACAAAAATCAAAGTTCTTGGTTTCAAGATATCTTCTTTTTTCAAAATCTAACTTTGGGTGTTCAAAATTTTAGGATGAAGTGAAGATCTCAAAAGTGAAGAACAGAAATGAGAGAATAAAGCTTTATGTAGGAGGAGCCTCAGTATTATCAACAAAATGTATGCAATCGTCAGAAAAGAACAAAAAGGAAGTTCGCATTGGTCTTCTTGGCGCTAGTGGTTATACTGGAGCTGAGGTTCGAGACTTTTTTATATTTATACTAAGTATATGTCATTAGGTGTTATGTGTTATTTATCTGTATGTTAATTGTTAACTGGTAAAATGAAAGTTGATTGTATTTTATTTATTTGTTTGGTTATTTTCTCACAGATTGTTCGGCTCCTAGCAAACCATCCATACTTTGGTATTACGTTAATGACTGCTGATAGAAAAGCCGGCCAATCTATGGGCTCAGTGTTTCCTCATTTGATGACACAAGTAAGCAAGTACTCTTTCTATGTTCTGAAAATAAATTTCGATTTTGGGGCATGAATGAATTTTACTATCGTTATAATAATTGATTGTAAATGCTAAAGTAGTGCTTGTGCCTATTATCTGAGGCTGGTTAAGTGTGTAATTGTTGTGTTTCTTTCAGATAATGATTGAGTCCATTGGTTTTTTTGCAGGATCTGCCAACTATGGTTTCGGTTAAGGATGCAAACTTTTCCAATGTGGATGCTGTGTTTTGTTGTTTGCCTCATGGAACTACACAGGTGCACTGTAATTTCATTACCTGACAGTTTATCTTCTTTACATTAAAATAGAGTCATTCTTATCAACTCTGTTACATGGACTCGGCACTTTAGGGTGCCGTACCCATATCAACACGACACAACACGGATACCGACACGAAATATGTGTCGGACTCGTTGTTGTGTATTTGGATGCGGCAACCAACGACATCGGCAGTGGTGGCTCTCGGTTGCAAGGGATGTTTTGGGGTTTCAAAAGCAATGAGAAGAAAGAGCAAGTTGTGAGGAAGAACGGAAATAGGAGACAATGAAGAATCTGGGATGAAATTTGATGAAAATCTGACAATGGTTAAAGGCGGCAGACGATGGTGATCGGTGGCAAGTGTGGTGGATCACCGTCGGAATCTGGGTTTGATGTTGGGTTCTAGGTTTTTTGGGTTCTGTAGGTTGAATTTGTAGAGAGAGAGTTTAAAGAGAAGAGAGAGGAAGGGGACGACAGAAGAAGAAAAAGAAAGAAGGAAAAAGGATGTACAGAAAAGATTAAAAAAAAGGATAAAAAGAAAAAACTTAGTTTGGCTCGAAGGAAAAAGGGAAGGGAAAAAAGGAAAAAAATTTAGTCTGGCCCAAAGAAGACAAAAGTGGTTTTAAACTTTTTATATATTGGGCTCTTGCATATTTTTATAAAATTCAATATCAAAATTTGTAAGATTTAAGATTACAAAAATAAAATATTTAAAATTAATATTAATTATAAAAAATTGAATTTAAGTAATTAAAAAATTTAGTGATTTTTGAAAAGGATATTAAAAAACAATTATTTACAGAAGATATTGTATTAATATATTTATACGACATTTTTACATAACGTATCCCAGTACACTTATCTTATTTTTTGACACTTATATGAATCCGCGTGTCCAAAATTTTGAGCAAATGACGAATCTGATACTCGAACCCGAGTCCATGTAACATAGCTTATCAATTATCATGATAAAATTTGTTTATTTTAATACCTTTTTAGGAAATTATCAAAGGCTTCCCCCGCCATTTGAAGATTGTTGATCTTTCTGCAGTACGCTTTTAATTCACTTATGTTTCTATTCTTTTAAATTTCTATTCTTTTAAAGATCTGTTTACATGCCTGGTGTAAAGTTCTATGCTTTATGAAAAAACTTTCAGGACTTTCGGCTGAGAGATATTGCTGAATATGAGGAATGGTATGGTCAACCACACATAGTGCTCCAAACTTGCAGGTCTTTTTTATTACTTAATAAATACCAGATAAATACTTTACTTTTTACAATATAAAGAAGTTACTGCACCTACTCCTTATGCATGACTGCAAGTTCCAGTTGAGTGATTTCTGTTTAGCACCTCAGATTTCCTATACTTCACTGGAGCTTGTTGATGAGAATGTACTCTGGTTAAGTTTTGCTGCACCAACCAGTTTTGTAATTGTCACTAACTTTTCTATCCTTTACTCAGTTTGTAATTTTTCTTTTTGGGGTAGTTTTATTATTTCTTCTTTGGGAAAGGGTGCCATATGATATGGCTGTGATATTTGTTCTGTTTTGCATTGCAGCTCCAGAAATTGAACAGGGACTATCTGATGCTGCACATTCGAAAATAATTGTTAGTTTCACACCGCACCTAATGCCAATGGTGAGATCTGTAATCAACTGCACTTCAGTGTTAATATCTGTTTATTCTTTTTCCTTTCAAAAGAATTAAAATTTAAGAACATGTGACTCTCTTTTCCTTAATTGTCATACCAGACCCGTGGAATGCAATCGACAATAAATGTAGAAATGTCTCGAGGAGTGACAATTGAGGATTTATACCAGCAATTAAGAAAATATTATGAGGTATATCGTATCTAACATGATTGGTTTTATTTATACTTGGTTTCATTTGTCAGGTGCATCTTATCTTATTTATGAGGGTTCTAAATGGCTATAATTGGCATGTAGACTTGTGCTTGCAATACCTGCTCCACTCTTGTTTGTTCTTCTATGTGGTGTTTGGGTCCTAAATACATGTTTAACTTTCTTCTTTTTTTTTCAGGATGAAGAATTTGTAAAGCTGTTAGACAAGGGAGTTGTGCCCCGTACTCATAATGTTCGAGGTTCTAACTATTGTTTTATGAATGTCTTTCCTGATCGAATACCTGGAATAGCAATAATCATATCAGTTGTATGTATTAGCCTTCAGCATATGCACGATTTTTTCTATGCAAAATATTGTAGCGTCCTCTCATTGTTTTCTGAGCTCTTAAAACCTGTTCTGAGATCGATAATCTTGTGAAGGGAGCTTCGGGTCAAGCACTACAAAATCTTAATATAATGCTGGGTTATCCAGAAAATACAGGGCTTCTCTAGCAGCCCTTGTTTCCATGACACACTCTTTATCTTTTTCACCCTTCTAAAGTAAGTTTATTGCTTCAATTTTCATATTTAGTTTGCGTAATGCTAGAGTTATAAAACATAAAATTTGGGCACCAACTTCCTCGTTCTTGCAGGTGGTTAAGAAGTGGAACTGGAATTGTTAATTTCAAAAGGCTTCAGTACTGTTTTGAAGGTCTCTTAGTGTAGACACTTGTTTTTGTCCGGATTATTGTAATATTAGGTTTTAGTTTTAATTTTAACTGTAATATTATTTTTAATTTTTATTTTCGTATAATTAGGAGATAAATCAGAAAAAATAAAAAAAAATAAAAAATTTGCTCAAATCCAAACTCCTCATGGGATTAAGATTAAACTTTGGAATTTAAAATAAATGCCAAGAAAAAAGTTTTTATCTAGGATAAGATTACATTTTGATGGGGATGAGAACTCCAACCCAAATCAATCTAGGACTCTAACTGATTTTATAGGGACCCAAACCCTCAACATTCAATACACAATTGAGAAGACAGAGGTCAGAGAGAAAAAAGAAAAAAAAAAAAGTTTTTTTTAAAAAGCAACCAAGGCCGATTGCTTGTTCTTCATGCAACTCCAAGGGGCACGTCGAATGCAAATGGTGCGGGGGGTACAGGTTTCTTTATCGTTGGGGATAATATGCTTTGCCAAGTTCCTTCCAGAAATACCAATTGTGTGTTTTGTGTTGGGAAAGGATCAAAATGCTGTTCTGACTGCAAGGGAACTGGATTTCGTGCCTAGTGGTCGGGTGAACCTCCTATTTGCAAATAATAGATAGTTTCTCAATTGTTGCCTGCCAAGTTAAAATGTTGTAAGCTGCATATTGTTTCAAGTTTTACTTTCTTTCTTTACAATTACGTTTTGCTTCTTGATTAGTTTTTTCTTTTTTACTTTATTTATTATATAATAATTGTTTAATGATTAGATAATGATGAATTATTTTTTATTTTATTTTATTATTCCTTTGTTTTATAATTATAATAATGACATTGATAATGACTTTTTTTTTTATGATTATTTGTTTTGTTATGTTTTTTACATTTTGTTATATATTAATTTGTATAATTTATTTATTTTATATTACTAACATTATTTTTCTTTCATGTTTTAGGTCTAAGTTTTTTTTATTTTATTTTATATTAATTATATTTATTTACTTGATTATTGTGAATATTTTTATTTTAAATTTTCTTTAACCTTTGGATTTTTGTAAATATTTGTATATTGATTGTTTATTTGTTTATTTTTAATTATTATTTAATTAAGATTGAGTTAGATTAATTTTTAATTGAGTTTTTATAATTGACAATTAATTAAATTAAAATAATAAATTAAGATCTTTTCCAATGATGAAATTTGTGAAGATCACGTTTGGTTGATTTTTGGACAAATTTTTAGGTGAGAGAATTCTCTTAAAAAAAATTTAGATTGATGGAAATATTTTTAAGGGATGATTTTCGATACAAAGAGGTTGAAATTTATTTATTTTAAATTAATTAATTTTCAATAATTTTTTTGAGTCATAATTTTCATAATCAATGCTTAATTTAAAATCAAAGGTAAATTAAGATTTCTTCCAATGATGAAATTCAAAAAAATCACGATTAGTTGATTTCTAAGAAATTTCTAGGTGAGAATTTTTTTTTTTAAAATCTTCCAGATCGATGGAAAGTTTTTTAAGAGGTAATTTTCGATATTGAGATCGAGATTTATTTTTTGAGTAAACATAAATAAAAATACAAGTTTTAATTATGAGAATTAGACTTAGGATTAAATTTTAATTTTTTCCGACAACAGAGCCTCTTCAATGAAAAGATCGATTTCTTTTGAATACTCTCGAGGTGAGGAAACCTTTTTTAGCAATTCCTCCAGATTGATGGAAGGAAGACTTAAAAAGTGATTTCCGATATTTCTAACTTGAAAATTTTAAAATGAAGATAGGATAGATAAGACCATTTAATTAAGACTTTTAAATATCACAAGACTCATTAGGTACTATCTCTTAGATAGGCGTTGTGAGGGTGCTAATCCTTCCTCACACGTAACCGAACTCCCGAACCTAGTTCTGATAAATAGACCAGAACCTATTCTTTTTAAGGTGCCTTAGTCAAGCTTAGGATTATTTTAAATATGATAGATTCGTATAGGTGACTAATCACACCTAGATAAGATGATTAGTGACGACTCCATGATTTGTGTCTAGCTTGCTAAATTCGCATTTGGCACGTTATGACAGTTTGGCGACTCCACTGGGGACATTAGAGAGTCGAGCCATAAATTAGTCTTGTGATACCTCAAGTTCTAAATAATTGGTTTTAAAAGTGTTTAATTTTCATCTTATTTTTATTTTTAATTTTGTTTATTTGCACTAACAACTCTTGTTTCTTATACATTGGTGGGAAAAAGAAGGTTTAAATATTCTTTCACCCACACGACACATTGCATATCATAAAGCCCTATACTCGGGCTCGTCCCTTTTAGGAGGGGGTAAAGTACCTACGCCTTCGTGAGGTGATAACCTCCGCAATGGCTAGCGAAAGAGTGTAAAGTACCAAAGCTTTCGTGAGGTGATAACCTCCGCAGCAACTTTGGAAAATACTCTCACCCAAATTGAACCTTTCCGGTTGGAGCTTATAATGGGTAAGGAATGGGGTGCCTTACTCATCCTACATGGATGATGTTAAGGAGCAATTTGGGGACCTTTTTAGCTTAGTCGAGTATCTTGAACCCAACATATAAACAACACTTAAAAAGCCAACCTTAGGATAGAGCTATGTCAACCTTGTATAGAGAATTACCCGAAATAGGACACGTGAAGGAACGTCATTGTATTTTATTTCACATTTTCTTGTTAAAATTATTGTGAATATCACTTTTTTTTTCTTCGAAGTAATTTGTACTTAATTTTCTTGTGTCAAGTTTTGTGAAATCATTGTGTATAACTCCATCATTTGCATCATTTAGATAATGCTCATGCATTCACCATGTACATTTTAAATAATGCTCATACATTCACCATGTACGTTTTTCATAATGCTCATGCATTTATCATGTACATTTTTTAATAATGCTCATGCATTCACCATATGCGTTTTTCATAATGCTCATGCATTTATTATGTACATTTTTCATAATGCTCATGCATTTATCATATACATTTTTTTTATAATCAGGGACACTTGTCATAATGCTAGTATTAAACTTTGTAAATATTTTTGGGATTGTCATTTGAATTAACTTTATTCTTTCATTTATTTGCAAGCATTAGCATCATTTAAATATTTTCTTGCATATTCAACTGGGGTATTCTTACAACACCCATTCACAAGCTAAAGCAATGGCTGGAGAACAAGCTTCAAGGATAGATAGAATGGAACGGGCACAAGAGGAAATTAGAGAACAGTTAAATACATTACTGGAAATGATGAAGAGTTCGAAGGGGAAGAAAGAGATAGATGAAGCCAGTTCTCAAGAGAAAAACCAAAATATGGACGAGACCATGTATCCACGGGAATTCAACCCTTCTCAGGTTCAAATGTCTCAACAGGAACAGTCGCAGCAAGCACCATTCATGGGAGGATTTAATTATCCTCATGCTCAACCTCAAGTCCCGGGATTTATCATTCCTGCCTCTGGGGCAAAGATAGATCTTATTCAAGTTCCAGACTTAGATAATCGATTTAAGTACCCATATAGTTCCTGTACTATAGTGAAAAGAGTAATTTAGTCCTTGTACTGTAAAAATGAGTAATTTAGTCCCTGTACAATTGAAATAGGTGCAAATAAGTAAAATTGATAACGATGTTAATGAAAAACCGTTAAAATGCTGATGTGTACTCGTAAAATCTAACAGAATTAATGACTTGGAATAAAATATGACTTGAAATATATCTAAATCTGTTAGCTACGTCATTATTTTACCGATTTTTCATTAAAATTGTTATCAATTTTACTTATTTGCACTTATTTCAATTGTACAGGGACTAAATTACTCACTTTTATAGTATAGGGACTGATTTACTCTTTTCACTATAGTACAAGGACTATATGGATACTTAAACCTAGATGATCCTAAAGAACAAAGGAAGTTGAAAGTAGTTGAAGAGATTGAGTCTCGAAAGATGAAACTGATTGAAGAAAGACTTCAGGCTGTTGAGGGATTAGATTTCTATGGTTCCATGGACGCTGAAGGGCTTTGTCTGGTGCCAGATGTAGTGATTCTGCCTAAGTTCAAGACGCCTGATTTTGAGAAGTTCGATGGGTCCAAGTGCCCCTTATCTCACATCACCATGTACTGTCGAAAGATGGCTTCTTACACGAAAGATGATAAGTTGCTCATCCATGTCTTCCAAGACAATCTTACTGGTTCTGCTTCTAGATAGTATGTTCAACTTAATAATAACCGCGTCCGTACTTGGAAAGAGTTAGCCAAGTCGTTCATTAATCAGTATAAACACATTGTTGACATGGCCCCTGATCGATTGTCATTGCAAAACATGGAGAAGAAAGCTACTGAAAGCTTCAAAGAGTATGCTCAGAGATAGAGAGATATTGTTGCCGAAGTCTAACCACCTCTCACTGAAAAAGAAACTACAGTTTTGTTTGTAAGTACCCTCAAAGCACCGTACTATGAAAGGATGATTGGGAATGCCACCAAGAATTTTGCAGACATGATAATTTCCGGGGAGATAATTGAGAATGCTATAAAGAGTGAGAAGCTTGAAGCTGGAGAGACATCTGATAAAAAGAAAAATGGGGCATCTAAAAGGAAAAAAGAAGATATCCAAGTTGTGACTTATGGAAGGCAACAGGTAGGAGGTTTTCCCCCATATCATTCGTACCTCATGCACCAACATTATTACCCCGCCGTAAATAATATTGCACCAGTACCACAACCAAACTTTCATCCGCTTGACCCTGTATCCATATCTTCAGTTAGACCTGTTGTTCAGTCTCCAGTGAGTAATCAGAGAAGACAACGAAGCACTCGAGATAGAACTCCTATAGATTCAATCCTAATGTCATACACAGAATTACTCCCTCAGCTTATCCAGGATCATCTAGTTGCACCAATCTATTCCGAGCCTCTAAAGCCTCCTTATCCCGAGGGCTATGATGTTAGTGTCTCTTGTGATTATCACATTGGGAGTTCAGGCCATTCCACAGAAGAATGCGGAGCTTTGAAGTGAAAGGTGCAAAATTTAGTCAAAGAGGGTCTATTGAGTTTTGATGAGAAAACAGAGCCAAGTTTTTAGTGGTAAAGGGCCTCTATGAGAAGATTGTGAGAAGAATATGGAAGTTGCATGCTATCTTTGAACTTTTCCTTTTAAAGTAATGTCTTTTATGTTTAGACTTAATTTATTTTTTATCATTTTAATGAATTGGCAAGTTTGATGCATTTTCATT
This sequence comes from Fremontodendron californicum, assembly GCA_030761205.1. Lineage (NCBI taxonomy): Eukaryota > Viridiplantae > Streptophyta > Magnoliopsida > Malvales > Malvaceae > Fremontodendron > Fremontodendron californicum. The sequence goes on along the minus strand of JAULJL010000002.1, from coordinate 39,944,959 downwards.
TCCTCCTTCATTTGTTATGTCTTCCTTTGCCTGTATATTTTGCCTACCCTTTTAATTTCACCCATGTCAAGTTCCCAAGTAATGAATGTGATGACAGTTTGATGACAGTCATGGCAATAATCTGGGATTCAATTTTGAAAGTTACATCCATATTGGTGAACATGAACATATATGACCATACTTTGCCAATTGATTTGTGGAGATTAGGGAAGATAAAAGTTGGTATGCAGTTTTGGCATGATTGGAAGAAAATTAGTAGAATTGCTTCACGAGTATATCGAATTGCTGTTGAATTCTTTTACAAGTATGTGAATTCCTTGTGGTGAATTTCTATAAGCTTGTCATTTTCAATAAATGTTTTTTGATGGAAATATTCACATTTGAGATGAGAGATGGCCATTTTTCATATCCCTTTCACAAAATGAGAATTTATCCTTTGCTACCCTCTTGAGCCTATTGAATTTTTTTTTTTTTAATGAACCTTGACCAAGGATCATCCTCCACACCGGGGGACAAGTATGAAAAATCTCTTTCTAGAGAAGAATGAATGATTGGATCATGTTTCTACGCCATGTAAAGAATATCTTATGTCAAGAAGGCAATGATGAGATGGATTGAGTTTCACAATTTTGAACTCACTTTGTGATAAAAAAATAAAAAAAAATAAAAAGAGAAAGAAGGAAAAAAACAAAAAGCAAAAAAAAAAAAAGCATGAAAAATGTGAAAAGTTTTGAAAATCCTCATGAAAAAGAAATGATCCATGGCTCGATTATCTTGAAAATGAAAAGAAAGATATGAAATATTTTGAGATGACAATGATCCTCGGTTTGCAATCCTTAAATACATGTTTGAGCCTATTTTATCCATTCTTTCATAACCCCAAAACCCTGGCCTACATTACAAGCTTTAAAAGTCCATTTTGATCAAATGTGAAGATTCGAATTGGAGAATCATGTATTGAATTAGGACATGCTTGTGGTATCATCAAATGACAATAAAGTTTGAATGCTTGAAGATAACTCCAAAGAAGAAGGAAAATGCTTGTAACACTTTGATATGCTCATTTGCCTCCAAGAAGATTGAGACGAACGCATGATGAGAAAAGTTTGTTCTTGATACTTCGAGAAAGAATTAGTTTTGAAGAAACTTCTCTTGAATCACATGGTCATTGGAGAGAGTAGACATTTATTTGTGGAGTTCTTATGAAGTGAAAAGACTCTTTTGAGTGAAGCATTATTTTGAGAAAGATGAATGAAGATGATTTGTCAAATACCGTGGAGAAATGTTTCTTTGAAAAAAAAATGAGGATTCAAATTGAAAACCCGAAAAGGGCAGATTGAGTCGTAGGGGGATATCTAAGTTGAAAACCTGAAAGGGCGGCTTAGGTATAATGAAAGTCAGTTTGAAGATTTCATTGGGGGCATGGTTTGGTCTGACACAATTCAAAAGTATCAAGAATATCGATTGGATTGATTTTTGAAAGTGAATCATGGATTAATCTGAAAATTGTCAACATATTCAGTATTTGGGGATATTGATATCCCATCCAAATATCCTTGTATAATTCTTTGATTTGCCAATTGTTCTTGACATAAATTTGTTCTTTCATTGATAAAGACCATCGTCTTCAATTCACTTTGTTTCTTACCATTCTTTGTTGCCAACTTTGCATACCCATAATGAATAGAGGAAATGTTGATGCATTGCATTTGTTATGAAATTGAAATGATGATTGATAAGTTAAAATAATAATCATGAAAGATATATGGATTACTTTGAAAACAAAAAAACAAACTTAAGGTTGATGTCTTGGGGCAAAAGGAAAGAAAGATAAGAATCAGGAAGAGTCTGGAATATGGAGATTTAGGGCTTCCAAGCTAGAAAACTTACACTTTGGAAACGGACAAATGCTGCATTTGAGATTGAATAAAATCGACAAAAGGACTAGTTCAGTGGATGGAACTTATTAGCCAGTTCTAAAGTTACATGTTCGGAAGATGAAAAGAATGATCTTGAGAATCCTTGTTACCACGATTGGAGACACATGATGTAGATTAATTGGAATACATGTCATTCATTGAATGCATTTAGCATATGAGAAAGATTTTGAATTTTGAAGTCAAACTTTGCTCAAAGTGAAATTCTTGAGCCACGGTTGAGGAAAACTTTTTTAAAAGTAATGTTTGAGAAGTCTTCTAAGATGAAATTTTTGAGTCTCGATTGGGGGAAACTTTTTTTTTAAGGTAAGACTTATGAATTTTGGTTGAAGATATTTTAAAGATAAATTTTTGAATCTTGTTTGGAAATTTTTACGAGATAATTTTTTTTCTTTCTAAAATTAGATAAGATTCTAAAACTTCTCTTGAGAAGTATTTCTAAAGGTGGATGAGATTTTAAAACCTCTTTCTCTTGAGTATTTTTTTTTTCAAATGAGATTTCTAAACCTCATCTGAGGATGTTTATCTTCAAATCCTCACTCGAGGATGTTCATTTTTAAAACCTCACCCGAGGATGTCTATTTTTAAAACCTCACCCGAGGATGTTCATTTTTAAAATCTCACCCGAGGATGTTTATTTTCAAATCCTCACCCGATGATGTTTATTTTTAAAACCTCACCCGAGAATTTTATTTTTTAAAACCTCACCCGAGGATGTTTATTTTCAAATCCTCACCCGAGGATGTTCATTTTCAAAACCTCACCCGAGAATGTTTATTTTCAAAACCTCACCCGAGAATGCTTATTTTTAAAATCTCACCCGAGAATGTTTATTTTCAAATCCTCACTCGAAGATGTTTATTTTCAAATCCTCACCCGAAGATGTTTATTTTTAAAACCTCACCCGAGGATGTTTATTTTCAAACCCTCACCGGAGGATGTTCGTTTTCAAACCTCTCATGAGGATGTTTTCAAAACCTCTCATAAGGATATTCTGTTTAAAACTTATTTCAAGGATATTTTTCATGCCTCTTTTGAGGATATTTTCGTTAAGCTTATCTCGAAGATTATTTGTTAAGCCTCTTTCTAGGAATATTTTTGATGAGCCTTTCTTAAAGGATATGTTTGCTAAGTTTTTCTTCGTTGGGAATTTAAAATTGATGCCTCGTAGAAATGAGTTTTTTATCGTTTGGAATTTAAAGTTGATGCCTCGTTAGAATGAGTTTTTCTTCGTTGGGTATTTAAAGTTGAAGCCTCGGTGGAGGAGTATGTTTTCACGTTGGGTTTATTTAAAGTTTATGCCTCGTTTAGATGAGCATTTCTATGATGGGATTTTCTTTAAGTATATAGTGTCTTTTAATGTTTGAGAATTAGTAGGGTGTTTACGTCTTTGCACATCCCCTGATTCTCAGGAAATGCACCAAGAGGGGCAGCTGTAGACACCCGTTTTTGTCCAGGTTATTGTAATATTAGGTTTTAGTTTTAATTTTAACTTCAATATTATTTTTAATTTTGTATAATTATGAGATAAATCTGAAAAAATAAAAGAGAAAAAGTTTGCTCAAATCCAAACTCCTCATAGGATTAAGATTAAACTCTGGAATTTAAGATAAATGCCAAGAAAATAATTTTTATCTAGGATAAGATTACATTTTGATGGAGATGAGAACTCCAACCCAAATTAATTTAGGACTCTAAGTGATTTTCTCCTATAAATAGAGACCCAAACCCCCAACATTCAAAACACAATTGAGAATACAGAAGTCAAAGTGAAAAAAAAAAAAAAAGGTTTTTTTAAAAAGCAACCAAGGCCGATTGCTTGTTCTTCATGCAACTCCAAGGGGCACGTCGTGTTGATTTCTGACTCTCGGTACCAATTGTAGTTTTGTGCTACAGTACCGATTTGCTACAGTAACTTTATCTCGGGATGCTACAGTAACTTTATCTCGGGACGCTACAGTAACTTTCGAAAAACAACTCTTTTATTAATATGAGAAAAGACCAAATATACACTAGACACACTCTTTTAATATGCACTCACAACTTCACTCTTTTTCTTTCTTTTTCTCTCTACTCACCACACACCTATCACACAACACACATTTCTATTTATAGCTCTTCAAGTTGGTGTTGTAGCCAACTTAGAATTCTCTAGATAGCTAAGACTTTGATTATTCAATGAAGAAAACTCAAGAGATTTCTGGAACTAGAAGACTAAGGAGAAATTCTAAAAAAAAATCTAGAGAAAGAACAAAGAAGAGAAATCTAGAAAACTTGAGTAGAAGAAAGATAGAGATGATTCTAGAGATAAGAGAGAGGAGTTGGTGTAACTTTCAACACGTCGAATGCAAATGGTGCGGGGCTAAAAGTTTCTTTATCGTTGGGGGATAATATGCTCTGCCAAGTTCCTTCCAGAAATACCAATTGTGTGATTTGTGTTGGGAAAGGATCAAAATGCTGTTCTGACTGCAAAAGAATTGGATTTCGTGCCAAGTGGTTGGGTGAACCTCCTATTTGCAAATAGTGGATAGTTTCTCAATTGTTGCCTGCCAAGTTAAAATGTTGTAAGCTGCATATTGTTTTAAGTTTTACTTTCTTTTACAATAACGTTTTGCTTCTTGATTAGTTTTTTTTTTTTTTTTTTAAACTTTATTTATTATATAATAATTGTTTAATGATTAGATAATGATGATTTATTTTTTTATTTTATTTTTTTATTCCTTTGTTTTATAATTATTATAATGACATTGATAAAGACTTTTTTTATGATTTTTTTTTTATGTTTTTTACATTTTGTTATATATTAATTTGTATAATTTATTTATTTTATATTACTAATATTATTTTTCTTTCATGTTATAGGTCTAAGGTTTTTTTTTTATTAATTATATTTATTTACTTGATTATTGTGAATATTTTTATTTTAAATTTTCTTTAACCTTTGGATTTTTGTAAATATTTGTATATTGATTGTTTATTTGTTTATTTTTAATTATTATTTAATTAAGATTGAGTTAGATTAATTTTTAATTGAGTTTTTATAATTGACAATTAATTAAATTAAAATAATAAATTGAGATCTTTTTCAATGATGAAATTCGAGGAGATCACATTTGATTGATTTTTCGAGAAATTTTTAGGTGAAAGAATTCTCTTAAAAATTCTTCATTTTGATGGAAATATTTTTAAGGGATGATTTTCGATACAAAGAGGTTGAAATTTATTTATTTTAAATTAATTAATTTTCAATAAATTTTTTTGAGCCATAATTTCCATAATCAATGCTTAATTTAAAATCAAAGGTAAATTAAGATTTCTTCCAATGATGAAATTCAAAGAAATCACGATTAGTTGATTTCTAAGAAATTTCTAGGTGAGAATTTTTTTTAAAAATCTTCCAAATCGATGGAAAGTTTTTTAAGAGGTAATTTTCGATATTGAGATATAGATTTATTTAAGAGTAAACATAAATAAAAGTACAAGTTTTAATTATGAGAATTAGACTTAGAATTAAATTTTAATTTTTCCGACGACGGATCCTCTTCAATGGAAAGATCGATTTCTTTTGAATACTCTCGAGGTGAGGAAACCCTTTTTAGCAATTCCTCCAGATTAATGGAAGGAAGACTTAAAAAGTGATTTTCGATATTTCTAACTTGAAAATTTTAAAATGAAGATAGGATAGATAAGCCTATTTAATTAAGACTTTTAAGTATCACAAGACTAATTAAGTACTATCTCTTAGATAGGCGTTGTGAGGGTGCTAATCCTTCCTCACACGTAACCGAACTTCCGAACCTAGTTATGATAAGTAGACCAAAACCTATTTTTTTTAAGGTGCCTTAGTCAAGCTTAGGATTATTTTAAATAGGATAGATTCGTACAGGTGACTAATCACATCTAGATAAGATGATTAGTGACGATTCCATGATTTATGTCTAGCTTGCTAAATTCACATTTGGCATGTTATGACACTGGGCAAATAGAATAAAAGAGTATTTGGGTCGAAGATGCTGGCCAAGTTTTATTGAGAAATGGGTAGTTAGGTGCTATATGGGCTAAATTCCTTTGTTGTGTCATGGAAAATAAGATGATTTGTATCTATGGAAGGCCCAATTTACCATCTTTTCTTATCTCAAATGAAGCAATAATTGTGTTTCAGTTTAAAAAAACTTGATTTGCCAATAGCCTTGGGATGAATTAGCATTACTTGGTTTTTTGATAATTTGATAGCAGGATTTTGCTTTTGCTAAGAGAGATTTTTCTTTTGATAATCAACTTAACTAAACTAATAATGGTATTCTTAATCAGTCAGAACTGGTTGGATGCATTGCATACAGGTTTGTCTTCTCACTAGTAGCTATTCTTAACCTGTCAAAACTGCTCACCTTACCGAATGTTTAATCGTAGTAGCCCAATTAAATGGGTGAACTCTGATGATGGCCCAATAGTGAAAGTGGCAGGCCTCGGCCCAAATCAATGGTTGATAGGGCTCCAAACACTTGAACTATTACACTAAGCTAAAGCCAACAAATTGGGGGAGTTCTACCGTAAGTTTCTTACGGTAAGGTTGTGGTAAGCTCCAAAATGGGAAACCTGTGTAGCAGGTTACCAGGTCACAAATTTTTACATATGCACTTGATAAATTACATATCAACTTGGACGAATTACATATCAAACATGAAAAATTACATATCAACTTGAGAAGTTGAAAAATTACATATGGACTTGATAAATTACATATGAACTTGAAAAATTACATATAAAGAATTACATATGGACATGGACAATTACATATGAACTTGGAGAATTACATATGGACTTGATAAATTACGTATGAACATGGAAAAATCCCGAATTACATATGGACATGGAAAATTACATATGCACTTGGAGAATTACATATGGACTTGATAAATTACGTATGAACATGGAAAAATCCCGAATTACATATGGACATGGAAAATTACATATGCACTTGGAGAATTACATATGGACTTGATAAATTACGTATGAACATGGAAAAATCCCGAATTACATATGGACATGGAAAATTACATATGCACTTGGAGAATTACATATGGACTTGATAAATTACGTATGAACTTGGAAAAATCCCGAATTACATATGGACATGGAAAATTACATATGCACTTGGAGAATTACATATAGACTTGATAAATTACGTATGAACATGGAAAATTCCCGAATTACATATGGACATGGAAAATTACATATGCACTTGGAGAATTACATATGGACTTGATAAATTACGTATGAACTTGGAAAAATCCCGAATTACATATGGACATGGAAAATTACATATGAACTTGGAGAATTACATATGGACTTGATAAATTACATATGAACTTGGAAAATTCCCGAATTACATATGGACATGGAAAATTACATATGAACTTGGAGAATTACATATGGACTTGATAAATTACGTATGAACATGAAAAAATCCCGAATTACATATGGACATGGAAAATTACATATGCACTTGGAGAATTACATATGGACTTGATAAATTACGTATGAACATGGAAAAATCCCGAATTACATATGGACATGGAAAATTACATATGCACTTGGAGAATTACATATGGACTTGATAAATTACGTATGAACATGGAAAAATCCCGAATTACATATGGACATGGAAAATTACATATGCACTTGGAGAATTACATATGGACTTGATAAATTACGTATGAACATGGAAAAATCCCGAATTACATATGGACATGGAAAATTACATATGCACTTGGAGAATTACATATGGACTTGATAAATTACGTATGAACTTGGAAAAATCCCGAATTACATATGGACATGGAAAATTACATATGCACTTGGAGAATTACATATGGACTTGATAAATTACGTATGAACTTGGAAAAATCCCGAATTACATATGGACATGGAAAATTACATATGCACTTGGAGAATTACATATGGACTTGATAAATTACATATGAACTTGGAAAATTCCCGAATTACATATGGACATGGAAAATTACATATGAACTTGGAGAATTACATATGGACTTGATAAATTACGTATGAACATGGAAAAATCCCGAATTACATATGGACATGGAAAATTACATATGAACTTGGAGAATTACATATGGACTTGATAAATTACGTATGAACATGGAAAAATCCCGAATTACATATGGACATGGAAAATTACATATGCACTTGGAGAATTACATATGGACTTGATAAATTACGTATGAACATGGAAAAATCCCGAATTACATATGGACATGGAAAATTACATATGCACTTGGAGAATTACATATGGACTTGATAAATTACGTATGAACATGGAAAAATCCCGAATTACATATGGACATGGAAAATTACATATGCACTTGGAGAATTACATATGGACTTGATAAATTACGTATGAACTTGGAAAAATCCCGAATTACATATGGACATGGAAAATTACATATGCACTTGGAGAATTACATATGGACTTGATAAATTACGTATGAACTTGGAAAAATCCCGAATTACATATGGACATGGAAAATTACATATGCACTTGGAGAATTACATATGGACTTGATAAATTACATATGAACTTGGAAAATTCCCGAATTACATATGGACATGGAAAATTACATATGAACTTGGAGAATTACATATGGACTTGATAAATTACGTATGAACATGGAAAAATCCCGAATTACATATGGACATGGAAAATTACATATGAACTTGGAGAATTACATATGGACTTGATAAATTACATATGAACTTGGAAAATTCCCGAATTACATATGGACATGGAAAATTACATATGAACTTGGAGAATTACATATGGACTTGATAAATTACGTATGAACATGGAAAAATCCCGAATTACATATGGACATGGAAAATTACATATGCACTTGGAGAATTACATATGGACTTGATAAATTACGTATGAACATGGAAAAATCCCGAATTACATATTGATGGAGACTCAATTAAGAGTTGTAAACCCAAGTGCAGGTTATGTTCAAGTAATAAATTCTCGGGTGTCCGAGGTCGAACCACAGGGAAGCGTATTAATAAGTATAAGTTTATAAATATATAAGACAAAGAAAGTAAACAAGATATTAGGGAATCAACAACAAAATAAGATAAACAAGATATTAGAGAACAAAATAAACAAAATAACATAAAAACAATTAAACAAGATATAAAAAACAATAAGAAAGGATGTTGAGGTTAGAGAATCCACTCTTGGTGTTATGCTAAGATTAATCTTGTTTTATTACACAATTGAAATCCACACATAAGGGAGGTTCCAATCGGAAGGTTTAGCAATTCAGTCCAACGTCCATAGCATATGATATTATGTTCATTTGGTGTCCTCAAAACTCATAAAAAGAGTCCAAGCATTCCTTATGCCAAGGTATATGTCTACAACAAATCAAGGTTATGAAACCAAGCATTTACTGTGCCATTTTCATTGTCAATAATGAATCAAGATCTCTACTTTGCAAGTATGATTTTAAACCAAAAGAAAATATTATCTATACTAGTGTTTATAAATGATGATTCATTTTAGCTCATGTTTAAGAGACTAACCTTAGCATTTACCAAGAGCTTCACCTCATCACCTCAACAATATGATTAGCAACACATACTAGATATGAATAAAATGAAAAGAAATGTAAGAAGCATAAGTAAATAAAAAAGAAAACTAGAGAAAGGAAAGAAGAAGAAAACTTAGAGAATTTTACTACAAAGGCTAATATCCTACCAATGTATAATGTATCCCAATACTCATCCAAGGCCCTCTATTTATACACATTTTGGAGGGCTAAATGACAAGAGACAAGCTTTACAAATTTCAAAGGTAGGTATAATAGGTGGGTGCATTTTTCTAACAATTTTCGTCATATTGTATGACAATTCTGATCAGCCAGCTTGATGGTCGATTTTGTCAATGTTGGAGGCTCGATCTGATAAAATGGTCTTCTAGAAAAATATACCCCTATCAGTTACGGATCCATAGCCGTTGGAATCAGATCATTTGCGCACGTGGATCGGAAGATATGGTCAAAATACCAAAACGGTGCAGAACAGACGTCATTGCACATCAGCCAACTTGATGGTCGATTTCGCTAGGGAAAACGACTCCGTTTCAAGAAGTGTAAAACATGAAAAAGATAGATATGCCTCTTAGCTTTGCAGGGATACAAAGTTCAGCCTTATTGCTTCAGTGAAACTCGAGATATAGCTGATATGGAAAAAGGTGTCGGAACTGGAACTGAACTGGATTTGCCCTTAATTCTAGTAATCTGAAATCACTCAAAGAAACTTGTGAAAAACACCAAATTACATAAAAATATAAAAGATCATAAACACAATTAGACTAAACAATAATAACTCGTATTTGACACAAAACAATAATAAAACATAACTAAAAACTATATAATTATACGAGTTATCACACCCCCATACTTAGATTGTTGCTAGTCCCTAGCAACGACTCAATAAAATAAGAAAATCTAATCTAATCCATTTTCGTAGGAAATCACGGTGGCACTTAGCATGTGACACAAGCCTTTAAACCCCTAGGTGTCCCTAGTGGACGAGTTTAGTCTCGTGAGGGTTTACTAGGACGATACCCACAAACATTGAAGACATAAGAAAAACTAAAAATAATAATTATAACTAATCCTTCCAATATAAATTAGAGATAATCATTGGACAAGTCTTAAAAACTAATCAATAGCTTAAAGAAATTCACAAAAAAATCTTGCTTGAATGTAAATAGTTTGAGTTAAGCCAATATTAACATAACATATTTCAATCAAAATAGTGCATATTCAAACTTAATCTCAACTTCTCACATGGGATACTCTCTTGATTTTCACTCTTTAAAGTAGTGGTAAAGTGTTTACACTCAATCAATCTCATGAAAACACTTCTACCATATGCTTGCTTGTCCACCTATTCTCCACTATTTAGATCATACAACTTCATAAATCAAGAGGTCTTTATTCAAGGTTGTAATGGGGCCAAAGGGTTATAATGTGGTTAAAGAACAAAAGGATAAAGATATCACAAAGGTTCCAAAGAGTTCATAGATTTTAGAGACATAATAAGATCATACAAATAAAACTTCTCAAAACTCTTATAAAGCACATAATAACATAGGCTAAATATTCATGTTGAGCCTTTGCATCATTCTAACCAACTTTGTAACATCTTTTTCTAGAAGTTCAAGAGAAGATTTTTTTTTTTTTTTTTTTTTAATATGGGAATGTATTTGACAATGATCCATTTCTTTTTCTCTTGACTTTTTCTTTTCTTTTCTTCCCCCACACTTATCTTTTGTTTCTAACCCAAATTTTCAACTAAAAATATCCCTTGTTTTTTTTGCAATATGTCTCAAAATATATAATCCATCTTTAGAACAAGGGTAAGGATATAAGTATATTTAGGCTAGGTGTAAGTTGTGGTTACCAATAAAACAGCATATTTAATGTAGGCTCAAATTGGCTCACTAGTGGGGATGTTCTCTTAGAACATTAATAATGGATGGCTGTTTGGCTCTGGTTATAATCCTAATGCCTCTATCATATTCATGTTGTCACATGTATCAATATAGTCTCAAACGGTTTAAAGCAAGTTCTAGAGAATCATGTAATCATAAGAGCACTCAAGAAAGAAATTAGATTGATTTGTATAATGCATCAATCATTATAGGCTCAAAAACTCACAAAGATGATTATACAAGTCAGATTAAGTCTAAACATGCTTCTTTCTCAATCAACATATCATATTAACATTGGCTCATAAAAAGGTTGACATCAAGCTCAATTCTCATGAAAATCTTCTCACTAATAAATCTGTTTTAGACTTATGCAATTCATATCTCATCATTGTATTGAAAGTAACTAAAAAAAAACACACTAAGTCTAAACATGCTTTTTTTTTTTTTTTTTTTTGTTTTTTATTTTTTGTTTTTTTTTGTTTTTTTGAAGAAGAAGATTAAATCAAAGTGACAAGGTATGTCTCAAGTCTCCCTTACTCAGACCTTGTTCAGAATGAATACTTCTAAATGTCTTAAAACACAACAATTTTTTTTTTTTTTAGCAAAATATGTCCCTTACCCCCTACTAAAATATGACATTGTCCCCAATGTCAAATTTTAAAGGTAGAATTTAGGAGATATTACCTGCAGAGGTTGCTAACCACTTATTATAACTGAGACACAACAAGCAAAATGTTAGATAATGTCACAAAGACAAAGTGCAATCCACTCCTTGCTCGTCCATATCTCTTTTTCTTTTTCCGAGCGTTTGCGAAACAACCGTAGCAGATAAACACTCATAAGCTTGTAGCTTTTTGAGTAAATCTTCAATGGTTGTAGCAGAAATTATGGTTCTCCTTGCCTCTGAAAACATGAATCCGTTATCCACAGCATTATCTAAATATGAAAGTAAATTACTAAAATAACCATTAATATTAAGCAAACCAATGGGTTTCTTATTTGTGACCAAAGATGACCAAGAAGCCACGCAAGCTATTTCTTCCAATGTACCCAGACCTCCTGGTAAAGCAATGAATGCATCGGCAGAATGGTACATGATTGTTATCCGTTCAGGGATACTCCAGACTTGTATTTCCTTACCCACGGTAGGTCCACAAAAATCTGTGAATAGTTTTGGCACGATTCCTAGAACTGGACTTCCTCCGGCGTGTGCTGCTGTAGCGACTGCTCCCATTAAACCCGTACTACCGCCTCCATAAATCAAGTGGATCTTTTGTTGGGCAAGTATTACTCCAACTCTTATGGCTTCATCAGCGAATATGTTATTTTTCCCTGGATAAGCACCTCCAAAGACACAAATTTTTTTAATGCGCTGGGACGAAGTGCTTTCCATTTTTTTTTCTTTTTCGAGTGCCTGAAAGAGAATGAGTACATGGTGTAATATATAGAGGACTGAGTAGTGAATCAGACAAGAGTAATAATGTCGCCGAAAGTGTATTTGACCTGTCAGAAGAAAATGTTAACCTAACAAAAGATTTTTGCGTGATTTCAGGAAGAAAATCAAAAAGAGAAGAAAAATCAACCGTAAAAGTCAAAAGTAATAATGTCGCCGAAAGTGTATTTGGCATCTTCCTCTGGTTTTACGTCCAGAAACGGCTTAAACGCCTTCTATGAGTCGAGGATATGCTTCCCATCCAGTTTTCTTACAAGCTGGCAAACAGGGTCTTTTATCATCAGATTCCCAAGATGTTGCCATTCCCTTTGGAATTGCGGCCATAAATCAAGAATTTCTCTTTGTACGTCTCCACTAGGATGCGTCTCAAGAGAAAGTTGGATATTACCCAAATTCTCCTTACTCAGTCCATCCTTAATGAATTCAATTTTATCATCTCGATTAGAGGACGGAATCCCAATAGAACGACATTTACCGTTACACGTCCATCGTGCACACTTGTGGCAATTTGAACTCATGCGCTTTGCTCGTCGCTTCTTTGCATAAGTGCTTCTACCTGTACCTGGTAAATGCAAAACAGGAAGATATTCATCTTCACGTACCTTGGCTTCAATTATCCAACGTATGTCTTCAGGAATCCTTTTGTTCATAAGCATTCTTAATCTTTCTAATCGAACTTGGTAAAGCTTCAGTAAAATATTCCGAGGAAAAGGAGGAAATCGTTTCTGCAATCTTTTGAGAATATCATCCATCCTGAAAAAAAATGAAATAAAATAAAATGAAAGAGAAATTTATATACAATATCAGTTTTGTGGGTAGCTGATGGAACCGACTTAAATAATCACGGAGTACCGTTATCCGCCATTTAACCGGGGTTAAAAAAAAATTATATTTACATCTAGTTATTTTCAAAACAAGGATCAGAAAGAAAAACAACCTCTTCTTGAGTAACATGATTTTCCAAAAAGAGTTTGAGTCTTTGTCCATTTACCTTGAATACGTTACCATTTTGAGGATTCTCAATGTCAACTGCTCCATAATGATACACATGCTTAACCACAAATGGGCCAGTCCATCTTGATCTCAACTTACCAGGAAATATGTGAAGTCTAGAATTATAAAGTAGAACTTTTTGCCCAACATTAAATGTTTTTCTTGAAATTAACTTGTCATGAAAGGCTTTAGTTCTTTCTTTATGAATTTTAGAATTCTCATATGCATCATTTCTGAGTTCCTCAAGTTCATTGATTTGTAATTTTCGTAAATTAGAAGCGTCATCAAGGTTTGAGTTGAACATTTTAATGGCCCAATATGCTTTATGCTCAAGTTCCACAGGTAAATGACAAGGTTTTCCATAAACTAGCCTATAAGGAGACATGCCCAATGCTGTTTTAAAAGCTGTTCGATAGGCCCATAATGCATCGTTAAGTCTAAGAGACCAATCTTTGCGATTTGGATTAACTGTCTTTTCCAAAATTTGTTTAATCTCCCTATTTGCTAATTCTACCTGTCCATTTGTCTGCGGGTGATAAGGGGTTGCAACTTTGTGTGTAATGGCATATTTCTTCATTAATGTTTCAAAAACCTTGTTGCAAAAATGTGTTCCCCCATCGCTTATGATAGATCGAGGAATTCCAAATCGACTCAAAATATTTTCTTTTAAAAATTTAATCACTGTTTTGTGATCATTATTTCGACATGGAATTGCCTCTATCCACTTTGAAACATAATCTATTGCAACTAAAATGTATAAGAAACCAAAAGATGGTGGAAATGGTCCCATGAAATCAATACCCCAACAGTCAAAAATTTCAATTACAAGAATTGGGTTCAAAGGCATCATGTTTCTTTTCGAAATGGAACCTAATTTTTGACAACTTTCACATGACTTGCAAAAATTATGTGCATCTTTGAACAAAGTTGGCCAGTAAAATCCACACTGTAAAATTTTTGCAGCAGTTTTCTTTGATGAAAAATGACCACCACATGCCTCGGAATGACAAAACTTAATTACAATACTTACCTCATTGTCGGGAATGCATCTTCGAAAAATCTGATCAGGACAATATTTGAACAAGTAAGGGTCATCCCAATAGAACTTCTTTACCTCATTCAGAAACTTCCTTTTATCTTGGGTGCTCCATTGAGAAGGAATTTTTCCTGTAGCAAGAAAATTAGCAATGTCAGCAAACCAAGGTGTCGTGGAGACAATTAGAAGTTGTTCATCAGGAAAAGTATCATTTATTGGTGAGGTTCCAAAAGATTCATCACAAACAAGTCTTGATAAATGATCAGCCACCACATTTTCTACTCCTTTTTTATCTCGAATGGTGATGTCAAATTCTTGCAGCAAAAGGATCCACCTCAGCAACCTAGGTTTTGCATCCTTCTTAGAGAGAAGATATTTTAAAGCTGCATGATCACTAAAGACAACAATTGATGATCCAACAAGGTAAGATCTGAATTTATCCAATGCAAAAACAACTGCAAGTAATTCCTTTTCTGTAGTGGAATAATTCATTTGGGCTCTATTTAAAGTTTTACTTGCATAGTAAATTACATGTGGTTTATTATCTTTCCTTTGTCCTAACACAGCACCAACAGCATAGTCACTAGCATCACACATTATTTCAAATGGTAAAGACCAATCAGGAGATCTCATAATAGGAGCAGTAGTGAGCATATTTTTGAGTTTTTCAAAAGCATCTTCACAATCTTTAGTCCATTCAAATGCAGTGTCTTTCATTAAAAGATTACATAGAGGTTTAGATATCGTGCTAAAATCTTTTATGAATCTTCTATAAAAACCTGCATGTCCCA
Organism: Fremontodendron californicum; assembly: GCA_030761205.1. Lineage (NCBI taxonomy): Eukaryota > Viridiplantae > Streptophyta > Magnoliopsida > Malvales > Malvaceae > Fremontodendron > Fremontodendron californicum. Next base: position 39,929,232 of record JAULJL010000002.1, on the reverse strand, counting down.
AGAATGACCTAATGTCCTTTACTGTCTTTGGTGTGGGTAGATTAGCAATCAATTCAAGTTTTGACTTGTCTACCTCAATCCCTTTTGCAGAAACAATGTGACCTAGTACAATACCTTTAGTGACCATGAAATGACATTTTTCCCAATTAAGAACAAGATTTTTTTCTTCACACCTAATCAATACATTTTTCAAATTGGCTAAGCAATCATCAAATGAATCACCAGAAACAGAAAAATCATCCATGAAAATCTCAAGATTACGTTCAATCATGTCACTAAAAATGCTAAGCATGCATCTTTGAAATGTGGCAGGGGCGTTACATAATCCAAATGGCATTCTACGATATGCAAAAGTACCAAAAGGACATGTAAAAGTGGTTTTCTCTTGGTCCTCAAGTGCAATGGCAATTTGATTATACCCAGAATATCCATCTAGAAAACAATAAAACTCATGCCCTGCAACTCTTTCTAAGATTTGATCCATGAAAGGCAAAGGGAAATGATCTTTCCTCGTCACTGAGTTAAGTTTCCTATAGTCAATGCACATGCGCCAACCAGTAACAGTCCTAGCTGGAATTAATTCATTGTTTTCATTTTTAACTACAGTAACTCCAGATTTCTTAGGTACGACTTGAGTAGGACTTACCCATTTGCTATCAGAGATAGGATAAATGATTCCATTATCTAGAAGTTTAATGACTTCATTTCTCACTACTTCTTTCATATTAGGATTAAGCCTTCGTTGCATTTGTCTAGAGGGTTTAGCATTTTCCTCTAAATAAATATTATGTGTGCAGATTAATGGGCTTATTCCCTTTATGTCAGCTAAGGTCCATCCTAATGCATTTTTGTGCATCTTCAAAAGTTGTAACAACTTACCTTCTTGTAGTTCATCAAGATGTGAAGAAATTATGACTGGAAAAGTTTCACTCTCACCCAAAAAGGAATATTTTAGCTCGGATGGCAATGGTTTTAACTCCAGCTTGGGTGGTTCAATAGTTGATGGTACAGTGACATTTGTAAGTGATGGAAGTTCCTCAAACTTTTGTTTCCAACAATGCTTATCCTGAAAAGATTTTAACAAAGAATCAGTGTGTGAAATTTCTGAAGCATTATCAAACTCATATTCAATTAAATAAGCTTCTAAAGGATCATGGAATGTGGTAGTGGTGAGATGTTCATGAACAAGTTCTTCAATGAAATCCACTTCATGTACTTCTGAATTATCACCAGGTTGCTTGCAAATGTTGAACACATTTAATTCTAAAGTCATATTTCCAAAAGAAATGTTCAACATACCATTCCTGCAATTTATCAGAGCATTAGAAGTTGCAAGAAATGGACGGCCTAATATAACAGGAATTTGAACATTTGGATTTGAAACAGGATGTGTGTCCAAAACAATAAAATCAACAGGGAAGTAAAAATTATCAATTTGAACCAAAACATCTTCAACTATCCCTCGAGGAATTTTTACAGAACGATCAGCTAGTTGAAGTGTAACAGGTGTTTCCTTGAGTTCACCTAAACCTAACTGTTGATAAACAGAAAAAGGCAAAAGATTAACACTAGCACCAAGATCAAGCAATGCACGTTCTATTCTAGTGTTTCCAATGATGCATGAGATTGTTGGACATCCAGGATCTTTGAATTTTGGTGGAGTAAGGTGCTGAATGATTGAGCTCACACTTTCCGTCAAAAATGCTTTCTTTTGTACATTATGTTTCCTTTTAACTGTGCACATGTCCTTCAAAAATTTAGCATAAGATGGAACTTGTTTGATTGCATCCAATAAAGGAATGTTAATCTTAACTTGTTTGAAAAGTTCATAAATTTCTGCATTTTGATTCAAATTCTTTATTGTTTGCAACCTTTGAGGAAAAGGAGCAGGATGCATACCTTTTTCTTTGTCCAAATTTTCAAGAAGTTCAGACTTACCATCATCCTTACCATTACTTTTCGGAGGGGAAAGAGGATCTTGGTCTTTTGATGGAATGTTTTTGTCAATTGCCTTTCCACTTCGAAGAGTTGTGATAGAACTGGCATTTTCCTGTTGAGTTTCATTGGAGCAAGAAACAAGACATTGAGTAGAAGGGTTAGGCTGAGGTTGAGCAGGAAACTTACCTTTTTCTTGAGTGCGTAATGAAGCTGTCAATGTGGACAAGGTGTTTTTGATCTCATTGATGTCCTGTGAAGTCCGGCTATTCACATTTGCTTGTGTTTGCATGAATGCTTGCAATGTCTCTTCCAAGGTTTGTACACGTGAAGGTTGATAGGAAAAAGTGTTGCCCGGCTTTTGAGATTGTGGTACCTGAACATGATTATTATTCCGCCAACTGAAGTTGGGATGATTTCTCCATTCAGGGTTATACGTTTCAGAGTAAGGAGAAGGAAAAGGCTTTTTAAATGTGTTTATGGAATTTACTTGATCATGCAACGCTTCTTTAAGAATGGGAATGTTTGGACATTCAGAAGTGGGGTGTCCCATGATTTCACAAATTCCACAACTTTCTTCATTTTTAACCGTTTTGACTTCTTTTACTTCTCTAAGTTCCATGGCTTCAATCTTTCTAGCCAAATTAGCTACTTTAGCTTTTATCTCATCTTCTTGACTAAAATGATATTTACCTCTGTTAGAAAAAAGATTAGATCTATTGGAACTTTCAGAGGAATTATCTGTGTGCCAGGCTTGAGAGTTATCTGCCAAATGGTCTAGGTAGTCAAAGGCTTCTTCAGGTTCTTTTTCTAGAAACTCACCGTTACACATTGTTTCAACAAATTGTTTAGTTTCGGGAGTTAAACTTTCATAAAAGAAACTAATAAGACGCCATTTTTCAAAACCATGATGTGGACAAGAACTTAACAAATCTTTAAAACGCTCCCAGCACTGAAAAAATGCTTTATTTTGATTTTGATTGAAATTTTGAATCTGTCTTTTCAAAGCAGTAGTTTTATGTGCTGGGAAAAATTTCTTTAGAAACTCAGTTTGTAATTCTTGCCATGTGCCAATTGACCTTGGTTTTAAATTATGAAGCCAAATTTTTGCTTTATCTTTTAAAGAAAAAGGAAATAATTTTAGCTTGACAATTTCATTTGTACATTGTTGGTCATTAAAGGTGACACATACATCTTCGAAGTCTTTTAGAAACGAGTAAGCACTTTCCGATTCTAACCCATGGAAATTTGGAAGCAAAGCTATCATACCTGGTTTAAAACGAAAGTTGTTTGCATTGAGAGGAAACATAAAACAAGAGGGTGATGAGCTTCGAGTTGGTTGCAAGTAGTCACGCATGGTGCGTACTTGTCTGTTCTCATCTTCAGCATGAACACTTTCATTGTCAGCCATGGTAGGAGTTGTATTAGAAAGATTACCTGAAAAAGTTTCACAATAAAATCTAACTAAACGACGAGATCTAAAATCACGTCGCCAAACAAGCATAAAACAAAGTTAATAAACAAAATTAGGCGGTATAACCAGCCAATAAAAATAAATATATACAAATTAGGCGGTATAACCAGCCAATAAAAATAAATATACTTATAAATTAGGCGGTATAACCAGCCAATAAAAATAAATATACTTATAAACTTATATACTTAGTATTGCTTCCCCGGCAACGGCGCCAAAAACTTGATGGAGACTCAATTAAGAGTTGTAAACCCAAGTGCAGGTTATGTTCAAGTAATAAATTCTCGGGTGTCCGAGGTCGAACCACAGGGAAGCGTATTAATAAGTATAAGTTTATAAATATATAAGACAAAGAAAGTAAACAAGATATTAGGGAATCAACAACAAAATAAGATAAACAAGATATTAGAGAACAAAATAAACAAAATAACATAAAAACAATTAAACAAGATATAAAAAACAATAAGAAAGGATGTTGAGGTTAGAGAATCCACTCTTGGTGTTATGCTAAGATTAATCTTGTTTTATTACACAATTGAAATCCACACATAAGGGAGGTTCCAATCGGAAGGTTTAGCAATTCAGTCCAACGTCCATAGCATATGATATTATGTTCATTTGGTGTCCTCAAAACTCATAAAAAGAGTCCAAGCATTCCTTATGCCAAGGTATATGTCTACAACAAATCAAGGTTATGAAACCAAGCATTTACTGTGCCATTTTCATTGTCAATAATGAATCAAGATCTCTACTTTGCAAGTATGATTTTAAACCAAAAGAAAATATTATCTATATTAGTGTTTATAAATGATGATTCATTTTAGCTCATGTTTAAGAGACTAACCTTAGCATTTACCAAGAGCTTCACCTCATCACCTCAACAATATGATTAGCAACACATACTAGATATGAATAAAATGAAAAGAAATGTAAGAAGCATAAGTAAATAAAAAAGAAAACTAGAGAAAGGAAAGAAGAAGAAAACTTAGAGAATTTTACTACAAAGGCTAATATCCTACCAATGTATAATGTATCCCAATACTCATCCAAGGCCCTCTATTTATACACATTTTGGAGGGCTAAATGACAAGAGACAAGCTTTACAAATTTCAAAGGTAGGTATAATAGGTGGGTGCATTTTTCTAACAATTTTCGTCATATTGTATGACAATTCTGATCAGCCAGCTTGATGGTCGATTTTGTCAATGTTGGAGGCTCGATCTGATAAAATGGTCTTCTAGAAAAATATACCCCTATCAGTTACGGATCCATAGCCGTTGGAATCAGATCATTTGCGCACGTGGATCGGAAGATATGGTCAAAATACCAAAACGGTGCAGAACAGACGTCATTGCACATCAGCCAACTTGATGGTCGATTTCGCTAGGGAAAACGACTCCGTTTCAAGAAGTGTAAAACATGAAAAAGATAGATATGCCTCTTAGCTTTGCAGGGATACAAAGTTCAGCCTTATTGCTTCAGTGAAACTCGAGATATAGCTGATATGGCAAAAGGTGTCGGAACTGGAACTGAACTGGATTTGCCCTTAATTCTAGTAATCTGAAATCACTCAAAGAAACTTGTGAAAAACACCAAATTACATAAAAATATAAAAGATCATAAACACAATTAGACTAAACAATAATAACTCGTATTTGACACAAAACAATAATAAAACATAACTAAAAACTATATAATTATACGAGTTATCACATATGGACATGGAAAATTACATATGCACTTGGAGAATTACATATGGACTTGATAAATTACGTATGAACATGGAAAATTCCCGAATTACATATGGACATGGAAAATTACATATGCACTTGGAGAATTACATATGGACTTGATAAATTACATATGAACTTGGAAAATTCCCGAATTACATATGGACATGGAAAATTACATATGCACTTGGAGAATTACATATGGACTTGATAAATTACGTATGAACATGGAAAAATCCCGAATTACATATGGACATGGAAAATTACATATGCACTTGGAGAATTACATATGGACTTGATAAATTACGTATGAACTTGGAAAAATCCCGAATTACATATGGACATGGAAAATTACATATGCACTTGGAGAATTACATATGGACTTGATAAATTACGTATGAACATGGAAAATTCCCGAATTACATATGGACATGGAAAATTACATATGCACTTGGAGAATTACATATGGACTTGATAAATTACGTATGAACTTGGAAAAATCCCGAATTACATATGGACATGGAAAATTACATATGCACTTGGAGAATTACATATGGACTTGATAAATTACGTATGAACATGGAAAATTCCCGAATTACATATGGACATGGAAAATTACATATGCACTTGGAGAATTACATATGGACTTGATAAATTACGTATGAACATGGAAAATTCCCGAATTACATATGGACATGGAAAATTACCTATGCACTTGGAGAATTACATATGGACTTGATAAATTACATATGAACTTGGAAAATTCCCGAATTACATATGGACATGGAAAATTACTTTTGGGCAGATGCTACTTCACGGTCGGACTATGCATGCTTTGGGGATGTTATAGCGTTCGACACCACGTATAAGAAGAATGCTTATGATAGGCCTCTGATGCCTATAGTCGGTGTCAATCACCATCATCAAACAATTGTTTTTGGAGTTGCTGTACTTGCTGATGAGACAACTGATAGCTTTGTGTGGGTTTTGAGAACTTTCCTAGAAGCAATGCATAAGAAACGTCCTATTTCAGTTGTTACTGACGGGGATAGGGCAATGCAAAGAGCAATTAGAACTGTTTTTCCCGATGCTAGACACAGACTTTGTACGTGGCACCTAGCTCGCAATGCACAGGCAAATATCAGTGATCCATTATTTGCTAAGGCATTTTCTAGATGCATGACTTCATGGTGGACACCGAATGATTTTGAACGTGAGTGGACTGTAATGATCAGAAAATTTAATGTTGAAAAGCACCCTTGGATAGTCGAAAAAGATAGAACTAGGGATATGTGGGCACAAGCATATATTACAGGACAATTTTTTGGGACATTACGAACCACACAAAGGTGTGAGTCCTTGAACGCTTCGCTTGCTATATACTTGAAGTCCAAAAAAACATATATTGACTTTGTTCGTTCAATTGATCAAGGGGTTAGTAGAATGCGGACGAAGGAATTGGAGGCTGATTACTTCAGTAAGGAAACAAGGCCAACCCATTTAAGCAAGTTAGATGACATTGAAGGTCATGCGGCAACTATGTACACAAGGGAATCATTCTCTCTTTTCCAAGACGAGCTTCAGCAGGAGACGTTGTATCGTATCCGTGAACCAATTGTAGAAAATGAATTAACGCGGACCTATTATTTAGCTAAGTACAGGGAACCTGACCGAAGGGTTGTAGTTGTCTTTGATGCAGCTGCGCAAACTATTGAGTGTTCTTGCCAAAAATTTGAGACAGTTGGGTTGCCTTGTAGGCATCAAATTCATGTGATGAAGCTTGAAGATATGTCTGATATTCCTGCATCTTTGATTATGCATCGATGGACGAAAAATGCCAAACTGTGTGCCCCATCGTTTGTGCAGAATGATGTTGCACCCGAGATGATGCAAATGGTGCGGTATGCATCACTAAGTAGTAGTTGTAACCGAATGTGCTACGTAGCATCCAAAACAGGTGAGTCGTTTAATAGAGCAAGAAGTGAAATTAATAGATTGACTGTTGAAATGGAGGAATTGTGTGAGCTGAATGATCCCGTAGCTGAGATCTCAAAGATGGGAAAAGTACTAGACCCTATTACGAGACGGGGTAAAGGGAAAGAAGTACGGAAAAAGCAAACACCGTCAAAACTCAGAAAGTGTGGGTACTGCAGAATGGAGGGACATAGTAAAGTTACTTGCCCACTTTTGAAACTTGGAATGCAAAGTGATGGTCTCGACAACCTTACTTCTAATACTGACAATGAGTTCCAATATTCAGTACAACATGTGAGATTTACATTACTTATAATTTCTGTTTTTAAAGTTTTAACAGTATGATGTTCGGTGAGTAATTACTTTAAATCCTCATAGGGAGAATGTGAAGTGGAGACGAAAGCCTTTTTCCCAACTATGCATGCTGAAGAGAACGAGAAGATGCAGGTAATGTTTATTTTTATTTGTTCTACGCTTATATTGGTTTCGGGTACTGCGCTCAATGAAATAATTAATTGTTCAGCATATGACTAACGTTATATTTAATACTTTTAGGACGACTCTTTTTCATTCAGCAATTACCCAGAAAGATATAATGAAGCTAAACAATCAGACTTCTCTACCTGGTTTAGATAACCAAGTTAGTAGGTGAAGTCTAAGATACAATTGTGAGAGTTCAATATGCACTTGTTTCCATAATGAGAGTGTCAAATTAATATATCATCATTCACTCTTTTTCTTTCTTTTTTTTCTATTTGGGTTAACTTTGCAGTCAAATTTTCCTTCAACATCAGCACCACATCTTCATCTTTCTGGAGCAACAAGAAAATGAGCAAAATACAGACAATACAGGAATGGAATAGCTTGAATCAGTTTTTAGAACTTGAACATGTGTAGTTTAGTTCTTTTTTGTTGTGGTTGTTGTTGTGTTTATTATAACTGTTTAGATAAGTAAGTCATTTGGTGGTAATAGCAGGGTTGATGAAGGATGTTGAGGCCAGAACTTGAACAGTTTATTATGACTGAGGAATGTCTTCTTTTAGTAATACCACTGCCTAAAAGGTGTTGGTTTCTGCATCTTCATCTTTGGCTATGTAAAAAGGAAAGGGACCGATGCATAATGCTGTTGGCTAGTTGCTAATTTTCTTTTTGTATTTTTTAGTGTCTGGCCAGTGACCATTATTGGTTCTAGCTTATTTTCACCACAGCATATCTCATGAGGAACCAATAGCATTTACATTGTATATTTTTCTGCTGAGAAACAGCGCAAAGGCGATGCCACATCACAATCTATAACACTGTCCAACTCAGCCATATCAAAAACATGAAGTTATGAGAGCAAAAAATACATATTTCTGAACTGATTCTTCTGCTGAAACAAACTTAAAATACAAGAGATTATAACCACCTCCACCACAACCCAAGTAGCCATATTTTCAATACTCCAGAACAACAGAAACAACAGATTTTTGACGGACCAAAACTCTAGAACACTAATTTAATAACCAAAAACAACAGAAATTTCAGTTCTCAACAACCTTTTAAATCAGTTGTCATCATCTCATTGTCCTCTTCAAAAATTTCAGGTGTTGGTCTCTGCATTTTGACATTGTTACTGAGTCGATGGCCAACTTCCCCCCTTCTTGTCTAGCACTCACGTGCCTCTTTTTCACTCTGTCTCATTTCAGCATTGCAAGCTTCCATATCTTAACACTTTCCACCATTGCAAGCTTTTCCATTTCCAGCACCGCTTTTTCACTAGCATGAATTCTCATATGGATACCCTGAAAGTCAGAAAAACCATCTAGAAATGAGGCAATTAGATCTTCACTTGTTTGTATGAACTTTTCAGCACGCAAACATAAGTAGCTTACACTTTCACAAAGTTCTGACATGCATATAGTATTGCAATAACTAGGCCTTGCAGAAGTAAAACAAAACCAGAAACCACATATTTACATTAACACAGAGATCAAGAAAACAAGATGTTGAAAAAACACATTAAATTTACTATATGGTAACAGCTAATATGGCCACTAAAAGGTCACCTAAACAAGAGTGCCGAACATTAATTTAAGCATATTTTGTCAATAAAACATGAAAACCATTAGACTGTTCGCCATACTATTTCAATGAGGCATGTCCATTCTTAAATTGTTGGCATGCCTTATTGATCTTCTCAAATAAGTCAGAAAATATCCATAGACATAATTCAAACAGTTTTAAGAATCAAACTGTGATAATCTAACTAATTGGTTCTAAGATTAAGCAAGGAATTCAAATCTGTTTTAAACACCGCAAAACTCAAAAGAGATTTTCATATCTACCCAAACTCATTTCATAATCATCCCCTACCCAAAAAAAGAAATTAAAAGTAAAATCCTGACAGCTAACATATTTGAACAATTTTCAACTTCGACTAGGGCACATGTAACAGTGTCTATATACTGAGAACGAAACATGACAAATTATATGATTTATTGAAATAAATTACCTACTTCATAGCTTAAACTTGCCAACTGACTTCTGCAACAGCTTTGTACGAGGAGATATCCTAGCTTTATGGAGGGTTAGAGCAGCATCACATACCCTTTTCCGTAAAGTGTTCTCCTCATGGTTTATCAGCTCAGAGACTAATAAAAATCTGTCCCACACGTTTAAACGCTACATACGAATACATACAACGGGAATCAAATTTTCCAATGACCCAACATATGACAAAATATTGAAATAACTAACAGCAATGAGAATAGCATACCACAAATTTATAGTCAGTATTATGTAGATTTTGCATGAAAGCAGCAACCCACATTCCGGAATCATAACTGTATGCAATTTCAAGAATAGTAGCTTTTATAATTCAGTTACATAATGGAAAACAAGGTATTCAAATAGTGAGAGAGTTATGTTACCCGTTGCTTTGCAGAGGAACCCTCTCTGGATTCACAATTTTCAACTCATGAAATGGCACCATTGGACTACCAACCAATGATGTCATGAGAGGGTCAGTAAACAATTTTGCACACGCGGATATCTGTTCGAAGTGAAATTAGAATAAATTATAAATGTGTCGTCGTAAACCAAAATCATGAATTACAATATGTTCGCAAGTGCGAAGAAATATAATTTAATACAACATGTATTTATCTTACCACACGAGTCACATCCGCAACTCTTTGTTTATTTGCAACATTGCGCGGCAAGGTATCCAACACTTTCGCTTCCTTCTCTAGCATATCTATCACACACAAATACCAATGCGTGTTCATCTCATTCATTGGTATAAAGATCTGCAACGAAATTACATAATCATTATTAGCAGGTTATTACGTTATATAACATAATTCCGATCGTACGCATATAAAGAGATTTCCATGTCCTCACCTTGTAACAGTCAGTCAAGGATCCCATACGAATGAATTGTCCTTTAAAATACTTAATCAGCTCTTTCGCATTGCATTCGGTTGACAAGATATGAGTCTGCAAAGAATAAACATAAGGTTCATGTTTCTTGAAACAAGTTAAACTATATGCAAAAAACAAACAATGAGAAATATACTCACAGAAAATGCGGCCGGAAAATACCATCTCCTTGTTGACAAAGTCGAAGCTTTACAATAGTAGGCCATTGACTCACCGACAAGGTCAATAATCTAGGGCAGGAACAACTCATTAAACACATTTCACTACTACAAAGACAATCATGAAGTTCGATGAAAAAATATATTACACTTACCACTGAAGTTACCCATTGTTTTGGGCGCAAGGAGCCAAATTCCTCGATTGATGCAAATGTTGCACCGAATTGAACTACAACTTCACTACAATATAAACTCATATAAAGAATAAATAAAATATCGAAATCCATATCAACTTAAAATCAAAACATTAGTTTTAAATAAAATAATATCATCAACATACCTTGGATCAACATTACTGTTCCACACATAATTGCAAATTGCAGTATCAAGTTCATCTAATTCTTTCGGAATTTTGACAGCGGCCCTCCTCGCGGTAACCTTTAAATATTTATTTGTACAAACATACGGCATATGGTACTGCTAATTAGTAATTATACATATCACACTTATGTAATAAATGTATATACTTAAACATATATAAATTGAATTACATATCAATATATATTCAGTGTATGCATTCACAAAGATTGCAATGAAAGGCGGAAAAAATAAATGTTGTATAAGCATATCATGCCTACATGCATGATTGGTCTATTCAAAGAAACATAAACAGTCCTGCGGACGGGAGTGCAAATATCACAAGAAAGTTGATCTCGCTCGCGTAACTATCCCACTAACACCAGAAGCAAATGTTGACCTTGACCTAACAATTTGGTTTTTCTTGCCAGATTGACCCTATAATATGTAATCATATAAAATGCCATAAACAAATTAGTTATTTTATAGCATATCTAAGTATTATTGAATTATAAATAAGTTAATATATATACCTTCTTTTTCCGTGGGGCAGGACAACTTGAGCTTGGATTGTTGATATCAGTTCTCACTGGTGTAGTTAAATCTCCATCTCCCTCTTCCGCTTTGCGCTCAATGATCTCGATGGAGGACTCCAACTCACCACCTGGTGTTTTCAACTCCGTGCTCTGCCCACCGACCTCAACGATGCCTCCTTCCTCATCCTTTTTTTGCAAACTGGTTTCACCGCCAGTTTTGACCTCAACAGATCTCGATAAAAGAGCATTAATTTTTTCCTGCATCGACTTCATGTCTTCCGACATTCTATTCAGTTGTTCTGTCACACTGGCTTCCAGACTTTTCATGGACTCTCTTAAAGCCTGGAAAATAATTAAAAATAAACATAGTACATACACTTAATGCAATTCGTGAAGTATATACATAATTTATAGATTTCTTGCAATCTCTATGAATTAGACATGAAGATCTAATTAACCGACTTACCTGTAAGTCAGTATGATACCGATTCTGCTCCTCTTCTATCGGCCGCTCACTCTGATGTTCTTCGGTGATATGAATACCCTTATTTTCATGAAATCATAAATTAATCAAACTACATAATTCATATATAAGTTTTAGTCACTAACAATAAATTAATACAACTTAGATAACTAATGTCACCTTGGATTTGAAGCCAACACGGAAGTCTCTTGAATGGGAAATTGAAGAGACGACCTCATCCGTTCCCCATGCACTAATGCGAGGAACAAAAGTGGACGTTGCCTCTTTCGTACTCCGAACTCCGGAAATATGGTCATAGAACCTTATCTACTCAAATTATTACAATTTAGTCAATATAACTTATACTTCTAATTTAATTCCATTCCAAATTAATTCAAATCAAGATTGCATTAGGAAAAACGAAGATTTAAAATATTATACTTACCACCAATAAGAGCAGGCAACCGGTTAAGTACACTTTGGATGATTTCATCTTCCTAGCATGAAAACTTCTAATACCAAGAAGAAGCTTCTCATGAACATGTTTTGCCCAGTTCAATTTTCCATTCAGGCCATCCTCCGTCAAACAATAATAATACTCTTTCGATGGCCCCCCTTCAGTCGTTGGACACAAAAACCGTCCAACGATATATAAGAGGAGCCTGGCCTTTAGCTCTTCACAGTCGGCCTCGAACTCCAAAATTTCTTGCTCTAGCCTAACAAAACTCATCTTTCGATGAGTTGGAATATTAAACTTATTACACAAGACTTCAGCGTCTTCTCTTTCCATTACAGTTGAAACCTCTACTCCCTCGTTTGCTAAACCTAGAATACCTTCCACATCCTCCACTGTGAAAGGGATACTTTCGCCATCCACTTCCATGGAGCTGGTTGCAACATTAAAGTTCTGAACCAAATTTTCACACAGCTCTCTTGGAAGCTTTCCATCTTTCAACAGTAGCAAGGGACCGAACCCTATGCTTTCCACTGCACCTTCAATATGTTTTTCCTTCAATTGCTTAAAGAGCTTGCACAAATTAAATGGGCTACAGCGTGTCGCAACAAAGCCCTACACATAAAGTACATTCATTAAAAATACATAGCAATATAACATCATACTTCAGTTGTAACTATTATTTATTCAATATAACATTTTTTTATTTAATTATTACCTTCTTTTTTTCATCATCTAATTTCTGTCTTTTTAACTGTTGCACTTCATTTTTGTACTGCTCTTGTTGTGCAACAGTCTGCTCTATAAACGGCAGCTTCTCCTGTGTAGGCAGCACTTTCCATTTTGCTGCCAGCTTACGAACCTATGAAAAAAACAATTCCAATTAATTCACATACACATCAAAAAACCATGATTTTAGTAACACTTTATAACTTAGTGTCCACACAAACGATACATAAAATATTACTCACCTTCAATGACATTTTCCCTTTGTCTTCTACATCTCCTTTGCATTCATTTATGCTGTATAAAGCGATTAACATAAAATATGTAACTCGCACTCTTTAAATCCAAATATAACAACATACAATGTCTAATGAATTCAACTTAAAACCACCAGGTATAGTTACTTACTAGTAATTCAAAAATGCACCCCTCGGTTTTACAACCTTCATGCTGGATTCAGTCTGCTGAAGCTGCACATTTTCATCAACTTTGTCCATCTCTTTGAATCTTTAATAAAATCAAACAAACGTTTGCAAATTTCTCAACTTTAGACATACAATAAATTATAATTTATAATACAAAACAAGTACATCAGGATAACTAATTCTGCATAAAAAGTTAATAAAATTTTCTCTGCCTAGAGGCATAATCTTATCCGTATTAAAAGTTCATATTCATTAAAAGTTCATATTCAATTATCTTAAAAAGACAAAATTTAAAAATGACATGACTATTTAAAACCAAGTAAAGAGGCTTAAACTTAAATATAAGACTGAGAAATCTGGGATTTAACAAATCTAACAAGTCCTATCATGTATAAACGAAGACAGAGTAGCCTACTATATGACAAACTCAAAAGGAATATAAGACGAGAATAATAAACAAAACTTGGACTCTGATACCATGTTAAGCATCCAATCTAAAATCAATTAGCAATAGTCCAAAAGATTCAACTTAAATATAAGATCATAGGAAATTCACAATTTAAAATATATGGGAAAATACCACTTTAATAGTGATTATTGTTTATCTTATTTATTAATATTTTTGGCATAAGAGAGCAAAGAACCCACTCCGTCCATTTCAAAATGGTAAGAAGTCGATTATTGGGCCAAGAAATTGCAGCAATTTACAAAGAAAGCTAACAGAATTATTTCACTGTTGAAACAGCTTGGAAGAAACTTCTATTGGAATATATCAATTACATACTCTTTTAGAGGCCTATCTTAGAAAAAATTTAACACAAAAGTTTGCAGTATGGCCGTATGGGCATTGGTTACTACTTGCAACAGACATTTTTCCTATCTATCAGCTTTCTTCTTTTCTCTTCTCATGTTGGCCAAGACAAGGTACATACTATATAGGCATCTGGCGAGTGACATGTCATTCAAAGTCTAAACATATTTAGACAGTCAACTTGGAGATCATGCCCAACAGTATATACTATAGATACTTTCTAGTTGCTCACAGAAACTGTATATTGACTTTGTAAAGAAAAATGAAGATGTGCTGTCAAAAGTTTATAGACAATCTATGTTACTCAGACTCGGGTGTGAGTGTCGGACATGGGTATGTTTCATTTTTTTTAAGATTTTCATATATTTGGAGGGTATTTGGAGGATCATATCCTCATACCCATGTCCGGATATGCGTCGGACATGGGTACTTCAAGAAAAATGAAGAGTCGGAGCAACATAGATGACAATAAACGATGGCTCAAATACAACTACTTACTTGAAATGGTGTCTCCACAACTTGGATAAGATTTGCCAAATAAAAATGACATGACTATTCAATTATCTTCGTTTATACATGATAGGACTATTTAAAAATGACTTGTTAGATTTGTTAAATCCCAGTTAAAATAGTAAATGTTATCTCACTGTTATTACAAGAATGCAGCAGCAACACCATAAGTTACATATATACCAGACAAAACCACAAGTGAAATCATAACTTTTCAAACGGTTCAAGACAAAATCACAACGACTCAAACACTGTTCCATTCAGAAAATCATGTACTAACACTATTTTATAAGAACAATCTTACTAAACCAGAGACAAAGTGAAGAATTTCCAAAAACTAAGCATGCTAAAATCACAAAATATAAATCCAGATGACAATCAATATTGAATTTTGACAATATTACGAACCAACAGGGAGAGCACAACACCCTAAAAAGTGACAAGTTTACAACAAGTTTATGCATTCAAGCAACAAAAACCCAATTCCAAAATATCTCAGTCTCTCAACAAAACAAAAACCAAATTACCAAATTAACAGTTTACAAAAATCAGATGAAAGATTATGCAGTAATAGATGCCATGCCAATCAAAGTAATTGTCAGGGTTGTGCTTTGGAGCCATGAGAGCGAAAAAAGCTTAAACAATATAGGCATATCAAATGCTCGATAGCAGAATCATAATAGGCATAATTTTTAAGCATCATGACATGTTTTCCACTTCCATGCATCTAATTAGGACGAAACAAATACACATTATAGCGAAACCGACACTGGCTCAATTAAACTCAAGAGAAACCAAAACACATCCACTTATCCTTCCTTTTTTTCCTGTCCAACAACCAAACAAAGCAAACATGTTTCCAAGCTGATTCAAGAACTTACCAATTTTCTTCTTGCAGCCACCCAAAATTTATGCTGATATTTCTGCCAAAAAAAACAAAAAAACAACCCCAAACCAAAATTAATTAGAATCATCCACAAAAAATATAAAAAAATTGCTGAAATACCAACAAAGAAACAAAATACCAGATGACCAAACAAAAATATGTCTGGGTTCGATGATTTTCAGAGGAAGAGTTGGGTTTGATATTTGGGGTTTCGGTTGTGCAAAAACACAAGGGTTAGGGTTTTTTTATCTGGGTTTCGGTTGTGCAAAAACACAAGGGTTAGGGTTTTCGAAACTGATTTAGGGTTCTAAACACAAGGGAATTTTCGAAACACAAGGGAAATTTCGAAACTGATTACAATGGGACAAGCCAAATTTCGAAAAAAAAAATGGGATAAGGAAATCTCGAAACAGACAAGGGAGAAGAAAATTTAGGGTTCTAACAATATTTTCGAAACACCATAGAAAGGGAAAACGAACTGATTAGAAAGGGGGAACCAAATTTTCGAAACACAACAGGGGAATAAATTTTAGGGTTCTACAGAATTTTTTGTATCAGAGGGGGAAGGGGTTTCCGAAACACCATACAAAGGGAAAACAAACTGATTACAAAGGGGGAACCAATTTTTCGAATCAGATTACAAAGGAAGAAGCAAATTTTCGAAACACAAAAGGAGAACAAATTTTAGGGTTCTTCGTTTTTTTTTGTATCAGAGGGGGGGAAGGGATTTTCGGGGGAGGATGTTTTAGGGGGAAGGGTTTTTTCCAAGTGAAGGGGTAAACCGGTTACCCCGTTTTTTTTTTTTTTTTTTTTATTTCAACGGTTCAGATCTTACATGTTTAATCTGACGGATACAATTCATCTAAGCTGATGGGAAGCTTACGGTAAGAAACGTATGTTAGAATTTTCCAACAAATTGTCTTGTTTTACTTTTTTCTCAAACGGTTATCTAAGCACGTGTCGTTCTCGGGCAACGGATGTAAAAAGAAAGTCTGAACAAAATTCCGAGGAGGCCCTTATTCGGCTGCCCTTTCTCATTCTAAACATTTTTCAGCTTACTTGCATGGGAGACTACATTTTTCAAAAAAGACAGCCCCCTTTCTCCTCTGCGCTTTTCAAAGTCTCTCTCAATATACCGGCAAACAATATCACGAAGCTGAAGCGAAAACCAGTTTTTTTAATACTAAAGAAAATGGTGTCGGATTCGGACCTCGTGGCCCGACTCCGAGAAATCCTACGGGATTCCAACCTTGACACCGCCACCGCTGGTAGCGGAGACAACTTGAGGAAGATATTTCAGCGTCGACTTATCTGACAGAAAAGGCTTTGTTAGTGGCCAAATCGACATTTTCCTCGAAACCCTAAATCAAGAGAATGAAAAAGCGGAACAAGCACCAGAATCTGAAAATGCCAAGCTTCAAGAAGAAGAAGAAAGCAAGGGAGAGGGAAGCCAAAAAACAAGGCAGGTTTTTATTATTTTTATTATTGAATAAATAGGTTTATATAGAAATGAGGCGCTTGAACTGTTTTTACTTTTCACTTTTGAAGGGAAAGATTTCTCAATTTTCATTAAGTAATTTGTTTTTCTCTGAAGAACAAAGTAAGAAAAGAGTATTAATTTGGGTTTTCTTGTTGGTTATAAGTGCTTTTCAATAATCAATTCAGTTATATAAGAATAAATCTGTCATCTAAAATGCAAGTTTATTTGGTTGTTTTTGGCGGCAAGTTGCTGGTATTAAGATTGTGGATAGTTGTTGCCTTGGCTTTTTATGTAGGAGAGAAAGTAAAGCTGATAAACAAGTCAAGAAAAGAGGTGGTCGCTTTCAAAAAGTGTGGAGTCTTTCTCCTCAGCTTCAAAAAGTTGTGGGAGAGTCTGAATTGCCTACAACTGAGGTATGGCTAATAGTTTTTTTTCTCCTTTTAATTGTTGTACTTTTTCATAATGGTATTCTTGGAATATTTGAAGCTTTAATTTGGCTTTATTTTCTCCTTTACAATGCTCCTAGGTTGTGAAGAAACTTTGGTTATATATCAGGGAGAACAATTTGCAAGACCCAAAGAACAAGCGAAATATTATATGTGATGAACCATCCATGCCATTTTTCGCGTGTATTCTATTAATATGTTTCAAATGAATAAAGCCTTGACCAGGCATATCTGGCCGTTAAGTGCAGAAGATGGTATTTTCTTTAGAAAAGCTTCATATTTATCTGCTATGAGTGCTCATTTTCTCTATTTTTTTGCCTATGTGCCTTACATATTGAACTCTATGAGGTCGATTTCATTTTTTATTTGCATCAAAGGGATCGGACCCTCTATGTCTACATTGATCATTGCAATCAACCAATTATACTATGCAAAGACACTTGGACACATGGATCTCAAGTACTAAATTTGCCCAAATGTTTTCTCTACAATTATTACTAACAAGTCACATGAGGAATATTATCATTCTTTATCATGGTTCCTTTGTTTTAGTTGATTTGAATGATAAGATAAGCTTTAGTGAGAGAGCTTTCTAGTGTGATTTGTAAGGTTCTATCTTTTTAAATTTAGATAAACACATGTTATATATGGTGGTTCCTATTATAATTTGCTAGTTTTAGTAGAAGGTGGTTATAATGGGGAAGTAATACTTTCCACGCACTTTGGATGCGCTGAATGCCTAAGCCATTAACCTATCTTCAATAATTGTTTGGCAGATGGTAAAACAGAAACAAATAAAAATTAATTACACATGAATCATGTAATATACAAAAAATAGCACATGTTGATGAAAGATAAAGAAATTTTCAGTATTAGGGATTATTCTTGCTAGCAATTTGCTTTCTTAGGTCATTTTCTTTCTAAGTGATGTGATATGTAATATTTCCAATCTGCAAACTAATCTATTTCTTCCAGTCTTGGATTGCCTTAGGATGTTTACATTTTTCTGCAATTTCAACTTCAAGGTAAATAAAGACGTCAAGAGAAGAGGCATTGGGTTTACTAAGTTGTGTAGAGTCTTTCTCCACAGCTTCAGGCATTTATTGGAGAACCAGAGCTGGCCAGAACAGAGGTATTCAAACAAAGTTTTAGAAATTCCTTTTCAACTTGTTAATCCGTATTAACTAAATAATATTTTTTAAATTAGAAAATCTTACATTAATTCTCAGTAAATGTTTTTTCTTCCTTGTTTATACCTTCTTTACTCCTAGGTTGTAAAGAGATTGTGGACCTATATTCAGGAGAAGAATTTGCAAGATCCAAAGAACAGACGAAATATATTATCTGATGAGTCATTGCATGCCCTTTTTCGCGTAAATACTATCACCATGTTTCAGATGAACAAAGCTCTGTCCAAACACATATGGCCATTAAACGAGGATGGTATAATCTTAAACATGATTTCCACTGTAGTTCACGAGATTTTGATATAAATATTATTCGATCTTTGTTTTCACATCACATATCATCTTGTTGGCTAAGGCTAGCATGGCTCTTATTGCCTTTAGATTTTCCTTAGTTTGAACTCGGAGTAACTTTTATTTCATAGTTTTGCTTTAACAAGGTGGCCCTTTCAAATTATTTTGTATAATTGCAAAGTTGGTAAGTTTGGTTCCCTATGTTAATTGGACTCGGGTGTGAGTTTCGGACACGGATATGTTCAATTTTTTCCAAGATTCCCATATATTTGGAGGGTCATTGGAGGATTATATCCCCATACCCATGTCCGGATATGCACACAACTGTCGGACACGGGTACTTCAAGAAAAATGAAGAGTCGGAGCAACATTGTTGGCTCCTTTAAATTATTTTATATAAATGGAAAGTTGGTAAATTTTCTTTCAAAGGGATCTTTTGACTTTTCTATTCAGATGATACCAACTGATTATGTTGAGAAAAAATGGAATAAGATTTGTAGTAATTTGTTAATTAGTTCTAATTGTAAATGTTATTGAAGTGTCAATTTCTTCGGCTACTTCCTTTAATGCAATGAAACTAATTTTTATATTTAGCATGTTTGAAATATACTATGAACATGTTTCATTCTTTTTTCCTGTCATTGACCATATGCATGTAGTCTTACCTAGCAATTTGTGATGGAGTATTCTAGATTTTGAAGAATCTTATTTTAGAGAGAAATTAAGAGAGTAGGGCATTCATTGTTTGGGCTTATCTTATGGTTGCTTTATATTTATACAGACATAATACAGGGTTTTCTGAAGCCCATATAAATTGGTTATTGTTATACTATTGAGAGAGTTGGCCTTTGGTTGATTGACGTATTGAGACTTGGGATTTAAGGTCTTAGCAATTGAAATTTCAGGTATATATCAATTTTTTAATTAAATTCTTGGGACGTGGGATTCTTGGTGTTGCATCAAGGTGTTTCAGACACTTACCAACTACCTATCCCTGCATGATGTGTATTAAGATGGTGCTTTAGGTTGTAGAGGTATTTGTCTAGTATAAATTATGCAGTTAGTTTCTGGCCTCAACCGCTTTTGAAGTTCATGCAAGCTACAAATATGAGAATCTCTAAGAGGACATCTTCCATTCAGCCTGGTTTAAGCAGTTCATTTTTGTTTATTTGATTGCTTTTCACTAATATCCATATTCTACATTTATTCTAATGTCTTTTCCTATATCTGAATACAATCTCCTTTTCTGTGCCATTATTTTAACCAGCTGAAAGATATTTCTCTTTCCACGATTATCTTTTTTGGTTCTTTCCCTCAGCAGATCCATAATCCATATAAAATAAACAAAGTGACCAATAACGGATAATTGAGCAAGCAGGAACAAAACCTAAAAAAAAAATTATTAGGGAACCTTTAGTAAAGCAGAAATTACACTGCTTCAAAATGTCTGCCGAGTGTAGGTTCAGTATCCTGTATACTTTTATTTTATACAAATCCTTTTTATGTCAAGTTTAACGTAGATATGTCGTGCTTGAAGGGTATGTATCTTTAAGGGCTTATATTTTCCTTTGGGTTTTATACATTGAAAGATCTAAATTCATTCATAGCAAGCGTGTGTAATTCATAGGATCTTCATCAAAAGGGTTTGCTCTTGATATTTGAATCATGCTGTCCAAAAAAATTACCTAAATTCTCTTCCTATATTGAACTTTGATTATTTAGTATTTGTTGTGTGGATTTGTCTTGTGCATTACTATTTGAACTGCACAGATACTTAGGCTTTGCTTCTGTTGAATTATTAGTTGTCTACAAAGTATGTGTTCATTGCTTGAATAAATTGTTTTTTTTCCTTGATGTGGCAGCTCAAGCTGACTCTGCAAAAGTGGAAAGGAAATCTAAGCAAGCAAGAGAGAGGGGTGAGTAAATTTTCAAGTCTATTAGCTATGAGCTTGCTGGGTTCTGCATGATTTTGGCTGCCCATTTTTTTTTTCCTTGCTTTACTGATGATGGGTGTGAGGATTTTTATCTGATATATTTTTTTTTTAACTGTTCAGGTGCATATGAGCCAAAACAGAAAGAAAAGAGGCAGAAGAACGGAACATCCGATTTTCTTGTTCCCCTTCCACTTTCAGATGCTCTAGTGAAATTTTTTGGAACTGGTGAAAATGCATTATCTCGTGCTGATGTTGTGAAGAAAATGTGGGAGTACGTAAAACAGAATGATCTGCAGGTTTGCCTTTGTTGTTCTCTATTATTGGTACTTCGTGGTTCTGATTTTTGGTAACAAGCTTGGATAATAACTCCATTTCATGCGATGAGTAATTGAACCTATTCCAAAATTGTATGTTTGGCTAATTGGAAAGCTTTGGTTTGTTGAAAATAATAATTTGCAACCATCTAGAATGTTTGTGTCTAGATTCATGTGTCTTCTAGATTAAGTGTGTGCTTTGTATTTGGTGATTCATGTATGGCTTATTAATGAAGTTCATGATATATCTAGAATTTATTATGGTTCATGTATGGTTTATTAATGAGGTTCATGTAACTAGATTTTAAGAGGTCACCTAGTGTGCCTATATATACCTATTGTACTTGGAGATTGAAATATAAGTTGAGTTGTATTCTTCAA
Organism: Fremontodendron californicum; assembly: GCA_030761205.1. Classification (NCBI taxonomy): domain Eukaryota; kingdom Viridiplantae; phylum Streptophyta; class Magnoliopsida; order Malvales; family Malvaceae; genus Fremontodendron; species Fremontodendron californicum. Next base: position 39,907,337 of record JAULJL010000002.1, on the reverse strand, counting down.
TATTTCTCTTATTTTCTAACAAAGTGGTATCAAGAGCCATTTTCCTTGTCTTTGAGAGATGGCTAACAGTGGTTTATCTTGATTCCAATTTTCTAGTCTTACAAAGGAAAATTATGATACTTGGAGTCTTCGTATGAAAGCTTTGCTTGGCTCACAAGATGTGTGGGAGATTGTAGATAAAGGCTATACTTCACCAATAGATGAAGCATCATCGTCTCAAGAGGAGAAGGATGCTTTGGCAAAGATAAAGAAGAAGGATCAACAAGCCCTTGCTCTCATCCATCAAGGTTTGGATGAAACAATGTTCTTGAAGGTAGCGGATGCTACTAACGCAAAGCAAGCTTGGGAGATTTTGAAAAACTCCCTCCAAGGAGTTGACAAAGTGAAGAAGGTGCGACTCCAAAAGTTACGTGGAGACTTTGAAGCTTTGCAAATGAAGGATTCCGAATCCATTTCGGATTATTGCTCAAGGGTGAAGGCTATAGTGAGCCAATTGAAGAGATATGGTGAAGATATAGAAGATGTTCGTGTGGTGGAGAAAATTCTTCGTTCCTTAACGCCAAAATTTGATTATGTGGCATGTGTCATAGATGAGTCAAAAGATTTAGACTCCATGACAATTGAGGAACTAGAGGGGTCCTGATGCGGGAGCATAGACTTAGGATTATTTTACTATGCTTATTTTATTTAGTTATTGCCTATCTTATTTAGTTATTATATTTAAATAGAAGTCTTATGCTTTTTAAGTATTTATTTAGGTCATGTGATAGGCATGTGACTTTTAATAATTAGGGTTATTATAAATACCCTAACTTAGGGTAGCTGCCGATTAGCTTATTATTGTTATTTTTCAGAGTTTTAACTCTTCAATAAAGGTTTAGCAGATTTGAACCTAAACCTAGTATCCTATTCGATCAAACAGCCTACTTTTCTTAGTTTGTTTACTGTTCTAGATCTCACACTGCATCAAATTGGTATCAGAGCTTAACAAGATCCTTGTTTTGTGTCGAGAATCACCATCAACCATGGTTGGACGTGGTAGAGGCCGTGCCAGGGGAAATCAAGGGCAGCAAACAGAATTGAATGAGATGTGGCGTATGATTGACGAATTGTCGCGGGCTGTACAAGCCTTACAGTGACAGGGACATGTGGGAGCCCGAATGGAGATTCCGGAAGGTGACCACGACCCTTTTGACATGCCGGAAGGTGGTCTTGAGGATGAAATTGAGGAGGGAGGCAAGGAATTGCCGGATCCTATTTATGATGAATATAATGACGAGGATGATGATGTAGATATCTATCCAGCACAAGGAGAATCATTGATAGTTAGGAGGGTGCTGGCAACAACATCCGAAACTAGCAAATTGAATGGGTTTCTAACAGTTGAAGAGTTTGAGGATAAAGGCAAGGAAGCAGAGGTGGTGTTCGCTGTTATCAACAAGGTTACAAATAGTGTTGGCAGTGATGGGGACCTCAAAGAACAACCTGTTGCAGTTCAAAGGTTGTTAGACAAGTTTGCTGAATTGGTTTGTGAAACCTTGCCACAAGACTTACCACCAATGAAGAGCATTCAACATGCCATAAACAAAATTACTATCCCAATTCCATGCTTGGAGGACATGCTTGATCACTTGGCGGGTTCTAAGATATTTACAAGATCACGTTGGAAACAGAAATTTAGAGCTAGAGTTCCTCGACATGCCATCATTAAGACGTTAGCTGGTGAGGAGATATCAAAACTTGAGGATTTAATCTATGTTCTATCTAAGCTGTCTTGGGGTGCTCGGGCGCCTTTAGAATATAAAAGCCACATGGATCGCCATCGGAGAAAGTCTGTCTTGGTCACGGTTGATCGCCATGAATGGTATGCAACCCCGCAGATATGCACTCGTGATGACAACTCAAGTTTATGGACAGCAAAGCCAGCCTTTCAACCAGAGTCCATGCTGCCATCATCTAGTGTTAATGGCGAGGCTACTCATATGGAAAACATAAATCAAGATAACCACCAAGAGTTGACTGATGGTTTCACTACTATGGAAACCAGTTGTGAGCATGCTTCTACGGGATTACATTCTCAAGATGACCAAGGAATTGGGACATGGGAATATTGATCTTGAAGTTTATGCAGAAGTAACCAAAGCTTATTCAACAGATTCAGCTATCTTTTAACCTGGGGAGATTGATGCGGGAGCATAGACTTAGGATTATTTTACTATGCTTATTTTATTTAGTTATTGCCTATCTTATTTAGTTATTATATTTAAATAGAAGTCTTATGCTTTTAAGTATTTATTTAGGTCATGTGATAGGCATGTGACTTTTAATAATTAGGGTTATTATAAATACCCTAACTTAGGGTAGCTGCCGATTAGCTTATTATTGTTATTTTTCAGAGTTTTAACTCTTCAATAAAGGTTTAGCAGATTTGAACCTAAACCTAGTATCCTATTCGATCAAACAGCCTACTTTTCTTAGTTTGTTTACTGTTCTAGATCTCACCCTGCATCAAATTTATTGATGCGGGAGCATAGACTTAGGATTATTTTACTATGCTTATTTTATTTAGTTATTGCATATCTTATTTAGTTATTATATTTAAGTAGAAGTCTTATACTTTTAAGTATTTATTTAGGTCATGTGATAGGCATGTGACTTTTAATAATTAGGGTTATTATAAATACCCTAACTTAGGGTAGCTGCCGATTAGATCGTTATTGATATTTTCAGAGTTTTAACTCTTTCTTCAATAAAGGTTTAGCAGATTTGAACCTAAACCTAGTGTCCTATTCGATCAAACAGCCTACTTTTCTTAGTTTGTTTACTGTTCTAGATCCTACCCTGCATCAAATTGGCTCAGAGATATCAAAACTTGAGGATTTAATCTATGTTCTATCTAAGCTGTCTTGGGGCTCTGTTACATGGACTCGCCGGTTATGGCCGCCGTACCGGTGTCGACGCGACACGACACCGGTACCGACACGGAATATGCGTCCGATTCGTCATCGAAAATATGGACACTTCTTGTGATTGGCTACGACTCCTCAGCAGGAGGAAGAAGAAAAAGAGACAAGGAGGTTCTGGAAAAGGACGAAGAAGAAAAAAGAAGCAAGGAGAAGAAGAAATGAAAGTTCAGGAAAAAAGAAAAAGGCGAGGAAGAAGATGATGGCGGCTATGTTGCCAAAAAGAAAAATGCAAAGCAGGACAAATTATCAGGGCTTTCTTTAATTCTTACAGTTGTTGGGCTTATTATATGGGCCCAAAATAGTTAAATTGGATTGAATAAAAACAAATTTATTATGTTTTGGGTTGTTTTTTATTTTTGGGCCCTTGTCTAATTAATGGACTAAAAGTCCAAGACTATTAAAATTAATAATAATTAAAAATAAATTTGATAAATAAAATATTTAAAAATATATATTATTATAAAAAATATTATTTATATATAATATTACATTATTTGTATATATATTTTTATTTTAAATATTATTATAAGACATATCCCCGTACCCGTATCAAATTTTTGGATACTTTTTAGCCGACTCCGCGTGTCCAAAATTTTAACCAAAAGACGAGTCGGATACTTGGATACATACCAGTATCGGATACCCGTATCCGAGTCCATGTAACCTTGTCTTGGGGTGCTCGGGCGCCTTTAGAATATAAAAGCTACATGGATCGCCATCGGAGAAAGTCTGTCTTGGTCACGGTTGATCGCCATGGATGGTATGCAACCCCGCAGATATGCACTCGTGATGACAACTCAAGTTTATGGACAGCAAAGCCAGCCTTTCAACCAGAGTCCATGCTGCCATCATCTAGTGTTAATGGCGAGGCTACTCATATGGAAAACATAAATCAAGATAACCACCAAGAGTTGACTGATGGTTTCACTAGTATGGAAACCAGTTGTGAGCATGCTTCTGCGGGATTACATTCTCAGGATGACCAAGGAATTGGGACATGGGAATATTGATCTTGAAGTTTATGCAGAAGTAACCAAAGCTTATTCAACAGATTCAGCTATCTTTTAACCTGGGGAGATTGATGCGGGAGCATAGACTTAGGATTATTTTACTATGCTTATTTTATTTAGTTATTGCATATCTTATTTAGTTATTATATTTAAGTAGAAGTCTTATGCTTTTAAGTATTTATTTAGGTCATGTGATAGGCATGTGACTTTTAATAATTAGGGTTATTATAAATACCCTAACTTAGGGTAGCTGCCGATTAGATTGTTATTGATATTTTCAGAGTTTTAACTCTTTCTTCAATAAAGGTTTAGCAGATTTGAACCTAAACCTAGTGTCTTATTCGATCAAACAGCCTACTTTTCTTAGTTTGTTTACTGTTCTAGATCCTACCCTGCATCAGGTCCCTACAAGCTAGAGAAGACAAGATCAAGAAGAGGCATGAAGAGCCTTTGGAGCAAGTCCTCAAATCAAAGGTTTCTTTGAAAGATGATGGAGGTGAAAAGAGCCAAAGAGGAAGAGGAAGAGGACGTGTTCGTGGTCGTGGCCAAGGAGGTAGAGGAAGAAGCAACCAAGATAATGCCAACAATGAAGATAAAAACCATCAATTCTTTAGAGGTCGTGGAAGAGGAAGAGGAAACTATCATAGATCAAATGAAGGAAGGTATGATAAGTCTAAAATTGAGTGTTATAATTGTCACAAATATGGCCATTATTCTTGGGAGTGTCGTAGTGCTTCCAATGATAAGGAGGAGAAAGTAAATCTTGTTGGTTACAAGCAAGATGAGGAGGAGCCAACCTTGTTACTAGCACTCAGAAGTGATGAGAAGGATGACAAAAGTTCGTGGTACTTGGACAATGGAGCAAGTAATCACATGTGCGGCTACAAAGAAAAGTTTGTCGAGCTTGATGAGAATGTGAATGGCAATGTTTCCTTTGGAGACTCTTCAAAAGTTCAAATTCGAGGCAAAGGTACAATTTTAATTTTCTCAAAAGATAGTAGTCATAGACTTATCTCCAATGTTTTTTATGTGCCACAATTAAAGAGTAATATTTTGAGTTTGGGCCAACTCCTTGAGAAAGGGTATGAAATTAACATGAAAGATTGTTGTCTTTGGCTTAGAGATCAAAATGCTAATTTGACTGCTAAGGTACTTATGTCAAAAAATAAAATGTTTATATTAAATCTCAAGACCATTGAAGCAAGGTGTTTGAAGGCTAGTGTGAAAGATGAAGCTTGGTGTTGGCATATGAGATTTGGTCATTTGAACTTTGGAGCACTCAAAGCTTTGGAGAAGAGAAGATGGTGAAGGGGATGCCTTCAATCAACCATCCTAACCAATTGTGTGAAGCATGTCTTCTCGGCAAGCATTCAAGAAAAAGTTTCCCAAAAGAAGCCACTACAAGAGCAACCAAACCACTCTAACTTGTTCATACCGACGTGTGTGGACCAATCAATCCATCCCCATTCGGTAAAAATAAATACTTCCTGCTCTTTATTGATGATTATAGTAGAAAGACTTGGGTTTATTTTCTAAAGCAAAAGTCATAGGCATTTGTTGCATTTAAAAATTTCAAAGCTCTTGTAGAAAAAGAGAGTGGCTATGAAATTAAATCTTTGAGATCCGATAGAGGGGGTGAATTCACTTCCAAAGAATTCAACAGTTTTTGTGAATCACATGGAATTCGTCGTCCACTAACGGTACCTAGATCACCACAACAAAATGGTGTAGCAGAGAGAAAAAATAGAACTATTCTTAACATGGCTAGATGTATGTTGAAAGCCAAAAATATGCCCAAGGAATTTTGGGCCGAAGCTATTTCTTGTGCAGTTTATTTGTCCAATAGGTCTCCAACAAGGAGTGTCAAAGACAAAACTCCCCAAGAAACATGGAGTGGAAGGAAGCCTAATGGTGATCATTTGCGAGTCTTTGGAAGCATTGCATATGCTCATGTTCCGCAACAAGAGAGATCCAAGCTTGATAATCGAAGTGTCAAGCATGTTTTTATTGGCTATGACTTAAATTCAAAAGGCTACAAGTTTTACAACCCAAGCAATGGCAAGATTGTGGTGAGTAGAGATGTTGAGTTTAATGAAGAAGCAACGTGGAATTGGGAGGCACAAGAAGAAGGAGTCTATGATTTCTTTCCATATTTTGAACAAGAAACCATGGTGCCTATACAAGAGACAACTCCACCTTCTTCTCCAACTCATGTTGCATAACCACCTTCTTCTCCAACTCATGTTGCATCACCTTCTTCTCAAGAAAGTTCAAGTGAAAAGCCAAGAAAAATGAAGAGTATCTATGAACTTTTAGATGAAACTGAGGAGATTACTAATGATGATATAAATGATTTGTTTTGTCTTTTTGCTGATAGTGAGCCTATGAACTTTGATGAGGCCATGAGAGACAAAAGATGGAGACAAGCCATGGAGGAAGAGATTAATGCCATTAAGAAGAATAACACTTGGGAGTTATCAACTCTTCCCAAAAGTCATGAAGCTATTGGCGTCAAATGGGTGTACAAGGCAAAGAAGAATGCTCAAGGAGATGTGGAGAGATACAAGGCGAGGCTTGTGGCTAAAGGTTACAAGCAAAAGCATGGAATTGATTATGAAGAGGTTTTTGCACCTGTTGCACGCATGGAGACTATTCGTTTGCTCATAGTCATAGCGGCTCAAATTGAAGTGGAGTATTTATCAACTTGATGTGAAGTCGGCTTTCCTCAATGGTTATCTTGAAGAGGAAGTCTATGTAGAACAACCGTTGGGATTCGTGGTTGAAGTCCATGAAGATAAGGTGTTGAGATTGAAGAAAGCTTTGTATGGATTGAAACAAGCACCAAGAGCATGGAATAGTCGCATTGACAAGTACTTTCAAGACAACGGGTTTGTTCGTTGTCCTCATGAATATGTTCTTTATGTTAAAATGCACGATAATTGTGATATTTTGCTTGTTTGTCTTTATGTGGATGATCTTATCTTCATCGGCAACAATCCTAGCTTGTTTGAAGAATTCAAGAAGGCTATGTCACTTGAGTTCGAGATGACCGATATTGGACTCATGTCTTATTATTTGGGCCTAGAGGTGAAGCAAATGGGAGATGCTATTTTTGTTTCTCAAGAAAGCTATGTAAAGGAAATTTTGAAGTTCAAAATGTTTGATTGCAATCCCGTGAACACACCCATAGAATATGAGTGAGATTGTCAAAGTTTGATGAAGGAGAAAAGGAAGATCCTACTCTTTTCAAAAGTCTTGTGGGAAGCTTGAGATACTTGACATGTACGAGGCCCGATATTCTCTTTGCGGTTGGAGTAGTGAGTCGTTTCATGGAAGCTCCTACGTCCACTCACATGAAAATTGCTAAAAGAATTCTTCGTTACCTAAGAGGTAATATTGATTTGGGGCTATTTTATTCATCATCTAATGATTTCAAGCTTGTGGGATTTTGTGATAGTGATTTTGCGGGAGATATTGATGATAGAAAGAGCACCACCGGTTTTGTATTTTTTATGGGAGATTGTGCAATCACATGGAGTTCTAAGAAGCAATCCATCGTCACACTTTCAACTTGTGAATCCGAATATGTGGCGACAACTTCTTGCACTTGTCATGCTATTTGGCTTAGAAGGTTGTTGAAGGAACTTCACTTGTCTCAAGACGAAGCTACAAAGATTTGCATTGATAATAAGTCCGCACAAGCTCCTGCTAAGAACCCGGTGTTCCATGATCGAAGCAAGCATATAGATACAAGGTATCATTTCATTAGAGATTGCATTGCTAAAAAGGAAGTGGAGCTCAAGTATGTGAAGACTCAAGATCAAATTGCGGATATTTTTACAAAGCCTCTCAAGTTTGAAGTTTTTCGAAGATTGCATAATAGTCTTGGAGTGAAGAAGAAAATTGCAAATTAAGGGGGAATGTTGAAAATAATAATTTGCAACCATCTAGAATGTTTGTGTCTAGATTCATGTGTCTTCTTCTAGATTAAGTGTGTGCTTTGTATTTGGTGATTCATGTGTGGCTTATTAATGAAGTTCATGATGTATCTAGAGTTTATTATGGTTCATGTATGGTTTATTAATGAGGTTCATGTAACTAGATGTTAAGAAGTCACCTAGTGTGCCTATATATACCTATTGTACTTGGAGATTGAAATATAAGTTGAGTTGTATTCTCTTCCTCAATATTTCTCTTATTTTCTAACATGGTTCACATGTTATTTTGCTAAATAGAGCTTGCTCAGCTCCTTAATTTATGAATTATTCCAGGCTGCTTACCCGTTTCATAAGTTGGGCTTGCACAATTTACATCGTGGCACTGATTACCATACATATTTATCCTCTTAATTCTATTGCTGTTGTGAATTCTTCTTTTCTATGATGATTTTGAAATTTAAAAAAGCAATAAGGGTATCAGCACTGTGTTTGATTTCTTTTTCCCCCTCAAAATCTGAAATTGAGCCTGGGCCATGTTGATAATCATCAAGCTTACTGAATGTTGCTGGCCAATTTTCTTTACTGAATATTGCTTCATCTCATCTTGATATGGTTCCTTCGAATCATGTTCAATTTGTTTTACGAGGATCACTTGTCAAGGTTGTGGCTTTCAGCCTTTTATCTGTGCTTAACTAAATGCATATAACTCCTGCAATTAATCAATTGTGATAAGATACATCCTATAATTCTGGTGCTTCATATTATCTTACATAATTCTTTTTTTCCTTTTGAATTGTACCTACATTATTCTAATCTATTGTCAAATTTTAACATATGAATTTTTTTTTTAATCTTATTCATGGTTTTCTGTGTGTTTCAAAAGGATCCATCTGATAAGAGGAGAATTTATGTGATGATAAGCTCAAAGAACTTTTCGAGGTGGACTCCTTCAATGGCTTTTCTATCCCAAAGCTTCTGACCACTCATTTCATCAAGATGGAACAGTGAGTTGCATTTCTGTATATAATATAAGCCCATAAGAAATGGGCAATTTTGCGTGGAGATGAAATTAGTGTTCTTGCTGTTTTCTGGTAATTGTTACTTTCTAACATGTCCTAGAAATGGAAGGAGCATCTTTGAGGAAGTTGATTAAAACTTTCTGCATTTACCCCTCATGACATCATACATATACCTTTTGTTTGTCTTTATTTTCCTTGGTTTGGGTATTCAGAAGTTTTCTTTCTTTCTTTTTTTTTTTTACTTTTTTATTCCCTTTGGGTTGGATGGGACTTGGGAGGGTAGGGTTAGGAGGAGAAAAGGTGTTAGGGTGGGGTTTACCTTCTTTACATGATTTGCATAGGAGCGCACCACTTAGAATTTTTATTGGACAAGTAGAAAGTGGAAAGATGAAAAATTAGATGTGGGCATCTAGAAAGATGGTTTGTTATTCATTCTGATCTTTCAGGGACCAACAAGGTCAAAGGAACTTTCATAGCTTGCTTGATTGTTTTGCAACAAAATTTGCTTCCGAGATGTGCATGGGTGTATTTTGTGCTATCCAACTGGCGGGACTTTAAGCAATTTTCAGAACTTGGAACTAGCGTGTAGTTAATATCATCAAATAGGTTTGGCAATATTGTTTCCTAGGGTGCGCGCAGCGCAACTTGTGGTATGTCATCAAGAATTCAAGATTGTGTGATCAATTAATATTATCATGGTACAACAAATTACTGATTTCATTAGTTTATATGTTTAAGTAGGAGGGACAATTCCATTATGATTGCTGAAGAACATTCAAGACGGTTGTAGAAACTACCCTTTAGGAACTTGAAACTAAATACTTTAATGCCAGTGTTTCCAGTTTTACTGCCCTGGTTCATAAAATTCTAGCATCTGCATTTTCTTTAGTGGTTGGTTTTAATGGTTGGGAAATGGGAACCTTGAATCAATGACTATCCTATTTGCAAATCCAAATTGTGTTCACATGCATTGTATAGCTGGAGTAGAGAGTTGAGGCCAAATTTATTTTGTGCTAGGAATTGTGAGTGAGTTTACAAGTTGCAATGTTATGTTATGTTTGGCAGAAGAATTTCTAATCTTAGTTTGGAAGATCACGTGGTGGGCATCATTGTACTATTCCCTTTTGTTTTTGTCATAACATAATGAAAAGTGTGAGCCATCAATCAAAATGACAAAATGCATTTTCCTCATCTGTGAATAATTTTGGAATCTTGCGGAAGCTCTTTCTTTCTTTTTTTGGTTGGTAGAAATGGAATGGCAGACCAATGATGGCTACAGTGTCAGAGAGGAAATTAAGTGCCTGCTAATACACTTTTCATTTTCCTTTTGGGGGTGGATGGAAAATGTAAATATAGATATAGGATGCCAATAAAAATTAGCTATTTTTTTTTATGAATTTGGATATTATGAATAATTTTTGAATTCGGATGTTAGATTTATTATTTTTAGCAAATATAAATATTGCATATTTGGATATGAATTTTTTTGAATTTTATTTATTTGAATTCGTTTTGATTTTAATGCGAATATGTTGAATATTTGGATTTTTTTTATTTATATAAATAACATATTCGAATATTTGAATTCAATATTTGTTTGTATATTTAATTTTATATTTTATTTAAGAAATTGATTTAATAAGTTAATGAATTTTGATATTCGACAGATATTGTTATTTACATCGGATGTGGATTTGAAAAATAATATTAAGATAATAAATAAAATATTTTAAAAATTATAGATATTTAATCTGCTTTATTTTTAAATGTGATTAAAAAGAGTGGGTGAAAAAAAAAATCACAAAAAAAAAATCAGAAGAGATAAAAGAGATGATCAAATCACAGAAAATGCAATTGCACAAAACACAAAAATCAAAAGATTTTTGTGATGAAGTGTACAGTCATTCGATAGTTCGATTTCGGTGGCCGATGATGTGAAATTAAATTAAATAAAAAAACAAAAATAAGGAGGAGGAGAATCTTTTTCAAGTATGGGACCCATGAGTATTCGAAATGTTTAAAGCACCGCCGATGGTATGCGGCGAACAGCTTCTAATTTGCCACGCGTACCATCCGACAGTACCCACGTTTTATACCCCCTAAAATGAAATACAATTTACAGACGACTGAGACGAGACGAGTTTTTTTTTTTTGTGGGCCTATATGGACGACTCTTGTTTGTACCCACCTATTTGGGAAACTATTACATCAATATCTAACCTTAAGGATTAATTCAGGATAGTCGATATCATATCAGTATCGGTTGTATCAATTTGTACATATCAGTTTTAAGATAAAATGAAACAGTATCAGTAGTATATCGTTTTGATTTTTATACCGATTGTACCGGTTTGTACCAATTAATATTAGTTAATAGCAGCACATACCGGTTCGTATCGGTTAATACAAAATTATAATTTTTTAAATTTTTTTTCACTTATTTGATTGTCTTAAATCAGTTTCTAATATTTTCTCTATTATGATCATTTTTATTTTTTTATTAATTATATTTAAAAATAAATATATTTATTAATTTATTGAACTTAATTAAACAATTTACTATATATTTTTATATTTATTTTATTTATTTGATGTTTAAATTTTTTTGAATATTAAATATTTAAAATTTTATATTTACATATAAATATATATTTTATGTAGGTAATTGACTTATATTTGTATATGTATATGATATATATTTTATTATGAAACTTGAAAATAGGTTTTATATATATATAAATAATTGAAAAACACCGGTAAATTTGAAATGGTATATCGAAACACAACGATACCTATATGTACCAATATCAGAATAAAAACGGTATGTCCACCGATACAATACTGACTACCTTGATTTAATTTCAACTTCTCATTTTGTAACTGTATGCTTATTATACAAAATTAAAAGAAAATTATTAAGTGCTTTAATGTATGTGAAACTTATGTTTCTTTATTTAACTAGATATCTTGAAAAGCTATAAGTAATCACTTAATCCCAGCACTAGTTTCATAAACTCTAGCACGTCAATTTCAATGGAGTTTATTAAGAGAAGATTTTTCGTATGAGAAAAAAAAAAGTGTTAACAAATACTCTAAAGATATTCTTTAAGATTATAATGGAGTGTTAATATCCTTTCATTTTATTGGGTTCTAACTTGATGCGCTTAAACTTAATAATTTTGGACACAATATAAAAAAAACGATACGTTTAATAAATATAAAAATAATATAATAAATACGACATATTTAATACACATATTATATTTATATTTAACATATTTAATAATCATATTATATTTATATTTACACATTGGCACGAAAGAAAAAAATGACACAATAAGTATATATAAATTATCAGATATAGATGCAGTGGTAAAGTTAATCGGGAATAATCAGTTACAACTTGGGAATCTATGGGTGAAAAAAAGGCCAAATTATAATTTTTTGGGAGGGAAGTGAAATTAATTTGTGGTCCAGTCTGTAATGTGATGGTATGCCCAAGGGAAGGGGAAAGAATAATCACTATGGGACTGTAGTTGATGAGAATGAAGTAATATTTACTGCTACTACTATATATATATATATATATATATATAGTAATATTAATCATTTGGAAACATTGAAATTCAATAAATGTAAGCTAGTTTTCACCATCATATTCAAAGATATAGGGTTTCAACTTTCAAGTCAAATCAAAGCAATTTTCACATTGCAGTCTCTAGTCTAGTGTTAAGATAAAGTACATATAAATTTTGGTAGAATTTACTTCTTCCTAGAAACAAGTAAAAGGAGATAAAATGGTAGTAGAAGGGGATCTTAACATATATATATATATATATATATATATATATATGGGAATCAACTGTCATTCTTTTGATTTTTTTTGCAAAGCATATAAGACTGGTTGAAATTGAATCATGGCAAAAAATAAATAACCCAATATTCCTTGTCTTTCATAGAGTTGAAATCTGTTAAAATTGGAAAGGGCAAGTTCAGTGAGATGTGAAAAAAGGAAATTGAGGAAGAAAAAAAAATGATGATGTTAGGGAAGGGGCCAGGTAAGTGGAATTCTATCAAGGACAAAGCACCAACAATAATGCCACTCAACAACTCCTTTAAAAAGTAGACAAAGACACCAAAACCCTTATTGACAAAATCAGCCTTAGGAAGAAGGCAAGAAACTGGTAAATCTTTGCAACTAATCGGATTAAGAATTTATCATATGTATATGTGTCATTTTAATAATTTTATTTAAAAATTTTACTATCGGTGATGAGATAATTTGTCGTTTAAAAAGATTCCATCTTGACAAAGGACAAAAAAGTTTAAAAAATTATGGAAATAACAAACAATAATATAATGGGGACAAAAGATACTCTCATGAGGGGTCACAAAAACGCCATGAAAGTATGAAACGATATTGAGACTTGTCATCACGTTAAAGATGCTTTTAAAGGAGAGGGGGTTTGGGTTCTTGATGAGGAATTTTGAGTGTGTCTTGTTCGAAAGAAAAAAACCCTCTTAAATAAGGTATCTTAACTTGTTGTTTGGATTCAATTTTTTGTAGTTGGGATTTGTAACTTTCTTGATAGTGAAAGGGAAATGGGCTCATTCACTGAATCTTGTGGAAAATTTTAAGGACAGACACACCCACATCTGCATTAATGCAAAGTTTCTTTTCTTTTCTTTTCTTTTTACAGATGATGGTGGTGATAGTGGTGGTGGATGAAGCACTATTTGCCTAGCTAGCTAGATTTTTATGATAAAAGATGAAAAACTTTTCTCATGTGTTGCATCATGTAAGCTTGTGCTGTACAAGCAACCGAATAGATTCTTTCAACCAGCTACTCCTTCTATTCTCAATCACCTAATATGTATAGGATCAATGGCAAACTATAGGAGCAATTAGTGGACCTGCTCATTGCCAGATCATGATCCGAATTTTTTTTTTTCTTTACTCAGGTTTGGTCTTGGGTGGATCCAAGCCAATCTGTTGGCTGATTTTACTGTTCAAATAATAATAAATTATAAAAATTATTTTTGTTTTTATTTTTATTTTTATATTAATATATATTTATAATTAAATTTAAATAATTTTTTATTATTATTATTTAAACATTGATTCGAGTTTGGCCGAACTGAACGGACTACCTGACCCAAGTCTAATGGTAAGAGATCTTTCTTTAAAAAGTCCAAGGATAAGTAAAAATATCAAAACAATTATAACCACAGAAGTAAAGTTAATATATAGTTGATAGAAAAGAGCATTCTTTTTTTTTCTTTTATCGGTTAAAATTTGATTTTTTAAGAATATTTTGAGAATAAAATTTTAAATATTTTAGATTGATGTAAAGTAATGTGTTTATGAAATCTCTCAAATAAATCTAGACAAAATTTGAGAATACCATATTACATTAACAAAAAAAATAACATATCAAAAGAATTTTACTTCTAGGTTTTTTAATATTTGATTTTGAGGTCATTATTTTATATTACTCCACAATCCTAGATCTTAGTTGAAGACGAGTTGAGAGACAATAACAGATGGAATTCTCTAGTTTAACATGAGCCACCTCCGGTACTTCAAAAAAAAAAAAACAACAACATGAAAGAAAACAGGAAAGTAAATCCAAATTGTGAATCTTAGTTGCAAATACTTCACGGCTTTCATGAAAAGAAACCATTCAATTGTCCAAGTTTTTGGTCGCTGAAATCCAAGAATAGCGACAACAAAAAAATTTGCCAAATATCTGCTCTACAAGTATTTATAACTTATGTTATTCTTTTTTTTTTTAATGTTCGACACTTGTATCTGATACATATTTGATTATGAATATGATTATGATTTTTTAAATTTGTAAAAAATATAAAAAAAATTAAATATATACATATCGAATATATATCTATATCCAATATTTACTATCCAATTCGAATAACATAATTTATAACACATAATGAATTGGGGTAAAAAAATGATTGACCATTACTACAGGCATGCAGCTTTCTACTTAATTGCCTACCTGAATTAATTTTCTACATTGACCAAAGACCACTCTCCAAATAATTGCTATAGCTAATCATTATATTGATTTAAGGTAAAAAAAAAAAAAAAAAAAAAAACAAGTGAGTTAACTCATCTGGTTACTACTAATAATTCTCAATCATCAGTTAAATTCCAAAATATTTTATTAATTTTATACTAGAAAATTATATATTTTTTATAATATGATGAAGAGTATTTTCATATTTTGCTTGAATTTAATTTTACAGATACCATTTTTTTTATTCTTTCATTCCTAAGAATATCTTTGAAATTTTTTAAAATATGTGTACGTATTTATTCATATCGTATTTATTATATTTATTAAACATATCATTTTATATTTTCATATTAAATAAAAAATTAGGTGACAACTACGGTGCATACTTTTGTGATGGGAATCGTGCGCTCCGTTTGTTTCTTCACCATCCGATTTGATAATTCATTCTTATCTTTAGATTAAAGAATGTGCACAGTTTAGCTACTATTCACGCATAAATAGGGGAATATGTGATGTGAAAAAATTTTATATTGCTTATTCAAACGCTGGATATTGCTATAAATAATTATGATTCTTAATATCATCTATAAAGAGTGACTGAGTTTGATGTCACAAGTCAAATAATATCAATTCAATTGATAAAAATAAAAATAATTATATCTTTTATTATTTTATATAATAATTTTTTACAAAAAAATTACCCAATTTTTTAAGAAATTACCTGCTTACAAAAACTATCCACTTACACAAATTATCCACTTATAAAAAATTATTTATTTTTTTATATTTAATTTTTAAAAATATATTTTCACTCGAGTGTATGAAATTTTAATATTTTTTAATTTCATCATTATTCAAACAATTAAAATGACTTAGTCAAACTCATAATGTTTTTTTTTGCATTAACTCAATATTGACATGTACAGTTAAAATGGTTTTGATCAGGTTTGACTCATATTAAATATATATATATATATTTTAAATTATTAAGTGAAGAAATCAAGTTACATATATGTAAATTTAATTTGCTTTACACTACATTTATAACTTTTTTGTACAATTAAAATTTTAATATTGGTCCAGCAAAGGTACCAAATTGGAGCACCAAACATAAAATACGATTACATCTATATTAATATAATGGGAGTGATTGAGTTGGTGTCACGAATCAAGTGACACCAACTCAGTTGGTGAAATTACAAAATAATTATGAGAAAGTGGATTTTTTTTTGGCAAAATGGATAATTTTTTTAAGAATAAATATGTTTTTTTTATAAATATATATGTATATGAAATTTGAAATGATCAAAATATTCTTGTTTTATTTTTTATTCTATAATTATATTTGACTTATTTTGTAATTTCATCAACTAAATTGGTGTCATTTGACTCGTAACACCAATTCAGTCACTCTCATTATATCAGTTGATAAAATTACAAAATAAATCAAATATAAGTATAGCATAAAAAATAAATTAGAAAGATTTTTGTCTTTTCAAATTTCATATACATATATATTTTATAAAAAAAAAAACATATTCATTCTTAAAAAAATTATCCATTTTACCAAAAAAACTACCGACTTTCTCAAAAAACTATCCACCTATAAAACTATCTATATTTTTTACTTATAAAATTTTTTTAAAACAAATTATTTTTTCACCCACATGTTGGGTGTGTCATATTCTAGTATTATCTAATCTAATCTTATATATTACCCATAATTTTGTACACCAAACATACCTTGAGGATTTAAAATTATATTACAATCTTCTTAAAAGATCTACATACTCAACAATAATAAATTATAAATCAAATACAAGAATATCTTATCTAATCTAATCTTATATATTACCCATAATTTTGTACACCAAACATACTTTGAGGATTTAAAATTATATTACAATCTTCTTAAAAGATCTACATACTCAACAATAATAAATTATAAATCAAATACAAGAATATCATAATAATTTTTCTTAAAGAATTTCAATTTCAAAATATTAAAGATATGTACTTAATATGTATATTTTGAATAGATTTGTCCACAAATTGATTTATCAGTCCAAGTTCGAAAACCAATTTAATATTTAGGAGTTTGGATTTTAAACAAAAATAATAGGTTTGAAAAATAGATTTGGGTAAAAAATGAGTTAGGTTTAAACAAAAGGTCGAGTCTTAACTCTAACTTTCAAGTCGCGAACCCAAACCGACCTGTTTTTTAATTCTATAATATATATTTATTTTATATTATATAAATAATAAATATAATATTATAGTATAGTATAAACATTATTTATATTTTATAATTTAATAATAAAATAAAATAAAATACTAAAGATTAAATAAAAATAATATATTTTTATTTTTTAAATAAAAATAATATGAACGGGTTTAAACTATTTATTTACAAATTTAGAGGAACCTGAGTAAAATTTGAGGTCCGAATTGTTGGACCGACCTGAACTTGAACAAATAAATATGATATTGATATCATACTTAGATCAAATCCAAACCCGATCTATCCTATAAATATCTCTATTTACAAATACCAAAATTTTTATATATTTTATCTCATTATTATTACGGTGTAAATTTAGAAAATGATATTAATAATCACAATTATTTTACAGCGTTGTCAAGTGTTTGAATAAGCAATATAATTTTTTTTTTTCCTAAACACATGTTCTCCTGTTATGCTTGCTTAGTAGTTAAATTGTCCATATTCTTTAATGTAAAGGTAAAAATAAATATATCAAATCAGACGATGAGAAGATAAATGGAACGCAAGATTCGCATCACAAAAATATGCATCGTATTTATCACCAAAAAGTTATCAATATTTTGAGCATAAAAAAAAATTGGCTTTCACGCGGTCAAGTTAACCTCACCAAACACCATTCCTTTTTTTTTTTTTTTTTCTCACTCAAAATTAAGAGAATCTTATTCTCTTTCACCACCCAAAATTCACTTATATTGAAAATTAATTATATACTTGTCTAACCGTACAATTAGGGAAAAACTATTCTTCAAGCTGACTAAAATAGGTTTTTTATATTAATATAGCAAAAAAAAAATTATTTATCAAAATATCGCTCTTTTCAGATTAATTCCCAAAATCCGCTTTTTTTTTTATCAGTTGGGAAATCGCCATGGCCTATGGCGATTTCCCAACTGAAAATTTTAATTTTTTTTAAAATACCAGTTGGGAAATCGCCATGGCCCATGGCGATTTTCCAATTAAAATTTGCAAAAAAAAAATTTTTTCCCAAAGAGAAATTCACAAATTTGTGAATTTCCCAAAGGTTTTATTTTTTCTTTTTATTTTTTTTTTTTCAAATTTTTGGGAAAATATGAAAAACATGATTCAATAGTAAACTTATTGTGAAATGGTATAATGAATAAAAGTTATTTGAAAAAGAGAAATGAATAATTAGAAATTATTATAAAGGATTAGACCTGCTCACGGGTCGGGCAACCCGCCCGGCCCGACAGGCCCGGCCCGTATTGGGCCGGACCTGGACAGGATAATTTATGTTCCAGGCCGGCCCGGCCCGGAACAGTGATTTTTATTATAATAATATTATTTTATTTAATTTTAATTAAAAAAATAAAAAAAAATTATTTTTTTATTCCAATGAACAGTGATTCGGGCCAAAAAGGAAGGGTCTGGGCAGAAAAGAAAAAAAAATGGGCCGCGGCCCGGCCCGGCCCATGAGCACCTCTATAAAGGATATTGTAAAGACAAAATTATCCTTGATAAAAAAACGTTCTCTTCCCTTTTTCTTTTATTTTTTAATTTAATTTTTAATTAAAAAATAAATATTCTGAAAATAAAAACTTTTTAATTTAAAAAAAAAATTAATTTTTTATTTACTTTTTTTAATTAAAAAATTTTAAAAAATAAAAATAATATGCCTAAAATTAATTTTTATTTATTTCTCTTTTTCAAATAACTTTTATTTATTTAATTTTAATTAAAAAAATAAAAAAAAAATATATTTTTTTATTCCAATGAACAGTGATTCGGGCCGAAACGGGAGGGCCTGGGCAGAAAAGAAAAAAAAAATGGGCTGCGGCCCGGCCTGGCCCATGAGCACCTATATAAAGGATATTGTAAAGACAAAATTATCCTTGATAAAAAAACGTTCTTTTCCCTTTTTCTTTTATTTTTAATTTAATTTTTAATTAAAAAATAAATATTCTGAAAATAAAAACTTTTTAATTTAAAAAAAAATTTAATTTTTTATTTACTTTTTTTAATTAAAAAATTTTAAAAATAAAAATAATATGCCTAAATTAATTTTTATTTATTTCTCTTTTTCAAATAACTTTTATTCATTATACCATTTCACAATAAGTTCACTATTGGTACATGTTTTTCATATTTGTCCAAGAATTAAAAAAAATATATACATGAAGGGAAATCGCCACCCCCATGGCGATTTACCTTGGTATTTTTAGCCAAAATATGTTTTTTGACGTTGGGAAATCGCCATGGGGTTGGCGATTTCCCAGCTAGTATTAAAACTGGGAAATAATCTAAAAGCAACTGTATTTTGAGAAATTTTTTTTAGCTATATTAAAATAAAAAAACCGACTAAAATACCCTCTTTACCTTCTTAGAATGTTCATAAAACAAATTTCAAATCCTAGAAATCCATTGTTTGAAGAAGTTTTTTTTTTTTTTTCCTAGTCTTAGTTATTAGCAATTGAATTTAAAAATTATTAATGATTTAAATGTGTGATGCGACTTACACCTTTTATTAATTTCACGTAATAAAAAATTGCTACATAAGTTTAAAGGTCAAATTGTACTATTAGTCATTGTATTATAGTTAAAATGCGTATTTAGTCCCTTTACTATAATTCGAAGAATTTTAGTATCTATACTTTTTGGGATTTTAAATTTCAGTTCAATTTTAAACGGTGTCAAATTTTCACAGTTAAGTATGCTGACGTGGCGTTGACCTTAATGACGTGAAATTTTTTTCACGTGGCTTACGAACTTAGATAATCAAATGATGTAATTAGTCCATGTACTTATATTAAAATATGAATTTAGTCCCTCTACAATGATTTCAAAAATTTTTGGTTCCTGTACTTTTCGGGATTGCAAATTTCGATCCAATCTTAAGTTTAATTTATTTTGCAAAAATCAACTCTAAAAAATAATAATATATTATTTATATTAATGTTTAAAATAATATTATTTTATTAATATAAATATTTAAAAAATTAATATTTATTCTTAAAATATTAAAAATATTTATACTATTAAAAGATAAAACAGTAACATTTAGTTGACTTATAAGTTATGCTCAAACAATATCAACAAACAAAAAAAATGAATCAAATCTCAAAGAGTTTAACTTATATTAGGATGATCTTAAAAAGTTATTTTTTAGGTATCGATTAAAAACATGCTATTTCATATTTATTTAGAGAGTCATAAATAATATCATGCACTCACAAACACCAAATTAATTCTCATTAGTTTTTTTAAACCTAGTTAATGGAATTAATATATGAAAAAAAAAAAAAAAACTCAAAGCTTGCTTTTCTATATGTTGGTCCTTCATTTTTTGTGTTTCTCCCTCTTATATTCCTTTAACTTATTTCATGAAATAAGATTTTTATAGATTAAAAAAAATGAAGTTATAACCATAGAGATGGAATGGATGTGATTCAACTGTTAGAAGATTGGTGTCTTGTAGTACTAGCTCAACTGTAGAATTGAAGGCAATCTTGTTAAGTCTTGTGCCATGTGCAGTGCCACGATTGGCTGTAAGTGGTGAGCCGGTATAGTTAAATGGCTTAGGAGGTTTATCAGGGAAATCAGCCCTAAAAACTCGTTTCATATTGAGCTTGGAGAAGTCCAACTTCGGGCATCAGGAAAGAGATATTGTTCAACGAGGTTAGGAGTCTTGTTCCATTTACGCATGTCGAGCAAGGATCTTTTCCAAAACCAATTGTTCCATTTACGCATGTTGGACAAGAAAAATGGTCATTTTGAAAAAGAAACCGTCATTAATAGCCATTTGTATGGGTAGAAACTTCTCTACATTAATACATACAAGTCATATATATATATATATATATATCCGCTAAACTTGTTTCATTTTTTTTTTTTGGTCTATAAAAGTCTTATTTTATGATATAAGTTAAAGAAATGTAAGAGGGAGAAACACAAAAAATGAAAGACCAACAGATAGAAAAGCAAGTTTTGAGTTTTTTTTTTTTTCATATATTAATTCTATTAACTAGGTTTTAAAAAACTAATGAGAATTAATTTGGTGTTTGTGAATGTATGATATTATTTATGACTCTCTAAATAAATATAAAATGACATGTTTTTAATCGATACCTAAAAAATGACTTTTTAAGATCATCCTAATATAAGTTAAACTCTTTGAGATTTGATTCATTTTTTTTGTTTGTTGATATTGTTTGAGCATAACTTATAAGCCAACTAAATGTTACTGTTTTATCTTTTAATAGTATAAATATTTTTAATATTTTACGAATAAATATTACTCTTTTTAATATTTATATTAATAAAATAATATTATTTTAAATAATATTATATTATTATTTTTCTGAAAATATTTTTCAGAGCTGATTTTTGCAAAAATAAATTAAACGTAACATTGGATCGAAATTTGAAATCTCGAAAAGTACAGGTACCAAAAAATTTTGAAATCATTGTAGAATGACTAAATTCATATTTTGATATAAGTACAGGGACTAATTACATCATTTGATTATCTAAGTTAGTAAGCCACGTGGAAAAAATTTTCACGTCATCAAGGTTAATGCCACGCCAACAAGGTCAACGTCACATCAGCATACTTAACGGTGAAAATTTGATACCGTTTAAAATTGGATTGAAAATTTTCGAAAAGTATAGGTACCAAAATTCTTCGAATTATAGTAGAGGGACTAAATTCGCATTTTGACTATAGTACAAGGACTAATAGTACAATTTGACCTAATTTAAACATGCAACATGACTTATACTTAGCCTGTCCAAAGGCCGGGCTACCCGTCCAAACCCGAAGACCTTTCCATATTTAGAAGGGCTTGGACAAAAATATTAGGCTCAAAAAATGGGCTTGGGCAAGCCCATTTAAAAAATGGGTCAGGCCTTGGCTCCAACATTCAAGGCCCGAGCCCGACCGACCCGACCCGTTTCCAATTATATAATATATTATTTTTATTTTTATTTTTATATTATATTATATTATGTAATTTATATCATATAAAGATTAAATATATATAATATTATAGTGTAAACATTAAAAAATATGTTAAGTTGTTTATGTTTAAAAACTTAATAAAAGAAACAATATATAAATTTACTAAAGATTAAATAAAAAAAATATTTTTTTTTTAAAAATTAGAAAAAAAAATATGGGCGGGCCAAAACAGGTTTGGACTATCCATTTACAAATATGAGGGGTTTGGACAGAACTTGAGGCCCATATTTCGGGTCGGGCTTGGACAAACAAATATGGTGTTGGTACCATACATAGACCTGGCCCAAACCGACCTGGTCCATGAACACCTCTATTTCTACTCAAGGTATATGTAATTAGAGGTTTTTTTTTTCATATATATACACTAGAGTTAACCTCCCATTTTGTTTGGGGTTTTATAAATTTGTAATTAATTAATAAAAAATTAAATAATAATTTATTAAATAATAATTTTTTATTTTTAAATTATAATAATGATAATATTAATATAATTATATTTTATTAATTATGAAAATTAAATTTATGATAATTATTTATTATAAATTACATAATATAAATACATTTTTAAATGTTATTTATATCTATTTTTAAAAAATATTTAAACCTTATTGTATAGTGTATATTTTTATTTATAGGAAATAAAAAATAATTAATGAAAAATAACAAAATAAAATTGTGATTTGTATTTTATTCTCTCGTTGGGTCGACTTAAAATTAAAAAATAAAAAAAGAAAGAAAAAAAGCACATCGTCAAGAAAAAGAGATTAACACGTATGTTACATTGATTAACAACAAGTTCGTTTTTTTTAACCTTTTTTTTCCGAGCAAGTCAGGTACGGATTCTAAATCGATCCGCAAGTCAACGTGTGGACCAACTCTTTAAATAAATTATTTAAAAATAAAATAAAAATAATTAATAATTTTTTTAACTTTTTTCTGAACGGGTCAAGTACGAATCTTAAATCGATCCGCGAGTCAATGTTCGAACCAACCCCTTTAAATACATCATTTAAAAATAAAATAAGAAACTAAAAATTATTAATAAAATTAATTTTTTAATTTTTTTTCTTAACGGATCGAATACGGATCCTAAATCGATTCTCGAGTCAATGTGTGAACCAAAACCTTTTAATACATTATTTAAAAACTAAAAAAAAAAAAAAAAAAAAAACTAAAAAAATAGTTCGTAACATGTTGAGCAAAGAAACTCGACACGTGTCGAGCAAAAAAACTCAACACGTGTCGAGCCAAGACCCCATTAGGGTTTTTTTTTTATATGATAGGTATAGATATATAGGATATTAAAATCACTCACAAAAATTGTGGTTGGTTTTTCTCTCTCTCAAAACTGCAATTAAAGTTTAGGAGAAATTACGACTTGAGTTGAATGATTTTTATTTTTAACTAAAAGTGCATTTGAATGGACGGTGAAATTGAAAAAAACGATAATAGTGAAATTATTTACTGTTCTGGTGAGATTAGGTACTGTAACGATGAGATTAAAATCAATGGTGGGATATGTGTTTAGATACAAAAGAAGCGATGACAGTAAGGTGAAAATAAAAAATGATAAGAGTATATTGATAAATTATCTTTATGTATATTTTAATAAAATTTAAAATTTTAACATATATTATTTTATATATTTATTTAAAAAATTTAATTAAGTAATTATTATATAGATATATAAATTATTTATCATATTAAATAAATAAATGATTTGAAAAATTTTTAAATAAAAAATAAAATTAAAAATAATTTAAAAATTAAAATTAAAATAAATTAAAAAATAATAATAAAATGTTGAAAGAAAAATTTCACCATACCGCAAGGTGAAATAAACCACTAAACTCTTACCTTTTTGGTCTCTAATTAAAAGGTCAGTGCAGTTAAACTGTAAAGGGGTGCATTCTAAATGCACCAATAATGCAATTAAAGGATTTTATTTCAATATATGTTTTGGATTCCACTGCACGAATCCTAAATGACTTTGAAAGTGAGTTTTTACTTTTTACTAGTACTAATAAAAAATTATTTATCTTTAATAATAAATAAATAAAGAAATGCAGAAAACAAAGGTGATAAAATGGAAGGACAATATTGGTAACTTAAAAACCAGACATAATTAGATTCTTTAGTTACAACTTACCGCAAGCATAGGACAGAACCGATGGAGATTCGAGAAATTAGAGTGGATCCAATTCAAAGTGTTTGTTTAAGATATAATAATTGAAAATTACAAAATATAAATATAAATATTATCTACTTAATTAGATGATTAGATCATAAATGAAAAAAAACATTCCACGAAATATTTGAAAACAAATCAATTTTTATTCATTTATGTTTATTTATCAAATTAAATAAATAATTATGAACAAGATTTTAAAATTTGTTTATCAAATGAATCGATCTCGAATAAAATATGTTCACGAACAAACTCGTTTAAAAAATCATTTAAAACTCATTTAATAAAATATTTAAAATTCGTTTATTATTCGATTATAATATAATATTATTATTATATGTATTTTATTTTATTTATTTATAATATAATTAATAATAATTTTATTTTATTATTTTATATTTAATAATAACTTAAATTTAATAATTTTATAAATTTAATAATAATTTTAATTTAATTAATTTTTGTGTGTTTTACTTAACTCAATTGATATCACTTTATTAGTTACATCAAACTCAATTATTTTTTTATAATTAAAATATATAAAATAAAATAATGAATTTAAATATCCAACAAAATTATATACAGAAGAGAATAATTAAATATAATTAGATTCTTAATTGTATGGAAGAGAATGGAATCTAATGGCTGTAAAAGCCTGTCCTTTTTGGTGGAAGGAGCATCTTGCTATTTTCTCATCCTTACATTACAACAACAACTGAAATCTCAACTTACTTATCCAAAAAAAAAACAACTGAAATCTCAGGCAATATCGAAATTGGGTCCCACACATCTCTAAGATTCCTTATCTCTAAGTTTCAAAATTCAAACACACACCCGTTTTTTCTGGGGTTTGGCTTATTTTATTTTATTTTTTAATAATGTTGTTCTTTTCTTCAAGGGGAAGTGTTCAACACCGTCCAATCATGGGCAGTTTAGTGTCCTTTTTCCTATCAAAGTTTTCAGCTTTTGAAATTGCTTCCACCCACCCTTCCCCCAATTCTCTACCACCACCAAATCACATATAGCATCTTAGCTTGTTGATTCCTTTCTTCAAAAATTATCTCAATCCCATTATTATTATATTAAAATATATTTAAAATTAAAAAAAAAAAATTTTGATATGTTTTATATTATATAATATAATTTTAAGTTATAAGATAATAACAATTCTATCTTTCTATTAATTTCATCTCTCATCTCGAAATTTAAATACAAGAACTTTCAAAGAATCGTTGAGATATTCTTTCAAAAACTTCCAGTAGGTTTATAATTAGGTGGATTAAGATGCTATGAATGTTATGATGGTTTAATTTTATGTACAATACCTCTATGCATAAGATAAGATAAGATACGATAAGATAAGATAAGTTTGACCTATACTCTTATCATAGAAGTATAATGAAATAGAATTGTTATGTTTAATAACTACAAGGGTTGAAAACTCAAGACCAGGTCCAATTGCCTGACAAACGAGGCCAATTGATCAAAAAATGACGGTCTCAATCATTTTCAACTGCATATAATCTCAGTATAAAAAGAATGAGGCAATAACACTGAACCTTAGGTCACAATTTCATCTTTCAACAGTGTTTACTCTTTTGAGTTTTCCACTTTCTTTCTGGAATATTTACCGATTTAAATATCGAAATGCGTCTTGAAATTTAAACTGTGTGCTCCTTTGACCATTTGCTACTCTTTACAGGTCTTCCTTACTTTCAAACAGATCTTCTTTTCGAACTCTCCTTTCATAATCTAAAAATCCCTCGACAAGAAGAATGATACTTATACTTATTAAACAATAATTTGAGACTTGACCTCTTCACTTACCTCTTTCAAAAACATGATTTCGCATAAGGTTTGAATCCCATTAACCTTAAAATTAGTTGAGGACTTATAAATAAATATTAATGAGGTATCTTGTTTTTTTATATATCGATTTCTATATTTATTTAGAAACCATTTATTGTTTTTTTGTTTTACTCATTAATAAAGTATCTTGTTGTGATTCACTGACCGTGTATAAGATTTATACACTATCAATGTATCAAATATAAACTTTTTCCCTTTTTTCTCAAAAATATATACTTTTAAAAGAGGTTATTGTAAAAGTATAATGGTTAATTTATATTTAACAAGTCATAGATGCCCTTATTCACCATAGGATAAAAATAAAGAAATTAGATTCTCATTCAAACATCACTTTTTGAAGCAATCATAATCCTATTGGAATTTAGATCTCATTTTATAACAAGCATCTTGCACTCACTTAACCCGTATGAACTCTTTAATTTTGTAAAAACATATGTGGATTAGAAACTATCTTGGAAAAGATATGATTTGCCAACACTTTGGTTTGGAGACCAATTCTTTAAATACTTGAAACATTTAAATAATAAGCTGAAAAAAAGAATTTTGGGGGGTTAGTTTAGACCTTTAGGGTTAGAAAAATGCGAATAATTAAGCAGAAAATGGGTTTTCCCTCTTTGTTGTGGTTTATATTATTCGGATTTTTAATTATATTTAAAGTATTTGTATCAAACATATTTGAATATGGGTATGAAATTTAATCCTCTAAACATATGATTTTTTTTTTAAAAAAATAGATATATCCATATTAAAAATATATCGATATTCGACATTTCCTTGAATTCAAATAATATAAATTACGGCAACAACTGGATTATGCTAACACAAAGATGCCTTTGGGTGGCTTGGTGGCACTTTGAGGGGATAAGCTGACCATGACTTTAGGGTTTTGGTTTTGAAATCAACAAAAAAATCAAAATCTTCTATTACACCAATTAAACTAAGACTAGATGAGGTCTGAAAGTGGGCGATTCCCCCCTTGAAACCTGAGAAAACAAAAAGAGAATCTCAACAATGGTAAATAAACCCTTTATTATATTATTTTACTGCTAAAATAATGGTGAAAAACAAAGAGGTAAATTAAATATTATACACGTGTTAGAATCTCTATGGACATAGACTAGGCTTTCAAATTCCATATTGGCTGGCTTTTTTTTCTCCCACAAAACATATGATTCTTGAGTCTTTGACCAATCTCTCATCAAAAGTTGGGATTTGATAATTGTTAGTTTATTGCTACAATTTGATTATTATATAGTTTTCCTTTTCCCCTTTATATAACTTGACTCCAATCCCTTCTATCACTTAACAATATTTCCTCATGGCTAAGTCAAATTGACCATGTCAATATGTTAATTTTGTAAAAATTATTTTTTGAACCGATTACCTTCCTCTATTTTCTCCGACCCGAACGTTTTAAAAGTATTTTTTTTAATTATTATATTAAATAATATATTTTAATCATTAAAGTTTATAAAATTAAGTACTTATATTTAACGCAAAAATATATTTTTAAATAACAATTTAATTAATCTTAATTTTTTTTAAAGACACTCATAAATAAAAATCTTGATTGTAATACCATACGTTAAGATCCCTTTATTATTTTTTTATTAATTATTTTTCAATACATTTTAATCATCATTTATAAGTATGACTTTCACAATTGATAGGTGAGTCATAGACATATGAATGGTGTTGATGAATGTATTAAAAATTAAAGTTCATTTTTTATACACGGGTGTTGAATTTTTTTTTAACTTCACAAGCAGATTAAAAAGTTGACACATATCCCACTTTTTTTTTTTTTAATTAATCTTTTAATACCTTAAATGGTATGTGTCACTTTGACGTGTAATTTTTTTAAAACCACAAACGGGTTAAGAGGTTGCCACATGTCCCATTTATTTTAAATTTTTTTGTTATAGTCTAAATGGTATATATCACTCTATCAACTATACTTATGAAATCTAATAATTTCACTACCAATAAATCTGATAATTTCTCTAACAAAAAAAATAATGAACAGCAACTCAGCCTTAGACCTGCTCAAGGGTCGAGCAGCTCACCCAACCAGTATTGGGTTTGGGCAGGTATTTTAGTGATCCGACCTGATTCGGATCACTGTTTATCCAATAAAAAAAATATTATTTTTTAAATTTAATTATAAAAATATGTTAAAAAAATTAATTTTTTTAAAATATATATGAACAGTAAATATGGATCTCGATGAGCCGACCAGATCCAGAGCCAAGCCTGAATAAAAAAAATTAAAAAAAATTCGGGCCGTGACCCGACCCGATCTAGCCCTATAATACTTAAAAATTTTGCTTAATATAATATTTTTTCCTGAAAGCAAAGAAAAGTTTCAACAAAGTCTTACTTTACTAGTTACCATGTCATTTTTCCAGATGCCTATAAAAGGTTTATGTTTTAATATTAATTAATTTTATAAGAAATTAAATGATTAATGTTAATGTCAATGGTAGATGTAGTACAATGCTAAACATTAATTTAATGAGAGAGAGAAAAGTTAATGAGCCAACCAAAGTAATTAAATTACAATAATGACTTGGAAAATTCCCATTTACTTTTTCATGAGCCTTTTCATTTTCACAACTCTTTAAAGAATCTAAAAAAGCAAAGTGCATTAAATAATAATAATAATAATAATAATAATTGAGCAGAGTATTTTTAACAAGAAAAAGACAGGCAATGCAAGTGTGGCATAAATAAAAAGTTATTGTACTATTTGTACTATTTATTTATGAGAGATTCCGATTCCAATTCCAATTTCGATTTCAATTTTCCAATTCCAATTCCAATTCACAACTGGTTTTAGCTCTGTTGAGCTCACCTTCCCATCATTGGATTAGAAAATTTTCCTAGTTAAAATAAAATATTATAGAAGTTGATTTTATTTTTGTAAATAAAATAAAATAAAAAATATTAATCTTAGAACAATAAACCAATGAATAAAATTATAAAGTACACAATTTTCACATCTAATAATTTGAATATTAATATATCATATCTAGGGAATGTCTCAAAAAATTTCATCTAATTTATAAGGATAAAAATTTCCAAATACAAAGGATGGTGAGTTAAAGTAATCATGGTTAAAGGTTAGACCTTAAATCATTAGTGAGGATCCATTTGTTTAGTAAAAATTAATTTTTTTTTAAATTAATATTTTTTGTTATTTGGATAATTTTAATTTTTTTTTTAGTCCAAATACCTTATGGATAGCATCCGAATGCCTTTGTTGAAATAAGATGGCATTCGAATGTCCAAGACTTGTTTTGCTTCATGAAAATGTCTTACACTTTTCAAATCGTAAGACAATTTTTAAAAAAGTAAATTTTCGTTGATCCAAAGTTTATTTTTTTTTGACTAAACTATTTTTTTATAAAATAAATACTAAAAAATATAAAAATAAGTTTTCACAAAATAAACGGATCTTTAATCATAATTAATTTGTCAAAAATAAAAACTTATACATGCTAACGTGACAATTACTATTAATTAAGTATTGCAGTTTGATATATCAAATTAATTGACGTGTAAAAGTTGTTTATAATTTTTTTTCGTTCACCTTTTTTATATCCCTCTCTGCATTTTTTGAGTTATAAAAAGAATTACCCAATTATTAGGGAAAAACAAACAAAATTACAAATTTTATTTTTTTTTAAAAAAAAGTTAAAACCTACCGTTCAACTTCAAGACAGTGAACTCGGATAAAAGGGTGAGTGAACTCGGAAAAATGGGCGAGTCATGGATAGGATACGCGACGACGCGAAAGTGACTTTATAACCCAAAAACCGCAAACAGAATCTCCGCCTTCCAAATTTCCATCTTTTTGTTCCCACCCCTCTCCAAGAAACCAAAATTTACTTTTCTTTCATTTTCTCTCTCTCCAAACAACAAATACTTCTCTCTCTCTCTCTCTCTCTCTCTCTCTCTCACTCATAAATAAATAAACAAACAAATAAATAAATCTCTTTACCCTCTCTCTATATATTCATTCATAGATCTCACCGCTTGCCTTCCTCCTCATTTCACCTCCCTTTTTCTCAGCTTCAACCGACAAAGAAGAAGAAAAAAAATCCCAAAGGAAGGACGGAGAAGAATTTTGGGAGAAAAAGAAGGGATCAAAAATGGGTTCAATTCCACCAGAACTAAGCTTGGATTTTAGACCAACTTTTGTACCAAAAACGATCAGTAATTTTCTCAAGGAGGTTTCACTGATCGGAAACGTTTCTGACAAGGTTTCAGAACTCGATGCTTTTGTCAAAGGATTGAAAGAAGAAATGAGAAAGATTGATGCATTTAAACGTGAACTTCCTCTTTGTATGCTCCTTTTGAGTGATGGTTCGTTTCTTCAATCAATTGAAATCACACTCTTTTTCTTTCTTATTAATGGGTTCCCTTTTGAGTTTTTTTTTTTTTTGAGGAGAAAAAAAGCCCAGCTCTTGATTGAGATTTTTTTTATTAAAAAACGTTTATGTCTTTAGTTTGGTTTTTGGTTAGAAACTTAGAATAGTTAGTTCTGTAACTTGGGTTTCGGTCGTTTTGATATTCTATTCAACTTAATTAATGCAATTTTGGTTTTCTGCTTGATTTCAGCGATTGTAGCTTTGGAAGAGGAATCAATGCAATGTATGGCAAGAAGTGTTGAACCAGTTTTAGAAGAATTTCTTCCATTGAAGAACAAGAAGGAAAATAATGACAGTGAAGAAGATGGTTCCTTAATCACCACCAAAAAGGAAAAAGATTCTAACAACAACAACTGCAGCAATAATAAGGACAAGAAAAATTGGATGAGTTCTGCTCAGCTTTGGAACGCCGATGATGATGATTATCGCTCCACTGATCACAAATTAGATACTAAGGTACCTCAAAAAAAAAAAAAAACACCACATTTATGCTGAAGAAGTTGTTTATAATGAAATAAATTTGCTAAAATTGAACACTTTTTCTTGGTTTACAACAGAGAAACGATGAAGATCCATTTGAAGGATGTAAAAACAGGGGAGGGGCGAGAGCTTTTATGCCATTCAAGGCAAATTTGGGTTTTACAGTGAGGAAAGAAAAGAAAGAGGAGATTCCAGTTCATGGACTAACGCTTTTGACTCCTGGAATCAAGAATCTGAAAGAAGAATCAGTATCTACGGGATCAAGGACAAGTTGCAGCAGAGCATTTTCTTCTTCTGCCGCCAATGCTCAGTCGAATTTTGGGTCTGGACCACAGTCGCTGCCCAATCAGCAACAGCAGCAGCAGCAGCAGCAGCAACAACAGCTGACTGCTAGGAAGCAAAGGAGGTGCTGGTCACCAGAGTTGCATCGCCGGTTTGTCAATGCCTTGCAGCAGTTAGGAGGCTCTCAAGGTGAGGAAATAAAGAGCAATTAGAAATGTACTTAGCTGGTGACAATTTTGATTTTTTTGTTCTTGGATCTTCGTTTTCTTGTCCTGAGTTGGATTGTTTATTGTTCTAGTCATCGTAGATAAGAATTAAGAAGTTTGGTCAATGGGAGGATTGGATTTGCAAGAAACGGTACCTCTTTGTAGCAAATTTCTGTTCCTTTATCACTCGATCTGATTTCGCTTTAGAGATGGAAAGTATAGATTAGAGTCGTACACTTTTTTTTTTTTTTATAATCTGGCTAAGGTAACAGATATGTTTATGAATTATGTATGTATAATTAGTTTGGTTTGAGATCATGATGATAAGAGAATAAGAGATACTTATAAGAAACTGGAGATTCTGTAGAGTATAAAATCATTCTGTTGGGATCATTTGATTGCAGTGTTCTTTTTTATGGAAATTCATTCTTTGATCCTTTAACTTTCAAGTTTCTAAGTTAAAAATTTTGAATTTTTTTTGCAGTGGCCACTCCAAAGCAGATTAGGGAACTTATGCAAGTAGATGGCTTGACCAATGATGAAGTTAAGAGTCATTTGCAGGTGGGTTCTTAGTTCCTCTTCTTTCTTGGTAATTTGATCTCTGGAATTTCTATTTTAGTTTTGATGGAGGAATTTTCCTGACTTTCCAGAAATACCGACTTCACACAAGAAGACTTCCACCTTCTACAACTACCCCTGCAAATCAATCGGTCGTTGTTTTGGGGAGTGGTCTGTGGATGTCCCAAGATCAGTATGGAGATTCGTCGAAGGGGAGCAGTTCCCAGTCTGGTTCTCCTCAAGGTCCTCTCCAGTTAGCCACAAACACCGGAGGGACCTCCACTACAGGAGGTGACAGCATGGAAGATGATGAAGATGCAAAATCTGAGGGCTATAGCTGGAAAAGCCATATTAACAAACCCGGAAAAGATGATGTATAGAGGTTATTATCCACCATGAATTTTGCAGATAAAGTATACATGGGAGGAGAGTTCGTGACCATAAAATTTATAATATACTATTACTATGTTATACATAAAGGAGAAGGATCTTGAGAAATGATAGAGAGGCTGTGAAATTTTGCAGGATTAGCTTTCCTTCGATCTTGAATTAAGTTTTTGTTTTCTTCCGGAACCAGTACAAGAAATCCTATTATGATCCATGTTTTCATGGAAGAAACATGAGGCACTATTCCCATATCATAAAGCTATAGCTCCTCCATTACTTGCTCTATTACATTGAACCTCTGTTTGCTAGTGCTTTCTACTATTTTGAGGTTTTAGAAATGCCTCAAATCTCCTAGAAATTGTTGTTAAAATCACTATGTTTTGATAGGAATTTCTGCAGTTTTAAGTGCAAGTAGTCTGGCAATTCATTTGTCTTTCCAGTCATTATGAAGCATTACTTTTAGCATCTCTCCTTTTTTCATTGAGACACTGTTGAATGATTCATCTTGTTGCCAAGAGACACCAAGGAGAAACCAAAAATGAAAAAAAAAAAAAAAACTTACATAGCTAGCCTCTCATATTTGACAAATCCAGGGCAATTAAGCAGTAAATTAGATATATTTCATTACCAGTTTTTAACAGCCGCTTTGCTTGTTCAATAGGTTTTCAGCTTTCACAAAGAACTTTCTATAGCTAGTTGTTCTGTTCACACATGCATGGTGTCCACCTTCATTTTCCCCTGGAAAGAATCTCAAATCTTTTTTACATACAGAGTACCAGTCCTAGAAATGACCTTGAAGCAAAGCAAACATCAGCCTTTGAGAGGGGTATAACAAGTAAACAACTTGACCTCTATTTTTCTACTGCCCCACCGGGTAGGTCAGTGTCTTTATCTATGGGGTAGATGGGATTTAACCAGGTTTTTTCTGAACAGTTTAGCTTAATTGGTTCATTTAATCACTTTTTAAAAATAATTGATGACGTTTAACAGATTTAAAGTTCGAATCTCAACATCGATAATCTCATCTCAGATTACAAAAAAAAAAAAAAAAATTTACTATTATTATTTTTATGGGAAATTGCCACTATTTAGAACCTTAGGATTTACAGATACAGCCCTCTGGTTTTTTTTTTGTTGTTGTTACTAATAGGTTATAGTGGTATTTTGGCAATTATTCAGCCCTTTAAGGCCATTATGATGCTAACCAGGATGGGAATAAACATTTTGTTGACATTTACTAATTTCCAAATTTTCTATGTTAAGATTGATGGGTGACAGTGTTTTGGTTGTACAAGAAGACAGCAGAAGACCCAGACTTAATCTTGGAATGAAGATTTTAGGGTTCTTATTCCCTTATTAGTCTTATGGCTATGTACAATCTCAATTATTCTAAGATGCAGTTTCTTATATATTTAATGAAAGCTGAAAAGATAAGATTGAGAAGTAAACAGTTGGCATATTCTTCCAGATTAGCTCACCAAAATTCTCAATCTACCATTCCCCAATTAAAGGACTGTTTGGCAAACAAGAAACCTGCCGAAAAACGATTATGACCTTGGGCCTAATTTTCAGATTACTTATCTGATGAATGCAAATTAGTGGAAGGTTCAAACATGATGAAACATAGGTAGATTTGAACTCCCTTTATCTAGAATTCAATACCAAAACTTCAAAGTATCCAAATATACACTCAAACTTCATGCCATAACTACTAGATTAATTTTAGCTATTTATCAATGACTGCTACAGATAAACCCCTTTTCTGGCTCTTCTTTTTCCCATGTATGGCCATTTCTTCTATTAAGTTTCCAGCACAGTTAATTCTTTCTGTTTTCAGAAATATGCATGCATGCATCATTAGATAAAACATGTATGATGATTCTAAAGGCATCATCAGCCCTATCAATTGATACATAGTTTGAATCAGCTGATGCAATTATGTGGTCTCCAAACAGGCTCTTGATTAAGTCAAACTGTTCAAAAACACCCAGATTTTATCTTTTCACCTAACCCAGTCATATCCCACTAACAAAACACAATCAGTTGTAATGTTTATCTGGGAGCATGTCAAAACAGTCACTCTTACAAGCAAAATAATAGAGAGAATCTTGTAGACAAGATATAATGAAGGAGCCTACAATGAGAGGTCCACTTCAATATATATATATATATATATATATATATATATATATATATATATTGTATAAATTGGTTTGGTTGGAGTGAGTGAAAATGATGGAATCTCTTATTAAATTTCCTTTCCAAACAGGGTTAATTAATATATATTTTGTTAAGGGTTAACTGATTAGATTCTGAAATCCAAAATAAGTACTCTGTTTCTTTTAAGAGAAGAAGATGGTGATTGGTGAATAGAATATTAATATATATACAGCAGATAAGCACATTAGGTCCTCAGATGGCAAAGCTTAACAAAAAATGTATGCACTTGGTCCCTCCCACCAAGGAAACCATTCCTATAAAAGACCAGCCATAGATTATGACCCCTGTAAATATATTTAAAAATAAATAAATAATATGACCCTGTAAATAACTTTGCTCGTAAAATTAAAAATTTTACTTTTAAAAATAAACTCATTTATAATTTTCTTTTCATTAGAGGTGAGCATTAAGCGGTTTGAACCGATCGAACAGATCAAATTTGGTTAATTCGATTTTGAAATTAGTCGATTATGAAAATCGATTTAGTCGGTTAGTTCGGTCTGTTGTCGGTTTTTAAAATTAATAACCGAACAGACCAACCTTTTTAATTTTATTTTTAATTTAAATATAATATAAATAAAATATATTTATATAATAATTTAAAATTATATATAATATAATATATTATTTATATTATATAACAATATATAATAAATAAAATAGTTTTTAAATAGTTAAAACCGATTAAATCGATCGAACCGATTGATTTAAGTCAGTTTCGATTTTTTCAATTTTAGAATTTTTGTCGATCGGTTCGATCGATTTTATAAATTTAATCAGTTTAATCGATTTTTAAAAATTTAAAATCGAACCGGCTGAATGCTCACGATTTTTACAATATTGACAAGTTAGGCCCAAAGAACTCCAAACGCCCAAAATTTGGGCAGAGCTATTGACTGCCTAAGGCCCGAAGGTATTGAAAGTTTGAAACATCTATGTAGGCTTAGTTGGGCTTCCCTGGTTTAAGCGAGTTTCAAACCCATTTAGCCTACTCTCTTCCAAAATCTTCGGAACAAATTCTAGAAATTTTCTCCACGATCAATAGTATTACTTATAGTTTCTTAAAATATTTCGATTAATTGAGTCCAGTCTTTGATTTTAATCAACTACTAAAGGTAAAAAAGAAGAAGAAGAAAAATAGCTAAATCACTGTCACAAGACGCAGGGCTTAAGGGTCCATTGGAGTGGCAAAGAAAAAGAAAAAAGAGGGAGAAAGTAGGTTGTTGGGGTGGCAAATTCCAAACCTTAAAAAACCGGTCAAACCCAAAAGCAAAAGTCATGTGTAAGAAATCCACTCTCTCTCCATATCTGGGCGCCAAACGTGGATTAAATATCAAACTTGCAGTTACTAAACTTCAGGAGAGAAAGAGAGAGATCAAATCTTAAGTTTTAAAAACATTAACCAGATCAAAGAGAGATCAAGAGAAACAAAAATATGGCCCAAGCACAGCCTGAGGAAAAGCTTAAAGAAGAACCCCAAGAAAAGTTTCAAATGAAAGATGCCATGGCAGCAGCAAAAACAACTGGTAGCAGCAATGGTGTAACGTTCAAATTCAATGCACATGCACCAGAATTCGTGCCGAGTTCGCATACCCAAATGCCCATTTCGGGTTATTACTACCCTTGTTTCCACTATCTTGGTGCTGCTGCTAGTGCTGGGTCTGATTGGTTCTTTGTTGGTGACCAAGAACCTGCTGCTTATCTGATCTCTAATCCTAATCTCTCAATCCCCAATTGTTCTTCTAAGAATATGCTCACGGATGATCTCCGCCAAAAGATCATCAAACAGGTTATCTTTTTTTTTTTTTTTGGTTTGCTTACTTTATCGATGTGATTGATCATGTTCAAGAATGATAGGATTTGCCATATCCTGTTTGTCATATTTCTTTTAACAATAAATTGATCGACCCATGCCATTGATTTAGATTCTTCTACCTCTTTCTCTTGCTTAGATTGGCAAAATTTTGTCCGAGTTCTAGTACAACAGGGAAATAACATAGTTTCTTGGCTCTGTCAGTTTTGCATTGTGTTTACAGTTGACCTGTTTGTTTGGCTTTCAAGTTTTCCAGATTTTATTAAGATTCAAATCATTTGTGTAAGCAGCAAACAGTCTAATATCTGGTTCTAGAAAGTGCTAGACTTTTTACATTGCTATGTGCAATGGTTATCTATATTGTTCCGACTCTTAATTCATATTCCGACATGAATATGGGGATATGATCCCCAAATACCCTCCAAATACATGGAAAAACTTAAAATAAATCAAACATACCCGTTTCCGATACTCACACCTGAGTCCGATTAACATAGATGGTTATGGGCCCAATTTGCTTTCTCTATACATACTGTGAGAATAGTATGATCCTAATACTGTGTACAAAACAGGTGGAGTACCAGTTCAGTGACATGAGTCTTCTAGCGAATGAATCCTTGTCCAAGCAAATAAGTAAAGATCCTGAAGGTTATGGTAAGGAAACTTATGGTTCTAGCAGTTGTTCTTATATTTTTCAATTAAAACAGTTTTCACTCTTAAGTATTGGCTTTGCTTTAGTGCCCTTATCTTTTATTGCGTCTACAAAGAAAATCAAGTCCCTCATCACCAACAACCAGTTGCTGGCCCAAGCACTTCGGTCCTCTTCAAAGCTTGTAAGTTCTTTAGTTTCATTTTTCTTTTTGAACAACAAACTAAAATGAATCTACAGCATTCTCCTCAGTTTTGTTATATATTAAAGTAATATCTTTGTTATTTTTATGTGCCTGAAAGGTTGTGAGTGTCGATGCTAAGAAGGTTAGACGTAAACACCCTTTCACTGAAAAAGACAGAGAGGAAGTGCAGGTAAGATATTGGAAATTTCTTGACATGTTTCATTTCCATTCAGTGTTTTGGTCACTTGTGTCTGATGCAACCTTCCTTCTTATTCTCTTGCAGTCCCGTACTGTTGTTGTGGAGAATTTGCCTGAAGATCACTCTCATCAGAACCTCGACAAAATTTTTGATGTTGTTGGGAGGTTTTTTTTTATCTCTTCTATTTCAATTTCTAGTATGTTATATGTCCGGAATGGGTTTTTTGTTGCAGCGCATTCTAAATAGTGTTCTGATACAGTGTGAAGAACATCCGAATATGTCATCCCCAGGAATCCAATTCTTCCCGCTATAAAAGCGATTTTTTTATGTGTAACAAGGTAATGAAGGTTGGAATCAAACCTGTTTTCTTATTTGAGCCTAGAGATTATTTGAGAGTTTCGCTCATAATTCATTGTTCTTTCCATTTCCTTTAAGCTACATGCACTTGTGGAGTTCGATTCGACAGAGATTGCTGAGAAAGCGGTATGTTAATGCAGTAATGCTAGAACTTCTAGTTGTAATTAATTGTTCCTATACTTCAATTTGCGCTTTTGCAATGCCATTCAGGGCTTACTTATTTGCCCCAGGTCGAGAAGTTAAATGATGAAAGGAATTGGAGAAAGGGGCTCCGAGTAAGGTTGCTGCTTAGACTCTCGGTATGTCTATAACTAGATATTCATAATATTACATGCTTCTGCTTAATTAAATTTGTTTACAACTTTTATTCTAAAATGAACATGCAGCCAAAATCTCTTCTGAAAACCAGAAAATCAGAATTTGATGGCATATTAGACGAGGATGATTCACCACTCACTGAATACTCTGAAGATTCCTCTCAGCCAAACAATGTTGAATCAATTGAGAATAATGTAAGCATCATTGTTGTTTTAACTATTACCATTATGGTTTCTAGCTATGGATCAAGAGAACTTATAGGGGTAATGTTTGAAGCATATTTTTGTCTATATTACTCGGACTCGGGTGTGAGTGTCGGACTCGAATATGTGTCCGACACGGGTATGTTCAATTTTTTTCTAAGATTTCCATGTATTTGGAAAGTCTTTGGAGGATCATATCTCCATACCCATGTCCGGATATGCGTTGGACACGGATGTTGGACACGGATACTTTAAGAACAATGAAGAGTCGGAGCAACATAGATTTTTGTAAGACCTATTTCGTTACAAGCTCACGGGAAAACTTCTATTCTGGTAGGCTGAAGATAATGCCGCCGTGGGATTAAAAAAGGGATGGTCTAAAGGGCGTGGGAAGGGACGGGGGCGCGTTCAAAACCACAGCGGACGTGGCCTGCTTGCTGCATCTCCTCAACCTAGCAATGCAGTCCAATGTGAAGCATCTGTGAAACAGATGTCTAAGGGCCCAAGAATGCCAGATGGAACCAGGGGTTTCACCATGGGGCGAGGCAAGCCATTAAGTTCACCATTGGAGTGATGGATGGCGCTTTCCCTCTTTTTTTCCCTTCTTGTCTCCAATCTATGTTTAACTATTGGAATGGCTCTACATTTCCTGAAAGCAGCCAGAAATGATTTAGTAGCCATATGCATAGTCTAGCCTATAATATGTCATCAATAATTCAAGGTGTATAGTTTAGTACTGTTTTTCCTAGCTATTTTGATAGCAATTTTCTCGTGGCACACCATTTTTCTGGGTTATGTTGAGTATTTGGGATTCAGTTTTCTGTTATAAATTTTGTAAGGTATCCGAATAATGCAATTCAAAGGTTACATCTGTTTCTCTCTTTCTCTAATTGTGAAACATGTGAATTACCACCATGTTTGTAGTTTTGGGTGTAATCAAGTCGAGCCGAACCCAAAAATGAGAAGTTAATTCATGATTCAAACTCAGCTCGATCGAGTGTTATTTTTATAGCTCGAACTCGAATTGAGATAAAAAATGAATGATTCGAGCTCATTCGATTAGACTCGTTTATCTAATAAAAAATGTGTTTGATTTCTATACTCGACTTCTAACTAGATTATTTGTGCTTGAACTCAAATGTAGACTTTTCACTATTAATTAAATATAATAAATATATATTAAAAATAAAAAAGTTTGATTAGGTTCACGAGCCACTTAAGTCAGGTGTTAGGATACTTAAACTCGACTCACTCAATAACTCAAACAATTTGAGCTCGAACTCGGCTCGACAATGACAAAACCGAATTCAAATTTTTTTCGAATAGAATTCGAATAGCTTGCTAATAAAAATGTCTCGTTTACGCCTTATGGAGGAGTATACTTCTTTATTCTAAACAAAAAAAATTGTGCAATTTCAAACACGACTTAAACAAAGGTAAACCTGAGCATGAGATTTAAATTTTCAACAATAAGCTCTTAAAGAAATTATGAAAAGAGACAACAACAAAAAAACAGTTAAAAGAGGGTTAATGAAATGATCTATAATGGAGTATATACTCAAAGGTGTCAACTTTTAAGCCATTGATGAAGTATGTTAGAATTTCTTAGGAGTAAACGGAATTTACGGAAATGCACTCTTTTTATTAACTTTTCTATTAAACAAGTATATTGAGGCGTGAAATAACCTCACAACACAATTTCCATTAAATCTTCCAAGTAAATTTATACAACAAAGTTTTTATTTCTTTCATATATGATATAGTATTACCAACAAAACACCCAAAATCAACAGTTAGCACATGGTCTTCATTTTATTTTAGTTTTACAATTGGCCTATTAGCTCAGTTGGTTAGAGCGTCGTGGGCCAAATTTTTTTATTTTTTTTTATACTTTTTGTTATTATTTCTTAAGTCATGGCATTCTGATCTTATAATTTTGCAGTAAAAAGGTAATATTTTTATAATTTTTGTTATTATTTCTTAGGTCATGACATTCTGGTCCTATAATTTTGCAGTAAAAAGGTAATAGATGATGAAGCCTGACACGCAAATTAAATGATAATATGCTGATAACATCTCGAAAGATTAAATTTTACCCGTTTTCAAAGGAAAAACTATTACGTGACAGTATTCCTTTGGAAATCACGAATACATTTACACCATTAAATGAAGTGGAGTTGTACTTAACTTTTTAATTTTCTTTTTCTAATTCCACCTTTTATCTACGGTTGAATTTGTCCGTGAATCCGACAAGGGAATGACATACTGTCATCTAAGTAGAACCCTTTTCAAAGGTAACAATAAAAACATTTTTCTTGCCTTTTAACGAAACGAGTTTTTTGTTTTTCTGTTGATAGATGACTATTTTTCATGCACAATATTTATAACACATACTATCACAATTTAATTCCAAAGCAAATTTAATGGACTTAAAAAGTTACATGAGTAAAAAAAAAAAAAAAAACCCCGAGATGAACCAAAGTTTTCTCTGAGTTGTTCGATTAACCTTATCTAAGTATCTTAAATCACCCATTTTATCTATTTACCCTTCACAAACATATCTATGCAAACATATAAGTAATACGTATGAATTGAGTGGGAGTTTTATTGGTCAACTCCAATATATATATATATATATATATATATATATATATATATATATATATATATATAGGAAAGATCCACTTACATTGGTATAAAATTAAAGTTGTTTTACACACTTTCATAATTTTTTATACAATTTATATTTTATCAAACTGACCGTCATATTTCATGTTATATTCGAATAGATCATGCACGTCGAGTTTCGAGTAAATTGAAAATGTCTAACTACTTTTTCGACGTAAAAAACTTTCAATCGTTAAATATATATTGAAAAAGATAGTATTATCGATCGATATGATAGAGATATCAGATCGATTCGAAACTTTACGTGCACGACGAGTAAAATTATATTGTTAAATCTAACGGTCAGTTTGATAAAATATAGATCGTATAAAAAATTATAAAAGTCTGTAAAACAACTTTAATTTTACACCAATATAAGTGGATACCTTCTATATATATATATATATATATATATATATATATATATTGGTGATGGAGATTCGAATATAATTCTTTGTAGAGAAGAGGAAATGCATCGATCATTTAATCAAATATTTAGGAGCATACAATATAATAGTTTTAATTAAAGAGATAATCCCATTGACACAGAGAGATTTTTATTATAAGATTTCACATATTCTTCTTTTTTGCTCCAATAATACTTAGTTCTTTTCAATTATAGAATATTTCTTCCACCAAAAGGAAACAAAATAACAAATGTCACACTCCTTAATTGATAAATAAACTATAATTCTTGCAACACAAGAATCCCTCCTGGTCAACCAGTATGGCTTGGGTAGATTAAGACCATCCACTCACCAGCCATATGAATTCATGGCCAATAAGTGGGAAGAAACAGTGTTCCTTGGTTCCTGCTTTTTATCTCTTTCCTTTTGGACAAAAGATAATACAATCTCTTACCTCAGTGGAATTGAGAAGGGTATTAAAGCAAATAAAAAAAAAATACATGTTATGAGATAGCAGCGGTATCCATATTGAAGTAGTGCTCCTGCATGCTCCTATAATTAAATATCTGTGATAATCTATTGAAGTGCAATCACATTATATTATATGCAATGTGCTTGTGAAAATGTCTTTTCATTGTCCTGCTTCACAGTTCACAGTGACAATTGTACTTCCACTGTTATTAACTTGTAAAAAAAAAGGATTAATAAAGCATCAATCAATGGTGCCTTATCTTTTTGTAGTTGACTTGTGCAGAATTCTTTGGCATGCTTTCTCAGTATGAGGTCCTAGTCATATGATCATATTTTGGAACTTTCTGAACACGTCTATCAATTCTTCCTGGACTTAATTATTTTCTTTATAGCTTGCCAAACAACAAAGTTTTTATGCATAAGTGCTTAAATTAGGTAGATCATTAATTTGAATGAAAACATATCTTTATCTGGTTTCTGGAATTAACCCTGGTTATATTTTTGTCCAGCCACTTCCTGAATATTGCAGCTGACTAGGTTATGTTACTATAACTTGCCTTCCAGATGAATCAATGAGGGGAAAAAAAGACCAAATACAGACTGAACTGCTTCAGACAAGGTGAACTCTGAAATGGATGAACCTGGATTTAGACATTAATATCTCTGGTTTATTGTTAACATTAGGATGGTCATGATCAGTTAATATAAATCAAATAACATATCTATATAGCTCCAAGTTTGGACTCCCTCTGTGTGAACCATTAATTTCTAAATAGATCTAAACTGCTTGTAATTTCAGATGTTCAGACTATTAAGTAAGGTCCAACTCCAGCCTGCTGTATTAATTTCATTGGAGAATCATCTTCTAACTTGACAAGAAACAGTGCTTTGAGTGCTCGTCAGATTAAATTTTCCAACACTATTAGCAGTGACCTTAAAAACATAACTCTAGTTTTTTGACAGGATCATGGGCCATTTTATGAGCCATAGTTCCTTAGTGCTTTTACTCATTTATATGTTTCTTCTTCGAAACTTCCTATGAAAGGCATTCCTATGTCATCTCAATATAATATATGCTTAGTTGTTCCTGGTGCGGCCATTAGGAATAAACCACCATAATGTCATGGCCACTTTCTAAACTTAAACCAATAAGCTCACTGCTAGCTTCCATTGTTTCTGCATATAAATCTCCACTACCCTACATAGATCATCAGAATAAGCATTGAAACTTCAGTCA
The DNA here is from genome assembly GCA_030761205.1 of Fremontodendron californicum. Classification (NCBI taxonomy): domain Eukaryota; kingdom Viridiplantae; phylum Streptophyta; class Magnoliopsida; order Malvales; family Malvaceae; genus Fremontodendron; species Fremontodendron californicum. Next base: position 39,863,976 of record JAULJL010000002.1, on the reverse strand, counting down.
TGGGTCAAAAACTCTTCTCCAACTTTGCTTTTCCTTTCCTTTTAGGCTTGTATCTTTTCCCCATTGTCTCTCCATTTCGCTTTGCATACAGCCAGCTTGATTACCGCTTTTATGATAGTTCATGTCCCGGCTTGTCAAACATGGTTAGATATGGTGTCTGGGCAGCTTACAAGAATGATACGAGGATTGCTGCGTCCCTCCTGCGGTTGCACTTTCATGATTGTTTTGTCAATGTAACCACCTATGAATCTGTTACCTCTTGCTTGTCTGGGTCTTTTAACTTTTATAACTCAAATCTCTTATTAAAATCATGTTGAAACCAAAAAGATAAAAGGTTCCATTTTCATTGGTATGAAAAAGAAACTAAAACACTGGTCATTTACTTACTACATGTTTCACTATCAGGAAAATGAGTGAGATCTACCATAAAGGCATAAACTGCTTTATAGTACCAAATTTAAGAGTAAAATATAGCAAAGTTCAGCCTTTCTTTTTCTTGAGGTTGTATCTTATATTTGGTAATACCAACATGGAATCCTCAGCCTATTACATTCAAATGGGATCCACTTATAGGACCTCTAAGCTGGTTTTTTCTTCCTTCTACTTCACTTTTTTGTGAATTTTTTCCCCATTACAACTTCCTCAACAATCAAAGCAAAGCCTAAGGTTATCTTTCAAGTTAACCTGATAAATAGAACAGTTTCTCTCAGTCTCAGTTGCAGCTGTTTTTAATCATTTATCCTTATGATTTAATTGCCAAGAAAAACATTAAAAATAAATAAATAAGATATAAAAAAGCATTAGTCAAACATATAATTCATGTTACATGAACTTTTTGCAGTGTGTAACATGCTTTCATGGCATGACAATTATAGGTACACAACTCTTTTTGGAATGATATGTTACATAAATGTTTCACTTAGCTTTATTTCATAGAAAGAAGAAGGGAATCTTTATCCCAAGTTCTTAGGTTGATGAATATCATTCCTGATGTTTTCTACATTACAGTTATGCTTGAACCTCATACTCTACTCTCTGTAACAAAGCTTTTTTCCTGGTTTTAGGTGTCCATGATTTTTAGATTCTTTAATATAGACTTTAACTTATTTCTCAAGACAACATAAGTAATGACTGCATTTTTACTTAGAATTGCAGCCAACTTTATTATCACCTTTTTATCAAATTTCTTTCTTGGAAGTTATATGGCTTGCATTTGTTTAGAGTAGATCGTAGGGTGAAGCAAATTAGCAATTCACCAAATTCATATAGTACAAATGCTTCACCTTGTTTCTTTCTTTCTTTTTCCTTTTCTTTGGTGGGTAGGGGGTCAATCTATATTACTCCAACTCTTTAATTTCTCTGAAATATCCGTATTCGACACTCATGTTCGACATATATTCGGACATGGGTATGGAGGTAAGATCCTCCAAATATATGAAAAAACTTAGAAAAAATTGAACATACTTATGTCGGACAGATATCCGTATCCGACACTCATCCAAGTCCGAGTAACATAAGGTCAATAATAGCAAAACTTTTAGTTTAAGGGTTGATATTCCTATTTTAAAACTCCCACTAGATATATACTTTTTAAATATTAGTATCTATTTTATCTAAATATAATGTTGAAGGAACATTGAAAGAGAAGTAATCTGTCCTTTAATAGTCTTCTACTGACACCTTTTATTTTGAACATATCAATTTGGGCTGTAATTCATTGTCTAGTGTTTAACAAATTTGCTCGAGAGTTTTCTTTCTGGCATAGGGCTGTGATGCATCGGTGCTTCTTGATGACACAGAAGATTTCAAGGGCGAGAAAAATGCTTTTCCAAACCGTAACTCTGCTCGAGGGTATGAAGTCATTGACAATATAAAAGCAGATGTCGAAAGATTTTGCCCATCAACTGTTTCATGTGTTGATATATTGACTCTTGCAGCAAGGGAAGCTGTTGTCTTGGTAATTGATGACAATGTTTATGTTTATGGCTTCTATAAACTCTGTAAAATCATTTCTCAGATCAATTAACTGTAATTCGTTTCCTTTCTCCTTTTCTACTATTTTTTTGTTGGTCAGGCAGGAGGGTCTTTCTGGCCAGTAATGCTAGGGCGACGAGATGGAATAACTGCTAGTCAGCAGGCAGCTAATGAACAATTGCCATCACCTATTGAGCCTCTGGAAAATATCACTGCCAAATTCACATCAAAGGGTCTTGACCTGAAGGATGTTGTAGTCCTCTCAGGTCCTTATTCCTTACCAAATTAATTTCCTTTCTATTTCCTGGCATTTGATTTGAAAGTGAGAAGGTTCCTGCAAATTGCAAAGTGGTGGACCATTACGGATGATGAAACGTTGCTCCGATTTTTCATTTTTCTTGAACTATTCGTATCCGACGCATATCCGGACATGGGTATGGGAATATGATCTTCCAAGGACCTTTCAAATACATGAAAATCTTAGAAAAAAATTGAACATACTCGTATCCGACACTCACACCGAGTCTGAGTAACATAGGAAGCATCACCAAAAATGAAAGTCAAGCATTTAAGATTCTTAATACTGTCACATATACATGCAGCATTAAATGACCCATTTCTGCTATAAAATTACAAAACTTGACTCATTTTAAATGCTTAAGGTGGTATGGCAAATGAAATGGATATATTATAGGTGGCCTCACCTTCTTTATGTTTATTGCAGGAGCTCATACCATAGGTTATGCTCAATGTTTTACCTTCAAGAGTAGACTCTTCAACTTCAAGGACTCTGGTAAGCCTGACCCCATGCTCGATGCTTCAGTCCTCAATAGCTTGCAAAGCATGTGTCCAAACATAGACTCCTCAAACAGCAATCTCGCTCCCCTTGACTCTGCAAGTACCTATAGATTTGACAATATGTATTACACAAACCTTGTGAACAACTCAGGGCTACTTGAATCTGATCAAACACTAATGCGAGATCCAAAGACTGCTGCAATGGTTAATTCCTATAGCACGAATTCTTATCTTTTCTTGAATGATTTTGGCACCTCAATGGTAAAGCTTGGTAATCTTGGTGTACTCACAGGGAAAAAGGGACAGATTAGAATGAAGTGCGGATCTGTGAACTTGTAAAATTGCTAGGATTTTAAATGGTTGGTCTGAATGGAGCTTATGTAGTTTAGTCAAAGCACCAAGTCAGTGTTAAAATGAGTTGTAACTTGGAGTGAGTTGTAAAGGTGTATGGGTTATAAAGATGTATGAGTTGTAAATATGTTGAGAATGAGTTGTAGAACATGTCATGTGTTGTGTGAGTTGTTAATGGGTTGTCAATGAGTTGTTAAAGTTGAGAAGTTTGTGTATTTAAAGAGATGAACTGTAATGAATAAAATCATGTTATGATCTCTAAAAGACATATCAATATTTGTGTTCTTGAGGTTATCAGTTCATCGTTTGTTCATCACTTTGAACATGGTATCAGAGCTTTTGGTTCATCATTTTGTGTAAAACCAAGCAATTTTTTAATTTTATCCGAAAATTTAAAGTGCTCAATTTTGTGTTTTGAATATACTAGGTGAAAGGTCTCGTCGAAAGGAGTTCAACGGAGCAAACCGGAGGCCCATCTGAAGCCACACGCGCCCACACTCACCGCTTGAAAGTCTGCGAGTAGACCTTACTCGCCCACGCGCCACACGCGCTGCTAGAGGTTGAAGATGCGTGAGCCCCACACGCCAGCCACCCTAAAGCGCGTGCATCACACAAGCCGCCACATCTGAAGCGCGTGAGCCCCACGCGCCGTTGCCGCTCTAGCAAAAAATTTGTGCCCATTTTTCGAGACTGTTCAAACCACTTTTTTGAGACTTTCCCGAGCCGAATGAGCTAATCCGAGTCCAAAACGAGCCACTTGCACGAGAATATTCGTGGAATATTCTCTATTTGTCCAAATTCTACTCAGTTGGAACTGTTTCTGGCTAATTTGACCGTTCTGGAATCAACCGCGACATCCTCTTTTCCATATCAGATATAAAAAAATGAGTGAAAAAATTGTTGAGACATCTGGAACTAAATCCTTTCCAGTTATGATTCAGTTCGAAGGTGTTTTTAATGCAAAAATCACCCTGACTGAATCAAATTATGACATATGGTCCCAACTGATGGAAATGCAAATTGCTGAACGGGACAAGATCTTATACATCCGTGGCAAGACTACGCCACCTAAAGAATCTGATGAAGGCTACGAAAAATGGTATGCCGAAAATCAAAAGGTAAAAAGGTGGCTATTAATGTCTATGTCACCATATATTATAAGGCGTTATTTACGCTTACCCACTGCCAACGATATTTGGACATCATTGTCCAAAGCATTCTATGATGGCAGTGATGAGTTGCAGGTATTTACTCAAAATCAGAAGGCTTTCTCAACAAGACAAAAAGGGAAAATCCTCTCTGTATATTATGGAGAATTAACTGAAATTTTTCAAGAGTTAGACCATCGTGATAAGGTGGTTATGAAGGATTTAGACGATGTCAAAGCCCATAGCCGGTCTATTGAACGACTAAGAGTTCATATATTTCTCGCTGGATTGGATGAGATCTTTGATTCAATCTGACGTGAAATTCTGTGGAGAGATCCAGTACCAAACCTGGAGGAATGTTACTCATTATTTCGGCGGGAGACTGTACGTAATATCAGCTTGAAAGAAGATTCAAAAGCCTCTGGACCGAGTGCCATGGTGGCTCGGAATCGACCTAATCGAACACAACCTAAAAATGGCAGACCAACCAATGGTATTGATAAGTCTACATACAAATGCACTCATTGCAATAAGACTGGTCATACCAAAAGCCGTTGTTTTGAACTAATGGGCTATCCAAAATGGTGGGATCCTAGTCGAGCAAAGAAAAACCACCAAAACCTTTCAACTGCAGCAGTTCAGGATGAAATTGGGTGTTTGAGAACATCAAAACCAGGACGATTCTTGTGTGTTTGAGAACATCAAAACCAGGACGACAATTGGATGTGGTATTAGACGGGGGAAGCTGTACTACTTGGATATGGAATCAAAGAGTACTGAAAGCCTACGACAAGCACTGACAGTGTGTGGTTTTGAAGATAAACAAAGGAAAGAGATATGGTTGTGGCATCGTCGACTTGGGCATGCTTCCTTTGGATATCTCAAACGATTATTTTCCAGTTTATTTACAGAAGTTGATGTTTCTAGCTTTCAGTGTGATACATGTGAACTTGCAAAGAGTTATCGTGCCTCGCTTCCATTACGATTGAATAAAAGTCCATTTCCATTTCCATTTATGATTATTCATTCTGATATCTGGGGTCCATCTAAAGTCACTACTTTGGGTGGGTCACGTTGGTTTGTAACTTTTATTGATGATTGTACCAGGATGACATGGCTTTGCGTGATAAAATCCAAAAGTGAAGTGAACTCGATATTCCAGAAGTTTCATAAAAGGATTGAAACTTAGTACAATAGAAATATTCAAATTGTTCGCAATGACAATGGTGGAGAATATCAGAGTACTGAATTTCAACAGTATTTGGAAGCACAAGGAATGATACATCACACTACTTGCTCCACTACATTTCAATAGAACGGGGTAGCGAGCAAAAAAACCAACACTTGTTATCGGTTGTTCGAACTTTGCTGATTGAAGCACATATGCCTTTATCTTATTGGGGAGAATCATTAACTTCTGCAGCTTATTTAATTAATAGAGTACCTTCCAGCACTCTTAATTTCAAAACACCATTCCAAGTTCTTAATGATACGATTGTTGCTCCAACCGTATCAAATCTAACTCCTCGTGACTTTGGATGTATGGTGTTTGTAAACCTACACAAACATCAACGCACCAAGTTAACTCCTCAAGCATTAAGATGTGTTTTTGTTGGGTATGCCACTCATCAAAAAGGATATCGACGTTATCATCCTCCAACACGTCGACTATTTGTCACGATAGATGTTGTGTTTCATGAAGATACAATGTATTTCTCCGAAATTGAATTTCAAGGGGAGAATCAAGAGGAAATTCAATGTCTAGAATATGATAACCAAGGCAGCTTGGAAATAAGTTATGATGACTTACAAACTAAAATAGTTGAATTGAATCAAAGTAGTCATGAGCAACAAATAAACAATGAAGTAAGTGAAGAACAACACCAAATAACTAAAGAGATAGATCTATCTTCAACGTAGCCTGAAGCTGAGTTCTTAGAAAATACAGCTCCATCCTCGATCAACATATCACACCAATCGTCTACTGAAGATGTTCCTAAGCCACACAGAAGACAGTTACCACAACGGCACACGAGATGTATTCCTAAATCCACATATGAGCTTGAACTCTCTAGTGAAGTAAAATATCCCATGAGCCATTATGTGTCTAACCACTGTTTGTCAGAATCAAACATGTCATTTTTGAATCAATTATCTGCTGTATCTATTCCTAACAGTGTGCAGGAAGCCTTAGTGGATCCTAGGTAGAAAGCAGCTATGAACGAGGAGATGAAATCTCTGGAAAAGAATGAAACATGGGAACTACTTGATCCTCCACCAGGAAAGAAATCAGTTGGATATCGGTGGATTTACAGTGTGCAGGAAGTCTTAGTGGATCCTAGGTGGAAAGCAGCTATGAACGAGGAGATGAAATCTCTGGAAAATAATGAAACATGGGAACTAGTTGATCCTCCACCAGGAAATAAATCAGTTGGATGTCGGTGGAAAGAAACTAGTTGATCCTCCACAATTGAACGTCTTAAGGCGAGACTGGTAGCAAAGGGATACACTCAAACTTATGGGATTGGTTACACAAACACATTTGCACCTGTAGCCAAAATCAACACAGTTCGTGTTTTGTTGTTTTTAGCCACAAACTTGGATTGGCCCTTACAACAATTCGATGTGAAGAATGCCTTTTTGCATGGTGACTTATCTGAAGAAGTCTACATGGATCTCCCATCAGGGTGCATGATACCCAAAAGACACAGCTAGAAGGTATGCTGATAAGCTCATAAAATATACATTTTATGCCTTTCTACCTTTAGTTTTTGTTATGTTTTTGATCTTTATCTTATTTACTTATATTATATTTTTGAATTATAGGTATATTTAAAATAATGAAGTCAAAATATGTCAATTATGATGTTAAAGAACTTATAAAGTCACAATCAAAATATGGAAGAATACTTGAGAGTCAAAAAGATCAAATTCTTAGTGCTAGATGATCAGGCAGATTTGACCTCCGGAGCTTGTTGCTAAGAAATCATTATGTTAAAGTCATTATTTGAAGAAACTTTTGAGTCTGACTTGAATACCTTTCCAACAATAGTTTACACGCCTAAATCGGACAACGGATGGTCATCCAAATCAGCCGACGAAGTGCAAGACAATGCATCAGTCACGAACCGAAGTCATGAAGTCAGCCCACTTGGCGTCGCGACGCCGTGGCTCCAACCTTACTGCCTCCAAAACCAAGAAAAACCGCAAAACTCGTAAAATTGCCTATTTTGCACTATTTTGCCTCCTAGCTTCCTTGATCAGCAAGAAAGGGTTTCCAAGATCAAAAAGCTCTATAAATACCATCTTTTGAGCCACAAACTATCATTATCTTTTGAGAAGACTCAATGGATCATCATTATTATTCTTCTTATCCATTCTTTTTATTTTCTTTTTAGTTTTATGTATATATTATTTATGCCTATCTTAGGCTAAACTTCTTTGGTTAAGGTGATTTCAAAGACCTAGACAAGTTTTGTAATTGATTTTCAAATTTATCTATCATTAGTTTTCTATCAAAGTTGATTGTGTTCTTCTATAAGAATTGTTCATGATGTTGTCTTGATTTGTTTAGGTGCGTAACTAGATAGATCTTGATAATTATCTAATGCTAGTTTAGGAGTCTTGATCCGTGTAATTATCTTGATTTCCTATTCATAAGTGGCAATTTGTAATTCATGATTATGTTGGTGTCGCAACCTAAAAAATAACGAGTCTCATCGCAAGACTTTATTATTCCTTAAGCGTGACTTTAAAAAAAAATCGAGGAAAAGTCGACTTAATTCCTCTAGAAAAATGAAGGTTTTGAAAATGACCTTGAAAAAGACATGGAGTCGCCACCAATCTTTTTTGGCTAGGTGTGATCGGCCACCTATTAAAACCGATTTTATAAAATATTTTAAAAATTAATTAAAACATTTTTAAAACCAATTTCAAGTCTGCGTTTAAACCAGAGAAATCAAAGAAACGGGTTCGAGACTCGGTTACGTGCGGGGAAGGATTAGCACCCCCACAACGCCCGTATAAAATGGTACCTTATTAATCGTGTGTTATCTCAAGTCTCGGTAAAAGAAATCGTTTTTAAATTTAGTATTTCAAGTTAATTCCCAATTTAAAGAAAAATAATTCCATTTTTAATTGAAAATGATCCGGAATTTATGAATTCAAAATTTTCCTATATTCCCCGACAAACGTGGCAAAATATAGAAAATTTATTAGTTTTGGAAAACTTTCCGAATCATTCTCTTTTTTGAAAGAAAGATATTCCTTTATTAATGATAATTGATGATATTCCCTCCAGAAAACCCGGTAGAGAACTCATGAATTATTTTAACTCGGGAATATCTTTATTTTTTTTTATTGAAAAAATCATTATCCTTTTGAAAACATTTTAAAAGATATGAATATGTATATGCATGACATAAATAAAATGACATAGCAAAATCAAAATAATATAATGCTTCCTAAATGATATGATATGATGTAAATGCCTTAGCATATTCTAAAATGAAATGAAATATCTTTAGCATATTCTAAATGAAATAAAATATCATAAGTTATATGACATATTATAAATAAAATGACCTAGATAACATAGTATATTCTATATGAGATGCAATATCCTAAGTCATATGATATATTCTAAATGAAATAAAATAACCTAAGTAACATAACATATTCTATATGAAATGAAATAACCTAAGTAACATGATATTTTTTAAATGAAATAAAATAACCTAGGTAACATAACATATTCTATATGAAATGAAATAATTTAAATGACATGACAAACATGAATGATATGGCATATAAATTAATGAGATGGAATATGAAATAATGCTATCATATAATATGCATGAAAATAAAAATGAAAGTAATAATGCATGAACATAGTATATGCTAAATAATATGACAAAAAAAAAAAAACTAAATAAAAAGCATAGGATATCATGAAATATTCCAAATCATATAATAAACAATATAACATAACTCAAAATCATAACAATATCATAGAAATTATCGTAGCAAGAATCACATATTATATAAAATGCATGAATATGAAAAATGCAATGCATGAAATGTATTTTTTCCTTTAATTAAGGAAATCCGTATATCTAAAAAGATATCCGGCAACCTTAGGAAAATATGTCAAATTAAATATTGTAAAACCAAAATACTTTGTGATTGTTTGAAAACAATTTTGAAAAGCTTGAATTAAAAATAAAAACTGGGCTAATTTCTTTAAAATGGCTCTAATTTTTCAAGTTTTAAAAAATCCGGACTTGACTACCCTTAAACCTAGACTTGAAAAACCATTTTTAGAGTTTTAAAAGCCTTAGAAACTATCCTAAGTCAGTAGCTAACCCTCCTAATCAGCCCACTCTAAGTAACTTAACCAAAACAGAAAAATGATTTTTCTTTAAATTCAATTCTGACTCCACTGTCTAGTTTTAAGCCACGATTTTTATCCTATTTTTAAAAATTCAAAAAATTCTAAAAAAAATACTGGAGACTTAGGACATGTAAAAATATACGGAAAAAATCAGCTTAATTTTATGATTAAAGACGAATGCCCAGAAAAATCGGAAAAGTACGAAGACTGTGTGAAAAAACTGTTTTGTCAAAACACATTTTTGCCTTTGATAAAATCATTTAAAAATCAAAGTAAAAATATTTAAAACTCAAAAATGACTCACAAACAGTAGCTAGGACTTTTTGAAAGTTAGATAAAAATTGAATAAGTAAAAAAAAATTACAAAGGTAGAATAATCAATTTGACAAACTTTAATTTTCCACAAATGTGCTCAAGAGAGCATGACTTTGAACCATTAATTGGCTCAAGTCATTATTCAAGTGGCATGAACATGAAATGCATGAAAAATTACAGCAAACATAGTGCATGAAATGCATGAGTTTAAACCTAAATATCATGAAAAAATGCATGGAATTCATATAGTGACCTAGACCTAAATGAACTTGCATGGCATTTAATATAACCTAGACCTAGAATGCATGAACATGCATGGCAAATAAACCAAACTTGATAACTAAAATATGCATGGCATTTTCACAAACACAAAGCATGCTTAAACTAAAAACTCAACCAAATATCATGCAAATACTAACCTATCAACTAACATGGCAAGAATGCACATAAAATGCAAAAATTCCAAGGGTGGCCGAATGGAATAATGTAACTAGCAAACATGACATTTTCACAAACACTTGGTATATTAGCATGCAAAACTAAATCAAATGTCATGCAAATTCAAAAACCTACCAACTAACATGGCAAAAATGCAACACACAATGCAAAACACATGGAGTAGCCAAATGGCCTCAAGCTCCAACAAGCATGGCATTTTCACAAACACTTGGTATACTAACATGCTCAACTAAAATATAACACTTAAATCATGCAAAAACCACACAAGCATTTTCACAAACACTTAATAAACTAAATCTAAAACATGCTCAACTAAGATATAATACTCAAATCATGCAAAGACCACACAAGCATTTTCACAAACACTTGATATACTAAATCCAAAACATGCTCAAATTTAAACATTATGAAAACAGAAAATTAAAAATGCAAAAACATGATATTTAAAACATAAATGGCAACAAACAAAGCAACAAAATTAAAATATAACTCAAGAATATGAAGTAAAATAACATTTAAAACACCAAGATCAAAGAAAATAACATAAACAATATGGTAAAATAAATCAAAACAGCAACTTAACTAAATAATGTAGGCCATTTGGCCATGGTGAGTTTATTGTAAAAAAAAATTGTAAAAAATATATTCAAGAAGGAGATGAAGGAAGAAGTTAAAAAGAACAATAAAAAACATTTATTTAAAATGGAAACTCACGAAATAGAAATTAAAATAGCAAAAACAAGAATGGAAAATCAAAAAAGTGCAAGAGTTGGTGCTCAAGGGCAACCCCAAGAAGCTATCTTTCAAGCTTTATCTCTTCAAACTTTCCTTTCTTTTCTAAACTTTTCTTTTTTGCTTTTAACCAAGGAGAGAAAAACCAAGTAAAAACTAAAATAACTCAGCAAAATGAAGATGAAAAATGAAATTTCTAACCCCCCTCACATGCTGGCCGAATGGCCCTCTATATTTCTCAAGGTGTTGTTATTTTTTTTTAACCAATTTCCCATCAAATGGCTAATAATTCGAGGTGAAAAAATCATGAAATTACCACTTTTAGATTAGCATATCAGCTCTCTCAAATTACAGCTGTTTAAGAATAATGTTGACATCTCTCTTGGCCTATGTGGCTTAATCACCATGGCTTGATCAAAGAGAATCTCTAACTAACTCTTGATTTTTAGCCATTTGATTGAAAAATCAGAAGCTTCCTCCTTCCTTTGGGCCTGGGCAGGCCAGTACTTCTCTTTTCCAGCCCAACTCTGATTTTTTGAAAGGCCCAAAGAAGCCCTTTTTGGTTGCTTGGGTGAAATGACCGTTTTGCCCCCCGGATGCAAATAAATATCAAACGGACTCCAAATTAAATTTTTATTTTTTTAATACTTCCAAAATAATAAAATATTGAGTTCTGGAAGTTTTAAAAATTATCCGAGTCCGTTTGCTATTTATTTGGATTTTTTCTTCCAAAAATGTCCTTTTATGCCCCTACATTTTACCATTTTTTAAACGAGATCCAAATCAAGATTTTTCTTCACCAATCTCTTCAAAATAATTAAAAAGTGTGATCTGGAAGTTTTCATAATTTTTGGATCTCATTTGGTATTTTTTCGGGATTTATCGGCTTGAATTACTGCATAGGAGGCCCGGGATTTGACCATTTTGCAAACTAACTCCAAATCAAGATTTTCTTTTGCCAATATTTTAAAAATAATTTAAAAATGAGATTTGAAAAATTTCAGAATTTTTGGAGTCCATTTACTATTTTTCCGAGATTTGTATTCTTGAATTATTGTATAGGAGGCCCGGGATTTGGCCATTTTGCAAACGAACTCCGAATCACGATTTTATTTTGTCAATCTCTTCCAAATAATTTAAAAATGATATTTGCAAAATTTCATAAGATTTGGAGCTCATTTGCTATTTTTTCGGGATTTTCCTTTTTGAATTACTACATAAGAAGCCCGAGATTTGGCCATTTTGCAAACGAACTCCGAATCAAGATTTTCTTTCGCAAATCTCTTTCAAATGATTTAATAATGAGATTGAAAAATTTTCAGAATTTTCGGAGTCATTTTGCTATTTTTTCCAAAATTTCCAATTTTACCCTTTTGCCTCCGAAATCCGATTTTGCTCAAAACAAGTCCGATTTTCAGATTTTCTTCAAACTGAGCCTTGGGCTATCCTTTTTAATCATTCTTCATCCATTGGGGGCTTTGGTGTTACCAAGTCGGGCCATTTCTGTGATTCTTCCCGATTTCACCGAAATCCACTAAAAATCGTAATTCTTAGTTTTCTCCCGGATTGACTTTTCTTTCAATTTTTCTTGCAAGTGACTTCTCCATTACCCGTATTCAGTGCTTATCTTTCATTTGGAACCTTCAATTTCGACCAATTTGATCGTTTATGCACTTTTCCCCAAATTTCTCGGATTAGGGTTTTCTTTCTACTAAATCTCCAAATGACAACTTTCGAACTCCATATCTTTCAATGTAGACCTCAGATTATCAAAATTCTTTCGCCATTTTTCAATCGAGCTTAAAATATTGATTTTGAAAGTGGGTTGATTTTTTCAGTAGTTGACTTTCTGGGGTTGACTTTTTCGGAGTTGACTTTTTTTGGGGTTGACTTTTTCAATTTTTACTTTTTATGCTCGCCCCTTTAAACTAAGTCTCGGAGTACCACCTGCAGGATGAAAAAAGTCTTTTTACACTCAGAAACATAAATTTAGGAAGAAAACATACCTGTTTTAGTGGTCCGGACAAAATTAGGTGTGTACAGCTGCCCCTCTTTGGCTATTGCTGAGAATCAGGAATCAGGCAAAGATAAACTGACACTAATTTTGTACGGTCAGTGACATCACATGTGAAGGAAAGGGAAAAGGGTTTCTTTTTCATTCTTCTATCATTTTTTCATTTTTTTTCCATTTTCTATTTTCTATTTTTTCATTTTTCCTTTTTTTTCAATTTTTTTTTTAAAACAGTAAATTGAAGATTTTGTCCTTAAATTGAATACCCTGACTAATCAAGGCTCGACCCGTCTTAAGGAAATGAATTCGATTTGCAAGAAAGGAAATGACCTCGACGATGGTCTCGGGGCCTTAACCTGTCTTGTTCTCAGCTGTGTTTAAAATTCTGGATATCTCCTCCAAAAGGTTCGGCTATCACCACCAAAGTCTTGTTCATTTTTAAAACTGTAAAAATTCTGGGTATCACCTCCAGAAGCTTCAGCTATCACCACCGAAGACTTTTTACTTTTTCAAAGGATTTTAAAACTCTGGATATCTCCACCAGAGGCTTCAGCTATCACCACTGAAGACTTGTTCATAATAAAAAAAAAAGTACCTCGACGATGATCTCGGGGCTCGACTCGTCTTAAGGAAACCAATTCGATTTGTAAGAAAAGAAATGACCTCGACGATGGTCTCGGGGCCTTAACCTGTCTTGTTCTCAGCTGTGTTTAAAATTCTGGGTATCTCCTCCAGAAGCTTCAGCTATCACCACAGAAGACTTTTCAAAGGATTTTAAAACTCTGGATATCTCTACCAGAGGCTTCAGCTATCACCACCGAAGACTTGTTCATATAAAAGAAATTACCTCGACGATGATCTCGGGGCTCGACTCGGCTTAAGGAAACGAATTCGATTTGCAAGAAAGGAAATGACCTCGACGATGATCTCGAGGCTCGACTCATTTGAGAAGCAAAATGAGTTCGATTATACCTGAAAGCTTTAAGAGATGATGAAAATGCTTCATGATGCAAATGGAAATGTCTTTAGTTGATGCAAACGCTTCTTGATGTAGATGCACATGACTTAGATTGGTGCAAATGTCTTTGATGCAAATGTAAATGACTTGATTTGATACAAACTTTCTTGATGCAGATTCAACTAACTTAGATGATGCAAATGCTTCTTGATGTAGATGCACATGTTGAATAAAATTCTGGGTAACTCCTCCAAAAGAAGATTTCTTATTTTTCAAAATTATAAAACCCTGGATATCTCCACCAGAGGCTTCAGCTATCACCACCGAAGACTTGTTCACTTTTAAAACTGTAAAATTCTGGATATCCCCACAAGAAGCTTTGGCTATCACCACCAAAGACTTGCTCATTGTAAAATTCTGGGTAACTCCTCCAAAAGAAGATTTCTCATTTTTCAAAATTATAAAACCCTGGATATCTCCACCAGAGGCTTCAGCTATCACCACCGAAGACTTGTTCACTTTTAAAACTGTAAAATTCTGGATATCCCCACCAGAAACTTTGGCTATCACCACCAAAGACTTGCTCATTGTAAAATTCTGGGTAACTCCTCCAAAAGAAGATTTCTCATTTTCAAAATTATAAAACCCTAGATATCTCCACCTGATGCTTCAGCTATCACCACCGAAGACTTGTTCATTGTAAAATTGTAAAATTCTGGATATCCCCACCAGAAGCTTTGAGAAATGATGCAGATGCACATGTCTTTTAACAAGGTGCTCATGCTTCATGGTGCAAATGCAAAATATTTCTTAATGCAAATGCAAATGGCCTGGATTGATGCCCATGTTTCATGATGCAGATGCCCCTACTAATTGTGTTCATGTAACTGGTTTATGAATGGTGTAACTACAATTACCACACAATAATGAAAATGCAATGATTCTAGAAATGATGCAATTGCTTGAGATGACACAAATGCGAATTCCATGAAGAATGTAAATGTAAAGGTAAAATGCAGATGCTTATGGAATAATGCGAATGCAAATACCCATGAATGATGCAATTGCTTACCGACACTGTGCAAATGTAAAAGCTTGATAAAGAGATGAGTGCTCATGAGTGATGCAAATGCCCCCGATTGTTTTTCTAAACTTTGGCTTAGCCTTTCAAATTCATTTTTCCTCTTCAAATAAGAGTATGTCTTCAATTCATTTTGGCTATTCTCTTTGCCCCAACAGTTTTCAAACTTTCATCAACAGAGATTGAACCGGGTTCTATTTCTTTTTCTCATATCTGGAAGGCAAGACCTATCCTGGCAGTTCTATACCTTTGGGTTAGAAAAATCCTTGTCTCATGTCAACATCAAAATGGGTATTTCAAAATCTCTTTATTTGTTTTCGCGTTTTGAAAACTTCTGAACAAAAAATATTAACCCCACAATGTGTGATGTATAAATCTTTTGAAGACTGATGATCGTTGTTAGAAATTTCTCTAAGTATCAATCTGGGTTTTTCCAACTGGGATTGGCAAGGCTTGGTATAACAAGATTCTGGCTTTTCCAGGAAAACTTCATGACAAAAATGTATATCCCTTCTAGGCTCATAAATGGAACAAGTTTTATAAATCATGAATTTATTGAGAACCAAACAAATTCAACATTCTTGTAGTTTCCATATCAAGGCATTTTGACAAGCGTCAAGATTGGCCGGGATGTTCAAACCGAAAAGTTTAATCTTGGAGAAAAAGTTTCAGTTTTTGAAGACAATCCTCTGAATGAGAATTGACAATTTTGGGAGGTTCAGGAATTTTTAAATTTTCTTCAATGACCACTTCTTCCCTTTCACTCTAGACCATCCATTTTTGGGTTTTCACCCTAAAGTCTCATTCTTTCCAAATTTTCTCTCTCTTTTTTTTTTTTTTTGTTCTACCATATACTTGAGAATTCTAAATTCTTCCTTAGTGAAATGATAATTCGATAAAATGGGATAAAATCTGAGGAAAAACCTTTCAAATTAAATATTCATGCTTGATCAAAATGGACTTTTAAAGCACGTAATGTAGGCCATGGCTCAGGGTTCAGAAAGAAAGGATAAATAGGCCCAAAATATGTGTTTGAGGGTAATCAGATCAAGGATCATTTCTTGAGGAGGATTCTCTTTGAAGCATTTGTCCCTTCTTGGACATTTCTTTCCTTTTGACTTTGCTCTTTCTCTTCCTTGCTTTTTGCTTTCAATTTGCCATGTCTTTTCACACACTTCTCTTTTTTTTTGTCTGTTTTTTTTTTTGGCTTTCATTTCGCCATCTTTTCCTCTTCTTTTTTCTTTGACAGAGTGAGCCCGTATTTATTCGGGTTTCCATTTGCTTTGTATCTGTTTTTGAGCTAGGACTCATTTATCAATGATCTTTAAAAAGATCTTTCCTCGCATTTGCCCCCAGTGTAAAGGGTGATCCTTGATCAGGGTTCAAAGAAGAAAAAATTCTTTTGGCTCAAAAGGGGTGACTATGGATAATTTCTTTTTGTGCGAAAAGGATATGAAAGATGGTCATTCCTCATGTCAAGCACGAATATTCACTTTGAAAAGCAATCCCTAGGGGAAATAGATATTCAAAATTTCATTTTGCACTTTGGAATCATCCGAATTCTCATATGCATGATACCACAAATTTTTTCATTTTTCATTTTCATCGCATGCCACAATGATTCATGCGTTAGTCCATCCTTATTCACCATGTATCCATCATTTCCACATATGATGCCCCAATTTGATTAACCATGAGAATTTGTATCAACGAGGAACATAGCAAGTCTAGGTCTGTACTGAAAAGACAGAATTTCAAATTTGAGTTCTTTGTAGAGACGAGGAAAATATGATCCAAAAACGAGTTTTCTCTGGGACAAGGGATAATCTAGTTTGGTCATTGTGCTCCAAGGTATTAATCATGAAGTGATGTTTGGGTATTTAAAGTTTTATGGTCATTGGAACAGGTCATGAATGGTTTTAGCACAATCTTGACACACACCAAATTATCAAAATCTAGATTCTTGAAAAAATGTCTCATTTGTTTGAATTTCAAGGAATTTGAAAATTTTCAAAAAGTTCGTTCCTTTGTTCATAGCCTAGACTAAGATCTACGTCTTTGCTTATTATGTGATGACAATGGTTATATGAAGTCAAATCATTCATATTCCTTGAAGTATTAAGTCTTTCAAGTGTTCTTGGTTTAAGAGATTTAGGCTTAGGAAAACTTAAAGAGAGGGGAAAAGGTATTGGGTCATTTGTAATACTGATCATCAATCTTCTTGAGACTATCCGTTATTAAAAATTCCTTAATGCTTGTTTTTGCAAATTCAAATTATTGTTAAAACACAACAAACACAAAGAATTTAAAATTCAAAATTCATTTAATTCATGTAGATGTTAACATGAGACAAGTGCTTTCATCATCACAGTGTATAGAACTACATGCGTCAAAAACCTAATATGATCATGCATAATGTTTCTTATGACACTTGGCTTCCCCATCTTCAAAACTTATCAAACCAGCCTTGATGAGATCTCTGACCTTGTACTTCAAAGCGGGGCAGTTCTCTGTTGAGTGACCTTGATTGCCAGAATGGTACCCACAACACTCATTAGCATCATACCAGCTCGGATAAGGGGGCTTCAAAGGCTCTATTTGCATGGGTGTCACAAGGTGATTCTAGATAAGTTTAGGCAGTAGCTCACTGTATGTCACAAGAATCGGGTCAACCTAATTTCTTTTTCGCTTTTTATGCCCCCTTCGATTATTCCCAAGGGTGTTCGATTGATAGACAGATGTAAATTCTGGTGTAGTTGCAGTCATTAGTTGGTAAGGATAAAAACCTTGAGAGACATTGTTCAGGGTAGAGTAAAATGGCTGATACGAAGAGAATTGGGGTGGTGGGGCAAAGTCTTCCACGACTTGGGTATCTTCATTTTTCTTTTCAGATGCCCATTTTTTCTTGGTATTGGATGTTCTTTCTCCTTCAATTTTTCCATCCTTGATAGCATTCTCAATCATCTCCCCTGAAATTACCATGTCCGAAAAATTCTTCGTGGTGTTGCCGACAAGTATATCATAGTACGGGGCCTGCAGTGTATCCATAAAAATGACAGTGGTTTTCTTCTGAGTTAAGGGCGGTTATACTTGGACGGCCAGG
This sequence comes from Fremontodendron californicum, assembly GCA_030761205.1. NCBI lineage: Eukaryota > Viridiplantae > Streptophyta > Magnoliopsida > Malvales > Malvaceae > Fremontodendron > Fremontodendron californicum. The sequence continues at coordinate 39,845,654 of JAULJL010000002.1, read as the reverse complement.
CTCATCCACCGTTACGCATATTCTTTGAAGCTCTCAGTAGCTCTTTTCTTCATATTTTGCAAGGTGAGACGGTCAGGCGCCATGTCGGTCATATGCTTGTACTGATTTAGAAAAACCCTAGCCAGGTTATTCCAAGAGCGAATCTGATCCTTGCTTAACTGACTATACCACCTAATTGCGGATCCGCTGAGGCTATCCTGAAAGCAGTGAATCAAAAGCTTATCATTATCTATATGACTTGTCATCTTCCGGCAGAACATAGTGATGTGGGCTGATGGATCAGTCGTCCCATCATATTTCACAAAGTCAGGGATCTTGAACTTAGGAGGAATGACTAAATCGAAGACCAAACATCGTTCTTTCGCATCTAAACTCCCAAATACATCTGTATTTTCTACTACCCGGAGCCTTTCATCTAGCAACTGATATTTCCCTTGGGAATCTACCAACTCAACCTCATTTACTGCAACCCTTTTCAACTTTGCCTGTTCAGCTGGATCATCTGAGTTTAGGACATTGACTGTGTTCTGGGTATCAATCATTACGACCTCATTCTGACCTTTTTGTGTCTCTAACCCTTCTCTGGCGACAAAGTTTTTGGTGTATCCTTTTCCCTTGATTACGGCGGATATCAGCTCCATTAATTTAGTTATCTGATCCTTAGATTCTGCTTGAGACTTTGCTAGCTGTTCTCGCAATTCTCTCTGTTCCCTTTCCATTTTTTTCCATTCGAGCAACTTGTTCATCCTCCATAGCACCAGCCTGTATTAAAAGTGTACTCAGTACTTCTTCTGATTTGAAATGGAAATTCTTTCAAAGACTCCTAAAGCCAAGCTAACTTCTGTTTTATTTCCCCCAAATGTATGTCATGATGAATGAGCCATGATTGTCATTTGATGCATATGAAGCCTAAACAATATGATGTATGAACATGTACAATGGAAACATGCTGACCATATATGTAATAAATGCAATCACAATGCCAACATGTTGCAAACAAAGAATAAACAAATCAACACATGGATATATGCAATGACTGATCATGTGCATTTTAGCATATTTCCCAATGAATGTTCATATATCCTATGAATGCAACACGGTGTCAATTATGATACATGCAAACATTGAATGATTGATACAGAGTATATACAAATAAAATCATGCTAACCATGTGTGTCATGAATGTGACCTAATGCTAATCATGACGTATGTAATAAGCAAATTAATGCATGGATATATACAGAAAAAATCATGCTGATTATGAATGCATAAATGCAACCTGATTCTAACATGATACATGTATGAATGTATGGTATAACCAATAATTGATCGGATGCAAAATGCAAAAGGGGAAGATATCACGGAGGAAATAAGAATCGGAGGAACTTAATCATCAACCTCTCATAAATTTGAAACATAATCAATTCATTCCCATATCAACGTTCGCAACGGTATAAACCATGTTTTACAAAATTTGAACAGTGGTTAAAACTGTCTTTACAAGCACTTTATTCTTCCTAGCATCCTAAGGCTATAAGAGCTGGCTATTGAAAAAGTGAAATCCTATTACATCATATAAGACCGAAGTCTTTCCACCTCAATGGCGTTTTCCCAGTCTTTCATCAATCAGTGTCGTTGGATCCAACCACTTAGCATTTATAAGAGTTTGCACTTTCTTTTTGAATGCTATACAGTCTTCAATGTTATGGCCAACAATTCCACAATGATAATCACATCTTGCATTTGGATTATACCCATTTGGATATGGTGGTAACATGGGTTTAAATGGGATACAGGCAACCATGTGATTTTGGATCAGTATAGGGAGAAGCTCTCGGTAGCTAATTGGAAGGGGATAAAAAGGCCTTTGTCGTTTCTTAGTCACACTGAACCTAGGAGTTGGGGCACTTGGTGGTGGCACTAAGGTCCGAACCGGAGTGTTCACAAGGAGATGTGGCGGAACAGCATGGTAAGGGTATGGATTTGGACACGGGGCCTTTGGAGGTTGTACATAGCTCGAGGTTCCTATCCCAGATGCTAGATAAGGTGATTGATGAGGGAAATAGTATGAACTGCAGTTGTTGGTGATGGAGTGGGATTCAGGAATCCCGTAGTGGTCATCCCAATGGACGATTGGACCATAGTAGGGTGGGGATACTGGTTTGGACCTAGAACAGTTTGCAGGTATGGTACTGGATCCGAGGTTTCTATCTTTGGTATCAGGCTCTCAGGTTTAATCATTTTCACGATTTTGTCCATAATTTCATCAGGATTGCAACCTTTGTGGCATTGACAAGCACAGGATTCAGCAAGGATTGTATGTTCTGGACCTAATGGTTTTGGTTGATCCGAAGACGATGCAGAGCCCTGAGAGAGTTCCTCTTTACTTTTACTCATATCCTCAACCATTTCCAGCAATTTGGCCAGCTGTTCCTTCACCTCTCGGATTTCATGTCCACATTCCTCTTGATTGCGTTCCAAAGCACCCAATCGTTCCTCCGATTCATTCCTCATATCTTGAACCCCTTTCATGCAAATGAAAATGTCATGAGATTAAGAATACAATTGTGAATGTACATGCTCTATTCCTATGTGCATGAATATACTGATGATTACTGCATGACCATATACAGAGAAATTATGATGACTATGTATGCTACGGATGCAATCTACTGTCAACATGATGCATTTAAAAAAAATGAATAAATTGATGCACAAGTATATACAAATAATGACCATGTATGTATTCTACAACTAATGACCATGCATGTTATGATGTCAAAATGAATACATGCAGAGAATAAATGAATTAATACCAAGGTAGATACAAAGAATGACCATGTATATCACAAATGTATTCTACAATGAAGAACCATGCATGCTATGATGTCAAAATGATACATGCTAAGAATAAATGAATTAATACAAAGGTAGGTACAAAGAATGACCATGTATATCACAAATGTATTCTACAATGAAGAACCATGCATGTTAGGACTGTGGCATGATGTCAAAATGATACAAATAAATTAACCAATGATTGGTGGGACCTAAATCTTGATTATTCAAAAATCTCATTATGCAAGATTTGCCTCCAAATTTATGATTTTTTTTAAACATGTTTTTTTTTTATTTTATGAAAAACCAACCATATTATTTTCAAAAGAATTTCGGGGTAGTGGATCCTACTATGGTACAATGTCCAAATGTTCATGCAACACTACCGGTTTTATGAAATCATCAAATGAAATTACCAACTGTTTATTGCAAAGAATAAGATCAATAACACAACCAAAAATGTACATGCTCTATTCTCACATGTATGAAATGTGCAAAATGCAAAACTGCTTGAAAAATGATTTTTATTTTTTATTTCAAATAGTTAATGAATATTTTCCCCGACAAATATCTACTTATATAGGTATCACAGTGCCTTTGGGACGGATTAACACATTTATTATGGGCGATGTACGTACATCGTTGCCCGATCTACAAAACTTCTTCAGAATGTAAAATAGGTAACAAAATGTTTAGAAATGTCCCTCCATGTGTTCCTATTTTAGGTATATCTAACGGAAATCCGGCATGGCTTTGCTAGGTTTATTATATGAAGGTGAATCGGTTCTAAGGCCCCGAATTGTTCCTCACTGTCGCCGGTGAAGGCTAGTAAGGCACCCCGATAAAAGCGGGTTCAATTCGTTAGAGTATATTTTCCTATGCCTGTACGGAGGATTATCACGAAGGCATTAGGTACTTTATACTCCGGAAGTGTTTCACTAGCCCATACGGAGGATCAATCACGAAAGCATAGTTATTTTACTCCTATTTAAAAGGACGAAACCCGGGTAGAGGATTCATGTTATGCAAATGCAAATACAGTGTGTGCGGAGGAACAAAACAAACCTGTCACCACCTATTCTACAAACCTTATTCTAAATGCCCTAGCAATTAAAAAACATTCAAGAATAGTGTAACGCATTAACCAACAAGCAATTATAATATACAACCTTAAATAACTAGAGAACAATAATAAAATGCATGCACATGAACATATTTAAAAACATTTTATTATTTTCAAAATTCTCCTTATTAGAAAAATGTGAGAATTAAAATTAAATACCAATTAAACCAACAAAACCGAGACTTTGATAACACACGACTAATTCAAAGCCTGACTCTCTAATTGTCCCCAGCGGAGTCGCCAAGCTGTCGCAACCTAAAAAATAACGAGTCTCATCGCAAGACTTTATTATTCCTTAAGCGTGACTTTAAAAAAAATCGAGGAAAAGTCGACTTAATTCCTCTAGAAAAATGAAGGTTTTGAAAATGACCTTGAAAAAGACATGGAGTCGCCACCAATCTTTTTTGGCTAGGTGTAATCGGCCACCTATTAAAACCGATTTTATAAAATATTTTAAAAATTAATTAAAACATTTTTAAAACCAATTTCAAGTCTGCGTTTAAACCAGAGAAATCAAAGAAACGGGTTCGGGACTCGGTTACGTGCGGGGAAGGATTAGCACCCCCACAACGCCCATATAAAACGGTACCTTATTAATCATGTGTTATCTCAAGTCTCGGTAAAAGAAATCGGTTTTAAATTTAGTATTTCAAGTTAATTCCCAATTTAAAGAAAAATAATTCCATTTTTAATTGAAAATGACCCGGAATTTATGAATTCAAAATTTTCCTATATTCCCCAACAAACGTGGCAAAATATAGAAATTTTATTAGTTTTGGAAAACATTCCGAATCATTCTCTTTTTTGAAAGAAAGATATTCCTTTATTAATGATAATTGATGATATTCCCTCCAGCAAACCCGGTAGAGAACTCATGAATTATTTTAACTCGGGAATATCTTTATTTTTTTTTATTGGAAAAATCATTATCCTTTTGAAAACATTTTAAAAGATATGAATATGTATATGCATGACATAAATAATATGACATAGCAAAATCTAAATAATATAATGCTTCCTAAATGATATGATATAATGTAAATGCCTTAGCATATTCTAAAATGAAATGAAATATCCTTAGCATATTCTAAATGAAATAAAATATCCTAAGTTATATGACATATTATAAATAAAATGAAATGACCTAGATAACATAGTATATTCTATATGAGATGCAATATCCTAAGTCATATGATATATTCTAAATGAAATAAAATAACCTAAGTAACATAACATATTCTATATGAAATGAAATAACCTAAGTAACATGATATTTTTTAAATGAAATAAAATAACCTAAGTAACATAACATATTCTATATGAAATGAAATAATTTAAATGACATGGCAAACATGAATGATATGGCATATAAATTAAATGAGATGGAATATGAAATAATGCTATCATATAATATGCATGAAAATAAAAATGAAAGTAATAATGCATGAACATAGTATATGCTAAATAATATGACAAAAAAAATAACTAAATAAAAAGCATAGGATATCATGAAATATTCCAAATCATATAATAAACAATATAACATAACTCAAAATCATAACAATATCATAGAAATTATCGTAGCATGAATCACATATTATATAAAATGCATGAATATGGAAAATGCAATGCATGAAATGTATTTTTTCCTTTAATTAAGGAAATCCGTATATCTAAAAAGATATCCGGCTACCTTAGAAAAATATGTCAAATTAAATATTCTAAAACCAAAATACTTTGTGATTGTTTGAAAACAATTTTGAAAAGCTTGAATTAAAAATAAAAACTGGGCTAATTTATTTAAAATGGCTCTAATTTTCCAACTTTTTAAGAAATCCGGGACTTGACTACCCTTAACCCGACACTTGAAAAACCATTTTTAGAGTTCTAAAAGGCTTAGAAACTACCCTAAGTCAGTAGCTAACCCTCCTAACTTAACCAAAACAGAAAAATGATTTTTCTTTAAATTCAATTCTGACTCCACTGTCCAGTTTTAAGCCATGATTTTTATCCTATTTTTAAAAATTCAAAAAATTCTGAAAAAAATACTGGAGACTCAAGACATGAAAAAACTACACGAGAAAAAATCAGCTTAATTTTATGATTAAAGACGAATGCCCAGAAAAATCGGAAAAGTACGAAGACTGGGTGAAAAAACTGTTTTGTCAAAACACAATTTTGCCTTTGATAAAATCATTTAAAAATCAAAGTAAAAATATTTAAAACTCAAAAATGACTCACAAACAGTAGCTAGGACTTTCTGAAAGTTAGATAAAAATTGACTAAGTAAAAAAAAATCACAAAGGTAGAATAATCAATTTGACAAACTTTAATTTTCCACAAATGTGCTCAAGAGAGCATGACTTTGAACCATTAATTGGCTCAAGTCATTATTCAAGTGGCATCAACATGAAATGCATGAAAAATTACAGCAAACATAGTGCATGAAATGCATGAGTTTAAACCTAAATGTAATGAAAAAATGCATGGCATTCATATAGTGACCTAGACCTAAATGAACTTGCATGGCATTCATATAGTGACCTAGACCTAAATGAACTTGCATGGCATTTAATGTAACCTAGACCTAGAATGCATGAACATGCATGGCAAATAAACCAAACTTGATAACTAAAATATGCATGGCATTTTCACAAACACAAAGCATGCTTAAACTAAAAACTCAACCAAATATCATGCAAATACTAACCTATCAACTAACATGGCAAGAATGCACATAAAATGCAAAAATTCCAAGAGTGGCCGAATGGAATAATGTAACTAGCAAACATGGCATTTTCAAAAACACTTGGTATATTAGCATGCAAAACTAAATCAAATGTCATGCAAATGCAAAAACCTACCAACTAACATGGCAAAAATGCAACACACAATGCAAAACACATGGAGTAGCCAAATGGCCTCAAGCTCCAACAAGCATGGCATTTTCACAAACACTTGGTATACTAACATGCTCAACTAAAATATAACACTTAAATCATGCAAAAACCACACAAGCATTTTCACAAACACTTAATATACTAAATCTAAAACATGCTCAACTAAGATATAAAACTCAAATCATGCAAAGACCACACAAGCATTTTCACAAACACTTGATATACTAAATCCAAAACATGCTCAAATTTAAACATTATGAAAACAGAAAATTAAAAATGCAAAAACATGATATTTGAAACATAAATGGCAACAAACAGAGCATCCAAATTAAAATATAACTCAAGAATATGAAGTAAAATAACATTTAAAACACCAAGATCAAAGAAAATAACATAAACAATATGGTAAAATAAATCAAAACAGCAACTTAACTAAATAATGTAGGCCATTTGGCCATGGTGAGTTTATTGTAAAAAAAAATTGTAAAAAATATATTCAAGAAGGAGATGAAGGAATAACTTAAAAAGAACAATAAAAAACATTTATTTAAAATGGAAACTCACCAAATAGAAATCAAAATAGCAAAAACAAGAATGGAAAATCAAGAAAGTGCAAGAGTTGGTGCTCAAGGGCAACCTCAAAAAGCTATCTTTCAAGCTTTATCTCTTCAAACTTTCCTTTCTTTTCTAAACTTTTCTTTTTTGCTTTCAACCAAGGAGAGAAAAACCAAGTAAAAACTAAAAGAACTCAGCAAAATGAAGATGAAAAATGAAATTTCTGACCCCCCTCACATGCTGGCCGAATGGCCCTCTATATTCCTCAAGGTGTTGTCATTTTTTTGTAACCAATTTCCCATCAAATGGCTCATAATTCAAGGTGAAAAAAATCATGAAATTACCACCATTACATTAGCATATCATCTCTCTCAAATTACAGCAGTTCAAGAATAATATTGACATCTCTCTTGGCCTATGTGGCTTAATCACCATGGCTTGATCAAAGAGAATCTCTAACTAACTCTTGATGTTTAGCCATTTGATTGAAAAATCAGAAGCTTCCTCCTTCCTTTGGGCCTGGGCAGGCCATCAATTCTCTTTTCCAGCCCAACTCTGATTTTTTGAAAGGCCCAAAGAAGCCCTTTTCGGTTGCTTGGGTGAAATGACCGTTTTGCCCCCCGGATGCAAATAAATATCAAACGGACTCCAAATTCAATTTATATTTTTTTAATACTTCCAAAATAATAAAATATTGAGTTCTGGAAGTTTTCAAAATTATCCGAGTCCGTTTGCTATTTATTTGGATTTTTTCTTCCAAAAATGCCCTTTTATGCCCCTACATTTTACCATTTTTTAAACGAGCTCCAAATCAAGATTTTTATTCACCAATCTCTTAAAAATAATTAAAAAGTGTGATCTGGAACTTTTCATAATTTTTGGTGCTCATTTGGTATTTTTTCGGGATTTATCGGCTTGAATTACTACATAAGAGGCCCGGGATTTGGCCATTTTGAAAACGAACTCCAAATCAAGATTTTATTTTTCCAATATTTTTAAAATAATTTAAAAATGTGATTTGAACATTTTCAGAATTTTTGGAGTCCATTTACTATTTTTTCGTGATTTATCTTCTTGAATTATTGCATAGGAGGCCAGGGATTTGGCCATTTTGCAAACGAACTCTGAATCAAGATTTTATTTCTCCAATATCTTCCAAATAATTTAAAAATGAGATTTTCAAAATTTCAGAAGATTTGGAGCTCATTTGCTATTTCTTCGGGATTTTCCTTTTTGAATTTCTACATAAGAAGCCCGAGATTTGGCCATTTTGCAAACGAACTCCGAATCAAGATTTTATTTCGCCAATCTCTTTAAAATGATTTAAGAATGAGATTGACAAATTTTCAGAATTTTCGGAGTCCATTTGCTATTTTTTCCAAATTTTCCAATTTTACCCTTTTGCCTCCGAAATCTAGTTTTGCTCAAAACAAGTCCGATTTTCAGATTTTCTTCAAACTGAGCCTTGGGCTATCCTTTTTAATCATTCTTCATCCATTTGGGGCTTTGGTGTTACCAAGTCGGGCCATTTCTGTTATTCTTCCCGATTTCATCGAAATCTACTAAAAACCCTAATTCTCGGTTTTCTCCCGGATTGACTTTTCTTTCGATTTTTCTTGCAAGTGACTTCTCCATTACCCGTAGTCAGTGCTTATATTTCATTTGGAACCTTCAATTTCGACCAATTTGATCGTTAAGCACTTTTCCCCAAATTTCTCGGATTAGGGTTTCCTTTCTACTGAATCTCCAAATGCCAACTTTCGAACTCCATATCTTTCAATGTAGACCACGGATTATCAAAATTCTTTCACCATTTTTCAATCGAGCTTAAAATCTTGATTTTGAAAGTGGGTTGATTTTTCAGTATTGACTTTCTGGGGTTGACTTTTTCTGGGTTGACTTTTTCCAGGGTTGACTTTTTCAATTTTGACTTTTTATGCTCGCCTCTTTAAACTAAGTCTCGGAGTACCACCTGCAGGATGAAAAAAGTGTTTTTACACTCAGAAACATCAATTTAGGAAGAAAACATACCTGTTTTAGTGGTCCGGACAAAATTAGGTGTCTACAGTTGGATTTTCAGGAATTACAATGTGGAACATAACATAAGTTGAACAATTCAAACTTACGTGTTTGTTGCTTAGATCAACCTATCTTTATCATCATAAAGATTTTATCAAATTGAATTTAGAGAGCTTATTCTAGGTTGTTTGATAATTAGAGATTAAATAGAGAGCTTATTCTATTTAACGACAAACTAAGGAAAGATTGGGGTAGCAGAGCTTATTGTTATCTACGGTTAATAATTTTGATAGTTAATTGATATTGATAGATCTGAAATTGATTCTCAATGATGTCTAGTGGTGGAGAATGAAACCTTAAACATATTTCTCTTATATTTGATTTCCTCTTACTTGTTTGCATCTTACTTTTATTGTTTTATTTACTTTTAATTATTTCAAAACCCTCTTTTCTTTTATTGTCTTTGAACTTAAGTGATAAACTAATAACTTATAAATTGAAACTCAATCCCTGAGGAATCGACCCTTGCTAACTACTATACTTTACAATTGATCTTTTTAGTGCAAGGTTAAATAAGATATACTCCTTTGAGTGCATCAGGTTTTGGCACCGTTGCCGGGGATTGTTTTCTTTAGTTTATTTGTTACTTGGTTTATTCTTATTTTCAGTTGTAATTAATTTTATTTTTCTTGTACATACAAAATTTTCTTTTCAGATTTCAAGCAAGAAGAGATGGCAGGTGCTACATCAAAACTTCAGAACCTTCAGAACCAACTAGACAATCTCATCTCCATAGTTCAACAAGTGGCCATAAGTAAGATTCAACAATCAAGGCAGTGTAGAGTATGCTTCATGATGGATCATCCAACCAATTGGTGCCCCATACTATCAAAAAGATAATTTTGAATCAGCCTATGATGTGGGAGGATACAAAAGCCATCAAGGGTTCCAAGGACAACAGCATGATGCTTTCCCAAACCCTTACAATGAAGGATGGTGGAATCATACTAATTATGGCTACTCGAGAAATTATCAAGAAATAGATCCTTATGCCAACTACAACTATCCATCGAGCTTCAATCAATCATGGTCTCTGATGCACCCAAAAGAGTGTATCTTATTTAACCTTGCACTAAAAGGATAAATTGTAAGTATAGTAGTTAGCAAGGGTCGAGTCCTCAGGGATTGGGTTTTAGTTTATAAGTTAATAGTTTATAACTTACGTTCCAAGAAAACAATAAAAGAAAAGGGGTTTTTGAAGCCAGATTTAAACTAAAGTAAATAATAAGAATAAGATGCAAGGCGGTATAACCAGCCAATAAAAATATATATACTAAATTAGGCGGTATAACCAGCCAATAAAAATATATATACTAAATTAGGCGGTATAACCAGCCAATAAAAATAAAACAAAGTTAATATACAAATTAGGCGGTATAACCAGCCAATAAAAATAAATATACTTTTAAAAATAAGCAAACTAGAAAAGTAAGAAAACAAGTAAGTAAGAAGAATCAAATATGAAAAATATGGTTAAGGTTTCATTCTCCACCACTAGACATCATTAAGAATCAATTTCAGATCTATCAATATCAACCAACTATCAAAGTTAACAACCGTAGATAACAACAAGCTCTGTTATCCCAATCTTTCCTTAGTTTGTCGTTAAATAGAACAAGCTCTCTATTTAATCTCTAACCATTAAACAACCTAGAATAAGCTCTCTAAATTCAATTTAATGGCAGCTTTATGATGAGAAAGATAGGTTGATCTAAGCAACAAACACATAAGCTCGGATTGTTCAACTTAGGTTATGTTCCACTTTGCAATTATTGAAAACTTGACCATAATCATTAATCACAAATTGCCACTTATGAATAGGAAATCAAGACAATTACACGGATCAAGATTCCTAAACTAGCAATAGATAATTATCAAGATCTATCTAGTTGTACACCTAAATAAATCAAGACAACATCATGAACAATTCTTGTAGAAGAACATAAGCAACTTTGATAGAAAATTAATGATAGATAGAATCTAAAAATCAATCACAAAACATGTCTAGGGCTTTGAAATCACCCTTAACCAAATAGAAGTTTAGCCTAGCATAGGCATTGTATACATAAACATAAAATTAAAGAAAATCTAAGAAGAAAATAAAAGAAAGAAAGAAGAAGAGGAAGAATATTAATTATCCAACCTCTTGCTCTCTCTAAAGAAAAAGAAAACTAGAGAAAAGAAAGAAAACTAGAGAAAAGAAAGAAGAAGAAAACTTAGAGAATTTTATTAAAATGGCTAATATCCTACCTATGTACAATATGATCCCTTACAATCATCCAAGGCCCTCTATTTATACACATTTTGGAGGGCTAAATGACAAGAGACAAGCTTTACAAATTTCAAAGGTAGGTATAATAGGTGGGTGCATTTTTCTAACAATTTTCGTCATACATGACAATTTTGATCAGCCAACTTGATGGTCGATTTTGTCAATTTTGGAGGCCTTATCTGATCACATGGTCTTCTAGAAAAATGTTACCCTATCAGTTACGGATCCATAGCCGTTGGAATCAGCTCATTTGCTGATGTGGATAAGTAGATATGGGCAAAATACGAAAACAGGTCAGCACAGACGTCATTGCACATCAGCCAACTTGATGGTCGATTTCGCTAGGGAAAACGACTCCGTTTCAAGAAGTGTAAAACATGAAAAAGATAGATATGCCTCTTAGCTTTGCACGGCCAAATTTCAGCCTTATTGCTTCAGTGAAACTCGAGATATAGCTGATATGGCAAAAGGTGTCGGAACTGGAACTGAACTGGATTTGCCCTTAATTCTAGTAATCTGAAATCACTCAAAGAAACTTGTGAAAAACACCAAAATACATAAAAATATAAAAGATCATAAACACAATTAGACTAAACAATAATAACTCGTATTTGACACAAAACAATAATAAAACATAACTAAAAACTATATAATTATACGAGTTATCAGTCTCAAGAACCAGATCTTTTACAACCCCCATCTCAAAGTTCATGTACTTCTTTAGAAGACCTTGTCAATATTTTTGCTACTAATAATTTGCAATTTCAACAGAAAATAGAGGCAAACATTCAGGAAATAAGGACAAGTCTTTAGGTAAGTATCTAGAATTTGGAAACGCAAATGAGCCAATTGGCTAGTGGTGTGGCGCGATGGGTAGAAGATGGATCTGAGGAACTATATGAACAACTCTCTTCCCAAACTATGATTAATCCAAAGGAGAATGTTAGTGCCACACAACTTGAGGATGAATCAGAAAATCCAAGGGAACCCGAGGATGAGAAAGAACTTAAGATGGATTTACTCCTTGAAGATAATGAAGCTTCAATTCCAAAAGAGAGTACTTCGACACTTGAGGTAACGTTTAAGGTTTCAATTTTTACTAATGTTTCTTCTCCATCTTTTCCTAGTAGATTCGCAAAGTTCAAGGAGGAGGAACATAAACAACACATGCCGAAAACCTTAAACAGCTTGTTTGTGGATGTCATTCAACAAGTACCAAAATATACTCCATTCCTGGATGAGCAATGCACTACAAAGGGTGATGGAATAATACTTGTAATGGAGAATGCATCCACTTTTGTGCAAAGAAAGTTTCCTATCAAACGCACAAATTTGGAAAGTTTCTTGTAGGAGCCTGCAAATCCTAAAAAGCCAAGAAAGGGTGTTGGTTAGGTTGAAAACACTAATTCAAGTGCTAATTGGGAAGACAGCCTAATTAATGAAGAAATTGCCAACCTGTCAAACCAGATTTGTTTTCTCTCTTTCGTGCTTTGTTTTAATTTTTTTTATATAGTGTTCTTTAGTTATTTTTCTTCTTTTATTTAGTATTTATTTTCTCTTACATATAATTCTTGCATATGGGGTGCTAGCATTACATTGAGGACAATGTAAGAATTAAGTGTGAGGGGAAAAATTTAGGATTTCTTTTATTTTTAGGTTATTTTGTTTGTTTTGTTTTGTTTTGAGTCCTTATTTTTTTTAAGTGTGTTTCTAGTTCTTTTCAATACAATGATGAGATATGAATCGTATAGGTCTAAAACTGGTTATTGGTGAGAAGATTTTCATGAGAATTGAGCTTGATATTATTTTTTATGAGCCAATGTTAATATGATATGTTGATTGAGAAAGAAGCATGTTTAGACTTGAAATTGACTTGTATAATCATCCTTGTAAGTTTTGAGCCTATATGATTGATGTATTGTACATATCAATCTAATTTCTTTCTTGAGTGCTCTTATGATTACATAATTCTCTAGAACTTGTTTTAAACCATTTAAGACTATATTAATGCATGTAACTACATGGATATGATAGAGACATTAGGATTATAACCAGGGCCAAACAGTCATCCATTATTGATGTTCCAAGATAACATCCCCCTAGTGAACCAATTTGAGCCTACATTGAATAAGCTATTTTTTTGGTAACCATATCTTACACCTAGCCTAAATACATTTATATCTTTACCTTGTTCTAAAGATGGACTAGAATGCTTGAGACATATTGCAAAAACAAAGGATACTTTTTGAAAATTTGGGTTAAAAGATATGAAAGATCTCCCTCCAAGCCGTACATACGACTTTCATCGAATACGGTTTTCCACAGAATTCTATATGGATGAAATCAAATAGGATTCAAATATTTCTTTTTTTTTCTTGATTCCTGCCAAAAAAATTGAAGTAAAGTAGAGGGCTATATCTTTTTTTTTTTTTTTTTTAAATGGAATGGGTCTGCTTTTATGTTATTTCGTACTGTACACTTCCTTTGTTTGTGAGATCATTTTATTTTCTCACGAGGGGTAATGAACAAAATATAAGTGTGGGGGAGGAGAAAGGGAAAAGTCAAGAGAAAAAGAAAATGGAACATTGTAAAAATACATTCCCATGAAAAAAAATGGAAAGAAAAAAAAAATTGAATCATCTCTTGAACTTCTAGTTAAAGAAAAGAAAAATAATGTTATAAGGTTGGTTAGAATGAAGCAAAGACTCAACATAAAATATTTAGCCTATGTGATTATGTACTTCCAAGGAATATTGAGAAAGTTTTATTTGCAAAATATTATTTTGTCTCTAAATTTTATGAAGTCTTTGGAACCTTTGTAATATCTTTTATTCTTTAACCACATTACTACCCCTTAACCCCATTACAACCTTGAATAAAGACCTATTGATTTATGAAGTTGCATGATCTAAATAGTAGAGAATAGGTGGACAAGCAAGCAAATTGTATAACTATTTTCATGAGATTGATTGAGTGTAAACACTTTACCACTACTTTAAAGAGTGAAAATCATGAGAGTATCCCATGTGAGAAGTTGAGATTAAGTTTGAATATGCACTATTTTGATCGAGATATGTTATGTTAATATTGGCTTAACTCAAACTATTTACATTCAAGCATAATTTTTTTTATGAAATTCTTTGAACTATTGATTAGCTTATATGACATCCATTGATTTTCTTTAATTTATATTGAAAGGATTAGTTGTAATTATTATTTTTAGTTCTACTTTTATTTTTCTTATGTTTTCAATGTTTGTGGGTATCGTCCTAGTAAACCCCCACGAGACTAAACTCGTCCACTAGGGACACCTAGTGGTTTAAAGGCTTATGCCACATGCTAAGTGCCACCGTGATTTCCTACGAAAGTGGATTAGACTAGATTTTATTATTTTGTTTTGCTCGAGGACTAGCAAAAAGCTAAGTGTGGGAGTATTTGATAAGCTCATAAAATATACATTTTATGCCTTTCTACCTTTAGTTTTTATTATGTTATCGATCTTTATCTTGTTTACTTATATTATATTTTTTAATTATAGGTATATTTAAAAGAATGAAGTCAAAAAATGTCAATTATGATGTTAAAGATCTTATAAAGTCACAATCAAAAGATGGAAGAAGATTTGGGAGTTAAAAAGATCAAATTCTTAGTGCTAGATGATCAGGCAGATTTGACCTCCGGAGCTTGTTTCTAAGAATCATTATGTTAAAGTCATTATTTGAAGAAACTTTGGAATCGGACTTGAATACCTTTCCAACGATAGTTTACACGCCTAAATCGGACAACGGATAGTCATCCAAATCAGTCAACGAAGTGCGAGACAGTGCATCAGTCGCGAAACCGTAGTCAATGAGTAAAAAAAATGAAGTCAGCCCACTTGGCGTCGCGACGTCCGAAAGTGGCGCCGCGGCGCCAACCTTATTGCCTCCAAAACTGAGAAAAATTGCAAAACTTGCCTATTTTGTACTTTTTTGCCTCCTAGCTTCCTTGATAAGCAAGAAAGGGTTTTCAAGGTCAAAAAGCTCTATAAATACCATCTTTTGAGCCACAAACTATCATTATCTTTTGAAGAGACTCAAGGGATCATCATTATTATTCTTCTTCTCCATTCTTTTTATTTTCTTTTTAGTTTTATGTATATATTATTTATGCTTATGTTAGGCTAAACTTCTTTGGTTAAGGGTGATTTCAAAGCCCTAGACGAGTTTTGTAATTGATTCTCAGATTTATCTATCATTAGTTTTCTATCAAAGTTGATTGTGCTCTTCTATAAGAATTGTTCATGATGTTGTCTTGATTTGTTTAGGTGCGCAACTAGATAGAATTTGATAATTATCTAATGCTAGTTTAAGAGTCTTGATCCGTGTAATTGTCTTGATTTTCTATTCATAAGTGGCAATTTGTAATTCATGATTATGTTGAGTTTTCAGGAATTATTTTTATTACTTTTATCTAATGCTACTTTTATTTGCAATTTGCATCTTACTTTTATTGTTTTATTTACTTTCAATTATTTCAAAACCCTCTTTTCTTTTATTGTCTTTGAACTTAAGTGATAAACTAATAACTTATAAATTGAAACCCAATTCCTGAGGACTCGATCTTTGCTAACTACTATACTTTACAATTGATCTTTTTAGTGTAAGGTTAAATAAGATATACTCTTTTGAGTGCATCATATGCAAATTGAAAAAAATCATTGTATGGGCTGAAGCAGTCTCCTAGAGCATTGTTTGGAAGATTCACAAAATCTATGATAGACTTTGGCTACCATTAAAACAACTCAGACTATAATCTTTTCATAAAAAAACAACAAGGTATGAAAACTGCACTCATTATATATGTGGATGATATGGTGGTTACAGGGAATGATCCAAATGAAAGAAAGACCTTACAAAATTACTTGTCCAAAGAATTTGAAATGAAAGATCTAGGTCCTCTAAAATATTTTCTGGGGATTGAAGTATCCCGATCTAACAAAGGAATAGTTCTATCTCAAAGAAAATATACTCTAGATCTATTACAAGAAATTGGTATGTCGGCATGTCAACCAGTTGATACACCAGTAGAAAAAGGCCTAAAGCTATGTGTTGAGTCCAACCAGATACCAGTCGACAAAGAAAGATACCAAAACTTGTAGGAAGATTATTGTACTTATCTCATACCAGACCAAATCTGGCTTATGCTTTGAGTATTGTCAGCCAGTTTATGCATAATCTTGGAGAACAACATATGAATGCAGTTATTCGCATTTTGAAATATCTAAATTCTTCTACAAGGAAATGAGTATTATTCACTAAAACCACAGACTATCAAAACATAGAAGCCTATACAGATGCCGATTGGGCTGGTGATGTGGGTAACAGACGGTTTACTTCTGGATACTTTACCTTTGTAGGAGGTAACCTCGTGACATGGAAAAGCCAGAAACAAATTGTTGTTGCTCGCTCAAGTGCAGAAGCTGAATTCAGAGGTTTGACAAATGTACTTTGTGAGGCATTATGGCTAAGACTTCTCTTGCAGGATTTGGGTTATCTATCTGAACAACCTATCCGACTGTTTTGTGACAATAAAGCAGCATGTGACATTGCACATAATCCAGTTCAACATGACCGTACAAAGCACGTCGAGGTAGACATATTTTTCATTAAAGAAAAGTTGGATGGAAAAATCGTGGAATTACTTAAAATACGATCAGAAGATCAATTGGCTGATATCCTCACCAAAGCAATATCGAATCGAATATTTTCAAAGTTTTTAGACAAGTTGGGCATGTGCGACATCTATGCACCAACTTGAGGGGGAGTGTTAAAATGAGTTGTAACTTGAAGTGAGTTGTAAAAGTGTATGGATTGTAAAGATGTATGAGTTGTAAATGTGCTGAGAATGAATTTTAGAACATGTCATGTTTTGTGTGAGTTGTCAATGGATTGTCAATGAGTTGTTAAAGTTGAGAAGTTTGTGTATTTAAGCAGATGAAATGTAATGAATAAAATCATATTCTGATCTCTAAAAGACATATCAATATTTGTGTTTTTGAGATTATCAGTTCATCCTTTGTTCATCACTTTGAACAATCAGGTTGTCAATATACTTCAATAATTTGGTGTTCATGTGTTAGGTGTATGATTAATCATTCTCCAAGAAATATGCAACAAACACTATACTTTAGACGAATTAGAAGCCATGCAGATCATTATCATTACTCTTTCCATTATTATCTGAGTTTTGTTCTTTTTTTTTTTTGTATATATATATATATATATATATATATATATATATATATATATATAACCTTGGCAGGTTAAGATTGACAAAGTGCACCTCCTAGAGGAGCACAAAAACGAAAAAACTGTGTATTCCACCCACCTCAGCTAGGCAGCAACATATTTTATATTATGTTTTTTTCTTTGCTCCTCCCTTTGGGTTTCCACTTTCACTTGGGATCAAGGTCAGGTTGTTTCGAGGAGAAGATTAGGCTCAAATGCATATAGATTCAATAAAGAAGCTGACAAGGAGTGCAGGAATGGATTCAAAAAGGAATATAAAGAAAAGCTGTTAGATGCCTGACCAACTTTTCTACAGCCCCCATTGAGATCTTTGTCCTGGTCTTTCAAAAACACCCATTTTATTCCAAGTATTTGGATGCCTCATTGTATATCATAAAATATCATCATCATCACTCAGAGATGTATTCTCTGCTTTCAGATTAGATTCTCTAGCACACCTTCAGCTTCAAAATTAATCTTTCAGGGGGAACTCCAAGATAGCTAAAACACTAATTAAAGATTTTAACCCATTTTGCTGGAATTGAAAATTTTAGCTCTCTTCCTTTGTTTTAACTGCTTTTTTTTTTTTTTTTTTTACTTTTTTTTATATCCCTTTCATTATTCAAGTCATATACTTCCTTTATTTCTTTGTTACAACAAACTCAAACTTCACCAGTAAAATATTACAATATAATTATAAAACCATCGGGCATGAAAATTTTGGAAAAGATATGAACATATGACATAAACACGACATATTTAATAAATAGAAAATAATATAATAAATACAATATGATACATATAAACACGATTAACATTATACGTTCAATATATTTACCATATAAGTGTTTAGATTTTTGACACATAATAATTTGTATTGTATTTATGTTTACATGATTGACACTAAAAAAATATGAAACACCACATACATACATAAATTACTAGATCTAATAAAAACCATATGTAAGGCATCAAGCACCAACTATTTTTCTATTCCCTATCTTCCAATAGCTAACATAGGGGTGTTCATTATTCGATTTTAACCGAATTAGCCGGCCGAAATTTAATTTGGTTCAGTTAATCGGTTAACCAAATAAATTTTGGTTCGGTTATCGGTTAAGGATTTTGAAAATTTTCGGTTTTCGGTTAATTTTGTTCGGTTAAGCGAAATTAACCGAATTGACCATATTAACTGAAATACACTAAACTTAATATTTTTATGCTTTCTTAGTTGTTTAAGTATGTTTAATATTTGGATATTATTAGAGTTTTATTATGATTTGCTTTTGGATTTTGGTTGGTTAGATATATTATTATGGATGGAGTACAATTAGTTTGTTTTGGCATTTTTGTTGGATATAAAATCATGTATTAAAAATAGATTGTAAAATAAATTGGATATTTATTTCGGTTAATCGGAAATCGACCTAATTAACCAAAATAATTTTGGTTCGGTTAATTTACTATTTACACTATTCGATTCAGTTAACGGTCAAAGAGAAAAAAATCAATTAACTCGGTTAATTGTATTAGGATCCTACCAATGATTACTTATAAACACGGATCAAAGATAATTGAAATACTATTAACAGAAATTTTTTTATGTTTTTATGACTAGATAGTAGTATATTCAAGAGAATTTTTTTGCATTTAAAATATTACCAAAATACACCATTTGTTGCCAACATTAATTTCCCCATCTTTAATTAGAGAGATGTTTTTTTTTAATTAATCATTGTCGCAACCTAAAAAATAACGAGTCTCATCGCAAGACTTTATTATTCGTTAAGCGTGACATTTAAAAAACCGAGGAAAAGTCGACTTAATTCCTCTAAAAAATGAAAGTTTTGAAAATGACCTTAAAAAAGACATAGAGTCGCCATCAATCTTTTTTAGCTAGGTGTGATCGGCCACCTATTAAAACCGATTTTATAAAATATTTTAAAAATTAATAAAAACATTTTAAAAACCAATTTCAAGTCTGCATTTTAAACCAGATAAATCAAAGAAGCGGGTTCGGGAGTCGGTTACGTGTGGGGAAGGATTAACACCCCCACAATGCCCGTATAAATCGGTACCTTATTAATCGTGTGTTATCTCAAGTCTCGGTAAAAATTGGTTTTAAATTTAGTATTTCAAGTTAATTCCCAATTTAAAGAAAAATAATTCCATTTTTAATTGAAAATGATCCGGAATTCATAAATTCAAAATTTTCCTATATTCCCCAACAAACGTGGCAAAATATAGAAATTTTTATTAATTTTGGAAAATTTTCCGAATCATTCTCTTTTTAAAGAAGATATCCCGTTATTAATAATAATTGATGATATCCTCCCCAGCAAACCCGGCAGAGAACTCATGAATTATTTTAACTCGGAAATATCTTTATTTTATTGAAAACCATTATCTTTTTTGAAAACATTTAAAAGAAATGAATATGTATATGCATGACATAAATAAAATGACATAGCAAAATCTAAATAATAATAATGCAACCTAAATGACATGATATGATTTGAATGCCTTAGCATATTCTAAATGAAATGAAATATCCTAAGTTATATGATATATTCTAAATGAAATGAAATGACCTAGATGACATAATATATTCTATATGAAATATAATGACCTAGGTAATTTAATATATTCTACATGAAATGCAATATCCTAAGTCATATGATACAATCTAAATGAAATAAAATATTCTAGATGACATAATATATCCTAAATGAAATGAAATGATTTAAATGACATGACAAATATGAATGATATGGCATATAATTTAAATGACATGGAATAAAATAATGCTATCATATAATATGCATGAAAATAAAAATAATAATGCATGAACATAGTATATGCTAAATAAAAAATACTAAATAAAAGCATAGGATATCATGAAATATTCAAAACCATATAACATCAAAAAAATATAAATCAAAATATAACAATATCATAGAAATTATTATAGCAAGAATCACATAATATATAAAATGCATGAATATGAAAAATGCAATGCATGAAATGTATTTTTTCCTTTAATTAAGGAAATCCGTATATCTAAAAAGATATCCGTCTACCATAGGAAAATATGTCAAATTAAATATTCTAAAACCAAAATACTTTGTGATTGTTTGAAAACAATTTTGAAAAGCTTGAATTAAAAAAAAAAACTAGGCTAAATCTTTTTTTAAATGGCTCTAATTTCCTAAGTTTAAAAATCCGGACTTTACTACCCTTAACCCGAGACTTGAAAAACCATTTTTAGAGTTTAAAAAGGCTTAGAAACTACCCTAAGTCAGTAGCTAACCCTCCTAATCAGCCCATTCTAAGTAACTTAACCAAAACAGAAAAATGATTTTTCTTTAAATTCAATTCTGACTCCACTGTCCAGTTTTAAGCCACGATATTTTACCCTATTTATAAAAATTCAAAAAATTCTGAAAAAAATACTGGAGACTCAGGACATGTAAAACTACACGGGAAAAATTGGCTTAATTTTTTTATTAAAGATGAATTCCCAAAAAAATTAGAAATGTACGAGTACTGGGTGAAAAAACTGTTTTGTCAAAACACATTTTTTTTTCTTTAATAAAATCATTTAAAAAATCAAAGTAAAAATATTTGAAACTCATAAAATAGCTCACAAACAGTAGCTAGGACTTTTTGAAAGTTAGATAAAAATTGGCTAAGTAAAAAAAATCACAAAGGTAGAATAATCAATTTGACAAACTTTAATTTTCCACAAGTGTGCTCAAGAGAGCATGACTTTGAACCATTAATTGGCTCAAGTCATTATTCAAGTGGCATGAACATGAAATGCATGAAACAATACAGCAAACATAATGCATGAAATGCATGGATTTAAACCTAAATGTCATGAAAAAATGCACGGCATTCATAAAGTGACCTAGACCTAAATGAACTTGCGTGGCATTTAATGCAACCTAGACCTAAAATGCATGAACATGTATGGAAAATAAACCTAACTTAATAACTAAAATATGCATGGCATTTTCACAAACACAAAGCATGCTTAAACCAAAAACTCAACCAAATATCATGCAAATGCTAACCTATCAACTAACATGGCAAGAATGCACATAAAATGCAAAAATTCCAAGGGTGGCCGAATGGAATAATGTGACTAGTAAACATGGCATTTTCACAAACACTTAGTATACTAACATGCTCAACTAAATCAAATGTCATACAAATGCAAAAACCTACAAACTAACATGGCAAAAATGTAACACAATGCAAAACACATGGAGTAGCCAAATGGCCTCAAGCTCCAACAAGCATGGCATTTTCACAAACACTTGGTATACTAACATGCTCAACTAAAATATAACACTTAAATCATGCAAAAACCACACAAGCATTTTCACAAACACTTAATATACTAAATCTAAAACATGCTCAACTAAGATATAAAACTCAAATCATGCAAATACCACACAAGCATTTTCACAAACACTTGATATACTAAATCTAAAACATGCTCAAATTTAAACATCATGAAAACAGAAAATTAAAAATGCAAAAACATGATATTTAAAACATAAATGGCAACAAACAAAGCAACCAAATTAAAATATAACTCAAGAATATGAAGTAACATAACATTTAAAACACCAAGATCAAAGAAAATAACATCAACAATATAGTAAAATAAATCAAAACAGCAACTTAAATGAATAATGTAGGCCATTTGGCCATACTGAGTTTATTGTAAAAAAAATGTAAAAAAATATATTTAAGAAAGAGATGAAGGAAAAACTTAAGAAAAACAATAAAAAAATATTTATTTAAAATAGAAACTCACCAAATAATAATCAAAATAGCAAAAACAAGAATGGAAAATCAAGAAAGTACAAGAGTTGGTGCTCAAGAGCAACCTCAAGAAGCTATATTTCAAGCTTTATCTCTTCAAAATTTTCTTTCCTTTCTTTTCTAAACTTTTCTTTTTTGCTTTCAACCAAGGAGAGAAAAACAAGTAAAAACTCAAAGAACTCAGCAAAATGAAGATGAAAATTGCAAATTTTGACCCCCTTGCTAGTGCTAGCCGAAACCCCCTCTAAATTGCTCAAGGATGTTGTCATTTTTTGTAACCAATTTTCCATCAAATGGCTAATAATTCAAGGTGAAAAAATCATGAAATTATCACCTTTAGATTAGCATCTCAGCTCTCTCAAATTACAGCTATTCAAGAATAATGTTGACATCTCTCTTTGCCTATGTGGCTTAATCACCATGGCTTGATCAAAGAGAATCTCTAACTAACTCTTGATTTTTAGCCATTTGATTGAAAAATCAGAAGCTTCCTCCTTCCTTTGGGCCAGGGCATGCCAGCACTTCTCTTTTCCAGCCCAAATATGATTTTTTGAAAGGCCCAAAGAAGCACTTTTCGGTTGCTTGGGTGAAATGACCGTTTTGCCCCCCGGATGCAAATAAATATCAAACGGACTCCAAATTCAATTTTTATTTTTTTAATACTTCCAAAATAATAACATATTGAGTTCTGGAAGTTTTCAAAATTATCCGAGTCCGTTTGCTATTTATTTGGATTTTTTCTTCCAAAAATGCCCTTTTATGCTCCTACATTTCACCATTTTTTAAACGAGATCCAAATCAAGATTTTTATTCACATATCTCTTCAAAATAATTAAAAAGTGTGATCTGGAAGTTTTCATAATTTTTGGAGCTCATTTGGTATTTTTTCGAGATTTATCGGCTTGAATTACTGCATAGAAGGCCCGAGATTTAGCCATTTTGCAAACGAACTCCGAATCAAGATTTTATTTCGCCAATCTCTTCCAAATAATTTAAAAATGAGATTTGCAAAATTTCAAAATATTTGGAGCTCATTTGCTATTTTTCCGGGATTTTTCTTTTTGAATTACTACATAAGAAGCCCGGGATTTGGCCATTTTGCAAATGAACTCCGAATCAAGATTTTCTTTTACCAATATCTTTCAAATGATTTAAGAATGAGATTGAAAAATTTTCAGAATTTTCGAAGTCCATTTGCTATTTTTCCCAAATTTTCCAATTTTGTCCTTTTGCCTCCGAAACCCGGTTTTGCTCAAAACAAGTTCGATTTTCAGATTTTCTTGAAGCTGAGCCTTGGGTTATCCTTTTTAATCATTCCTCATCCATTGGGGGCTTTGTTCTTACCAAGTCGGGCCATTTCTGTGATTCTTCCCGATTTCACCGAAATCCACTAAAAACCCTAATTCTCGATTTTCTCCCGGATTGACTTTTCTTTCGATTTTTCTTGCAAGTGGCTTCTCCATTACCCGTAGTCAGTGCTTATCTTTCATTTGGAACCTTCAATTTCGACCAATTTGATCGTTTAAGCACTTTTCCCCAAATTTCTCGGATTAGGGTTTTCTTTCTACTGAATCACCAAATGCCAACTTTCGAACTCCATATCTTTCAATGTAGATCTCGGATTATCAAAATTCTTTCGCCATTTTTAAATTGAGCTTAAAATATTGATTTTGAAAGTGGGTTGATTTTTTCAGTAGTTGACTTTTTGGGGTTGACTTTTTCGGGGTTGACTTTTTCAGGGGTTGACTTTTTCAAGTTTGACTTTTTATGCTCGCCCCTTTAAACTAAGTCTCGGAGTACCACCTGCAGGATGAAAAAAATCTTTTTACACTCGGAAACATCAATTTAGGAAGAAAACATACCTGTTTTAGTGGTCCGGACAAAATTAGGTGTGTACAGCTGCCCTTCTTTGGCTATTGCTGAGAATCAAGAATCAGGCAAAGATAAACCGACACTAATTTTGTACGGTCAGTGAAATCGCATGTGAAAGAAAGAGAAAGGGGTTTTCTTTTTCATTTTTCTATCATTTTTTTTTTCATTTTTCATTTTCTATTTTTTCTATTTTTTCATTTTTTCTCTTTTTTCATTTTTTCAATTTTTTTTTTAAAAGCAGTAAATTAAAGATTTTGTCTTTAAATTGAATTCTCTGACTAATCAAGGCTCGACCCGTCTTAAGGAAACGAATTCGATTTGCAAGAAAGGAAAAGACCTCGACGATGGTCACGGGGCCTTAACCTGTCTTGTTCTCAGCTGTGTTTAGAATTCTGGGTATCTCCTCCAGAAGCTTCGGCTATCACCACCAAAGTCTTGCTCATTTTTAAAACTGTAAAAATTCTGGGTATCACCTCCAGAAGCTTCAGCTGTCACCACCGAAGACTGTTTACCTTTTCAAAGGATTTTAAAACTCTGGATATCTCCACCAGAGGCTTCAGGTATCACCACCGAAGACTTGTTCATAATAAAAAAAAAAGTACCTCGACGATGATCTCGGGGCTCGACTCGTCTTAAGGAAACGAATTCGATTTGTAAGAAAAGAAATGACCTCGACGATGGTCTCGGGGCCTTAACCTGTCTTGTTTTCAGCTGTGTTTAAAATTCTGGGTATCTCCTCCAGAAGCTTCGGCTATCACCACCAAAGTCTTGCTCATTTTAAAACTGTAAAAATTCTGGGTATCACCTTCAGAAGCTTCAGCTATCACCACCGAAGACTTTCTACCTTTTCAAAGGATTTTAAAACTCTGGATATCTCCACCAGAGGCTTCAGCTATCACCACCGAAGACTTGCTCATATAAAAGAAAGTACCTCGACGATGATCTCGGGGCTCGACTCATTTGAGAAGCAAAACGAGTTCGATTATACCTGAAAGCTTTAAGAGATGATGCAAATGCTTCATGATGCAAATGCAAATGTCTTTAGTTGATGCAAACGCTTCTTGATGTACATGCAAATGACTTAGATTGGTGCAAATGTCTTTGATGCAAATGTAAATGACTTGCTTTGATGCAAACTTTCTTGATGCAGATTCAACTAACTTAGAATGATGCAAATGCTTCTTGATGTAGATGCACATGTTGAATAAAATTCTGGGTAACTCCTCCAAAAGAAGATTTCTCATTTTTCAAAATTATAAAACCCTGGATATCTCCACCAGAGGCTTCAACTATCACCACCGAAGACTTGTTCATTGTAAAACTGTAAAATTCTGGATATCCCCACCAGAAGCTTTGGCTATCACTACCAAAGACTTGCTCATTGTAAAATTCTGGGTAACTCCTCGAGAAGAAGATTTCTCATTTTTCAAAATTATAAAACCCTGGATATCTCCACCAGAGGCTTCAGCTATCACCACCGAAGACTTGTTCACTTTTAAAACTGTAAAATTCTGGATATCCTCACCAGAAGCTTTGGCTATCACCACCAGCTTTGGCTATCACCACCAAAGGTTTGCTCATTGTAAAATTCTGGGTAACTCCTCCAGAAGCTTTGGCTATCACCACCAAAGACTTGCTCATTGTAAAAATCTGGGTAACTCCTCCAGAAGAAGATTTCTCATTTTTTTAAAATTATAAAACCCTGGATATCTCCACCAGAGGCTTCAGCTATCACCACCGAAAACTTGTTCACTTTTAAAACTGTAAAATTCTGGATATCCCCACCAGAAGCTTTGAGAAATAATGCAGATACACATGTCCTTTAACAAGGTGCTCATGCTTCATGGTGCAAATGTAAATGCTTGGATTGATGTGAATGTTTCTTAGTGCAAATGCAAATGGCCTGGATTTATGCCTATGTTTCATGATGCGAATGTCCCTACTAATTGTGTTCATGCAACTGGTTTATGAATGATGTAACTGCAATTACCACACAATAATGAAAATGCAATAATTCTAGAAATGATGCAATTGCTGGAGATGACACAAATGCAAATTCCCTGAAGAATGTAAATGTAAAGGTAAAATGCAGATGCTTATGGAATAATGCCAATGCAAATACCTATGAATGATGCAAATGCTTACCGACACTATGCAGATGTAAAAGCTTGATAAAGAGATGAGTGCTCATGAGTGATGCAAATGCCCCCGGTTGTTTTTCTAGACTTTGGCTTAGCCTTTCAAATTCATTTTTCCTCTTCAAATCAGAGTATATCTTCAATTTATTTTGGCTATTCTCTTTTCCCCAACAATTTTTCAAACTTTCATCAACAGAGATCTGAATCGGGTTTTATCTCTTCTTCTCATCTCTGAAAGTCAAGACCTATCCTGGCAATTCTATACCTTTGGGTTAGAAAAAATCCTTGTCTCATGTCAACATCAAAATGGGTATTTCAAAAAATCTCTTTATTTGTTTTCGCATCTTGAAAACTTCTGAAAAAAAATATTAACCCCACAATATGTGATGTATAAATCTTTTGAAGACTGATGATCATTGTTAGAAATTTCTCTAAGTATCAATCTGGGTTTTTTCAATTGGGATTGGCAAGGCTTGGTATAACAAGATTCTGGCTTTTCCAGGAAAACTTCATGACAAAAATGTATATCCCTTCTAGGCTCACAAATGGAACAGGTTTTATAAATCATGAATTCATTGAGAACCAAGCAAATTCAACATTCTTTTTAGTTTCCATATCAAGGCATTTTGACAAGCGTCAAGATGGGCCGGGATGTTTAAACTGGAAAGTTTGACTTTGGAGGAAAAAAAGATTCAGTTTTTGAAGACAATCCTCTGAATGAGAGCTGTCAATTTAAGAGGTTCAGGAATTCTTAAATGTTCCTCGATGATCACTCCTTTAATAAGATCTTTTCTTTTGTGGTATCGACACTATCATCGATGGCATCAAAAATTTCCAAATTTACTCTAGACCGTCCATTTTTGGGTTTTCGCCCTAGAGTCCCATTCTTTCCATTTTTTTTTTTGTTCCACCATACACTTGAGAATTCTAAATTCTTCCTTAGTGAAATGATAATTCGATAAAATGGGATAAAATCTGAGGAAAAACCTTTCAAATTAAATATTCATGCTTGATCAAAATGAACTTTTAAAGCACGTAATGTAGGCCATGGCTCAGGGTTCAGAAAGAAAGGATAAATAGGCCCAAAATATATGTTTGAGGGTAATCAGATCAAGGATCATTTCTTGAGGAGGATTCTCTTTGAAGCATTTGTCCCTTCTTGGACATTTCTTTCCTTTTGACTTTGCTCTTTTTCTTTCTTGCTTTTGGCTTTCAATTTGCCATGTCTTTCACACACATTTTTTCTTTTTCATTGTGTTTTTCTTTTCTTTTTTTTTTTTGCTTTCATTTAGCCATCTTTTTCTCTTCTTTTTCTTTGACAGAGTGAGCCCGTATTTATTCGGGGCTCCATTTGCTTTGTGTCTGTCTTTGAGCTGTCACTCATTTCTCAATGATCTTTGAAAAGATCTTTCCTCGCATTTGCCCCCCAATGTAGAGGGTAATCTTTGATCAGGGTTCAAAGAAGAAAGAATTCTTTTGGCTCAAAAAGGGTGACTATGGATAATTTCTTTTTGTGTGAAAGGGATATGAAAGATGGCCATTCCTCATGTCAAGCACGAATATTCACATTGAAAAGCAATCCCCAAGGGAAATAGATATTCAGAATTTCATTTTGCACTTTGGAATCATCCGAATTCCCATATGCATGATATCACAAAAACAAAAAAACAAAAAAATCTTCTCTTTTTTCCATCTCATGCCCCAATGATTCATGCGTTAGCCCGTACTTCTTCACCATGTATCCATCATTTCCACATATGATGCCCCAATTTGATTAACCATGAGAATTTGTATCAACGAGGAACATAGCAAGTCTAAGTCTATTTTGAAAAGGCTGAGTTTCCAATTTGAGTTCTTTGAAGAGATAAGAAAAATATGACCCAAAAACGGGTTTTCTCTGGGACAAGGGATAATCTAGTTTAATCATTGTGCCCCAGGGTGTCAATCATGAAGTGATGTTTGGGCAATTAGTGTTTTGTGGTCATTGGAAAAGGTCATGAATGGTTTTAGCACAATCTTGACACACACCAAATTATCAAAATCTAGATTCTTGAAAGAATGTCTCATTTGTTTGAATTTCAAGGAATTTGAAAATTTTCAAAAAGTTCGTTTCTTTATTCATAGCCTAGACTAAGATCTACGTATTTTCTTATTCTGTGATGACAATGGTTTTATGAAGTCAAATCATTCATATTTCTTGAAGCATTAGGTCTTTCAAGTGTTCTTGGTTTAAGAGATTTAGGCTTACGAAAACCTAAAGAGAGGGGAGAAGGTATTGGGTCATTTGTAACACTGATCATCAATCTTCTTGAGACTATCCATTATTAAAAATTCCTTAATACTTGTTTTTGCAAATTCAAATTATTGTTAAAACACAACAAACACAAAGCATTTAAAATTCAAAATTCATTTAATTCATGTAGATGTTAACATGAGACAAGTGCTTTCATCATCACAGTGTATAGAACTACATGCGTCAAAAACCTAATATGATCATGCACAATGTTTCTTATGACACTTGGCTTTCCCATCTTCAAAACTTATCGAACCAGCCTTGATGAGATCCCTGACCTTGTACTTCAAAGTGGGGCAGTTCTCTATTGAGTGACCTTGATTGCTAGAATGATAACCACAACACTCATTAGCATCATACCAGCTTGGATAAGGGGGCTTCAGAGGCTCTATTTGCATGGGTGTCACAAGGTGATTCTGGATGAGTTGAGGTAATAGCTCACTGTATGTCACAGGAATCGGATCATCCTGATTTCTTTTTCTCTTTTTATGCCCCTTTCGATTATTTCCAAGGGTGTTCGATTGATAGACATATGTAAATTCTGGTGTAGTTGCAGTCATTGGTTGGTAGGGATAAAAACCTTGGGAGACATTGTTCAGGGTAGAGTAAAATGGTTGATACGAGAAGATTTGAGGAGGTGGGGCAAAGTCTTCCATGACTTGGGTATCTTCCTTTTTCTTTTCAGATGCCCTTTTTTTTCTTGGTATTGGATGTTTTTTCTCCTTCAATTTTACCATCCTTGATAGCATTCTCAATCATCTCCCCTGAAATTATCATCTCCGAAAAATTCTTCGTGGTGTTGCCGACAAGTCTATCGTAGTAAGGGGCTTGTAGTGTATTCACAAAAAAGACAGTGGTTTCCTTCTGAGTTAAAGGCGGTTGTACTTGGGCGGCCAGGCTCATCCACCGTTGCGCATATTCTTTGAAGCTCTCAGTAGCTCTTTTCTTCATATTTTGCAAGGTGAGACGGTCAGGCGCCGTGTCGGTCATATGCTTGTATTGGTTTAGAAAAACCCTAGCCAAGCCATTCCAAGAGCGAATCTGATCCTTGCTCAACTGACTATACCACCTAATTGCGGATCCGCTGAGGCTATCCTGAAAGCAATGAATCAAAAGCTTATTATTATCTATATGACTTGTCATCTTCCGGCAGAACATAGTGATGTGGGCTGATGGATCAGTCGTCCCGTCATAATTCCAAAGTCAGGGATCTTGAACTTAGGAGGAATGACTAAATCGAAGACCAAACATCGTTCTTTCGCATCTAAACTCCCAAATACATCTGTATTTTCTACTACCCGGAGCCTTTCATCTAGCAACTGATATTTCCCTTGGGAATCTGCCAACTCAACCTCATTTACTGCAACCCTTTTCAACTTTGCCTGTTCAGCTGGATCATCTAAGTTTAGGACATTGACTATGTTCTGGGCATCAATCATTACGACCTCATTCTGACCTTTTTGTGCCTCTAACCCTTTCTTGGCGACAAAGTTTTCAGTGTATCATTTTCCCTTGATTACGGGGGACATCAGCTCCATCAATTTAGTCATCTGATCCTTAGATTCTGCTTAAGACTTTGCTAGTTGTTCTCGCAATTCTTTCTGTTCCCTTTCCATTCTTTCCATTCAGGCAACTTGTTCATTCTCCATAGCACTAGCCTGTATTAAAAGGGTACTCAGTACTTCTCATACCTCTGATTTGAAATGAAAATTCTTTCAAAAACTCTTAAAGCCAAGCCAATTTCTATTTTATTCCCCCAAATGTATGTCATGATGAATGAGCCATGATTGTCATTTGATGCATGTGAAGAATAAAAAATGATGTACAGACATATATAGTGGAAACATGCTGACCATGTATGTAATAAATACAATCACGATGCCAACATGTTGCAAGAAAAGAAAAACAAATCAACGCATGGATATATGCAATGAATAATCATGTACATTTTAGCGTATGATCATATACACTATGAATGCAACATGACGTCAATTATGATACATGCAAACAATGAACGATTGATACATAGTATATACAAAGAAAATCATGCTAACCATGTGTGTCATGAATGCGACCTACTGCTAACATGATGTATGTAATAAGCAAATTAATGCATGGATATATACTGAAAAATCATGCTGATTATGAATGCATAAATGCAACCTGATACTAACATGATACATGTATGAATGTATGGTGTGACCACTAATTGATCGGATGCAAAATGCAAAAAGGGAAGATATCAAGAAGGAAATAAGAATCGGAGGAACTTAATCATCAACATCTCATAAATCTGAAGAATATTCAATTCATTCCCATATCAATGTTCACCATGTTTTACAAAATCTGAGCAGTAGTTAAAACTGTCCTTTACAAGCACTTTATTCTTCCTAGCATCCGAAGGCTATAAGAGCCGGCTACTGAAAAAGTGAAATCCTATTACATCATATAAGACCGAAGTCTTTCCACCTCAATGCTGTAAATCTCCCAATCCTAATGGCGCTTTCCCAGTCCTTTATCAATCAATGTCGTTGGATCCAACCACTTGGCATTTATAAGAGTTTGCACTTTCTGTTTGAATGATATACAGTCTTCAATGTTATGGCCAACAATTCCACAGTGATAATCACATCTTGCATTTGGATTATACCCATTTGGATATGGTGGTAAACAGGGGTTTCAATGGGATACAGGCAACCATGTGATTTTGGATCAATATAGGGAGAAGCTCTCAGTAGCTAATTGGAAGGGGATCAAAAGGCCTTTGGGTCTTATCCTGGGGTCGTTTCTTAGTCACACTTGGCCTAGGAGTTGGGGCACTTGGTGGTGGCACTAAGGTTCGAACCAGTGTGTTTACATGGAGATGTGGCGAAACAGCATGGTAAGGGTATGGATTTGGACACGGGGCCTTTGGAGGTTGCACATAGCTCGAGGTTCCTATCCCAGATACTGGATACGGTGATTGATGAGGAAAATAGTATGAACTGGCAGTTGTTGGTGATGGAGTAGGATTCAGGAATCCCGTAGTGGTCATCTCAATGGACGATTGGACCATAGTAGGGTGGGGATACTGGTTTGGACCTAGAACAGTTTGCAGGTATGGTATAGGATTCGAGGTTTCTATCATTGGTATCAGGCTCTCAAGTTTAATCATTTTCATGATTTTGTCCACAATTTCATCAGGATTGCAACCTTTGTGGCATTGACAAGTGCAGGATCCATCAAGGGTTGTATGTTCTAGACCTAATGGTTTTGGTTGATCCGAAGGCGATGCAGAGCCCTGAGAAAGTTCCTCTTTACTTTTACCCATATCCTCAACCATTTTCAGCAATTTGGCCAGCTGTTTCTTCACCTCTCGGATTTCATTTCCACATTCCTCTTGATTGCGTTCCAAAGCACCCAATCGTTCCTCCGATTCCTTCCTCATATCTCGAACCCCTTTCATGCAAATGAAAATGTCATGAGATTAAGAATACAATTATGAATGTACATGCTCTATTTCTATGTGCATGAATATACTGATGATTAATGCATGAACATATACAGAAAAATTATGATGACTATGTATGCTATGTATGCAATCTAATGCCAACATGATGCATTAAAAAAATGAATAAATTGATGCACAGGTATATACAAATAATGACTATGCCTGTCATAAACGTATTTTACAATGAATGACCATGCATGCTATGATGTCAAAATGATACATGCGGAGAATAAATGAATTAATACAAAGGTAGGTACAAAGAATGACCATGTATATCACAAATGTATTTTACAATGAATAACCATACATGTTAGGACTGTGACATGATGTCAAAATGATACAAATAAATTAACCAATGATTACACGAAATTGGTGGGACCTAAATCTTGATTATTCAAAAATCTCATTATGCAAGATTTGCCTCAAAATATAATCTACAATTTTTTGAAATATGTTTTTTCTATGAAAAACCACACATATTATTTTCAAAAGAATTTCGGGGTAGTGGATCCTACTATGGTACAATATGCAAATGTTCATGCAACACTACCGATTTTATGAAATCACCAAATGAGATTACCAACTGTTTATTGCAAAGAATGAGATCAATAACACAACAAAAAATGTACATGCTCTATTCACACATGTATGAAATGTGCAAAATGCAAAAATGCTTGAAAAAGGATTTTTATTTTTTATTGTCAAACAGTTAATGAATATTTGCCCCAACAATATCTGCTTATTTAGGCATCACGATGCCTTTGGGACGGATTAACACATTTATTAGGGGCGATATACGTACATCGTTGCCCGATCTACAACACTTATTCAGAATGTAAAATAGGTAACAAAAGGTTTAGAAACGTCCCTCCATGTGTTCCTATCTTCGGTATATTTAACGAAAATCCGGCATGGCTTCGCCTAGGTTCACTATATGAGAGTGAATCGGTTCTAAGGCTCCGAATTGCTCCTCACTGTCGCCGGTGAAGGCTAGTAAGGCACCCCGATAAAAGCGGGTTCAATTCGTTAGAGTCTATTTCCCTAGCCCATGCAGATTGTTAATCACGAAGGCTTAGGTAATTTAGTACTCCGAAAGTGTTTCACTAGCCCATGCGGATTGTTAATTACGAAGGCTTAGTTACTTTGCTCCCACCTAAAAGGACAGAAACCGGGTATAGGACTCATGATATGAAAATGCACGTGTAGTGTGTGTGGAGGAACAACAAACCTTTCACCACCTATTCTACACATCTTATTCTAAATGCCCCATCTATTTATAAAAAATAATAATAATCAAGAATAGTGTAACGCATTAACCAACAAGCAATTATAATATACAACCTTAAATAACTAAAGAACAAAAATAAAATGCATGCACATGGGAATGAACATATTTAAAAATATTTTATTATTTTCAAAATTCTCCTTATAAAAAAAATGTGGGAATTCAAATTAAAGACCAATTAAACCAACAAAACCGAGACTTTGATAAACACGACTAATTTTAGGCCTGACTCTCTAAAAAAAATCCTCAGTGGAGTCGCCAAGCTGTCGCAACCTAAAAATAACGAGTCTCATTGCAAGACTTTATTATTCGTTAAGCGTGACATTAAAAAAAACCGAGGAAAAGTCGACTTAATTCCTCTAAAAAATGAAGGTTTTGAAAATGACCTTAAAAAAAACATGGAGTCACCACCAATCTTTTTTAGCTAGGTGTGATCGGTCACCTATTAAAACCGGTTTTATAAAATATTTTAAAAATTAATTAAAATATTTTAAAAACCAATTTCCAGTCTGCGTTTTAAACCAGAGAAATCAAAGAAGCGGGTTCGGGAGTCTGTTACGTGTGGGGAAGGATTAGCACCCCCACAACGCCCGTATAAATCGGTACCTTATTAATCGTGTATTATCTCAAGTCTCGGTAAAAATTGGTTTTAAATTTAGTATTTCAAGTTAATTCCCAATTTAAAGAAAAATAATTCCATTTTTAATTGAAAATGATCCGAAATTTATAAATTCAAAATTTTCCTATATTCCCCAACAAACGTGGCAAAATATAAAAAAAAAAATTAATTTTGGAAAATTTTCCGAATCATTCTCTTTTTAAAGAAGATATTCCGTTATTAATAATAATTGATGATATCCTCCCCAGCAAACCCGACAGAGAACTCATGAATTATTTTAACTCGGGAATATCTTTATTTTATTGAAAACCATTATCTTTTTTGAAAACATTTAAAAGAAATGAATATGTATATGCATGACATAAATAAAATGACATAGCAAAATCTAAATAATATAATGCAACCTAAATGACATAATATGATTTGAATGCCTTAGCATATTCAAAATGAAATGAAATATCCTAAGTTATATGATATATTCTAAATGAAATGAAATGACCTGGATGACATAATATATTCTATATGAAATATAATGACCTAGGTAATTTAATATATTCTACATGAAATGCAATATCCTAAGTCATATGATATAATCTAAATGAAATAAAATATTCTAGATGACATAATATATCCTAAATGACATGAAATGATTTAAATGACATGAAAAATATGAATGATATGGCATATAATTTAAATTACATGGAATAAAATAATGCTATCATATAATATGCATGAAAATAAAAATAATAATGCATGAACATAGTATATGCTAAATAAAAGCATAGGATATCATGAAATATTCAAAACCATATAATAAACCATATAACATCAAAAAAATATAAATCAAAATAATAACAATATCATATAAATTATTATAGCAAGAATAACATATTATATAAAATGCATGAATATGAAAAATGCAATGCATGAAATGTATTTTTTCCTTTAATTAAGGAAATCCGTATATCTAAAAAGATATTCGGCTACCTTAGAAAAATATGTCAAATTAAATATTCTAAAACTAAAATCCTTTGTGATTGTTTGAAAACAATTTTGAAAAGCTTGAATTAAAAATAAAAACTGGGCTAAATCTTTTTTTAAATGGCTCTAATTTTCTAAGTTTAAAAATCCGGACTTGACTACCCTTAACCCTAGACTTGAAAAACCATTTTTAGAGTTTAAAAAGGCTTAGAAACGACCCTAAGTCAGTAGCTAACCCTCCTAATCAGCCCACTCTAAGTAACTTAACCAAAACAGAAAAATGATTTTTCTTTAAATTCAATTCTGACTCCACTGTCCAGTTTTAAGCCACAATTTGTTACCCTATTTTTAAAAATTCAAAAAATTCTTAAAAAAATACTGGAGACTCAGGACATGTAAAACTAAACTTTAAAAAATCGGCTTAATTTTCTTATTAAAGATGAATTCCCAAAAAAATCGGAAATGTATGAGTACTGGGTGAAAAAACTGTTTTGTCAAAACACATTTTTTCCTTTGATAAAATCATTTAAAAAATCAAAGTAAAAATATTTGAAACTCATAAAATAGCTCACAAACAGTAGCTAGGACTTTTTGAAAGTTAGATAAAAATTGGCTAAGTAAAAAAAAATCACAAAGGTAGAATAATCAATTTGACAAACTTTAATTTTCCACAAGTGTGCTCAAGAGAGCATGACTTTGAACCATTAATTGGCTCAAGTCATTATTCAAGTGGCATGAACATGAAATGCATGAAACAATACAGCAAACATAATGCATGAAATACATGGATTTAAACCTAAATGTCATGAAAAAATGCATGGCATTCATAAAGTGACCTAGACCTAAATGAACTTGCATGGCATTTAATGCAACCTAGACCTAAAATGCATGAACATGCATGGCAAATAAACCTAACTTAATAACTAAAATATGCATGGCATTTTCACAAACACAAAGCATGCTTAAACCAAAAACTCAACCAAATATCATGCAAATGCTAACCTATCAACTAACATGGCAAGAATGCACATAAAATGCAAAAATTCCAAGGTTGGCCGGATGGAATAATGTGACTAGCAAACATGGCATTTTCACAAACACTTGGTATACTAACATGCTCAACTAAATCAAATGTCATACAAATGCAAAAACCTACCAACTAACATGGCAAAAATGCAACACACAATGCAAAACACATGGAGTAGCCAAATGGCCTCAAGCTCCAACAAGCATGGCATTTTCACAAACACTTGGTATACTAACATGCTCAACTAAAATATAACACTTAAATCATGCAAAAACCACACAAGCATTTTCACAAACACTTAATATACTAAATCTAAAACATGCTCAACTAAGATATAAAACTCAAATCATGCAAATACCACACAAGCATTTTCACAAACACTTGATATACTAAATCTAAAACATGCTCAAATTTAAACATCATGAAAACAGAAAATTAAAAATGCAAAAACATTATATTTAAAACATAAATGGCAACAAACAAAGCAACCAAATTAAAATATAACTCAAGAATATGAAGTAACATAACATTTAAAACACCAAGATCAAAGAAAATAACATCAACAATATGGTAAAATAAATCAAAACAGCAACTTAAATGAATAACGTAGGCCACTTGGCCATGGTGAGTTTATTGTAAAAAAAAATGTAAAAAATATATTTAAGAAAGAGATGAAGGAAGAACTTAAGAAGAACAATAAAAAAAAATTATTTAAAATAGAAACTCACCAAATAATAATCAAAATAGCAAAAACAAGAATGGAAAATCAAGAAAGTGAAAGAGTTGGTGCTTAAGAGCAACCTCAAGAAGCTATATTTCAAGCTTTATCTCTTCAAACTTTCCTTTCTTTTCTAAACTTTTCTTTTTTGCTTTCAACCAAGGAGAGAAAAAACAAGTAAAAACTCAAAGAACTCAGCAAAATGAAGATGAAAATTGCAAATTCTGACCCCCTTACTAGTGCTGGTCGAAACCCCCTCTAAATTGCTCAAGGATGTTGTCATTTTTTGTAACCAATTTTTCATCAAATGGCTAATAATTCAAGGTGAAAAAATCATAAAATTACCACCTTTAGGTTAGCATCTCAGCTCTCTCAAATTACAGCTGTTCAAGAATAATGTTGACATCTCTCTTGGCCTATATGGCTTAATCACCATGGCTTGATCAAAGAGAATCTCTAACTAACTCTTGATTTTTAGCCATTTGATTGAAAAATCAGAAGCTTCCTCCTTCCTTTGGGCCTGGGCAGGCCAGCACTTCTCTTTTCCAGCCCAACTCTGATTTTTTGAAAGGCCCAAAGAAGCCCTTTTCGGTTGCTTGGGTGAAATGATCGTTTTGCCCCCCAGATGCAAATAAATATCAAACGGACTCCAAATTCAATTTTTATTTTTTTAATACTTCAAAAATAATAAAATATTGAGTTCTGGAATTTTTCAAAATTATCCGAGTCCGTTTTCTATTTATTTGGATTTTTTCTTCCAAAAATGCCCTTTTATGCTCCTACATTTTACCATTTTTTAAACGAGCTCCAAATCAAGATTTTTCTTCACCAATCTCTTCAAAATAATTAAAAAGTGTGATCTGGAAGTTTTCATAATTTTTGGAGCTCATTTGGTATTTTTTCGGGATTTATCGGCTTGAATTACTGCATAGGAGGCCCGGGATTTGGCCATTTTGCAAACGAACTCCGAATCAAGATTTTCTTTCTCAAATATATTTAAAGTAATTTAAAAATGATGTTTGCAAATTTTCAGAATTTTTGGAGTCCATTTGCTATTTTTCCGGGATTTATCTTTTTGAATTATTGCATAGGAGGCCCGGGATTTGGCCATTTTGCAAACGAACTCCGAATCAAGATTTTATTTCTCCAATATCTTCCAAATAATTTAAAAATGAGATTTGCAAAATTTCAAAAGATTTGGAGCTCATTTGCTATTTTTTCGGGATTTTCCTTTTTGAATTACTACATAAGAAGCCCGGGATTTGGCCATTTTGCAAACGAACTCCGAATCAATATTTTCTTTTACCAATATCTTTCAAATGATTTAAGAATGATATTGATAAATTTTCAGAATTTTCGGAGTCCATTTGTTATTTTTCCCAAATTTTCCAATTTTGCCCTTTTACCTCCGAAACCCGGTTTTGCTCAAAACAAGTCCGATTTTCAGATTTTCTTCAAGCTGAGCCTTGGGATATCCTTTTTAATCATTCCTCATCCATTGGGGGCATTGGTCTTACCAAGTCGGGCCATTTCTGTGATTCTTCCCGATTTCACCGAAATCCACTAAAAACCCTAATTCTCGATTTTCTCCCGGATTGACTTTTCTTTCGACTTTTCTTGCAAGTGACTTCTCCATTACCCATAGTCAGTGCTTATCTTTCATTTGGAACCTTCAATTTCGACCAATTTGAAGCACTTTTCCCCAAATTTCTCGGATTAGGGTTTTCTTTCTACTAAATCTCCAAATGCCAACTTCCGAACTCCATATCTTTCAATGTAGACCTCGGATTATCAAAATTCTTTCGCCATTTTTCAATTGAGCTTAAAATCTTGATTTTGAAAGTGGGTTGATTTTTTCAGTAGTTGACTTTCTGGGGTTGACTTTTTCAGGGTTGACTTTTTCCGAGGTTGACTTTTTCAAGTTTGACTTTTTATGCTCGCCCCTTTAAACTAAGTCTCGGAGTACCACCTGCAGGATGAAAAAAGTCTTTTTACACTCGGAAACATCAATTTAGGAAGAAAATATACTTGTTTTAGTGGTCCGGACAAAATTAGGTGTCTACAATCATCATCCCACAAACCGTATGCATATACTACTGTCTAGTCATCACTAAGGAATATTGAGGATGATATACTCCTCCAGCTACGTATGATTGGGGGGATGGGGTAAAACAAAATGCAAGAAAGAGATGGACCAATTAGCCTAAAGTTTTAACATAACATGTTTTTTATTAAAAAAATAAAATAAAAAATTAGACAAGTCTGGACTATTAATTTATAAATTGAACAAGTTCGGACGTGATTTGAGATTTGAATTATCGAGTAGGATAAATATGTATGATGTTGATATCATATCTAAATTCAATTCAAATCCGATCTTTTTCGAATATAAACACCTCAAGACATAATCCAAAACTAATGTTTTGGTATGCATTTAAACTGCAGAATTCACGTTTTTTTTTTTTAAGAAGAATTCATGGTCAATATGGAGAAATGTAAGTGAAAATGGTCTCTTTTCCAAGTATTTCTCATACAATGCTCTTTTTTTTTTTTTTTTTTAGGAACTCATACAAAGGTGTCCAACAACATTTATATATATATATAGGATATTTATACCCATAAAAGTTATTTGGGGCTTTTTGATATTTGTAAAACAAAACAAATGTTAAAAGTGAAAAATTCTAAAAAAAGGTTTTTTACCGTAAGCTTCCCATACGCTTAAGATAAAATAGACCTTTAAATTTAAAATTTTTCATCTCAACCATTGATTATAAGAATAGAAAAACTTTATTTACATGTTAACCGGGTAACATTTAACCTAAAAGAAAAAGTGTCACAATTTTTCTTTTCTTCAATTCAACCACTGCCCTCATTCCCTCAAACAAATCGCCGCTTGCCCATGGCCAAGATGTGAAGAGGAAGAGGGAACTCCTATTTCCCTCAAACAAAGACTCCGAAGAGTTCAACAACAAAAAAGACCAATTTCTTTCATGTTTCCTGTAAGTTTTTCTTTTTCTCGATCTAAAATATTTCTAAATTATAGGGATTTCCCTAATTATTTTCATTTTCAAATCTTGTAAAAAAATTTATTTGCAAGAATAAACGCTAGTTTTTAGACGGTTGATTGACTGAAATATGTTGGATTTTAATTGCAGGAAATTACCTGAAATCTATTTGGATTTCTAGTTCTCTTACTCTTCGTATTGATCTTCGAAGTGACTTTGATTTTTCATTGATTTTCGATTCTCATCGATCTGTCACTCTTGAGCTCTTCACTCCTGACCATAGATCCTTTAAAAGGTTTTCTTAAACATAATCTTTTGTAACGTACCTTTTCTTTATTTCTCTATATGGTTGTTAAGAAAGATATTAGGATAAAATAGAGAATAACTACCTCTGAAGGTCAAACTCAATTAAATTTAAACTTTTTTTTTTATTTCTGTGATGAGAACTTTTAGATTTTAGTTTCTTTTTGTTCAAGTTAGATTTAGAAACGAGATCTTGGAGAATAAGGTTTGTTATATTACTGATTTATCTAGATTCTGTAACTTGTTTTCCAAAGACGAAGTCTTAAAGAATCACCATATGGCTTGTTATATTACTGATGTTACCTCTTCAATAAATTTAATCAAACTGAAGCATGGTGTTCTGAGTAGCTGAGATATATAGATTCCTTATAACTGCCTTGGTTTGTATGCAGGTGGAGATTCTGACTAGATAAGTGTGAAAGTTGAATGCCCTAAACCTTCCAGGGTGATTGGATCGCAGTGTTTTACTCCTGCAAACTTCAAGTAATTTTTTTTCTTTCTGAAACTAAGTTTGATAGTAATGTCTCTAGAGGCAATTTTTGTATAACTTTCTGATAGCTACATATGTGATATTTTTTTTCTTTTGTAAACTCTAGTTTTGAAGATTAAGGAATTCATTATATAATGGCAGCTCGTCTACCTGTCCACCAAGTGAGGATATGCAACAGTTTTCTTATATATGCTCAGCCCCTATAAAGGTATGAATTATTGCTAGGTACCACCTGTTTGTTCTTAGCCTAATATTGAGACCATATGCCTTAATACAATGTGTTTTTTTCATTACAAATATGCTTATGATTCCAATGCTGAATACAAAAAGACTGGCAAAGCTTTGTTATTTAAATCCTATCGAGACATACTGACAAAGTAATTGCAGAATGTTTGTCCCAT
Organism: Fremontodendron californicum; assembly: GCA_030761205.1. Classification (NCBI taxonomy): domain Eukaryota; kingdom Viridiplantae; phylum Streptophyta; class Magnoliopsida; order Malvales; family Malvaceae; genus Fremontodendron; species Fremontodendron californicum. The sequence continues at coordinate 39,804,160 of JAULJL010000002.1, read as the reverse complement.
TAAATAGGAGAGCCTTCATAGCTTGTGCTGACCTTGTTTGCTTCTCTGTTTCTATTTGCATATCACAATGAGATAACTGTTGAAGGAGACGGATAACAAAGCTTGATTAAATTTTGCTTAATGGAAACAATATTGCCATTGTAAGATTAAATAGTTTCTGATTTAGTTAATGTACTTCTTGTTAAAACCATAATTTACAAAGGTTTGATATATTTATTGAGGATTATAGTATATGATTAAGATTGAAGCAATTTCTGTTAGATATAAGGATGTAAACTGTAGATCGCCCACTATGGCCAAAAATTAGCAATTTTAAAAAGTGAAACCAAAGGCTACTCAACAAAAGAATTGTTATGTTGGTTTTGAGGCTTAAAAGAAAATCTGGTGAAAGAAAATGAAAACAAAATATGGTGAAAGAAAATCTGATTTGGATATTTTTCAAGATGCTTAAAAGCTGAATGGTTATGTTGGTTTTGAGTTTTGAATGGCTTTATTTATGATTAAGATGTTGCATTGGCCATTTGCCAAATAAGTGGAGGGGACATTTTCGAGGAGATTTTATCCAACATCTATTGGTAAATTCTGTATTGGTCAATAGTCATGCTTGTTTGTGCACAAATTATCATTCATGTTTTCTTTTAATCTGACCATGGATAATGTGGATGTAATTGTTTTACGTTAATATGATTAATTAAAAAATTTAATCCTAATTTTGTTTGTTGATTGGCAATGACTCTATCCATTGGTTTCTTATGATACTTTTGCTCTTTTTTTTTTTTTTTGTGTAATTTTTGCAAGCTGATCTCTGGTAATATTGAGAGGTGTGCATTGGCTGGCTGGGCCTAAACTATTCAAAGCTAAGCCCAAGCATAGCCTGCCCATAGGCATACTTTTATCATTTAAATACTTAAAAATACTTTTAAATGAATTTTTTAATTTTTTTTTTGTATATATTAGAATTAGATTTAAATAAAATATATGATTTTTTTAATAAAATAGTAACTTCGGGATAGGATTAGGCTTAAAAAATCTTTACCCTAAGCTTGGCCTGAAGTGGGCTGGGTTGCACAGTACCTAACACCTCTTCTGTTTAGTTTTTGTTCCTTAAAAATGCCTTCAGTTTTCTCAGTTTTACTCTTTTTATTATGCTTTTTAATCTTTTCTCTGTTGAAATGATGGTATGATATTGTTTTTACTCTAGAAAGGAAAACCAAATTGGCCTGGTTGTAGATATGATTTTAACTTCTTTGTACATCTTGTTATCATCTTTTGCTTAATTGGCTTCATACTTGCACTCTGCAGAAAATGGTGATCACAAAATTGAGGGCTATAATTTTTCATCAACATATTCTTGGGTCAGTTCAGTCGCTGTATGTAGAGGCAATGACCTTGCTGCATCAGGAGCTGGTAACGGTTGCTTTCGATTATGGGCCATTGAGAGTGGGAGAAAGGACATCTAGTCCTTATATGACATTCCATTGGTAAGTTAAAATCACCTACTTAGTACCTCAGTTAATGATTTACTACAGCTTTTCATTGCACTTGTAGGCTATTGGATAATCCACCCAGTGATACTGGATCTTTTGTGAAGACTAAATATGGTCACCAAAATAATAATTATTTTCATATCTCTAACTCTCCACTTAAACATATCTTTAGGAAATATTTTTTAACTTTTGCCGAACTTTACAAAAAGATACTGGTATTTCTTTATTGCTTTTAGCATCAAGGATTGTACAAAAAAGTCTTAAAAATTTAGGTTATGGATAGAATTTGCTTTAATTGTTTTGATTAGATGCTTTATATAGTATACGCTGTAAGTGACTGTTAAATCCTAGTTACAATATCCTTCCCTTATACTGCTGGAATAGATCCATAATTAAGCTGTTGTCAAAGTATTACAATTTTGTAAAGAAAATGGTGGAATGCTATTGAGAATATGGTCAACTGCAGTCACTTCACTTTAACACTTATCTCATGAGCCATGGATTTAAAATAAGTTACTCTGCCAATTAAATATGTTCACCTAGTAGGCTATATATTGTCAAAAGCTCAACAAGAAAAACATAATGGCTGAGAGAAGACACTTTTCGGCCTATCTACTGTGGTGCAAGGTTCATTAAGTAAATCTTTGTCACAAGAATGAGTAGCATACTGTTGAGAAAGGTTGGTTACACTAGTTAATGCCATGAGTCTCATGTGATTTCGTATTTTTCACTTTTCTTTTGGAATACTAGTTAGGTTGAGTACTTCATATGGTTGCATCCTTATTTAACCTAACCCCTCTCTCCTCATTTTGGTTGCTTACCAAAATGCTATCCACGATACAGGTTGGATTTGTTAATTCCATGGCTTTTGCAAAATCTAGACAGTTTCTAGTTGCTGAAGTTAGGCAGGTGAAGTATTTGACCTTAACATGATCATGAAAAATCTATTAATGTTTTGTTTTACTGAATTTGGTAATATTAACTTGAATTTGATCTATGAAGTGCATTTAAAACAAAAGGTGATTCTATAATTGCATCCTGATGTGCTAAAAGTGGCTCCTAAGAAAGAAATTAATCTTTTCTTTTATCGATTCAATTTTCAAAATTTGGCCTCATTTTCCGTTGACGATTCAATTTTCTGTCAAATGAACATAAAAAAAGAAAATACAAAAATCATTATGTGCGAAACAAACAGAGCCTAAGAGTCATACTAAGCTCTTTTTTAAAAAAAAAAAGTCATAGTGAGCTAGGGATCAGTAGAGGCATGGTACAGCTCTTTGGAACAATTTTATTTTGACTTAAAAGGAGTGCTACTTTTGTGGCAGTATTTAAGCAGGGCTCTTGGAGACTTTGATATGTAATACTCTATGTTGTTCCGTCTGCTTCATATTGTTTCATCTCAGGTATAAAGAAAACTTCAATGAAGGAATAGATGAATTCTATCATTCTCTTGCAAGTTTCTAACATGCTAAAAGATATTCTTGTTTGCAAGCTATCAGATGATGACTTCACTGAGGTAATTACATTGTTAATATTTTGAATAAATCCTTTTTCTTCTTGATCCCTTCTTTTTCTTTTCAAACAAGAACTACTGAGTCTTAATAGTTAGCAGGTTAGAATCAACTAGAGTAAGAAGTTTCTTATCCCTGACAACCATATAAAATCTTGAATTTTCAAGTTAAATCAATTTAATGTCAGTTGTGTGAGACTTGGTGCAGTAAAATTCTTGGAAACAAAGGACAGTTTTCTGAGAGGATATTGGTTGTCCATAATTGAGTGAAGTAGAATTCTCTTGAGTATGAGTTCTAGCAATCCATTGCTAAGAATGATGTGATTTTATTTTTCTTGGTGAATTTTTTGTCATTACCTTCTTCCAGCTTGCACCATTACATATTGCCAAAAATAGACTTAACTGTCTAGTCCTGTTTACAGGAAGAAATTGAGAATTTAAATCGGCAAATGAGAACTCGCATGCTTGAAAGGCCAACTGTTGTAAGTTCTTAATTTTTAAGTTATTATAGGAACTTACAGCTGATTTACAAGATCACCTCTTGCAAATCAGCTTAATATAACTATATTTTCTTCTCATGTCTTTATATACTGTGTGGTATAGAAGCAGCCTTTAAACATTGATGACAGTTATGGTGAATAGTGATAACATTGTTATTATTTTTAGCTATAAAAGATTAGTGTTTGCAGGTTTTGTTATGGGTCGTGTCTGCAAGTATGCTTTCTTGCTTTCACAGAATGAACACCAAATGGAGTTATGGCATCTTATTCTGGACCAAGTTAAATGTCTTGCAAGGAAACTTATCAGTCTATTACCATTGCATTTGCATTATATTTCCATTACCATGTTTCTTTTAGAAGTGAAAGAGTTTTTTCATATTTTCACTACTTTCGATACTTGAACAAAATCATGCACTATCTCTTTCAAAGAAAAGGGGAAAGAAAAACAAAGAGCAGAAAATAACCACATAGTTTCAATGAAAAAATGAGTGAATGAAACTAAAAATGAGTGAATGACAATCAGTGAGTGAAACTAAAAATAAAAAATATTAACCAGAATGCATTGTTTGACAGGTGGAGTTTGAGTAGAAAGCCACAAGCCTACATGAGGATATAACAAAATATGTATGTATTCTGAATTCAATATTTAAGAATTAGGACTTCTGAAGTTGAAGTTATAAGTGTTGGGATGCATAATGCAATAACTTGTAGATGGATTTTAAATATGTTGACAATTGATGGGCAGTAGGTGCAGGTGGCAGAGTTATCACACGGCTTCTAGTGGTAGATATTCAGGCAATAAGCATATTCAAGGCATCACATTAAGGGAGGCTCCATTTTATTTCTCTCACCACAAATAAGTTGTAAAATGCAGCTAGAGGCTTTTGTTGTTTTATTAAAATCTATTTTGCATTAAAGTATCATGTGGTTTGAGTGAATTCTGTCTTTATTAATTTATTTATTTTGTTTTTTTATTTTCAACAAGCTCAGGTTTAATATGGTTATGTCTTACTGAATTTGTGTCTTCATGTGATTTGTTTTTTGTGCTATGATCAAGTGTTATTTTGGAGTTTAATGCATAGTTTGCATACTCATATTTGTTGGTTGATTTTTTTTCTACATATATATGTGATATGTACTACATTATATTCAGCAAGAATCGAGTTATAGTCTCAATAATTGCAAATTCTGTCTGTTTTTGGCTCTTGAATAATTTGACAATGCGAGGACGATTGTTGATAAAATATTAAATATCTTAATTAGATCCGGTAATTTTGAAAATAGTACAAATATGATGGAAAAAAATTAAAATTCGATACAACACAAATATGACATGAATATATGAAGGTGTAAAAATATATATATAACACGAATTATTTAAGTGTCAAAATTTATATAAATATATAACACCTTAAATATGATTAAAATATAAAAAACAAACGCGAACACAATATAAATACAAAGATTACCAGTTTAATCTTTGTAACCATACTTAAATTCGCCTATTTAATTTTGTTTGTTGGCCAACAGCAGCTTTTGTTGGTCACTTAGCTTATGTTTTGTAGTTAAAATTTTGGTCATTGCATTTCCTGGATAAATCTCATACACACCTTGTATAATTTATAAATACATGACAAATTACATATATCAAATTATTAAATTATTTTTAATATTAATGCAAAATTAATTATGAAGATAAAAAAAGTTAATGTAAATTTTAACTTTTTATTTATATAATATAAATTAATTCACTTTTTAAGATTAGTGGGAATAGTCAATTTTTTTCCCTTTTATTTTTATATGTGGTCCTTGCTACACTTCCATTATGAACACTAATAGTAGTCAATAAATAAATAAAGCATTTTCTAGAATCATGGATATTTGTAGTCCAAGATTAGATTTTCTCATAAAGTTAGGAAAATTAAAATGTATTATAAGTTAATGAATTTGGGTATAATAATTGATTTAAAGGAAAATTGTGTCAAATTAAAGTGCATTTTGGTAATTTGATTCCCTTTTTTCAATTACATAAATACATGACAATATCCTTTAATGATTTATATACTTTGTCATGTTTATATGCAATTTCGATCATGTTTATATGTAAAAAGAAAATACATAAATACATGACAACTTTTGATTCCCTTTTTTCAATTACATAAATACATGACAATATCTTTTAATGTATAATTTTATGGATTGAAAGTTTGAGGTTTTTTTCCTCTCATATATAAAATTTTTGCAGCAATATAAAAAGATTAAAATTAAAATTTTACTAATGTTTAATTTTATGGATTGAAAGTTTGCATCGAAATTAAATTATATTAATTTCATGTGTTAATTGAAGGCAAATATATAGAGATGAATTATTTGTCATAAATTAAAGATTATTGTTATTTTGTACATGCATGAAGATAAAATGCATGTTGAGTTACGAATCCATACACTCCAAAACAATTACTTTTCTAGCATGGATGTTTTATATTGTTTTTATCACCAAAGTAAAGAAAATAATACTTATATGAAATTCTTATTATCCCAATATCCAAAGTAAATGACTAGAAAATTTAACTTGTCAATGCATCATTTGCAAAATTTTATATGCGAGTGTTTTCTAATTAACTTCCATTAGATGTAAAAAAAAAATGATAGTCTATATGAAATTTTTATTAACCCAATATCTAAATTAATTGATGCATGCATTATATTAATTAAATATGTATTTCTTTTCTAATTTAATTTTTACAAAAGATTGAAAATTACAAATTTGTCATGTTTATATGTAATTTGTCATTTGTCATGTTTATATTTAATTTGTCGTGTTTATATGTAATTTGTCATTTATCATGTTTATATGTAATTTTTCATGTTTGTTTGTCATGTTTATATGTAATTTGTTATGTTTATATGTAATTTGTCATCTTTATATGTAATTTGGTATTTGTCATGTTTAAATGTAATTTGTCATGTTTATATGTAATTTTTCATGTTTGTCATGTTTATATGTAATTTGTCATGTTTATATGTAATTTATCATCTTTATATGTAATTTGTCATTTTGTCATGTTTATATGTAATTTGTTATGTTATATGTAATTTGTCATCTTGTCATGTTTATATGTAATTTGTCATCTTGTCATGTTTATATGTAATTTGTTATGTTTATATGTAATTTTTCATGTTTATATGTAATTTATTATCTTTATATGTAATTTATCATTTTGTCATGTTTATATGTAATTTATCATCTTTATATGTAATTTGTCATTTTGTCATGTTTATATGTAATTTGTCATGTTTATATGTAATTTGTCATGTTTATATGTAATTTTTCATGTTTATATGTAATTTGTAATTAGTCATGTTTATATGTAATTTGTCATGTTTATATATAATTTGTCGTCTTTATATGTAACTTGTCATGTTTATATGTAATTTTTCATGTTTGTCATGTTTATATGTAATTTGTCATGTTTATATGTAATTTGTCATTTTGTCATGTTTATATGTAATTTGTTATGTTTATATTTAATTTGTCATGTTTATATGTAATTTATCATTTTTATATGTAATTTAGCATTTTATCATATTTATATGTAATTTATCATCTTCATATGTAATTTTGTCATGTTTATATGTAATTTCTCATGTTTATATGTAATTTGTCATGTTTATATGTAATTTATCATATTTATATGTAATTGATCATGTTTATATATAATTTGTCATTTCTCATGTTTATATGTAATTTGTCATCTTTATATGTAATTTGTCATATGTAATTTGTCATATTTATATGTAATTTGTCATGTTTATATGTAATTTGTCATATTTATATGTAAATTATTATATTTATATATAATTTTGATCATATTTATATATAAAAATTGATAATCTAATAATTTGCTACTCAAATTTTTTAATTTTAAAACCTATCAAAAATCTATTTTAAAAAGTTAATGATAGAACCCCTGTTAAAAGTAACTTTGATTAATTTTGTACTATTCCTTGCAGTACACAAGAATTCCAGAGAAAAAAGCTTTTCCATTTGAAAAGGCTTTCCTTTTTAGTTTTTTTCCACTCCCCGTAATCATTCTCTCTCTCTCTCTCTCTCTATCTAATTTTTTACCGCTTTCTCCTTAAATATTTATTTCTCATATCAAAGTTACTTGTTCTCTTTCAACAAAGCTTGAGATTTATTTTATAAAAAATAAATAATAATAAATAATTAAACCCCAAAGAAAAAAAATGCCCATAAAAAATATCATAAAAAAAAGTTATCGCTTATGTTAGTCGAATTAAATATAAGTGTCTAACTGTCTATTACGAATATATTTAATTTTTTTATTTTTTTATATATTAAAAAATTATATTTTATAAGTGTATTAATTATAAATATTTAAAAAAAAAAAATTAGATAACATAAAGCCATAGTACATCCCAAAACTCTATAAACAATTTAACACCGAACAACACAAAATTCCTTCACATTGTTTTGCCTTTTTCGGTCTACTTTTTTATCCATCACCTTCTGTAACACTACATTTTTTTCTCTCCTAAACCCTTTAAAAACCCATTAAAGTTTTATGTTTTTATATTTTCTTTTCATATCCAAACTTGATACAGAAACAAAACTCCACTTCTCAATTACCATTTTCATCCATTCTTATTACAACCTAAGAAGCTTAAACCCTGCAAACCCCCCCCCCCCCAAAAAAAAAATAATAATCAAATATACATATATTTCAAAAAAGTTCTTTTCTTTTCCTTTTCTTTGGTGATGTCTACACCATTAGAACAGCAGCAGCCACCACCCGTAGGAGTGAGCCAACAAGCCTACACGGCCCATACGGGTCACGGGTCGGTTGGACCCGTCATAGCCGTTCTAGCACTGATCACAATCCTCGGAGTCATAGCTGGCATGATTGGGAGGCTATGTTCAGGGCGTCCTATCATGGGCCATGGTCAGTACGATTTTGAAGGTTGGGTTGAGAGGAAATGCTCCTCTTGCCTTGACGGTCGGGTGGACCCGCCTCCGTCGCGACCCACGGAGGAGGAGCCAGCGGCGGTGCCTTCAGAGGAGACCCAACAAGAAATCAAAGAAGAAGAGCATGAAGAAGCTCAAGTTCAAGGCCAAAAGCAACATGGAAGTAGCAGTAAATCTTGATTATTAATTCTTGGGTGTTTCTTTTCCTTTTGCCTTCATGGTTATACTCTCATTGTACGTGAAAAAAAATGGATTCTCTTTCTTTTTTGTTCTTTTTTTTTCATTAGACTTTTGTTATAATTTTTAAGGTTAATTTCATTGTTCTCTTGAGTTCTTTTATGATTCATTCATGAGAATAACTAGATTGAAAAGAGACAACTTTTTTTTAACAAATACTATATGTGATCTTAGGAACAAACATAATTATTTCTTTAAGAATTTGTTTGTAGTTACTATTATTTTATTATAATTATGATAATTATGTCAACAAATAAGATACCCAGCTGTTAGACTTAATTAAGATTTTATTTTAAAAATTTGGAGTTTTTGGATTGAAATTTATGATATGAAAAAAAAAAAAAAAGTTTCTTCAATATCATATGGGTTAGTTTGCAGCATTGAATAAAAAACTGGATCGGATTAATCGATTGGACCGGTTGAATTGAAAATCGATAACTTATTCGGTCCGACAGGTGTAATAAAATCGGATTTAATCGAATCGATCAAAAATCGGTTCAACGGGGAAAAAATCGAGAAAAAAACCGATTTTTATTTTTTTTAAGTGATGAGATTTGAACTCATAATCTTTTGAAATTATACTAAAGATCATACCATTAAGCTAGATGCTTATTATTATTAATTATTTACTATATTTATTATTTATTTAATATTAAAATTATTTTAAAAATATTTAAAAATATTATTTAAAGTGTTCAACCGGTTCAATCAATTAAATCTAGAATCTAAAATCACACCGATTTGATCTTTAATTCGTTTTTTTCAACCCTAATTTGCAGGATGAGATTTATGAAATAAAAAAATAAAACTATCTATCATTGTGTAATATAATGTTTTGTATAAGAATTTTATTATGAACAGTAAATGAATTTTGTTAATTAATATTCTGAAAGTATTTAACATTAATTAATATATTATTTATAATAATATTATTATATTAAATATAATAATTGATAATTTTATTTATTATTTTTAATATATTTTATGGATATATTACTAACAAAATTCATAGTAAATTAGGAATGTAAAAATGTGAAATTGGGTATGATGTTAATGATTTGCATTGATGGGTAGTTTGAGTGTGGTTTTGTAGTTTGTGGGGTCTTTCAGCTTTTGATTGATTTATTTGCATACCTCATTATTGCCTTCATTTATTTATTTTTCTGTTGGGGGTTTCCATTGGATTCTCTTTCTCTTCTTCTTGGTTTTTGTATGAACTATTATTCTTAAGTTTGCAGTCTCAAAGAGATTGCTTTTTTTAATGTTCACATTCCTTTGTTAGAAACATTGCGACAGTAGAATTTTGGCATTTCATGCCAGTTTTAGGATTATGGGTTCCCCAACCATGACAGATAGAGAGCCATTAATTAAACAGTAGTGAAAATGGTGTTGCCAATGCTGTTTAGAAAATAGAAATCTGGTTATTCCAATGCAAATTGGCTGTACCTGCTTTATTCTTTCTAAAATGTGTCTAAATTATGTAAAATTTTACTTGCCAAACATATGCATGCAAACAAATCATGGAAAGAACCTAGGTCAAATGTCTAAACAATAGTACTAATAGTTTAGATAATTTGAATGCTTTGAACTATTTTTTTTCTTCTATTATATTTGATCTCAATATCTTAATATAGTATTATTAGTTATTTTTAATGTTTAATCATAAAACGACACTTTTAATATAATGAGATGGTTTTGATTGGAAATTCAAATGGATCCTTAGCAATTGTAACAATTTTGAACTGAAACATAATATTATCATTGGTTCACTTTTTCAACATGAAAACAACTTAATAAAAAAAAACAATCACATGCAAAACCTGAATCTTGTATACTTTTTTTTTTTTTGTTGATAATAAGAGAAAGTTAAGTAAGTCAAAATTATACTAACTTCTAAAATTATATCCTTAATTACCTTGCAAGATTTCAGTCTGCTTTGAACTCCAAAGCCATTTAGATCTTCCAAGATAAAGTATGCATCCACAATTCGAAACATGGATTGACAATCTTTAGTTCTTAAATGGTAACAAGTTTTACTTTCTGCTTTTGTTTTTCTTTAAACTATCTATTATCATTTGGGTAAATGTTATTATCAAACTTACTTAGTAGTATAACTTTTTATTAATTGTTGGCATGTGAAACCTTATAGCAAAGCAATAATATTTTTGCTTCACGTGAAACAGTAACTTTTAATATAAAATCGGTTTTAAAATTTAATGATTCACCAAATTCGTTGATTTTATTTTTGGAGACATGAATTTGAATTTGATTTGTATGTGAACTATGGGAATAAAATATGTTGATGGATTTTAGGTTGTAAGAGAAGAGCTTAGAGAAAATCAATTTAGATTTCGGGCAAGGAAGACATGTCAAAGAGTACCAAATAGTCAAAGGAGCATCGGAATTTAGATTTCGGGACTCATTTCACTGCTTAAGTTAATAAATATTCACCAAGAAAGAAAGAGTGAAACTTTAGAGAATAAAAATTGTTGAAAGATTAAAAATATAACTAAAAATTTAATGCATTTACCTTATACTTTTTATATCTGAGATTCTGTGTCGCTAAAAATGATTAAGATTATCCTATTCTGATCTGTTGCCCTGCTTGCTTGACGACTGTCCTGAATTTGGGTTTTTGGTCTAGGTAAATATTGGGCATAGCAAAATACACATCATCCACTAATTAATTAAAATCAATATTATCTACATTTGAAAAAAAAAAAATGAATTTTAAATTTTCAAATGCATATAAATATCATTATTAAATAAATATCCAATAAATTTAAAAATTTAAAAATAATCATCATACAATTTATATTAAATTTAAAATCTAAATTCCTTTTCTTAAAATCAAGTTTTCAAACATAAGCTCATCATATTTTTCTCATCAAACAAGAGGATAAAAGAAAACAGTGCAAGACAGATGGAAAAGTGGCACAATAAAATTTTGTTTTGTCCTCTTCTAGTCAATTTTTTGCAAAAACAAAGAAAAAAGAAATCATGGCAAATTTGACTTTGCATAAACCCCATTTTGTAGGATGGCAATACCAGTACTTCTTCAGTAGAGCATCACGTGGCTATGTGGTCACACAAATAAATAGTTTGATTTTGAAAAAAGCATGTGATTTGGGCAGCTTTTGTCTCAGCCTCAGCCACAGCCACAGCCACAGCCACTTCCAGGCTGCAGTCCATTATCAACTATCAACTCAACGGAGAAAGAGGCAAAGTCCCTCCCTCCCTCCCTAGGACAGTTTCTGGGTACAAATCTGTACTGTCCTATAATACTACTAATACTACTACTTTGCATTTATAATTAGTTCCTGTCCAGCTCCTAGATTCTGTTGTGAGTCAAATCTAGGAGTGGCAACTTCTGCAATAAACAAACCAGTCCAGGGTGCTAATTATCAGCATTAATGATTGATTATTCATACTCCTCTTTGATTAATTTACATCAACTATGTCTCCAGGACCAGGTGATAAGAGATTTTTTTTTTATATATAAAAAATCGTAATAGAAGAATAAAAGAAAAAAGATTATTAAGTATTATAATTTGAATCTCAACCTTGTGAAATGAATTAAACTAAATCATGAATTCATAAGAGATTAACTTTAAAAACAATACTCTTTGTCTAATTTTTTTTTAATAGTGATGATCTTATTCCATAATTGCTTTTCAGAATAGGGATTTCAGTTGAGCATGTAAAACTGAAGATGTTTGAATTGCCTAATTAAAACAAGTACTGGATAAATTCATCCTTTTACTACTAATCAAACACCCAACTCCGAACTCTCCGATAGTCCAATTATTCCCAGGAATTTTTTTTTTGTTGAAAATGATTACTAATCTGTTGCTGGGTTGATGGCATCTGATCTGAGAAAGGAAAATTTTGGGCTTTCTTGGCTGTTCCTTCCTTTCTTCTTCTCAGCCCATTTCAACATTCTAAAAACAGCTTCATTGCCTGAATATTGTAGAATATAGACCAGTAAGCCCGATAAAGGATTGTGACAATAATTGGGATTTCATGCGCTATGGCTAATGCTTAAAATAGAGAGATGATTATTGTTTTCTTTTCTTCCCTTTTTTCTGAGACATTTTTGTTAATACCTAACGTGTACAGATTGTTCAAATCTCTAATCTTTCAATTGTAACAATTAAGATTTTGATTTTTTTTTTTTAAATTGTGACAAATTAAAGATATTTTCGAATTTTAATGTCAATTGTAATTCAGTTTATTCATACAGTTATTTTTAAAAGATGGTATTTAATAAGTAAAGATTCAAATCTTGATATCTGCAACTGTTTCATTTATCTTCAAATTGCAACCTCTTTTATAAAAAAAAAAATATTAGATCCTAAACATTAAATCTTAAATTGAGCATTGTTTCAACTTTCATGACTTTCATCTAGCTAAAAGTTTGCCATTAACTTATTTACATGGATTTTTTTTTTTTTTTGGGGTGGGCAACTCAATAATATGTCATTTTCATTGTATAATATGATTACCTTTTATTTCTCTCTATTTTAATGTCTTAGGACAAAAAACCTAATCAATCAATCCCTTTCGAAGGTGCATCCATAAATGGTGGTTGACGCAAGCCCTTCAATCTAATCCATTGTTTTTTCGATGAAAACTTCCAAATATTTCACTATAGCTTCCATCATGTTTTCATTCTCAAAGCCCCACAATTTTTCTATAAGTCAAATAAGTGATCTGATAAAATATAAATTTTATTAACGAGTATAGTTTTAAAATTATTATATATAATAATATTTTTATTTAATGTATTAAATGATGAATAAAATTATAAATTACTGCATTTAATATAACATTATTAATATAAATAATATATTAATTAACTTTAAAAAAATATTCTAAAAGCATTAGTTAATAAAACCCATAAAATATCAATATAGAAATTATATTTGCTTGATTTGCCAATGGAAGTGGAAAGTTTGTTGTTCCCCCACTGTCTTCTAAAAAATATAGCTATGCCTGAGACAAGCTTGCTGGACTCAATTTTCATATCCAAAAAAAGGGCATGATAATTGACAAGTGGCAGCAAGCAAGTTGTAACTTGTAACCACTATGAACCATCCAACCCTAATTGAACATTTGGTTAGCCATTATTTATGCCTTTGAAAGGGCCCACATCCAGGTTGAGTGGGCTTCATCTTGGATGCCATACCACTGAATTTGGCAATGCAATTAGATTAGATCCTTAGAAAATTAGTAGTAGTACTGTTTTTAGTGCCATCGGTATAATCCATTTACGATTATTATCTTGTACATTGATACTAAATTTTTTTAATTTTATTAGTATTTATTATCATATATATTTGAATGTGAATATTTGTTAATTTATTTATATATTAAATATATAATTATAAATTTTTAAAATAAATAAAAAATAATAAAATGCATATATTAACTAAAATTTGCCTTCAAAATTTGTTTTATGTAATATTAATGCAAAATTAATTATGAAGATAAAAAAATTAATGTAAATTTTTTAATTTTTTTATTTATATCAAATAAATTAATTCACTTTTTAAGATTAGTGAAAAATTAAAAATTTTAAGATAAAGCAATTTTACATAAATTTTTTATTTTTTATTTATTATCAATTTAATCCATTTAATGAAATTAAATTTATTACTTATAAATTAGATAAATTTTATTAATAATAAAAAAATTTTATAATGGCAATTTAAAAATATAGTGAATAACAATAAATATTTTTATCAGTTCAAAAAATTCTCTACATTCGTACTTATATATATATATATATTATAGATTAAAGATAAGTGAATATTTGTCTTTAGATTATATTTTAAAAAATACATAAATAAAATATGTAACAGTGTAAAAGATAATAATTCATTTAACAATGCTAAAATCATGTTATTAGCCCCTTAACCTTGTCAGGTGAATATTTACTAGTTGAGTTATATGTTCAATTTGAAAGATTTAATTTGAATTGGATCAGACTTGAGATACGATTTTGTAATTCGGATTAATCTGATTCAGCTCAAATTATTATTTAATTAATAAATATATGTTAATTTAATTATAAAATTAATTTAAAAATATTTTAATATATTTCAAATAATAAGATAGATTGTCGAATCGAATCAAATCCAAACAAAAAAAAAAAAATTACTATACAAATTTGATCCAACCCAATCCATATCGATTTCTAATATCAATTAGTAAACTTCATATGTAAGATCAAAATGTTTAGATAGGCAATCTCGCCATTGTTTACTTTGTTGCTTGGTTTATTAGTACTGCTATAAATATATAGAGTATAGAGGCAAAGAAAATAGGCAATCTCATGAAAAAATGTTTGTTTCCGTCAAAACAACTGTTTCTCGTAAAGTGACGATTATAATAAAGACAGACAAAAACCCAAAATGCGGCAGCTTAACCAACTTACATCGACAGATTAACAAACATGTGCGCACAATGAGAGGTTTTTAATTTTTATTTTAAGGAATTATTATTATCAGCTTATTATCTTAGCTTAGCTAGGCTGGGTGACAATTAACATGGATTAACGATCCTAATTTTAGCTGATCAATTATTAAACTACAAACAAAACAAAATCAACAAAATCCCAGGATTTTTGTGTACAATTAATACAAAGTACAATAAATAAATAATGGTTGGACATCTACATCTCCTCCGCTATGCTAGCTTTGCTGTGTGTCCAAAGCTGGTAAAAACAAACAAATCATGTACTGTCCCTTCTCTCTCTTTGTACTCTCCTAAGTCCTATCCTATCAAACCCACCTTTTATTAAAAATTTTTTAAAGATTTTTAGTCCCACTATCCCATGTTAGACTTGGTCCTGATTGAGTCGGATAAGTCGTGATTCGATTTTTTTTTAAAATTTTTATTCAAGTCCGGCCCTAAGTTGTGTCGAGTCGGCCCGGTAGGTCTGAATTTATTATTTATAATATTAAAAAAAATATATTTTTTTATATATTTTTATAATTAAAATTAAATAAAATAATATTATTATAATTAAAAAATACTCTTTCAGGTCGGACTAGCCCGGATTAAAAATATTCTGTCCAGACCCGGCCCAATACGGGCTGAGCCTGCCGGGTCGGGCGGGCTGCCCGGCCCATGAGCAGGTCTACCCTATATGCTTCCCCTATTTTTACCATGAATTATTTGCTTATATTATTTTAGAAAAATTATTTTATACCATATCAATAAAATGATACATACTTTTTAATATACATTAAAAAAATAAAACATATGATAATATTTTAATCTCATTTTTAAAATTAAAAAATTACAAGTGTACAAAAAACAAACTAATCTTTATTTAACTTTTTTTTTAAAAGGTCTCATTTTTAATTTTTATAATAAAAATATTTTATTTTAATATTGTTAAATTAGATAATCAATTATCTTAAAAGATTAAATTGATAGAAAATTGTCAAATATTATATTTACGTTTTAACACGTCTCCTCATGTGCAAGCTGCCAAATGTAGAAGAAATGTGCAAGTTGAAAAATGATTAGAACAGCAACGCTAGCTCAATGAGTAATAAGACACCCGGTGAAAAAATATTATAGGGAAAGCGGTTGTAGAGATTCAAACTGAAAAACTCTGATATCAAGTTAAATTGGACGACCAAATATTTAAAATTATTATATAATTTAAAAATATATATATATATATATTGTAGATTCATACAAGCTTGTTAACACCTTAAATTAAGTTAAACAATATGAATTCCCAAGTGAAAAAGAATAATGAAGAAAAAAGGGGTTATTTTACCTCTCAAAGTGAAGGTTTGGGTAGAGTATAGTTAGGGTTAGTTTAGCATTGCTGTTGAAAAAAGCTTGGGTTGGAAAAAGCTCGAGTTGGAAAAAGTGTGTTTATAAAGTGTGGTTTAAAAACTTTGAAGTGTTTAGCATTGCTGTGAAAAAGTGTTGTTGGAAATTAAAATGTCAGAAAAAGATATGTTTAAAATAATAAAAGTGTAGAGATGTGAGGATAATAAAGTTATTTTATCCAAAAGCCAGCTTTTAAAGCCCAAAAGCTATATTTTTTGGCTTTTTGGTTTGGCTTTTTAAACCATGGTTTCAACAGCAGAAGCTAATTTTTTTTATCTGTTTAACATTGCGTTTGCGGTGAAAAATAATTTTTGACCTCAAAAACTGTGCCAGAAACAATGCTAAACGAGGCTTTAATATAACCTAATCCATGTTTTCTAAAAATATAGTACTTTTTTCTTTTTTGGCCTGAAGAAATATAGTACTTAGTGGTTTTTTTATTTAAATATAGCTAAAAAAATATTTTTTTATCAAAATACCGTTCTTTTCGGATTAATTCCCAAAATCCGCTCTTTTTAAATCAGTTGGGAAATCGCCATGGTCCATGGCGATTTTCCAACTAAAAATTTTCAATTTTTTTTTTCATTGGGAAATCGCCACCCAAATTCACAAATTTGTGAATTTCCCAAGGGTTTTACTTTTTTTTTATTCTTGGGAAAATATGAAAAACATGCACTCAATAGTGAACTTATTGTGAAATGGTATAATGAATAAAAGTTATTTGAAAAAGAGAAATAAATAATTAGAAATTATTATAAAGGATATTGTAAAGACAAAATTACCCTTAATGAAAAAACTTATTTTTCTTTTTTCTTTCATTAAGGAAATATTATTTTTTAAAAATTTTAATTGAAAATAAATTTAAAAAATAAAATATTTAAATAATTATTTTTTTTAAAATTTTAAAAAATTTTAAAAAATAATAAAAATTAATTTTAGCATATTATTTTTATTTTTTAAAATTTTTTAATTAAAAAAAGTAAATAAAAAATTTAAAAATTTAGTTTTTAAAATTAAAAAGTTTTTATTTTCAGAATATTTATTTTTTAATTAAAAATTAAATTAAAAAATAAAATGAAAAAGGGAAGAGAAGGTTTTTTTATCAAGGATAATTTTGTCTTTACAATATCCTTTATAATAATTTCTAATTATTAATTTCTCTTTTTTAAATAACTTTTATTCATTATACCATTTCACAATAAGTTCACTATTGAGTACTGTTTTTCATATTTTTCAAGAATTAAAAAAAAAAGTAAAACCCTTGGGAAATTCACAAATTTGTGAATTTCCCTTTGGGAAATCGCCACCGTGAAAAAAAAAAAGAATTGAAAATTTTTAGTTGGGAAATCGTCATGGGCCATGGCGATTTCCCAATTGGTATTTTTAAAAAAATTAAAAATTTCAGTTGGGAAATCGTCATGGGCCATGACGATTTCCCAACTGATTTAAAGAAAGCGGATTTTGGAAATTAATCTGAAAAGAACGGTATTTTGATAAATAATTTTTTTTGGCTATATTAAAATAAAAAGACCGTACTTAGTAGTTGTTAAATAGAGAGTTGAGTATTCATGATCAGTATTCATGATCCAACCCACTATTACTTGTTATTGCATGGATTTAGGTAGGAAATCTATTTTTTTCAAGAATATCATGATCTAACAACATTCATTAATGTTATTATGAGGAATTGAGCAACTTAAACATAAATAAATGTTATTCAATATTATATGAAATTAAATTTGGTAAAAAAAATCTGATCTAATTCCACCATAAATAACCCATATAGAAAATTAAAATGCTACTATATATATTTATATTATTTATAAAGTGTTTAATTAAATTTGATGTCACAAATCAAGTGATACCAACTTAATTGGTAAAAATATAAAAAAAATCAAATATAATCATAATATTAAAAATAAAATAAAGATATTAATGTATTTCAAAATTATATATATATATATGTATTTAAAAAAAAGTACTTATTTATTCTTAAAAAGCTACCAATTTTTCCAAAAAAAATATTCATTTATAAAATTATTCATTTTTTACTTATAATTTTCCACCAAATAATGGATGCATCAAATTCTTAATTTTAATATATGAGTTCGTTTTTGATGCACTGTCAGTATATAAACTCTATACACTAACAATGAATCTTACACTGACACCTCATTAAAAGGCTAATCTCTAATCTTTAACCTTAACTCTTAACCCGATAGATGGTATCGTAAAATGCAATATCAATGTATAGCCTTATATACTAATAATGCATCAAATATTAATCCTTCGTGTATATATATAAATAAGAAGTTCCTTACAAAGAATTTATTAAGTTTGGTTAATGAAAATATTCTAGACTTCAAAGATGAAGTAGTATAGAACATAAGAGGGTAAAACTATAAAACTCATAAAAACAAAGAGAAATACATAAAAGGGTTATCAATGAAAACAAAGTAGTGTACTGTACAATTATTTATTATACACCAAAAGAAAAGAAAAAAAAAAGAGAGACAATAAGCAGAGAGAGAGAAAGAGGGGGAACAGAGCAGTGCTTCCCCAAACTCCAAAGAGTCAGTGACCCCCATTTTTATAATTGGAATAATAAATAAATTAAATTAAATTAAAAAAAAATAGCGGGACTAGGGTTTTACAGAGACGAAAGAGAAGTCTCCAGAGAGAAAGAAAGAAAGAGTAGGTAAATTTCTCTATATTTTTATATATATAAACATAAAAACTGTATAGCAACAAAGAGAAAGAGAAAAAGGAAAGGAAAGAAAAGAAAAGAAAAGAAAAGAAAAGAAAAAGACTAAAGAGAGATATATTATGAGTATGATGAGGAGGCAACGGTGTTATTTGGATATAAGCATAGGAGAAGAGCTTGAAGGAAGGATAATAGTGGAACTGTTCAATGATGTAGTACCCAAAACTACAGAGAATTTCAGGGCTCTTTGCACTGGTGAAAAGGGCATTGGTCCTAGTACTGGTGTGCCTCTTCACTATAAGGTCCCTTCCTCTCCTTCTCTCCTTTTTTGCTTTCTGGGTTTATGTTGGTTTTTGCTTATGGTTATATGAAATGACTTTTGTGTCATTGAGCTTGTCCAAAGTCGTGGGATTTTTTTTTTTTTGTTTCATTTGTATTCTTGGAACGAAAGATTGATTTTTCTTTTCTATTTGAATTACTTGTTTTTGGGTAGGAACAGTCTGAGTAGAGAGAAACCGTGGAGATATTTACATTGTTTCTTTCCTGATGTTGTATATATGTAATTCATTCTGAGTATTATTGTCAACCTTGAATCCTGTTGCTACTTGATTTTGCTAATGGATCTTTTGACAAGAATATTTGGAAATACTTGGAATTTTGATTTTTTTTCGTTGTTTACTTGTGGTAATCTCCAAGAATTTAAGGTTGTCTATGATTCTTTCTCCTTTCTACAGTTTAAGGTTTAATCTTTGATCTTTCCCAACAACAAAGAATTATAAGAATTCGTTTAACATTCCTTGACATCAGTTTTGGCAATCAGCATGTCAATTAGGATTCAATCGTTCCTTTTTTTTTTTTTTTGCTTCAGTAATGCCATCTTTTAACAGATGGCAAAAATTAGAAATGTCATCTAACTATTTGTGATGCTACAAATGGTCTGTCTATGAAATGCTGGCACACTGGAGTGGCGGCTTTTGACGCCTAGAAACAGAAAAAACTTAGAGGAGCTTGGCTTTGACTTAAATCATTAACATGATCTTGGTTTTAATTTCTTTTTTTCCTGAAAAAGATCTTCCATATTCATTCTTTGACCTAAAAATATGATATAAACCTGTCCTTGTGGTTTTCAAAATTGGTTATGCCAATGCAAGTAGCATATTGCATAAAACGTATCAATATGAATTTCATTGATTAATGATTATACATGCCTTTGGATGGGAATTTCATTTTTGTTGGGTTTGAATGATATGTCTTTTTATTTCAGGGAGTTCGTTTTCATCGGGTTGTCAAAGGATTTATGGTACAAGGTGGAGATATCTCTGCTGGAGATGGTACTGGAGGAGAGTCAATTTATGGTTTGAAATTTGAAGATGAAAATTTTGAATTGAAACATGAAAGGAAAGGAATGTTATCTATGGCAAATGCTGGTCCTAACACAAACGGCTCTCAGTTCTTCATCACTACAACTCGCACTCCTCATTTAGATGGGAAACATGTTGTATTTGGCAAGGTTGTCAAAGGAATAGGAGTTGTTCGTTCAATTGAACATGTAACAACTGGTGAAGCTGATTGTCCCACTGTCGATGTTACAATTGCTGATTGTGGAGAAATCCCAGAGGGGGCAGATGATGGGACATCCAATTTTTTCAATGATGGTGATATTTATGCTGATTGGCCAGCTGACCTTGATGAGAGTCCTGATGAGCTCTCTTGGTGGATGACTGCTGTGGATTCTATTAAGGCTTTTGGAAATGAACATTATAAGGTAATGGACTTACGCATGTTTATTAATGCAGTAATGGGTTCATTACCACATGGGGTTGCGCTTATACAACCTTCTTGCTACACTTGATATTTCAAGATGGTGTTTCCTGGATTTATTGCATATTGTTTCTCTCCCTTGTTTCCCATTTCTTTTTAGTTTCTCCTTAGAGGTCTCATTTGTGCTAATGAATGTCCTTAATAGAAACAAGACTATAAGATGGCTCTCAAAAAGTACAGGAAGGCTCTACGCTATTTAGATATCTGCTGGGAGAAAGAAGGGATTGATGAAGGTGATTACATTTCTTTGCTGTACATGGTATCATCTTTCACTTGTAAATAAATTAGTATGATTCTTAATGCACCGTGATTGGTCTGCATATACTATGTTGTGGCTTTGCAGAGAAGAGTTCAAGTTTGAGAAAGACGAAATCTCAGATATTCACAAATAGCTCTGTAAGCTTCATTCTTCACTCTTTGACCGACTCTATCAATTGTTGAGCACTATAGGTTTGAATAATTTTGCAACCTAGGCAGCACTGATTTGCTTCCTAGATGCCATGTCAGAAAATAAATTTTATCTTTTATATCCTAGAGGTGATTAAACATTGATTATTATTGTTTTATGTTTTGTTTATCTTTAAATATCTTATATTGTTGTCTTGTCCGTCAACTTGTAATTTGGACTAATCTTAGTAATCTTACATTTTTTTTTTCCTAATACTTGATGACTTATGTGGCTTTTAGGCCTGTAAACTGAAATTAGGGGATCTGAAAGGAGCACTGTTGGACACGGAATTTGCAATGCGTGATGGAGACAACAATGTGAAAGCCTTGTTTCGCCAGGGCCAGGTTAGTATCTCTCATTGGTAATTGATTTTGATCTCTTGGATGCTGGCGGCTTTGGCTTATATTTGGTCTGAGTTAGTCATCTCTTAAGGTAAAATTTTGTTGAGATGTATACCATAGACCTTCCTTAGAAGCTGCCTTTTGGTTATATTCTTTATGATGCACTTTCTGTCCATTCAAGCACATTCTGGTCGTAATAGTGTGATACTTATCTGCCAGGCGCACATGGCACTTAATGATATTGATGCTGCTGTTGAAAGCTTCAAGAGAGCTTTGCAGTTGGAGCCAAATGATGGTTAGTGATGAACTTTGACTTGGCCGCAATGAACTTAATATTGGATGATTCCCCTTTTTGAAGTTTTTGAGCTGTATGTTCATTTAAGGGCTTGGCAGGGTGTGAAATGGGAAAATTACCCTCTCAAATTGGGATCTTGGAAAGTCTATTTAACTTTATCTAGCTTTGACTCATTTTTATTTTCTACATATAATTAGGCCAAGGATATATCTTATCTTTGGTGAAACCTGCCTGCTACAAATGCAGGATGACCAGATCAAGGCAGTGTATATATCACTATACTGTCAACATGTTAATTTGTGGAACTTGTTGAGACTTTTTGATTACTTTTTGTAATATATTGTGTTTCAGGTGGAATAAAGAAAGAGCTTGCTGCTGCTATGAAAAAGGTTAGTAGATAAAATTGAATTGCTAGTATCTTGTGGCATTACATATTTACAAACAAATGTGTTTATGCAATAAAACTTGGTGAGCAGATCAATGATCGGCACAATGAGGAGAGAAGGCAGTATCGTAAGATGTTTCAACCATACCCAACTGGTATGTCATTTGTGTTGGTTTTGGGCGTGCTTTTATTCTTTTTTATTAATTGCTTGAGATGGATACTTGATGTTATCCGGGAATGTGCAATGCAGGTGCTGATAACCATCATGATGGTTAAGAGCTTCGAGTGTCTTTTTGCTGTTGCATAGTGAGATAGTGTCATCTGGTTCACGATCTCTTTACCTTTTGACAAAATACTAGGTATGTGTGTTCAGCTAATGGTGTAATTGGAGACGAGTAATGAAAGCTGTAGCTTTATATTAAAGAGTATGTGGCATTGTTGATTTTACTAATCTTCCTCAGGTTTCAGTGGAAGCAGAGGAAGCATTCCAGCAAATTCAACTGTATAAATCTGAGGCTTGAAGCAATTCTTGTTTCTATACAAGTTAGACCAAGACTGATCAATTCCTTGATGAAATTTTAGTCCTGACTCCAGACGATCCTTCTTTCTTTCGTACAAAATTGGTATAAAAATAAAATGTACAATTTTGTCTCGGGACAACTTCTTTTACTGAGGTCTTCGTATGAAAATTTTATGTCTGCTTTTCTTTCAGCACTTGTTGGCCTTGAATTTTGCTTTATCTTTTGTCATCTCATAGTTTTGTGTTGATTTTTAAATAATAAAATTTCAACACCGTATGGATGAAGAATTTCAAGGAAAAATTTTATTTGTAGAGAGATTTTTAAAGTTTTAAAATGAAATTATCTTGTTTAGCAAAATAAAAATTAGAATTGTCAAAATTTTTGAAATTTGAAAGAGAAATTTTAGAGGGTTTAAATTCATTTTTCAAATTTCATCTCGAGAGGTGGAATTTCTAAAATTTTTTAATAAGATATTAATATTTATTATTTTTTTTAATTACATAATTTTTATTTTTTTTCAATTCTAATTATGAAAACTCATTTAATTTTTATTTTTACTTTTTTATGTTATTAGTAATATCTATATTTTTTTTACTGATCTAATGACATTCATATTGCATATTTTTCTCAATATTTTTCTTATTTTATCTCAAATATTATTCTTTCTCTATTATAAATATTTTTTACCTCGTCAAATTTCAATATTCAAAATTTTTTTTCTAAAAAAGATTTATCCAAACAATACAATTATAAATCCTAGTATTTTGAATTGATGCATTTTAACAAGTTAGTATATCAAAATTCTTCAAAGTTTTTAATTTTTTCGTCCAAACACAAAGCGTATTATATATATATATATATATATATATAATTGGTTGAATTGTTTTATACCAGGGAGCAATGATGCCATGGTATTTAAACAAGAAACGAGTCTTGTCTTGATTCAGTTTGAATCTTAGAACAGACTGAAGATATGAGATTGCTATCAATTTTACATTTCATATGTTTTGTCCGATTTCAAAAACTCACATCAACATTTAAACGATTTCTCATTAATATTGTTATCAATTTTACTTGTTTGCTCTAATTTCAAACGTGCAAAAATGAAATTACTCTATTCTATAATATAAAAACTAAATTACATTTTTGACTATAATACTACCTAGATACTTTAACACAAGATTGCAGTTACGTAACAAATGATTATTTTAATTATTATTATATAAAATAAAACACTAATTTAATTTTTATATATTTGAATTAAAATCCATTTTAATTAACGAACGTATGACAGCTGCTACATAAATAAAACAGTACATTGTTTTGCTAAAAGCAAAGTTAGGCAGTACCACCAATCCTAGGAATAGGATTATGTAACTTAGACAAACAAGTATCTTACAAAGTGAAAGACAAAGGGCGGAAAAGCAACCTACCTACGGGAAAGGGTAGCACTAGCAACGCTTCTATGTGCAACGCTTCTATGTACAGACATATACATATATATAAAAATAAAAGTAGACACAAAACAAAAAACAAAACAAAACAAACACAGCACAAACACAACACAACACCTAGTGCCCCGTACAATCATCCACTCCGACACCACCTCGCTCTTTTTTTTGATTAATTCTACTCAAATGTACAACCTAATGTAACTTCCTTCACACATAATTCGCATTTACAGCTATTTTCAGTCACCAGCAATAGAATATGACATAAACATGTGTTAAAAACCATAGAAACAAAGTTCATTCCTGTAAAAGTTCCATGGCTGCTACCTGCCTCACCCGCTGCATAAGTCGTCTTCTGCGATACATGCTGACCAATCGCAGGATGAGTACCAGAGTAATAGCAGAAAAATCAAACACTCTTCCAATTCCCACACCCCCTGCAAAACAGAACCAAAAAAAGAAAACCCCACTAATTTATCTGATTGGTTAGCATATATCCTTTCCCAATTGACCCCCTATGGATACATATTACAATCAATAATCATCCAATTGACCCCTATGAATGACAAGTATTTCTCAAGAAAAATAAAAAAAAACATACCTGTTGGAATAAAATCAAATGGTGTAGCTCTGTAGATGATACTTAACACCATCTGCAAACATGACAGATAGTAAGACTTTAACAGCGGTAAACAGTCATGACTCATGAAGCCTGTTTTAAATGACATGAGCAACTCATTCAACATAAATACACATGGTAAGTTAATGATGCCTCATTGAATTACAGCTACTTCTAACCCGGGACATTGACGAATGAAAAAGAAATTTCACACTTAGTCACCTAACTTCGACTAGTAACATCTTTACATCCTATTCATTATTGCCTCAACCATCATAACAACCTATTAATTTGTTATACTTCAAGCTTTCGCTGATGGTTATATATGGTTATAAAAGAGAATAAAAAATGCCACCACAAAAACATTAGAAGTGAAACATAACATGTTATGTTACTAGAAAAAAAAAACACGAACTTATACATTTGAAAAGATACCTTTCCTCTCTGTTTTCTACCATGTATTCTGAACCTTTGTTTACTCTCATAAAGCAGATGATCCTACTCCTTTTTGTTTTATCTCTTTTACTTTTTAAATGGATAAAATGCAATATATGTATCCCATCATACTTCACATGCTTCAGAAGGAAGCTATCAGATGATTCTTAACTATCCCTCCCATGTCAAAGCATGCTGACATTTTGAAATGCTAAAATGTCTCTTCCAAGCCTCCTTTCATCATCCCTTCCTAACACTTACTAATAGAAGTTTGACTACTTCCATTCTGTAATTAGTAGAGATTGTGAAGTCTTTGTAAGAATCCTCAAAAGTTGTATTGTACCTATTTCTCTCTGTATTAAAGATGTAGTTAAGGTAGGACATACACCAGAAGAAAATAGCAGATATTGGCATGGTCTGGACATTGAACGAAAATTCTAAATTATCTAATTGAATATGACACACAACATTAACATGAAATCAAGAAGACAAGCACATTCACACCACCAGACGTGCGAATGCATGCTAGTCTGCGCACGTGTGCACATCACATATACACGTCTGCCAGTAAACACAAGTACATGACTGCTGTATATCTGTATTAGTTTGTACACAAGTATATATATCTTCACAACGTAAATATTGAATCAACTTAACCGCAAAAAGGCGCATCTCAGCAATATATGTATCATTTGCATCAGGATCCATCAATCCCTGGAACATTCTCTTCATGAAGAATGGTAACTCAAGCACTTTCTGCTAAGAAAAGAAGGAAGAAAATGTTCATGACCTGCTTGCAACAGAACAAAAGATTCATATATTACAGTTGTAAGATAAACGAAACAATAATCAAGAAGCAAGGATGATGACTGTTAGCATGAACAACACAAAATTGCACTCTTCTCTAATTCACCTCTGAGGCAATGTCAGAGCCATTTATGATATAGTAATATACGAAACATTTACAAAACAGTCCAGTATTCTTAAAAAGATTACCAAATTAAGACCATTAATTTTAAAGTCATATGTGTCAAAGGAAGGAGAAAAAAAGAAAGAACAAAAGTCACTTTACATATATGTTTACTAGAGTCTAGGAAAGGCTATATTAGCACAAATACCTGAATGAATCCACGTGCACCTCCTATAAATAGAAGGTTATACCTCTGTACACTTTTAAGTACCTCAGAAACTTCCTGGTCCTGTTGTTGTTGCAGCGATGCCTCTGGCATCAAATTAACAATGTTGCAAGCACACATGGGGCACTTGCATGGCTTAGATGCTGAGGAATAGTTCCAGAATTGCAAAATACAACTGCCTGCCAAAACCAGAAAGGAGGGGCAAAAAGAACCAATTTGAGGACAGTTGATTCGAGGTCAAACATGTAAGTCTGTTCCCCATTGGGGAGTCAGTATAGACTATAATTCACTGAAACTCAATCCTTTACTCCAAAAGCAAGTTACAGTTCTACTGAACTCAAGTTTTGGCAATCAGAGACACTGGCTACACAACAAGGAAATAGAACTCCTATAGCTATAACTACAGTAAATGAACAAGCTTCTGCTGGAGAAATGACAGCAATTACAAACAGACAACGCACAGTAACTCGTTAACTGCATACAGCACAAACACCAAACCTCCCCAGCACCATCCCTTCCTCCTGTGATGAGGGAAAAAGGCTTAAAGCACTCAACAACCTTCTTTATACTAATATTTGAACATTTTCCCAGTCAGGGATCCATAAATTCAGGTAAATTTCTAACATCTATTCATGTTTACATGACCGAACAACAATCTCAATAAGTTACCAGCAAATAAAGGGGAACAAAAATAGACTAAAAGAAACAAATCCTTGTTTAAAATGTTCGTACATTGTAACTTGTATAAGAAAGAGACATGGAGCCCAAAAAGGTCCTATAAAAAAGCCTCCGGCTTCTTTATCAATTCTTTATAAAGTAAAAGACAGAGTAAAGCAATGAGGCAAAAGAAACTTGTTTCCTAGTATCACGAATTCTTTTCTTCATGCAATGTACCACCTTATTTACGCTGCGAAAAGAAAAAGCCTAGCATATAAATAATAAACCAGAAATTTTAATATTCAAATTATACTTAAAACAGAATAGACTATTTGAGAATGGTTTCCTAAGGATATCTTGAATGAACCAACAAATTCATGTTAACCAGTGAAAACATTAAGTAATTTGAAAAAATTCTGTTAAAAAATCTAAACCTAAAATCTTAAATTCATGCTTGTAACTAAAATTGAACGTTCAATTTCTAGTTTTCAGAGAACAAACCCTATTTCTTTCCCTTTCTTTTCTTTATTGAAATTTTCTCACCGACCAAACAAAACCAAACTCATACATGTAATAACCAAATAAATAGGTAAAAAGAAAAGAAAAATAAATTAAAAGAATTACCACAATACCAATGACCACAATTGGATCGACAAGGAACAGTGAAGGAGCCAAAGCAAATTGGGCAGCAATCATCATCGGGAGGGCTTTCACTCAACCTCTTACTCCCTCTAGATTCCTCCACCTTTCTTTCTCTCTCCTCTGTATCCATTTCCCCTCTTTCTCTTTCCGCTTCAAAATTTATTGCTCAAGGTATTTTCCATCACTTTCTCAGGAAAATGCGGTGCGAATGTTAGAAGGAGTTTAAAAATGTAAAATGCGTGCCTCTCTCCATATATATTCGCTAGTTTCCGTAGAATCCTGTAATAACAGTTTTGGGGCAATGACAAACCTTTATTTATTGTTTTAATTAAAAAAATTATTTACTACTAATTTTAAAATATTTTAAAAACTATTATATAATAATATTTTTATTTAATATATTAAAAATTATAAATAAAATTATCGATTATTATAATTAATATAATGTTATTATTATAAATAATATATTAACTAATTTTAAAAATATATAAAAACACTCATTAATAAAAAAATTTAATTATTATACTTAAATATTTCATAGGATTCCTTTTTTTTTTTATAATAATTTATATCTATAATGTTCATAAAAAATTTCTATATCTATAATGTATCAATCAAACAGTACTATTATTATTCAAACATATTATAGAATTTTCAGTTTTATTCTTTTAGTCATAATGTGTATTAAATAAATTAAAAACCTAAGGTTGTCCTTATTTTATTTTAAATTTTAAATGTTTAGCATTTTTTATAGATATAAATTCATAATTAAGAAGACAAAACAAGCTTTGACAAAAAAAAGAAAGAATAAATATTGAATAAAGCTTACAACTTTCCTTTTAACTTGAAATTTTTTTTTATGTGGGATTGAAGGTTCAAAAATTTATTGCTTAAACAGTCTAGGAAAAAACCAAGCTTTAAATTTATTTATTATTTAATTTTTTTTTGTAAGTGATGAAATTTAAATTTTTAATTAAATATTAAACATCATATCATTAAGTCAAATACATATTTTTTTATTGAATATTTATTATATTTATTATTTATTTAATATCAAAATTATATATTCAATTTAAAATCTCTCTATGATTAAATTGGCATATTGAACCAATCAGATCAATTAAATCGAAAATCAAAATTTTAACCAATTCAATTAAGAATTGGTTACTTAAGAAAATGATTAAGCATTTTTAATTTGATAATTCGTATCTTCGTATAATATTTATATTATTTTTTGCATTTTAATTGTGTGTAACGTATTATATATTTATATAAATTATCAAATTTGACATAATAATAATTCATTTTATATAATATTCCTATTTGTATTTTAATTGTGTGTAATGTTTGTATATTTAAATTATATTTGTATTATTTTTTTAATTTGTATCATATTTTAATATTTTTTTTATAATATTTGTATTGTATAATTTTATTGTGTTTAAAATTACCTGAAATAAGCATTTGACTATTATTATATAAACGGTCATTGTTACCTCATGTAAACGTATGTACCTTTGACTCCGTCACTTTTTCACAAACCGACCTTTTAAGCTCATAAGAAATACCAGAATTAGAAAGAATCAACAAGCAATGGTGACATTCGGGGAGTTAGTAAGTTTTTAAGGGTGAGTTTAAAATAAATTTTATTATATATATATGATAAAATTATATATAAATATGATAATTATATATAAATATGATAAATATGTTATGTATTTATATAATTTTTTAAATAGTATAAAAATTTTTTATATATAAATATGACATAAATTATATATAAATATAATAAATTATAATAAAACTTTAAGAAAAACTCATTTTCTTAAAAAATTTCGTGACACATTAAAGTCAAACTTAGAATTCGTTTGGAGGTACGGTGAAATCCAAACTTTATTTTGAAAATTTCGGTGTATTTGAATGCATCTCAGTGGAGATTTTAATCACACTGTCCCTCTAATTTTGACCAAAAGGGTAGGGTTTCAATTGGCAATTGGACCTTCAGGTGGAGTAAAATTCTTTTTGCTCTTTTTTTTTTTGTTATTTTATTTATTTTAAATTTATTTTATTATGCATTTTCTTAAATTCTTTTAATTTAATTTTATTAGTTTATTTTTAACATAATATATTTTAATAATTTGATATAAATATAATTTTAATAATTTTTAATTATTAGTATTTGATATAAATATAATTTTAATATATATAATTTTAATAATTTTTAATTATTTATTATATGTATACACATTTTAATCTAATAATTATTTTTTTTTACTATTATTCACCTAATCGTCAATTTTACATCTAAACACATACTCAATCTCACTCCTACAGTAATTAATCTCACCGCCACCATTATTTTCAATCACACCAAAATTAATTTTATCATCCATCCAAATAGATTATTAATCGGACGAAACTCACATATGACACCTCTAATCATTTTCACTCACACAAAATCTCATACATAAAAGTAATGAGACAAAAAAAATTAAACCTGAATATATATTTTTCATTTTTGAATTATAATTTTTTAAAGTAGTTATTAATTTAAGCATCCAACCGTGAAATGCAAATTTCAACGTCTCTCATATGATTTACTCTTTTTCACTAATCCTCCTTTTTACCAAACAAAAAATTTCCGTCGAGGCCTGCTGCCTAAAACCCTCAACAACTATCTTTTTACTAATTGCCTTCCAATTCACATTGATACTATTATTAAGACTATTTTATCTCAATTATTTTTTAATATCTAGTGCCAAAAAACCCAACCATATATAATTGATTTTATTCTCTATGTATATGGAGACTTGGAGATCACCAATTGAACAAGCGTGGACGAGTTGGACAAAAAGTGAACTCATGAAAAACTTATTGCATCATTGTGGATATCCAATTTCTCGCCTACCCAAAGCAGAAAAAGGGTCACATTGGCAGATTTGCACCATTTTCTACCACCTTTCTCCCCTATATAAACCTCTTCCGCTAACCTGCAATTGCCAAAAAGCATTGTATTGATCTACAATCTCTTTATTTGAGTATATTTAGTCTTGAAGTTTGACTGTTAAAATGAGTTTCACATCTGCACATGGACTCATCCTAGTTGTGGCAGCTGCTTCCATGTTGGGAGTGAGCATGGCTAATAAGGACTGGGGCTCTAAGTCTAACTACACTGGCTGGGGCTGGGGCTGGGGTTGGGGCTGGGGCTCCAATAACCAACCCCTGAATGAAACAGAAGGACCCAACAAGATCATTGTTGGTGGATCAGAAAATTGGCGCTTTGGCTTCAACTACTCGGAATGGGCATTCCAAAATGCACCCTTTTACTTCAACGATACTCTAGGTGGGATTTTTTTTTTTTTTTCTTTCCAATTTCTTTACCGAAAGAAACCAAAAGGAAAGCTTATTATTATGTATTTGTTGAAATAATTAATCAATGATGTTTTTAATTGGTTTTGCAGTGTTCAAGTACGATCCACCAACCAACACAACATTTCCTCACAGCGTTTACTTATTCCCTGACCTATGGAGCTACTTGAATTGTGACTTAAAGAGAGCAAAGATGATAGCAAATGCAACCCAAGGAGGAGGGGATGGGTTCGAGCTTGTGCTTAAGAGGTGGAGACCCTATTACTTTGCTTGCGGTGAACGTAATGGCTTCCATTGTAAGGTGGGCGGCATGAGGTTCACGGCGGTGCCACTATTCCGTTGGCACTAATAAATCCTTGGAGATGAACACAAAGGAAGATCGACAATATCCGATATAATATATATAGTGTTTTATTTTACTTTGTTAACAAAATTAATGTGTAATTGTTGCTTAATCTGGTTGAGTGGCTGGCTGCTACTTTTAGTTTATTTTATGTTGTAATGATACAAAATAAGATGATGTATTGCATACATATAAAATTTGCATGCATGTCTTGGTAAGAATATATATATAGTCTTGGATGAATAAAATCTTAGTTTGTTTCAGAGAAAAAAATTTCTAATATTTCCTTTGGCCGTTTCATTATGTTGTTTGATTTAATATAGTTTTCAAATCAAATTGATGATTCATGAAAATTTTGGACATAATTAAGGGTAGCATGCATGTTTGGTTAAAGAGCTAAATTAAAACAAAAGCTTTCAAACAATATATATATACATGATTGGTTTAGAACTGGTCCTGTCTATGCAACTTTTAGCCTTGCAAAACCAAACCATGATGGCAGTGTCCGCCTATCTTGGATACCTTGTCTTGGCACTTGTTCTACTTCGTTTTCTCCTTCGTTTCCTTGATTACAATGGTCTCCCACGGAGCTGGCCTGGCCACTCATTGGCATGCTAATTCCTACAATATATGCTTCTTCGCAACCATCGATCGGGTGCATGAAAATTTTCCTCAAGTCCTGGAAAAAAGGAAGGGCACTTTTTTGTATAAAGGAATTTGGTTTACTAAACACAAGTTTCCTTGGAACCAGTGGTTCTGAGAATGTGCGATATGTACTGAGCAGTAGTAACAGTTCAATATATATATATATATATTAGAGTAATAATAGTACTGTTTGATTTTTATAACGAGTGTTTGATATATTTAGACATGGAAATGCCAAAGGAAAATGCGTGCCTCTCTCCATATATATTCGCTAGTTTCCGTAGAATCCTGTAACAACAGTTTTGGGGCAATGAAAAAGCCAAAGCCAATCATATCTTTATTTATTGTTTTAATTAAAATTTTATTTACTATTAATTTTAAAATTTATCATATAATAATATCTTTATTTAATGTATTAAAAACTATAAATAAAATTATTGATTATTATAATTAATATAATGTTAATACTATAAATAATTTATTAATTGATTTTAAAATATATATAAAAACACTCGTTTATAAAAATCCTTTTAATTATTATACTTAAATATTTCATAGGATTCTTCTTTATTTTTTTTATAAAAATCTATATCACTAATGTTCATAAAAAAATCTATATCTATAATGTATAAATCAAATAGTACTATTATTACTACAACATATTATAGAATTTTCAGTTATATTCTTTTCATACTTATAATTTATTGTTTTTGATAAAAAAAAATATTTTATATTTCTTTTACATTTTATTTCATATTAAATCTTATAAAGTTATAAATGAAACACTACAACAAAAAAATTGAAACACATTATAATTATACATTATCTCAAAAAATATTTATAATTATACATTATCTCAAAAAATATATATAATTAAATAAATAAAACACATTATAACTATATATTATCTCAAAAAATATATATTTTTTGTATCACACTATATTCTTTTTAAAAGATGCACGGGATTAAAACTAGTTATAATTAAAAATCTAAGATTGTCCTTATTTTATTTTAAAATTTAAATGTTTAACATTTTTTATAGATATAAATTCATAATTAAGAAAACAAAACAATCTTTGACAAAAATAAATAAATACTGAATAAAGGTTACAACTTTCCTTTTAACTTGAAATTTTTGTGTGTGGAATTGAAGGTTCAAAAATTTATTGCTTAAACAGTCCAGGAAAAAGGCCAAGTTTTAAATTTATTTATTATTTAATATATATATTTTTTGTAAGTGATGAGATTTAAATTTTTAACTCTTTAATTAAAAGATATTAAAGATTATACCATTAAATCAATTACATATTTTTTTATTAAGTATTTACTATATTTATTATTTATTTAATATTAAAATTTCTCTCCGATTAAATTGGCATATTGAACCAATCAGATCAATTAAACTTAAAATCAAAGTTCTCACCAATTTAAAATTTTGATGATAAATTAAGAATTGGTTACTTAATAAAAATGATTAAGCATTTTAAAATTTGACAATTCGTATATTCGTATTATTTTTTCGTGTTTTAATTATGTGTAACGTATTATATATTTATATAAAATTTAACACGTTAATAATTCATTCTATATAAATTTAATACGTTTATATATTCAAATCATATTTATATTATTTTTTTGTATTGTATCATATTTTAAATTTTTTTATATATTATATTCGTGTTATATAATTTTATTGTGTTTAAGATTACCTGAACTAAGCATTTAGCTATTATTATATAAACTGTCATTGTTACCTCACGTAAACGTATGTACCTTTGACTCCGTCGCTTTTTCACAAACGACAAACCGACCTTTTAAGCTCATAAGAAAAACCAGAATTAGAAAGAATCAACAAGCAATGATGACACTGTTATACCCATTAGTTACAACTTACAAGGCTGAAATTCCAAAGTCAAGCTTAGGCTTCGTTTGGAGATACGGTGGAATCGGAACTTTATTTTGGAAGTTTCGGTCCCCATTTTTTGTACATTTGGATGTATCTCAGTGGAGATTTTAACCACACTATCCCTCCAATTTTGACCGAAAGGACATGGTTTTAATTAGATCTCATAATTTTAGACACGATACAAAAAATCAACACGCATATAATACGCGTTAATCGTGCATGAGTTTTATATAATCGTATTTCGTGTCATAATCATGTCGACATGTTTATGACACGAAAAGTTTCGTATCATAAACGTGTTAAATACGTATAAAACGTCTAAGACACGATTAACTAATCGTGTCATAAACGTGTAAACGTATCGACACGTATCTGTTAACATGTTTAAAAAACGTTAATTTAACGTGTCATTAACTTGTATATACTTTTAAATTATTACGTTTATATATAAAACACATTTAATTTTTAATATAAGTATATAACATATATAAACTATAAACATTATTTTAAAATTTTAATTATGATACCTATTTAGTATATAGTTAAATAAAAACCATTTTAAGCATTTAATTTAATATAGCTTTATTCGTTTAGTTAGTAGTAATAATAAGATTGTTAAGGCAAGTAGAGCAAACTTGATTTTTTCATATATAATATTCAATCCCAATATCTTTATAATAAAAAAGTTAATTTAATTAGTATAAATATCATTATAAGAATAATATATCATGATCTTATAAATTAATTAAGTTGTAATTGTTGATTATTACGTAAATAATCTATAACAATAAATACGAAATTAAATAACTTACAGGATCGTTTGATGCGGAATCGGTCTTGATTCATTGGTCGGAAACAAAATCACGTAATCGAAAATTATTTATTTACCACATTACTAAATTATTCGAATATTGAAGAGATTCTGAGTATTGTCTTATGTTTTCAGAGAAAACTTATTTTCCCTTTAACTTTTTCATTGGCCGAATTACTAACTTCTTTCTTGAAGTTCTTGTTCTTGGCTAATGAAGTAATGAACAACTTTCTTTTTCTTCTCGGGCCAAAAGTTGAGAGAGTTCTTCAATTCATTCTCTCTTTTTGCTTTTTGTTAAAATTGGCCGAATGAAAGCTTCTTAATTGAAGCCTTTTTATTGTTTTTTATAGAGGTGGCAATTGGGCGGGTTCGGGCGGGTTCGGGTCGGGTTCATTCGGGTTCGGGTTTATTCGGGTTCGGGTTCATTCGGGTTCGGGCTCATTCGGGTTCGGGCTCATCCGGGTTCGGGCTCATTCGGGTTCGGGTCCATTCGGGTTCGGGCTCATTCGGGTTCGGGCCCATTCGGGTTCGGGCTCATTCGGGTTCGGGCCCATTCGGGTTCGGGCCCATTCGGGTTCGGGTTCGGGTTCGGTCTGGGTTCGGGTTCGGTCTGGATTCGGGTATGTTTTACATCATTTTATTTTATATTAGATGTAATCATTTTTACATAATTTAAATATTTATATCTAAAAACAAATTATTAATTTATTATTATTTTTATTTTTATACTTTTGCTATTATATGATATTTTTAATTATATTTATTTTTTAAAATTAATATTTGTTAGCACCAAAAGAATAAGAAATTAATTTGTTATATAAAATCAAATTTTGAAATAATTTATTATAAAAAATATGATATATTATAAATTAATCATATTGATATTTAAAATAATTGATTTGATGAACTCGAATTTCAAAATATAAATACATTATAATTTATATTCACTATAAAATAAAAAACTTTTAAAAATAAATCCTGGCCTTCATCTATTCGTTTATATACTTATAAAATGCAAAAAATTTATGCTTATAGTCAAGATATATATATATATATATATCGAGTACTTATATTTTTTTCATCAGTATAAAGTATAAATTATAAAGTAGTACTAAAAAATATAATTTATATTTAAATTATACGTAATAAATATATAATTAATATGATTATTTATTAATATATAATAAATATACCCAAAACCAAAAGACCATAAAACCCAAAACCCCATTAAACCCACCCGCTAAAATAAAATCACATGAAAGCCATAATCCAATTAAACCCACCCTAACCTAACCGTATAAGTATAACCCAAAAGGCCAAAATAATTGAATTATTGTCAATTTTTTTACCCTTATAGATTAATTGAATTATTGTCAATTTTTTTTTCACATCTCTAAAATTTTCAAGAATTTAAAATATTTAGATTGTAAATTTATGATGATATGAGACGTTAAAGTTATAACTTATAAGTACAAAATATAATTTACTTTTTGATAAAATTATTATTTCATCATCATATATATATATAATATATAATATATTAAATTTTAAATTTTAATTAAATTATTAAAAAAATTAGAATAAAATTAATAATTAAAGTTATTGCTTTGTAAAAAAAAAATTAATTGCAATTTGATTATTTTTATTTCTAGTATTGAATTCGGGTTCGGGTTCGGGCCGGTCTCGGGTTCGGGTCCATTCGGGTTCGGGCTCATTCGGGTTCGGGCTCATTCGGGTTCGGGCCCATTCGGGTTCGGGTCCATTCAGGTTCGGGCCCATTCGGGTTAGGGCCCATTCGGGTTCGGGTCCATTCGGGTTCGGGCCCATTCGGGTTCGGGCTTTTTCGGGTTCGGGTTTTTGACTTTTTGGTCAAATCGGGTTTGGGCGGGTTCGGGTTCGGGTTTTTCTGGGCGGATTTTCGGGTTCGGGTTCATTTTGCCACCTCTAGTTTTTTATTAACTGCCTTAGCAGTTGTTTTATTTTAAGCAATTAATAACTTTCAAACGGAAGTTAATCCTTTGAAACGGTGTGCCCTAATGGGCGCCGTTTCCAACAGTAATTTAAAAAAAATACTTTAAAAAAAAATTGTGACTTGAACTCTTGAAGTATGAATTATGAATAAATTAATTAAAGTATGGCTTAATTTTATTAATTTATAGTAATATATGTATTATATTTTGAATCTCATATTAAATTATTAATTAATTTTTTATTTTTAAAATTTTTAATTTATTTTATTTGCTTGTGATGCACTCAAAATAGTGTATCTTTATTTAACCTTGCACTAAAAAAATTAATTATAAGTATAGTAGTTAGCAAGGGTCGAATCCACAAGGATTGGGTTTTAATTTATAAATTATTGGTTTATAATTAAATTCAAGAAAAGCAAAGGAAAAAAGGGGTTTTCAAAATAATTTTAAAACTAAAATAAATAAGAAAAATAAAAGGCAAGCAAGTAAATAAAGAGAGATAATCAAATATGAGAAAATATGGTTAATATTTCATTCTCGACCACTAGACAATGTTAAGAATCAATTTCAGACCTATCAATATCAATGATCTATCAAAATTAACAACCGTAGATAACAACCTCCCGTGCTACCCCAATCCTTCCTTAGTTCGTCATTAAGTAGGACGAACGCCACTACCTAATCTCTAACTATCAAACAATCTAGGATAAACATCTCTAAATTTAATTTGACAGCAGTTTTATGATGAGAAAGATAGGTTGATTTAAGCAACAAAAGCATAAACATGATTTGTTCAACTTAGGTTATGTTCCACTTTGCAATTAGCGAAAATTTTAACATAATCATTAATCACAAATTGCCACTATTGAATAGAAATCAAGATAAGCTACGTATCAAGACTCCTAAACTAGCATTAGATAATTATCAAGATCTATCTAGTTGGCCACCTAAACAAATCAACACAACATCATGAACAATTCTTATAGAAGAACATAAGCAACTTTGATAGAAAACCAATAATAGATAGAATATGAAAATCAATTACAAAACATGTCTAGGGCTTTGAAATCACCTTTAACTAAAGAAAAATTTAGCCTAGCATAGGCATTATTAACATAAACATAAAAGAAACTAAGAAGAAAAACTAAAAGAAAACTAAGAGAATGGAGAAGAAGAAGAAGAAGAATAATAAGAAGAAGAATGATGATCTTTGAGTCTCCTCAAAAGATGTCTAGTTTGTGTCTCAAAAGATGGTATTTATAGAGTTTTAAAATCCTGAGAACAAGTCATTTCCGTACAAGTAAGTTAGAAGGCACAAAAATTGCATTTTTCTTGCTATTTTCACGGCTGTTCCTGAATCTCGGGCGTCGCGACGCCAAGCTTCTGCCTTGTCTCTTTCGCTGCTGCATCTTCTCGCACTTCTTTACCTGATTTGGATGACCATTTCTTGTCCGATTTGGGTGTGTAAACTACCTTTGGAAAGGTATTCAAGTCAGCTTCAAAAGTCAAGAAGTAAGTTTCTTCAAATAAGGACTTTAACATCATGTTTTCCTTACAACAAGATCCGGAGGTCAAATCTGCATTCTTGCTTTGCAACCAGAAATTGATCTTTCTGACTCCCAAGTCTTCTTCCATCTTGTGATTATGATTTTGTAAGCTCTTTACCATCATTTTTGACATTTACTTCATTCTCTTAAATATACCTAGAATTCAAAAATATAACATAAGTAATTAAGATAAAGATCAACATAACTAAAACTAAGAATAGAAGGGGCATAAAATGTGTATTTTATGAGATTATCAAATACCCCCACACTTAGCTTTTTGCTAGTCCTATAGCAAAACAAGATAAAAATAAAATAAAAAAAATCTAATCTAATCTACTTTCGTAGACAATCACGGTGGCACTTAGCATGTGACACAAGCCTTTAAACCCCTAGATGTCCCTAGTGGACGAGTTTAGTCTCGTGAGGATTTACTAGAACGATACCCACAAACATTGAAAAACTAAAATAAAAATAAATTAACATACACTAAAAATAGTTACTCCTAATCCTTTCAATATAAATTAGAGACAATCTTTGAACAAGTCTTATAAACTAATCAATAGCTTAAAGAATTTCACAAAAAATCATGCTTGAATGTAAATTGTTTGAGTTAAGTCAATATTAACATAACATATTTCAATCAAAATAGTGCATATTCAAACTTAATCTCAACTTCTCACATGGGATACTCTCATGATTTTCACTATTTAAAGTAGTGGTAAAGTGTTTACACTAAATCAATCTCGTGAAAACAGTTCTACCATATGCTTGCTTGTCCACCTATTCTCCACTATTTAGATCATGCAACTTCATAAATCAAGAGGTATTTATTCAAGGTTATAATGGGGTCAAGGGGTTGTAATGTGGTTAAAAAATAAAAGGATAAAGATATCGCAAAGGTTTCATAGATTTCATAAAGTTTAGAGACATAATAAGATCATACAAATAAAACTTCTCAAAAATCTTACAAAGCACATAATAACATAGGCTAAATATTCATGTTGAGCCTTTGCTTCATTCTAACAAACTTTGTAACATCTTTTTCTTCAACCAAAAGTTCAAGAGATGATTCAATTTTTTTTTTCAACATGGGAATGTATTTGACAATGATCCTTTTCTTTTTCTCTGGACTTTTTCTTTTCTTTTCTTCCCCTACACTTATCTTTTGTTTCCAACCCAAATTTTCAATAAGTATCCCTTGTTTTGCAATGTCTCAAAATATGTAATCCATCTTTAGAACAAGGGTAAGGATATAAGTACATTTAGGCTAGGGAAAAGATGTGGTTACCAAAGAAATAGCTTATCCAATGTAGGCTCAAATTAGCTCACTAGTGAGGATGTTCTCTTGGAACATTAATAAGGGATAGCTGATTTGGCCCTGGTTATTATCCTATTGCCTCTATCATATCCATGTAGTCATATGTATCAATATAGTTTGAAAACGATTTAAAGCAAGTTCTAAAAAATCATGTAATTATAAGAGCACACAAGAAAGAAATTGGATTGATATGTATAATGCATCAATCATATATGCTCAAAAACTCACAATGATGATTATACAAATCAATATTAAGTCTAAACATGCTTCTTTCTCAATCAATATATCATATTAACGTTGGCTCATAAAAAAATAATATCAAGCTCAATTCTCATGAAAAATCTTCTCACTAATAAACCAGTTTTAGACCTACACAATTCATATCTCATCATTTTATTGAAAGTAACTAAAAAGAAACTAAAAAGACTCAAAACAAAACTAAATAAGGAAATCCTAAATTCTTTCCCCCGCACTTAATTCTTACATTGTCCTTAATATAATACTATTATTCCAAATAAAATAATCATGTGTAAGTGAAAAGAACTAATTAACAAAATAATCAAAATAACTAAAGAAAACATTAAAAGATAGAATGATGGAGAGTATGAAATAGCAAATCTGATTATAATGTATGCTCTCCATTCTTTTGGGTTGCCTCCCAAAAAGCGCTTGGTTTAGTATCCTCAGCCCGACTTACTAAAACACACAAACAAATAAAAATAAGTAAAACTCAAAACAAAACAATACTAATGAAACCTAAATAATCCTAAAAAAAGTTAATAACAAAACAAAAAGAGAAAGGAAGGAAGAAAAAGCAAATCTGATATGGCAGGTTTGCTAATCTTTCATTAATTGGGCTGCCTCCCAATTAACATTTGATTTAATGTGTCCAACCTAACCAATACCCCTTATTGGTTTTTTGGGATTTTTGGGTATAGGCATGAAACTTCTCGGATCTTTGCATTTAATAGGAAGCTTTCTTTGTACAACAGCAGATGCATTCTCCACCACAATTATTATGTCATCACACGTTAATTTGCTCTTGGTGGTGTATTGCTCGTCAAGAAATGGTGCATCTCTTGGTACTTTCTTAATAGCATCCACAAGCAAGTTGTTTAAGGTTTCCAGAATTTGTTGTTCATGTTCCTCCTTCTTGGACTTTGCAAATCTGGTAGGAAAAGGTGGAGAAGAAACATTAATATAAATAGGAACATTAAAAGTTACATGAGGTGCCGAAATACTCTTAATTTGAATGGTGGCTTCATTATCCTCAAGAAGTGAATTCATCTTTGGTTTTGTTTCATCCTCAACTTGTTCCTCTTTCTTCAAGGTCACAATAGTACCATTCTCCTTTGGGTTAATCATCGATTGATAAGGGAGTGCTTGAGATCTTTGTGCTACTAATTCCATCATACTACTAGCCAATAGGCTCATTTGCGTTTCCAAACTCTGGATACTTGCCTTTGTTTCCCCTGTTTCCTGTTGAAGTTGTGGAGTATTAATAACAAGAGAATTGACAAGTTCTTCTAAGAATTACCTGAGTTTTAAGGTGGTGGCTCAAAAAGATCTGGTTCTTGAGACCATGATTGATTGAAGCTCGATGGATGAGTGTAATTGGCATAAGGATCTATTTCTTGATAATTTCCCGAGTAGCCATAATTAGTATGATCCCACCATTCCTCATTGTAAGTGTTTGAGTAAGGATCATATTGTTGTTCTTGGAACCCTTGTTGGCTTTGGTATCCTCCTAAATCATAGGTTGGTTCACAACTATTTTTTTTTTGGAAGTATGGGCACCAATTTGTTGGATGATCCATCATGAAATACACTCCATACTGCCTTGATTGTTGAATCTTACTTATGGCCACTTGTTGAACTATAGAGATGAGATTGGCTAGTTGGTTCTAAAGGTTCTGAAGTTTTGATATAGCACCTGCCATCTCTTTTTGCTTGAAATTTGAAAAGAAACACCTGTATGTACAAGAAAAATAAAATTAATTACAACTGAAAATAAGAATAAATCAAGTAACAAATAAAGTAAAGAAAACAATCCCGGCAACGGCGCCAAAAATTTGATGCACTCAAAATAGTGTATCTTTATTTAACCTTGCACTAAAAAGATCAATTATAAGTATAGTAGCTAGCAAGGGTCGAATCCACAGAGATTGGATTTTAATTTATAAATTATTGGTTTATAATTAAATTCAAGAAAAACAAAGGAAAAATGAGATTTTTAAAACTAAAATAAATAAGAAAATAAAAAGCAAGTAAATAAATAAAGAGAGGTAATCAAATATGAGAAAGTATGGTTAAGGTTTCATTCTCCACCACTAGATAATGTTAAGAATCAATTTCAGACCTACCAATATCAATGATCTATCAAAATTAACAACCGTAGATAACAACCTCCCGTGTTACCCCAATCCTTTCTTAGTTCGTAGTTAAGTAGGACGAACGCCACTATCTAATCTCTAACTATCAAACAACCTAGGATAAACATCTTTAAATTTAATTTGACAGCAGCTTTATGATAAGAAAGATAGGTTGATCTAAGTAACAAAAGCATAAACATGAATTGTTTAACTTAGGTTATGTTCCACTTTGCAATTAGCGAAAATTTTAACATAATCATTAATCACAAATTGCCACTATTGAATAGAAATCAAGATAAGCTACGTATCAATACTCCTAAACTAGCATTACATAATTATCAAGATCTATCTTGTTGGCCACCTAAACAAATCAAGACAACATCATGAACAATTCTTATAGAAGAACATAAGCAACTTTGATAGAAAACCAATAATAGATAGAATATGAAAATCAATTACAAAACATGTCTAGGGCTTTGAAATCACCCTTAACCAAAGAAAAGTTTAGCCTAGCATAGGCATTATTAACATAAACATAAAATAAACTAAGAAGAAAAACTAAAAGAAAACTAAGAGAATGGAGAACAAGAAGAAGAAGAAGAATGATGATCCTTGAGTCTCCTCAAAAGATGTCTAGTTTGTGGCTCAAAAGATGGTATTTATAGAGTTTTAAAACCTTGAGAACAAGTCATTGCTGCACAAGTAAGTTAGGAGGCAGAAAATTGCATTTTTCTTGCTATTTTTACGGTTGTTCCCGACTCTCGGGCGCCGTGGCACCGAGCTTCTGCCTTGTCTCTTCCGTTGCTGCATCTTCTCGAAAAGTTTCGGCTGATTTGGATGACCATTTCTTGTCCGATTGGGGCATGTAAACTACCGTTGGAAAGGTATTCAAGTCATCTTCAAAAGTCAAGAGGAAGTTTCTTCAAATAAGAAATTTAACATCATGTTTTCTTTGCAACAAGATCCAGAGATCAAATCTGCCTTCTTGCTTTACAACCAGAAATTGATCTTTTTTACTCACAAGTCTTCTTTCATCTTATGATTATGATTTTGTAAACTCTTTACCATCATTATTGACATCTTTTCACTTCATTCTCTTAAATATACCTAGAATTCAAAAATATAACATAAGTAATCAAGATAAAAATCGAAAACATAACTAAAACTAAGAATAGAAAATGCATAAAATGTGTATTTTATGAGCTTATCAGCTTGTATAATAAAAGTTAGTAGTACTATTATTATTAAGATGATTGTAACTCATTATTATTAATAATAACTAGTAAATTAGTAAGTAGGAAATAGGAAGTATTAATTAATAAGCTACTACAATCATCCTAACAATAATAGTAATACTACTAATTTTTA
The DNA here is from genome assembly GCA_030761205.1 of Fremontodendron californicum. Taxonomy (NCBI): domain Eukaryota; kingdom Viridiplantae; phylum Streptophyta; class Magnoliopsida; order Malvales; family Malvaceae; genus Fremontodendron; species Fremontodendron californicum. Next base: position 39,760,478 of record JAULJL010000002.1, on the reverse strand, counting down.
TATAAAAAAATAAATAATTTAAAAAAATTAAAGAAAGAAAAACTTAATTAATACGAGATATTAAAACTAATTAGTATTTAGTACTTTTAATTATGATACCTATTTAATTCGTGTTATTTGGGTTATTCGTGTCATAATCGTGTTATTAATGTTGTAATCGTGTAGTATCGTGTCAATTTTAAACAGATCAATTTTAAACGTGTTAATCGTGTCGTGTCGCGTGTAACACGTATAATAACCTTGTCGTGTTCGTGTTTTAAGATTAAACACGTTTACTTAATCGTGTCGTGTTCATGTTTCAGTTAAATGTGTCGTGTCAAAAACGAGACACGACACGACGAATTGCCAAATCTAGTTTTAATTGGTAATTGAATATTGCGATGGAGTAAAATTTCCTTTGCTCTTTTTTTTTGGGTTATTTTATTTATTTTATAATTTTTTTATAATTTATTTTCTTAAATTCTTTTAATTTAATTTTATTAGTTTATTTTTAACATAAATATACTTTAATAAGTTGATATAAATATAATTTTAAATTATTATTATTTGACATAAATATAATTGTAATATATATTTTATTATTTAATATAAATATAATTTTAATCATTTTTAATTATTTATTATATATACATATTTTAATATAATAATCATTTTTTTATTATAATTCAACTCACCGTTTTCACTACTTTTGCATTCAAACACATATCATATCGATAATTTTAATCTCACCACTACAATACTCATTTTACCGTTACGATAATTAATCTCATCCAAATCAATCTCATTAATGAACGACAAAATTCACATATGACACCCTCCCCTAATCATTTTCACTCACACAAAATCTCATACATAAAAGTAATGAGATAAAAAAAATTAAACCCAAATTTATATTTTTCATTCTTCGATAATTTTTATATTTTTGAATTATAACTTTTTTTTTAATATTTATTAATTTAAGCATTGTGAAATGCAAATTTTAACATCTCTCAGATGATTTACTCTTTTTCACTAATCCTCCTTTTTACCAAACAATTTTCCGTCGAGGCCTGCTGCCTAGAGTCCCTCGACAACTATCTTTTTACTAATTGCCCTCCAATTCACCATCTTTCTTCAATTTGTGAGAATATTAAGAGTTGTTCAGTGATACTAATATTATATACTATGTTTTTCAATGATACTAATATTATATACTATCTTTTATCTATCTTTTTTTTAACATCTAGTGCCAAAAGACCCAAACAATATATAATTGATTTTATTCTCTATGTACGGAGACTTGGAGATCAACAATTGAACAAGCGTGGACGACTTGGACAAATCGTGAACTCATGAAAAACCTGTTTACATCATTGTTATATCCAATTTCTCGCCTACCCAAAGCAGAAAAAGGGTCACTTTGGCAGATTTGCACCATTTCTACCACCACCTTTCTCCCCTATATAAACCTCTTCCCCTAACCTGCCAATGCCAAAAAGCATCGTATTGATCTACAATCTCTTTATTTGAGTATATTTAGTCTTGAAGTTTGACTGTTAAAATGAGTTTCACATCTGCACATGGACTCATCCTAGTTGTGGCAGCTGCTTCCATGTTGGGAGTGAGCATGGCTAATAAGGACTGGGGCTCTAAGTCTAACTACACTGGCTGGGGCTGGGGTTGGGGCTGGGGCTCCAATAACCAGCTCCTGAATGAAACAGAAGGACCCAACAAGATCATTGTTGGTGGATCAGAAAATTGGCGCTTTGGCTTCAACTACTCGGAATGGGCATTCCAAAATGCACCCTTTTACTTCAACGATACTCTAGGTGGGTTTTTTTTTTTTTCTTTACCGAAAGAAACCGAAAGGAAAGCTTATTATTATGTATTTGTTGAAATAATTAAATTAATTATGTTTTTAATTGGTTTTGCAGTGTTCAAGTATGATCCACCAAGCAACACAACATTTCCTCACAGCGTTTACTTATTCCCTGACCTATGGAGCTACTTAAATTGTGACTTAAAGAGAGCAAAGATGATAGCAAATGCAACCCAAGGGGGAGGGGATGGGTTCGAGCTTGTGCTTAAGAGGTGGAGACCCTATTACTTTGCTTGCGGTGAACGTAATGGCTTCCATTGTAAGGTGGGCGGCATGAGGTTCACGGCGGTGCCACTATTCCGTTGGCACTAATAAATCCTTGGAGATGAACACAAAGGAAGATCGACAATATCCGATATAATATATATAGTGTTTTATTTTACTTTGTTAACAAAATTAATGTGTAATTGTTGCTTAATCTGGTTGAGTGGCTGGCTGCTACTTTTAGTTTATTTTATGTTGTAATGATACAAAATAAGATGAAGATGTATTGCATATATATAATTTGCATGCATGTCTTGGTAAGACTATATATATAGTCTTGGATAAATAAAATTGTAGTTTGTTTCAGAGAGAAAAAATTTCTAATATTTCCTTTGGCCGTTTCATGATGTTGTTTGATTTAATATAGTTTTCAAATCAAATTGATGATTCATGAAAATTTTGGACATAATTAAGAGTAACATGCATGTTTGGTTAAAGAGCTAAATCAAAACAAAAGCTTTCAAACCATATATACATTATTGGTTTAGAACTGGTCCTGTCTATGCAACTTTTAGCCTTGCAAAACCAAACAGTGTCCGCCTATCTTGGATACCTTGTCTTGACACTTGTTCTACTTTGTTTTCTCCTTCGTTTCCTTGATAACAATGGTTTCGCACGGAGGTGACCACTCATTGGCATATATGCTAATTCCTACAATGCTTCTTCACATCCATCGATCGGGTGCATGAAAATTTTCCTCATGTCCCTGGAAAAAAGGAAGGGCACTTTTTTGTATAAAGGAATTTGGTTTACTAATACAAGTTTCCTTGGTACCAATGGTCCTGAGAATGTGCGAAACGTAGTGAAAGGGTCCAAATGGGATGAAGCATGCAGTTTGATATATTTGGACATGGCATGGAAACGCCAAAGGAAAACTTTCAATGCCTTCTTGAATCACCCACTGTTCCACAAATCAATGGCAAAGCTCATTCCGGATCGTATAGAGCAAGGGCTTGTTGAATTTCTAGAGCATGTTTCTAAACGAGAGCTGGTGGTGCCGTGGACTTGCAAGATTTGCTCGCAAGGCATATGCATTTGATATTGCTTGCATCCTTCCTGGCTACTGGCTGTAACCCTCGGTTACTGTCCCTTGAATTTCCAGAAAACCGATTCCACAATGCCATGACCATGAGTGATATGCTTTGGGGAGACAGCGTTTTATCGTATGTCACGCCTGACAACCCGTGAGAGCTACTAAGTTGGCTTCAGATTGCAAACGAGAAGAGACGAAGCCATGCTTGGAAAGCTCTCGACGATCTTTTAGCAGAATATATATCGATTCAACGTGAACAATCCAACAAAGCAATGGCATCGAACGAAGATGTTGATGAACAGTCCAACAAAAAACATGATAGTTGCAATGGCCATACATGCAATGGGAAGGATGACATTTGTACGGGGAAATGATTGCAATGAGTTCAAGCCAGAGAGGTGGATATCACCGAGGAAAGAAAGATTAAACGTGAGAGCTGCCAAGCAAATTCTTAGCCTTCAATGCTGGACCAAGGATTTGTCTAGGAAAAGACTTGCCTTTCATTATAATGAAGGCTACGGTAGCAACAATAATGTCTGTGTACTTGAAGGTTAGAAAGTGACCACTCCAAAATATAGTATAATTTTCCAAATGAAGTATGGTTTACTGGTTAGAACATCAAGAACAAATGCACATGAGCTGTACGTACTACTCTATTCTGTTTGCAAAATTTGGTGGTCTTACATCAAAGGGTTTGATGAATTGTCAAAATCATGTGTAAAATAAGAGTAAGGGTGTTAATTTCTATGCATCAGAAGGCTGTAAACTCACGCACTTCCTCTCTGGTTCATTAATATGGTGGGACTCATTACTTTGGTGAATGCAATACCAGCCATCTGAAGCATTGAAAGAGTGTTTTATCTCAAATAAAATTACTAGCAAAGAGAAAACGTTATGGTCTCAAAAACAAAGGAATGAGGATCAATTATAATCTGCTGCTAAACCGTCATTATTACATCACATAAACGTATGTATGACTAGTTGTGTCCTGTCCTGTCGGCATAAGATTAATGTATATACCCTTTTGACTTTCACAATCTCTTTCGGGTCAACTGGCAAATTTGTAGTGGAGAAGAGAAAACACAATTCAAGAAAAAACATTACTTTTATTTTATGCAAAACAAATTATGTTCATCCATTCTTGGTGGATTAAACAAAGAGATTTTACTAATTCTCCACCAACCCATTACCCAGCACGTCTTTTCTTATTTATCGGAGATGTTAAGAGTTTGTTCACACAGCTCTATTTTTTAATCTCAATATCTTAATTTTTCAATTTAAAAATTTCAGGTGAATCAAATGATTTTAAACAAAAAATTAATGGAAAATAAAGAAACAAGTTTCATGGTAGAGAGGTGACGACTCGGGTAAACGTGATTTTGTAGAAAGACCTTTACATCGTATTTTCCATTTCCTGCCTACCAATGTAGAAAAAGGGTCAATTTAATTTGGCAAATTAGCACCGTGGTTTTGAATTTTGATCTTTATCAGAATCCTCTTTCCTCTATATAAACATGTCCACTCTTCATCTCAATATCACAGAAACATTCAAGCTTACAAATCTCTTTTATCACTTTGATCAGTTGCAAAACTTGATTTTGAACATGGGTTTTACAGGTTCACGAAGACTCATGCTAGTAATGATGGTAGCTTCCTTGTGGGGAATGAGCATGGCTAACAAGGACTGGGGCACTGGCTTTAACCACACTGGCTGGGGCTGGGGCCCTTATCATCCCCCAAATCAAACAGAAGGCCCCAACAAGATCAATGTTGGTGGATCAGAAAATTGGCACTTCGGCTTCAACTACACTGAATGGGCATTCCAAAACGGTCCATTCTACTTCAATGATACTCTAGGTGAGTTAATTAAACATATGGGTCTCTTTCTTTTTGATCTCTTCAAAATAGTACACTATGATTTTAACTTTTAAGCCATTTGCTAATTAAATATAAAATGATGTGTTGCAGTTTTCAAATATGATCCACCAAGCAACACCACATTTCCTCACAGCGTTTACTTGCTCCCAAACCTATGGAGCTTCCTGACTTGTGACCTGAGAAGAGCAAAGATGATTGCAAATACAACACAAGGAGGCGGCGACGGTGGCTTCCAGTTTGTGCTGAATAGGTGGCGGCCCTATTACTTTGCCTGTGGTGAACGTGACGGTTTCCATTGCAAGGTTGGACGTATGAAGTTTATGGTAGTGCCATTGTTTCGATGGAGATGAGAGCAGGGGAAGCAGCAATGCTGGCTTTATACAAGAATTTTAGTGAATAAGATTATTGTGGGGATTGATTTGTTTTGTCAGTTTTGTTTTATACTTTTCATTCGAGATTACAAATTGAGCTTGGAATAAACCAAAGCTTCGCTTGGAATACATTATGTTCCAAGGGATGATTTCCTTTTGATTTTGCGTTGTGTAATGTAATGTAATTTTCTTTTTAAGTTAAAATGGAGTCTATACATCTCAATTACAAATATTTCAAGCTTGTTCAAGTCTTTTTGCTTAGTTTGATTACTCAATAAAAAAACCGTGCACAGCTTAAGAAATTTTATCCCAAACTTTTTTACGTTAGAATCGTTAAATTGGTTTTATCCTATATCATGTTAAATTTGAATTTCATGTGATCTTATATTTAGGTTGAACTTTTTCATTTATAATTAATTGATTTAGGTGAATATTTAATATGGTATTAAAACCCAACTTTTGTTTTATTATCTTGCATGCTATTTCTTTTGAACTTGTTACGTGGTCTGTCTCAGTTACACGTGATTGAGATTGTAAAGTTACATGGTCTATCTCAATTACAAGTGATTGAGATTGTAAAGTGATGTTATTAAATCTTGAATTTGCTATGCTTTTATATGTGTTAATCTTTTTATAATTTTTCTTTTAAACAAGATAGGATTTTATAAATTCCAATATTGCAAATGTATCACAAAAAAAAAAATACAAAATTACAGTGTTCGGATGATTAAATAAAAACTTTGGAATCTAGTTCTCCTTTTGTTAAGACTTGAAATAACCAACCAAAAATTAGCATTGTTACTTGGGGATTAAGAAGAAAAAAAGGCTAAGGGATCTGAACTTAGGCCCAATGGACTTTAGTAAGGCCTTGGGAGTGGTTCGCTCGTGGCTGATACCCAGATGAAGATTGAAGAGCAGTATTAAAACAAAGGAGAAAGGCTTGGAAGTTGGAAATTGGAAGGGAAGAAAAAGATGAATGTGTTCGGAAGTTGGGGAAGAGAAGAATAGATGAAGTTGTTAGTTGATGGCTCATCTTAGAAGAAGCTCTCTTCCGAAAAAATACGCGGTTAAATTGTATTATTACTATCGGTACTATAATTAAAATGCGGATTTAATCTTTATATTATAATTCGAAAAATTTTGTTATTTTTATTTTTTAAAATTTAAAATTTCAGTTTAATTTTAAATAATATTAAATTTTCATCATTAAATATGTTAATATAATGTTGACTTTAGACCTTGATATTGATGACATGGCTGTTGATCATTCTGCTATAGCGTTGACAGAGCTGATGTGTTATTTTTAAAAATATTTTGAACTAAAATATGATGACATGAATTTCTTTTATAACCATGTGGCGTTTTTTGGCCATGTAGTTTTTTTATCATTTTTTCGTCTCAAATTTTTCACTATGAATTCTTTTTCTTAAAAATTAAAAGTATCAATTTTACAAAATAATTTTTATTTTAGAGAATAGAAAATTTTAAAAAATATTTTTTTGGAAACTTATATAAAAAAATTTCATTTTCCTTTTCTTAACATTTTAAAATTTATTATTTGAACATTTAAAATTCAAATTTCTAAAAAAAAAAATTAGTTTTTGAGAAATAAATTTTTTTTGCTTTTTTTTTTCTCCATCTTCTCCTTCCGACCCCCTTTCTCCTTCGGACCTCTATTCATTTTGCTTGAATCCGGCAAATCAGTGATCAGATCAGGCCGTATAAGGTAGGGACCGACGTCTATAGGTCGGGAACGGCTTTAAAACATGACGGAATCAGCCTAAAAGACAAGCTAGATCCGACCGTTTCAGGGCAATCCCGCCTGTTTCAAGCTGTTCCATGGCTGGACCAATTGTATTTGTGATTCCAACACTCCAATAAGTCCACCAAGACCAAGGAGCACCGCCAGTGCTCTACCGGACCAAAGCTTTATCACTATATATGAGGCACAAGAACAAACAAACTATTACCCCTACTCTTCGCCAATGGTACACAAATAACCAATTTTACCAAATAAACAGTAAGGTAGAGGGAATGGAGAAGCTTACTGATTCGTCGGATATAACCAAAATGAAGGGAGGTGGGAAGAAACAAAGAGAGGAGAGAGAAGAAATAAAAGAAAAAGAAAAAAATTTCACGTCTTCCAATGCAAACCAATGGAAACTTTATGAAATGCCAAGTAAAAAAAGTTAATATCCACATGAGAAAGTCAAATACTACATCAGCAAAATAAGGGCAAAAATTAACGGGAGTTAATTATTGGACCTGAATCAAATATAAATTAATGTATGAGAATCGATATTTGATAAATTAAAGTAAAGAAATTAAATACACCGGTTCAATATAGTACAGAGTGACTGTTCAATTTGACCAAAATACGCTTGTCTTGTCTGCCTTCACAATCCCTTCTTCGATACACCTCTCATGCTTTCTGTAAGCATATCTACTAAAAACCCAGAATATTGAAAACCCATGTCTATAATCATTAATTGGAAAGAAAGAAAAGGAATTGTATTTTAGTTATTGGGGTAGCTTAATTATATGAACTGATTAGAAGGCATTTTGTTGCCTACTTTCATGAATTCGGAATGTAAAATGTACTCGATATATAACCCATAGTTTTTTCTTTTTCTTCCTTTCTTTTTAAAGATTACTCCATTGAGAGCTTCCTGATTTTAGGCAATTTAGATAGAATGAAATTTTTTTATCTAATAATTATGCTATGGGACCTCCTTTCCTTATATTGTAGGCTAGCCATTTGATAAGGCAATTTTCCATCTTTCCATTTTCCTTCCTACCTTGAATTAGTTGCCTGCTTGCACGAATTAGGAATGTAGAATTCATTCTTCTTTGTTTTTTCCCTGGGATTTTGAGTGGAGGAGGTTTTCCAAAGCTTCTAACTCATCAATTTTAAGGTTCACTTGTGTAATTCGATCATATAATTGACAGTTATAAAATTTTGCTTGTTTCCTGTCTGCTTATAAGATAGCCTGTTTTCTTTTGTTGGTTCTAAGGATTTTCCTCCAAAAAAAAAACTAGTTCTTGATTGTTAAAAGTTATTTTGCAGATACATTTCTTGATTGTTAAAAGTCATTTAGCTAGCAAACCATTGATTCAAATGGCACAGAAGGCTGCTTCTGAGATACTTAGTGATAAAACACCAAAGCACAAATTGAGAAATGAAAACCATGACAAGGTGCTGAGGCAGAATGATCTTAAAAATGTGACACCTGATCGTCAGAGTCACTCTTTCCCTGCAAATGAAACATCTGACAAGTTACTATAAAAGCAACTGGATTTTCGTGAACGTACAGAGAGAGAGAGAACTTAAGTTTACATCTGCAGGTTGGAAACGAGACTGCCATGGTAAATGGTACAAAGATGAAAATGTGAGCTTCTTTTCCCCTAAGATAGTGTAAACATGCTGCTAATTGCTTCAATGTTTGTGCGTTGTCACTTGTAAGCTATGATTTGAGAATTTTGAAGCTGATAAAATGATTTTAATTCGAGTTCAAGAAGAAAAAGAAAAGAACAAAAGTCTATGAATGTTGAATAATTACCATTTATGCCTATAACTTGCTTGCAGGTTGAATTTGACTCAGATGAAGAAGATCCAAACTCCTCACTTTGATTGAATATTCACTAGGAACCCATTGGAAAACTGGTGCTTAGAGATGAGCAATCTCATTGATATCGGCCGCTGTCCACTACTTGTGGACTTGGGATGCAAAATTGAGTGCTTGCTTTGTTACACAATACTCAATTAACCCTTCTCAAACCTTTGTTTCTATGCTAATGCCTCCATGGAGCAGTAAGAGCAATGTATTGGAGATAGCTATTGGATCATGCTCTATTATTTCACATTGTATGTCACTGTTGATTTGGCAGGATGTATTAGAAGACTCACATGAAAGGCAAATAACTGAGTTTAAAATTCGGATGTATTTCTGGTTCTTGGGACCATACAAATACTCTTGGAATTTTCATTTGGACAAGGCAACATGCTTAGAACTCTGTTCATTTGAGGGGTTAAAACATTTTAGTACTCATTATTTTCTGATGGCTGTATCTATCAGAATCTCTTTATTTTCTTTGTTGCAAAATGTTGAGGACCATTTGGAACTTGGAAGCTTCTCTGTACGTTTGTGTATATATATATATATATATATATATATATTGATACTGTAGTAGTTCTCTGTGGCTAGCTTTCACCCATCTGGTCTGCAATTGCTATTTCAGATTTGATGTAGCTTTGAGCATCAAGTGGACCACGGTCAATGAGCTGTCAAGTTCAGCTTTTCAGTAGCTGTTCACTGGCTCAACAAAATTAGAAATTCCGATGAAAACTCATTGTATCACCCCCACCCCAAATCTAGTTTTTCTTTATCGGATGTTACCCATCATCCCTAACTTTGTTTTTCTAACAATGAATTAATCCCTTATTCCTTCACAAACTCTAAAATTCTGTTTCATGGTTTCAAAGTTATTGTTTGGTATGTTGGTCGAGTACTGAATTCTTAATCGCTGATGATCATATCTCAATCCTGATAATCTCAAATAAAAAAAAAAAAAAAAGTTACAAACAAATCAACTAGAATTATACCATCTTTCTGGATGGCATGAATAACCAAATGAAACATCTTTTTACAGATCTGCCTAACATGCTTATTTTATACTCTACTAACTTGTACAAAAAGAATAGGACTAATTAAGGGTAATCGATGAAATCTGAAAAGAGACTGATAACTGCAATGAATGCAAGAAGGTGATTGCAGTCCGTAGTGATGTACTACGTCTATGAATTGATGCATAATTAATTTAGCAGTGCCAAAGAAAGAAAGAAAGAAAAAGGAGAATATGCATGATTTACGTATGCATATTATGCCTCACACGTATGCCCATCATAGATGTGTGGGCGCCCCAAAGTAGACAGACATATAGGATTAATGGCTATCATCATCTATCGAGTTATAATTAAGCTGATATGGTGTGGTTATAATTAACCTAATCTGCAGAAATGATTTAAAATATATGCTTTTAGTCGGCCATCCATGGTGGTAAGCCTTAAAAGCCTTAAAAATATATGCTAGTTGCTTTCAAAAGGGTTGAAGGCCTGAGTCTCCTCATTTAGCAGTAGACAGTGAGTACGCCTTAAAAGCATATATTTAAAATCATTTCTGCAGATTAGGTTGGTAAATGACGGTATAACTTCTTTTTTGCAATTACTTACTTTGTTCTCGTATTGCTAAAGAACTGATCAATTATGTATACAGTTTTATTAATCATTTGTTATAATTATATTATTTACAAAACCAAAATTTACTGTGATAGTTTTACCTTAAATAATAGTAACTTTGGTCTGAGGAGAGGAAATATAATAGTCAATGTCTATGTTATCCGGATTCGAGTAAATGTTGGATATATTTACGTGTACGATACGGATATGCTCAATTTTTTTTCTAAATTTTTCATATTTTGAAAGATCATACCAATATATTTATATCTAAATATATGTTAAACACAAATATTGGATACGAATACTTAAAAAAAAAAATCTGGATAATATAGGGCAATATATGATTTGGAATCTCCATTACTAGTTGATCTTGATCTTGCCTCTCATATTGCTTAAAAAAGAAGAAGAAGAAAAAAATGCAAAATAAACACTGAGAAAGTAAAGCTAGCTGCTGCATGTAATGTAAATGGGACCAAAACACAGTAAGGCCTCGTTTAGCATTGCTTCTGGCACAGTTTTTGACGTCAAAAGCTGTTTTTCACCGCAAACGCAATGCTAAATAAATAAAAAAAATTAGCTTATGCGGTTGAAACCATAGTTTGAAAAGCCAAACCAAAAAGCCAAAAAATATAGCTTTTGGGCTTTAAAAGCTGACTTTTGGATAAAATGACTTTATTATCCTCACATCTCTACACTTTTATTATTTTAAACATATATCTTTTTACATTTCAATTTCCAACAACATTTTTTCACAGCAATGCTAAACACTTAAAAGTTTTAAACCACACTTTTTCACCACACTTTATAAACATATTTTTTTCAACTCGAGTTTTTTTCAATCCAAATTTTTTCCAACAGCAATGCTAAACTAGCCATAAGTACTCTAAGGAGAGAATATATCTTTGATCAAATCATTAAGTGAATAGATTCACTCATAGTTTCCCTTTAAATGGTCAAAATATGGTGTCCCTATTTGTCAAAAAAACATCTTGATGAGAAAGAGAGAAGTCATTTTTTTGGGTTCATTTATTTCCTAACAAAGTAACAATGACATTTTTTTAGCCATTTAGTGGGGATCCCACTTATTTTTTTTTTTATTCACAATGAAGACAGTGAGACTCAGATAGAGGAACTTTTTCCCTTTGAAGGAATAACTTTGATTTTTTTTATTTTATAAACAAATTCATCTATTAACTAATTAATTTAGGAAAACGAAAATTAAAAATATCATTGAATAAAAGAATCTTCACTCTATTATGTAATAATTTTATAATAATATAGTGATCGTTGATTGGTAAACAAAAATTACATAAAAAAACATTTTATCATTTATTTGTTAATACATTTTAAAGTAAGTTAATATTTGTATTAAATATAATAATTAATAATTTTATTTTTATTTTTAATATATTAAATTAAAAAATTACTATATATAATTGTTGGCAAACTAATTTTTCATATATAAATCATGAGAATTTAAGTTTTTTTTTTCTTCATAAATTAATTAGTTAATTTGGGATTTTGTTTCAAAATTTGGGATTAATTTTTTTTTCTTTCAAAATTGCCACGTCAATCAAGAATTACCCGTTTGACTTGTCAGTTGTCACAACTCACATTAAAATTGATATCTGAGCAAAATAATTCAACTTATCACGCTAGTTAACCGCGCGTGCTCTACATTTTTTTCAATTTGGTTAAATTGTTGTTATTTAAATAATTTCGAAAACGTTTGATATTGATTTATATCAAATAAAATATTTAATACTTAATTAAAAATTATCCCAAAGATTAGATTTTAATTAAGGATTTAGCCAAAAAAATTATTAACATCTAAAGAATTGAAAATATTTAATACTTCATTAATGATTTTTGTAATAAATTATTAATTTTTTAAAAAAATTTATTACGTGACATTATTTGAATAAAAATAATATATGCTGATGTGGAGTAACCGTTTGATACAATTTTTTCTCTTTCTAAAAACGTGTTGCTCAAATTATATATTATTTAAGGCTTTCCACATAATTTAGAATCAAATGCATTAATATCAAAGAAACGAATTTCTTTGACTATGGTATAAATTCAAAAAGTCTTTAGGGCGATTTATATTTTATATGTATACTCCAACATTTAAAAAACTATATATATTAATTAATTCAAAGTTCTAACAATAGGTATTGTTTCGTTGTTTTCTTTAATTTGCATTCATATCCAATTTCTCTTTAAAAAGGAAATAGCATTAAGGTTGATTTATTTATATATAAGTTGTTATTAGTTACATCATGAATAAATCTAAGGGTTAGTTTAGCATTGCTGTTGGAAAAAGCTTAGATTGGAAAAAGCTCGAGTTGGAAAAAGTGTGTTTATAAAGTGTGATGAAAAAGTGTGGTTTAAAAATTTTTAAGTGTTTAGCATTGCTGTGAAAAAATTGTTGTAGGAAATTGAAATGTCAAAAAAAGATATGTTTAAGATAATAAAAGTGTAGAGATGTGAAGATAATAAAGTCTTTTTATCCAAAAGCCAGCTTTTAAGACCCAAAAGCTATATTTTTTGGCTTTTTGGTTTGGCTTTTCAAACCATGGTTTCAACAGCAGAAGTCAAATTTTTTTATCTGTTTAGCATTGCGTTTGCGGTGAAAAACAGTTTTTGACCTCAAAAGCTGTGCCAGAAGCAATGCTAAACGATGCCTAAATGTAATTGTCTTGGTGGGTGCTATAATTGAAAGAAACTTGACACTTAATTATATCTACCAAGACTAATTAAAAACCTCTACCAATTTGAACAGAAAAATTATGCTATAATTAAGGCTCTTGCAACTTGATGATACATGTGTTTATGGGTTGGATTAAGTCGGATTAAGTTTTATTGACACATTTAAAAGAAAACGACATAAAAGCTTGTTTCGATTCATCTAATAAAATTCTTTTAAATTCGCTTAATTTAAATTTATTGGTAGAATATTCAAAATATTATCATAATAATATTTTAATTTTGAAATTAAATAAATTCATTTAATAACAAAATACTTTCATAAATGTGTATGATCCAAACTTGAATTCTTATTTAAGACTCGATTTAAGTCGGATCAGATCTGCGAGTCTAATAAGCCACTAGATCAATGAATAAATTTACTTATGCATTTAGTATAAAGGATAAAAAAAAGAACATCTTTTATCATTTATATATATAAAAATACTCTTATGCATATATATATATATATATATATATCATTTAAAAAATTTAGCTTTCTTAGCATGTAGAAGGAAAATGAAAAATACAATAACATTTTTTTTTTGGTTTTACTTATAGGGTGAAAATTATAATGAAATAATTAATTAACCCCACAAATCAAAATTTAGATTTGCTATACTAATTTTCTTTTGACCTTGATTAGATTGAGAAAAAAAGAGTAAAACTTTCAAGTTCCATCAAATGAAAGACATCCATGATCTCCTAGAGTGGGAGAGGAATTTACAAGAAAAGGTGTGAGAAAAGAAAGAATAGAAAATTGCAATGTACGTTTTCTTTCTAGGCAACTAACTTTATAATTTTGACAGTGAGTTCAAAGATTTTAATTTTAAATCGGAAAATTAATGATCAATTAAATTTGATAATTTATGTATATTATATATGTACTATATTTTATGTTTTTATTTGTGTAAGTTATATAAATATAAATATAATATTTATATTAAATGTGTTAAAATTTTAAACATAAATATGATATATGTATTGAACGTATCATATCGTATTTATTATATTATTTTTATACTTATTAAATACAATGTATCGCATTTTATATCATATCTAAAATTATTAAATCGAATCCCAATGCATGAACTTAGTTAACAGTACATTCCAAGGAGTTGTTAAAAGTGTTGCTAACCCTTAAAATCTAATTAAGGCACAAATGCTACGAACCCCAAAGTAGTAAGTGAAAGATGAATCCTTTTTACCTCACTTTGTTTCATGTAAAATCTAATTGTGAGCTGTGTTGCACACCAAAGATTTGACTAATGTAAAAAGATCTTTAAACTTCCCAACTACCAGTTAATAAAATGGGCAAAAAATCTTGTAAAAGAGATAAATTTTAAACAATTAATTTCATCATTATTTTAATATAATCTTTTCAATTGACACTTGTTATGATTAAAAAAATATTTTCATTTATGGTGAAGATAACATGTTATATCCATCAATAAATTATGAATATTATGCCTAGTAGAAATAAATTTATAATTATATGGATAAGCTAAAGAAAAGAGAAGTAAGACTCATAGATAAACAATATTAAGCTCCATGCATGCATGAAAATTATAGGGATCAGAACAATAAACAACCTAAATTGGAACTCTTCCATTGACCTCCAAACTTAATTGGTTGTATTTACACAAAAAAATTTGATTCCAAGGTTTTATACATTTTTTTTTCTTTTGGAAGGAGAATGAACTTTGGGGGCATTGCCAGCCATTACATCATTACCAATCAACTTCCAAGCCAACTCTAAAAAGCTCATGTGCATGCCACATGGCTAGCAAGCTTGTACTTACTTTTAATCACTTTCACTCCTTTCTTCCTCCTCTTCTTACAACAGCAAAATCTCACTTTCTCTATTTTTTTATTTTATTTTTTTTTCTTTCTCTTCTCTCTGATTCAACCTCAAAATTCTCTCAAATGCAAAGAGGAGCAGCAGTTTCTTGATCTTCCTCGACAATGGGAACCTGCACTTCGAAGCCTTCAAAACCAAACCCATTAGCCACTAGTGAGAACCAGCAGAATGACTATCCTGTCCCTACTCAACCACCCAAATCGCCTCCTCCTCCTCTTCCTCCAACCACACCTTTCCTCCCCATGTACACCCCAAGTCCTGCCCACCCAAACAAACCCAAGACTCCTTCAACTCCTCTCCGGTTTTTCCGGAGACCCTTTCCTCCTCCTTCTCCCGCCAAGCACATTCGGGCAGTGCTGAGGCGGCGGAAGGCTAACAAGAAAGCGGAAAATGAGGCGAAAATTGCGGAGGCAGAGGAGGGTGAGGAGGAAGGAGTTGAGTTGGATAAAAGATTTGGGTTTTCAAAGGAGTTGAGGAGTAGGTTGGAAGGAGGAGAGGAAGTTGGCAGAGGGCATTTTGGGTATACTTGTTCTGCTAAGTTCAAGAAAAGTGAGTTCAAAGGCCAGCAGGTTGCTGTTAAAGTCATCCCCAAGTCCAAGGTTGGTCCTTTTTCCTTTTCTCTTTTTAAAAGTTCATACATTTTTACAATGTATATATTAAATCTATGTATTTTTAAATGTTGATATTTATATGCTTACAATTTTTTTTTTTAAAGATTGAATTTGAGGGCCGTGTTCTTTGCTTTTTGTTGATGTCTTTTTTGGTTGCATTTCTCGGTGGACCTTGGATCCTACAGGGGAAGAGTAAGGTCGGAGGCGTCGGACGTAGGCTTTTGGGACACGTTTCGACGATCAAGTCAGTGTCGAGAGAGGATAGAGGGAGTTGAGAGAGAAAGAAAATGTGGAGAGAGAAAGCCCCTGGGACAGTCCCCGAGATGGGCATTTATACTTGTTTGGGGCAATCTGTCTGGTTTCACGTGTCTGACTCTAACTGGACTTTGGGAGTAAACGGCATGGGGGTCTCGCCTTGACGGCTGTGGCAGCCGTAGACTGTGGCTGTGATAATCGTAGACTCTCGTGGGTACCGAGGTGCTAGGTGACGTGACTTCTGAAGAGTTGAAGGGTGGTGTGGTACTTGTGGCGAACACAATAGACCTGGTGAGCCTAATTTACTGGAGGACTAAGGGGATCTAGGGTGTGGCGAGTACAATAGGTCGAGCACAAATAAGCATAACAGAGCCATCAAAGGAATAGTCATATAGTGCTTGCAAGTGTGGCGAGCACAATAGGCCTGGCGAGCCCAATTTACTGGAGGACTAAGGGGATTTGGGGTGTGGTGAGCATAACAGGTCGAGCACAAATAAGCATAACAGAGCCACCAAAGGAATAGTCATATAGTGCTTGCAAATGAGTATGCTCTGCCTCCAGTTGAGCAGAAGAAGCAACATTTTCATGTGTCTGAAATTGTCTTTTTGATCGAAACCTGCTTTAAAATTACCTCTATTATGATTCTTCTTTTGTAAAACCCTGCAGACAACCCACCTATCTTTCTGAACATCAGAATCATCATCGTCTAATGTTCATGCATGATCCAATCAGTTTTTTGGCCATGAGGAGCACATCCCGTGTAGAAAACTAGGGTTTTCTTCATCCCAATTTTCTTGGAGTTGCTGAGGTGGATAGCCTTGTCTTTCCCTGAAGCCTTTTAAAAATTAGATGTGGTTGCTCGATTTTTTCGAGTTCCTGTCGAATATTTCTTATCCTTATGGACTATGGCTGAAGAAATACCACTCGTTTTGAGGACCGGAGCCGATCTTGCATTTATCTTTGAGATCTCAAGGCTCAAGTTTGTTGAGATCCACCTTTTTTATAACATCAAGGTCGATTCCAAGTCTGATTCTGATGAAGTGATGTCATCTCTTCATCCATCGCCTCCTTCCACTGGGCATGCTCTGGGCTGTTTACATCAATGTCTCTCGAGTTTAAAGCATCTGAAGGAGGAATGGAGGAAGCTCTGATCAGTGAATTCTCTCTGTGGATTCTCGCCAAGGTGGAGATTGTTGAATATCTGGCGCTCCGGTTGATTCTGCTGCACTCCTCTCGACGACCTCTTCAACCTGGTACTTTCAAAACACAAATTGGAGCACTTTTGAAAAACGGACAGAATCGAACAAACTCGGTTTTACGTAAAATTTGGCTCTGATACCAATTTGTTGTGCGGAACTAAATCGAGATTACTAAAACCGAAAAAAACACACAAAAGAAACACAGATATTTTACGTGGTTCAGCAAGTGTGCTTACATCCACGGGAGTAGGAGCTTGAAGCTTTGTATTAATGGAGATAGAGTACAAACATATACAGAATTCAAGGTGCTATGCTAGCACTGAACTCACAACTCAACAATACCAGAAAACTCTAATAGACTTAGAGAATTTGCTTAACTCTTAAACTCTCACTCACACATTTTTCTCTCTCACTCTACATGGCCTTTTATAGGCACCATCCATGGTGTGAACACATAGTTAGTGGCAAACAAAGTAGCCACCATCCACCAACTATTATGGTGGGAACACATAGCTAGTGGCAAACAAAGTAGTCACCATCCACCAACTATCATGGTGGGAGCCCCCATGGTTGGTGGCTATGGTGGAAGCTTCCTTGGTTGGTGGTAAGCCACCTTTGGTGACTTTGAGCCAATATTCAACAATTTGTTGTGCGGAACTAAATCGAGATTACTAAAACCGAAAAAAACACACAAAAGAAACACAGATATTTTACGTGGTTCAGCAAGTGTGCTTACATCCACGGGAGGAGGAGATTGAAGCTTTGTATTAATGGAGATAGAGTACAAACATATACAGAATTCAAGGTGCTATGCTAGCACTGAACTCACAACTCAACAATACCAGAAAACTCTAATAGACTTAGAGAATTTACTTAACTCTTAAACTCTCACTCACACATTTTTCTCTCTCACTCTACATGGCCTTTTATAGGCACCATCCATGGTGTGAACACATAGTTAGTGGCAAACAAAGTAGCCACCATCCACCAACTATTATGGTGGGAACACATAGCTAGTGGCAAAAAAAGTAGCCACCATCCACCAACTATCATGGTGGGAGCCCCCATGGTTGGTGGCTATGGTGGAAGCTTCCTTGGTTGGTGGTAAGCCACCTTTGGTGACTTTGAGCCAATATTCAACAATCTCCACCTTGGCGAGAATCCACAGAGAGAATTCACTGATCAGAGCTTCCTCCATTCCTCCTTCAGATGCTTTAAACTCGAGAGACATTGATCAAGTCCAAACAATGTTGAAACTTGATCCGAGAAACTATTTTGGTTAGCATATCTGCGGGATTATCTGCAGTCCCGATCTTCTGTAGTAGAATGTTTCCTTCATCTACTATTTCTCGGATAAAGTGATAGCGAACATCAATATGCTTGGTCCGACTGTGATGAACTTGGTTCTTAGCTAGGCAAATGGCACTCTGACTATCGCAGAAAACATCTACCTTTTCCTGTGCTATCCCGAAATCATCAATCAATCCTTGAAGCCAAATTGCTTCCTTGAAAGCTTCCGTTACAGCCATGTACTCTGCTTCTGTTGTAGACAGAGCTACCGTTGACTGTAAAGTTGATCTCCAACTTACTGGTCCTCTTGTTATGGTGAACACATAACCAGTAGTTGAACGACGCTTATCAAGATCTCCAGCATAGTCTGAATCCACATATCCGATAAGATGCTTGCCAATAGTTTTACTTCTCTCGAATTTTAAGCCTGTTTCCACAGTACCATGAATGTACCGTAGAATCCATTTCACAGCTTGCCAATGGCCTTTACCAGGATTATGCATGTACCGGCTTACCATACTGACAGCATGTGAAATATCAGGTCTCGTACACACCATTGCATACATTAGGGCACCTACTGCATTGGCATATGGAACATGATCCATCTGTCTCTTCTCACCATCTGTACTTGGTGACATCAATGCACTGAGTTTGAAATGTGCCGCCAAAGGAGTACTTACAGATTTGGTCTTATCATTAATGCCAAATCTCTGAAGTACTTTGCTCAGATACTGAGCCTGGGTTAATTTGATCACACCATTTTTTCTATCTCTGCTGATTTCCATCCCAAGAATTTTCTTGGTTTCTCCAAGATCCTTCATCTCGAACTCTTGTTGATTCTCCAAGATGTTACCTTTGACGAATTTGTAATGCTGAAACTGTCAACTCCAGAGAATGAGAACCATGATTCTCTAAAGCAGGTGGAGTTTGAATCTGAAGATGCTGGTCAAAATTTCGATGAATCTGAACTAGAATCTGAACTAGAATCTGATGACACCTTAACTGAAGTGGAGGAGTCATCACCGGAAATCTTTCAGCAACCTGAATCTATTGCCACCAGCAGACCGAAAAGACATATTCGAAAACCTGCTCGGTACACAGACATGGTGGCATTCGCCCTTCCAGTAATTGATGATGATGTCCCGATCAATTACAAAGAAGCTGTAAACAGCCCAGAGCATGCCCAGTGGAAGGAGGCGATGGATGAAGAGATGACATCACTTCATCAGAATCAGACTTGGAAGTTGGTTCCACTTCCAACACTCAAAAGAACAATTGGGTGCAAATGGGTCTTTGCCGAAAAGGAGGGTGCTACTGGCAAAGACAGCATCAGATACAAAGCCAGACTGGTAGCCAAAGGTTACGCTCAAAAAGAAGGAATAGACTACAATGAGGTATTTTCACCTGTTGTTAAGCATGCATCTATTCGGATCTTATTGGCTTTAGTAGCACAGTATGACCTAGAGTTAGTTCAACTTGATGTAAAAACTGCATTCCTCCATGGTTCATTAGAGGAGGAAATTTATATGACTCAACCAGATGGTTTTAGAGTCCCCGGTCATGAAGATTGGGCATGTAAGTTGAACAGGTCTCTATACGGTTTGAAGCAGTCACCGCGACAGTGGTACAAGCGGTTTGACACTTTTATGTTGGATCAGAAGTACACACGCAGTCAATTTGATCACTGTGTTTATTTTCGGAAACTCCAAAATGAATCATTTATCTACTTGCTTTTATATGTTGATGATATGTTAATCGCATCTATAAGCAAGGTGGAGATCGACAGGCTGAAGGCTCAACTGAGCTCAGAGTTCGAGATGAAGGATCTTGGAGAAGCCAAGAAAATTCTTGGGATGGAAATCAGCAGAGATAGAAAAAATGGTGTGATCAAATTAACCCAGGCTCAGTATCTGAGCAAAGTACTTCAGAGATTTGGCATTAATGATAAGACCAAATCTGTAAGTACTCCTTTGGCGGCACATTTCAAACTCAGTGCATTGATGTCACCAAGTACAGATGGTGAGAAGAGACAGATGGATCATGTTCCATATGCCAATGCAGTAGGTGCCCTAATGTATGCAATGGTGTGTACGAGACCTGATATTTCACATGCTGTCAGTATGGTAAGCCGGTACATGCATAATCCTGGTAAAGGCCATTGGCAAGCTGTGAAATGGATTCTACAGTACATTCATGGTACTGTGGAAACAGGCTTAAAATTCGAGAGAAGTAAAACTATTGGCAAGCATCTTATCGGATATGTGGATTCAGACTATGCTGGAGATCTTGATAAGCGTCGTTCAACTACTGGTTATGTGTTCACCATAACAAGAGGACCAGTAAGTTGGAGATCAACTTTACAGTCAACGGTAGCTCTGTCTACAACAGAAGCAGAGTACATGGCTGTAACGGAAGCTTTCAAGGAAGCAATTTGGCTTCAAGGATTGATTGATGATTTCGGGATAGCACAGGAAAATGTAGATGTTTTCTGCGATAGTCAGAGTGCCATTTGCCTAGCTAAGAACCAAGTTCATCACAGTCGGACCAAGCATATTGATGTTCGCTATCACTTTATCCGAGAAATAGTAGATGAAGGAAACATTCTACTACAGAAGATCGGGACTGCAGATAATCCCGCAGATATGCTAACCAAAATAGTTTCTCGGATCAAGTTTCAACATTGTTTGGACTTGATCAATGTCTCTCGAGTTTAAAGCATCTGAAGGAGGAATGGAGGAAGCTCTGATCAGTGAATTCTCTCTGTGGATTCTCGCCAAGGTGGAGATTGTTGAATATTGGCTCAAAGTCACCAAAGGTGGCTTACCACCAACCAAGGAAGCTTCCACCATAGCCACCAACCATGGGGGCTCCCACCATGATAGTTGGTGGATGGTGGCTACTTTTTTTGCCACTAGCTATGTGTTCCCACCATAATAGTTGGTGGATGGTGGCTACTTTGTTTGCCACTAACTATGTGTTCACACCATATATGGTGCCTATAAAAGGCCATGTAGAGTGAGAGAGAAAAATGTGAGAGTTTAAGAGTTAAGCAAATTCTCTAAGTCTATTAGAGTTTTCTGGTATTGTTGAGTTGTGAGTTCAACACCTCTATGGGAGTTTTCCCATCAATTGCAGTGGAGGGTAGTCTGTTGATAATGTGGGAGGCGTACAATAAAGCCTCCGCCCAAAATGCTTTGCTCAAGCCCGACTGGGATAACATGCAGCGAACTTTATCAACCAAAGTTCGGTTCATCCTTTCTGCAACTCCATTCTACTGGGGAGTGCTAGGAACTGTGAAGTGTCGGATTATCCCATCATTCTGACAGATTTCCTTCAGTGGATCTGACTTGTATTCTCCACCGTTGTCAGATCTTAGTCTCTTGAGCTTTCTCCCGCTCTGGGTTTCGATCATCTTCTTCCATTTTACGAAGATATCTAGAACTTCATCTTTGTGCTTCATAGTATAAACCCAGACATATCTAGAGTAATCATCAATAAAGGTCACAGAATTGAGAGCTGCTATTGAAGCACCACTATCCAATGGTTATGAATAGACTGAATTATTGAAAAGATCGTGGTCTCAATTGGGGTCTTAACTTTGGGCCTGTAATTTTCATCGAGTCATTTAGAACCAGTCAACTAATACCTTATTGTCTTTTACCAGCTTATACTTGCAACCAAGCTGAAAAAACAAATGGTTGTAGTTGGATTGCACACCATTATCTGGATTTGGTACATCATTGGACCCTAATTTTTATGTGGTCAATTGACCTTGAAGCATTGTTTTGAACCTTTAAAAGGCAGAGAGAAACATTGTACTATCATTTCATTCTTATGCTTCGGTTTATACCAAATATAAGACGATTCATGATTAGAGTTGTTTCCAACTGAGTTATGCCAAACATAAGATGATTCATGATTCATGACCAGTCAGGTCAAAGATCTTATGAGTTAGGAGAAGGAAATTTGATCTGGCAGTTGGCATTTCTTACTTGCAAGGTGATCATTATTGTAATAGATAGCTCAAATTTTGAGAATTGTTTATTGTAGCTCTCATATCTACCTAATTGTAGCCTCTAACGTGAAGGTCTATTATGCTGGTAGGGCGGAAAATACTCAGAAGATGATGCAAAGGCTGTAATGATACAGATACTAAATTTTGTTGCTTTTTGTCATCTTCAGGGTGTGGTGCATCGAGATCTTAAACCAGAGGTGGAGCGAATTCTCTTTTTTCTTACTCACTAGTTAAAAGCATAAATGCATGACTTGGTAGTGATCCCCAAAAGACATGCTGGATAGTTTTCTATAAACACAAAGAATAACACAGAGATGTAATGGGAGTTATGTTTGACGATTCCCTATACTGAAAATTGACCTGATAAAAGTTGTAGGACATTTCTCATGCTACATCATCATGACTGAGTCTGTTGCCATCTTTCTGTGGTAGATATTGTGTAAATAATTTATGACCTTTTATGTGTTTTTTTCCATATTGAAAAATCTAAACTTAGCACTTTTCTGGGCCAGAACTTTCTATATACGTCTAAGGAGGAGAACTCTCTGCTTAAGGCCAGACTTTGGCTTGTCAGATTTTGTCAGACCAGGTTTTTACTCTGCTCACTCAGCTTCCTCCTGCTCAACCTTGGGGATTCTTGTAAATTTCTAATGCTTATGGTTTTTCCAGATGAAAGACTTAATGACATTGTGGGAAGTGCATACTATGTGGCCCCCGAAGTTCTACATAGATCATATAGTACGGAAGCTGATGTTTGGAGTATAGGCGTGATAGCATATATTCTTTTATGTGGTAGTCGTCCATTTTGGGCTAGGACTGAGTCTGGAATTTTTCGAGCAGTCCTAAAAGCTGATCCGAATTTTAACGAAGCACCTTGGCCTTCCTTGTCTTCAGAAGTTAAGGACTTTGTTAAGCGCCTTTTGAATAAGGACCCCAGGAAAAGAATGACAGCAGCTCAGGCTCTGAGTGCGTGCATAATTTTTACTCATAATGTTAGGTTGTTAACATCATTGGGCTAGAGTAACGACCTTAGTCTTCTGTTCACAGGTCATCCTTGGATTCAGAATCATAATGATGTTAAGGTCCCACTCGATATTTTAGTATTTAGGCTTATGAAGGCATATATGCGATCGTCAACTTTGCGGAAGGCTGCTTTAAAGGTGTGTATGCTAATGGGATAAAATTCTCTTCTTCTTGCACTTTACCTATCCCACTATGTAGTACCTGGTCTTGTGACCACCTTGCTTATGGAACAATCAACTTTGATTTTTCTTCACTCATTATTACTTCATTCTCTCAGTAATTTGTAATGTGAATTAGATAAAGCATGACTCATTGAAGACTTGATGCCTAAATGAAACCTGTTAGTGTGATGTAAGAAGCTGTAAATGATCTCTTATGCTGCTATGCATGTCGTTTACCGAATGATGTACTCCACAAAGGCCCTGGAGAATCAAAGAGCTTTTAAAAGGTTTATTTTGCTACTAAGAGATAAGCCTTTAAAATCAAGTCTGGAGAGTGCTTTTTCTTAGTTATGTCATTTATGATTCTCTGGTGGAAGAAGGATCTGATACACCCATTCTACTTAATAGAAATCATCAGTTTTTACGTTTTATGTTACCTTCAGCAATCTTATTAATTCATTCATTCCTTCCTGCAGGCGTTGTCTAAGACATTGACTGTGGATGAACTCTTTTACCTGAGAGCAATTTGCATTATTAGAGCCCAAAAATGGTAGCACAACCTCGGAGAATATTAAGACGGTGAGTCTCTCCCACGCCCCCCCCCCCTCCCCAACAAAAAAAAAGAAAAAAGGGGTTGAAATAGTGTTAGATAATGCACTTGTTCTGATTATCTGTTTTCTTGCAAACAGGCCCTGATGAAAAATGCAACAGATGCAATGAAGGATTCACACATTCCTGATTTTCTTTTCTCAGTATGAACACAGTTGTTATTCTTTCTTTATATAGCCATTCCTTGACCATATCGTCAATAGATAAGTAGCTTATCCCAAGTACCTTTCATTTAATTTCCATTCCATGACAGCTAAATGCACTTCAATACAGAAGAATGGATTTTGAAGAATTTTGTGCAGCTGCATTAAGTGTCCATCAGCTTGAAGCACTTGATCGTTGGGAACAACATGCCCGCTGTGCGTATGAGCTTTTCGAGAAGGACGGAAACAGGGCTATTGTAATCGAGGAACTCGCTTCTGTAAGTTTGGAATTCTTTTAGATACTAAATAATAGCTTGCGATCTGTGTTATGATACTAAATTAGAAAATGAATCATCGTACATATGCAATCTAAAGTGGCCATTCTATAGTACTTTAAACTGACAAAAGCTTGTGAAATTAGTAGTTCTTGAAACAAATTAGACTTACTAATTGATATAATCTTTATGTGAAAATTAATTAATTATTCAGGAACTTGGTCTTGGACCCTCTATTCCAGTTCATGCTGTTCTTAATGACTGGATAAGGCATACAGATGGGAAGTTAAGTTTCCTTGGGTTTGTGAAATTGTTGCGTCGTCCATCCAATCGAGCCCTGGCGAAGGCACAATGAAGTCCCAAGGGATGTTGGTCAAATACAATTCAACGAGATGTGGCATCGGTGCACTGTAAAAATGGATAAATCTCTCTTAACTTTGGGAGACGCTTCCTTTCTACATCCAGCTTCAGCTCAGATTATGAGGCTTCAACTTTATGCTAATTCTTTGAGGAGTTTGAAAGTTATAGGACAATTTGAAAGGCAGCAAAGATAGCATTGGTATGACAATGTAATATATATATATATATATATATATATGTATAGTTTGGCTTACCTGAATGGGGTAATATAATAATTGTTGAGATAAACCATAAAGGGAACATGGTCATGGATGCTGCTTTGAATGTGCTTACAGAAATGTCCAAGGCAAGGATGGCCTCCTTCCAAACAGTGACTAAACTGCATATACTGGGGGAGGACAGCCACAGTGAACTATAAACCCATGACATGAACCCTTCATAAATGGTAATGAGTTATGACTATGCATGTTATTATTATTTACAAAGAGGACATTATGGAGGAAGCATGCTGAAAGGCATAGCTTTCTTGGTTTTGTGTCAATCTTCAAATACGAATAATGATATCTAGTTGGTTCATGTAGTCATATTTCACTCACAACTATGATATTGATAATTTCTTTCAATTAAAGAAAAGACCAATGTCCTAAGAAAATCATTGAAATTAACAATGAGCCATAAATTTAGCTTCCTTAACACATTTCCTTTACCGGAGAGATTTATAACATGGTGCTATTAGCAACCAGACCCATCTCATAAAGATTTATGCCGAAAAAGCATTTCATACTAAACAGCAAGAGACAGAAAGAAAGCAAGGGCAAGAGCAGCACAGGGAGGATACAAGAGAATAAAAGCTATGCAGATGGAAACACTTCAAGACTGCTATCAATATATGTCCAAACTCCAAACTAACACTCCAGAGAAATACACAAAGATTCTTTCTATCAAATGCTATAGAGTCAATTTAAAATGGTATTCACAAATCACAACTATGAATATATAGTACATCAAAGCAAATAATAACTTACCAAGCAAAAATAAGAAAAGCATCACCGCACTCAATTTTATAAGATGAAATCAATAAGAGCAATAATAGTTTTGCGTTGCCAGTTTCTTAAACTCAGAACTTTCTTATTTTCTACTTTCTATACCAGGTTAGTTTGCCTTTGCCGCAGCAGTTAATAATAAAGTCCCTACATATCAAATATCAACTTTTACTTCTCCACAAAATCTACTTCTATTGCTTACTAAAAAGGATGAGAAACAATGAGAGTGAAATCACACATGATATCTCAACCATGTTAGAACTACTCAAAAACATGTTCTTACAGATAAGACAAGGTTAAAGAAATCAACCTCTTCTAAAAAGTGCATATCCTATCCGGAGGAAAGTCTTTGGTGCAAATCATCCGCCAATGCCTGCCTCAAACTTTCCCCAAAATAATAAAACTGCTTCTCACTCTCACGCACCCTTGCGGGAGCCCCAGTTTCATCGGGATCCTTCGGAATCTCAGGCTCAGGCTCTCTTGCAATCTGACACAAATTATGCAACACACAACAAGCGACAATCGTTTGCGGTGCATGATTAAGTCCCACATTCAAATCTTGAAGAATCTTCCACCTAGTTTTAAGTAACCCTATTGCTTCCACCGCCACAGACCTCCCTTTCATCAGCATCCCGTCAAACAAATTTTGTGCCGGTGTACCAGCCCCATCTGGAGAAAAGGGTGTCATCAAAAATGATAATTGAGGATAACACCAATCTCCAATAATATAAGGCCTAACATGATGACCCCTCACATTGATCACCTTATCCCAAACAATATCCCCTGAAGTAAGCCTATTATACAACAAACTATCCCTAAAATGAGTAGCATCATCTGCCCCACCAGGAGCTTTAACACAAACATCCCAGAAAATTTTTCTATGGTCAGCAACAACCTGAAGCAAAACTGAATCATACCCGTATTTGCATTTATAAGAATTCATTAAATTCCTATCAAGTTTCAACCCACGGACCTTTATCGGGTTCCCATCAATAGCTCCACAAATGTTGGGCAGTGAAGTAAGTTCCCCAAAGCCCTGGGTAGTTTCAATCAATCTTCTGCGAGAAACTGGGATCTTGATGAACTCTGGGTAGAGCTTAGTTGCCAAGAGACGAGTCACCATGTTGGTGATTTTGGAAACGAGGTAAGGGTCTAGAGAAGAGCGTGAAGCGATGGTTTTAGCTGAGTAGCCATGGGAGAGACGAGAAAGGACCATGGCTACGGCGTAATCACAGGGAAGGGAAAGATTTGAGGCGGTAATAAAAGGCTTGAGCTTCTCAACCACGGTGGTGAAAACGGGGTAGGAAAGTCCGTACAAGGACCGCCATTGGGCGTCACGAATTGGGGTGTCCAGGGACCAGATGTGGTCGGTAGAGAGGGCACGAAAAGCTGAGACGGAGAAGTGGGAGGAAGAAGAAGAAGGAGGAGGAGGAGGAGAAGGAGAGGCATTGGGTTCTCTTTTCTTTGACAAAGGTGAAGAATTTTGGGGTCCTTTCTTGGAAGAATAGGTGGCGAGGAAGGAAAGGAGGGAGGCAAGGGTGAAGAAGAGGAGAGGGGCAGGGGAAGAGGAGGAGGAGGAGAGGAGAGAGGAAGGGGAAGTGGGAGGAGGGGAAGAGGAGGCAGGAGAAAGAAGGGAAGTGGTGGGGTCAAGCGAATTGTGGAGGTGGAGGAGATTTGATAGCATCAGCAACAAAGTTTCATCCATTGAGAAGAGGAAGGAACAACTTCCAGATTTTGGGTTTTGAAGGGTTAGGGTTTTTGTGTTTGGGGTAAGAAAGATGAAGGAAGCTGGGGACTTGGTGTGAGTTTGGGTTTGAGTTTGTTTGTTTTCACTTGAATGTGGGGAAAAACATTAACTTTGACAATATAACACCATTGCTGTATCTTCTTTCGCTCTGAAATCTTTTGAACAAAGGGAAGGAAAAGGAATTTAATCCCAGTTGAAGCAAGAACAGAAGGGGAAGAAGAGAGTATTGATTAGTTAGGTTTTGCAAATTCACTTTTTATGTTGGGGGAAATCTTAGTTGAGAACTGGCTTCAGAGTTCACAGTAACTTTGGCAATGGCAGTCAAAGCATACGTTACTAGATAGTACCTGTGTTCATGGGTCAGGAAAGTTCGTTCGATTCGATCCGTATTAAATTGAATTTAAATAAAATATTTTTATTTCGACCGATCCGATTCGAAATTGTATTCTTTTATTATAATAATTTAATTTTAATTATAAAAATATAAAAAAAAAAATTATTTTTTTAATCTGATAAATAATAAATTCGAACTTACCAAACCTGAACAAAAAAATATGAAAAAATTGAATCGTGATCCGATTCGATTCGATCCATTAGCAAGTCTAATAATACCTACTTGCTTATGCTTTTTGATGGGTTTTATTTTTATAAAACAGATAAACACTTTTCAATAACATATTCTCTCTCTCATTTTTTTATATAAATATTTATTGCTAGTATTTTTAGTACTTAGTAGTTAG
This sequence comes from Fremontodendron californicum, assembly GCA_030761205.1. Classification (NCBI taxonomy): domain Eukaryota; kingdom Viridiplantae; phylum Streptophyta; class Magnoliopsida; order Malvales; family Malvaceae; genus Fremontodendron; species Fremontodendron californicum. Next base: position 39,731,758 of record JAULJL010000002.1, on the reverse strand, counting down.
TACTTTTAAACTCAAACTGAAACATAGCATTGAATGATGTCATTTTTGTTGATTATGATTATTATGAAAGGAAATAAATCATTCAACCAAAAAAAAAATCATTAATATTTCATAGGATGACCTAAATATTTAAAAATCAAAGAAAGTAACATATGGGACTACACTACTGCTCTACTTGTAGTACTATTTTTGTTAATTTCTAATCCTTTGATACTCAAATCTGAAACTTTTTAAAAGCGTTTATAATGTACTATTATTAAAAATTTGGTTGAATGGTTCTCACCAATTAAATGATATTATTTTAATTAAAAATTAAATATTAAATATTAATATAATAAAAATAAAAAATTTTATTAATTTTATATTATATATATTTTTAAATTAAAGTATTTAATTTTTTAAAAAACTATTTATTATTTTAAAAAATTACTAATATAATTATTTTTCTTTTAAAATATATATTTTTTTCCACCGTGAGTGAGCATGTATATATATCTAGTTATGAATAATACAAGTGAAATTAAAAACCATCACATATTTTATTTTTTAAAAATATATGTCATTATTTATATGATTGAGTTGATGTTATTAATTAAGTGAAATTAACTCAATTGAAAAAATTACAAAAAATTAAATAAAATAATATAACAAATAATAACATATTAAAAGTATTTATATATTTTTAATTTTTTATATAATTTTTATTTTAAAAAAATTTACCAAATTTTCTTTACAAACTACCCATTTCTTTAATTTTTTTTTTATCTATATACATATAAACTATCCACTAATTAATTTTATTTTTACTAAGGTTTTTACCCATCCAACCATGCCAATGCCATACTCTAGTTTTATTAATACGAATTTAAAAATTTCAGCGCGATGTCGGAGTTTCGTCGGTTTTGGATCCAGTTCCCGTTTCAAAATAGGAAGCAAAACCCGCTCGATTCAATTATTTCAATCCCCCTCTCGAAACAAGGAAGAAAATAATTTAGGGTTTAAAGCAATTCCTTTATATCACCTGTAATCATCACCCAAAATTTGAACCAATAGTCTCCTAACATAGATTTTCGCAGACATGACTGAGGTAATATCCAAAGCTTTGTTCCTTTTTATTTTATTCCCTTACAATCAATAAAGAAATTAAAAATCTCAACTGATCACCTTTTGGATTAATGCTTGTAAGTATCGATGAATTCCCTTGATTTTTGTATAACGTTGTTTATCGTGATTATTTTACAGTAAAATTTTCAATGAATTAAGTTTCTTTTTTTCCCCCCAGTTATTTAGCTGTATACGCACAAAGTTATCCTTTTTTTTGGGGGGGGGGGGGTTATGTTCAGTTTTGGGTGAGTTAGGGGATGAATGGGGTGATTTCTGCAAATTTTACATATCGAATAACTCATCAAGTATTCGAAACCATGAGCTTGGTCAACGGCACAAAGAAAATGTTGCTAAGAGGCTTACTAGTTAATACTACGCAGAAAGAGAGAGCAGCCAAAGAGAAGGAACGGAAGGAAGCAGCTCGTGCTCTTGAACAGATTGAAGCTGTAAGTAACCCTTCAATAAGCTTGTGCTTTTCATGCTTTATGCTTGTTTTAACGATTACTAGTATTAACTTAATAATGTTTGCCATAAAGCTAAGCGGAGTTATCAGAAGGACGTTGCTAGTTTTAAGGCAAGAGATTCTAATGCTCATACATTAGATGGTTAGAAAGGTAAGTGCAAGTCATCTTGAACTTCCTTTTTTTCAAAATAGTACAAGTTATGGTAATAATACAAGTTTTTGGTTTCTTTTGAAATTTTGGGTTGCAGTCGTCACCTGCCTGATTGTATGGTCTTAAAGCCTTTTCATTCTACGTAGGGCTATTAAAGAAACTGAGCTGATGGTAGACATCTTATGTTGTGACTGACTTACTGAGAAGTTAGAAGTTTGTTTAATTCAGTCTTGTATTCTGTTTAAAGAGGAGAATATCAAACCTAGGATATATGCAACCGATTTCGGCTGAGATTAACAGGTCTGCTTGAGTATTTACATGACAGCAAGGCTGGCTTCATCCAGCTGTATTGCTATTGCTAAATTTCCTTGGTTAATAGTGGAGCTTTTGAGTTTGGATTATAGCAGGAAAATGAATGTCTAACCTAGTATATTTAAAACATTTATTAGAATCATGAGCATGAGTCTTGTTAAACACATTTGATTGTGGCAATACTTAATCCTAGACATGATTCAAGATAGCTGAGCCCGAAGAATCAGCAACTTTCATTGGTTGTATTCTGGTCCATATTCAGTTTGAGTGTTTCTTTGTCTTTGTTGGTTTGCCATTCTTTTTTTCAAAACTAACTCTTAAATTTTAGGTTTAATCTTCTATCGCATTGCGAAAGCTGCCAGGCGAAGTGGCAAACCCCGCTGAACTTTTTTTGGGTGCTAATTTGGTAGCTGATGCTCAAGAAGCAGGGCCTGATGGATATGTGGCCTTAATCTCTTTCAGGCATTATATATTATTCTTGATTTACAAATCGGGCATTTTTATTATTAATCTAAATGCATAAGATATCATTGGTTTATGTATCATTTTTATATTGAGTTTAGTACTATTCTAACTGATACAGCTTGATGCAGACTGGGAGTATGACAGTAGTTCAGGCTATTACTACAAGCAAAGCTATGGTTTATACTATGATCCAAAGTCAGGCTTTTACTATTCTGATTCTATAGGTATGAATCTGCAATATACCTCAAAGTTTTTTCCTTTCTTTATTTCTTCTCTAAGATAATCTATTTGATTAAATGTTGTTTCTGGTATATTTACTTAGAGGGAATGCATCAGGCAGGTGGGTGACACGGGAAGAGGCATACTCCAAGGCTCAAGCTTCATCAAATCCTAAATCAAGAGATCCTAGTTTGAAAAAGGCATTTCCAACTTCAGGGGCGGCACCAGTTGCAGATAGCAAAAGTGCTGCTAAAAGTCAAAATGAGACTGCACCTGGGCCTGTCGTTTCAGCTTCTTTAAATCCCATGAGATCTGTTAAAGGTGCTCTGTCGTTTCAGCGCGATGTCCGAGTTTCGTCGGTTTTGAACCCAGTTCCCATTTCAAAATAGGAAGCAAAACCCGCTCGATTCAATTATTTCAATCCCCCTCTAGAAACAAGGAAGAAAAGAATTTAGGTTTTAAAGCAATCCTTTATATCACCTGTAATCATCACCCAAAATTTGAACAATTAGATCAGATTTTCGCAGACATGTCTGAGGTAATATCCAAAACTTTGTTCCTTTTTATTTTATTCCCTTACAATCAATGAAGAAATTAAAAACCTCAACTTTTCACTCCTTTTGCATTAATGCTTGAAATTATCGATGAATTCCCTTGATTTTTGTATAACGTTGTTTATCGTGATTATTTTACATTAAAAGTTTCAATGAATTAAGTTTCTTTTTTCCCCCAGTTATTTAGCTCTATACGCACAAATTTATTCTTTTTTTTTTTTTTTGGTTTTGTGTTCAGTTTTGTGTGAGTTAGGGGATGAATGGGGTGATTTCTGCAAATTTTACATATCGAATAACCCATCAAGTATTCGAAACCATGATCTTGGTCAACGGCACAAATTAAAAAAATGTTTCTAAGAGGCTTACTACTACGCGGAAAGAGAGCGCAGCCAAAGAGAAGGAACAGAAGAAAGCAGCTCGTGCTCTTGAACAGATTGAAGCAGTAAGTAACCCTTCAATAAGCTTGTGCTTTTCATGCTTTATGCTTGTTTTAACGATTACTAGTATTAACTTAACAATGTTTTCCAGAAAGCTAAGCGGAGTTATCAGAAGGACGTTGCCAGAAAGCTTAACAATGTTTACTTTAATTGTATTTCATCGCAGATACTGATTATATGTTGTAGCAGGTTGCGGATATATTACGGAACATGCATGCTGTATTGCTGTGTAAAGAATGAACCAATATGGCAGCTCTCATCACAGTCCTTTATCGTAGAATATTGATTTTAAGAGGAGCTTCTGTTGTGTGCTAAAAGTCCTTGATCTCTGTAAGTATTTTGTGATCCATTGAGACATTTTATCAATTTCTTTTTAATTGACAAAAAGTCCGGTGATTTGAATTTTGAAATATGCAACTTTAGTACACTCCTGAACATGTACTATTCATGCCTTCTTTCTACTTTTGCTTTTATTTTGGAATTTAAGCTGTATTTCAACTTTGATTGAATTTTTAAACATTGCAACATTTTAACCAAGAAAATTTGAGCCAAATATGTGTCTGTTTATATAATTCTTAGAATTTAGTTTTTCATGTATTATTTGTTCGAAGGATGATCTGGGAGCTCATTCAAGATTCTGGCATGTAGTGGCTCAAAACCATTAACAATACATCTGCATGAGGTTCCCTATATCTTTTAGACCAGAGTTAAAGTATGTTGCTCATGGAAAATTAGTAGATGATATGGTCCTTATTACTGGAGCATGGGCCAGTTGTGTAGCTTATTTGATAGAGGTCCCTTTCATCTCTATCAACTAATTCTTCTTCAGCCCCCTAACCCAACCTCCATGTCTGCTATTTTCGTTTTCTGATTTTAATTTCTTATCTGTCTTCTAAACTCTTCTTTCTTTTGGCTGCTTGAGTGAGCTTTTCTCTCAGTATAGTTTTTATGTTGAGGTAATAATGAGAATTAGTACCCATCGCAGCTTGCAAATCTCCACTGGATCCCAAAGACTTTAGTGACGATTGACCTCAAATCGTGGGTATGGTGCGAGGAAAATTCTTCAACTGCACCGCAGTAGCTCCAGCCGAACACTAGGGTTGCGCTGCGTAAAGCTCTTATCGTTCTGCATTGGAGAAAAATGGGTTGGCTAACCAAGCCTCATCATCATATTCAGATACTAACAGTTGATCTTGCAGTGGTAAGAAATGATACTAACTGGGACATGGTACTAATGTCTTGTTTCTCTTTGGTTTGCATCATAAAAACTACTTTTGACTTTGTCTTTTTAACTTTCCAATCCCTCTCTCTCTCTCTCTCTCACTCTCACTCCCTTCTCTTAGAACATCCATACCCAATCTTGGAAGTTCACTCATTTTCTAAGAAAGTTGCCAAAGAAATTCAGTCAAAAGATTGTATTCCACGCCAACAAAGGGAAATTGATCATGAAAATTTGATGAAAGTAAAGGCAAAGTTTAGTCAAGTGAACGTACTTGCTAATTAACCATGAGTATGTCTTGCTTTGTCAAGCAAGAATTTGGTGCAAATTAAATGCATGAGCTCTTCATATATATATATATATATATATATATATATATATATATATATATATATATATATATATATATATATAGTTAATGATCAGCTTTTATTAAGGCTGCCCAATTTTCACCATCGACTAAAGTTTGCCATTTGCACTTAGGCTGATCTCCTTTGTCATTGATTAGTTGTTACGATCAAGATGTAGAGATCAGGGGAGTGGTCAGGCTATTGGGTCATTCAGTACTGTCGGAGATCAATGATCATGGGGGTGCTTGTACGTGAAATGATATACATACAAAATTCTTGTCCCCTATCAGACATGATGCTACTGAAGCAGTCATCAACAATCATAAATTCATAACATTATATCACAAACAACCATGCAATGCAAAGCCAATAACTCTGAACCTATGTTATTTGGACTCAAATGTGAATGTCCGATATGGATATTTCAGTTTTTCTTTTTTTTTTTAATTTTTCAATGTATTTGGAGGGTCTTTGGAGGATCATATTTTCGTATTCATGTCCGAATATGTATCGAACACAAATATTTCAAAAAAAAATAAGAATCGGAACACCATAAGAACAAAAACAGGCACCAGTCTTGCCATTATAACATCATCATCATCAGCAACATCATTGTCATTATCATCAATGAGACAAGCTTTTTTTTTTTTTTTTTATATCTTTTTCTAATACAGAAAATTTTGCATATATATTAATGTGAAGTAGGATTAGATCAGTCATTATTGCATCACATATCATAGGCCATAACCAATCCTATAGATCTCCTTTCTTTTTACCTTTTCCACTCCAAACCACCTTCAAAGAATTAAGAGAGGATAAAGGAAAGTGACCATGATTGCAAGATTTCTTGTGGGTCTCCTATATATATAATCGACATGGCTAGACTTCCTGTAAAGCTAGCATTGTATATATGCATGACTGGTCGCTCCTTCTTTTCCCTACAGGAAAATATAAATGCCTTACAAAAGCATGACACAGTATACTAATTATCTACCTTTTTATTCTTTTAGTTACTTCTTTTTTTCTCATTTCTCTTATGGTAATTGATAACATCAGGCTGTAATAAGAAGCAAAAATGAAGTTATAGTAGTCAATAGTGCAAACTATGATTTTTGTACCAGTTATAATTACTACTAGGCTGCATTCTACATTGATCAAGGACCCTTTGCTAGATTTGAACTATCGTCAACTTAATTGTATAAGAACATCTGATCAAATTACATCGAAGCAAATTGATCGATAATTATCGAGAAAGAGTCTAATTTTAAACACAGAGAATGGTACGGACTGAAAGCATTACAACAGAAGATAAACAACACTTGACCATCATTAGGGGCACATTGAGATGACCCTGTGAAACTTTTTAATTGCCTGCTTTACCATTCTTTACTCTTGTTGTTTGTTCAACTTTCATATTTCTTTGAAACTTTTAAGTACAAGACGACAGCAAGTTAGATTGGTTGAATTTTTAAGGCAATGCACATGCTTGAGCTGAGCCTACCAAGATTTATGAGGCCATTTTGGCCGACAGTTCATTGCAGATGGAGTGATGGAAAAATCATGGTCACAAAATGAAGGAAAAAAGGCAGGTTTTGTTAGTTTGGATTTATCTGTTCTGATTGATTCTTCCACCTTTTGTTTGACTGTAAAAACTCAAAATACACTACTTTAAACTATATAAGCATCATTATTCCACAACCTAATGATTATGGTATAGAACTAGCTTTTCCACTCCCATGTGCGGTCTCTTTTTTTCCTTTTCTTTTGGCTTAACCCATATGCTGTGTGGTATTATTTTCCAACATTTCAATTTTGCTGAGATCTAGCTTGGAATGCATAAACTAGCGTTTTTATTAAGAGAAAATGAATTCAAGCAACACTTTTCCCGGTTGATTGATTAATCTGAATTGAAAAGTCATAGGCACCAGATAACAATTTCGAACCAACTCAACCAAACCAGAAGCTGCTTACACACTGACCTGTTTTTTCTATGCATTGAAAATCTACCTCTGCTCAATGATAATCTGATTTTTTAACATATACCTTAAAATATTAGTAGTAATTCTTATCACTTGATAATTTCAGAAAATCCCATCAAATTACTTGATAAACAGTAAAGAACAAGGTTGTGCCTTTTGTTTAAACATAAATTATTTTTTTTTTAATACAAAAGAAGTCGACAAGTTGTAATATGAGGATAAGTGAATGGATTGCAGATTTTGAGATTTGAAAGTGATTTCATGAAGAAACTGACCGATTTTGTTTAAACATAATACTTAACTAGTAAAATAACTTTCCCAAATAAACCTAACAAAAAGGGTAGTTTGTTTGAAGCATCTAACTAATCTATAGCTGTCCTTTTATCAGTGATGTAATTTCATACAAAATTAGAGTTTGAGCCCATTTCATGGATAGAGACACTATATAAACAAACAAATAGATTTTGATCCAATAACCATATATAATCTTTTTTTTCTTTTTTGAAACATAAAAGAAAGAAAATATGAAAACTATATGATTTCAACAAAAGGTACACCAGATCAGGATTCACGTGTCAAAGACACAATACCCCTGGAAATCTCATGCATTCCAGGGTTGAACCCCAAGCATCCAAGGAGGCCCTGCTTGTAAGGTAAAAAAGTCTTCCTCCTCATCTCCTCCGAGACAGCCCGGTTCGCCGTGTAATGCAACTCGTGAGCCGAAACCGGTGCTCTCCTCCTTGAACCGGACATGGAACCAATACTACTCTCACTGGAACGGAAGCTTGAATTTTTAATATCCTCTGGCTGATCTTTCTTAGACAAGAGAGCATATTTTTTAAGGGGATCTTTACTTGTTGCTCTGCCTTCTGACGCGCTCCTAAACAATAAAAGGTCTTTCAACTTCCATTTTCTGTTACCTTTTGAAAACGAAATAGCCGACAGGATTGAAGAAACATAAGATTTATGATTGCTTGTTGTTGAAGCAATGGTTTTTTCGGATTGTGATGAACTTTCCTCTTGCTCGAACATGATGTCAGATACTCTAAAAGGAGACAAAGATCTGCTTTTCTTATGAACGTAGTTGTAGCTTGAAGAAGAAGAAGAAGAAGAAGAAGAACCGGAAGTTCTTTCTCTCCCTCGTTGTTGTGATTGTAATTGTATGTTCTTTTGCTCCTGTTGTGGTGGTTCTTTGAGTACGACGACTCTTTTACGAGATTTCTCGATCGCTACTTCAAATGGATCAAAATCCTTCTTCCGGAAAGCTCTTGATTTTGGAGATCTTGGAGAAGAAACGGTACTTGAAAACTGTTCATAGCCAGGCGGGGGTTTCAGGGGCCGGATCTTTCCACCATCGAAAAGCTCCTCAGCTGACAAAGAAGTCCTCTCTAACTGCCCACTAAAGTTGAACTCGAAATCTTCACACCCATCACCATCATCATCATTGCTGGTTTTATCTTCTCTATAAACTCTGCCATCAAAACCTTTTCCTTTTGGGGTACCAAGCTTTTCCTCCCATTCGAAAGCGACTGCAGAGGAAGAATTGGTGGCATGAGACAAATCGTTAAGCTCACGATATAAAGAAGAAGCACGAGTAGGACTGGTTGGAGCACTGAAGAAGAAATTGCCAAAGCTTTGAGGACTTGAAGGAGCAGTCATGTATGGAGATGAACATGTGCTATCGAAGTTGAAGTCCACTGCAGGGACCGGGACCGGCACCACCACTTCCATGTCCATTGGCTTCTTTGGGCTCTGAAGATTCGGGTTTAAGAACCAAGGTAAAGATAGAAATGAGAGGATTTTATAAGGAAGAAAGGGAGGAAGGTGAGGGGAAGGAGAGGGTGTAAAATTGACCAAGGCCGAAGCGGAAATTGGTTATGACTCACGAGAGAGCCGCCTACGTAAATCTACCTACAGTTATATGTGACAATTGACATACATAAATCGTTGTATTCTATTCCAGGGGTTGAAGATTTTGTTGTTTTTAAGATAATGCAATCTTTCAATGTTGGGATTATTATTATTATTATTTTAATTTTTACTTCCAATTGAAACAGAGTGATAATTAAAATTACCATCAAGATTTTTTTAGCTCATATAAAGACATTTATTACTTCACCTATGCTATGATATTTAAAATTGAATTCAACTCTACCTTGGTTTTTCTTATATTACATAAAATGGGTTTGGTTTACTTATGATTATATACCATTCACAAAAAAAATTACTATCATTGACATGTATAGGAATAGGACTAGATTATTGATTATGAATTTTTTACATGTCAATAAAAAATTAAGAAATATTAGTGCTAATAAAAAATGTAAAGAAAGGAGCCGTGCTCAAATTGAAATATCAAGTTTTTTTTTTTTATATGTATAAAAAAGTTCATCTTATAAAAGATCAAAGCTACCAAAATGGCTGAATAATATTTCTTTCTCTTAAAATCTTTATTTATGGATTTTAATTTGATTGCAATGTTTAAAAAGTTCTGGTCAATATAAAGTTAAACTAGATAGTTTGTGTATATTTTTTTTATTATGTCACTCGTATAAATAGAAACAAACATAAATTATTAAATGAATCAAAATGCTAAATCGTATTAATCATATTTATTATATTATTTTTATATTTATTAAACATATTATATTCTTATCATATTTTCGTATTATATATGAAAATGCTAAATCTATATAAAGCCCTAAAAGGGCCTAGGTATTAAATTCAAAATGCTGATTTGGTATAAAAAGATGGGTACTTCTTACTTTTGAATGGTGAGATCATTCATCATTGAGCAGTACTGCAGTTTATGTGAATCACTAGTATAATTGGCTTGGATTTGGAACATTTTTTTTTTTCTCTTCTTTTTTGTGGTGAAATATGGAAAAGAAAAATTGAAAGCCTATGCTAGCCTAGCCTGGGCATCACCACATGATTTGGTTGGAATGGGGTTCATTAGGTTTTGACACAATGAGTGCCAGAAGGCTTTATTTGGCACATCTTCATTCATCCAAAAGATGAAAACTATGACACAAAGAGTTTCATTTCAAGCATTCCAACTGGAAGTCCAGGCTCTTACAAAGTTTAATAGGCACTGATAAATAAGTATTTGTCACCTTCAACTTGAAAGTTTTCTTGTAATTATATCAAATTAAAAATTAAATCTCATGATAGTTGTAGTTAAGAAAGCAGGTATACTATCCTCTTATGTTGCAGGCTGCAGCCAAGGAAGCAAAACAGGTTCCCTTTCATTGAACAGTCGAATCATGTGAATGTCGGATATATGAATGTGTTCGATACAGGTATACTTAATTTTTTCATATACCCATATCCAAATATATATATATATATATATATCGAATACATATTTTTTTTTTTTAAATTAAGAGTCCGAATAACATAAATGCTATTAATGAAATATTTTTTCTTTTTTTTAACATTTTTCCACAGGCATTATATTATAAGGAAAAAAAAGAAAAAAAAGAAAATGGAAGTCCACATAGCGGCTAACTCATTTCATACCTTCCTGAACTTATTTAAGAGTTAAGGCAATTCAGTACCGGCTGTTGAATTTTAATATTTGCAGGTCCAGCAACTCAACTTACTAATCTAGAACAAAAGGAAATATCAAATAAGATGGCTGAATCTCTGCAGACACTGCTTACAGAGATTAATATCCTTGTCCAACCATGACAACATTGAAGGCTTATTTCTTTGTCCAGTTATCGACAGGAGGGTTTTCTTTTTTCTTGTGTTGGACCAGAAGTGAAAAAATTGCTGTAATATTGGACAAGAAATTGGGATATTGTGTGTTTTTGCCATACAAATTCCACCCAGATATGCCAAATGATTCTGGTCCTCCTGCTAATTAAGTTGATTTTTGGTACCCCTCTTAACATGAGATGAGAGTAGCATCTAGAAATTAAAGTCTATGATTTTGACATCCAACTTGTTAATTTTTTATTTTTTTTTTCTTTCTCTATCTATATACTATGGCAAAGTTTTATATGAAGTTCCTTAAGTGAAATTCCCTATTAAAATTGATTAAATAAAAACTAAAATTGAAAATCCAAATTGATAGTTTGAAATTTCTTGTTACATAAATAAATAAAGTGTACAAAATTTGAAAAAAAATAATAATAAATTCTGAGACATTTTTTAAATATGTATTTTTACTAAAAAAAAAATGCACATAGCATGAATATGTCTATAATAAAAAATGGATTATTATTACATACATAAAAAAATTTATATTCCACAAACAATTTTTAAAATATTGTTATTTTTTTTTCTTATTACATTTAATTCTTCGTCCCCGTCAGCAGTAGAAATTAAAATAAATAAAAAGGAAAGAAAGAAAGAAAGAAATCAACAGGAGTATATTTTATAATTTTAATACAAATAATGTAAAAATTTAAGAAAATGTGGTTTTCCTTGCAATATTGTTAGTGTAGTATAAAAAATGTCTATTTATTATGGACTTCCACGTATAGGCTGGCTGCTGCTGCTTCTAAAATCTAAACACATGATTTTCATTTTTCCTTTGATGACGATATATACGTGTGATTTAATTAATTATCAAACCCCAATTTGACTTAACAAAAAACAATTTTAGTGATACATTTGCAACAACATGTGATTTAATTATTTAATATATTTTAAAGTCAAATTTGATCAACTGGGTTACAAAGCTCATTATCAACTCATTTATTTAATCTATAACATCTATAACATATTATAAAAACTATCCCTATATTCAATCTAATGCTTTGATTGAGGAAATTGAAATCATAATTTTTTGCCACCTTAGCAATAGTGTTACTCATGTTCTTAAGGGTTTTCTTGGTAATTGGGATATTATTGGGTAGCTTAGCAAGGGATTTTAATTTTTTAAAAAAAAATCTATAATAATAACTAACTATAAAAATTATCCCCAAATGCATGAAAGTAAAGAATTTATGATTTTGAAATATCATTCATTTGTCACATAAGTCATGTCATTAATTATAGTTTGAAGGGTAATTATGGTATTTGAATTTTTGTCATATGATTTAGAGATTAATTAGGTCATTTTAAAATATTTTGTATATTTATTTTATCTTTTGATTAACACTAATGATATATTTTGGATCTTAAATTATTTCGGATTCGAGTCATATCCAGTTTAGGTCTTTTCGAGTTTGTAACTTTTCGGATTCGAATTTTTTCGATTTCAAATCATTTCGGTTTCAAATATTTTGTGTCATGTTCATATTATTTTTCGTTTCATATTTGTGTCATTTTTGTATGTGTTCAAAGTATTCGTGTTTGTTTTATTTTTCGTATGTTCATAATATTATAAATTTATATAATTTTTAAAAGTTAATTATTAGTTTAATATAGATTTTGACATATTCGTGTCGTATTTGTGTTATTTTTTCGTGTGTTCAAAATATTATAAATTTATATAAATTTTTACATGTTAATAATTCTTTTATGTAGATTTTGAGACGTTCGTGTATTTGTTTTGTGTTCATGTTATCCTTCGTGCCGTATTTTAATTATTTTTTTCATGTTGTATTCGTGCCGTTTTCAATTCATCCAAATATTTTGAATAGTTTGTCATTGTGATTCAATTTAGAAAAAAATTTGTGTACAGTGTCGTGTCTCAATTCATTCCATGTTTTGCATAATTTGTCATAATGATTCAATTTAGAGAAAAAAATATATGTTCGTAACGTGTTTTTGTTATTTTATCATATGTTTAAAGTATTATAAATTTATATAAATTTTTACACGTTAATAATTGGTTTTATGTAGATTTTGATACGTTCCTCTATTTGTGTCGTGTTCATATTATTTTTTGTGTTGTGTTTTAATTTTTTTTTTCATATTTTGTTCATATCGTATAATCATATTGTGTCCGAAATTGTCAAGTCTAATTGACACTATTCAAATAACTCCCAATTTTGTGTAACGTGTCATCGTGTTCGTGTTATTTTTTCTATCATAATCGTATTCAAGCTATTATAAATTTACATAAATCTTGACACGTTAATAATTCGTTTTATATAGATTTTGCCACATTCATGTATTTGTATCATGTTCATTTTATTTTTCGTATCGTGTCGTGTTTTAATTATTTTTTCATGTTATATTTGTATCGTATAATTATGTTTTGTCCAAAATTACCAAATCTAATTGACCATATCAAACAACTCTCAATTTTATATCGTGTGTAGTAAAATGATGAGAGTTATTATTATTTTTAAATTATCTTCACTTTTTTTGCTTTTTTATCTTTAAAATTTATTACAAAATATCAATTCAAATTCGATAACATAGCCACAGCGAAACAAGAGATTTTTCTAATATTATTTTAAAGTAAAACAGTTGTATTTTCAAGTATTTGAGATTAGTTTAGCAATTTTCATCTTCCATGAAGATTATGAAAGTTTGGAAATTAGTAAAATTAAAATCACAATTAACCATGATTAATTATACCCAATACTTGGTTTAAACTCGAATAGTAAGTATGGGATAAGATTTTGATAGAAAGTTTATGTTTGAACTCTTACGTTCTCTCCTCTAACAATAAAAGAAAAATCATTACAATTATATATATATATATATATTTATATAACTATACTTCGATTGTACAATACGAACGTTAGAGAAAAATGTTAACGACCTTTGTTCCAGGCATATTTCATTATAGGAAAGAGTTTTACCATATGATCCTACTTCTAACATTGCTCCAATTAGCAACAGATGGCTACTAATTAGCAACAAAAAGTAGTAAAAGACTATGAAAGCATGAATTGCAAAACACCATAAAAATATAATCTTTTATTTGCTCCAACAGGTAGAAAATTGGTAATTAAGTTCATCCTCTTTCATTGTCTGTGAATTTAATTCAGAACAAATAAAAAAAGAAAAAGAAAAGCTTCCCAACACATCAAAAAACATCTCTCAAGCACAAAATTAAAGTTGTAAATGACATAGTAATACAGTTCTAAAACAACAACTCCCAAGACTTAAAACTTAAATCCAGCTACAAAATTCTGTAAGCAAGCAAAGCAAAAGTGCAAAACCCATCCTACTTAAATAATGAATCTGATGAATAAACTTAAAAACTTTCTCCTGCAAGTTCAGATTACAAGCCATTGGTAATTGTCACATACCACCCCTCTTAAGAAGCACCCGGAATAGCAGCCGCAGCAGCATACATGCTTGGATCCTGATTTGATGCTGTAGCATTAGCGTAGCCGTAACCATAACCACCATAGCCTTGCCCTTGCTGATATCCTCCATTCCACTGGTTACCAGAATCAGCTCTCCACTGTCAAAACCAGTTTTAACAAGTAAGCTACAATATCAAATCAAATAAAGACTTAGACAAGAAACTAAGCTGAGTAATTTAGGGGAAACAATAGCAGAAGGGAGGGGGTGCATTTCCACCGTCAGTAGACTGTAGTATAACTCTATGTTACTCGGATTCGGGTATGAGTGTCGGGCACGGGTATGTGTCCGGCACGGGTATGTTTGATTTATTCTAAGTTTTTTCATATATTTGGAGGGTCTTTGGGAGATCATATCCCCGTACCCATGTCCGAATATGGGTCGGAAACAGATGTCGGACACGTGTACTTCAGAAACAATGAAGAGTCGGAGCAATATGGGTATAACTCATGCTATACTATAATATTACACAACCACGGGCAAATTAATTAGGACTTAGCAAAGAACTTCCATTTTTTTTTATTTTTCATTCCCAAGGATGTGCATAATATAAAGTAACTTTCTTCTATTCCTTTTCTCCAGTGTCAGATGCCTCAAGTGCCTGGGCTTAGGCCTAGGAATTATAAACCCTCCAACTCCAAGCATTTTGCAAAGAGCAAGGCAACATTAGAGGCCATAAGACAGTTGCCTAGTAAGAATATTTACTTTAGCATAAATTTACCTGTTTGTTTCCTATACTGCGACCCCAAGAAAGACGGACAGTCTGCTTGCCTATGGTTGTCCCGTTCAAGCTCTGGATTGCTTCCTCGGCGTTCTTCCTAAAAGGAAAACACATTACATTACTACCAGCATCATATGATTAAATAATAATATAATCCCAACACCAACTGCCAGAAACCTATCACTCTGCATCACTTAATTTAAAAATGTCCATCAATATCGTGAAGGTATTATCACTGATGGAGCTCTAAAAACGAATCCTTAACAACTGTAACCACACTTCAACATAAAGTAAAGTACATGTGGTGAGTACATATAGGGAGGCACCTGTTCACAAATTGCACAAACCCGCATCCTTTTCCGGCTGGAATTTTCACAGAGATGATCTCACCAAACTGGGAAAAATGTTGTCTGAGATCATCATCACTAACATCTGAGTCAAGTCCTCCAACAAAAATCTGCAAGAAACATAACTTCGTGATCAATGGTAGATATAGGGGAGAAGATAGCAAAAAAGGAGGGAAAAGGACTCACAGTAGCATTATTTGATTCATTATCATATTGAGAACCTTGGGCTACAGCACCATTTGATGCATGTCCACCAGCCAATACCAAAGCTAACAAAAAGGAGAATATAAATATATTGATTCAATTAAAATTCTCACCAAGCTTTAATATATAAAATGTAATACATTCAAGAACAATATTACTTTTTAGACATAACTAGCTCAACAGTCATTTATTCAACTGACAAAAGAACATGATGACAAAAGGAATAAGGAAAATCCTGAGACCTCCATACTCCAACAAAAAAAAAAGTCCATATGATGAACCATTGGAAATAGCATAGTTCACCATATTAAAACAAGCCTGAGATGAAACTTTAATCTTAGAAAGAAATAAAAAGGATAAAAAATCACAATTTGACTCCACTTAAATGCCAGTGTTCACTAATGAATAGATCAGGATGCTCCACTAAGGTAGAAGAGAGGAAGAGTTACATGGAAGGCCACCCAAGTATCAATCACCTCACCATCACCCTTATGGCGGAAATCATACAGAACCCAGAAAGGGCCCCTACATTTTTATCCCTCCCAATTTTATTTAAAGGAAAACAACTGGATTAATTTGGAAAGGATAAAATATTAAGGTACCTTGTGAAGAATACTGTTGTTGATATCCAGATGCTTTCTTGGGGGTAGCAACACTAATTCTCATAGGTCTACTTGAGCAATACACACCATTCATTTCAGTCATGGCCCTTGACCTTTCATTTTCATCACCAAACCTAACAAAACCATAACCCTTTGAACGACCGGTATTTGAATCAATAACAACTTTTGCTCCTTTGACAGATTGAAATCTACTAGAAAAGGTTTCATGCAATATTGTATCAGTTACATCCGCAGCCAAATCTCCTACAAATATAGATAGGTCAGAACCAGCATCGGATCGCCTTTCATTCACACTGAATGAAGCCCAATTCAGACAAAAAGGCTGCTCTGTATTTGGCATTAGAGAGCCATTATAGCTTTCCAAAACCTTTTCAGCTGTTGCCCGTGAGTAAAATTCCACGAATCCATATCCTTCAGACTGACCAGTTTGCTTATTGCGTATAATCTTTACAGAAGAAACCTGGATTTTGAAATACCAAATGTCAGAAAGCAAGGCATAACGATGATGACAAGCAGAACATATTTACTTGTGAGAGCCTGTCATCTGGATAATCAAGTAAAAATGTTCGAAAAGGTATTGGTCACACATCAAGAATATGATGCGCAGTGAGCAGCTAATCTTCCAAGAAACTAAAAAATTAATAAAATCTTTTGCAAGATTTCGAGCTTCCAAAGAATAGTAAAAGATACGAACTCTTTTTAGCTCCTCCTCGCTGCTTCTTTTCTGTTAGGAATTTTTTCAAGTAACACAAGCAAAGAAATGAAGAAAGCTTTTTACAAGATCATGGTACATGAGAGCTTTCCCAGAAATAAATGCCACTATGAGCTGAGCACTTTCTCCAAAATGGTGTTCATAACTTTACACTAGCACATAACCATCTCAGTAACTTTTGAATCCAAATCAAGAGGATTTTACTTCATGTGTATATCAATTATCAACAAGTTATCTATATGTTAAAAATCTTATATTGAACAAAAAGTCTAAACTCTCAAAGGCTTAGAGAAATCCATGTAGTAGGGGCAAATGCAAGCAAAATTGATTTTGTCATCTGGCCAACCCCCCCAATAAACACCCAACATGAAAAGACATTACATTTCTAGTTCTAACACGCCCTCTCACGTGCAAGCCGGATGACTGATTAATAGGTTTGCACATGAACCCCAGTGTAAAAATAAAGTGCAAAGTAAAATAAAGATTAAAGAAGCATTATATAGTTAAATGACAACAAGACACTAGATGAAGAAATATTAAAAGAGAGACTTATAGGATTCAAACCAAGAGCTTTGGTACCATGTTAAATCGGGTGACTAATTATCCTAAAAGCTTGAGTTGATAAGAAATGACCCAACTATTGTATTAAAGTTCTAACAAGAACAATATGAGACACTGCTATTGCTTCAACTTTTGATACGAACTGTGGATTTTTTATGATGAAATCGCTTTCAGTTCATGTTCATTAAATGAGAAGTGAACTGACTTTAACCAGAATATAATCTTCTAGACAGAAACAGCATAACTGGATTTTTTTGCATTTATTCAGTACTATTTTATCATGGCAATTAACAACAGTCTATTGATCTGTTCAGCTTAAATTGAAAACAATCTTTGTCTTTAAATTAACCAACTTTATATTCAAAATATACAACTTACTTAAATAAACAATTCTAGATAAATTACCGGAATTACATTAACAAAATTAAACCACAAACTTAACATTCCTTATATCTTGTAAATGAACTGAACCACAAATCGTCTACAAAACACTTTAATGATTGATTATGGCGCATTTTACACTATCCCAACATTTATAAGACCAACTTAGTTATAGGAAACACGCTTTTAAGTTTTAATTGCAACCCATTTCATAAATTATCTTTAATTAATTAATTATTACTTCCTCTGATCTAGCTGAAACCTCAAACCTTAATTATCCTTAAAACGTATAAAACCCCACAAACAAGAAATGACAACAAAGTAACAAAAACAAAAGATTTTCCTTAAACCACCAAAAAGATCTAAGGTAAGATTCATACAAAACATACATTCTATCATTCCATGCTATTAGTATTAATGTTTTTACCTCTCCAGTGTGAGAAAAGCAACCATTAAGATAAGTTTCATCCATCCAATGAACAAGGTCACCAACCCAGATCGTTTTAACCTCATCCGAAGTATTAGATCCTTGTTGCTGTTTCTGTAAGTAGCTTTGCTGCTGGTGTTGCTGTTTTTGTTGCTGCTGCTGTTGATATTGTTGATACTGGAAATGATGATTATTGTAAGGCATATAATGATGAGGGTACATCATCATCTGCTGCTGCTGCTGCTGCTGCATCATTACCATCGCAGCCGCCGGGTATTGCATGGCTCCCATCCACTGGTTTGGCACCCACTGCGGCTGTTGCGGTTGCTGCAGGCTGCTGCTTTGTTGCTGTGGCGGCTGCTGCTGTTGTTGTTCTTGTTTTGAGTTCAGATCAGTACCGTTGGTTGACTGCATCTTGATATATATAGATATAACAACCTGATCTGAGACTCTGGGTGTTCTTTTTTCTCTCTTTCTCTCTGTTAATAGGCAAACGAGAGAAAGAAAAAAGAAAGAAAGAGGACTGTGGGACAAGGAAATTTAAGCTTATAAAGGGAGGCGGTGGATCTGAGTTATGGGGTTAAAAATGGTGAGGGCCTCGGTTACAACGTTGGTGCTTGTTTGCGTGTTTTGTTGCCGTCCCGTGCCGTGGGTTTAGATAGGACCCACTTTGTGGTCGTGTCGTGTGGGGGCGTATCATGCTGACCTGGACGGTGTAGATGCAACCGGCGGTCCAATTAGATCTGATTTACTTTTATTATACATTTATACCAAATTAAAAAATAATAATTAATTTAGTTAGTTGTACTTGTACTTGTAGTAATAGAATTTAAGAAGGTTTTCACTTCTTGCATTTGGAAAATATATTGAAGACCCTTACTTATCATATTTATAAGTTATATAATTCATCCTAATAACTTTTTATATATATTATATATATATATATATTGACTTAAATTTCATTTGAGAGCATGCTGTTATTTTATATCAGATCATAAAAGGACACTATTAATATTATCGATGTTTTTTATCGTATTTTCAAATCGAGCATTAAATTTCAAGATTTAATAAAGTCAATGACAGAATAATAGACATGGAGTTGCTAATTTATGTAAGGTGATGTTATAAAAAGTTAAGTTTTAGGTATACAATGTCATTATTTTCATAGAATGCAAGAAATGTAAATTCTAATATGTATAATATATAAAATATAGTTTTTCATAGTTTGGTAACCCCCACTTGACCTTTTTTATTTAAAGTTATAAATCCCATTAGTAAGCCTAACCTAGTGGATTCTTGCCGTCCTAATTTTAGTGAAAATAGTCAGAAATTATTATTACTATATATATTTGATTTTGCATGTAATGTCAACCGTTGATCATATGAGGGTGATTGAATTATTGTAGGGTCCAAATTGGGGAAGTAGAGGAAAATGAATAAAGATGAAAGCACCGTTTTTTGGTTGTTCACATTTGGGAATAAAATTGACGAGTTGGTGAGTCAAAAGGGAGGCCCTCTGGAGGCTGCCTGGAATTATAACTTTGAATGTCAGCGCCTTACGTGTTTGAACTTTGACAAACATTTTCTTCTTTTGGTTCCACGCCACGCAAATCCTAAAATTTCTTACTAACTCTTTAATCTTCATCCACCTTGTTAAGAAAAAAAAAAAAATCGGATTACTTTTAATGAGCGGAGTCAGACCGGACTTAAATAAAAATATATGTTTGTTTGTACTCGATTTGAAAATATGTTTTATTACTTAAAATATATTAAAATATTACAAATTTATTTTATATTAATATATATTTTAATAATAAAATTCAAATAATAATTTAAACTAGATCAAATTAAATTACCAAAAATCTATTTTAAATATAATTCAATTCGACTCGAATTTATTAAGTTGTGAATAACCCGATCCTGGATAGGTTTACTCTTCATCATACAGTTATTGGTAGAGGTGGCAAAATGAACCCGAACCCGAAAACCCGCCCAGAAAAACCCGAACCCGAACCCGCCCAAACCCGATTTGACCAAAAAGTCAAAAACCCGAACCCGAAAAAGCCCGAACCCGAATGGGCCCGAACCCGAATGGACCCGAACCCGAATGGGCCCGAACCCGAATGGGCCCGAACCCGAATGAGCCCGAACCCGAATGAGCCCGAACCCGAATGGACCCGAACCCGAGACCGGCCCGAACCTGAACCCGAATTTAATACTAAAAATAAAGATAATCAAATTGCAATTAATTTTTTTTTTTTACAAAGCAATAACTTTAATTATTAATTTTATTCTAATTTTTTTAATAATTTAATTAAAATTTAATATATTATATATTATATATATATATGATGATGAAATAATAATTTTATCAAAAAGTAAATTATATTTTGTACTTATAAGTTATAACTTTAACGTCTCATATCATCATAAATTTACAATCTAAATATTTTAAATTCTTGAAAATTTTAGAGATGTGAAAAAAAAATTGACAATAATTCAATTAATCTATAAGGGTAAAAAAATTGACAATAATTCAATTATTTTGGCCTTTTGGGTTATACTTATACGGTTAGGTTAGGGTGTGTTTAATTGGATTATGGCTTTCATGTGATTTTATTTTAGCGGGTGGGTTTAATGGGGTTTTGGGTTTTATGGTCTTTTGGTTTTGGGTATATTTATTATATATTAATAAATAATCATATTAATTATATATTTATTACGTATAATTTAAATATAAATTATATTTTTTAGTACTACTTTATAATTTATACTTTATACTGATGAAAAAAATATAAGTACTCGATATATATATATATATCTTGACTATAAGCATAAATTTTTTGCATTTTATAAGTATATAAACGAATAGATGAAGCCAGGATTTATTTTTAAAAGTTTTTTATTTTATAGTGAATATAAATTATAATGTATTTATATTTTGAAATTCGAGTTCATCAAATCAATTATTTTAAATATCAATATGATTAATTTATAATATATCATATTTTTTATAATAAATTATTTCAAAATTTGATTTTATATAACAAATTAATTTCTTATTCTTTTGGTGCTAACAGATATTAATTTTAAAAAATAAATATAATTAAAAATATCATATAATAGCAAAAGTATAAAAATAATAATAAATTAATAATTTGTTTTTAGATATAAATATTTAAATTATGTAAAAATGATTACATCTAATATAAAATAAAATGATGTAAAACATACCCGAATCCAGACCGAACCCGAACCCAGACCGAACCCGAACCCGAATGGGCCCGAACCCGAATGAGCCCGAACCCGAATGGGCCCGAACCCGAATGAGCCCGAACCCGAATGGACCCGAACCCGAATGAGCCCGAACTCGGATGAGCCCGAACCCGAATGAGCCCGAACCCGAATGAACCCGAATCCGAATAAACCCAAACCCGAATGAACCCGACCCGAACCCGCCCAATTGCCACCTCTAGTTATTGGCAATTTTACCTATATAAAAGTTTAGGACAATGAGTGCAAACAATACTACTGAGATAACCAGTCTAGATGACGGTAACAAAGCAACAATTATTGAAGCAAAAGCCAAGTCCAAAAGCATTTTAGTTGGCTGAAAACACCACCTACCTGCCTCTCCACTTGCCCAATTTGCCAATAACAACAACTGCATTAAACATCAAATTTCTCAAACTCATATTTTTTTTCTGCCTTTTCACGTGGATCTGATCCACATGAAAAATACGTGAGATCTACTATATAGTAGTGCCAAAAATAGTGATAACAAAAACCTTCTATAAAAAGATGATAAAATTAATAAATATAAGTTTTGCTATAAGGTTAGTTAATACAATAATTTTAAAAAATGTCTGCAACTGCAAAATGGAAGAGGAAATGACAGCAACTTGGTCACTGATATTATTACTACTCTATAGAAATAACAGACATTACTAACATTTACATTGCAAAAAGGCAATTTTCTTCTTTGATTGGAAAAAATACAGTAGAGTTTCTCTGTTAAAGGTAAATCAAGAGAAAAAACAAGGGAGCAAAAGAATGAATAGAATAGTCGGTGTGAGGCTAAAAAAAAAAAACAAAACAGGTTTCTAAGTTGAAAGCAAAATAAGCATGCTGTAGTCAAAATTCCAACAGGGTGGCTTGGTGGGTTCCCCTGTTGGCTCCTGCCATTTGGAGATAGAAACAAAAAAGGAGAAAAAGGGTTTGCTTTACTTCCTGTAATCTCCATGTAGATAACTTTCATACTGCGTTCCATTGAGGGCCTTTTCTACATCATCCCAATTCTGAATGTGATTGGATAATGATCCCTTGTGTATCTTTACTTGACGACTCCTTAACTCCCTCCTTGGTACCTTTAGGAATTCTTGAACCTCGACTAATTTCTGCACGATTAACAGAAATGACTCTCTTAAGAACCCATGCTTAGATAAAAGATTCATTAAGCAGTGCAAAAGATCAGCTTTTTCTAGCAATTTTTTTTTCTTACAGTGCGGTTCTTTACTACATCCTCATAGTAAAGAATGATGTGCCGGGTGCTTTTGAAGTACTCCAAAGCTTTTTTGGTTGTCTCTTCGACCTGCCTTAGGTTTGGAATGAGCAATGTTGCATTGATTACAGGCTTGTAACTAGCAAGTATCTCAGCCTGAAATCATCACGTAAGAATAGAAACTTTTAGATAGGTATGTGTATGTGTGACTTGTGTGTGTGCTTGCGTGTGTGTGTGTGTGTGTGAGAGAGAGAGAGAGAGAGAGAGAGGCGGATGGAAACCTCGTGAGGTGAATGAACATGAGACTTGTGGGTTCCATTTAGTAGCTTAGCATCCCGATCATAAGAATTTGCTAGTATTGAAATCATCCTGCGTAAAAGATTCCTTCTAAAGAGAAAAATAGCTGAAACACCCCGAGTATTAAAGTATTCCACTATTTCTTTATGATGCTGCATCAATCCCTGCAGTAAAGGTTTATGATCATGAATACAACAGAAACAAGCATAATCACAAATTCAAATTACGAATTCCACACTTAGAGCAATGCGTGTTGACAAAATACCATCTTTATAAATTGTTTTGAACATAGAGAAAGCTGTATTCATTAATGAATATTTCGTCACAGCCATTGTTCTCAAATCATGAAGAAGATGTTTATCTCAAAGGCTTAAAAGATCATGATAGGCAATACCTAAAGAAATATGACCTCATTAAGAACATTAAATACATGTTCTCTTGAGTCCCCAAATCGTCAAATAAGGGGATAATCTCCTGTTTGATATACATTTTCTCCACTTCCAAACACAGATTTCAACTATCTTAGTCCCTCACCAACATTTGGTTGGTTGGAGTGGTAAGTGGCTTCAACCCCCAAGATGAGAACCAAGATTCGAATCTTGGAAGTCACCAATGTTGGGAGAGCTTTACCATTACACTTCTGACCCGACATGGATTAGTCTTCCATCAACCATAAAATGGGGATGGGGAACACCCTGAGTTTAGACCAAAAAAAAAATATCTTAGTCCCTCACAATTGCATAAGAAGACATTTCTTCTTTCCCCTGTGTTTATTTGTTACCAGAAACTTAAAGTCTTAAACTTATCTCCTGTTTTCTTTTCATGATTTTGCTTTAGTCTCCTACTACATTCATTCAAGGTTACAAAAATTGGTATTTGTTCCCCATCAATGTAATGGTAAATATTTACCAACAATTGTGCTTCTCATTAGAAAATGAATGGAACCTTAAAATATCTACATCTAACAATAAAATTTTTATCAACAGTAAAAATTCTTTATTCTCTCCTGCCTATTCTAAGGACATGGCTTTGAATTCCCATGTCCCTAAATGTACAACCAACCATTTCATGAAAGGAAGGTCACCTCCGGTCTAACTTCTGATGCTCCCTTCTTCTATTATCATGCTGGGAAAGAGAATGTCCCGAAAGCTTGACATGATCATCAAGGTAATCAAATAAGTTAGGAGCCTAGAAGAGACATCACGTTTGTCCCAATTTTACCCCCCTTAATTCATGAACTAGAAGAAACACATGAGGAAAAAGAAAACTCCAAGAACTTATGCAACAGCTCTCCTCTCTTAAATGATGAACTTAAGAATTATTCCCTAAATTATTCTCAGAAATGTGAAGCACTAGGTATCTGATAATCATACCCAACTTCATGCAAAAAATGCATGCATATAGAAGACCCAGAACCTGCTGTCCAAGTAAAAGAAGTGCCTAGATGCAAATAAGGCCCCAACTAGTGGCAGCTATGAAGCACGGGTACGTGGTTTTTGAAGGTGTACCCGTACCTGGTACGTACCTGGTACGGGTACGCTTGGGGTACGCCTGGGTACGTACCAGGTACGTACCTGACTTTAAAAAAAAAAAAAAAAGTTGGGTACGGCTGGATACGCCTGGGTACGGCTCAGGTGACTTGGGTACGCCTTTTGGCCAAATTTATTACCCTAAACCCATTTTTTTTCTTTATCAACAGCTCGACAACAACTTCTTTTTTTCTTTATCAGTCGACAACCAATTTCCCTTCCCTCTTTTCTTTTCAATTTCATTGTCGATTGCCCCTTTTTTCTTTTCTTTCATTGTCGATTGGCTCTTCTCAGTCCCTCCTCAGTCCTCACTTCGACAGTGGTGGGTTCGGCGATTGCTCCCTCAATCCCTCCTCAGTCCTCACTTCGACAGCCATAGCCCATAGCCTCCAAATGTATGTTTTTGAGATGTTGTCATGTTGAACAATTTAAGCTACTTTATGTGAAATTTGTGTGTTTTATCTTTTATATTATGTTGTGTCATATGTGAAATTTCAGTTATATATATATAATATTAATGTACCCGTACCCTAGTTTTTTAGAATTTGCCGTATCCCGTACCCGTACCGGTACCGGGTACCGGTACCGTACCCGTATCCATGCAACGTAGAGTGGCAGTTATATAGAAATGAGAATTCCATTGGCTGGGTTAAGAATATATGCTTGGTGGTATTTTGGAATAATAACAAAATGAACAGGATGATCGGTTGTTTTGTGGGTAAAACATGCTAGGATAGTCATATAATTTTTTTTTTAGCAATAGGAAATGTGTTTCTAATTACAGGGCAAATACATCTGGTTGCTAAGAGAATTACATAAAACTGGAGCTAGAAACAAAGATTGTGGGTAATTTAGAACAAGAAAAAAAAAATGAAACACAGAAAGAGATCATGAATTTATGACCATGCTCTAGAAAGCAAGGAACTCAAAAGTTGCATTCACCAAAAGACCATTAAAAATACTATAAGCAGTTAAGCACAAGTGTATTCATAAATATAAAGGATGTTTTGAGTTTCTTCTGCTTCATCTTTGATCACCTGGTTGTAGAGTTCGCTTCAAACCACTAAATTAGCCACTCCTAATATGAATCTAACTGGTATAACTAAGGCTTTGTGTAGCAGATAGAGTGAAACATTTAGTTAAGAGGCTACTCAATTCCTGTTCACAAACTCATGAGGGAAAGAACATAAGATATTTCAGTAAGGCCACAGATTTCTGCTATAACAATATTAGCAAAATGCAATTAAACTTTAGAAATTACATTTCTGCCATGAGATGCTCACCTGATTAAGCATCCACTTCAAGCCAACTGCACCTGTGCACTCATTTTTTGAGGCACTGCTCAACCAGTCTAAGTTATAAATTTTGTCCAAAGTCTCAAAAATTGTTGACACATTACTCCTCCTAACTTTGACAGAGAATATCTCCCCATTTGAGCTTATGTTAGTATGATTGTTCAATAACGTTTCAAACCATCCACTCCCAGATCTCTGCATTGACATAATGGCAAAATACCGGACAGGATTGCATGCACATTCAGCCCTAATCACACACAAGAAATCCCATAATTAAGTCATAAAACTAAAACCAAACTCAGGAGCAATAAAATCAGTTTCGTACCTGCTATAAGTTTTGGGGTTCGGATAGTGTACGTAAGGAATTTCCCATGGCTCAATATTAGGTTCTGGACACGGCTTTTGGATCACTCCAATATTCAAAAACTCAGACGTGCTGCTGGTGCTTATTTGCCTCAAACAAATTGAAAATATATACACACCACAAACCATTACAAACAACAATACAACCATCCTCAACACCAATGGAGACTTCTTTGGCGACTTTAGGATGAAAGAATCCTGAAATTTAATGAATTACCCAGATATTAAAAACAAATTAAACCCCCCCCCCCCCCAAGTAAGAGAAAGAAAACAGATCACTTCGTTATTGATAATTCATGCAATGGAAGTTCTTTGAAATATATGGTATGGGTATTGCTATAGCAATAAACTCTGACCTGATTTAGCTAGAAAAACTCAGCTGTGTGCTGAATAAGACGTTATTTTATTAGTTTATTATACATTTAGCATTAATTAATTGATTAATCACGTTTAACGTATAAAAATAAATCAACCATCTACATTACAATCAAAGAACACATCTTTCATGAAAATGAAATCTGGGTGTTGCTTCTATCTTAATGAAGTTGCAATAGAAAACAAACCCCCTAAAAACATGGGTGTATAAAACAAAGATTTTTTTTTTTTTTTTTTACAGAAAAACATATCAGTAAATTCACATGACACCCTAAAATATAAAAAATTTAATAACAGAATCTTCAATCCCACTCTAGATAACGACAATAAAACCAACTAAACATACCCAAAGAAGAAAAAAAACTGACCTTGGTGAAGAAACAGAGATCGTCGGCCATGGCTTTGAAAGCTCAAAAAGTAAGGTAATCAAAAGGCATTGGCAACTCTTTTTTCTATGGGTTTTTCTCACCTTTTTTTTCGCTCACAGAGAAAAAAATAAGCTATTCCAATTTTTTATTTAAAAAAAAAAAAAAAAAAGAAAGAAAATCAAGAGAGAGAGAGAAACGAGGTTAATTCTCGTGAAGAACAAAATGATTAGGCTCTTTCTTCCAAAAGACCGTTGCCGTTGATGAAGCACGTTCGTTCCTCTGTTTTTTCGCGTTTGCTTCATATAATTTTATAGATCTATATTTTATAATTGGATTTTGCTAACGAATGTCCTAAAGATATTTTTTAAGATTACTAAATATAATAATTTTTTTAATTAATGCATTAAAAATATAAATAAATTTATTAATTTTTACATTTAATACAATATTATTATTATAAATAATATATTAACTAACCTTAAAGACATTCATTAGCAAAACCTTTTATAATTCCACCCTCTCTAAACAATTACTAGTTTGTGTGAATGTACGGACTCGAAGACGAAGTCTCGAACAACATAAGATGATGTCGTTTCATGGACAAATTCAATTATTCGGAATTAAAATATATTATATTATATTATAGAATAGAATAGAATTTATCTTGTCTTTGCTTTTATATCGTAGAATTGGGGATGTTTATGTTAATGCCTTTTATTTTATTTTATTTATTTTTAAAAATATGGTAACGGACTTATGATTTTTCTTGCCCTCCCCTCTTCTAATAATCTTACTTTTATGACAAATAAAATTATTTTTAATTAATGTTGCTTTAAAATATATTATTTTTAAATAAAATCTTACTTTAACTAATGATTTTGATAACCAAAAGCTAATTTTACCTTTTTACCAACTCCTTTATAGTGTCCCACACGGCTTTCCCTTTCAGTCTCCCTTTTATTTTCTCTTCTATTTTCTCTTTAACAAGTTCAAAATTTTATACATTTTTATGTTGATTTCTTTATAGGTTGGTTTATTCATTTAATTTGATTTATTGATTTTATATATGCAATATTTGATTATAATTGTAAGTTTTATTTTACTAATAATTTCTTCGAAAAAGACTATTTAATTTTAATTGCAAGAAATACATATGCATTTTAATGGCAAGTGGTAACCCAAATTATTGAAGAATTTGTATCATATGAGTTGCACGTATATTAATATATCACAAAGTAATATGTTTATGGTGGAGCTATCCATCTAAAATCAAAAGTTCGTTAAATATTTAAGAGAGTTCAGACAGAAATATTAGACTCAAAAAACGAGTTTAGATAAAAAAAAAAAAAATTGAGGTTCGTTTTAAAACGAGTTAAGCATTGGGCATAGCATTTTTTGTTCATGTTTGGCCCTATCCGTTTTACTATTAATAGTATAAATATTTACAGGAATCGATCATTTTTTAAGAGGGATCAACCTTTTTTAAGAAAGATCGAATTTTTTAAAAGGGAATGAGCTTTCTGTGTAAAAATTTGAACGAATTTGTGCGTGTTTGGATAGTTTTTTTGCATATATGGATCGAACATGTACATAAAACTTTGACCATATTTTGAATCAGGTCGGACCTAAATAATCATAAAATAACATTATCATGAATAACATATTAACAAACATTAAAAAATACTTTTAAAACACTCGTTAACAAAATTCATAAAATAATAATAATAAATCAACTTTATGACACCTCGTTAGCTATTATTTTTTCCAATGATGTTAAAGGATGTTAAGGGAAATGTTAACCAGTGTTATTAGACAACGTTTAAAAAATCGGATCAAAGGTCAAACCTGTTAAATCTTTGATTTTTGATCTAATCGATCAATCGGCTAGTTCACTTAAATAAGGATTTAAATGATTAAAAATTGATTTTAATGTTAAATAAATATTAAATATAATTAATAATTAAAAATATATATTTGACTTAATAGTATGGTTTTTAATATATAACCAAAAGGTTAAAGGTTCAAATCTCATCAATTATAAATAAAAATAAAAAATAAAAATATATCAGACTAGTTTTTACCGATACGATTATCACCTGATTTTATATATTATATCAGACTAGACAAGATGCAGATTTTCGATTCAACTAGCCGGTCCGATCCGTTTCCTAATCCATGCCACTAAGCACTAATTAAGGTGATATATATATATATAGTGTAATTAATGACATACTTTTTCTTAGATTCAATCAAAGTAATGTATTAAAAGCAACAAACTTTACTAAATTGATAATTAAATAATTCTTAATCGGTGTCTAAAAAAATCTTTATCCGTAAAGATAATTCCTAGGTTTCCAAAAATTATCTTTACTTAAGAATAATTAAAAAAATAAAAACGCTTTTAAATTTCCTTGAAAAATTAACTAGATAATTACTATTATTATTATTTCATATTTATTTAAATGAAAATGTTGCAAACAAGTTTCTAATTAATCTAACATGTATTATTTAAAAATAAACATGAATAAATAAATTATACCACACAATTTTTGAGCCAAACCCAAATCTGAAATGTCTGATGGTGCTTGGGCCTAGTTGCAACAACTGTATTGGGCCAGATGGGAGTCAGATCCGCTTGGCAGAAGCCCACGGGTCCTTTTTTCTCTTTCTTATTTTTCATATTTTTTTTTTCATCTTTCTTTATTTTTTTCTCTCTTCCCTCAGGTCGGATTAGATATGCGCCCAAGTTTGACTTTTAAAAATGAATTAAAGGTTTAAGATAGGTTCGATCTGAATTTGATTTGACTCGTTTTATGAACACTTTTATTTATAAATAAAAACCTACTAAAAGGAAAAAAAAATAAAAATAAAGGAGAACAATTTTGTGTTTCTCAAAATATAAATCATCATACTTGTTATAACTTGAATTTTAATTAAAACGATCATATGTGTTAAGCAATCAAAAGATTCAAAAACTAAATTAATCGATTCATATGACTCAAATTAAAAGTAACTCGATATATTAATAATTTTAATTTGAAATAATTCAAACAATTAGGAATGAAAAATGATCCACTCCAAACAACACATGACTCAATAAGATTCATGACCAAAACCCGCCAATTGGTAAGCACTATAACTTATTACATACAAATAAAAATTAAAACAAAAAAATTAACTTTATTCAAAATTTCTACAATTATAGTTGGAATTTCATATATTTAAAGAGATAAGTACAATAATAAAAGTTTCTTTTGTACAAAGTAGTTAAAAAAAATAAAAGGGCATATTTCTTATTGTATTATAAGTGAATATTAAAATTTATCATTATACTATATTTTGATTGATATTTGTTATTATGCTTTTGGCATTAGGCTGCAAAATACTTCATTTATGGAAAGGGTTCTTTTCTGAATATGGTTTTGATATTTAAACCATTTTTTCACATCTTACAATATCAAGGTTTATAATAGAGTTGGGATTTCTTAAAAAGTTATCAGCAGCCAATATTTATTTCAGTTTGAGCTATGCAGTTTAGTTTCATCTAATTCAGATCCCTTTATATAGTTTTCACACTTGTTATTAAACTGGTTGATCCCACAACGTCAAGTGTTGAGTTGAGTTGAGCTGAGCCCTTTGCTGTAAGAATGTGATCATTATTATTAGATTAAACCCCAAATTCTGTTACTTTGATATTAAATTAGTCAATAGCTTATTAAAGCCTCGTTTAGCGTTGTTATTGGCATAATTTTTGAGGTCAAAAATTGCGTTTCACTCAAACGCAATGTTAAACGGATAAAAAAAATTTAACTTTTGCGATTGAAACCATAGTTTGACAACCCAAACCAAAAAACCAAAAAATAGAGTTTTTGGACTTTAAAAGTTCTACATTTTTAACATATTTTTTTTTGGATAAAATGATTTTATTACCTCACAACACCTTTTTGACATTTCAATTTCTCACAACAATTTTTCACAGGAGTGCCAAATACTTAAAGTTCTTAAATCACATTTTTTCACCATATTTTTTAAATATACTTTTTTCAACCCAAGCTTTTTCTAACCCAAACTTTTTTCAACAACAATGCTAAACTAGCCCTAACACATTTAAGTTCATCTTAAGTCTTAACGTGATCTAGTCATGGATTTGAAGTTTATGTTAGTAATTTACGATTTTTTTTTTGTATAAAAAAACTCAGTTTGGAGATAGTGGAATGGTTGTAGATGTTGAAATTCGAATTTTAAATCTATTGAATGCCACATCTTAAAAGTGATTTCATGAACTAACCGAGACAAATTTCGGGTTTGTAATTTACATATTGTTTTTCCCACTTGTTGATCTCTCTCCCTTACAATCACTACAGCAAATTAGACTTTTAGTGGCTTTTATTAGCGGCGTTTCACATAAAAAACGCCACTAGTCTCCGTGAATTTGAAAACTTAGCGGCGTTTTCACAAAAGCGCCACTAAATTCAAACTTAGCGGCGTTTGTCGTATAAAACGCCACTAAATTCCATACTTTAGCGGCGCTCTATATTTAAAACGCCGCTAAAGGAAAAATTGTAGCGGGAACAAAAATTTAAAGAGCGGGATAATTATTTTTGTAATAATTTAGTGGCGTTTTTTTATTGAAATGCCGCTAAGTTGAATAATATAGTTATAGTTTTTTGTTTTTATTTTCTGAGCCTTTCTATAGTGTTTCCCCCAAGTTTCTTTCTCCCAAAATTTAACTCTTTCAGTTTCGAATTCTCTATCTCTGAGAACCGAAATTCTTTTTCCTAAAATCCTCCTATAGTGTTTTCCCCCAAATCTCCTTCTCCCGAAATTCTTTCAATCAGCTCCAAACCTTCCTTCATTTCGTCACCTCCGTTAATTTTCGCCTCCCTTCTACTTTCTCTGTAATTTTTCAGCCATGAGCTTCAAAAATTCTCTCAAATCCAAAATATCTCTGGAAATAACCTTGAAATCACCTATTTCTAAAACCCCCAAGAAGCACGTCTCCCAGCTCCCCAACCGTGCTCGGAATCATGGCATCGCCCTCTCCATCAAGGGAATCTGGAAAGTTACCGAATTTCTTTTTAAGTTCTTAAAATGTTAGCATACAAATTTAGAACACTTGGGTTAATACTCTAGCATCTATTTCATAATTTGGAGCATGGACAACATAAGGGGCAAAAGAGCAGTATTAGGTTACTGAAAATGTATTTTAGGATACATATACATTGATAGAACCTTTAACTTTATTGTTGCCAAAACAAGATAGGAATGAATTAGAATAAAATAATCTTCTGAATTAGCTTTGTTGAGTGCTATGCTACTCGTATATTAGAGCGAGATGCCTTTGTGGTTTGTTTGATTTCTTTTCTTCTGTGAAATTTTGGTATGAGATGCTGATAGGTGGTGTATTGGAAGATGATGTATGTAGTATTAATGCAGAACAAGTGGTTCTAGATTGTTTTTGTATATAAATGTTTTATGGGTTTTCTGGTATAATAAGTACATTCACTCCTTTGTTGTGGTTATGTAGGTTGTTAATTATGTAGTAGAAAAGATGGTGCTTGACAAACCAATTGATACTGTAAATGTTGATGCGACATTTTCTTATGGAGTTGGAGGACAATTGCAGCATTCAGCAGTTGGAGATGGATCTTTTCGGTCTGGATTGAAGCCTTGGCAAAAGCTTTGGCCTTCTATTGAGATTTTATGCAATAATCAGGCAAGTCAATCACATGTTGAATGCTATAATGCCATTGGCTAAGAGCCTAAGATCTCTTTGTCAAAGCTGTGTGATTTTTTCCTTATTTTCGGTACCAATTATAAATCTTACTATGTGGTGTTTGAAATTATATAGTAAAGTAGTTTTAGACCAAGTTGTTTAGTTCAAAATATCTCGTAATCCAAAATATCTCTTTTGCATTAACATTTGTTCTTCCTTAAAGCAGGCATGCAGCAGCTCTGCCAGCTGCCAATGCTAGGCGACAGCAGCTGCACCGCTTGCTACCAGTGCAGGGCAGCAGCAGTGCTGCCTTGCTTGCTGCCAATGCAAGGCAGTAGTAGCTGCACTGCTTGCTGCCAGTGCAGGGCAGCAGCAATGCTGCTTTGCTTGCTGCCAATGCTGCCCTGTTTGCTGCCAATGCAAGGCAGCAGCAGCTGCACTGTTTGCTGCCAGTGCAGGGCAGCAATAGTCTTGCCTTGCTTGCTACCCTGTGGCAGCAATTGCATTGCTTGCTGCCAATGCAGGGCAGCAGTAATGCTGCCTTGCCTGCTGGCAGTGCAGGGTAGCAGCAATACTTGAAAAGAAGTATCTTCTCTTGCATATACACATTGCTGAAGTGAAATAGGTATTTAGTTTCATCATTTTTGTTTTTATTGTTTAAACGCTTGTTGGTTTGGTTTAGTTTATTATTAATCTCTTTTAACAAATGTTTATAGGTGAGCAAGTATAAGGTACTGCAAGTGGAAAAGGCAATGCAACATGGTAGTGAAGTTAATCTCCCAAAGCATTTTTTTTAAAGCTATCTGCAAAGGCAATATTATGTATGGCTTCTCCTTTTCAGGTTTCACTTTTGACTGATAATCTTCAGCTTATATCGGATGCTCTGCAAAGTTCAACAGTTGTGGAAGTGCAGGTATCTTCTATAATGAAATCCTGGGATATTTGTTCTTCACTGATTGATCAATAATGAAATGCTTCCCTTTAACATATACTGGTCTTATCAACCTTCAGGACATGCACATATACACACAGTGCCTCTTATTGTTCATGCTTAATTGATGGTTCTGTTAGAACTTAGAACTGAGTTCTGCATAATATGACAAAGTAAAGAAGCGGATCGATTGGATGCGATGGATAATGCCGCCTTCTGTTCAGTTCCCTACCACGTCTGGTCAGGATATGCTGGTGGCCCGTGTTCAGAATATTTCATTGAAACAGAGAACTGCAAACCAGAGTGCGGCAAGGAGCCAAGAAGATGCTCATGCTGATGGACTATCAGGTAGATCATCATCGGAGGACTTCAGTAATCAGTCACAGAATTACTAATTAGTTGAAAACTTTTTTATTTTTTGGTTTTATTGTCTTAGGAAGTTGAAATACATATTTAGTTTTTTTAAATTTTAGTTGTTAATTGTTAATACAATTTATGAATTTGAATGTTTTATATTATTTACGAATGAAATGGAATTTAATTTTATTTGTTATCATATTTTATTCATTGCAATATATTGTTGATTTTATTGGTTGATGAATTAAATTCAAAATTAAAAATAAAAAATAAAAAATTGTGAAATTGTGAAATAGCGGCGTTTACTCTACTGAAACGCCGCTATTTTGCACAATTTAGCGGCATTTTAAACAACAAACGCCGTTATTTTGTGCAATTTAGCGGCGTTTCTGCATATAAACGCCGCTATTTTGCACAATTTAGCGGCGTTTACATTCAAAACGCCGCTAAATTTTAAAAACAATACAATTATAAAATCACATATTGTGGCGTTTTCAAACGCCGTGAATGAATATACAAACGCCGCTATATTAACGGCGTTTTAAAGAAAAACGCCGCTATTTTTCCCGACGCGCACATAGCCGGCGCTTTTGGTGGCACTTTTGGCAAACGCCGCCAATAATTTTGCGGCGTTTATAAATGCCGCTAAATTATAAAAAAAAAGGCCGCTGAAAGTCTGTTTTGCTGTAGTGAATTCCAAGCTGACTCCAGAACTTTACATAGTGTGTTTTTTTTTTTTTTTTTTTTAAAAGTAAATGATCAGAAACAATGGCTTTATTTGAATTCTTTTAGGTTGAAATAATGACTTTTCCAGTCAATATATAAAAGATTTAGGGGGGGGGGGGGGCAAAGAAGAAAATTTGCTAGCTTTAGCTCTATAATATTTATAAGGTGATTTGCTGGATATATAATAGTAGATATATTGAAGCTCTTACTACTACAGTAAAAACAGCCAAACTGTCCTTCCACTGTTAGTGGTCATAAACCGTTTTACGATCTGCATGTGAATGTTATTTATGACATGACAACTAGAGAGACTTGGCTAGAGTACCCAGTTACTTAAGAAATAAATTTATATGGATATAAAATTAATTAATTTTACTTATTTTTATAATTTTGTGTGTGATTGATATTTTAATAAATCAATCGTTGAATTTAGTAATATAATCGCACTCGTCGTGTACGTAAAGTTTCGAATTGATCTGAAATTTATATCATGTCGATCGAAAATATTATTTTTTATATATATTTAACAGTTGATTTTTTTTTTAAATTGAACAAATAATTAAGCATTTTTAATTTATTTAAAGATCTAGATGAATAGAACACAAAATACAACGATAATATTAAATAAATATAAATCATATAAAAAATTATAAAAATTTATAAAATTAAATTAATTTTACACGCATATAAAATTACTCAGATAATGATAATCATATGTACGTATAATATATTTGAAAGTTAATTTTAGTTTTGACTGACAGCAAGATCTTTTAAAGGACAGACTTGAATGTTGGATCTTTTAAAGTTAGCGACAGAATCAGAATATCAGATTACCAACACAGTTCTGTCAGTTTGATATTGTAGGGGCATATATAAGTTCGTTAAATTAGAATGCAAGCATCTAAGTATTCCATCGACTCTCATTATTCTCATTCAAGGCAACGGTTGAAAAGATGGGTCAATTACCAATCTTCAGCTCTTAATAGATCTCTCCTAACTCTCTCATCCTTTTTCACAAAAACTTTAACAAAAATATTAAATATCGCAGGCTTTGAAATATATATATATATATATATATATATATATGGTCCTGTTGGCTGCTGTCTCTTTGCAGTGCTGGTAAATGGGTAATAAATAATCTCTTCCATTTCTCAAATTAAGGTTAATGCGTCAAATTGAGCAAATTAATATATGGTAAAACATAGGAAAGTAGCTATACAACTACAGTAAATTCAATAATTGTCGACTGTCAATTGTCAAATGAGCTTTATCCCAAGTAAATCATTTGGTACGTTGTACATCTTTGACTGATCTGCTAGATCATAAGCAGAGCTACCTATAGAATCAATGATCTGAGGATTCAGAACATAATCATAACCTGTTTTCTGCTTCAGGCCTTGCTATCAAACCTAGAATTTCACCTTAAAATATATCTAAATTTGTTAAAGTTTACGAGTCCACATCAGCATTTTAACGATTTTTTTTTAACACCGGTATCAATTTTACTTATTTGTATTTATTTCAATTGTACATGGACTAAATTACTCACTTTTACCATACAAAAATTAAATTACTCTTTTCACTACAATACAAAAACTATATGAGTACTTAAACCCAATTTAGCTGCAAGGAGCAAGCAACCAAGAGACCAGATTTTTGAGTAAATGGCTGTAATTTTAGGGTCTTACAAAACATTATAACATCTAAATATATATGACTTCAAGCAACAATTCTTTAAATTCGGCAAGCAAAATTAACACTAAAATGAACCCGAAACTTAACTCTATTAGTTTATACAATTATCCTTAAAAGATGATATCTAACGGGTTTTAGTTTAAATCTCAACACCCCCAACCTTTTTTCTTATCTTTAGGTTAGACTTCATTTGCATAAAAGAAAATTAACGCTCAAATCTCTTGTCATCTGAGATAAACTGCAACATTAAGTTATGACAACACTTTTCATGAAAGTATATATTGTCTGATCATACCCTTTTTTTTCCTTTTAAGTTTGACAGGATTTTCTATATTACCTTCGATTATATATATATAACTCAACTTTTCCTTGCAGAGATAGAATGCTTGATGATGTGCAAACTGCAAAGTGATAAAACGTCAAGAAATAAGGATAAAACAATAAAGACAAAGATTACTTAATATTTATTGTGTAGTATTAATTAATTAGGTGAATAGGTGAAAACAAATACTAGATGAAACAAAATTTAGTAATCTCAGCAGGCATTTTATTAGTAGACAGTGCATTTATATGACTGTATAGATGACATTTATGTTATCAGAAATTTTTATTTTCCTTAAAGCATTCGAATCCGACACATATTTGGATATATATATATAAATATATATGAGATATGATTTTTTAAATATATAAAAAAATTGAATATATTCGTATCGAATTCATACCTATATGCTACACTTACTCAAGCTCGGATAACATAAGAAGACATTGTTAACATAAGCATTAAGCAATATGACTATACTTCATCAAAGTGAAATTATTCTGACCCCTACTAGATTCGAAGTTAATATTCGAGTATATATATTGGATTACAGATGTTAATAGTTCCAATTTTCTCCTATGGAGATGGGGAAAAAACAAAAACAAGAAAGCAGCAGCCACTGGACATTATCAGTTCATCACCTAACACCCAACATTATCCAAAGAATCTTTTTTTTTTCTTCAAAAGTACTTTCAACCTCAGTCTTTTTTTTTTGTTTTGTTGAAGGATGAATAGATGTTATAGCCACAAAAGTAAGACTTTTTTTAACTTTTGGTTTTGGACTATATATATATATATATATATATATATATATTTATGCTAGGGATGGTTCTGAAATTGAGAGGACCCTTTGGGAAACAGATGGTCCAGTTTCAGCATGCCTATGTTTATTGGAATTATTGATGGTGGTGTACCTGCAGGTTCCAAATTTCAGACTGTTTTGCATTCAGAAAATAAAATTTACAGAGCCTATTGAATCATTAACAACAGATTAATCAATAATTAATTTACAGAGCCTATCAGCTGTCTGAAAACCAAAGAAAAGAGGCAAAACCTAGCTAGTTTCAAACACCTTCTCTTTGAAAAGAAAAAGTGCTCATTGATCTTTTAGGATGGAGGGAAATGACATAATATATATGAACATGGTAACTTTTTCTTTAGATGTTAGGGTACATATTAGACTTGTCAAAGGGCGGACGAGGCTCGAACTATTTGCCCGGCTTGAAAGGCTCGGTTAGAATTGGGTCGAGTTTGGATAGGTTTTTTTTATCAGATCCGATCCGAATTATTATTCATCTAATAAAATATTATTTTTATTTAAATTAAAAATATATAAATATTATTATAAAAAATATATTTTTTAATATTTTAATATTTATAAACAGTAAAACGAGTTTACAGACCGATCCGAACTTGGGTAAAAGAAAGAAAAAAAATCTGAGCCAAGGGCCATGGACATGGTCTAATACATATATGTACACCCTAAACTGGAGAATTTATTGTTCCAGACATATTGTTGGTATGGCTGCTGGTGATTAAACTTTTGTAAGTTGTGATTACAAATTATATACTTTTCACCCAACTTTAATTTCGATACAGTATAAAAAAGTACTGGGAATTATCCCCTCCCATTCATAGTATAATAAAAAGAGGCTTATGAAGAACTAGTTTGAGTTAGATGCTTGATGCAGTTAGATCATAAAT
This sequence comes from Fremontodendron californicum, assembly GCA_030761205.1. Lineage (NCBI taxonomy): Eukaryota > Viridiplantae > Streptophyta > Magnoliopsida > Malvales > Malvaceae > Fremontodendron > Fremontodendron californicum. The sequence continues at coordinate 39,693,129 of JAULJL010000002.1, read as the reverse complement.
GTGTCCATAGGAACTGTGCAGAGAAACAAGTGCACGCTTTTCAAAGGTCGAATTCAAAGCCTTACCTGATTTACCTGTGCAGTGACACTTCTATTCTTAAACTAATAGAGATTGGGACCAGTGCTGATTACCGAACTATATATTTGACATGCATGATCATTTATTATATTTCCATATTTGTGATCATCTTTTTAACTAAAACCTACCCAATTTGTCAACTGTCAACCATCTCTCTGATTCTATCTAGTGTGAATTGCTGGTTTGGTGTATATGTTTCAGATGTTCAATGCATGCATCAATATTTTATCTACTCAAAATTTCAATCTTATGAATCCAAAATTTAACCTAGTTGATTCATCCAATTAGTTTTAAGAGGCGATATTATGTAAGTTTGAAATTTAAATTTTAGCATTTACAACCCTTCCCCTATTCTCAGGTTGCCCGCTTCCTTTGTACGAATTTTTTTTCCAACTAATCTATAGAAGTTCCAAACTGGAAAAATGACCAGAACCCATTCCCTTTCAGCACAATCTCATGCCTGCTAGTAAAGGTGCATTTGGAACACCAGTTAGCATCAATTCAGTGTGTTAAAGCACTTTTTTTTTTTTTTTTTTTTTTTTGTGTAAACATGTTGGAATTATCCGTTTAGATAACAAGATCTCAGTTTAAATTATCTAGTTGGCACCAGTGAAGTGAAGGGGAAAAATTCCATCGGTGAAAAAAACTCCATTGGAAAATTTTCCTTTCACGGAGATTTATTTACCATTTTGACCTTACACTCTTTTTGTCTTTTCTATTTTACTTTTACTTTTAGCTTTAGTTTTATTTATTGTTTATGTTGTTTTTATTTAAAATAAATTTATAATTATTTAACAAATCATTTATATAATTATTATTTTAAATAAATTATTTAAATATTCATTTAATAATATTTTTTACTTTTAAATGTATAAATATAATTTTATTTATTTTAATTTTAATATTTTTAATAATTTATTAATCTTTCAAATATGTTATAAATTATATTATATACAAATTTTAATCTAATGTCCTTAATGGTCATTTTTTTTTCTTACTATAATTCATCTCAACTCCGTCGCTGCTTTTGTATCCAAACACATATCTCATCGCTGATTTTAATCTCACCGCTACAGTATCCAATCTCACCACTACAATAACTAATCTCACTTCCACCACTGTTTTTAATTTCATAGGAGCCAATTTCACCGTCATCCAAATAGGTTAGATTAGAATCAGCGGTGAGATATGTGTTTGGATACAAAAACAGCGGTAGCAGTGAGATGAATTATAGTGAGAAAATGATCATTAAGGACATTAGATTAAAACGTGTATATATAATAAATAATTACAAAATATTAAAATTATATTTATATTAAATAATAAAATATATCTTAAAATTATATTTATGTTATTTATAATAATTATAATAACTAAAATCATATTTATATAAAATAAATTAATTAATAAAATAAAAATATATAGTTTAAAAAATAATTTTTTATGTAATTAATTATTTTTAATAATCATATTAATTATATAATAAAACATATGTATATTAATTTTTATTATATAATAATAATAAAATTTATTAATTATATTAAATTAAAAATTATTTTATCTTTAAATATAAAATTATAATAAATAAATAAAAGTTAAATTGAAAAAAAAAGGACAAAGTTGTCCAATGCCCACCGGTGGGAGGGCATTGTTATCCACTGGAGCTTCAAGCTCCGGTGGATAACCAAGGCACTAGCACGGTGTAAGTCATGCTCACCGTGCTCGTGCCTTGATATCCAAACGGTGAGTACGGCCCAATTGAGGTAAAAAATTATCCTAATCGGGGACGCTTCGTTTGTTTTCAAAAGAAACCTAAATCAGATACTGCAGCTTTCAACGAAAAAGATTCATGAAGAGGCTTTGAAGTCACTGTATCGATCTCCTGCCCTTGGGGCCTGGACAAGCCTGGCTTCCTGTTTGAGGGCGGTAAAAAATAATCTTTTCAAACGTTTTGCTTATGGCCATGGCTGCTTTCCTGAGTTCCACCCCGACCCTAAATAATTATCTAAATTTGCCTATATAATTTTGCATTTGAGATGAGATAGCCATCACCAAACTCGTTGCACTTACACAACTCATGTCATAAATAGTATACCTACATATATTGATCTACATTAAAGTATTTTTAAACCCAAACTTGAAAAAGAAATATACCTCGAGTATTAAAACTTTTCTTTATATATATAAAGGTTGGAGTATTGGATTATATGGAAGGTTGTTATCTCAAAAGATTCTGCCTGCTTTTAGATTTTTTTTTTTTTTTCATGGAAAAAGAAACAATATAATATGCCAAACTGATGATCAAGCAATGTGTCTAAATTTATGGGTTTGCCAACACTTTGTTTTTTTTTGGTACATCCCATAAACACTTTGTGGTAGTAAATGTTTCCTCCTAATCTTAGCATTAATTGGCCACCACCACCAACCGGCCTACATTTTTCAAAAGGAAAATTGATACTTTTAATTTAGTCTAAAATAATAATAAAAAAAAATCTTTAAAATTTATCACTTTATCTATTTAGGTAAGTTCCTATAGTTTATTACACCCAAATAAACTTTTATTCATTAATTTATATCAAAATAAGTCATTAATTTTTAATTTATACTTAAATCAATCTTAACATAAATTAATCTTTCATTTGAAATAAAAATTTATTTAGATATGAATCAAAAGATAATGGTATATTTGAATATAATAAAAGTATATGAATTTATTTTAAAAATAAAATAATTCAAGAGCTTTTTTTAAAAATATTTTAGCTTTTTATTTTATAGTTTTTCTACTTGAGACTTGATAGCAAAGGGGTTCCCATCCACCCACGAGGGTTAGTTTAGTTGTAAAAAAAAATTTTCAGTTTTTCATGTTAATCAAGATTTGATTTTTTTGAAGGAGTACTTCAAAAATAAAATTTTAAATGTATTAATATACAAACATGCACTCTTAAAATCGTTAATAAAACATTTGCAAAAAATATCCTAATGACTGTATTAAAAAAAAAAAAAAAATTCTCAACATTCAAGAATCACGTTGCTTTTGGGGAAGGAAAAAATTAAGAAAAAGGGTGGATGGAAATTTAGAAAGATGTTAGCCTGTAAAGTTTTCACTTTGAAAAAAAGGGATCATCTAGCTTTTGAAAAATCTTTTAAAATTGAGAGGACCTTAATTGATTTTGTCTCTGATGCTTTATTTTATTTTCTTCTCACGACTGCTCCTAGCTAGTCTTGGAGTTTAAGAACAATATTGCATGCTGGCTTGAGCTTTGATAATGACCCTTTTCTTCGCCTTAGCTTCCTTCCTCTACAGTCCATCCACAAGTACGCCCTATATATATATATATATATATATATATATATATATATATATATACGAGTTTTTCATTGATTTGTTCTGTAACTCCATCCTTGCAATGGTTCGAAAATTCTTCAAACTATTCAATGTGATCATTTGAATGGTTGATGAGAATCTTTTCAACGCATTATATATCTATGTCATTCTGACACTGAACCCTTAATATATATCAGTAAATTAAAGTTCAAGTAATACCATGTCATGTGCTCTCTCGTTCTTGCGTATGGGTATGTCTTTTTCTTTCTCCTCTGGCCTTCCCCCCTAAAGAAATAATGCTACTTATATTGTTTTTGATTCAGTAGTTGCAAGATATCTAGAGAGAGAGAGCTAAGAATGAATAAAATCACGAGTCCCATCTGCTACAATTAAAAAAAAAAAAGGCATGCAGCAGCAAGCAGCAGGCTATATATATATATATATATATATGCTATAATGCTAAGTTTCTGATGCCTTGTGATTGTGAATATTCTGATGTAAATATAGCTAATATATATATATATATATAAATAATAGCTAGTTCCAATGCCTAGCACTTTCAAAATTTGATGAATAAATTAGAATCAGAGATGGGTGTAAGCATGCTAGTTAGCTGCAGGACCATCCATGCATGCATCATACTAATTTCTATCATCTGATCTGCTCCTAAGTCCGAACTCTAATAAAGTACTTCACCTTCACTTTTAAAGGCCAAACATAGTCTAATAAACAGCACCCTACCCTTGAATTATAATATTATTATATTCAAGGATTCATATATAAATAAATATATATATATATATCTTTTCTTTCTGTTAAGCTAGGTATAATATATATTGCTAATTAAGTTTGTTTTACTACATTTTGATTGGAGTATTTATTTTCCTGTATGAATGGTCTGTTCCAATTCTTAATAACATCTCTGACCACTTCTTCTTCATTACCAATTCATATTTATATAGACTATAGTATATAACTGTAGACAAAAGTTATTAAATTTACAGTTATTGTATGTGTCAAACTTTCATCTACCACCATCTCTTTCTCAATCATTGTATCATCATATTTTAATTCTTAATTTCCCTGCGTATATAACTAATTAAAGAGTTTATTTATTATTTATTCATTTGAATAAAGAGAATTCAAAATTTATTTTTTTAGCACGATGCATGAAATATATATATATATATATATTAATCATTAAATCAAATACTCGAATGTAAATAAATTAAAATTAAGATAGATCGAAACATTATTGTACGAAGAAAATCTCCCCTCTCCTCCCATCCTTTTTTTGTGTGTTTATATTAGTATATTTTTTTTCTCACATTGGTAGTTGTAGGGCATTGAGTTTTAGGGGTGTAAACGAGACACCTGTGCTCGCAAGCTACTCAAGTTCGACTCGAAAAAAACTCGAATTCGATTCGGCAATTATCGAGTTGAGCTCGAACAGCTCGAGCTATCGAGCGAGTCGAGTTCGAGTATCTTAATACCCGATTCGAGTAGCTCGCAAGCCTAATCGAGCTTTTTTATTTATAATATATATTTTTTATATTTTATTATTAATTTACTATTTTATCCTTTATATATATATATACACACTTAAAACCCTAAAACCTAATTTATTTCCTTCTCTCCTTCTCGCTTGTGCCGTCTCTTTTTCTTCTCCCATCCTCACCTTCTCTCCCTCTCCCTCTCCTACTTCCATCCAAGCCTCGGGCCTCCTTCATTTTTTTCGAAATCAAATCCTTCTAGCCTCCTGCTTTAGTCTCCATCCTGCGCCTCCAACTTGCGGCAAAACAACTTCTACTACAGATGCCTCTTATTTTTAAATATTTTGGTTTATAAGGTTGTGGGTTAAGGAGTACAGCTCTCACTATCATTACGATTTACAAATTTTGGAGCAGTGGAGGAACCTTTACGATTTACGCTTGCACTATCATATTTGTGACTCTTTGGGTCCTTGAGACAAAGGGTAGAACACTGGAAGAAATCCAATGGTCTTTTAGATGAGTTTTTCTTCTCCTTGTTTCATTTTACTTAAAAGAAGTTAGTTGCTGTAATTTTCATTTTGTAATGATCTCACAGATCTCTAGGTGTAAAATTTTGTTTCCAATTATCTCCCTTTGGCATGGAAAGGCATATGCTCTAGTCAGCATATTTTGTTTTGTATTTTTACAAGGCTTAAATTTCTTCCTCAAACAAATATCTCTATTGTCTGCGTGTTTTAGGGATTAATTTTTTGTTCCTCGCTTGTGTAAAGTTTTTTTTTATATATTATCTTGAAAATTTTTATTATTTATTAATTTAATTAATATAAAAAAATTGTATATGAAAAAACTTAATTCGAGCTCGAACACGAGCTCGAGTATGTAAATCAAGTAAACGAGCCTAATCGAGTCGAGCTCGAATAGTTCGATTTTATTTCGAGCCGAGCTCGAGTTTAGAAAATGATACTTGATCGAGCTCGAGCCGAGTATCGAGACACGAGTTTCGAGTCGAGCTCGAGCTTCTCATTATTCGGGCTCGGCTCAGCTCGATTACAGCCCTAGCATTGACATGTTTTAATTTTCTTCTTTCTCTTTTTTTTTTTAATTTTTTTTTTCAATTTAGATTTTTAGTTTTAAAAATGAAAGCACATTTAAATTCATTTCAAATCTATTGCTGGTTTTGACATAAAAAAATAAAAAAGTATTCGTAACAATTATATGCCATATCCATCGAACATATATATTAGGTCTATTAATATTTATATGTTTCTCATAAATTATTTTTTTATTTTGAGAAAAAAATGAATTTAATTCTAATTTGAATAACATTATATATATATATATACCTATCCCAAAATCAAATGCTTTGATGCAATATCTCATAAATATTTTAAATTTAACTTCTTATATATAATAAACAATTTTATCTTTAACAGTCATTATTATAATTGAACTATTTGATAAAGTTTAAAATGTTCAAACTATATAGGATTTGATAACATTTTCATTCAACATATTTGGGAGTAGTTTTTTTTTTCCAAATGTTTAGTCAATATGAAATTTAGTAGTAAAGTTATAATTGAAAAAAATAAAAATACATAAAAACGAAATGAAATGAAAACAATATTTATGAGATGACAGAAATACTTTTTTGCTACTCCATGAACCATGAACTAATTTAGATTTTACACGGCACTCGCTTAGCCATTTATATGCCAATCAATAATTACCATACCTATGTCTAGACTTGTCCACTAGTTAATTAGATAGATTTTATTCAAATATTATTTAAAGAATAAAAATGTTTTTATTTAATTTTAATTTCAAAAAATATATATTTAAAAATTGATATATTAGTATAAAAATTATTTTAACATTTTAATATTTTTTGAATAATATTAAAAAATTTAAGCTTAATGAACCGAGTTGAGCCGGACAAACGTTTTAAAATGTCAAACGAATTCAATCCGATCCATATTAAGGTTTTTAGGTCTTCAGTACTATCTCAATTGAAATAATGTAATTTAGCAAAATGCATTACTTTTTTGAATAAAAAAACTCCTTCTTCATATATGTATATATGGTTAAAGTTAGAGACGTTCATGGTCGGATCCTATCATGTTTATCGATTTTTTTGAATTTTTTTTTTTATTATTTTGAACTTGATCTAATTTTATTTTTATAGATAATAAATTTATATTAATATTTTAAATATTTTAAATATATTTCTAAAATTAAAATTAAATTACTCATAAAATCCGAGAGTTTAAACATATAATTCGATTTGATCCTTGAACACTTTTAATTAAAATCAAAATATTGGGTAAATCATATCAATAACAAAATTGTAACTTAGTTCATTCCTTTTAATTATTACCATATATATATATATATATATATAGTTACTAGGGATGGCAATGGAGCGGGGCGGGGGCGGATTTTGCAGTATCAGCCCCCGCCCCGCCATAGTACTGCTCTGCCCCGCCCCCCGCCCCGCTCCGCTATGGATGTTGAAATTTCAATACCACTACCACCTCCATGGATGTCGGTTACATCCATAACCGCCCCGCTCTGCCCCATTTGATATTTATTAATTATTTTTATTTTTTTTAAATAATAAAGCATTTAAAAAAAATTTAAATATAAATTAAATATAAACATGTTTCTAATATAGGAGGAGAAAAAAATAAAGTATTAGGTTTAAGTTTTTAAAAATAAAAACAAAAATAATAAGTTTAATTATATTATTTTATTATTCATTTAAAAGCTAAATATGTAAGGGTAAAATTGTAATTTCAGTATTCGGGGCGGAGCAGACAATTACCACAACTGCTCCATCCCCGCCTTTCAAACAAAAAAACCGCACCGCCCCGCTCCGCCTCCATTGTTAAAAAAAAAAACCTCTCCATTCGGATCGGATCGGTTCGAAATCCATCGGTCGGATCGGGTTTTGCCATCCCTAAGTGTTACTAATATATTAAATTCTTTGGATTATATCATTGAAAATATCAATGATCAAATTTAGAACATTATTCTTAATTCACTAATTCTAAACTCAATAATTGTAAAAATTCAATTATGAATATTACTAAGTATAGTTGGGTTGATTACAATTCAAAACTTTAAACCATTTAAAAAAACTTTAGACCAATTTAGTGTATATATTAATATGAGAAATCATATTATTCAATATTAGTTGAGTTTTTAGATTTCACAAATAAAATTAACAATATGATACATATTTTTTAAAAGTACATTTAAAAAAAAAATTTAATTTCAAAAATTTTGTACGATTGCTTCAGGTTCGGCTGTAGTCACAGCCTCACAGGGAGATGACATGGCAAATCAAAGCTATGGGTTTCAATTTTTTCTACGTGTAAGTAAAAGCGTAAGGTAGTAACGGCGTCGTTCAAGTTCCCGGTCAAGGTGTCACGAATAACGGAGTTAGGACTTTGGAGTTAGTTAGGACCACGTATATCACACACAGTAACAAAAAAGAGAAAAAAGGAAAAGATCAAATCTCCACCGTTGGAAAATTCAACGGCTCAGAATGCACCATCTCCTCACACGATCGCCTTTTTAACACTCTCTCCTCCGTTCAAACCCCAAAAATAGCAAAACCAAAAAGGAACCAAAGCTTATTAAAAAACACAACGAAAAGTGAGAAAAAAAATGGGTGATTGTATGAGGAGCTGTAAACGAAGTGCAGAAACAGCAGAGATGGAAGCTTCAAGCACGAGCTTCTCATTATCAAAGAGAAGAAGAACCGTTGGTTCTCGAGAATTGCAAGAATTGGAGTTAACTTCACCGGACATTGAGCTCGAAAACCCTCGCTTCCTTTCAAATTCGCAGAACAAGCCTATTACCTTTGCCACTTCCTCGGATTCCGGTAGAGTGCTCGCCGGGAACATGTGTTCCAGCCTCTTCTCCGGCGACTGCGAGTCATCGGCTTCTCGTTGTTCTAGCAATGAGTCCTGTGATATTGTCAAGGATAGCTTGAGATTCGTAGATCTAGAGGTGAATTTCGAATTAATATTTCGTTTTTCTTCTGCTTTTTTGTTTTCCCGTTTGGTTGCTGAGAAAAAAAAAAAAGAAAAGAAGAAGAAAATAGAAAGGAAACGAAGAAAGCGAAAGTCTCTATTCGTCAGAAGATTGCCGCTTCGCATGAGCTTTAATTGATCGTTTTTAATATTTGTTAGATATATTAATTTATTACGTGATCATATTCATAAATGTGCTTTTGCAGGCCAAGAGTTTTGAAACTGAAATCTCAACGTGCATCAACATCAACAAATTCAGGTTAATTTTCACTAATTCCTTCATTAATTACTACTATCTTTTATTTATTTATTTCTATTTCTATCCTTCAAAATTAAGAAGAAGAAAAAACCGAATCGTTTCCCTTAACTCTTCGTTTTTATAATCTCCTTCACATTTTCTTTTCCAGTAGAGAAACAACTCCTTTAAGCGAGCTTTCTGGAGACTCGGAAGAAATGGAATCGCCTGAGAAAAAGACGCCACCATCACCGGCGAAGCCGCCGAAGATGCCGTCACAAGCTGAGATCGACGAGTTCTTCTCTGTCGCTGAAAAGTACGAGCAAAAACGATTTACAGAGAAGTAAGTGTGTTCATTCCTTCTCTTTTTTGGTGCGTAGGATAAGGAGTGTCACCAAAATGGCGCATTCTAACATTTGTAGAATCAGGAAATCCGAATCTCTAACTAACAAACTTTTTATTTTGTTATTTTTGCAGGTACAATTATGATATTGTCAAGGATGTGCCTCTCGACGGTCGATACCAGTGGCTTCGGCTAAAGCCCTGAAGACAGAGAAAGAAAGGTTAGAGTTACACGAGGTAACACGGAGATGGCATTTGACAAATTTAAGAAAGAGAGGGGATGGCGATATCTGGTTGTTTGTTATTCACTTAATTTGTACAGTTCTTTTTTTGCCATTATCTAATGTAAGAAGAAGCAGGCTCTTTTTGTTTGGTACAACGATATTCGAAAGAGCTTATTCTGAGAATCCTTTTGGAAGTTAGACCAATTTGGAAATAAAAATTTACTAATTTTATCTTTATTTGAGTAACTGTCAGTTTTTTTTAATGTTGTTGCTCGCAGTAACTGTCAGTAATTTTTTTCCCTTGAAGGGGATTTGGTTAAGAAATGCAGAGTGAAAGGTGTTTTTTGTTTGAGCTTCCTTGGCTGTTTTCGAATTGTTCTCTAATTCTTTTTCAGCCTTCCCTTTTCTGCAGTTTATTTTATTTTATTTTATGCTATACTATTATTCTTACTTTTTTCCGGCCACTTTAGTTTCAAAATTATTAAAATTGGTAATTCACATATGCATTCGTTATTTTTTTGTGTTAGTCCATGTCAAAATCTTAAACACATATACATATTTATATTAAATGTATCGTATTATCAAATCTAAAAATTATTTATTTTTGTATCGTATAAAAGATTATCAAATCTAAAAATTATTTATTAGGTTGTTTGAAATAGGAGGACATGATTCCTTCACATTACCGTGCCTGCCGGGGACCATTAAGAAAGAAAAGCATCTGTATTATAAAATAAGAAGCAGAAAAAGTCATTTTTTGAGATTTAACTTTATTAGTATCTTTTAAGCAGCAGTTATACACAAAATGCCTAAACTCATGTCAATCAATGCAAGTTTGTGCATGCAAAATCACAAAGAAAACATGAAAACTTTCATTACTTTAGTACGTTAACTTAAATCTGAATCTATTGGGTGTTTTTTCTTTTAAAAGAAAGTGAAACTTTTCGCCCCCATTGCTGTTATTCATTACATCAAATGGGGGCAAAAAAGTTGATTCTTTTTATGGGGGAATAAAGGATAACCGAAGAGGAAGAGGGAGGATTGGTTCGTTTCATGATTGCTTCTTCCGTCGAGAAATATTCCCTTTTGGCGTATGGCAACCAAAATTTTTTTTTCTTCTTCTTTACGCGTTAGGAGAGAAGAAGGGGGGCAACTTTTTGGCAGGGAAGGGAAGGGAAAGTACTGGTATTGATAATCGTTAAAAAGTGAAGAAGCCACAGCTTTGTGTGGTGCACGGAAAATATTCGACATGGGGGATGGAGAGAAGATGACTGAGCCAAAAAAAGTGAGTTATCAGCAGCAGCCAGCAGATGATTAAAGAAAACAAAGTGTGGCAGAGAAGGGTACTGTCGGAAATTAAAGAAACAGGTAGAATATATGCACATTAATTTGGAGAGCTAATCTCTAATTGGGGTTTCAACACAGTCGTGTCAAAATACTAGCCTTACACTTTCAGTACCCGAAGGTTTGACTGAAAATAGAGAAGAGAAAAGGGGGGAAGTTTTGCACGTGCAATGGTGGAGTTTTGGTGGTTTGCTTTGGATCTGATGCGCCTTAATTTTTGTTGCAGTAAGAGTGAATGATGGTGGTGGCCTGGGGATACAAAGAATGTTGCTTATTAATGAAAAAGGGAATTTGCTTCGATTATGATGATTCTTACGGTTTATTTTTTTACCTTATTATTTAATATGAAATTTTATTAACATTAAAGATATTTTTTAAAATTATTATATATAATAATATCTTCATTAATATATTGAAAATAATGAATAAAATTATAACAATTACATTTAATATAATATTATTAATAAATAATATATTAATTAATTTTAAAAAATGTCTTTAGAGCATTCGTAAACAAAAGTCTTTATTTAATATATATTAGATATGAGTATGATTAATTTTTTAAAATTTTTTTATATATTTAAGGAATTATATTTCAAAATTCATACTCGAATATGTATTTAATAAATATGCCAAAAATAAATATTTTAGAAAAATAGAGAATTTATATAACATAGCTTTCCATATGAAATCTCATTACGATGCTTGAAGGAATTAGTGTGATATTAACTTGTTAATTTTTCAATCTTGTATTTAATTTGTTTCACTTTCATCATCTCTTGGGTTTAGACTTTATGTTTCAATGCTGAGGAGCGACAAAGTTTGCAAAAGCTGTTCAATTTTGGATTAATTTATTTGTTTTCTTGGACAACTTTGAAAATGGAAAATGGACAATGGACGGACCCATCTTACTTTCTTTTTGGGTCTCAACTTTTGCATTATAAAAATGATAAAATATACAAAAATACAATGCCGCTGCCTAGGGATGGCAATAGAGCGGGGCGGGGGCGGATATTGCCTTATCCACCTCCACCCCACTTTTGCATGGATGTTGGAAACATCCACATCCATAGATGTCGGTTACATCCATAACCGCTCCACGGTGCTCCACTCCATTACACCCCAATTTATATTAATTATTTTTAACTTAATATTATAAAAAATTATATTATAATTTATTCATGAACATAATTTTAGTATATAAAAATCTTTAATATAATATATATAATACATATATACTAAAAGTATAGATATAAAATATTAGTATATATATCTAATATATATTAAAAATATAAGGAAAAATATAAAATATTTTAAATGATAAAATAGTAATTTCAAAAGTCGGGGCGGGGCGGAGTGGAGCAAGCATTTACCAAAACCACTCCGCTCCACCCCGCTCCAAAAAAAAACCTCTCCATTCGAAACGGATCGGTGCGAAATCCATCGGTCGGATCGGGTTTTACCATCCCTATCGCTGCCTGCTGCAGCTGCTGGTGACAAGAACTACGAGTCCTTGGCCTGCAAATGCAGCAGGCCAGCAGCTGGCAATGAAGCAAGTGTGAAGTACTAGCATGTAAATATTAAAAATCCATATGATGATCTCTCAAGTTTTGAACCAAATTTAATTAATAAAATTAAATATCATCATTTTTTACATACTTAAAGTCTGTTCCATGACTCCCAATTGCGATGGGAGTCACTCATGCCTGCCGTAGTTCCAGTGGAGGCCTAAATGACACTGCTACTTTATTGGAGTTGCCGCACCATACGAGTGACTCTCCAATCGCATTGGGTGCAAATGATATAGATAAAGATTGATATATAATAATTCGTATATACGTATTATATATTGTATTTTTTCATGTCAAATAATAATAACACATATTATTAAATGTATTAAAAATCTTAAATACGAATATGATATTTATATTAAATATATCGTAATAACTATATTTAAACGTGTTATGTCGTAATTGTGTTTTTATATAATGTATAAAATTATCAGATGTAAATGATACAAACATTTATGTTCAAATGAAATTATTTTATGTCCCGGTTAAATAAGGCTTCCAAGGCCAAAGTTCTATCACACCATTGGGCCTTATTCCCCCACGTACGTAAACCACGACGATGGAGTTTGTAGTCAATGGTCCCTTTGGACCTTATAGCTTGCCAATCTACAGTGTAGTAAATTTTCAAGTGTACCAAAATAAATAAAGGTAAATTTGAAAAATATATCATCAATAATATAATATTTGTTAAATGGTATAATGAGTAAAAATTATTTGAAAAAGATAAATAAAAAACAAAAAATTATTAAGAAGAAAATTGTAAAGATAAAATTACTTTTGATAAAAAAACTTTTTCCTCCATTTTTCTCTTATTTTTTTAATTTACTTTTTAATTAAAAAATAAATTTTTCTAAATAAATTTTTTTAAATTTTAAAAAATATTTTTTTTTATTTTTTATTTACTTTTTTTAATTAAAAAAATTTTAAAAATAAAAATACTTTTTTCTAAAAATAATTTTTCTTTATATTTTTAAATTTTAAAAAAATAAATATTTAAATATTTTACTTTTTAAATTTATTTTCAATTAAAATTTTTAAAAAATAATATTTTCTTAATGGAGGAGAAAAAAAATAAATTTTTTCATTAAGAATAATTTTATTTTTACAATATCTTTTATAACAATTTTTAATTGTTCATTTTTTTTTTCAAATAACTTTTATCTATTAAATCATTTAACAATTATTTACTTAATGACAGCATGTTTTTCATATTTACCCAATAAATAAATGCTACACAACATTAAAAAAAAAAAAAAAAAACATGGATGTACTGTACCCAAAGAGATGAAAAAGAAAACACTGTTTAAAGCTTGGCCCTTCCTTCCATTCCAAGTTCAAATGGATTACTATTTTACATCAATAATGTGAAGCAAACAATGCGTCCTATCAAAACTAGAGCTGCTCATGGGCCGGGCCGCGGCCCGATTTTTTTTTATTTTTTCTGACTAGGCCCGACCCTGGGTCGTTCAGGCCCGTCCGTTTAAGTCCGAAATACTGTTTATTGGAATAAAAAAATAATTTTTTTTATTTTTTTATAATTAAAATTAAATAAAATAATATTATTATAATAAAAATTACTGTTCCGGGCCGGTCCAGAACACAAAATATCCTGCCCAGGCCCGGCCCGTGAGCAGGTCTAATCAAAACCTTGTCTCAATTTTTTCATACAAATAAGAAATTTGTACTTATTTTCATTGTCCAACACACAACAACACTCTTCTGTTATCTCTACAAATAGATCTGGTAATTCGTATGTATTGTATTTGTGTATTTTTATATGTTATAATTATGTTTAAAATATTATATATTTATATAAATTTTGATATTTTAATATGTTCGTATATTCGTATTGTATCGTGTTTTAATTATTTTTTCATATCGTATACAAAGTTACCAAATCTATCCGCAAACACCTTATCCAAAACTTTCTAAACAAATGGAGCTGTGTAGTTATTAATTTCAATGTTGAGTAATGTTATTAAAATCGGATCAGATAGGTTTAGGGTTTGAGTAATGTTGAGTAATGTTATTAAAATCCGATTTTTTAACATTGATGTTGAGTTTGTTTTTTATACATTTTCGGTCAATGAAAATTTTAATTTTACAAGCGTGATTAAAAAATTAACATGTGTATTTTTTATATTAATTTTTTAAATATTTTTTTATTATACCTTATAAAAATATGTGTTATCTTAGCTATTCTTAAACTCCACTAATAATGTATCATATAATTTACCTTTCGAGTATAATAATAATCAAAGGAAATTTTTATGTTATTATCTCAAAACTATATTTACACATTTTTCTCTTTGTTAATTAATTGACTTTAGATAAGCATTAATATTATCTTTTTCCTTTTTTTGGCAAGCTTGTTGATATGTTGTATCAATAAAATTAAATAAAGATAACTGAATTGGAGTCGAGAGTACAACTGTTAGAGGATTTTGCTATTTGTTAAAAATACTTTTTAAAATTATTATATTAAATAAATTATTATTTTTAATATATTAAAAATTATTAAATTAAAAATTATTAAATAATAATTTAATTAATTTTAACGAGTGAGCTAAAGCATAGCAAAAACGCATTATTAAATGTGTACCCAAAAAGGAAAAATCAAAGGTCTTAGGCCTCGTTTAGCATTACTTCTGACACAACTTTTGAGGTCAAAAGCTGATTTTCACCGCAAACGTAATGCTAAACAAATAAAAAAATTTGGCTTCTGCTGTTGAAACCATGGTTTGAAAAGCCAAACCAAAAATCCAAAAAATATAGCTTTTGGGTTTTAAAAGCTGGCTTTTGGATAAAATGACTTTATTATCCTCACATCTCTACACTTTTATTATTTTAAACATATCTTTTTTTGACATTTCAATTTCTAACAACACTTTTTCACAACAATGCTAAACACTTAAAAGTTTTTAAACCACACTTTTTCACCATACTTTATAAACATACTTTTTTCAACTCGAGCTTTTTTTCAACCCAAACTTTTTTCAACAACAATGCTAAACTGGCCTTACTTGTGATTACAGCTTCAAAAAGACTCAATCCGATAAAATGTCAATTCCCAATCGGTTACGCCAAACACCAAATCCTAACCGGCATCGTTTTGTTTTTCCTAAAATCCGGTGCACGGTAAAAACCTTAATCCTAAAATGCGCTGGAATGCGTAACAACCAACGTGGCAGATGGCATCTTTAATTACGGCACCTCCCCCTCCTCCACCAATATTATGACACAAATTTTATTCCACTGCTATTAAAAAAATAAAATAAAATAAAGAAACCCTCAAAATTTCACCAACCAAAATCTTGTTTAATTTCCCTGTAAATTGGATTCGAAAAATCGTGGGAAAGTGTTGAAGATATGATGAGCGGTAGTGGAAGTGTGTATTGGGGAAGCAAAGAAGAGAGTAAAGAAGTGAAAGGAATAGTGGTGATGTTTGCTTGGATTTCGATTCACGATAAACACCTTAAAAGTTACGTGGATTTGTACTCCTCTCTCGGTTGGAATTCCCTCGTTTCTCGTGCCGATTTTCTCAACGCGTAAGTTTCTTTAATTTTTCATGGATATTTTTATTTCTGTTTGGTTACTTAGAAAGTAAATTAGAGTAGAATAAGCTTAACTTAGCTATGCTAACTAACTAAATTTATCATATTTGTGGGAAATTTTAGAGTTTTTCTGTGATTTTTTTTTTCCCTTTTATTGGTGGTTCTCTGGTCCAGGATTCTCATAAAATGGGTGTTTGTAGGTGAGCTTGTGCTTCTATTTTGATGGTTAAAGTTCAATTAGAGGTTTTATTTTATTTATTTTTTCCTTCTAATGATTGTGATAATTGGAGTATTGGGGTGTTTGAATGAGTTTATTTTAGGTGAGTATATTGGCAATCAAAAGTAATTGTTTGTGGAAAAGGAAGCTGTAATTTTAGTTATTGAGGATGGGAAGATAGAAAATGTGGGAAAGTAAGGCCATCAGCAAAAAGTTGTTTGGTTTGGAGTTGGGGTTGGGGTTGGGGCTGTTCTAAACTGATGGTTAAAAAGAATGTTCACTACTGGTATGAAGAATGAGTTACCGGCTTACATAGAACTTATAGAAGATGTGGCTTGTGGGAGGAGTCGTAGTTGTGGGCTGTATACATTTATGTGTGGGTTTGTACAGATTTGAGATTGACATCTGTGGATGGTATTTGTCAGATTTTAAGATCTTAAGCTTGCCAATTCTTTGCTACAATTTAGCAAGATGCTTTCCTGTTTTCTTTTCATGTTATATTCTTTTTGCAGATATTATCCTGAGAGGGCTATGTCCTTAGCATTTGTTCTTGTAAATGAGCTTCTTGAGGTCAGTTTCGTTAAGGGTTTACTATCTTTGAATATGTCTTAAAAATTTTTTTCAGAAAATCTTAAACATAAATTCCTTTTGGTTTTGGGTTCACAGGAGCTAAAGATTAGAGCTTGTCCTGTAGTCTTTGTGGCTTTCTCTGGCAGTCCTAAGGCTTGTATGTACAAGGTTTTTCAGGTGCAATTATTGAAACTTTAGTTCTTCTTTCAATTCCAAATTAGTCGGAAACTTTTTGTGCTTTTGTTTGCATTGTTGCAGTTGAAATAATTTAGCTATGTTTGGTGTAGATTATTCAAGGCACAGGTGAAAGTCAGCTTAATCTGGTATCCTTTCTTTCTCTCTTAGTTTTTGTAGTGATTTACTAGTTACATATAATATTTTTTCTAAAATCTCTGCTTTTTATAAATTAAACTGAAGTTTTTGTTGTTATATGTTTTTCATTTTGTAAAGGATGGAAACCAGTTGGTTAGAAATTGTGTTTCTGGACAAATCTATGATTCTAGTCCAGTAGATTTTGCGAGCGATCTGAATGCCCAATTTACTTTACATCCCTCCATACGTAAAATGCCTGGACCATCAAAACTTGTTTCTTGGATTGCTAAAGGCATTGCTTCTGGTCTGGATGGTCTCTATCTAACTGGGTTTGAGTCTCAACGTGCTGAGTATTGGCAGACCCTTTACTCCTCAGTTGTGAGTTTATTAATCCTGTAGCTGGTTAAGTTGTTTTTGGTCTGCTTCCATCAGCTAATTTTACCCCCTCCTCTTTTGTAGGACTTAGATGCTCCATACCTCATTTTATGCTCAGAGAATGATGACCTTGCCTCATATCCAGTTATCAGCAATTTTGCTCAATGCTTACAAGATCTTGGGGCAGATATTAAGGTTGTAAAGTGGAATGGCTCTCCTCACCTAGGTCTGTCCCAAACCATGTTTGGTTTGTTATTACTACCAAGTATTTTAGCTTCCATAAATTATCATCAATTACCATATATCAGGAGTATTTCCACATATTATATTATGGTTTTTGCCATCAGCTGATATGGAAAATTCTACTGGTTCAGCTGAACCCAAAAGTTGAACAGCCATGTTTGGCAACTATGTTTAAGATCAAGTTTTGAGTATCTCTACCCTCTCTAGATTACAATTTGCCATTGGGGTTTGTTATACTTATCTAGTTAATTTAGCTTAAGGGCTGATAGCTAAACGGGAGTCTATGCATATCAACCCCATATCAAGGACTTTGATAAGAGTAAATTGGAGACTTAACATCTTATGTGCTTGATTAATAAGAATGTAAAGGCATCATTAGCTGATTTATGTAATCTTATTCTAGATTTATGAAAAGCCTGGTTTGCCTTGCTCCAATATGAAAGCAAGCATATTCTGTTTTTGTACATTTAAAATGTTCAGTTACTTGTGTTTGTGACACATGAAAACTTACCTAAGGTCATTCTTTGCTTTTTCAGAACACTACAAGCATTATCCTATCCAGTACAGAGCTGCTGTGGGCAGTTTTCTTGAGAAGGCGGCTTCAGTCTATTTCCATAGGATCCAAAAACTTGGAGAAAGAAATGGTATGCATGATGAGATCTCTGAGTTAATCTGTGACCTGCAGAAAGCAGCAGTGAACTCAAACCAAAGCCTTAGGAGAGTTGCCCTTGGGCCTAGCGACCACTTTTTCTTGCCAAGTTCAGCCGAATATCACAATAGAAGTGAGTCTGGGTCTCTACAAGATGAACAAAGAGAAAGACCATTCTCTCTAACTGCACCCCAAAGCATCAATGCTCATAGTGTCCTTGGCCAAATTCTCTTTGATGCTTGTGTTCCCAAGAATATTGAAGGTTGGGATATTAGATTTTCAGGTTCTGTAAAGGGACAGACATTTTCATCTTCTCATAGGCCTTCACCTTTCCTTGGTATCAAGTACAATCGTCGTTCAAGATTGTAATGTTTCTTACGAATTGAATTTGAGGGGAATCTCATTAGCATAGAATGTTTGTGTGGATGCTTTCAAGACATATTACAAGCAAAACAATCCCGTCCAGGTGGTGAATGAAAGCATAGTTTCTCCAAGCAAGTTTTGAAACTGAGGTCTGTGGACATTTTGTGGAAAATTGTATTAGTTACCTTTTTTTTTTGTTTGTGATCTAATCCTCTGGCAAGAAGTGTACAGGTAGTACAGGAATATGAACATATTTATTGTATGAGAATATATGTATAGGACTGTTTGTATGTAATATGTTAGGCTTATGAAATTGTACATGTGACAATTTGACAGTTTATGTGTGGCCAAGAGCAAGAAGCAGTCAATAGTCATGATGATCATCAGATGGAAAGCCCTGGAGAAAGAAAAAAGATCATCAGCTGGGCTCGGATTTGGGGATTTTAAGATGTAACTAGTAAAGTAGCAAGATCTGTAGAAGGTGTCATCTTCAAACCTCCCTTCTCTTTAGTGTTAGTGAAAATCCTGATGAGAGTAGATACAAAATAATCTGAATGTATGTCATGTGCTACCAATGAGGCTCATAGTAAAGACTAAATTTCTTTTCTTCATTTTTCTTCTTCTTCTTCTTCAGTCTATTCTATAACATCAAAGGGATGTTCCTTTGTAAATTAACTGAAGCCTTTACAGTTTACCCCCCTCTTTCCCTCTAAAATGCATTGAATTTTAGACATGTAAAAGCAAGTTTTGAACTGGAGAGAGAGATAGAGAGAGAGAGGGATCATATATGTTTTCTCTCTTGTTTCAGATATCTTTCTTATTGCAGAAAATATTCTTTGAATGTCTACCAATTACTTTATAATTACATAGCTCAGTTATTTTATAACATATATATATATATATATATATGTATACTTATTTTCCAATAATGAAAAGAAATTCTTGACTTAACCCTTAGACTGAAGAAAGATGAACTTTTATTCATGGACTAATGTCAAAATAATTTCTCAAATTGAAAACTTTGTTTTGCCTAATAAAGACCCGCAGTCCACAGTCCATAAGGAAGCCAACTCTATATATAGACTGGAGCAGACCCTAATCCTCCCTCCTACTTCAAACGTGTGATTTCTAGATGTGATTAAAGCTGTTGGCTTGGCTTGTTCAAATTTTCCACCATATCTTCCTTTGTCAATCTTACAGGTGTATATTGTGAGAGTGAATGGCTTTAGCTGAATTGGACGCAGCAGCTCTTGGCCTACTTAGATTAGAGAGTAGTGCAAAGCAGACAGGCATTAGTAAGTCATTTACTTATCAACTATGCTTCTTCACTGTTCATAAGTAGCCCCAGAAAGTTGATTCAGTTTGATTTTTTTTAACTATTACCATTGGACTTTCAACTGAATAATGATCATGCAGGAAAGAATACTTCAGAGCCCTTTTCCCAAGATATTAATCAATATGAAGGCCAAAGGAATAGCTTGCTTTTTATCTTAGGACTGAAGAAAATCAATCAGAGAATGGCAGTTTGGATATTGGTCATCACCAGAAGTGAATGCTGAATTCAAACAATCGAGAGGTACTGAGAAATTCACTGTTCTTATGAATGGTTTAGTTTAGCCCTAGATTCTAAGCTTTCTAAAAGGCTTAGGAAAAAAATATTATGAGCTCTGCTGTTCCCAGAAATAATATTTGCATGACAATCTTCACAAGAACAAAGATAGTACAGTGTACACTAGCAGCTGATATAATTACTGTTGACTGTTAACATTGCAGATGCCATTAGAGCTTCCGAGATTTCCACCTCACAAGCTGATTCTGTGGCTTGGAAGAACACTTTGAGTGGCTTAGAGCTTTTGGCTATGGATGTTGGTTTTTCACGCTAAAGGGTGCACCCGGCTTCTGAGCCTTTGCTTTTGAATCAAAAACGGAAGTGAAATCAAGGAGGTACAAGGAAGCCAAACTTGAGAGAGCTTATGCAGAACAGCAAATAAGGTCTCTTAAATTGGAGCTTTTGGAAAAAGAAAATTCATGGTGACGAGAAACATTTTACCCACTTGGTATATTACTGCATAGCAATGGGAGTATTGCTTAGCACATACTTCCCAAATCTCAACTACACTTCAACTATTCATCATTGTATTGATCATATAGAAAATATATATTAACCTGATATTTCTTTTTTCTTTTTTTAGCATGGGGAGTTAGGTAGGGTTTGTGTGCCTGAATTTGAACTTTGAACCCAATATTATAGTTGGGGAATTTTAGGTGATCATGCACAAGACCATAAACTTCTAAGTGCTGGGGAAATTGATAATTCTTGAAGATAGATCACAATCATAGTCTAAACTCTAGTGCTCTAATTTTCTGAATGTATTTTGGAAATGATTTATGGGTATTGTGGAAGATTGTAATTGAAATTCTCTCTTTGATGTTCTTGACTATATTTCTTGAGATGGGTAGCTCAGAGGTTGAAAATCCAAACTTTTAAGCAGCACAAATTGTAAACTGCTTGAGCTTCTAAAACATAATATGATCACTTGTTCTTGGGCTGACTGGAACCTTAACCTCCAACTTAACCTCCAATTTGGAGTCTGCTTTTAATTTTTCAAGAATATCAACTTCCAAAATTTTTGTTCAGTTAGCTGAGTACTATGAAAAATGGGTCTTAAATTCTTTTTATAATTTGACAATTTTTACATTAAAAAGTAAATTAAACATGATTAGAAAATTATGATTTTTTTACTTGATTGCTTGAATGGTTACATAACTTAGATTTTGATTTGAGTTCTGAGAAGATACCAATATAAGTACAAGTTTATTAACATATAAATTGATGTGAGATTTTAAAATGCAAATTCAACAGTGCTACTATTTGAATTTGACATCAAAGTATTTTATAGAACTCCTCAAAGTAGACTGGCTGGGGTGAACTTGTTAATTTAAGACCTTGCGGAGTGTAATCGGGGTTGGTTTTCCTAAAGCTTTTTTTTTTTTTTTTTTTTTCTTTGTCAACTGAAAACCAAATTCTCAAATTAATCGTCTAATCCACTAATAATACTTAGACTAAACTATAGTAAACCGATAACATTCCTGGAGATCCGAAACATGTCTTAAAAACGAAGATCAGCCCTGAATTAAAATCTTGGAAAGGGTATTAACTTGTAGCTTGCTGCTTGACCCATTGGATCCTGAAAGAGCAAGAACCTGAACAAACTCCAAAACTTCAAAACTGTGCCAGGTTTGCAAATTTCACCAGTCACCAGGCTTTCTATTTCTCCTCTTACCTTGTCTGTGATTCAGGTTGTTGATTACTATGAATCTGTTTGTTCTAGCAAGATTCTGCCAAAAATGAAGCCAATGGGAACCAAGTTAGAGGAGCCCCAGATTTCTGACATGTCTTTGGATCCTGTTAATACTAACCCACAAGTAAGAAGCTCTTTCTGCCATGCTTTTTTCACCTCCTGATGTGAGATTAGTGTAAAAATGTTATTTTCTTGGTTAGGTTATGAAATAATTATTTCCTGGGTTTTGCTTCACTTTTTGTTCTGTCGTTGTTTCAGCTTCTTGTTTTTGCTCTGGGATTACAGAGTTTGGTGATTTGGAATTGTTTTAAAATTTAAATACATTGGAAGATTCACAATAATGTGCTCAAAATCCCGTACATGCAGATGGTTCTCGGTCATCTGTCCGATGTCAGGACCAACTCTGCCTCGACTTAGCTTTCGATTTAAGCAGTAGCTGGATCTTTTCCATCCCTGAGGTTTTTGTTATAGAAACAAAACGGGATCGAAGATCTTCCCTAGGACATCAAAACACTTTAGCAGCTAAGATAGCTGATGTCTATTGACAACAATGACAACTCGAGTAGTATTTGTGGTGGTGCGCAATTATCGATTCCCAGACTTGCTGCTCAATTATATTTTTCACTCTCGCAATAGGTTACCCTTTTTCGTTTCTGATCGCAATCTAATTGCGTCACCTATTTTTTGCCGAGGAAAGCATTCAGAATTTCTCCAAAGTGAGCCTCACCTGGAACCTCAGGATTCTGCATGGTCCTGTACTAGCAGCCCCTATCCCCAAAAGAGAGGAGTGGGAGGGAGGGGCCGAGGGATAAAATGCTATGTTGCTTCGGCTCTTCATTTTTTTTGAAGTACGGTGTCCGACACCCGTGTCAGACATATATCCAGACATGGGTACGAAGATATGATTCTCCAAGGACCCACCAAATACATGGAAATCTTGGAAAAAAAAATTGAACATACCCATGTCCGACACTCGTACCGAGTCTGAGTAACATAGATAAAATGTCCATGGACTAATTGATGAGATGCATTAAACAAAGCCCCGTAAGTCTAATTATGATTAGAAAAACGGTAAAAAAAATTGAAATTATGTTTTCTTCCAAGCATGGAAGTTTTATGTCAGGTTCTTCTGTTTCTTTTCTGAAACTGGGGTAGTTTCCACACCCCATATGGATACTTGACAATAATTTTCTAGTAATATATAATTGCCATGGACTCATAAGTGACAAGTTTAAAGTTGAGCTGATTTGTCAATGACTGGTCAGCTACAAACTTAAATGACCTCCTCCTCGGTTTCTTTTTAAGCAATTTGATTGGTGTTCTGCACCATAAGTGCAAATGCTAAAGTAACTGGAACATTTTTTGTGCAATCAGGAGCAGGTAGGTTATATCATCTTAAGTCTTCAGTTTTACTAATTAACGAGTAGTCAAGTAGGATTTGCCTTGTCTTTGTTCCTCATGAAACGAATTTATGAATAAAAGAAAGCTCTGATTGGTAATCTGTGAATCTTTGATCATGTCAAGCCTTCTGTTATGGAGCGAGTGGAGGAGGTTCAAGCAAATCTAGTTGCCAGATTCCCTAGTTGTATGAAGACCATGGTTCGCTCAAATGTTAGACATGGATTTTGGCTGGTAAGCCCGAAATATGTTCACAAGTCAAATATGGGTTGCTATTCCATCATGCCAGAAAGCTTTACATTTTCTAAGTTCTAAACTTACGGTGACAGCATCTTCCTATGCCATTCTGCAAATTGCATATGCCCAAGCATGATACAACAATGATTTTGGAAGATGAAAGTGGGGAAGAATACAAAACAACTTATATTTCAGAAAGGACAGCATTGAGTGCTGGATGGAAAGCATTCTCGGCTGGTCATAAATTAGTCGAGGGGGATGTTCTAGTTTTCCATTTGGTCAGTTCTTCAAAATTTAAGGTACTATTTGAATCTTTTCTCTTGTATTTGTAGGTCATATAATGTTCTTTTGAATCCTTTATCATATGTTTTAGAGCCTTACTTTAGAAAGGATAACACCAAAACATCTTAAGACGCATTCAGATTTTCTGTATTGCTGTCTGAAACAAATTGCTTATATTAGGTGAGGTGCAATTCCTCAGAAGCTTTTTCTTTCCATTATGTCCTAAACTCTGCAATTGAACTGAACTGACTAATTTGTTTATTAGTAGAGCAAACGACTCCTTCAGGGTTTTCATGGAAGCAAAACTTCCCCTCCTTCCTTTTGCACTTTTTATTTCTTTATTTGTTTCTTAGTTCAAAATTTCTTGTGCATTAAGAGGTCTGTAGATCCTCTATGGATGGTTGACTTATTCCTTTTGCCTTCCATTCAATATTGCAGGTTTACATAGTCAGAGCATTCAAATCAAACAAATTAAATGGAGGTTTTGGCTCACTAAATGTGAATGTTCATGCCAAACCAATTAGGTCAAGTATGTTGTTCTCTTTTAACTTCTTCGTTTTTTCCCTGTTTCCTTTTAATAAGTTGTAAGTTCCCTAACATTGTTGATCTAATTGTGTCCACCTTTTTTCCTGGAATGTTGAACTTGAAAAAACAATAAAAGTTCGCATGAAGAGGAGAAAGAGAACCTCTAACAAGGCCAAGTATTTGGAGCTTCTTCCACTCAACCTTCGACATGAAAATGTTGAAAATAACAGCCTGATGGTATTAGACACCAATAATGAGTGTTTAGTAGATCAATATGATAATGACAGCAAGGATCCTAGCTCTGGCTTTTTTGATGGTATAAGATCTTTGGCATCCATTATTGATTTTAAAGAGATTAAAAGTATTGACAGTTTCATCATTATAGTGAATGGTTCGAGAATAGACTCCGAGATTTCGGAGTACCATAGAACCAAGTACTATGAGCTCTGCTGCAGTCAGAACTCATTTCTCCATGAGCATCTTCTCAAGAGTATTAGCAGTAAATTGGCAGCTGAAATAATTACACAGACTATTAGCATTGCAGAGGCCATTAAAGCCTGCAAACTTTCCACCTCTCAAGCAAATTATATTCTCTGGGACAAGACTCTGAAAGGCTTTGAACTATTAGGCATGAATGTTGGATTTCTTCGAGCTCGATTGAACCGGTTGATGACCCTTTCCTTGGAATTACAGGAGGCTGTGAAGTCAGAGAGGTATAGAGTTAGTGGTGAGCAAGATGAGATGAAAGAAGAGAAAAAATCTCTTGAACTGAAGCTTGTGAAACTCAAAGAGGCAATGCACAGGCTTGATGCTGAGATAGAAACCCTGAAGGCAAATGCTGAGAAGCATGAGCTTATATTTCAGGAGGAGGTTAATGCCTCATGGTGAGCATTATTTAGCTGTCTCATTGTTTTAAAGTTTTTGCAAGAGATAGTTCATGTTTCACTTGATGTAATATATATATATATATATATATATATATATATATATATATATTTGCCATCCACGGCATGTTTGGGTCATCCAAAGTGTACTAGTTCATGTAAGATTCTATAGGGGAGTTGTTGTAGAAATATTTTTATGTTTCTATATACGCCTATAACAAGACTTCAATCGTGTTGAAAAGTAAGGAAGTTTTTCTTCAAGATATTCCATTTCGCTACGGTTTTATAGTAGAAGTTAAGTCTAATAATTTATTGACTTTCTAATGAATGTTGGGTTTTTTTTTTTTTCAATGAATGTGGTATTGCATGCTTCCTCACTTCCTCTTCCATATTGATTTTCTTAACGTTCTTTTACGAAACAATAAAATATATTTTACAAATTTTTTAAATATTATTTTGCATAAATAAAATACTAAGTTAATTGATACTTATAGGCATTGATTAAGAAGAATCTGTTTAATCGGTGTCTAATAGATACCAATTAGAAATTATTTAATTATCAATTTTAATTTTTTTTTTATATTTTATATATTATTTTTACTAAATTTTTTTTAAAAAATTATTAACTATATATATTTTTATATATAACATTTCTTTTATATATAAATATTACTTTAACATTTACCTAAATAAAATTCTTAATTTCTTAAGTAATAAAATTGGTAAATTCATTGATTTGATTGACTCAGACTCTGTTCAGGAAAAACCTCCCTTCCGGAAGATTCATTGATTTGATTGAACATAGCAAGAAAAAGGAACTTTACAAATTCTTTCATATTCATAGTATAAATCGAGAGGAGAGGGAAGCTATAGGATGGGAGCTGGGAAGATACATATATATATATATATATATATATATATAAAAGGAATTTATTTTCTTAAATTTTTATATGATTCATATTTTAAAAAATCAACGATTGAATTTAATAATATAATTGTACTCGTCATGTATGTAAAATTTCGAATCAATTTAATATCTCCATCATATTGATCGAGAATGTTGTCTTTTTTAATATATATTTAACGGTTGAAAATTTGTTATATCGAACAAATAATTAAACATTTTTAATTTACTCGAAATTAATTTAATTTTATACTAATATAAATAGATCATTTCTCATATATATATATATGATGCTCCCTTCTTCTATTATCATGCTGGGAAAGAGAATGTCCCGAAAGCTTGACATGATCATCAAGGTAATCAAATAAGTTAGGAGCCTAGAAGAGACATCACGTTTGTCCCAATTTTACCCCCCTTAATTCATGAACTAGAAGAAACACATGAGGAAAAAGAAAACTCCAAGAACTTATGCAACAGCTCTCCTCTCTTAAATGATGAACTTAAGAATTATTCCCTAAATTATTCTCAGAAATGTGAAGCACTAGGTATCTGATAATCATACCCAACTTCATGCAAAAAATGCATGCATATAGAAGACCCAGAACCTGCTGTCCAAGTAAAAGAAGTGCCTAGATGCAAATAAGGCCCCAACTAGTGGCAGCTATGAAGCACGGGTACGTGGTTTTTGAAGGTGTACCCGTACCTGGTACGTACCTGGTACGGGTACGCTTGGGGTACGCCTGGGTACGTACCAGGTACGTACCTGACTTTAAAAAAAAAAAAAAAAGTTGGGTACGGCTGGATACGCCTGGGTACGGCTCAGGTGACTTGGGTACGCCTTTTGGCCAAATTTATTACCCTAAACCCATTTTTTTTCTTTATCAACAGCTCGACAACAACTTCTTTTTTTCTTTATCAGTCGACAACCAATTTCCCTTCCCTCTTTTCTTTTCAATTTCATTGTCGATTGCCCCTTTTTTCTTTTCTTTCATTGTCGATTGGCTCTTCTCAGTCCCTCCTCAGTCCTCACTTCGACAGTGGTGGGTTCGGCGATTGCTCCCTCAATCCCTCCTCAGTCCTCACTTCGACAGCCATAGCCCATAGCCTCCAAATGTATGTTTTTGAGATGTTGTCATGTTGAACAATTTAAGCTACTTTATGTGAAATTTGTGTGTTTTATCTTTTATATTATGTTGTGTCATATGTGAAATTTCAGTTATATATATATAATATTAATGTACCCGTACCCTAGTTTTTTAGAATTTGCCGTATCCCGTACCCGTACCGGTACCCGGTACCGGTACCGTACCCGTATCCATGCAACGTAGAGTGGCAGTTATATAGAAATGAGAATTCCATTGGCTGGGTTAAGAATATATGCTTGGTGGTATTTTGGAATAATAACAAAATGAACAGGATGATCGGTTGTTTTGTGGGTAAAACATGCTAGGATAGTCATATAATTTTTTTTTTAGCAATAGGAAATGTGTTTCTAATTACAGGGCAAATACATCTGGTTGCTAAGAGAATTACATAAAACTGGAGCTAGAAACAAAGATTGTGGGTAATTTAGAACAAGAAAAAAAAAATGAAACACAGAAAGAGATCATGAATTTATGACCATGCTCTAGAAAGCAAGGAACTCAAAAGTTGCATTCACCAAAAGACCATTAAAAATACTATAAGCAGTTAAGCACAAGTGTATTCATAAATATAAAGGATGTTTTGAGTTTCTTCTGCTTCATCTTTGATCACCTGGTTGTAGAGTTCGCTTCAAACCACTAAATTAGCCACTCCTAATATGAATCTAACTGGTATAACTAAGGCTTTGTGTAGCAGATAGAGTGAAACATTTAGTTAAGAGGCTACTCAATTCCTGTTCACAAACTCATGAGGGAAAGAACATAAGATATTTCAGTAAGGCCACAGATTTCTGCTATAACAATATTAGCAAAATGCAATTAAACTTTAGAAATTACATTTCTGCCATGAGATGCTCACCTGATTAAGCATCCACTTCAAGCCAACTGCACCTGTGCACTCATTTTTTGAGGCACTGCTCAACCAGTCTAAGTTATAAATTTTGTCCAAAGTCTCAAAAATTGTTGACACATTACTCCTCCTAACTTTGACAGAGAATATCTCCCCATTTGAGCTTATGTTAGTATGATTGTTCAATAACGTTTCAAACCATCCACTCCCAGATCTCTGCATTGACATAATGGCAAAATACCGGACAGGATTGCATGCACATTCAGCCCTAATCACACACAAGAAATCCCATAATTAAGTCATAAAACTAAAACCAAACTCAGGAGCAATAAAATCAGTTTCGTACCTGCTATAAGTTTTGGGGTTCGGATAGTGTACGTAAGGAATTTCCCATGGCTCAATATTAGGTTCTGGACACGGCTTTTGGATCACTCCAATATTCAAAAACTCAGACGTGCTGCTGGTGCTTATTTGCCTCAAACAAATTGAAAATATATACACACCACAAACCATTACAAACAACAATACAACCATCCTCAACACCAATGGAGACTTCTTTGGCGACTTTAGGATGAAAGAATCCTGAAATTTAATGAATTACCCAGATATTAAAAACAAATTAAACCCCCCCCCCCAAGTAAGAGAAAGAAAACAGATCACTTCGTTATTGATAATTCATGCAATGGAAGTTCTTTGAAATATATGGTATGGGTATTGCTATAGCAATAAACTCTGACCTGATTTAGCTAGAAAAACTCAGCTGTGTGCTGAATAAGACGTTATTTTATTAGTTTATTATACATTTAGCATTAATTAATTGATTAATCACGTTTAACGTATAAAAATAAATCAACCATCTACATTACAATCAAAGAACACATCTTTCATGAAAATGAAATCTGGGTGTTGCTTCTATCTTAATGAAGTTGCAATAGAAAACAAACCCCCTAAAAACATGGGTGTATAAAACAAAGATTTTTTTTTTTTTTTTTTACAGAAAAACATATCAGTAAATTCACATGACACCCTAAAATATAAAAAATTTAATAACAGAATCTTCAATCCCACTCTAGATAACGACAATAAAACCAACTAAACATACCCAAAGAAGAAAAAAAACTGACCTTGGTGAAGAAACAGAGATCGTCGGCCATGGCTTTGAAAGCTCAAAAAGTAAGGTAATCAAAAGGCATTGGCAACTCTTTTTTCTATGGGTTTTTCTCACCTTTTTTTTCGCTCACAGAGAAAAAAATAAGCTATTCCAATTTTTTATTTAAAAAAAAAAAAAAAAAAGAAAGAAAATCAAGAGAGAGAGAGAAACGAGGTTAATTCTCGTGAAGAACAAAATGATTAGGCTCTTTCTTCCAAAAGACCGTTGCCGTTGATGAAGCACGTTCGTTCCTCTGTTTTTTCGCGTTTGCTTCATATAATTTTATAGATCTATATTTTATAATTGGATTTTGCTAACGAATGTCCTAAAGATATTTTTTAAGATTACTAAATATAATAATTTTTTTAATTAATGCATTAAAAATATAAATAAATTTATTAATTTTTACATTTAATACAATATTATTATTATAAATAATATATTAACTAACCTTAAAGACATTCATTAGCAAAACCTTTTATAATTCCACCCTCTCTAAACAATTACTAGTTTGTGTGAATGTACGGACTCGAAGACGAAGTCTCGAACAACATAAGATGATGTCGTTTCATGGACAAATTCAATTATTCGGAATTAAAATATATTATATTATATTATAGAATAGAATAGAATTTATCTTGTCTTTGCTTTTATATCGTAGAATTGGGGATGTTTATGTTAATGCCTTTTATTTTATTTTATTTATTTTTAAAAATATGGTAACGGACTTATGATTTTTCTTGCCCTCCCCTCTTCTAATAATCTTACTTTTATGACAAATAAAATTATTTTTAATTAATGTTGCTTTAAAATATATTATTTTTAAATAAAATCTTACTTTAACTAATGATTTTGATAACCAAAAGCTAATTTTACCTTTTTACCAACTCCTTTATAGTGTCCCACACGGCTTTCCCTTTCAGTCTCCCTTTTATTTTCTCTTCTATTTTCTCTTTAACAAGTTCAAAATTTTATACATTTTTATGTTGATTTCTTTATAGGTTGGTTTATTCATTTAATTTGATTTATTGATTTTATATATGCAATATTTGATTATAATTGTAAGTTTTATTTTACTAATAATTTCTTCGAAAAAGACTATTTAATTTTAATTGCAAGAAATACATATGCATTTTAATGGCAAGTGGTAACCCAAATTATTGAAGAATTTGTATCATATGAGTTGCACGTATATTAATATATCACAAAGTAATATGTTTATGGTGGAGCTATCCATCTAAAATCAAAAGTTCGTTAAATATTTAAGAGAGTTCAGACAGAAATATTAGACTCAAAAAACGAGTTTAGATAAAAAAAAAAAAAAATTGAGGTTCGTTTTAAAACGAGTTAAGCATTGGGCATAGCATTTTTTGTTCATGTTTGGCCCTATCCGTTTTACTATTAATAGTATAAATATTTACAGGAATCGATCATTTTTTAAGAGGGATCAACCTTTTTTAAGAAAGATCGAATTTTTTAAAAGGGAATGAGCTTTCTGTGTAAAAATTTGAACGAATTTGTGCGTGTTTGGATAGTTTTTTTGCATATATGGATCGAACATGTACATAAAACTTTGACCATATTTTGAATCAGGTCGGACCTAAATAATCATAAAATAACATTATCATGAATAACATATTAACAAACATTAAAAAATACTTTTAAAACACTCGTTAACAAAATTCATAAAATAATAATAATAAATCAACTTTATGACACCTCGTTAGCTATTATTTTTTCCAATGATGTTAAAGGATGTTAAGGGAAATGTTAACCAGTGTTATTAGACAACGTTTAAAAAATCGGATCAAAGGTCAAACCTGTTAAATCTTTGATTTTTGATCTAATCGATCAATCGGCTAGTTCACTTAAATAAGGATTTAAATGATTAAAAATTGATTTTAATGTTAAATAAATATTAAATATAATTAATAATTAAAAATATATATTTGACTTAATAGTATGGTTTTTAATATATAACCAAAAGGTTAAAGGTTCAAATCTCATCAATTATAAATAAAAATAAAAAATAAAAATATATCAGACTAGTTTTTACCGATACGATTATCACCTGATTTTATATATTATATCAGACTAGACAAGATGCAGATTTTCGATTCAACTAGCCGGTCCGATCCGTTTCCTAATCCATGCCACTAAGCACTAATTAAGGTGATATATATATATATATATATATATAGTGTAATTAATGACATACTTTTTCTTAGATTCAATCAAAGTAATGTATTAAAAGCAACAAACTTTACTAAATTGATAATTAAATAATTCTTAATCGGTGTCTAAAAAAATCTTTATCCGTAAAGATAATTCCTAGGTTTCCAAAAATTATCTTTACTTAAGAATAATTAAAAAAATAAAAACGCTTTTAAATTTCCTTGAAAAATTAACTAGATAATTACTATTATTATTATTTCATATTTATTTAAATGAAAATGTTGCAAACAAGTTTCTAATTAATCTAACATGTATTATTTAAAAATAAACATGAATAAATAAATTATACCACACAATTTTTGAGCCAAACCCAAATCTGAAATGTCTGATGGTGCTTGGGCCTAGTTGCAACAACTGTATTGGGCCAGATGGGAGTCAGATCCGCTTGGCAGAAGCCCACGGGTCCTTTTTTCTCTTTCTTATTTTTCATATTTTTTTTTTCATCTTTCTTTATTTTTTTCTCTCTTCCCTCAGGTCGGATTAGATATGCGCCCAAGTTTGACTTTTAAAAATGAATTAAAGGTTTAAGATAGGTTCGATCTGAATTTGATTTGACTCGTTTTATGAACACTTTTATTTATAAATAAAAACCTACTAAAAGGAAAAAAAAATAAAAATAAAGGAGAACAATTTTGTGTTTCTCAAAATATAAATCATCATACTTGTTATAACTTGAATTTTAATTAAAACGATCATATGTGTTAAGCAATCAAAAGATTCAAAAACTAAATTAATCGATTCATATGACTCAAATTAAAAGTAACTCGATATATTAATAATTTTAATTTGAAATAATTCAAACAATTAGGAATGAAAAATGATCCACTCCAAACAACACATGACTCAATAAGATTCATGACCAAAACCCGCCAATTGGTAAGCACTATAACTTATTACATACAAATAAAAATTAAAACAAAAAAATTAACTTTATTCAAAATTTCTACAATTATAGTTGGAATTTCATATATTTAAAGAGATAAGTACAATAATAAAAGTTTCTTTTGTACAAAGTAGTTAAAAAAAATAAAAGGGCATATTTCTTATTGTATTATAAGTGAATATTAAAATTTATCATTATACTATATTTTGATTGATATTTGTTATTATGCTTTTGGCATTAGGCTGCAAAATACTTCATTTATGGAAAGGGTTCTTTTCTGAATATGGTTTTGATATTTAAACCATTTTTTCACATCTTACAATATCAAGGTTTATAATAGAGTTGGGATTTCTTAAAAAGTTATCAGCAGCCAATATTTATTTCAGTTTGAGCTATGCAGTTTAGTTTCATCTAATTCAGATCCCTTTATATAGTTTTCACACTTGTTATTAAACTGGTTGATCCCACAACGTCAAGTGTTGAGTTGAGTTGAGCTGAGCCCTTTGCTGTAAGAATGTGATCATTATTATTAGATTAAACCCCAAATTCTGTTACTTTGATATTAAATTAGTCAATAGCTTATTAAAGCCTCGTTTAGCGTTGTTATTGGCATAATTTTTGAGGTCAAAAATTGCGTTTCACTCAAACGCAATGTTAAACGGATAAAAAAAATTTAACTTTTGCGATTGAAACCATAGTTTGACAACCCAAACCAAAAAACCAAAAAATAGAGTTTTTGGACTTTAAAAGTTCTACATTTTTAACATATTTTTTTTTGGATAAAATGATTTTATTACCTCACAACACCTTTTTGACATTTCAATTTCTCACAACAATTTTTCACAGGAGTGCCAAATACTTAAAGTTCTTAAATCACATTTTTTCACCATATTTTTTAAATATACTTTTTTCAACCCAAGCTTTTTCTAACCCAAACTTTTTTCAACAACAATGCTAAACTAGCCCTAACACATTTAAGTTCATCTTAAGTCTTAACGTGATCTAGTCATGGATTTGAAGTTTATGTTAGTAATTTACGATTTTTTTTTTGTATAAAAAAACTCAGTTTGGAGATAGTGGAATGGTTGTAGATGTTGAAATTCGAATTTTAAATCTATTGAATGCCACATCTTAAAAGTGATTTCATGAACTAACCGAGACAAATTTCGGGTTTGTAATTTACATATTGTTTTTCCCACTTGTTGATCTCTCTCCCTTACAATCACTACAGCAAATTAGACTTTTAGTGGCTTTTATTAGCGGCGTTTCACATAAAAAACGCCACTAGTCTCCGTGAATTTGAAAACTTAGCGGCGTTTTCACAAAAGCGCCACTAAATTCAAACTTAGCGGCGTTTGTCGTATAAAACGCCACTAAATTCCATACTTTAGCGGCGCTCTATATTTAAAACGCCGCTAAAGGAAAAATTGTAGCGGGAACAAAAATTTAAAGAGCGGGATAATTATTTTTGTAATAATTTAGTGGCGTTTTTTTATTGAAATGCCGCTAAGTTGAATAATATAGTTATAGTTTTTTGTTTTTATTTTCTGAGCCTTTCTATAGTGTTTCCCCCAAGTTTCTTTCTCCCAAAATTTAACTCTTTCAGTTTCGAATTCTCTATCTCTGAGAACCGAAATTCTTTTTCCTAAAATCCTCCTATAGTGTTTTCCCCCAAATCTCCTTCTCCCGAAATTCTTTCAATCAGCTCCAAACCTTCCTTCATTTCGTCACCTCCGTTAATTTTCGCCTCCCTTCTACTTTCTCTGTAATTTTTCAGCCATGAGCTTCAAAAATTCTCTCAAATCCAAAATATCTCTGGAAATAACCTTGAAATCACCTATTTCTAAAACCCCCAAGAAGCACGTCTCCCAGCTCCCCAACCGTGCTCGGAATCATGGCATCGCCCTCTCCATCAAGGGAATCTGGAAAGTTACCGAATTTCTTTTTAAGTTCTTAAAATGTTAGCATACAAATTTAGAACACTTGGGTTAATACTCTAGCATCTATTTCATAATTTGGAGCATGGACAACATAAGGGGCAAAAGAGCAGTATTAGGTTACTGAAAATGTATTTTAGGATACATATACATTGATAGAACCTTTAACTTTATTGTTGCCAAAACAAGATAGGAATGAATTAGAATAAAATAATCTTCTGAATTAGCTTTGTTGAGTGCTATGCTACTCGTATATTAGAGCGAGATGCCTTTGTGGTTTGTTTGATTTCTTTTCTTCTGTGAAATTTTGGTATGAGATGCTGATAGGTGGTGTATTGGAAGATGATGTATGTAGTATTAATGCAGAACAAGTGGTTCTAGATTGTTTTTGTATATAAATGTTTTATGGGTTTTCTGGTATAATAAGTACATTCACTCCTTTGTTGTGGTTATGTAGGTTGTTAATTATGTAGTAGAAAAGATGGTGCTTGACAAACCAATTGATACTGTAAATGTTGATGCGACATTTTCTTATGGAGTTGGAGGACAATTGCAGCATTCAGCAGTTGGAGATGGATCTTTTCGGTCTGGATTGAAGCCTTGGCAAAAGCTTTGGCCTTCTATTGAGATTTTATGCAATAATCAGGCAAGTCAATCACATGTTGAATGCTATAATGCCATTGGCTAAGAGCCTAAGATCTCTTTGTCAAAGCTGTGTGATTTTTTCCTTATTTTCGGTACCAATTATAAATCTTACTATGTGGTGTTTGAAATTATATAGTAAAGTAGTTTTAGACCAAGTTGTTTAGTTCAAAATATCTCGTAATCCAAAATATCTCTTTTGCATTAACATTTGTTCTTCCTTAAAGCAGGCATGCAGCAGCTCTGCCAGCTGCCAATGCTAGGCGACAGCAGCTGCACCGCTTGCTACCAGTGCAGGGCAGCAGCAGTGCTGCCTTGCTTGCTGCCAATGCAAGGCAGTAGTAGCTGCACTGCTTGCTGCCAGTGCAGGGCAGCAGCAATGCTGCTTTGCTTGCTGCCAATGCTGCCCTGTTTGCTGCCAATGCAAGGCAGCAGCAGCTGCACTGTTTGCTGCCAGTGCAGGGCAGCAATAGTCTTGCCTTGCTTGCTACCCTGTGGCAGCAATTGCATTGCTTGCTGCCAATGCAGGGCAGCAGTAATGCTGCCTTGCCTGCTGGCAGTGCAGGGTAGCAGCAATACTTGAAAAGAAGTATCTTCTCTTGCATATACACATTGCTGAAGTGAAATAGGTATTTAGTTTCATCATTTTTGTTTTTATTGTTTAAACGCTTGTTGGTTTGGTTTAGTTTATTATTAATCTCTTTTAACAAATGTTTATAGGTGAGCAAGTATAAGGTACTGCAAGTGGAAAAGGCAATGCAACATGGTAGTGAAGTTAATCTCCCAAAGCATTTTTTTTAAAGCTATCTGCAAAGGCAATATTATGTATGGCTTCTCCTTTTCAGGTTTCACTTTTGACTGATAATCTTCAGCTTATATCGGATGCTCTGCAAAGTTCAACAGTTGTGGAAGTGCAGGTATCTTCTATAATGAAATCCTGGGATATTTGTTCTTCACTGATTGATCAATAATGAAATGCTTCCCTTTAACATATACTGGTCTTATCAACCTTCAGGACATGCACATATACACACAGTGCCTCTTATTGTTCATGCTTAATTGATGGTTCTGTTAGAACTTAGAACTGAGTTCTGCATAATATGACAAAGTAAAGAAGCGGATCGATTGGATGCGATGGATAATGCCGCCTTCTGTTCAGTTCCCTACCACGTCTGGTCAGGATATGCTGGTGGCCCGTGTTCAGAATATTTCATTGAAACAGAGAACTGCAAACCAGAGTGCGGCAAGGAGCCAAGAAGATGCTCATGCTGATGGACTATCAGGTAGATCATCATCGGAGGACTTCAGTAATCAGTCACAGAATTACTAATTAGTTGAAAACTTTTTTATTTTTTGGTTTTATTGTCTTAGGAAGTTGAAATACATATTTAGTTTTTTTAAATTTTAGTTGTTAATTGTTAATACAATTTATGAATTTGAATGTTTTATATTATTTACGAATGAAATGGAATTTAATTTTATTTGTTATCATATTTTATTCATTGCAATATATTGTTGATTTTATTGGTTGATGAATTAAATTCAAAATTAAAAATAAAAAATAAAAAATTGTGAAATTGTGAAATAGCGGCGTTTACTCTACTGAAACGCCGCTATTTTGCACAATTTAGCGGCATTTTAAACAACAAACGCCGTTATTTTGTGCAATTTAGCGGCGTTTCTGCATATAAACGCCGCTATTTTGCACAATTTAGCGGCGTTTACATTCAAAACGCCGCTAAATTTTAAAAACAATACAATTATAAAATCACATATTGTGGCGTTTTCAAACGCCGTGAATGAATATACAAACGCCGCTATATTAACGGCGTTTTAAAGAAAAACGCCGCTATTTTTCCCGACGCGCACATAGCCGGCGCTTTTGGTGGCACTTTTGGCAAACGCCGCCAATAATTTTGCGGCGTTTATAAATGCCGCTAAATTATAAAAAAAAAGGCCGCTGAAAGTCTGTTTTGCTGTAGTGAATTCCAAGCTGACTCCAGAACTTTACATAGTGTGTTTTTTTTTTTTTTTTTTTTTAAAAGTAAATGATCAGAAACAATGGCTTTATTTGAATTCTTTTAGGTTGAAATAATGACTTTTCCAGTCAATATATAAAAGATTTAGGGGGGGGGGGGGCAAAGAAGAAAATTTGCTAGCTTTAGCTCTATAATATTTATAAGGTGATTTGCTGGATATATAATAGTAGATATATTGAAGCTCTTACTACTACAGTAAAAACAGCCAAACTGTCCTTCCACTGTTAGTGGTCATAAACCGTTTTACGATCTGCATGTGAATGTTATTTATGACATGACAACTAGAGAGACTTGGCTAGAGTACCCAGTTACTTAAGAAATAAATTTATATGGATATAAAATTAATTAATTTTACTTATTTTTATAATTTTGTGTGTGATTGATATTTTAATAAATCAATCGTTGAATTTAGTAATATAATCGCACTCGTCGTGTACGTAAAGTTTCGAATTGATCTGAAATTTATATCATGTCGATCGAAAATATTATTTTTTATATATATTTAACAGTTGATTTTTTTTTTAAATTGAACAAATAATTAAGCATTTTTAATTTATTTAAAGATCTAGATGAATAGAACACAAAATACAACGATAATATTAAATAAATATAAATCATATAAAAAATTATAAAAATTTATAAAATTAAATTAATTTTACACGCATATAAAATTACTCAGATAATGATAATCATATGTACGTATAATATATTTGAAAGTTAATTTTAGTTTTGACTGACAGCAAGATCTTTTAAAGGACAGACTTGAATGTTGGATCTTTTAAAGTTAGCCACAGAATCAGAATATCAGATTACCAACACAGTTCTGTCATTTGATATTGTAGGGGCATATATAAGTTCGTTAAATTAGAATGCAAGCATCTAAGTATTCCATCGACTCTCATTATTCTCATTCAAGGCAACGGTTGAAAAGATGGGTCAATTACCAATCTTCAGCTCTTAATAGATCTCTCCTAACTCTCTTATCCTTTTTCACAAAAACTTTAACAAAAATATTAAATATCGCAGGCTTTGAAATATATATATATATATATATATATATATGGTCCTGTTGGCTGCTGTCTCTTTGCAGTGCTGGTAAATGGGTAATAAATAATCTCTTCCATTTCTCAAATTAAGGTTAATGCGTCAAATTGAGCAAATTAATATATGGTAAAACATAGGAAAGTAGCTATACAACTACAGTAAATTCAATAATTGTCGACTGTCAATTGTCAAATGAGCTTTATCCCAAGTAAATCATTTGGTACGTTGTACATCTTTGACTGATCTGCTAGATCATAAGCAGAGCTACCTATAGAATCAATGATCTGAGGATTCAGAACATAATCATAACCTGTTTTCTGCTTCAGGCCTTGCTATCAAACCTAGAATTTCACCTTAAAATATATCTAAATTTGTTAAAGTTTACGAGTCCACATCAGCATTTTAACGATTTTTCTTTAACATCGGTATCAATTTTACTTATTTGCATCTATTTCAATTGTACATGGACTAAATTACTCACTTTTACCATACAAAAATTAAATTACTCTTTTCACTACAGTACAAGAACTATATGAGTACTTAAACCAAATTTAGCTGCAAGGAGCAAGCAACCAAGAGACCAGATTTTTGAGTAAATGGATGTAATTTTAGGGTCTTACAAAACATTATAACATCTAAATATATATGACTTCAAGCAACAATTCTTTAAATTCGGTAAGCAAAATTAACACTCAAATGAACCCGAAACTTAACTCGATTGGTTTATACAATTATCTTTAAAAGATGATATCTAACGGGTTTTAGTTTAAATCTCAACACCCCCAACCCTTTTTCTTATCTTTAGGTTAGACTTCATTTGCATAAAAGAGAATTAACGCTCAAATCTCTTGTCATCTGAGATAAACTGCAACATTAAGTTATGACAACACTTTTCATGAAAGTATATATTGTCTGATCATACCCTTTTTTTTCCTTTTAAGTTTGACAGGATTTTCTATATTACCTTTGATTATATATATATATATATATATATATATATATATATATATATATAATGACTCAACTTTTCCTTGCAGAGATAGAATGCTTGATGATGTGCAAACTGCAAAGTGATAAAACGTCAAGAAATAAGGATAAAGCAATAAAGACAAAGATTACTTAATATTTATTGTGTAGTATTAATTAATTAGGTGAATAGGTGAAAACAAATACTAGATGAAACAAAATTTAGTAATCTCAGCAGGCATTTTATTAGTAGACAGTGCATTTATATGACTGTATAGATGACATTTATGTTATCAGAAATTTTTATTTTCCTTAAAGCATTCGAATCCGACACATATTTGGATATATATATATATAAATATATATGAGATATGATTTTTTAAATATATGAAAAAATTGAATATATTCGTATCGAATTCATACCTATATGCTACACTTACTCAAGCTCGGATAACATAAGAAGACATTGTTAACATAAGCATTAAGCAATATGACTATACTTCATCAAAGTGAAATTATTCTGACCCCTACTAGATTCGAAGTTAATATTCGAGTATATATATTGGATTACAGATGTTAATAGTTCCAATTTTCTCCTATGGAGATGGGGAAAAAACAAAAACAAGAAAGCAGCAGCCACTGGACATTATCAGTTCATCACCTAACACCCAACATTATCCAAAGAATCTTTTTTTTTGTTTTGTTGAAGGATGAATAGATGTTATAGCCACAAAAGTAAGACTTTTTTTAACTTTTGGTTTTGGACTATATATATATATATATATATATATATATATATATATATATATATATATATTTATGCTAGGGATGGTTCTGAAATTGAGAGGACCCTTTGGGAAACAGATGGTCCAGTTTCAGCATGCCTATGTTTA
Organism: Fremontodendron californicum; assembly: GCA_030761205.1. Classification (NCBI taxonomy): domain Eukaryota; kingdom Viridiplantae; phylum Streptophyta; class Magnoliopsida; order Malvales; family Malvaceae; genus Fremontodendron; species Fremontodendron californicum. Next base: position 39,652,884 of record JAULJL010000002.1, on the reverse strand, counting down.
TTGGAATTATTGATGGTGGTGTACCTGCAGGTTCCAAATTTCATACTGTTTTTGCATTCAGAAAATAAAATTTACAGAGCCTATTGAATCATTAACAACAGATTAATCAATAATTAATTGGTTTCAAACATTCCACTGTTGTTATATATATAAATATAGATATAGTATGCCTTTTATAGAGCAACAAAAGATTTGTACGGGCTGCCCTATCAGCTGTCTGAAAACCAAAGAAAAGAGGCAAAACCAAGCTAGTTTCAAACACCTTCTCTTTGAAAAGAAAAAGTGCTCATTGATCATTTAGGATGGAGGGAAATGACATAATATATATGAACATGGTAACTTTTTCTTTAGATGTTAGGGTACATATTAGATTTATCCAAGGATCGGGCGAGGCTCGAGCTATCTGCAAGGTTCGAAAGATCCGGTTAGAATTGAGTCGGGTTTGGATAAGAGTTTTTTATTCGACCCGATTCGAATTATTGTTCATCTAATAAAATATTATTTTTAATTTAAATTTAATTATAAAAATATTATTATAAAAAATAATTTTATTAATATTTTAATATTTATGAACAATAAAACGAACTTACAGACCGGTCCGAACTTGAGTAAGAGAAGAAAAAAATCGAGCCGCGGGCCCATGGACATGGTCTAATACATATATGTACACCCTAAACTGGAGAATTTATTGTTCCAGACATATTGTTGGTATGGCTGCTGGTGATTAAACTTTTGTAAGTTGTGATTACAAATTATATACTTTTCACCCAACTTTAATTTCGATACAGTATAAAAAAGTACTGGGAATTATCCCCTCCCATTCATAGTATAATAAAAAGAGGCTTATGAAGAACTAGTTTGAGTTAGATGCTTGATGCAGTTAGATCATAAATGTGTCCATAGGAACTGTGCAGAGAAACAAGTGCACGCTTTTCAAAGGTCGAATTCAAAGCCTTACCTGATTTACCTGTGCAGTGACACTTCTATTCTTAAACTAATAGAGATTGGGACCAGTGCTGATTACCGAACTATATATTTGACATGCATGATCATTTATTATATTTCCATATTTGTGATCATCTTTTTAACTAAAACCTACCCAATTTGTCAACTGTCAACCATCTCTCTGATTCTATCTAGTGTGAATTGCTGGTTTGGTGTATATGTTTCAGATGTTCAATGCATGCATCAATATTTTATCTACTCAAAATTTCAATCTTATGAATCCAAAATTTAACCTAGTTGATTCATCCAATTAGTTTTAAGAGGCGATATTATGTAAGTTTGAAATTTAAATTTTAGCATTTACAACCCCTCCCCTATTCTCAGGTTGCCCGCTTCCTTTGTACGAATTTTTTTTCCAACTAATCTATAGAAGTTCCAAACTGGAAAAATGACCAGAACCCATTCCCTTTCAGCACAATCTCATGCCTGCTAGTAAAGGTGCATTTGGAACACCAGTTAGCATCAATTCAGTGTGTTAAAGCACTTTTTTTTTTTTTTTTTTGTGTAAACATGTTGGAATTATCCGTTTAGATAACAAGATCTCAGTTTAAATTATCTAGTTGGCACCAGTGAAGTGAAGGGGAAAAATTCCATCGGTGAAAAAAACTCCATTGGAAAATTTTCCTTTCACGGAGGTTTTATTTACCATTTTGACCTTACACTCTTTTTGTCTTTTCTATTTTACTTTTACTTTTAGCTTTAGTTTTATTTATTGTTTATGTTGTTTTTATTTAAAATAAATTTATAATTATTTAACAAATCATTTATATAATTATTATTTTAAATAAATTATTTAAATATTCATTTAATAATATTTTTTACTTTTAAATGTATAAATATAATTTTATTTATTTTAATTTTAATATTTTTAATAATTTATTAATCTTTCAAATATGTTATAAATTATATTATATACAAATTTTAATCTAATGTCCTTAATGGTCATTTTTTTTCTTACTATAATTCATCTCAACTCCGTCGCTGCTTTTGTATCCAAACACATATCTCATCGCTGATTTTAATCTCACCGCTACAGTATCCAATCTCACCACTACAATAACTAATCTCACTTCCACCACTGTTTTTAATTTCATAGGAGCCAATTTCACCGTCATCCAAATAGGTTAGATTAGAATCAGCGGTGAGATATGTGTTTGGATACAAAAACAGCGGTAGCAGTGAGATGAATTATAGTGAGAAGAGAAAATGATCATTAAGGACATTAGATTAAAACGTGTATATATAATAAATAATTACAAAATATTAAAATTATATTTATATTAAATAATAAAATATATCTTAAAATTATATTTATGTTATTTATAATAATTATAATAACTAAAATCATATTTATATAAAATAAATTAATTAATAAAATAAAAATATATAGTTTAAAAAATAATTTTTTTATGTAATTAATTATTTTTAATAATCATATTAATTATATAATAAAACATATGTTTACTAATTTTTATTATATAATAATAATAAAATTTATTAATTATATTAAATTAAAAATTATTTTATCTTTAAATATAAAATTATAATAAATAAATAAAAGTTAAATTGAAAAAAAAAGGACAAAGTTGTCCAATGCCCACCGGTGGGAGGGCATTGTTATCCACTGGAGCTTCAAGCTCCGGTGGATAACCAAGGCACTAGCACGGTGTAAGTCATGCTCACCGTGCTCGTGCCTTGATATCCAAACGGTGAGTACGGCCCAATTGAGGTAAAAAATTATCCTAATCGGGGACGCTTCGTTTGTTTTCAAAAGAAACCTAAATCAGATACTGCAGCTTTCAACGAAAAAGATTCATGAAGAGGCTTTGAAGTCACTGTATCGATCTCCTGCCCTTGGGGCCTGGACAAGCCTGGCTTCCTGTTTGAGGGCGGTAAAAAATAATCTTTTCAAACGTTTTGCTTATGGCCATGGCTGCTTTCCTGAGTTCCACCCCGACCCTAAATAATTATCTAAATTTGCCTATATAATTTTGCATTTGAGATGAGATAGCCATCACCAAACTCGTTGCACTTACACAACTCATGTCATAAATAGTATACCTACATATATTGATCTACATTAAAGTATTTTTAAACCCAAACTTGAAAAAGAAATATACCTCGAGTATTAAAACTTTTCTTTATATATATAAAGGTTGGAGTATTGGATTATATGGAAGGTTGTTATCTCAAAAGATTCTGCCTGCTTTTAGATTTTTTTTTTTTTTCATGGAAAAAGAAACAATATAATATGCCAAACTGATGATCAAGCAATGTGTCTAAATTTATGGGTTTGCCAACACTTTGTTTTTTTTGGGTACATCCCATAAACACTTTGTGGTAGTAAATGTTTCCTCCTAATCTTAGCATTAATTGGCCACCACCACCAACCGGCCTACATTTTTCAAAAGGAAAATTGATACTTTTAATTTAGTCTAAAATAATAATAAAAAAAAATCTTTAAAATTTATCACTTTATCTATTTAGGTAAGTTCATATAGTTTATTACACCCAAATAAACTTTTATTCATTAATTTATATCAAAATAAGTCATTAATTTTTAATTTATACTTAAATCAATCTTAACATAAATTAATCTTTCATTTGAAATAAAAATTTATTTAGATATGAATCAAAAGATAATGGTATATTTGAATATAATAAAAGTATATGAATTTATTTTAAAAATAAAATAATTCAAGAGCTTTTTTTAAAAATATTTTAGCTTTTTATTTTATAGTTTTTCTACTTGAGACTTGATAGCAAAGGGGTTCCCATCCACCCACGAGGGTTAGTTTAGTTGTAAAAAAAAATATTCAGTTTTTCATGTTAATCAATATTTGATTTTTTTTGAAGGAGTACTTCAAAAATAAAATTTTAAATGTATTAATATACAAACATGCACTCTTAAAATCGTTAATAAAACATTTGCAAAAAATATCCTAATGACTGTATTAAAATAAAAAAAAAAATTCTCAACATTCAAGAATCACGTTGCTTTTGGGGAAGGAAAAAATTAAGAAAAAGGGTGGATGGAAATTTAGAAAGATGTTAGCCTGTAAAGTTTTCACTTTGAAAAAAAAGGATCATCTAGCTTTTGAAAAATCTTTTAAAATTGAGAGGACCTTAATTGATTTTGTCTCTGATGCTTTATTTTATTTTATTTTCTTCTCACGACTGCTCCTAGCTAGTCTTGGAGTTTAAGAACAATATTGCATGCTGGCTTGAGCTTTGATAATGACCCTTTTCTTCGCCTTAGCTTCCTTCCTCTACAGTCCATCCACAAGTACGCCCTATATATATATATATATATATATATATATATATACGAGTTTTTCATTGATTTGTTCTGTAACTCCATCCTTGCAATGGTTCGAAAATTCTTCAAACTATTCATTGTGATCATTTGAATGGTTGATGAGAATCTTTTCAACGCATTATATATCTATGTCATTCTGACACTGAACCCTTAATATATATCAGTAAATTAAAGTTCAAGTAATACCATGTCATGTGCTCTCTCGTTCTTGCGTATGGGTATGTCTTTTTCTTTCTCCTCTGGCCTTCCCCCCTAAAGAAATAATGCTACTTATATTGTTTTTGATTCAGTAGTTGCAAGATATCTAGAGAGAGAGAGCTAAGAATGAATAAAATCACGAGTCCCATCTGCTACAATTAAAAAAAAAAAGGCATGCAGCAGCAAGCAGCAGGCTATATATATATATATATATATATATATATATATATATATGCTATAATGCTAAGTTTCTGATGCCTTGTGATTGTGAATATTCTGATGTAAATATAGCTAATATATATATAAATAATAGCTAGTTCCAATGCCTAGCACTTTCAAAATTTGATGAATAAATTAGAATCAGAGATGGGTGTAAGCATGCTAGTTAGCTGCAGGACCATCCATGCATGCATCATACTAATTTCTATCATCTGATCTGCTCCTAAGTCCGAACTCTAATAAAGTACTTCACCTTCACTTTTAAAGGCCAAACATAGTCTAATAAACAACACCCAACCCTTGAATTATAATATTATTATATTCAAGGATTCATATATATATAAATAAATATATATATATATATATCTTTTCTTTCTGTTAAGCTAGGTATAATATATATTGCTAATTAAGTTTGTTTTACTACATTTTGATTGGAGTATTTATTTTCCTGTATGAATGGTCTGTTCCAATTCTTAATAACATCTCTGACCACTTCTTCTTCATTACCAATTCATATTTATATAGACTATAGTATATAACTGTAGACAAAAGTTATTAAATTTACAGTTATTGTATGTGTCAAACTTTCATCTACCACCATCTCTTTCTCAATCATTGTATCATCATATTTTAATTCTTAATTTCCCTGCGTATATAACTAATTAAAGAGTTTATTTATTATTTATTCATTTGAATAAAGAGAATTCAAATTTTATTTTTTTAGCACGATGCATGAAATATATATATATATATATATATTAATCATTAAATCAAATACTCGAATGTAAATAAATTAAAATTAAGATAGATCGAAACATTATTGTACGAAGAAAATCTCCCCTCTCCTCCCATCCTTTTTTTGTGTGTTTATATTAGTATATTTTTTTTCTCACATTGGTAGTTGTAGGGCATTGAGTTTTAGGGGTGTAAACGAGACACCTGTGCTCGCAAGTTACTCAAGTTCGACTCGAAAAAAACTCGAATTCGATTCGGCAATTATCGAGTTGAGCTCGAACAGCTCGAGCTATCGAGCGAGTCGAGTTCGAGTATCTTAATACCCGATTCGAGTAGCTCGCAAGCCTAATCGAGCTTTTTTATTTATAATATATATTTTTTATATTTTATTATTAATTTACTATTTTATCCTTTATATATATATATACACACTTAAAACCCTAAAACCTAATTTATTTCCTTCTCTCCTTCTCGCTTGTGCCGTCTCTTTTTCTTCTCCCATCCTCACCTTCTCTCCCTCTCCCTCTCCTACTTCCATCCAAGCCTCGGGCCTCCTTCATTTTTTTCGAAATCAAATCCTTCTAGCCTCCTGCTTTAGTCTCCATCCTGCGCCTCCAACTTGCGGCAAAACAACTTCTACTACAGATGCCTCTTATTTTTAAATATTTTGGTTTATAAGGTTGTGGGTTAAGGAGTACAGCTCTCACTATCATTACGATTTACAAATTTTGGAGCAGTGGAGGAACCTTTACGATTTACGCTTGCACTATCATATTTGTGACTCTTTGGGTCCTTGAGACAAAGGGTAGAACACTGGAAGAAATCCAATGGTCTTTTAAATGAGTTTTTCTTCTCCTTGTTTCATTTTACTTAAAAGAAGTTAGTTGCTGTAATTTTCATTTTGTAATGATCTCACAGATCTCTAGGTGTAAAATTTTGTTTCCAATTATCTCCCTTTGGCATGGAAAGGCATATGCTCTAGTCAGCATATTTTGTTTTGTATTTTTACAAGGCTTAAATTTCTTCCTCAAACAAATATCTCTATTGTCTGCGTGTTTTAGGGTTTAATTTTTTGTTCCTCGCTTGTGTAAAGTTTTTTTTTATATATTATCTTGAAAATTTTTATTATTTATTAATTTAATTAATATAAAAAAATTGTATATGAAAAAACTTAATTCGAGCTCGAACACGAGCTCGAGTATGTAAATCAAGTAAACGAGCCTAATCGAGTCGAGCTCGAATAGTTCGATTTTATTTCGAGCCGAGCTCGAGTTTAGAAAATGATACTTGATCGAGCTCGAGCCGAGTATCGAGCCACGAGTTTCGAGTCGAGCTCGAGCTTCTCATTATTCGGGCTCGGCTCAGCTCGATTACAGCCCTAGCATTGACATGTTTTAATTTTCTTCTTTCTCTTTTTTTTTTTTAATTTTTTTTTTCAATTTAGATTTTTAGTTTTAAAAATGAAAGCACATTTAAATTCATTTCAAATCTATTGCTGGTTTTGACATAAAAAAATAAAAAAAGTATTCGTAACAATTATATGCCATATCCATCGAACATATATATTAGGTCTATTAATATTTATATGTTTCTCATAAATTATTTTTTTATTTTGAGAAAAAAAATGAATTTAATTCTAATTTGAATAACATTATATATATATATATATATATATATATACCTATCCCAAAATCAAATGCTTTGATGCAATATCTCATAAATATTTTAAATTTAACTTCTTATATATAATAAACAATTTTATCTTTAACAGTCATTATTATAATTGAACTATTTGATAAAGTTTAAAATGTTCAAACTATATAGGATTTGATAACATTTTCATTCAACATATTTGGGAGTAGTTTTTTTTTCCAAATGTTTAGTCAATATGAAATTTAGTAGTAAAGTTATAATTGAAAAAAATAAAAATACATAAAAACGAAATGAAATGAAAACAATATTTATGAGATGACAGAAATACTTTTTTGCTACTCCATGAACTAATTTAGATTTTACACGGCACTCGCTTAGCCATTTATATGCCAATCAATAATTACCATACCTATGTCTAGACTTGTCCACTAGTTAATTAGATAGATTTTATTCAAATATTATTTAAAGAATAAAAATGTTTTTATTTAATTTTAATTTCAAAAAATATATATTTAAAAATTGATATATTAGTATAAAAATTATTTTAACATTTTAATATTTTTTGAATAATATTAAAAAATTTAAGCTTAATGAACCGAGTTGAGCCGGACAAAAGTTTTAAAATGTCAAACGAATTCAATCCGATCCATATTAAGGTTTTTAGGTCTTCAGTACTATCTCAATTGAAATAATGTAATTTAGCAAAATGCATTACTTTTTTGAATAAAAAAGCTCCTTCTTCATATATGTATATATGGTTAAAGTTAGAGACGTTCATGGTCGGATCCTATCATGTTTATCGATTTTTTTGAATTTTTTTTTTTATTATTTTGAATTTGATCTAATTTTATTTTTATAGATAATAAATTTATATTAATATTTTAAATATATTTCTAAAATTAAAATTAAATTACTCATAAAATCCGAGAGTTTAAACATATAATTCGATTTGATCCTTGAACACTTTTAATTAAAATCAAAATATTGGGTAAATCATATCAATAACAAAATTGTAACTTAGTTCATTCCTTTTAATTATTACCATATATATATATATATATATAGTTACTAGGGATGGCAATGGAGCGGGGCGGGGGCGGATTTTGCAGTATCCGCCCCCGTCCCGCCATAGTACTGCTCTGCCCCGCCCCCCGCCCCGCTCCGCCATGGATGTTGAAATTTCAATACCACTACCACCTCCATGGATGTCGGTTACATCCATAACCGCCCCGCTCCGCCCCATTTGATATTTATTAATTATTTTTATTTTTTTTAAATAATAAAGCATTTTAAAAAAAATTAAATATAAATTAAATATAAACATGTTTCTAATATAGGAGGAGAAAAAAATAAAGTATTAGGTTTAAGTTTTTAAAAATAAAAACAAAAATAATAAGTTTAATTATATTATTTTATTATTCATTTAAAAGCTAAATATGTAAGGATAAAATTGTAATTTCAGTATTCGGGGCGGAGCAGACAATTACCACAACTGCTCCATCCCCGCCTTTCAAACAAAAAAAACCGCACCGCCCCGCTCCGCCTCCATTGTTCAAAAAAAAAAACCTCTCCATTCGGATCGGATCGGTTCGAAATCCATCGGTCGGATCGGGTTTTGCCTTCCCTAAGTGTTACTAATATATTAAATTCTTTGGATTATATCATTGAAAATATCAATGATCAAATTTAGAACATTATTCTTAATTCACTAATTCTAAACTCAATAATTGTAAAAATTCAATTATGAATATTACTAAGTATAGTTGGGTTGATTACAATTCAAAACTTTAAACCATTTAAAAAAACTTTAGACCAATTTAGTGTATATATTAATATGAGAAATCATATTATTCAATATTAGTTGAGTTTTTAGATTTCACAAATAAAATTAACAATATGATACATATTTTTTAAAAGTACATTTAAAAAAAAAATTTAATTTCAAAAATTTTGTACGATTGCTTCAGGTTCGGCTGTAGTCACAGCCTCACAGGGAGATGACATGGCAAATCAAAGCTATGGGTTTCAATTTTTTCTACGTGTAAGTAAAAGCGTAAGGTAGTAACGGCGTCGTTCAAGTTCCCGGTCAAGGTGTCACGAATAACGGAGTTAGGACTTTGGAGTTAGTTAGGACCACGTATATCACACACAGTAACAAAAAAGGAAAAGATCAAATCTCCACCGTTGGAAAATTCAACGGCTCAGAATGCACCATCTCCTCACTCGATCGCCTTTTTAACACTCTCTCCTCCGTTCAAACCCCAAAAATAGCAAAACCAAAAAGGAACCAAAGCTTATTAAAAAACACAACGAAAAGTGAGAAAAAAAATGGGTGATTGTATGAGGAGCTGTAAACGAAGTGCAGAAACAGCAGAGATGGAAGCTTCAAGCACGAGCTTCTCATTATCAAAGAGAAGAAGAACCGTTGGTTCTCGAGAATTGCAAGAATTGGAGTTAACTTCACCGGACATTGAGCTCGAAAACCCTCGCTTCCTTTCAAATTCGCAGAACAAGCCTATTACCTTTGCCACTTCCTCGGATTCCGGTAGAGTGCTCGCCGGGAACATGTGTTCCAGCCTCTTCTCCGGCGACTGCGAGTCATCGGCTTCTCGTTGTTCTAGCAATGAGTCCTGTGATATTGTCAAGGATAGCTTGAGATTCGTAGATCTAGAGGTGAATTTCGAATTAATATTTCGTTTTTCTTCTGCTTTTTTGTTTTCCCGTTTGGTTGCTGAGAAAAAAAAAAAAAAAAAGAAGAAGAAAATAGAAAGGAAACGAAGAAAGCGAAAGTCTCTATTCGTCAGAAGATTGCCGCTTCGCATGAGCTTTAATTGATCGTTTTTAATATTTGTTAGATATATTAATTTATTACGTGATCATATTCATAAATGTGCTTTTGCAGGCCAAGAGTTTTGAAACTGAAATCTCAACGTGCATCAACATCAACAAATTCAGGTTAATTTTCACTAATTCCTTCATTAATTACTACTATCTTTTATTTATTTATTTCTATTTCTATCCTTCAAAATTAAGAAGAAGAAAAAACCGAATCGTTTCCCTTAACTCTTCGTTTTTATAATCTCCTTCACATTTTCTTTTCCAGTAGAGAAACAACTCCTTTAAGCGAGCTTTCTGGAGACTCGGAAGAAATGGAATCGCCTGAGAAAAAGACGCCACCATCACCGGCGAAGCCGCCGAAGATGCCGTCACAAGCTGAGATCGACGAGTTCTTCTCTGTCGCTGAAAAGTACGAGCAAAAACGATTTACAGAGAAGTAAGTGTGTTCATTCCTTCTCTTTTTTGGTGCGTAGGATAAGGAGTGTCACCAAAATGGCGCATTCTAACATTTGTAGAATCAGGAAATCCGAATCTCTAACTAACAAACTTTTTATTTTGTTATTTTTGCAGGTACAATTATGATATTGTCAAGGATGTGCCTCTCGACGGTCGATACCAGTGGCTTCGGCTAAAGCCCTGAAGACAGAGAAAGAAAGGTTAGAGTTACACGAGGTAACACGGAGATGGCATTTGACAAATTTAAGAAAGAGAGGGGATGGCGATATCTGGTTGTTTGTTATTCACTTAATTTGTACAGTTCTTTTTTTGCCATTATCTAATGTAAGAAGAAGCAGGCTCTTTTTGTTTGGTACAACGATATTCGAAAGAGCTTATTCTGAGAATCCTTTTGGAAGTTAGACCAATTTGGAAATAAAAATTTACTAATTTTATCTTTATTTGAGTAACTGTCAGTTTTTTTTAATGTTGTTGCTCGCAGTAACTGTCAGTAATTTTTTTCCCTTGAAGGGGATTTGGTTAAGAAATGCAGAGTGAAAGGTGTTTTTTGTTTGAGCTTCCTTGGCTGTTTTCGAATTGTTCTCTAATTCTTTTTCAGCCTTCCCTTTTCTGCAGTTTATTTTATTTTATTTTATGCTATACTATTATTCTTACTTTTTTCCGGCCACTTTAGTTTCAAAATTATTAAAATTGGTAATTCACATATGCATTCGTTATTTTTTTGTGTTAGTCCATGTCAAAATCTTAAACACATATACATATTTATATTAAATGTATCGTATTATCAAATCTAAAAATTATTTATTTTTGTATCGTATAAAAGATTATCAAATCTAAAAATTATTTATTAGGTTGTTTGAAATAGGAGGACATGATTCCTTCACATTACCGTGCCTGCCGGGGACCATTAAGAAAGAAAAGCATCTGTATTATAAAATAAGAAGCAGAAAAAGTCATTTTTTGAGATTTAACTTTATTAGTATCTTTTAAGCAGCAGTTATACACAAAATGCCTAAACTCATGTCAATCAATGCAAGTTTGTGCATGCAAAATCACAAAGAAAACATGAAAACTTTCATTACTTTAGTACGTTAACTTAAATCTGAATCTATTGGGTGTTTTTTCTTTTAAAAGAAAGTGAAACTTTTCGCCCCCATTGCTGTTATTCATTACATCAAATGGGGGCAAAAAAGTTGATTCTTTTTATGGGGGAATAAAGGATAACCGAAGAGGAAGAGGGAGGATTGGTTCGTTTCATGATTGCTTCTTCCGTCGAGAAATATTCCCTTTTGGCGTATGGCAACCAAAATTTTTTTTTCTTCTTCTTTACGCGTTAGGAGAGAAGAAGGGGGGCAACTTTTTGGCAGGGAAGGGAAGGGAAAGTACTGGTATTGATAATCGTTAAAAAGTGAAGAAGCCACAGCTTTGTGTGGTGCACGGAAAATATTCGACATGGGGGATGGAGAGAAGATGACTGAGCCAAAAAAAGTGAGTTATCAGCAGCAGCCAGCAGATGATTAAAGAAAACAAAGTGTGGCAGAGAAGGGTACTGTCGGAAATTAAAGAAACAGGTAGAATATATGCACATTAATTTGGAGAGCTAATCTCTAATTGGGGTTTCAACACAGTCGTGTCAAAATACTAGCCTTACACTTTCAGTACCCGAAGGTTTGACTGAAAATAGAGAAGAGAAAAGGGGGGAAGTTTTGCACGTGCAATGGTGGAGTTTTGGTGGTTTGCTTTGGATCTGATGCGCCTTAATTTTTGTTGCAGTAAGAGTGAATGATGGTGGTGGCCTGGGGATACAAAGAATGTTGCTTATTAATGAAAAAGGGAATTTGCTTCGATTATGATGATTCTTACGGTTTATTTTTTTACCTTATTATTTAATATGAAATTTTATTAACATTAAAGATATTTTTTAAAATTATTATATATAATAATATCTTCATTAATATATTGAAAATAATGAATAAAATTATAACAATTACATTTAATATAATATTATTAATAAATAATATATTAATTAATTTTAAAAAATGTCTTTAGAGCATTCGTAAACAAAAGTCTTTATTTAATATATATTAGATATGAGTATGATTAATTTTTTAAAATTTTTTTATATATTTAAGGAATTATATTTCAAAATTCATACTCGAATATGTATTTAATAAATATGCCAAAAATAAATATTTTAGAAAAATAGAGAATTTATATAACATAGCTTTCCATATGAAATCTCATTACGATGCTTGAAGGAATTAGTGTGATATTAACTTGTTAATTTTTCAATCTTGTATTTAATTTGTTTCACTTTCATCATCTCTTGGGTTTAGACTTTATGTTTCAATGCTGAGGAGCGACAAAGTTTGCAAAAGCTGTTCAATTTTGGATTAATTTATTTGTTTTCTTGGACAACTTTGAAAATGGAAAATGGACAATGGACGGACCCATCTTACTTTCTTTTTGGGTCTCAACTTTTGCATTATAAAAATGATAAAATATACAAAAATACAATGCCGCTGCCTAGGGATGGCAATAGAGCGGGGCGGGGGCGGATATTGCCTTATCCACCTCCACCCCACTTTTGCATGGATGTTGGAAACATCCACATCCATAGATGTCGGTTACATCCATAACCGCTCCACGGTGCTCCACTCCATTACACCCCAATTTATATTAATTATTTTTAACTTAATATTATAAAAAATTATATTATAATTTATTCATGAACATAATTTTAGTATATAAAAATCTTTAATATAATATATATAATACATATATACTAAAAGTATAGATATAAAATATTAGTATATATATCTAATATATATTAAAAATATAAGGAAAAATATAAAATATTTTAAATGATAAAATAGTAATTTCAAAAGTCGGGGCGGGGCGGAGTGGAGCAAGCATTTACCAAAACCACTCCGCTCCACCCCGCTCCAAAAAAAAACCTCTCCATTCGAAACGGATCGGTGCGAAATCCATCGGTCGGATCGGGTTTTACCATCCCTATCGCTGCCTGCTGCAGCTGCTGGTGACAAGAACTACGAGTCCTTGGCCTGCAAATGCAGCAGGCCAGCAGCTGGCAATGAAGCAAGTGTGAAGTACTAGCATGTAAATATTAAAAATCCATATGATGATCTCTCAAGTTTTGAACCAAATTTAATTAATAAAATTAAATATCATCATTTTTTACATACTTAAAGTCTGTTCCATGACTCCCAATTGCGATGGGAGTCACTCATGCCTGCCGTAGTTCCAGTGGAGGCCTAAATGACACTGCTACTTTATTGGAGTTGCCGCACCATACGAGTGACTCTCCAATCGCATTGGGTGCAAATGATATAGATAAAGATTGATATATAATAATTCGTATATACGTATTATATATTGTATTTTTTCATGTCAAATAATAATAACACATATTATTAAATGTATTAAAAATCTTAAATACGAATATGATATTTATATTAAATATATCGTAATAACTATATTTAAACGTGTTATGTCGTAATTGTGTTTTTATATAATGTATAAAATTATCAGATGTAAATGATACAAACATTTATGTTCAAATGAAATTATTTTATGTCCCGGTTAAATAAGGCTTCCAAGGCCAAAGTTCTATCACACCATTGGGCCTTATTCCCCCACGTACGTAAACCACGACGATGGAGTTTGTAGTCAATGGTCCCTTTGGACCTTATAGCTTGCCAATCTACAGTGTAGTAAATTTTCAAGTGTACCAAAATAAATAAAGGTAAATTTGAAAAATATATCATCAATAATATAATATTTGTTAAATGGTATAATGAGTAAAAATTATTTGAAAAAGATAAATAAAAAACAAAAAATTATTAAGAAGAAAATTGTAAAGATAAAATTACTTTTGATAAAAAAACTTTTTCCTCCATTTTTCTCTTATTTTTTTAATTTACTTTTTAATTAAAAAATAAATTTTTCTAAATAAATTTTTTTAAATTTTAAAAAATATTTTTTTTTATTTTTTATTTACTTTTTTTAATTAAAAAAATTTTAAAAATAAAAATACTTTTTTCTAAAAATAATTTTTCTTTATATTTTTAAATTTTAAAAAAATAAATATTTAAATATTTTACTTTTTAAATTTATTTTCAATTAAAATTTTTAAAAAATAATATTTTCTTAATGGAGGAGAAAAAAAATAAGTTTTTTCATTAAGAATAATTTTATTTTTACAATATCTTTTATAACAATTTTTAATTGTTCATTTTTTTTTTCAAATAACTTTTATCTATTAAATCATTTAACAATTATTTACTTAATGACAGCATGTTTTTCATATTTACCCAATAAATAAATGCTACACAACATTAAAAAAAAAAAAAAAAAACATGGATGTACTGTACCCAAAGAGATGAAAAAGAAAACACTGTTTAAAGCTTGGCCCTTCCTTCCATTCCAAGTTCAAATGGATTACTATTTTACATCAATAATGTGAAGCAAACAATGCGTCCTATCAAAACTAGAGCTGCTCATGGGCCGGGCCGCGGCCCGATTTTTTTTTATTTTTTCTGACTAGGCCCGACCCTGGGTCGTTCAGGCCCGTCCGTTTAAGTCCGAAATACTGTTTATTGGAATAAAAAAATAATTTTTTTTATTTTTTTATAATTAAAATTAAATAAAATAATATTATTATAATAAAAATTACTGTTCCGGGCCGGTCCAGAACACAAAATATCCTGCCCAGGCCCGGCCCGTGAGCAGGTCTAATCAAAACCTTGTCTCAATTTTTTCATACAAATAAGAAATTTGTACTTATTTTCATTGTCCAACACACAACAACACTCTTCTGTTATCTCTACAAATAGATCTGGTAATTCGTATGTATTGTATTTGTGTATTTTTATATGTTATAATTATGTTTAAAATATTATATATTTATATAAATTTTGATATTTTAATATGTTCGTATATTCGTATTGTATCGTGTTTTAATTATTTTTTCATATCGTATACAAAGTTACCAAATCTATCCGCAAACACCTTATCCAAAACTTTCTAAACAAATGGAGCTGTGTAGTTATTAATTTCAATGTTGAGTAATGTTATTAAAATCGGATCAGATAGGTTTAGGGTTTGAGTAATGTTGAGTAATGTTATTAAAATCCGATTTTTTAACATTGATGTTGAGTTTGTTTTTTATACATTTTCGGTCAATGAAAATTTTAATTTTACAAGCGTGATTAAAAAATTAACATGTGTATTTTTTATATTAATTTTTTAAATATTTTTTTATTATACCTTATAAAAATATGTGTTATCTTAGCTATTCTTAAACTCCACTAATAATGTATCATATAATTTACCTTTCGAGTATAATAATAATCAAAGGAAATTTTTATGTTATTATCTCAAAACTATATTTACACATTTTTCTCTTTGTTAATTAATTGACTTTAGATAAGCATTAATATTATCTTTTTCCTTTTTTTGGCAAGCTTGTTGATATGTTGTATCAATAAAATTAAATAAAAATAACTGAATTGGAGTCGAGAGTACAACTGTTAGAGGATTTTGCTATTTGTTAAAAATACTTTTTAAAATTATTATATTAAATAAATTATTATTTTTAATATATTAAAAATTATTAAATTAAAAATTATTAAATAATAATTTAATTAATTTTAACGAGTGAGCTAAAGCATAGCAAAAACGCATTATTAAATGTGTACCCAAAAAGGAAAAATCAAAGGTCTTAGGCCTCGTTTAGCTTTGCTTCTGACACAACTTTTGAGGTCAAAAGCTGATTTTCACCGCAAACGTAATGCTAAACAGATAAAAAAATTTGGCTTCTGCTGTTGAAACCATGGTTTGAAAAGCCAAACCAAAAATCCAAAAAATATAGCTTTTGGGCTTTAAAAGGCTTTTGGATAAAATGACTTTATTATCCTCACATCTCTACACTTTTATTATTTTAAACTAATCTTTTTTTGATATTTCAATTTCTAACAACACTTTTTCATAACAATGCTAAACACTTAAAAATTTTTAAACCACACTTTTTCATCATACTTTATAAACACACTTTTTTCAACTCGAATTTTTTTTCAGCCCAAACTTTTTTCAACAACAATGCTAAACTGCCCTTACTTGTGATTACAGCTTCAAAAAGACTCAATCCGATAAAATGTCAATTCCCAATCGGTTACGCCAAACACCAAATCCTAACCGGCATCGTTTTATTTTTCCTAAAATCCGGTGCACGGTAAAAACCTTAATCCTAAAATGCGCTGGAATGCGTAACAACCAACGTGGCAGATGGCATCTTTAATTACGGCACCTCCCCCTCCTCCACCAATATTATGACACAAATTTTATTCCACTGCTATTAAAAAAATAAAATAAAATAAAGAAACCCTCAAAATTTCACCAACCAAAATCTTGTTTAATTTCCCTGTAAATTGGATTCGAAAAATCGTGGGAAAGTGTTGAAGATATGATGAGCGGTAGTGGAAGTGTGTATTGGGGAAGCAAAGAAGAGAGTAAAGAAGTGAAAGGAATAGTGGTGATGTTTGCTTGGATTTCGATTCACGATAAACACCTTAAAAGTTACGTGGATTTGTACTCCTCTCTCGGTTGGAATTCCCTCGTTTCTCGTGCCGATTTTCTCAACGCGTAAGTTTCTTTAATTTTTCATGGATATTTTTATTTCTGTTTGGTTACTTAGAAAGTAAATTAGAGTAGAATAAGCTTAACTTAGCTATGCTAACTAACTAAATTTATCATATTTGTGGGAAATTTTAGAGTTTTTCTGTGATTTTCTTTTTCCCTTTTATTGGTGGTTCTCTGGTCCAGGATTCTCATAAAATGGGTGTTTGTAGGTGAGCTTGTGCTTCTATTTTGATGGTTAAAGTTCAATTAGAGGTTTTATTTTATTTATTTTTTCCTTCTAATGATTGTGATAATTGGAGTATTGGGGTGTTTGAATGAGTTTATTTTAGGTGAGTATATTGGCAATCAAAAGTAATTGTTTGTGGAAAAGGAAGCTGTAATTTTAGTTATTGAGGATGGGAAGATAGAAAATGTGGGAAAGTAAGGCCATCAGCAAAAAGTTGTTTGGTTTGGAGTTGGGGTTGGGGCTGTTCTAAACTGATGGTTAAAAAGAATGTTCACTACTGGTATGAAGAATGAGTTACCGGCTTACATAGAACTTATAGAAGATGTGGCTTGTGGGAGGAGTCGTAGTTGTGGGCTGTATACATTTATGTGTGGGTTTGTACAGATTTGAGATTGACATCTGTGGATGGTATTTGTCAGATTTTAAGATCTTAAGCTTGCCAATTCTTTGCTACAATTTAGCAAGATGCTTTCCTGTTTTCTTTTCATGTTATATTCTTTTTGCAGATATTATCCTGAGAGGGCTATGTCCTTAGCATTTGTTCTTGTAAATGAGCTTCTTGAGGTCAGTTTCGTTAAGGGTTTACTATCTTTGAATATGTCTTAAAAATTTTTTTCAGAAAATCTTAAACATAAATTCCTTTTGGTTTTGGGTTCACAGGAGCTAAAGATTAGAGCTTGTCCTGTAGTCTTTGTGGCTTTCTCTGGCAGTCCTAAGGCTTGTATGTACAAGGTTTTTCAGGTGCAATTATTGAAACTTTAGTTCTTCTTTCAATTCCAAATTAGTCGGAAACTTTTTGTGCTTTTGTTTGCATTGTTGCAGTTGAAATAATTTAGCTATGTTTGGTGTAGATTATTCAAGGCACAGGTGAAAGTCAGCTTAATCTGGTATCCTTTCTTTCTCTCTTAGTTTTTGTAGTGATTTACTAGTTACATATAATATTTTTTCTAAAATCTCTGCTTTTTATAAATTAAACTGAAGTTTTTGTTGTTATATGTTTTTCATTTTGTAAAGGATGGAAACCAGTTGGTTAGAAATTGTGTTTCTGGACAAATCTATGATTCTAGTCCAGTAGATTTTGCGAGCGATCTGAATGCCCAATTTACTTTACATCCCTCCATACGTAAAATGCCTGGACCATCAAAACTTGTTTCTTGGATTGCTAAAGGCATTGCTTCTGGTCTGGATGGTCTCTATCTAACTGGGTTTGAGTCTCAACGTGCTGAGTATTGGCAGACCCTTTACTCCTCAGTTGTGAGTTTATTAATCCTGTAGCTGGTTAAGTTGTTTTTGGTCTGCTTCCATCAGCTAATTTTACCCCCTCCTCTTTTGTAGGACTTAGATGCTCCATACCTCATTTTATGCTCAGAGAATGATGACCTTGCCTCATATCCAGTTATCAGCAATTTTGCTCAATGCTTACAAGATCTTGGGGCAGATATTAAGGTTGTAAAGTGGAATGGCTCTCCTCACCTAGGTCTGTCCCAAACCATGTTTGGTTTGTTATTACTACCAAGTATTTTAGCTTCCATAAATTATCATCAATTACCATATATCAGGAGTATTTCCACATATTATATTATGGTTTTTGCCATCAGCTGATATGGAAAATTCTACTGGTTCAGCTGAACCCAAAAGTTGAACAGCCATGTTTGGCAACTATGTTTAAGATCAAGTTTTGAGTATCTCTACCCTCTCTAGATTACAATTTGCCATTGGGGTTTGTTATACTTATCTAGTTAATTTAGCTTAAGGGCTGATAGCTAAACGGGAGTCTATGCATATCAACCCCATATCAAGGACTTTGATAAGAGTAAATTGGAGACTTAACATCTTATGTGCTTGATTAATAAGAATGTAAAGGCATCATTAGCTGATTTATGTAATCTTATTCTAGATTTATGAAAAGCCTGGTTTGCCTTGCTCCAATATGAAAGCAAGCATATTCTGTTTTTGTACATTTAAAATGTTCAGTTACTTGTGTTTGTGACACATGAAAACTTACCTAAGGTCATTCTTTGCTTTTTCAGAACACTACAAGCATTATCCTATCCAGTACAGAGCTGCTGTGGGCAGTTTTCTTGAGAAGGCGGCTTCAGTCTATTTCCATAGGATCCAAAAACTTGGAGAAAGAAATGGTATGCATGATGAGATCTCTGAGTTAATCTGTGACCTGCAGAAAGCAGCAGTGAACTCAAACCAAAGCCTTAGGAGAGTTGCCCTTGGGCCTAGCGACCACTTTTTCTTGCCAAGTTCAGCCGAATATCACAATAGAAGTGAGTCTGGGTCTCTACAAGATGAACAAAGAGAAAGACCATTCTCTCTAACTGCACCCCAAAGCATCAATGCTCATAGTGTCCTTGGCCAAATTCTATTTGATGCTTGTGTTCCCAAGAATATTGAAGGTTGGGATATTAGATTTTCAGGTTCTGTAAAGGGACAGACATTTTCATCTTCTCATAGGCCTTCACCTTTCCTTGGTATCAAGTACAATCGTCGTTCAAGATTGTAATGTTTCTTACGAATTGAATTTGAGGGGAATCTCATTAGCATAGAATGTTTGTGTGGATGCTTTCAAGACATATTACAAGCAAAACAATCCCGTCCAGGTGGTGAATGAAAGCATAGTTTCTCCAAGCAAGTTTTGAAACTGAGGTCTGTGGACATTTTGTGGAAAATTGTATTAGTTACCTTTTTTTTTTTGTTTGTGATCTAATCCTCTGGCAAGAAGTGTACAGGTAGTACAGGAATATGAACATATTTATTGTATGAGAATATATGTATAGGACTGTTTGTATGTAATATGTTAGGCTTATGAAATTGTACATGTGACAATTTGACAGTTTATGTGTGGCCAAGAGCAAGAAGCAGTCAATAGTCATGATGATCATCAGATGGAAAGCCCTGGAGAAAGAAAAAAGATCATCAGCTGGGCTCGGATTTGGGGATTTTAAGATGTAACTAGTAAAGTAGCAAGATCTGTAGAAGGTGTCATCTTCAAACCTCCCTTCTCTTTAGTGTTAGTGAAAATCCTGATGAGAGTAGATACAAAATAATCTGAATGTATGTCATGTGCTACCAATGAGGCTCATAGTAAAGACTAAATTTCTTTTCTTCATTTTTCTTCTTCTTCTTCTTCAGTCTATTCTATAACATCAAAGGGATGTTCCTTTGTAAATTAACTGAAGCCTTTACAGTTTACCCCCCTCTTTCCCTCTAAAATGCATTGAATTTTAGACATGTAAAAGCAAGTTTTGAACTGGAGAGAGAGATAGAGAGAGAGAGGGATCATATATGTTTTCTCTCTTGTTTCAGATATCTTTCTTATTGCAGAAAATATTCTTTGAATGTCATACCAATTACTTTATAATTACATAGCTCAGTTATTTTATAACATATATATATATGTATACTTATTTTCCAATAATGAAAAGAAATTCTTGACTTAACCCTTAGACTGAAGAAAGATGAACTTTTATTCATGGACTAATGTCAAAATAATTTCTCAAATTGAAAACTTTGTTTTGCCTAATAAAGACACGCAGTCCACAGTCCATAAGGAAGCCAACTCTAGATATAGACTGGAGCAGAGCCTAATCCTCCCTCCTACTTCAAACGTGTGATTTCTAGATGTGATTAAAGCTGTTGGCTTGGCTTTTTCAAATTTTCCACCATATCTTCCTTTGTCAATCTTACAGGTGTATATTGTGAGAGTGAATGGCTTTAGCTGAATTGGACGCAGCAGCTCTTGGCCTACTTAGATTAGAGAGTAGTGCAAGCAGACAGGCATTCATAAGTCATTTACTTATCAACTATGCTTCTTTACTGTTCATAAGTAGCCCCAGAAAGTTGATTCAGTTTGATTTTTTTAACTATTACCATTGACTTTCAACTGAATAAAGATCATGCAGGAAAGAATAATTGAGAGCCCTTTTCCCAAGATATTAATCAATATGAACGCCAAAGGAATAGCTTGCTTTTTATCTTAGGACTGAAGAAAATCAATCAGAGAATGGCAGTTTGGATATTGGTCATCACCAGAAGTGAATGCTGAATTCAAACAATTGAGAGGTACAGAGAAATTCACTGTTCTTATGAATGGTTTAGTTTGGCCCTAGATTCTAAGCTTTCTAAAAGGCTTAGAAAAAAAAAATATTATGAGCTCTGCTGTTCCCAGAAATAATATTTGCATGACAATCTTCACAAGAACAAAGATAGTACAGTGTACACTAGCAGCTGATATAATTACTGTTGACTGTTAACATTGCAGATGCCATTAGAGCTTCCGAGATTTCCACCTCACAAGCTGATTCTGTGGCTTGGAAGAACACTTTGAGTGGCTTAGAGCTTTTGGCTATGGATGTTGGTTTTTCACGCTAAAGGGTGCACCCGGCTTCTGAGCCTTTGCTTTTGAATCAAAAACGGAAGTGAAATCAAGGAGGTACAAGGAAGCCAAACTTGAGAGAGCTTATGCAGAACAGCAAATAAGGTCTCTTAAATTGGAGCTTTTGGAAAAAGAAAATTCATGGTGACGAGAAACATTTTACCCACTTGGTATATTACTGCATAGCAATGGGAGTATTGCTTAGCACATACTTCCCAAATCTCAACTACACTTCAACTATTCATCATTGTATTGATCATATAGAAAATATATATTAACCTGATATTTCTTTTTTCTTTTTTTAGCATGGGGAATTAGGTAGGGTTTGTGTGCCTGAATTTGAACTTTGAACCCAATATTATAGTTGGGGAATTTTAGGTGATCATGCACAAGACCATAAACTTCTAAGTGCTGGGGAAATTGATAATTCTTGAAGATAGATCACAATCATAGTCTAAACTCTAGTGCTCTAATTTTCTGAATGTATTTTGGAAATGATTTATGGGTATTGTGGAAGATTGTAATTGAAATTCTCTCTTTGATGTTCTTGACTATATTTCTTGAAATGGGTAGCTCAGAGGTTGAAAATCCAAACTTTTAAGCAGCACAAATTGTAAACTGCTTGAGCTTCTAAAACATAATATGATCACTTGTTCTTGGGCTGACTGGAACCTTAACCTCCAACTTAACCTCCAATTTGGAGTCTGCTTTTAATTTTTCAAGAATATCAACTTCCAAAATTTTTGTTCAGTTAGCTGAGTACTATGAAAAATGGGTCTTAAATTCTTTTTATAATTTGACAATTTTTACATTAAAAAGTAAATTAAACATGATTAGAAAATTATGATTTTTTTACTTGATTGCTTGAATGGTTACATAACTTAGATTTTGATTTGAGTTCTGAGAAGATACCAATATAAGTACAAGTTTATTAACATATAAATTGATGTGAGATTTTAAAATGCAAATTCAACAGTGCTACTATTTGAATTTGACATCAAAGTATTTTATAGAACTCCTCAAAGTAGACTGGCTGGGGTGAACTTGTTAATTTACGACCTTGCGGAGTGTAATCGGGGTTGGTTTTCCTAAAGCTTTTTTTTTTTTCTTTGTCAACTGAAAACCAAATTCTCAAATTAATCGTCTAATCCACTAATAATACTTAGACTAAACTATAGTAAACCGATAACATTCCTGGAGATCCGAAACATGTCTTAAAAACGAAGATCAGCCCTGAATTAAAATCTTGGAAAGGGTATTAACTTGTAGCTTGCTGCTTGACCCATTGGATCCTGAAAGAGCAAGAACCTGAACAAACTCCAAAACTTCAAAACTGTGCCAGGTTTGCAAATTTCACCAGTCACCAGGCTTTCTATTTCTCCTCTTACCTTGTCTGTGATTCAGGTTGTTGATTACTATGAATCTGTTTGTTCTAGCAAGATTCTGCCAAAAATGAAGCCAATGGGAACCAAGTTAGAGGAGCCCCAGATTTCTGACATGTCTTTGGATCCTGTTAATACTAACCCACAAGTAAGAAGCTCTTTCTGCCATGCTTTTTTCACCTCCTGATGTGAGATTAGTGTAAAAATGTTATTTTCTTGGTTAGGTTATGAAATAATTATTTCCTGGGTTTTGCTTCACTTTTTGTTCTGTCGTTGTTTCAGCTTCTTGTTTTTGCTCTGGGATTACAGAGTTTGGTGATTCGGAATTGTTTTAAAATTTAAATAGATTGGAAGATTCACAATAATGTGCTCAAAATCCCGTACATGCAGATGGTTCTCGGTCATCTGTCCGATGTCAGGACCAACTCTGCCTCGACTTAGCTTTCGATTTAAGCAGTAGCTGGATCTTTTCCATCCCTGAGGTTTTTGTTATAGAAACAAAACGGGATCGAAGATCTTCCCTAGGACATCAAAACACTTTAGCAGCTAAGATAGCTGATGTCTATTGACAACAATGACAACTCGAGTAGTATTTGTGGTGGTGCGCAATTAGCGATTCCCAGACTTGCTGCTCAATTATATTTTTCACTCTCGCAATAGGTTACCCTTTTTCGTTTCTGATCGCAATCTAATTGCGTCACCTATTTCTTGCCGAGGAAAGCATTCAGAATTTCTCCAAAGTGAGCCTCACCTGGAACCTCAGGATTCTGCATGGTCCTGTACTAGCAGCCCCTATCCCCAAAAGAGAGGAGTGGGAGTGAGGGGCCGAGGGATAAAATGCTATGTTGCTCCGACTCTTCATTTTTTTGAAGTACGGTGTCCGACACCCGCTTCATACATATATCCAGACATGGGTATGAAGATATGATTCTCCAAGGACCCACCAAATACATGGAAATCTTGGAAAAAAAAATTGAACATACCCATGTCCGACACTCGTATCGAGTCTGAGTAACATAGATAAAATGTCCATGGACTAATTGATGAGATGCATTAAACAAAGCCCCGTAAGTCTAATTATGATTAGAAAAACGGTAAAAAAATTGAAATTATGTTTTCTTCCAAGCATGGAAGTTTTATGTCAGGTTCTTCTGTTTCTTTTCTGAAACTGGGGTAGTTTCCACACCCCATATGGATACTTGACAATAATTTTCTAGTAATATATAATTGCCATGGACTCATAAGTGACAAGTTTAAAGTTGAGCTGATTTGTCAATGACTGGTCAGCTACAAACTTAAATGACTCCTCCTCGGTTTCTTTTTAAGCATTTTGATTGGTGTTCTGCACCATAAGTGAAATGCTAAAGTAACTAGAACATTTTTTGTGCAATCAGGAGCAGGTAGGTGATATCATCTTAAGTCTTCAGTTTTACTAATTAACAAGTAGTCAAGTAGGATTTGCCTTGTCTTTGTTCCTCATGAAACGAATCTATGAATAAAAGAAAGCTCTGATTGGTAATCTGTGAATCTTTGATCATGTCAAGCCTTCTGTTATGGAGCGAGTGGAGGAGGTTCAAGCAAATCTAGCTGCCAGATTCCCTAGCTGTATGAAGACCATGGTTCGCTCAAATGTTAGACATGGATTTTGGCTGGTAAGCTCGAAATATGTTCACAAGTCAAATATGGGATGCTATTCCATCATGCCAGAAAGCTTTACATTTTCTAAGTTCTAAACTTACGGTGACAGCATCTTCCTATGCCATTCTGCAAATTGCATATGCCCAAGCATGATACAACAATGATTTTGGAAGATGAAAGTGGGGAAGAATACAAAACAACTTATATTTCAGAAAGGACAGCATTGAGTGCTGGATGGAAAGCATTCTCGGCTGGTCATAAATTAGTCGAGGGGGATGTTCTAGTTTTCCA
Organism: Fremontodendron californicum; assembly: GCA_030761205.1. NCBI lineage: Eukaryota > Viridiplantae > Streptophyta > Magnoliopsida > Malvales > Malvaceae > Fremontodendron > Fremontodendron californicum. The sequence continues at coordinate 39,627,880 of JAULJL010000002.1, read as the reverse complement.
TTTGGTCAATTCTTCAAAATTTAAGGTACTATTTGAATATTTTCTCTTGTATTTGTAGGTCATATAATGTTCTTTTGAATCCTTTATCATATGTTTTAGAGCTTTACTTTAGAAAGGATAACACCAAAATATCTTAAGACGCATTCAGATTTTCTGTATTGCTGTCTGAAACAAATTGCTTATATTAGGTGAGGTGCAATTCCTCAGAAGCTTTTTCTTTCCATTATGTCCTAAACTCTGCAATTGAACTGAACTGACTGATTTGCTTATTAGTAGAGCAATAGACTCCTTCAGGGTTTTCATGGAAGCAAAACTTCCCCTCCCTCCTTTTGCACTTTTTATTTCTTTATTTGTTTCTTAGTTCAAAATTTCTTGTGCATTAAGAGGTCTGTAGATCCTCTATGGATGGTTGACTTATTCCTTTTGCCTTCCATTCAATATTGCAGGTTTACATAGTCAGAGCATTCAAATCAAACAAATTAGATGGAGGTTTTGGCTCACTAAATGTGAATGTTCATGCCAAACCAATTAGGTCAAGTATGTTGTTCTCTTTAAACTTCTTCTTTTTTTCCCTGTTTCCTTTTAATAAGTTGTAAGTTCCCTAACATTGTTGATCTAATTGTGTCCACCTTTTTTCCTGGAATGTTGAACTTGAAAAAACAATAAAAGTTCGCATGAAGAGGAGAAAGAAAACCTCTAACAAGGCCAAGTATTTGGAGCTTCTTCCACTCAACCTTCGACATGACAATGTTGAAAATAACAGCCTGATGGTATTAGACACCAATAATGAGTGTTTAGTAGATCAATATGATAATGACAGCAAGGATCCTAGCTCTGGCTTTTTTGATGGTATAAGATCTTTGGCATCCATTATTGATTTTAAAGAGATTAAAAGTATTGAAAGTTTCATCATTATAGTGAATGGTTCGAGAATAGACTCCGAGATTTCGGAGTACCATAGAACCAAGTACTATGAGCTCTGCTGCAGTCAGAACTCATTTCTCCATGAGCATCTTCTCAAGAGTATTAGCAGTAAATTGGCAGCTGAAATAATTACACAGACTATTAGCATTGCAGAGGCCATTAAAGCCTGCAAACTTTCCACCTCTCAAGCAAATTATATTCTCTGGGACAAGACTCTGAAAGGCTTTGAACTATTAGGCATGAATGTTGGATTTCTTCGAGCTCGATTGAACCGGTTGATGACCCTTTCCTTGGAATTACAGGAGGCTGTGAAGTCAGAGAGGTATAGAGTTAGTGGTGAGCAAGATGAGATGAAAGAAGAGAAAAAATCTCTTGAACTGAAGCTTGTGAAACTCAAAGAGGCAATGCACAGGCTTGATGCTGAGATAGAAACCCTGAAGGCAAATGCTGAGAAGCATGAGCTTATATTTCAGGAGGAGGTTAATGCCTCATGGTGAGCATTATTTAGCTGTCTCATTGTTTTAAAGTTTTTGCAAGAGATAGTTCATGTTTCACTTGATGTAATATATATATATATATATATATATATATATATATTTGCCATCCACGGCATGTTTGGGTCATCCAAAGTGTACTAGTTCATGTAAGATTCTATAGGGGAGTTGTAGAAATATTTTTATGTTTCTATATACGCCTATAACAAGACTTCAATCGTGTTGAAAAGTAAGGAAGTTTTTCTTCAAGATATTCCATTTCGCTACGGTTTTATAGTAGAAGTTAAGTCTAATAATTTATTGACTTTCTAATGAATGTTGGTTTTTTTTTTCAATGAATGTGGTATTGCATGCTTCCTCACTTCCTCTTCCATATTGATTTTCTTAACGTTCTTTTACGAAACAATAAAATATATTTTACAAATTTTTTAAATATTATTTTGCATAAATAAAATACTAAGTTAATTGATACTTATAGGCATTGATTAAGAAGAATCTGTTTAATCGGTGTCTAATAGATACCAATTATAAATTATTTAATTATCAATTTTAATTTTTTTTTATATTTAATATATTATTTTTACTAATTTTTTTTTAAAAAATTATTAACTATATATATTTTTATATATAACATTTCTTTTATATATAAATATTACTTTAACATTTACCTAAATAAAATTCTTAATTTCTTAAGTAATAAAATTGGTAAATTCATTGATTTGATTGACTCAGACTCTGTTCAGGAAAAACCTCCCTTCCGGAAGATTCATTGATTTGATTGAACATAGCAAGAAAAAGGAACTTTACAAATTCTTTCATATTCATAGTATAAATCGAGAGGAGAGGGAAGCTATAGGATGGGAGCTGGGAAGATACATATATATATATATATATATATATATATAAAAGGAATATATTTTCTTAAATTTTTATATGATTCATATTTTAAAAAATCAACGATTGAATTTAATAATATAATTGTACTCGTCGTGTATGTAAAATTTCGAATCAATTTAATATTTCCATCATATTGATCGAGAATGTTGTCTTTTTTAATATATATTTAACGGTTGAAAATTTGTTATATCGAACAAATAATTAAACATTTTTAATTTACTCGAAATTAATTTAATTTTATACTAATATAAATAGATCATTTCTCATATATATATATATATATATATATATATATATATATATCTATCTCTAAGTATTTTGAATTTACATAAACTCAAATGAAGCAGGGACAGCGGGTGGAGTTAACAGCAGTGAGAAGATCTTGTCGCGTTGCAGACAAGCCCAAACCAAACTACAAAGACGTAAGCTTTCTGTCTCTGTCTCATAACAACAGTCAACAAAACTGAAAATTTTGAAAGGTCAAACTTAGAAAGAACAAAAAAAAAAATCTTTTATAAGAACTTATAAGCGTTTCAGTTATTTAGTACTACATTTATTGTTTATTTTTCAATGAAAATGTGACATAGTGGATTGATGATCCAATTTCTTGATGGTTGGCATGGCAGGTCCCTCTTGAACCTTTGGAGAGACCCACTTAAACTGTAATTGGATATTTATTTTTTATTTTATTTTGTGTGTGTGTGTGTTAAGATTCTAAAGTTTAGAATCTGATTATCCAAGTTTTGTGAAGCCCATGCTCCAATCACATGTAACTGGTGGGTTTTGGCTAGTAAGATTATTGTAACTACTCTCTTTTCTTTTCTTTTTATTTTTATTTTTATCTTTTGATTTTTGTTCTCCTTCCTATTGAAAAAAAAATACATTACATGTATTTAATTTTTTCATACGAGTTGAATACGGATATGAGTTTGATACGGATATGCTTAATTTTTTGTTTAAAATTTTTTCATATATTTGAAAGATCAGATCTTATTTTTATGTCGGATACGGATATTTTTAAAAAAATAAAATATATGAAGATTTTAGCAAAAATAAAAGAACGGGTAACATAATTTGGAGGCGTGACCTGAACTATTAGGAAAAATGTTGCAAAACATTGATAATGCATTAATGTAACACAGTCAGTGGTCTTGCATTTTTGATATTTCTATGTTCACACTTCACACTCTGATTTTTAACTGGTTTTTGCAGGGAAGCCAAGCCAAGCCAAGCGACACAAAACTGATATCTTTTGTTTTCAGTTAAAAGACATGCAGACATTTAGCTGATGATTATGTATGGTATTTGCTAGCTACTTGAATCAATCTGGATCTTTAAGCTGATCAAACATAAGATTGTCATTTTAAGTTAGCAATACAATTATCAACAGAATTTGTCTGATAACAAAACTAAGGCAGTGAATGTCGTTTTAGCTTTAGATATAAAACATTTCGTTCCTTTTAGTTCTTTTACTTATTCTAATCCTTTATTCAAACCAAGTAACCATTTTCTTGGAACATAATTCTGCAAAGAATGTAGGGCTGCTCAATTTCTTACTTAGAAGATTGAGGTGAACCCTAATCCGGAACGAATGTAGGATGATTTGATTTCATCATCTTCACATCATAACTTAGCCATTTTCTGTTCAAAGGTTGGATCGATGCAAACCACCACCTGTAATCTAAATGCATTAGGGGCCTAGTTGTAGTTGGTTTACTTGAATGCTCATTTTATGAGGAACAACTGAATAAGCAAATGTTTCATTGAAAAATTGTGCTCACCTTGCCGGTACTTTTACCCGAATGGAGATACTCAACAGCATCTGCAACAGAATGCAAGCCCAAAAATCTTTTTGGATCTATTCCAACCTATTATAATTGAACTATAGCATCAATAATCAATTCAAATATTATCGAAGAAAAATAATTATGACTAAACTATTTGTGCGGAGAACGAATAAATAATATATTATGCATCCTAAATCGATAGAAATTTTGACCGAAATTCATATCATTGAGATAGAAGTATATCAAACATAAAACAATCAAATAGCTATACTGATGAGATAGAAGGATATATGTATTACCTTAAGCTTTCCCGCAGAGTAAAGATGAAATAGTCTATCTAGGTGTTCTTTCCATAAATGGCTATACTGTGGCAGGAAAAAACCAGCCTGAAAGCAAAAGCATTTTCAAAACAATCAAACCACAAGATTTCCTCAGCCTGAAAAGGAATAAGGTACAGAGAAGACAAGATAACCCACTATCTTAGTTGCTTCTATCACCAGAACGGGGAAAGGAATTCACTGAACCAATTATCGTAAATCTATTTGTATTTGGCTAACTCATTTTGGCTTTTGTAATATTCTCAGAAGCTAGTCACTGGTCATTACAAGATCCCTTTGATACTATTTGCACATAAGAAATCATAATCGAAGGACTGCTTCTAAACAGCTTAAAGTTCATAATTACCAACAACATACCACAGTTTGGCTTTTGGTCAGAAGCTTCTCAACAAGTCCAGGATAATTTGACGGTTTCCACCCATGCTCCCCTTGATACTACATATAAAACAAATAATTTAATCAAATAAGAAATACAACATCAGGCCCCAAGAAAAACATCAGAAGCTATAAGTTGCAAATATGAAAGATTTACTAGATTGGATTGAGGTAAATTAACAATTCACTAGAAACAATATTATGTAAGCTTGGGAACATATAGTTTGATTAATTCTCTGACAACCTACAACTACTATATCCATAGCATGGAGAAGCATAGAAAATAAATTAATGCTCCAAATTCATAGAAACTTAATTTTTAAAAAAATAATCTATCTTAAAATTACCCAAAATAATCAAATTTGAGCTAAAAAAACATAACAACGTGCAAACTCAAAATAAAAGATGTCAAAAACTAAAAGCTATGTGTCAAAAGCAACAAAGTAAGAACAATAGTAAGTTTATTTAAAAAATTGTAAGCTCATTCTAAAAAAAACAACCTGAGAGATCATTCCTATCACAATGAGTCGTCCATGGATAGCCAAAGCATTCAAGCACAAATCAAACATGTCACCACCAACAGATTCGTAGACAATGTCGACTCCTTTAGGAAACTCCTTCTTGAGAACCTGGCAAATTACAAAGTCTTAGATTCCATCTGTAAAACCAACCAAATGTAGAGCTTATCACGTAATAGCATGACCAGGCCTTTATTCATGGCAATCAAGATCTTAGTCATGCAAACTGTGTTGAGATCAATCTCAGAAGTTGGGCATGGATGATGATTAAAGGATGGCAACTGAGATCTATAGTCATGGAAGAGGTATTGAGATCAATCTCAGAAGTCAGGCAACGGATGATGATTAAAGGATGCAACAGTTGGAAAAGCAGTCAAGTAGACTAAAATCCCTCTTAATTGAGAGTTCAAATGCTTCAAGGATATGATATAGAGACAAGAGATACAGCAGAGCTTATTGTTAAAGAATCTTATAATTCAAAGTAATGAGTTAAAACAACAGCAACTCATATAATCAGATTTTATTCACTAAAAGTTCTTTGTATCAAACCAATGAAGTTAAGGATCCAATTGGTCTTCCTAAACCAAATACCCTGCCCCCCCCCCCCCCCCCCCAAAAAAAAAAAAAAGAGAAAAAAAAAAGGTACAATGGTGGAAAAAGAAAAAAGTTCAAAATAAGAATTTCAGACACATACAGTTTTGATATCTTCAGTTTTATAGTCTATGACTCGATCAACCCCCATTTCTTTCAAAAGCCTTGCCTTTTCTTTTCCTCCGCAAGTGGCAACAACTTTATTTCCTGCCAGTTTTGCAAGCTGCACATATCATTATGGTTAATATTTTTGTTTACTGCCCAAAAAAGGTGGGACAGGAGTATACAAAAATGATATATATATGTCAAGTAGCATTATCATGTTGAAGCCATGAAACAAATACAATCATAAAATAACACTAAACTGAAAAGGTATAGAACTACTTGCCCTAGAGGAAGAAATTATGCGGTCATATAAAGTATATCTTTGAAGCTGTTTGGGTAAATAAATAAATATCATAAGTCAATATGTCTAAAACTAAGATAAGAATGAAATAGAAGTACAATAAGGTAATAATGAAACTCAAAAAGCTGGACTTTATTAAACAAACTATAGGGAAAACACATATCCACAATGTTTACTTCAGATTAACGTTGGCCACTATGGTACAGCTTGTACAAATTCAAGTAATGAAGAAATATCATCGCATTTTAAGACGAACCTGGACTGCAAATTGTCCGGTTCCTCCAGCAGCAGCAGTTACAAGGACAACTTTTCCAGATTCCATCTGACCAACCTATAAGGTAAAAAAAGAGGGAGATAGAAAATATTTCAGAGAAAACAAAAAACAGTCTGAATGGAGGGCTACAATGTACACCTAGAAAAACATGAACAAAGAGGAGAATATGGCCACAAAAAGTTACAGGGAGAAGAATTCAGACACATACGACCTAGGATGAGGGAAAAAAGTTCGTGAGTGACAAGGGGTTGGGGAGAATGGAAAAGTTCACATCTAAATAAGAAAAAATGAAATAACGAACCTTTTCCAAAGCAATTGATGCTGTTAATCCTGAAGTAAGCATAGCAACAACTTCTGGATCAGGTCTTCCAATGGGAAGTATGTGCTTTGAAGGGACCTATTTTTTGTTCAATATTCAACATTTATTCACTTACCAATTTAAATATGATTAAGTAGAAAAGGCATGTAAAAAATATTGAAATAGACAATGAAACAAGATCTTTATAAACATAATAAATAATATATAAAAATGGATATTATACCATCATGAATTCAGCATAACCTCCAAAAGTCATGACTGCAGCAGGAGTTCCAACTTTCAAATTACTTACAGAATCTCCAACGGCTGCAATTATTCCCACTGCCTGTAACAGCAAAATAACATGAAGTTAACTAGATATCACATGCAGTGATAATTTTACAACAAATAAACCATAAGATATCAGCATAATTGAACTATATTGCCACATGTTGGCATTTAGTAAATATTTTTCCCACACCTCAAATCCAGCATCAAATGGAAGAAGGGAACTGAGGTCTTTCTTGTTTCCTTGGAAATAACGACCTGAGCTAAAGTTCACCTGCGTGTAACATGTTATTCGAAAACATACACATAAGTACATAATATAATTATTCATTAAAGAGCAGTTACTGACATATAAACTTAATTGAAAAAAGGCAGAAAATTCAGCATAGTAATAATTACTAACGAATGGACAGTAAGATCAACAAAATAAAAAAGAAGAAATCATGAAACTTGTTCTCTTTCCTACCTCCTCCACACCCTTACTATCTTTGTAGGGAAAAGAAAGATAAACCCAATAGCTTTTTTTTTTTAATAGTAAAATGATGATAAATAGGCAGTTTGCAATCCATTTCCCTTCTTCTTACTTTCCCAAGCTTTTCCATCCTACAAATGCAAAGAACCCACTGCCAGTAGTTCCCTCCTTTTCTCCCCTTGGCTTGAAGGTTTCCTGAAATTAAAACTTGAAGAAGGAATTCCTTTCTTTCATCCATCTCTTATCGTTCATTTTCTTTCAAAATATCTACAGCCCATCTTTCTCTCTCTCTATAAATATCCAACATTCTTGAGCTCAATTAACCCTTTTCTTTGTTCCACAGAATCCAACTCAAGAACATGTTAAGATGCCAAATCTCTCCTTATAACTTCAGTCCATATGACTTTTGGTTATCATCCAAGCCTCTGCAATCATTTTACCTCTATTAAATAACTTACTTAAAGGCGATTCTTCATCCTTTGTTGTGCATGCCCTAGCCATCTAAGCATGTCTCACACATCTCCACATAAAAGGGAAAAAGTTGAGTGCACAAAAAATATTTAATTAAAAAAACGAAAAATAAAGGAAAAGGCAAAATCAAATTAATCATTTAAAGGATACTAGAAAACTTACATCACTTGCGTTTACACCAGCATAAATGATTTTTAGAAGAACGTGGCCTGATTCAATAGGTAGTTTCAATTGTACACGTACTATGTGGGTAGCATCACGAAAATGGTGACTCAAGGTATGCACAACTCTGAAGAGGAAGAGCAAAAAGGCACTTGGTCAGCAGCTATAAGAAATCAATAAACACACATCCTACCTTTTATGACGGTTATTAGTAACTAATACAAAAGAAAGTTGACTGGAAAATGTTTATGTATCTTGCTTCTATGAGTTGAGAGTTTGAATCTTTGAGATTAATGAGCAGATGTGGAACTTGAAACAAATAAGAAAAATGACATTAAAATAGTATTGTATTAGTTAACTGACCAAGGCCAAGGCCATAAAAGCTGTAAAAGCAGTTGACACTACATAGCTTATGTCTATAAGTACCCCTCATTATTTAGCCTGCGAAGGCAAAATTAGCAGTTCACCCTATCTACATTGTCTGAATATGATGCCAGTAAAAATCAACAAGAAAGGAATGCAGATGAGAAGAGAATCGATCAGGAGAATTGAAGGGAACAGAACAATCCTCGAGAGAGAGTCAGCAGGTTTAGGAATGAGAGACAGAGAGAATAGAGAGGAAATCAAGATTGTATTCATTCATGCCTTTTCTTTATGATCCAATACCTACGTATATACAATCAAGAATCAATGAAAGTCAAATGGCAGCTTACTGTTAACTACCTCAACTAACTACTAACTGTTTTAACAACTGAAATGAATCATTAACTAACTTCTAAATGCTAACTGACTACCAGTCATTATACTGACTATCAGTCATTACACATACATCAGAATATGCAGACCTATTTATTACATTTCACCTGCCCATCTATTTCTATCCCAGGATTTATTACACTTCACCTATCCAACTATCTTTTTCTTCCTTATTCAGATTTCTATCTTTTTTTTTTATTATCTTTTTTTGCTCACCTTGCTATTAGATTAGTGTAGACTTCCAAAATGAGGAGGTATGAGATTTCAGGATGCACTGGAGGCAGTGGTTAGAATTTCCTGCCATTGACATTTGAGGGCTACAGAAGGAAAAGTACCTTTACGTTTTTCTTTTGTTACAGGAATGTTCAGAATAAACATCCTCTTCAGTAATTTGAGTTCACAAGTTTGAAAAACAACTGGGTTACTTAAAAATGGAAGGTTTTGGTAGCTGTCTCTATTGAAGCAGATCATGACATCAACAAAAGTAATCAAGTTCAAAAATGTCTACTGAATAAAAACTTTTAGATTCATACATGTTGTCCCAAAATTGTAGTTTTTTAAAAACAATGCAAGAATTCAATCTAGAATTTGTGCTGGCCAACCCAAGAATTGTATCCATTCCTCCCCTCAGATAGTTGTACTTAAATTTCTCAAAACTGAAGCAATATTTTGACATTTTACTTACACTTTCTCAAAACTCTGAGGAAGTTGGGCGCTTAAAGGAGCTTGGAATGAAATTTTTTCCCTGGAACTTGAGGAAGAATGCAACAAGTATTTTGCTTCTTCTGTTGGACTGGGCCAATACTCCATGCCTCTGCGGTTTGTAATCCATAGGCAAGAACCAGCTCTGCTCTCATCCATGATAAGCTGAAAAGCACCTAGAAATGCACAAGTGCATAGAAAGTAAGAAATTAAGTTTTTCAAAAGAAGAAGAAAAAAGAAAACCTTAAGGCTGAACAAGAAGTGATCTGACATGCAAAAACTAAATTTTAATTTCAGTGTTTATCTAACAGAAAGTTTGTCAATGACAAACCTCTGAAAAAGAAAAGGACAAGCAAGTGGAGACCTATCCAATAGTATTTCTTTCTATCAGATACAGCTCATATTTTATTGGGTCTCAAATAAATGTACCGATAAAATCACCAGGGAATGCAGTATGATGTTTACTCTCTTGTTCAGTTAATTAAAGCATCTAGCTTTTATACTTATCATTGCACAATCTATGTTACTCGACTCTTCATTCTCCCTAAAATATCCATCTTCGATACCTATATCTGATATATATTTGGAATTTTGGATATAGGTACGGGGTATGATCCTCCAAATATATGAAAAAACATAAAAAAAATTGAGTATACCATATCGGACACATACCGTATCCAACACTCACTCAAATTCAAATAACATAGTGCACAACAATAAGAAAGTAGACAGGAGTTGGGACAATTGTAAAGGAATTCTCAACCTGGAACACACTATAAGAATTGCCTGACGCTCATCGCTCTAAATAAGACTTCAATGAACAGAGACTATTCCATAAAAGATAATATACCTTTCACCACCATTTCCATTGGCACATAGCCACCCATTAGAGAAATAAATCTGGGGCCCACTTTTTCTCCCATCTCTGTTTCAACAAACTACATCCAAATTCAGAGGCAAGTTATATAAGATAAATAGTTTGTAGACATAATAACAGCCCCCGACCAAAAAAACACAGTAAACATTACTAGCAAAAAATAACACTTTTATGACATTTCCGGGAGGATATGCTGATTGAGAACATCCAAAATTCTTCAAACTAGAGATTTACCTCAGGGCAAAGAACATTCACACGTATTCCTTGACGTTTGTAGGGAGCTAGTGATCTAGTAAACATGACAACACCACCTAGAAAACGAATATTATAAGCAAATGATCAAATTATATAAATGTCTTACGTGCAAGAATTATATAGATAGATCTCTTTTCTCAGATCTTTATTCAGACCAACCCGTTCATAATTTATCCATTTGCCCTTTTCTGGCACTAATCTCAGGAAATAATCTGAGAATATATGAATTGGTGGAAACCCATACCAGTTATCCATTCTTTATAAGCTAACTTAAACCACAGTCACACTGAGGCAACATAAACCCGCAAACCTTTTGAGGCAGAGTAGATAGGGTCCGTGTACATTGGGTAAAGACCTGCAGAGGATCCCATATTGATTATCACCCCTGGCTTTTGCAGAGCTTGCATAATTTTAATCTGTTCAAACACTCGAGACAGTTATTCATTGCTGCACCTGGAGACTGTCATAAAGCAAAATTGCAGAAAGTCCAATTAGAAGCATTACCGCGAGGCGAGTACAATCAATAACTGCAACGAGGTTGACATTAGCAGTATGTCTCCATGTCTTAGTGCCATCAGTTTGATCCTTCCGGAAAGATACTGGATTTGCGATGCCGGCGCTGTTAATACAAATATCCAATCCTCCATATGTTGCGAGATGCTTCTCAAATGCTAAAGTTATATCTCCTATTCAAATAAGAAGCAAATTTTTTTTTTTTTTTAAATATTGTAATTATCTGAAACAACCACACCTGAACAGTTAACAAACAGAGATCAAATGGAACTCACTTAGGTTAGTAACATCGCATTTCACAGAAATAGCAGAAGGAAACCCTAAGTTTTGATGGAATTTGGAATTCTCTTTCTCAACCAAAGATGCAACTTCCTTCCCCTTCTCTTCAGAGAAATCTACAATTGTCACAAATATCCCTTTCCCTGCCAGAGCTAAGCTCAAAGCTTTACCTGCGCATAATTCAATAACAATTCGAATTAATTATATGATCTGCTTCATAAATCACAATCATAAGTTTATGCAATTCAAATAAATCACAGCAATCGGTTTATGAATTCTTGAAAGTTTATTTCCATTGGAGATGCGAAATAAAAACTCAAGATAAATTGAAATAAACAATCCCGGATAAAAATATGATACTAATAAAAGAAAGAAAAGCTTAGGAAGGTTTTACCGATCCCGGAAGCACCGCCAGTGACCAGAGCTGATAAGCCAGGCTTAAGCTCCATTTTACTTTTTCTTTTTCTTTTTTTCTCTGTGATTTTATTTTAAATAAATAAATAGTGATTCCCAATCATTAGGATTTTGATTATTATATGGGACTTTGGGAGTAGAATTATTTGTTCTATCTTTGTTGTCACTGCTCGAGGTAAAATAACGAGAGTAGAGATAGTTTTAGTCTTAAATTTTTAAGGATTTTGATAACGAATGTTATAAAAATATTTTTTTTAAATTAATAAATGTAATAATATTTTTAATTAATATATTAAAAATAATATTTATTGAAAATAATTAATAAAGTTATCAAATTTTGCTTTTAATATAATATTGAATTTTGTTAAAAAATATCTTAAGGTACTGTTTAAAGTTACTAAATATAATAATATTTTTAATTAATGAATTAAAAATAATGAATAAAATTATCAATTTTTGTATTTAATATAATATCATTACTATAAATAGTATATTAATTATCCTTAAAGAATATCCTAAAGACACTTATTAACAAAATCCTACAATGTTATTACTATAAATAATATATTAATTAATTTTAAAGTATTGGTTAACAAAATTCAATTCTAAATATATGGATAAAATTGGATTAAAATAATATTAATATGGACAATAATGTTCAAATTAGGGTAAGATGAGCTACCACACCTCTTTCTAACCAATGAAAATTAGTCCCCATATATACCATGTAAGTCTAATCGGATCGAATACGGTTTTTTTTTTCATTATTTTTTTCGTAAATTACTTTTTAATATATTTTTAAATATTTAAAAAAAAATAATAGATTGAATCTTAATTTATCAGACTGTAACCTTTCTATCCAAACAAATAATAACAGCGTGAATGCAGCAAAAAGATATTTGCACCGTTTGACAATTTTGATAGAACCCATATGTATCTTTTATTGTGCTCGCAAACAAGATCTTAATTTGGGTAATTCTAAATCTCTATCTTCTTTTTTTTTCTACATTTGTTTTGATTTTAATCGTTGCTGGTTTGGAAATTTTCATTCATGGGTCATAAAATGGTTAGAAAGATTTATAAACTTAAAAACACAAATGATTTTGATTGAGAGTTTTTGAAGTCTTAATTTTTTTGGTTAAATTTGAAAAATATGTCATCGATAATACAATAATTGTTAAATGATCTAATGAGTAAAAATTATTTTAAAAAAATAATGAAAAAATAAAAAATTGTTAGGAAATAAATTATAAGACAAAATTACTTTTAATGAAAAAATTATTAGTAAAGCTATTTTTAATATGTAAAAATAAAATATTTGAAGAATATTAATTCAATAAATTATAAATAATAAAATAAAATTACATCATGTAATATAAAATGATTGTTTTATATATATTAACATATGACAGATGTAATGATCCAATTTTTAAATTAATGAACCTATAATTCAAATTGAATCATTATGATAATTTATGCAAAATAGTATATGAATTAAATAAATTTTTAAAAAATTTACAACATAAACTATTAAATAATTTAAAAACTTCTGAACTATCAAAATCACTTATATCCTTTCAATCCATGAGAATATATCTAAATTAATAATTTCATCAAAAATTCTTTTTTACTTTACTTTCATATCAAGAATACATACTCATAAATAGCATTGTCAACATTAATCAAACTCAATCAGCAAGAACAAGTTAAATTAAAATAAAAAGAAAGAAAGAAGTTACCTAGTGTGTAAATTTTTTCATGTGTAAATATTTTAAAAAATAAAATTAATTAAAAATATTTAAATTTCATATTAAATAACATTTTTATCTTTTATTTATAAATTTGCTATAATATAATTTAAATTTTTATGTTATTTTACCAATTGAATTTGGTGTCACCAGCAACTTTATTAATAGTACACAGATAATGGGTATATCAAATTTTAGTAACAAATAATTTTTTTATTATTCTCAACGACGTTGTATTAGATTTAGAATTTGCAACCTTAGATAAAAGACAATATTTAGGTTTTATTTTCTAATTGCTTGTCGTTGTCATGACACGGCATTAGTCTTTTGTTTTAAGAGATCTCCCTTTTAACGTTGAAGGAATCCTTTCTTTAGAAGCAAAGCTGGAAAGAGCAAAAGATGCCCGTATTTAACTTTAAGGGACGCTTTTTAATCGTCGCTGTATAGTTGGCTTTGTTAAAGAATGCCTAGAAAGATGTGTTCATCCAAGCTTTCGATGCAGCAAAAAGCGCACTTTCCAATTTCAACCAAAATAAAAAGGGTGAGATGGACTTTTCGTTTCAATAACTTAGCAACTATCATCCAATTAAATCGAAACAATGCAAGATGTCAAATTAAAAGCGACATTTATAGGGTATCATTGCTAATATTGTAGATGTTATTTTTGTTGTGTTATGGAGTATGAAACAATTGAAGACAATTTATTTTTTAATTAATATTCATTATGTCCAAATATAGAGTTAAAAGAGAAAAAAAATATGGCTTAAAGTTTTATTCTGAAAACTAAATTGAATTGGTTAAATTTATCTATTTATTTGAATTGAAAATTTAAGACTTAAATACACCCAAAAGAACCTGAGTTAAAATTAAATCATCATCCGATTTTTATTATTTTATTAAAATTAATTGAATTTATCAATAATTATTTTCACTCAATTAAATCTAAATTGAAAAAAATTGAAACAACATCGACATGTATAATTTAAGCCAAAATTAAATACTTTATTTTATTTTAAATTATTTAATTAAAAAAATAAATAATGAATCACGTTAAAAAACAATTTGATCAGACTTTAAGTGGGAATGGATGACTTTAATTGATTCAATAATAATAACATATTCTAAATGATATTAACTATTGAGCTATTGTTGTTATACTTATTACAGACGAAATCATTCTCTAAACCGATACGTATCTACCTTGTATTATTTAATCCAATTTTTAATAGGAATTTTAGAGAGAAAAGAAATCCAAATTAAAAATTAAAAAAACCTGTAAAAATACGAGCTTAATATTACAATTTGCAACGTGCAAACTCCAAAAGGGACAAGTTCGTCTCCGATTCCAAACACTCTCAAAACTGTAAGAAAAGTCATCCAATTTCATAATCAATCAATCAATCAAATCCCTTCTCTCTTTTTTTTCTCTCTCTCTCTCTTCAGGAATCCCTATTCCCTCTCTCCTTCTTCGTTTCGCGCTCTTGATGGAAGTTACAATTTTCCATCACGAGCACAGAATTTACCGTTTCAAAACCCTAATATCACCGTAAACCCCAAACGAAGCAAAAAAGGAAGAAAAGGAAACCCTCTGCTTCTCCAATTCGCTGCGAATTTGGATTGAAACGGCAGCGAATTGAGAAAAGACAAGATGTTTGGCGCGTGGAATAATGTAGCGAAATCGGCTGAGGCGGTGGTTTCCCGGTGGGCGGTGAAGAGGGTGTTTAAATTTTTGTTGAAGAAGAAACTTGGGCAATTTATTTTAGGGGATATTGATTTGGACCAACTCGATGTTCAGCTTACTGAAGGCACCATCCAGCTCTCCAATCTCGCTCTCAACGTTGATTATCTTAACCAAAAGGTACGGCGCCTTTTGCGTGGCTGTATGTTCGTTTTTTGGTTCAATTTTGAATTTAAAGTTTTTGTCAACCTGAAGAGCAAGTATGATTAATTATGATTAAGTTTTTAAATTCTGTGATCTGTTTACTGGTAGAATTTGATATGGAATTCTTTGCTTGTTTATTCGGGCTTTTAAAATTTTATAAGCAGTGCGTAATTTAAAGAAGGAAAAAGAAAAAGAAGAAATACAAAACAGTTATATGGTATTAAGTAAATTCAGTATTGGTTTGCTTTGAGTTTTCCAAAGAGCATGTACTTCATGTAGGATACAAGCTTACCATCTATCTGTGGAGCAGAAAAAGAGATCCAAAATGAAGACCAGTGGAACCAATCAACCAAGTAGTCATATGTATTTCATTTAGATAAAAGTATCAATATTGTAAGAGTAGAGTTCAAGTTGTATGTCATTGAGACGTGAGGCTCTAGGTTTTGAGTGCCATTTTGTAACCGGGGTTCTTGGTAAGGATATTAATGAAACATAGAGGGTAACTAAGGGCAGTATTCTCTCCTTTTTTTATTTTTTATATTATTCAATTGCTTTCTCATGTTTATGTTGCTTTTTCTGTACTTGATTTCCAGATTGGTCCAGCAGCATCTTTGGTTATAAAAGAGGGGTCTATTGGCTCTTTATTAGTTAAAATGCCTTGGAAAGGTAAAGGATGTCAAGTTGAGGTTGATGAACTTGAGCTGTTGCTTGTCCCTTGTTTGGAGAATCATTTCTCAAGTGCAGATGAAACTTGTAGTTCCAGTGATAATGGTAATCATTATGTGCACAGCGACTTGGGGAAATTGTCAAATGACATGGCAGGAAGTGCTGGGAAGTCTGATAATGTCCATGAAGGTGTAAAGACAATTGCAAATATGGTAAAATGGTTTCTTACAAGCTTTAATGTGAAGATTAAAAAGTTAATAGTTGCATTTGATCCATCTCTAGAGAAGGATGAAAAAGTGGGCTTCCATAGGACTTTGGTGCTTCGGATATCAGAAACAGAATGCGGAACTTGTGTTTCCGGAGATGCTGCTTTAGGTGATGAAGCTAGAGCTCACAGTTTTCTTGGAATTAGCCAACTTACAAACTTTGTTAAATTCCAAGGAGCAGTACTCGAGCTCCTTCAGATGGAAGATGTTGACAATCAATCTTGTGCTCCACAAACATCAGGAATGACTTTTTTTGGACTGAATCCGGATTGCTCACCATCAAAAACTGCTATTCCAATCATGTCAGGGAAAAGAGGTGGATTTTCAGGGAATTTGAAGCTAAGCATTCCCTGGAAGAATGGTTCCTTGGACATTCGCAAAGTGGATGCAGATGTTTCTATTGATCCGGTAGAATTAAGATTTCAACCTAGCATAATTAAATGGTTTTTACTTTCATGGGAAACGTACAAGAACTTTGACAAGGTTGGGAAGAATATTATGCACTATGAGACAGTGGACTCTATATACTTAAATTCTAATTCTCAATTCCAATCATCAGCACCTGTTTCTACTGTGACTGTCATTGATAAAGTGATGGCAAATCAGGGTAGTTTTTCTGCAGACTGTACTTCCTTGCACGTGCAAGAATCTGTAGCTGAAGATGTGCTACCTGGTTCACATTTTATATCTAATTGGGTACCAATTTCTGTTGGCAAAAACCAGAGAGACTGTGTTGGAGAAGTTGATTTTGGGGCAAGGTTGGTATCAGTTTCTGCACAACTAAATTTTATGTACAGTTCTTGTGAAAGGGACATTTTTAGGAACTTATGTCAGAAGCTTCTAGGATTCTATTTAGCAATAGAGGAGCATTCTGCATCTTTTATTACTGAGTACTACACATGAATGAAGGAGAATTTAATGCTGAAACTTACCATTTAAGATCTTGGTATCATAATCTTTTCCAATGTAATTCTTCTAACATATTGAATATCTGGCCTTTTTATAGTGTGGACCAATTTTTTGAGTGTTTTGATGGAATGAGAAATTCACAATCAGCTTTGGGAAGCAGTGGAATGTGGAACTGGACGTGTTCTGTTTTCAGTGCAATAACTGCTGCATCCAGCCTTGCATCTGGATCTTTGCATATTCCTTCTAGTATGTGCTCTGTTTTCATCTTCCGCTGTTCCTGATTGAAATTCGATTCTTTTAGAACGAGTTGAAGGGATTTAAGTAATAATTCTGTTGTAGAAAGAAGAAAAAAAAAAAAAAAGCCAAATAAGCTAGGGTTATGTACATCCATTTTTTATCAACAATGCCTGTTGATGTTTGTAAGTAAGACCTTTGATTAACATCTAGGAGATATAAATGCACTTTGAGCATGGTTGGAGATTTAATGTCGTTGCTCACATATGGTCATAAATAGAGCTTAAGAGCGTAATCTGATCCATGTATTTGACACATAAGTAGTGGGAAATTTGTTGTTTACTTGTACTTCCTCATGAACTATTATTCCAGTCTTTGACACGTATAATTTGGTTTAACATGTACTTTCCCTTGTTTCTAAACAGCACAGCAGCATGTTCAAACTAATCTTAAAGCAACCTTTGCTGGAATTTCTATTGTGTTGTCCTTTCATGATGAACGTCAGGATAATTTGTGTGATCTAATCAATATCAGTTCCAATATTCATTATTTGGGCATAGAATGCAGGGATATCTCTCTTGTTACGCAGGTAATTTTTTTCTTGGAGAATTCCCTTTTCCCTTATCTTCTATTTTTGAAACCAAAATTTTATGTTTGTTCTTCTCGAGATATCTACACTAATTTGAAACATGCATAATGTCAACAGGTATGTCCTCAAGAAATGAGGTTTGAAGTAACAATGGAGCATGTTGAAGCTGCTGATTATTTGTGCTGTAAGAAGGATGGAGGGGATTGTAGCACTAATATTGACAGTAAAACCCTTTCAATCAGAAATCTGCAAGATGAAGTTCAACGTGCTCTCCCTCTGTTTTCCTCTTCTGATGGAAACCGATCATCAGATGTATTCCGCGGGTTAGTTTCTGCTGATTTTCCACTCAGAGACAAGGGTGATATGGTCAAAATAATGTTGTTTACAACCTCTGGTGTCACTCATTGCCAATGTACTGTGAGTTCTAGTTCATCAGGTGGTGGTTTTTCAGGGCAATCATCTTTTTCATTGAAACTGCCACCTCTTATTGTTTGGTTTAACTTCTGCTTGCTAAAGATGTTATCAGATCTCTTGAAGGAAGTTGGAAAATCTATTGAAATGGGTAATAATAACAACAAACTCTCGTCTGATGCTTGCAATGAAAAGTGTGAATCATCTCATCCACATTTGAAAAGAGGTTCTGGCACTAGCATTACAACCTTGTCTTCAGCAGAAACTTTGCGAGGTAACATATCAATCCCCAATGCAAGAGTAATTCTGTGTTTCCCTCTTAAGAAGGGTGAAGATGATGGAGGATACTCTCCATGGGATCAATTTATTGTTCTTGATATTTCTTCACCATCACCATCGAAGGGTGGAATGCAACACAATACTCCACACTTTGATGGAAGTTTTCAGAAACAGTTTTCCTCATGTGGCACACGTTCTTTGCACCTGAACATTGGTAATCTTTGCTTTTACTCAGTCACATCTGCACATAAAGATGGTATTGATATTGACTATGGTGGTACGCAGAGGCATAAATTTTCTGCTCAAAAGATTTTATCTGTCAGCAACCGCACTGGGTGTTTTTCTGTCATTAGTATGTTTTGGCAGGACGGTCCTGTGACTGGCCCTTGGATAGCAGAGAGAGCCAAGTTCTTAGCAACACTAGAAGAAAATGGGAGCAGAAATAAATCCATGGTAAAAGGTTACGAGTTTGCCACTGTTACTACTCTCAAAGATCTTGATGACGTAAGTGCTCAAATCAGACAGGAGGTCATTTTGAGCACCACATATTTTGTTCACATTCATCTGTTTCCTGTGATAGTTGATATAGACAGTTCACAGTACAGTGGCTTGCATAACCTTTTAAACCAGATGATTACTGGATTATCGTGTTTCTCGTGTGATGCAACTGGTAGCAAAGAAGAGAATTCCTTGCCTCAAACTTCAGTTCTTCTGGAGTGTGATTCTGTAGAAATTTCGATCAGACCAGATGCTGTTGAAAATGTGAAAGGTCCAATGCAGAGAGAACTTCCAGGTTCATGGGTTTGTCTAAAACTGGAACTTAAGAAATTTGATTTGCTATCTGTCTCAAATATTGGGGGTATTAGGGGTTCCAGTTTCCTATGGTTAACCCACAGTGAAGGTACATTATGTGGTTCAATCTCTGGGGTTCAAGATCAGGATTTTCTTTTAATCTCATGTAGTGACTCTACAATGAAACGTGGTGATGGAGGAGGTTCAAATGCTTTATCTTCTAGATTGGCTGGTTCAGATATTGTACACTTCTGGGAGCCAGAGAGCTACCAAGATTTTACATCTATAACTGTGAGATGCAGCACAATTGTTGCGGTAGGTGGTCGTTTGGATTGGATGGATGTTATATGCTCCTTTTTTAGTTTGCCCGCAGTGGACCCCGAACAATCTGTTGATAATAGTTTACAAAAGAGAGATTTAGACACACCCCCTTGTGGAGATTCTTTTGTTCTTAAATTGGTTGATGTTGCCTTGAGTTACGAGCCCCACTTAAAGAATTTGGCTGTTCATAGTGAAGTTCTTGATTCAGAGTCTGCTTCTTCAAATGCCAAAGAAGACATGTCTGAGCCCTATGTAGCTTGCCTGTTAGCTGCATCTTCTTTCAGTCTTTCAAATTCAGCGCTGGCAGATTCCCTGGATAATGAATATAAAATTAGCGTACAAGATATGGGTCTTCTTCTTCGTGCAGTTTCAGAGTCTGACAAACTTGGGGGTATACATAGTGCTGAAAAACTTAATCAGGGTGGTTATATTAAAGTTGCTCGGGAGGCACTTATTGAAGCTGTTGTGAAAACTAACTGTAACAATGGCCTTCTCTGGGAGGTAGGGTGTTCTAAATCTCAAATTTATGTGGAAACCTGCCATGACACCACATCTGGTTTGATTCGCTTGGCTGCTCAGCTCCAACAGCTATTTGCCCCTGATGTGGAGGAATCAATTGTGCACTTACAAACACGGTGGAATAATTTTCAGCAGGCACAACAGAGGAATAATGGGAAAAGTAGAGTCCTAAGTTGTGATTGTGGCCCATCAACTTCTCAAACTCATGTTGCTAACGTAGATTTAGAGGGTAAATGTGGGGTGGTTGGCTTGATGGATGAAATATGTGAAGATGCATTTCACTTGGATGGAAATGAGACCTTACAGTTTAATTCTTCTGAGTCACACTTTCACCTTCCCCTTGAGGAAAGTGTTGCTGAAGAGGCTTGTAGCTTAAGCTTTGAAAATGCTGAGATGTTTTCTCACGATCTACCTGTTAATGGGATAGGTCTTGAAAGTAGTCAAACTTCCTTTCTACAAACAGGTTACTTCCCAGAATTCATAGAGAGTTACTGTCTATCTGAGTTATGCTCTACAGGAATAAAATCATCGCATGAGGTCCTAAAATACAGATCCATACATTTGGGGGAGGGAGATCTTGGAAGAGGGAATAGTGGATGGTATGACGATGCTTCTTTAAGAATTGTAGAAAATCACATTTCAGAACCAAGTGGACAAGCTGGTTTGAAACAAACTGTGGAAGGCAAGCTTTCATATCGTGACTGTAGTGTACCTGATGATACAGTAAACATCATAGGACGTGTACTTCTTAAGAACATTAATGTTAGATGGAGAATGTATGCAGGCTCTGATTGGCGTGAAACTAGAAAGAGTAGTAAGCAGTCCAAAAATATTCATGGAAGGGATACAACTGTATGTCTAGAGCTTGCAGTATCTGGGATGGAATTTCAATATGACATTTTTCCAGCTGGTGAAATATCTGTGTCCAAGCTTTCTCTTTCTGTCCATGATTTTCATCTTTATGACAAGAGCACAGATGCACCTTGGAAACTGGTAATGTTCACATTAGTGTTGTACTTCTATTACTGATTTACCTTTCCTCTCCTATATGAACAAAATTTTGAATTTCTCTTATCCTTGTTTAACTTATAGGTGCTAAGATACTATGATTCAAAAGATCATCATAGGGAATCCTCTTCAAAGGCATTCAAACTGGACCTAGAAGCTGTCAGACCAGATCCTTTTACACCTCTCGAGGAGTACCGGTATACTTACCGCTTTTATATATATTTCTGAATAACTGAAATTGAATTTTTTCTATGAAGTGTTCCATTAAGGAAAGTTATGTGTTAGTCCTTCCATGAAAAGCACTGCCATATGCATGTCCTAAATTAATTATCATTTTAGTTGGTCATTGAAAGATTGTTGAGGAATGGTTTTCTAGTAGAATTGGTTATTTTACTTTTCATAGTTTCAGGTTTTAGGCTGGTGTGCCTCTCATGGTCTAGGTCCATCTGCTCATAATCTCAGATACTGATCTGATTGGGACCTAAGTAACTGCCTTCTTGTTGTTACTTATTAGACCCTCTCTAATTCGCTTATCATAGTATCACAACAATGGAAGGAAAAAATTTAGAAGCACTTGACTAGTCAACATTTTTATTTTCTATGAAGTAGTGTTTTGAGTTTATGTGCTTCATTTTTCTTGGAGCCTTGCTTTGCTTACTATTTCTATTATAATGTCTAGAAGAAAAAGTTTGTGTTATCAAAATGTAGAGGCTGCCACCAGGTTTCACTTTAATATTTCTATAATATTAGAATCAATCTTTGTTGTCACTATTCTGCTTGTCGTATTTCTGTTTATGAATTTCTATAGCTTGCTTTTGATGACCCAACTTTATTGCTTTGCTTTTTGTTTACTTTCAGGTTACGAATTGCTTTCCTTCCTATGTTGTTACATCTTCATCAAAGCCAACTTGATTTTCTCATCAGCTTTTTTGGTCAAAAAAGCTCATCAATTGACCAGTCTACAGGTCATCCTCAAGATCCTGATTTGTTGGTAAGGAAGAGCTGTAATCTTGCTGGCCTTGCCATTGCAAATGAGGCATTGCTCCCTTATTTTCAGGCAAGTGTGGACAAATTCATATTTGCACTGCATATTCTTGCTTTACTTCTAAGTTGGATCTGCGTTTTCAGTCCATTGTTTTTGTGTGTTGGCATCTTAGTGATTGGTTTAGCAAATTGCACATATGATCTGAATGTATAAACATTTATTATCATATGGTTCTAGTTATGGTAGGAGAGTTGGCAAGACAATTTTTTCGCTATGTTTTCTTCTTTTAGCATTATTTGTGTTCTTCTAATACTCTTCTTGTGTGGTTTTTGATGAATCATTGTATGATTCAACGTTGGGCTTCAGGGTTAATAAAAAAAATTTGCTGGACATTAATGGCTAGTATAACTTGAGGGTATTGGTTGAATTTTTTTTGTCTACTTAATTACTGAATACTGATTGAGGAAAATTTGTTCCAGAAGTTTGATATATGGCCCATTCTTGTTCGAGTTGACTATAGACCCCACCATGTTGATCTGGCAGCACTGAGAGGTGGTAAATATGTGGAACTTGTAAATATTGTTCCATGGAAGGTGAACTGTTTCTTCCTTTTGCCACTTTTTTGCGATTTCATTATGTATGTCCCAATGCTACATTTGATGTTGCCATTTTTGGTTTGGTTTGGTTTGTTTTGTTCTGTTTTATTTTGGCTTTTTATCTCTTGAATAGTTTGCATCTTCCTTAGTAAACTATTAATAAAGTAGGACAATGTTTGGGTCTCACACTTTATGCTGGCTATGCATGATTTCAATTTTCAACGGCATTGTCATTGTCTAATGATTTCTGTTCTGGCCCTATAAAATGTCCTATTCTAGTTTGTTATTGTTCCAAACACATGCTAGACCTCCTACTTATGTGAGGTTTGACTGCTTTTTTATCATCCTATAAATAATATCAACAGAAGTGCTTTTAAATTTCTATTATTATTTGTTTATTGATTTTGTGACTTAAAAGAATGTTGTGGAGTGTGCTATCTTCCTGGCATTTTGTTACATGATGATTCTTTTTCCTTTAGTTGCAAAAATAATGCAGCTTCTGCTGTCTACATATCTTATTGTTTGTTTTGGTTACATCTTGTAGTACTTCCAGCTGCTGCCTGGATAAATCATTTGTTTGATTAACAATGCTCCCTACTCAAAATTAGTTGCCCAGATTATGCTTTATCTGTGTAGATTCAATGTTACTGCTGTTGCTTATTGCATTATCATGTTTTTGAGTTTTCTTTTTGACAATATAACTAAAATGACACTCTCCTGTTTTGAACTTACACCTGCAGCCCCTCTTTGTAACTAAAATGTAATGACTCTCTCTCTCCCCTCATACATGCTCATTGACTCTCAACTGTGTGAGTTCAAAGAGATATGTGTTTGGCATGTCTCTATCATACTGAAATACAATTTTGATGCAGGGAGTTGAGCTAGAACTTAAACATGTTCATGCTGTTGGTGTCTATGGTTGGGGCAGTGTTTGTGAAACAATTATAGGGGAGTGGCTGGAAGATATTTCTCAAAATCAGGTTTACTAGCCTTCTGAATGTTTATTGTGACCACCAATTTTGTTGGCCATCTTGCAAATGTGTTATTCATAATATACTCTTTCTTTTTCATAACACAGATTCATAAAGTATTGCGTGGCCTTCCTACTGTCCAATCCTTGGTTGCTGTTGGTGCTGCTGCTGCAAAGCTGGTTTCTTTGCCACTCGAGAGCTATAGGAAAGATCAAAGGGTACTGAAGGGAATGCAAAGAGGTAGGTTGTGTTAAGCAAAATTTCTGTGGTCTTGCTTAGATCAATTTGGGTTCCCCTGCTGTGTGAGCTAAGATGTGCTTTTCAGGTACAATTGCATTCCTTCGAAGTATATCACTTGAAGCTGTTGGACTTGGTGTGCATTTGGCAGCAGGGACTCGTGACTTTCTGCTTCAGGCTGAGTATATGTTCACAAGTATCCCTCCTCCTGTATCATGGCCTTCACAAGGCAAGACAAAGACAAATGTGAGACATAATCAACCTAAAGATGCCCAACAAGGAATTCAACAGGTGAGCATTCCTAGATACTTGTCTTCAGATGAACTGTTTTGCCCCTTTTTTTTTTAATGTTGAGACAAATGTTTTCTAGTCTTAAAGTATGTGTGGCAACAAAATTTGAATACATGTTTTATGCAAATATATATTTCAGAGAAGGTTTTGATGGTCTAAATTTGGCAGGCTTATGAGAGCATCAGTGATGGGCTTGAGAAATCTGCTTCTGCTTTGGTTCAGACACCATTGAAAAAATACCAACGTGGAGCCAGTGCAGGTTCTGCATTTGTAACTGCTGTTCGGGCAGTTCCTACAGCTGCTATAGCTCCAGCTTCTGCTTGTGCAAGTGGAATACACTGTGCTCTTCTTGGACTCAGAAATAGGTATTTATCAGGATCTAGGATTATGTCAAAGGAGCCTTGGCTCTCCCCCCCCCCTCCTTTCTTCAGCTTCTCGATTAATTTACCAATTTAATTGACTAAGCTTTTCAAAATACCTAAATGGGCTTCCTTTAAGCTTTCAAAATACCCTTACGATTTATTATTTTAATTTGAACTTCCTTAATTACCTAACTAATCTTTTAAGTAGCTTTAAAATGGATTGTATAGCTGAAAAACAAAGAACTTTAATATGTCCATTTTCGTAAGTAAACACTGTAATTGATGCATGCTAGTTTTCTCAAATATGGAATCCCTTGTGTTTTTCTGATTATAATTGGAGCAGCTTAACTGTAGTTTTCGCTTCTGTGATCATGCAGAAATGAAGAAAGGGACATATACCTTTGGATATTTCTTATCTGTAACTTTGATATCTGTTAGAATATCTGGACTCAAATTTTAACTGGCCAAAATCTATGCAATATATGCAAACTAACCGTGATTATAACTTATCCTACTTTTCTATATGGGCAAGTATTTGATTAATTGAGCTGCAATATCAGTACATTTACTTCGGCTTCCTTTGATACAAACCCAGTTCTGCCTCCTTTTATCATTTACTTTTTCTTTTCTTTTAAGTTGTTCTGACAAAATTATTTCTAAGTGACATTTTAAATCTGGAATGAACAACTAATGATGGTATCTTTGTTTGCAGCCTTGATCCTGAACGCAAGAGAGAGTCAATGGAGAAATATTTTGGTCTCACTCTGCCGCAGGATCCAAATTAATAGTGTAGCCAATAGTATTACTTCTGGTATTTTACCAGTATTTGCTCTACAGTTGAGATTTATCTATGGCTTATCCATTGCACATCAGAAGAAGCTTGCAGTTCCTTATTTCATCATCTTGTTGGTACATGGAGCATTGTGATTTGACTGAAGAGTGTTCTTTCCTCAACGAGAACCGGGATTGTCATTTACCTCGATTTTGTCTGGCGAGAGTTCTACTTTTCACGTAAGTTGAACCTTTTAGAGTTTATCCTTACTCTAGAATAAATAGTAAGCCATCACACTGATTCATTCCAGTCGGAACAGGATGCTGAGGCTGTAAATTTTGTACAAAATGTAAATATGTATATTTGTAATTTTATGAGCCAGTTTTTAGCTTCACACATGAGTTTTGTAATCATAATCATTGATCTTTCCCACTAAAATAGTGAGGAGCTGTACAGTGTTATTCTTTTCAAGCCTCAGGCACTGACTGTGCATATTGCTTCTGTTTCTTGTACATAAATTCATTGTCATATTTGTTACTATTCATAAAGAAAAAGGAAGAAAGAAAAGAAACTCCGATTTGTCTGTTCATTTTTTAGCTAACTCAATTTTCATTCGATAAGTGTGTTTGACACATATTTAAATATGAATATGAGATATGATTTTTTAAATATATAAAAAATTTAAAAAAAATTGTCAAGCATTTATATGTTAGACATATTCATATTTGACATTCATCTCGAATCCATAAAATAATTTATTTTTTTCAGAGTAAACTGAAACAAAATAAAAAAATGGAGCCGAGATAAGCAAAGAACAAAAGAGAAGCAGAACTACATTCTAAAGACTAAAAGTGCAAAGGATTTTTCTCTTCAAACTTCAAAGGCCCAACGTTTCCTCTTTATGTGTTAACCTATACAGTTAGCAATGGACATTCCCCCTTCCCCTAAATATGCCAATCACATCATCTCTCTGTCTTCCTCTTCACTCAAAAGCCTCTGCCCTGTAATAAAAACCAAACCAAGAACGAAATACAAAACACATCTTTGAGACTTTTCCAACTGCTGCAAAAGAAAAGAGAACAGGAATTCTTATCTGTAATCTCACCTATGTTCTTTTGCTGATATGATCTTCATGATGGACAAACGTTGGACTTTTCTCTTCAATTACTTTCTCAAGAATTGGGTCAATCCTATCCCCTTTATTAGATACTACGTTAGTCGTCCTTCTGAGCCCCAACCGCTCTTTCCACCAGCCCGAACCCTTATGCAACCTTGGCAGTGACAATGAGTCCTCAAACTCATCATCATCTACAAGCAGTGTATCTCGCAAAGTCAGCTTTCTGCTTTGCTCACTCCCATTGTCATCTTTCGATGGCAATAACATACCCTTGAAGAAGATCTCATCTGCAGGAATCATGGCATAGTTTTTCACTGAGAATTCGAAGTCCGAAGAGACAGGAGCTTCCCTATAATTGCTCTCGTATTTGATCCCTTGATGATGAGGGTCTGCAAAATCTCTGGAGAAGGAGATTCTTGGGTCCATAGTGGAAGTAAACAGGCCTTGCTGCTGTTCAGTACTACTGTTGAACATCTTTAGGCATATGCTATATAGATATTCAGAAACAAAAACTCAAAATAAAAACTAGAAAGTTAGTTCCTTCTCTCGCAGTTGTTAGAATCCACATGCAGATGTTTGCATTTATATCGTGCTCTCTGAACATCTCATGTTACTTGGATTTGTCACCTAGTGATTAATAATAATGTGGGTAAACTCTTTTTGCTCCTAAAAGTAACTTTGATTTATTTAACGGCTAACTATGCAATGTATAAGCTGGCAAAGCCCATATAATATATAGACCCTAGTGTTTTTCACAAGTTTGGTCTATATTATCCAAATTCTTTATTTTTGTTAAAATATTGGTATTATATACATATCTTCGACACATATTCGGATATGGATGTGGGAGTATGATCCTCTAAATAAATGAAAAAACTTAAAAAGAATTGAATATACCCGTGTCGAACACATCCCATATCCGACACCCTTGCAATCCGGATAACATAGATTTGGGTTTTGGCCAACTCATGATTCTTTTTCACACAGGAAAAACGACCAGAAAAAGAAAATCAAGTAGGTTCCAATGATTATCAATAAATTGTATCAAACTAATGATATTAACAGAGTTTCTAAACTGCTTATTTTGTTGGTATAAAAGAGTTACTCTCAATTTAAAGTCGGTTGATGATTGGGGTTAGGAACAACTAAGTTATCTAAGATTTATCCATGAAAATATAAGTTTCTTATTTATTTATTTTTAAAAAAAAAATTTATTTACATGTTCGTGGACTTTGTTTATGTTTCTATGGCCAGTTTACATGGCTGGATTTCCAATTCCCATGTTAGGGGTCCTATATTTTAAGTTCATGTTCTGCCATTTCCATCCATCTATAGGTTTTTAAGTCTCTTTTTAGACTTCCAAATGCCCATGTGAACCTTAGCTGGTTTGATCTTTAGTGTAAAGATTAAGTAGAAATAAAGTTTCTTGACTCTTACCTATACAACAAAATCAGAAAAGCTTAATTTAGTCCTCTGTTTGACTACCAATAATTTCCCCCCCTATTGACCTTCACATGGTTCTTCTTCATTCTCATCTAAATGGAAAATTTCCATTGAATCCCCAAATGGGAATTTGACAAGTGTTCGATTCTCTTTTTGATAGTGATGGATACTTGGAGAGTGAAAAACTACGGATAAGCTCATGATTAGATCTGTGAATTCGTGTATATGTATCGTGTTTTATATATATTTTTTTGTGTTAATTGTGTGTCAAAATCTTAAACATGAATATAATACGTGTCGTGTTAATTATATTTAAACGTGTCATGTCGTATTCGTTATACTATTTTTAAATTTTTTGAATTTATTAAAAATATCGAATTTTAAAATCGTGTTTAAAATTATTAAATCTGGTATAAACAATGTGCCAAATGCCAACTTTATGGTATAGTAGAGAAAAGGTTGGTCTAATTGGCAGTGTGTCGCTTTTGGTCTCCCATTTTGCTAGCAAACTTGTCTTTGTTACTCTTAATCTAAGAAGAATCTATCTTATATTTTGTGTTCAAAACAAGGCTCGATTTACAATGTTGAATCTCGAAGAAGAAAACCTCTACTTTCTGATTTAGGTGCTTTGAATGTAACTAGATTACGCTAAGTTGTTCTCTTTCTATTTATTTATACCATAATAAAACACAAACTACACTTGTATAATATGAACTATGAAGCATTCTTTGACTTCCCATGTTTTTTTGTCTTAATTGTTGTTTAGAATAAAGTTTTAGCTAAGATAAGATGAAAATTGTCATTTCCACATTATCTCACACAATTAACACGATACGTTTAATACACATATTATATTCGTATTTAAAATTTTGATATATTTAATAATTTATATTGTATTTATACGATTAACATGAGAAAAAAAAAAAAAAAACACAATACAGGTACCTCAACAAAGGGAACCAATTTAATGTTCTAAAAAATGCTGCCAACAAGCTTTACTGAAAATCATCGTCATGTACTACAGAAGCAAGGGACGATCTTTTAAGCGGTAATAATTGATTTCCAAGAGAAAGTCCAACTTGGAAAGGGATGGAGGAAGTAGATGATAATGGTGTTAGCCTCGAAGAATTTCTATTGGAAGAAACAGAATTTAATAGTTTGTGATGTTTGGACAAAAAATTTGACTTAGAATCCAGGTTTTGCTTCATGGTATTCTTCATCTTATTGCCTTCTTCTCTTTCTATCATGTGTCTAACTTTTCCAATATTTTGGCTTTTATTTCCTTCCCTTTCCTGCATCCTTGGGTTTACCTTTGATTCAATAGGAACAAGCTTCCCATCTACTTGATTAGTGAAAACAAATGTGACCTGCAATATATATTATGTAAAGATTTAGGACTATCTTTACAAATTTTTATGCTGAATGCATAAATTTCACTAGAGGAAGCTTGTTCTTCATAAGCTCAAGTTCATTAACTTGCAAAGAATTATAGGGTAGTTTAGAATTGTATGGTTCAACATACAATACAAGTAGCATAAATATTGGCATACCTCATCACCAGCTGAAGCTTGGAGAATAGCATCAGGTACTGATTCTGAGCGAAAATGATGCCCCCAGCTAACTAAATCCTCTTCTAAGGGAGTCCCCACCTGAAAACAATCCCAAAGAGAAGATAAACATAATCAAACTATGTTACTCGGAGTCGGGTGTGAGTGTTGGACACGGGTATGTTCAATTTTTTCTAAGATTTCCATGTATTTAGAGGGTGCTTGGAGGATCATATCCCCATACCCATGTCCGGATATGCGTCGAACACGGATACTTCAAGAAAAATGAAGAGTTGGAGCAACATAGGAATCAAAAACATGGGAAATGAAGCACCAGTACATTCGCCAACTGAATAATAGTCTCAAACCTGTTTTTCTGAGCTCTTTAACTTATTCAAACATCCAGCTATTCCTGCAAATCCACCTATGTCAAAAACCTCTTGATCAGATCCAGTACTTCCATTTTCTGATTCACATTCTTCCTGCTCTCCTATGTTCTCATACCCAATATCATAATTTTCACAGCGGTGGCAATTCATCTTTTCATGAATTTCAGACCTGCATAGTTTACGAGATAAAGGCTCATGTTACACAAACATGAAGATGGACTTTGAATTGCTCTAGCTAAGAAACATTTGAATCAATGATTCAATGATAGCGTGAACTGGAATATTCCAGCATAGCTATGTATAAGTGAAATAGTATAAATGTGGCTTGCTTGATGAGACCAGCCAAAGTAAATCACTATTTGTCCATGTTATTGCACAACCAATGGACATTCTTGACTTGCTACAGAGGACAATGCTATTAACTTTCATTTTGGTTTCTTTGTTCCGGTTGTAATTATAATGTTTAGTAACAAAGAGACTTTATAGTCTGAGATAATGTCAAGTCTTGTTGCAGAATTAGAGGTTTACAAGAGGCTTATGCTATTAATTCATATTATTTGATAACAATACACCCGCGTTTTTGTGTAACCTCACAATCACTTAGGTGCTCTAGAGAAGATGTTACTGTAAATCTGCTGAATAAATAGATGATATTATGTAATGCAATGCATATATCAATTTTTTTTTTTTTTTTGAGAGGACATATAACAGTATGCTATAACTTAGAAAACACACTACCTCGCATTATCATAAAATGTGAAAAGGTCACGTAAATCTTCCGTTGAGAAAACGTTTCCCTGCAATTCAAAGTCTCAAACAGTTGTCATAACTCATATGATGAACTAAGAGCAAATTTCAAAGGAAAACATACAAAAACTGACAAATAGGAACCTGTCCCATAACGCTGTCCACTTGCTCCTTCTGGATAACTTTTTGCAGCCCTTCCTTTGACATTTGACGCTGGTACACCTACAGAAATATAAATATGCCCTCTCATTCCAACTATTTATTGGCAGTTTTTATGCAAAACACTGATTTATATTCAGTTAAAGTGACATCAAAACCTTTTCTTCAATTGTTCCAGTACTTAAGAATCTGTAGATGTAAACTCTCTTTTTCTGCCCATCTCTCCAAACCCTTGCAGCAGCCTAAGTTATGTTAGCAAAGAGTCAGAATATTGGGTCAGACGACAAGTGCCTACTTTCTCAATGACAGTAGAAATATTTGGAGCTCAGACAAGATATTACTTGCTTATCATTAGCAGGGTTCCAGTCAGGATCAAACAAGACCAGTCGACTACCGCCAATCAAATTGAGACCACAACCACCTGCCTTGCTACTTAATAGAAACACAAACTCATCCTGCAAAATGTTGAATTAATCTGGATTATCAGTGATAAAGCCTCCAGCAAAACTATGAATTAGAGAAGCCTCGAAAAATAGCTGCCGTAACGTTGCGTTGCTGCCGCTATTTAAATCCCTACCTAATCCACAAATATATTGATGTAAAGAAATTTATACCTTGGTTGAGTCATTAAAGCGATTAACTAGTTTCTGCCTTTTGCTAATTGATGTGGTTCCATCAAGCCTCAAGTATGGATATCTTCTTTCTCGACACAATTGAGCAAATAGGTCCAGCGTCTGAGGCAAAATAAATTCGTTTTCACCAAAAATTGAAATAGATGATGATTTATCCCAAGGAATCTATCTAATGCTCAATATAAACAATGATACAGGTTGGAGTAGGAACACAAGTGGTCCATGACTAAACAAGTGTGTCCCCATGAGCAAGTTTGACAACCATGAATGTTTTGCTTCTATGCTTGAAAGACAACTAAACATAGGCAGTGCTTTTCGCTATCAAATTCAACAATAGTCTCCTCATAATATGAATAAAGCAATGTGACTGTGTTATCAGTGAGCAGTATATATATCATGACATGCAATAAACTTAGAATCACCATTGACCTTACAGTAGCTTGCCAATGCAGCGTTGGATCATGCTTCTTTAACTACATGTTGTCCCCATACCAGATAGTTCAGTTGATATTTTATCATATTGTAATTTATTTAGCTGAAATGATTACTGAAACAACCTAAGAATAAGTTGAGAACACGCTGACCAGTAATATGAAACAATTATGATTAATGTTCTATATGGCTTAACTGCTTGTTAACCATTTAAATTGACCTGTGTATAGTTTGAGACAAGAACAATGCGATCATCAGTTCCCTGACGTAGATGAGCCAGCAATCGGGCTAATACATGCATTTTCCCAGACAGTTCAACCCAGGCCCCATCACCACCAGTCCATGATCCAGATCTAACAATAAAAGAATAAACAAAATCTTATAGATCTCAGACAGTCAACATGAAGCATAAAAATATCATATAAATGAGAAGCCTACCTTCCTGAGAACATCTCTGGTGGGAAAAACCGCATACAGTCCTCAAAACCTGTAGTTCCTGGACTTCCATTTTTTATGGTATCATAAATGAGCTACATAGAGAAATATCATCTATGAGAACAAAGTGAATTTCTTAAACTTAGAAAAAGAAGAGAAATCAAATAGAAAGGTAAACAAGATAAGTCAGATAAAACAAATGCTAGTACATCCAGTTAAATTTGAAATGCTGAATGTAGAAAAGGACATTATGTCAAAATATGGAATGGTAAATTGAAAAACACACAGACACATAAATAGCAGATTAATCTGTTTCCCAAACTTTGTTCAAGAAGTACAGAAAAACTCAATATACACTAAGAAACGTGTCAAGAAATCTGTTTTTCCCCGAAACTATGGTACCTTTGGATGATTGCAGAGCTTCTTAAGAGCTGTAATATAAGCCAATATCTTTGTTTGCTTTGTTTCTTCAGTGATGGCTTGTTTAACCTGTTTTCAAGAGGGACAAGATAACAATTATTTCTGGTCTAGACACAGTAATCTTCAGGTGGTCCACTGTAAATCAATAACAAATAAACCTACATTTTTTGAGTGTATAAAATGGTTGTATAACTCAGACTGAAGAGGAGTCAACTTGCAGCAAACTACTTCAATTATCTGCAAGAAAAAAAAATGTCCAAGAAGGAAAAATTCAGATAATCCATTAAATATTTAGTCTAGTTCACCAACCTATATTTTATATAATAATCCTTTAGTAAAAGATAATTTGCAAAAGTGTTTAAGAAGATGATGATATGTAAAAAGGTGACATGTAAATCAAGATAAGGGCCATACCTTTGGAGGCAGATGATTTGATAGCAACACATTACTCCTCCTCAATATGAACTGCAATCATGTATCTTTCAGTCAATTGTGAAAAAACACTGGAAGTAGTTATTTAAAAGAACTAAAGTCATCATCAGCACAAAAAGTGATGTAATTCAGGAAGAGAGCAACTACTCTATGATGCTCACATACCAGTGAAAATGCCGATATTATCCTCAAGAAACTCTCTTCAATTCTTGCTAAAGATAAAAATAATAAACCAAGATTACCTGATTTACTTTTGCACTTAATTCTGAAGAACGTTCTGCAGCTAGCTTCTTCTCTTCTTCGCTAGAAGTTGGTTCTCTTCCACAAATTATTGGTGTCTTCATTATTTGTAAGAATTACAGTATATATAACAAACAAGCCACTGTTAGTAGAGTGAAAAAAGCAAAAAGAAGCAACAGTAATAATTAGGTTGTCACCATTAATACAACTTAGTTATAAAAGGATCAAAGCAAAAGACATTCTTCCAGTGCAACTGCAGCATATATTCCTAACAGATTAATAATCTCTAATTAAAATTTATTTAGATGAATTTAACAAGACACTGTAATTGTTTCCACCATGAAACTATCCTTCATAGTTTAGGAAACCAGCATGATTACATATCTTTTCTACTGCATGACAAGAAAAGCCAATTATAAGGTTATCTTCATAGACTTGAAATTTTTTACTAGACCTTAAGCAAATCAATTGCAAAGCATTTAATTGCCAATAAGCAACTGCCTTTACACAAGGTAAAGGGTCCAGGGACAAAAGAATGCTTACTGCGGTAGAAAGGAGATCAAACAGGTATTTAGATCTGCAAGGTATTTACTGATGCAACAGTAATAACAGCATACATGTAAGCTTTACCAGTTCAAGTGCAAATGCTTTCACAGTTTTTAGTAGACCAGTGTGGCAGAAACAGAGGAGGGATATTCACTACGAATTTTCAATTCAAAAGCATAGCTTGCAAGGTGATTATGGATGTAATATATGGAACATCTGGAACTCGCACAGGTACAAGCATTTACATGTGTGTTTTGCATTTCATATTTAACCTCTGAAACTACAATGCCGACCAACAGACCTCATAGTATCGACGAAAATATGCAACATCACCCAAAATCCCTGGATTAGTGAAGTTGACCATTGCAAAGAACTCTTCGAGGTCATTCTGTTTGGATACAAAAGGAGGGAGAACTTATATGTTAGGAAGACAAACAGAATTCATCAAGCATATCAAGAACCATATGCAAATGACTGTTACCTGCATGGGAGTTCCAGATAACAAAATCCGGCGTTTACATGAGAGAGCAGCCAATGCCTAGACCAGAAACATAGTTATGGACATTGTTAGAAAAGCAACAAGCAAAATGACTTCTATCAAGAACAAACAGAGGAGAAAAGCATTTCTTCAGAAACATACCCGGTTTGTTATCGTCTGGTCATTTTTCAGCCTGTGAGCCTCATCACAAATAAGAAGATCACAAGACTCACTTTGGCAAAATTTTGATGAATGCATCCTAAATGTCTCATATGAAACAATCAATACCTGGAAATGATTGATTGAATTAATAAAAAAATTCAAAAAAAATGTACTATACCAATTGCCAAGTGCAAATATTACCTGCAACAAGCTACGGGGACTTGTGAACCTGTCAATTCCAGAGACAACGTCATCTCTGCTGCTTTCACAGAGAGCTAAAAGTTGAACTCTTTGTCCAACCCACTTCTCGATTTCTGCCTCCCAGTTACTGACAAGACTGGTTGGGGTGACAATTATGGCCTTCTTAACCATCGGCTTCCCATCAAACCCTTGAAGAAGAAGAGTATATAGTAAAGTGATTGACTGCAATGTCTTTCCCAAACTGCAAATATGAAGGATATGTAAATGAAACCAAGAGTACAATAACTAAAGTCATAAACTCAGTGTGAAGGGATTTACCCTGAAGGGATAAGATATTTACCCCATATCATCAGCAAGAATGCATCCGTTTATATTGGCAGCACTATTCAACCCCGATACACATTCAAACATGAACTGAACTCCTTCTCTGCATCACAAAGTGAAAATCTCATGTCTCCAATTACAATAAATAAGAAGATAAAATCCACAACCAAAATGCATAATTCTATAAATGTTAACATGCTCATTCTAAATATAATGTCTTGCTTTTCAGTGACCTATACCATACCCAAATAATCCATATAGAGACCGATGGCAATATGTCCCAATGGGCTGTTAACTACTATTGTTTCGAACAGAACATGTTCATTTCTGAATTGCATCTACATGACACATGCACGCAGGCACAAACTTACCTATAAAAACACATACAAATATGTACATAAAAACTCTACCCTGCATATACCAAAACGAACTGCAGGATCTCACTAATGAACAATACCTTTGATGGGGTCGAAGAAAACGAACAAGCAAGGGATCCACTGCTATGGGAACTAAGTTGTTGGGTCCATCTTCAGATTGTTCAGGTTGCCACAATACCAAAGGCTCAATACCTGGCGGCAGAGTCACAATTTCCTCCACAATATCAGTCCCATCTGATTCTGTTCTAGTTATATCCAGCAGGTTGGCTATTGCAACTAACGCTGGCCTTGAAGAGCCCCAAGGAACAAACCGCTTCCGGGCCCAAAGACGGCGTGCAAGATGTTCATTCCCGTTACCGTAACCATTAGAACATGGGGGCTTAAAAGGTTTCCTACAAACTGCAGCTCCTTCTGTCACTGAAAGAACTCGTGGAAGCAGCGATTGTCTTCTTACAACAAGGTTGCCCCTAATAAATCATTACCATAGATTTCAATTTCACAAAACTAACAAAAAAATTCCATCAAAATATATTTGACTATGATCGATATTCCGAGACTCGAAACAAACTAATATAAAAAGAATAAAAAAATAATTCTTTCATAAACAATAACCACTAGATTGGATCGTCATTGCTTTCAATTCAAAATTAAAGGAAAGCAAAAAAACAGGAAAAGGAAACCACCTTAGATTAATTTAAATGAAAATTCTCCGGTCATTCTAGTTCTTCGTTTTTTAGGGTTAGGTATTGGATTTTTGAAACGAAAAGTACCTTAACAAAGCATCGACGTTCTTGGATTTGAGATCTTCATCGGATGGTGGAAGGTGCGCGGTGGATTCTCTACCATCATCGTCGTTCTCTTCTTCTTCTAGGCAATCAACGGTGTATTCGTCGCTTGAATCGCTCGGATCGGAATCGGAGGAAATTTCTTCGTCTTCTTCTTCCTCCATTGATGACGTGGACTGTCCTTCTCTCGCCATTTGTGCGGTGAAAGAAAGAGGGGAGGGGAGGGAAGAGAGTAGAGGGTTTTTGAAAATCAGAAAATTTGGCGGTAAAATAAAATGGAATGGAAAGGTTGGACTTGGATCTGGAAGGATTAAAGGAACTGGTTGGGTGCGAGAGGGCTAGGGCTTTGGTGAGTCTAGGGTTGGATTCGGTGACTCGGGTAAAGGCTAAGGCTTATTATATACTCGTCTCTATTTTCTAAATTCTTTAATTAATTGAACAATTTAAATATATATATATATATATATTACTAGTATTTTTTTGGCAATTTGAGTTAGTATAAACGAGAGAAATATTATAAGTGAAAATAAAATAAGGGCTTACCTGAAATTATTCAAATTTAAATTGATTACATTTTAAAATTCAATCATTAACTTAATAATCAAATAATATGAGTGTCACTCAAACCCGAATAATGGATATAAATTTCTTTCAATTCGAAATCTTAAAATTCAATAACTTCATATATATACTATTTTATATACTAATTCGGTAATCTTATATTACTAAATATCCATAAAAATTATTGACAAGTACATTAAAAGTTACTAAAAAGATATAAATATTGCGTAAACAAATTTACTCCGAATTACTTTTTGAATGTTTTTCCAATTCTTATAAACGTTAATCGTTTGGAAATAATCCAGGGTCAAGACTCGATACGCACACAACAATTCAATAACTTCTCAAATAACCAAAAATTTATGCATTATGTGGATTGTGGAGTATTAACTTTTAGTTGTTAAGCCACAAAATATGTATATATATATATATATATATATATATATGTATATGGTTCAAATTGTGCTGTAACTACAGTTCCTTACCATGCTTTCTTCATTTGGATGCGTGACGAGTTTTCATTGCATCATAATAATGTGTTATGATTGAATCATAAAAATTTAGTCAGAAAACGTCATCACGATATAGTAATGTTGATGTATTTTTGGTGGCAAGCTGACTAGCTGTTGGGAATGTTACGTAAAAAAGCGGGAGAGAACATGAAGAGACAGAAAAATATCAGAAGACATCGAAATTATATTTTCGAGACGTATTCTGATACTTAAGTTAATAAATTTTTAAAAAATATCAGGTGATAAGAGAATTTGACAGAATTTCAATAGGTTTCAACATTTAGTTATTTCAGATCAATATTAATTATAACTATTTATATCTAATTGTGATCTGTGCTAAAATTTTCAGATGTTGACAAAATCAAGTGTACTTTGTTATTAGAGTTTGTTGGGACATTTGGAGTTTGGGCCACGCATCCAAAATCAAGCATTAAAAAACACAGTGTTATTGGTGTTAAGGTTTGGGCCGCCTGGTCGATCTGGTCTATAGAGTTTTATTGATCTCCTATAATTGGGCTTTTTCAGGCTGTTACAAAAAGTTAGATGTTGTTTTGGTTTGGTATGAACCGCTGTTTGGGCTTAGTAATTAAAAGTTGGATATAAATAGAACCAGTACAATGAAATGCAAACTATATGGCTCGTGCTTCTAACTTACATTGCTGTTGAAAAAAGCTTGGATTGAAAAAAGTTTGAGTTGAAAAAAGTGTGTTTATAAAGTGTGGTAAAAAAGTATGGTTTAAAAACTTTCAAGTGTTTAGTATTGCTGTGAAAAAGTGTTGTAGAAAATTGAAATGTCAAAAAAAGATATGTTTAAAATAATAAAAGTATAGAGATGTGAGGATAATAAAGTCATTTTATCCAAAAGCCAGCTTTTAAAGCCCAAAAGTTATATTTTTTGATTTTTTGGTTTGGCTGAAAAGCAGAAGCCACTTTTTTTATCTGTTTAGCATTGTGTTTGTGGTGAAAAACAGCTTTTAACATCAAAAATTGTGTCAGAAACAATGATAAACGATGCCTTAGTATAAGCTACAATTTGCTACCCCTTTGGGGATTGATCATGCGGGGTCAAAGTTCAAATCCTGCCTCCTGCTTTGGGTTATCCCCTATTAGTACCAAAGCAAACAAAAAAAAGCTACAATTTGCTAGAACAAGGGACTGTGTGCAGGGGAAAAAAAATTGTTTCTACATGACTAGCTTATACCTTAAGAAGAATTACAGCTAGATCATGCCTTGATTTAGATCTGATAATATTAAATACGATAGAAAAACATAACACGAATATAAATGTGTTAAAATTTATGTAATTCAATTATTAACGTATCAAAATTTATATAAATATATAACATTTTAAATACAATAATGATATAAAAAATATACACAAACACAATATAAATACATGAATTATCATATTGGTCCATCAATTTTTTTAAAAATCTATTTGTGAATTGGGTGACATTTAACACTTAAGCTTAACTTGCTTAAGATTGTATTTGAATTCCAATTGACATCCCCCAATAAGTTTACAAATAAACTTTAGACACCTACAAGTTACAAATTCTAAAGTTGAACTACAAGTTTTAAATTATTTTTTAAAGTTAAGAAAACCCAGTAATTTTTTTCCTTAAATTAAATGCACATCAAACAATAATTAACAAGATAAATCCATCATTGTGTTAGTTGAGTTTTACTTTTACCATGAAGAAATGGATCCCTAAAACCCGATACCCAAACCGACCCGGTACCCAATTGACAACCCAAAAACATAGCCCCTGCTCCCTTTGTCACCCTTTATCCCCTTCCTTTCTTCTAGGGTTTATTAGGGGTTTTATTCGGGTTTCTCCATTTCCACTTCGAAAAAAAAGCAGCAAAAGAGAAACAAGCAAATGGCGTCTCTCTTTGCAATACGTCGCGGACGGAGCCCAACCCCAGCTCTCACTTCTCTCTGCTCCAAGGTACGCCTTAACTCCTCTCACTTCACTTTCGACCGCCACTTCGACAGAACCCAGATTTTAACCCTGAACGCAAAATCTCTTAGCACCTCCGCTATCCCAAACGAGTACCAGAGACCACCCCCGCCACACCACCAAAACCAACAATCCCCATCGTCATCTGATCCTAGGGTTTTTCATGGCCAACGAAACCCTAATTTTAATAACCAATGGACCCCTCAAAACCAGGGTTACCATCATCCGCAACAACAGGGCGGAGTTCCTGGTAACAATCAATTTAATTATCAAATCCAGGAGAGGGAATTTCCTAATCAGGGCCAGGGTTATCCTAATCAAAGACAGGGCTATTCTCAACGAGAAAGCCCTAATCAGTGGAATCCCCAGCAGAATCGGAGCAATCCTCAATACCAAAATGCTAATCAGATGAATACACAAATGCCCAGAAGCCCAAATCAGTGGAATAACCAAGATCAAGGGTACCCTCAAGGTAGAAATTTTAATGAAAGGGGCCCACAAAGTCAAAACCCTAGTCAATTGAGCCGCGAGAGCCGGAATCAAGGGCAAGTGGTGGAGCATACGCAGCCTGAGCCAGTTCCCTCGCTAGTAGATTTAACGCGGTTGTGTAATGAGGGGAAAGTTAAAGAAGCTATTGAATTGATGGATAAAGGAGTTAAAGCTGATGCTAATTGTTTTTCGTCTTTGTTTGAGTTTATTGGCAATCCCAAGTCACTTGAGGATGCAAAGAAAGTTCATGATTACTTCTTGCAGTCAACCTGTAGGAGTGACCTTAGATTGAACAATAAGGAGATTGAAATGTATGCAAAATGTGCTAGCATGACTGATGCACGTAGAGTTTTTGATCACATGCCTGATAGGAATATGGATTCTTGGCATTTGATGATAAATGGGTATTCAGACAATGGCTTGGGAGATGATGGGTTGCAGTTGTTTGAGCAGATGAGGAAATTGGGGTTGAAACCAAATGAACAGACTTTCCTTGCAGTTCTGTCGGCTTCTGGTAGTGCAGAAGCTATAGAAGAAGGGTTTATACATTTTCAATCAATGGAGAGTGAGTATGGAATTTCTCCAGGGGTTGAGCATTATATGGGGCTTATAGGTGTTCTTGGAAAATCTGGTCATCTTTATGAAACTAAAGAGTATATTGAGAAAAAACTGCCTTTTGAGCCAACTGCTGAAGTTTGGGAGGCATTGAGGAATTATGCTCGAATTCATGGAGATGTTGATCTTGAAGATTATGCTGAGGAGATGATGGTTGATCTTGACCCATCAAAGGCTGTTGCTAATAAAATCCCCACGCCACCACCAAAGAAACGTACTGCAATCAGCATGCTGGATGGAAAGAACAGAATCAGTGAATTTCGAAACCCAACCCTTTACAAGGATGATGAGAAATTGAAGGCCTTGAGAGCAATGAAAGAAGGAGGTTATGTGCCTGACACAAGATATGTTCTTCATGACATTGATCAAGAGGCGAAAGAGCAAGCACTGCTGTACCACAGTGAGAGATTGGCAATTGCATTTGGTCTAATCAGTACCCCTGCAAGGCAAACTCTTAGGATCATCAAGAACCTACGTGTATGTGGTGACTGTCACAATGCCATCAAGATCATATCTAGGATTGTTGGGAGGGAATTGATTATTAGAGACAACAAGCGTTTCCATCATTTTAAGGATGGCTTGTGCTCATGTGGTGATTACTGGTAAAAGGCCTTACATCGTTTTCGTG
Organism: Fremontodendron californicum; assembly: GCA_030761205.1. Lineage (NCBI taxonomy): Eukaryota > Viridiplantae > Streptophyta > Magnoliopsida > Malvales > Malvaceae > Fremontodendron > Fremontodendron californicum. Next base: position 39,586,316 of record JAULJL010000002.1, on the reverse strand, counting down.
AATTCTTCCCATTTGGATTTTGACATGTAAAGTTCCAGAATTTTAGGCGATATGCTTTGCTGTGAACAGAAGAGCTGTTGTTGACTTGTTGCTAGTGTTTTCAAGCGAACGGTTCATTATCTTATGTACACTCTTCTGCTTGTTCTGATGCTCAATTAGTATAATGTTTTATGAAGTTTTTAGTGTTTGCCCTTCTACATAACCTTTTCTGAATTCGATTGTCCAGAGATTTCTTTTTCTCCTATTCCAATAGATTTAGGATCTAGGTGTAGAAACTTTTAAGAAGTGATGACTAGTTCATTAGAGAGATGGCAACTGACTTTGGCTCCATAGTGCATTTCCAGGATTCAAAAGTATAATTACTTCAGCATGAAAATACGTTGCAAAAATGAATATATTGGTCCCCAATAGTATTCAAAGTTACATAAATTTGGTGGCAAATGGCAATGTGTTGGTAGGCTTGGCATCTTGATATGTTTTGACTGTTTCAGTGAACTGAATGTGGGAATGCAAATGCTAAATCACAGTTGACATGCAGTTCCTTTAAATTTCTAAGGCAAGTGAATTTATTAGTATCTTTAATGTAAAAAAAAAAAGGAGGAAAGAAATGAAAACATGTTGGCAGTTATGTACCTGATAATCTGTTGCAACTGTGCAATGGAAGCGTTTCACGTGGAATGACAACATCAGTTAACTTTCCTTTGTGTTTGTTAGAGCATACATTGAAAGTTTAATGTAGAAAATTGGGTAAATGCAATGCTTATAGATGTCTGATTGACTTGAATAGCCATGAAAATGATGCTAAAGTTTTACCCCTGGGGTAATTTGATCTATGCCCGTGTTTTGCAACAATGATTACTGTTAGTTTGACAGTAATTATGATTTAGAATATAATAAATATGCTGCTAGTTTTGTTCTTTGAAATATACAAACTGTTTCTGCTAAACAGAGAAATCAAAGGTACCAATGAAACGATATTTTTACATTGGGCTTGTTGATGTCTTTGGAGGTCCTGTAAAGGAAAAAAAAAAAGAAAGATTAGAAGACGTCGGAGATAGGTCTTTGGAACGCGCTCCGATGATTAAATCAGTGTCTGGAAGAAGAGAGAGAACTCTATAATGTCGTCATTCTCTCTCTTCTTCTGGACACTAACTTAACCATCAGAAAGCGTCTCAAAGACCTATCTCCGACACCCTCTAACCTTTTCTTTTCTCTACAAGAGCTTAGACCACCTCGACTTTCAAAAACATCAACAAGGTTATTAAAGAAAGAAACTCCAGATCTTAACAGAAATGCCTTTTTAATCAAGCTTCATAGTCCGAGTCATCATGGTCATGAATTCATCCATGTCAACCATACCGTCACCGTCAGTATCTACTGCTCTCACCATTTTCTTGCACTCTTCCAGGCTGTACTTCTCCCCAAGCCTCCTTAACATTTCCATCACTTCCTCTGCACTTATCTTTCCATCACAGTTCAGATCAAATGTGCGGAAAGCGTTCTTTATGTCCATTGTTTTAACCCCACCGCTCCTCTTGTGCACTTCCACGAAGTCTTTAAAATTGATAAACCCATCTCCATCAAAATCTGCCTCCCGGAAGATCTTGGGTACATCTCCAATCATGTTTCCCTGCCCTAGAGCCCTCAACATGGCTTTGTATTCCATCTGAGAAATCTTTCCATCTTTGTTGGAATCAAACTTATCAAAAACTACCCTCAGCTCTTTTAAATCGGGTTGGAAAGAAGGTAATAATAACCCAGAGTTTTGCCTATCTCTGGAAAATAAGCGAGATGGTTTGCGCAATAACTTGTTTTTTGAAAGCTTGTATTTGAATTCAAGAAAACTAACATTTAACATATTTGCTGGTGCTGCGCGGATGATGCAAGTGGATACAGGTTTCAAGTCTCAATGTTGGAATTGCACAAGTTAGGTGCCTTTCAACTTTATAGGATGTTTAGGGCAGATGAGACTTGTTATTCTAAATCTAAAGCAAGATATAAATTGCATTTGAGGTTACTATTTCATTCTTTATCAGCTTGCAAGCCACCAATGAATAAAAAGATTCTAAAGTGACAAAGTAGGATGAGAACAGAGATATGGCTGAGGAAGAGAACCATAAGAATACATTCTTTGAATAAAGTAACAAGCAATTCCTTTTCCCTCTTTTAAGAATACAAGCATAAGAATACTAATCTTTTAACCAAACTTTTTTCCTCAAAGTGGCTATCTTTCACCTCTATCCATGTAAAGGGTAATCTACATGAAATGTTGGAAAAACAAAGGTGTTAGAAAAGTAGAACTCAGGGAAGTTGTTAACAAATTATTCCCGCTGGAAGAAAAAAAAGAAGCTCTATTTAAGTTCAAGGTGGTTTTCCATTATCCAAATCCTCCATCACTTCGATATCCTTCCGAGCTGTTATCTTCTGCACGTAACCTGCAATGAATGATGACAATATTGAATGTAACATTCCGGTCACTATTTTGAAACAAAAGCCAAAAACTAGTTGCTTTTAGTCATCAAACAATCAAAGAGAATTACTCATCACACATCACATTCAGCACCTTAGTTCAGTGTCTGCATTCAAAACCAAAGTTAAAGAAACAAATAATCTTAACAGAAGTTAGTCAAGATTGTTCTAAAAGCAATAAACAATTAAAAATTCGGGAAGGTAAAGCGGCCTATCAACATCTGAGGTCTGCATGCAGAGCTGGAGAGCAAAATGCTGGAATCTAAAAATCAATCAGATAATGATTCAATCAAAAGCCTTCAAAGCACCCTATAGATAAAGCTTCTTGATAAGCTAAAATAAATTCACAATAACTGCTATATTATCAAGTATTCTAATATCTCATAGAAAAACATTAGTAAAAGAGGTTAGCTTTACTCCTTCCAACCAAAATTTAAGTACTAGCAACAAGAAAACTATTAAAGACATGATCAAAACAGTAGCAAAATCTCAGAAAACAGAAGCATATGATTAAATTTCTCAAAAAGCATCTAAATTCATAAAATTCATCAAAACCTCAGAAAGCTTCATGTTACAACCAATGCCAAACAAAGGAAACAGGAGAAAGGAGAAAAAAAAAAAAAAAAAAAAAACAAAAAAGGGTTTTTAGGTATACATTCAAATTTCTACTCAGGAAATGACTAAAGCTTAACCGGCAACTTATCTTTGAAACCTAAATCATGATGAACCATAGGTTTACCTGAGGGAATCTACATATCTTCTTTTCATCAATATCAACTTTGAATAGATTTCTTTACTGTTTACATGTTGAACTATGCTTCCTAGTAAAATTAATCAAGTAATATCATAATCGCAGTCATAAGAAAAGGCAGAAACTCTTCCAAATTGAAATTTAATTTCGACTTGATGGTGACAAATAAGAAGAAGAAATTACCAATTCCAAGGCAAGGTATACATTTGCAAATAATCTCTTTCCCTCTTTTATTATAGTAGCTAACAAGTCCAGTCCCTTGGCAACTCCTGCACTCCCCAGTCCATTCGTATACCACTTCCTTGCAATCCTACAAACAAAACCCATAAAAAATCAACCAATTCTAATCTCTAAAACTAAAACTTTAATCTTGAATTAAATTAGAAACATTTATAATTAAAAAAAGACCTCAAATTTGGGATCACATTGGAGTCGCTTATCAATTTCTTCAGGGGTAACAGGGGAAGAATTAGGGTACGTCATGGGAAGAGGAAGAGGGTCATCGTCATTAGTCAAATAACTCTCTCTATTCCTCGACCATTTTTTAACCTTAATGCTGCTACCTGCTGGAGCTTCGAAGTTGTCTTGTCCGATTCGGACACCACCTCCGTAAATGTCGGAAGTTGTCGTCGTCGTGGTCGGGAACTGGAACGACTTGGGGAATATTGGGCCAGCGGGAATGTCGCCGGCGGTGGCGAAGCAGCGGATTGAGGTTCGGGATAGGAGAGGGAGGAGTGGGGATGGCTTTACCTGAAAAAGGCTAGCGTTTGGAGGTAACATTCGAGTAAAACTGAAAAGGAATTGAAAAGTAAAGGATGCAGAGAAAGTGTAAAGGGGCAATGGGAAATTGGGAGAGTGGAGATTGGTGACCGACGAGAAAGGGAGATTTTGCAAAGTTCGCTGCAGTTTTGGCTGTGGACTTTCCAAAGAGGATTTTGGCGAGCCCACTTGTTTTTAGTTTCCTTATATACCAGTTTTTTGGTCCAAGCAATTCTTGAAATTTTTTTTTTATTTTAAATATAAGTGAATAATACATATTCAAATATAAATATATATTTTTAAATATATCCATAGATATTTATATTCAATATTTATCAGAATCCGAACATAGTCGCTTACAATGTCAATTTTTTGGTCTTAAAATCAACATTATCAGTTTACTTTTGTTTTTTTACACAGTAAAAATAATTAAAATTTCATTTGAATGGACAGTGAGATTAAAAACAACGATCGAGATGAAATTGGATACTGTAGCGGTGAGATTAAAATCAACGATGGAATATGTGTTTGGATGCAAAAGCAACGGTGACGGTGAGATAAAAATAAAAATGATCATTAAAGACATTATCTTAAAATTTGTTTATAATTAAAAATAATATATTTACATAAATTAAAACATAACAAAATAATATTTAACTTTTATTATCTTTTATATAATTTAATTTTATTTGATATTTAAAAATTTTATTGATTCAAAAATATTGATATATATTATTTTATATAAAAATTTATCATATATTTAATAACAATTTTTTGTTATATAATTATTTATTTATTATATAATTATATAAATTTATTTATTATTTTAAATAAATAAGAAATATTCTTAAAACAAGAACAAAAAAAGGCAAAAAAAATAAAAAAAATAAAAAACTTCCAGTTGGAGCAACTGGACCGTTAAGGGTCCAGTTGTCCACTGGATAGGTGACACGGTGGAGAGAACTCCACCGTGCCACAGACCTGTTATCCAAACAGGTCTGTGGTGCGATTGGACCCCTTTTTGGGGTCCAATCGCACCACACTGGTTGCCACTGGGCAACCAAAGGGAGCCTAAATAAAAAAAAAAACAAGAAAGTTTGAATGTCATATTTAAGGGAGGCAGTGAGTGTTCAGCTAACATAACTCACTGTATAAATGATTTTTGTAGTTACAATATTTCCTGAACTCAATTCTAGCATGAATAATAATTACAGCATGAGATCAGAGACAGAAATATCTAAACCTTCCCGAAAGAAACAAGCAGCCGACGGATCTCTCTCCACTATCCCCAGCAGTCTACTTTGAAGATACTTTACAAAAGCTAAAACTACCCAATGCCATCCTCTACTTGGTGCTGAAATTTTTGTTGCTCTCTCTTTTATATACCTTTCTTTGTTAGCATTATGCTGATAGATGATTAATTTCCAGGAGACACCCTGAAACAGAAACATTATCATTGGTTCAGTTCAAATAATGAAATAAAGCCTTGCCATAAGCTCTAGTGGAAGCAAGTCAGATTCATTTGAGAATTTCTGTCTATATCAAAAGAGAGATGATGTATTGTTCTTACTGAAGATTTATGCCCTTTTTTTTTTCTTGTAGTGCTTCAGGAATTGAACCATCAAGATTGTTGTTCTGAAGGAATCTGTCAACATGCACAAAGACAAAAAAAAGGAGATACTTAAGGATTTCTGTTTCTGTTCCCAATGGCATACACTTACATCTCATTAAGATTCCCCTGTAAATTTGTTTTTCTCCAAATGCCCTTCCAGGGATAATGAACAACACCAGATTAATGTTAATAATGCAATAAATTGAATAAAGCAGGGAACACAGTCAGCGAGCACTTTGGTCAGAGTCTCAGAGAACATACAGAGTTTCAAACCGACCCAATGAATTCATCTCTGGGATGGAACCTGAGATTTGATTCCCCCCTAACCAACTGCAAGCAGATGATTTCCAATTAATATCGATCACTGCAACTTGCAAGCAAATGAATAGGTGAGGTAGGAGAGCCTGGTAGCATAACTGAAGAAGCTAGTATACTTACAGATAGTGGACAGCAGTTAAATTGTCTATAATTAGATCTAGAGTGCCAGATATCCCTAAGTTCGTAAGATCCCTTCATATCATTAAGAAAGAAAAAGGAGACAGAGGACGCAAAATCAGTATATAAGTAACCAAATATGTGTGTTATTTTTATAATTGGCATTTTTTTTAGAGACCAAACTAAGATATTTCCCTCCTCTAATTGCTTGGAATGTGTAGCAATAATTTCTTGCTGACTTGTCGGGGAAAGTATCGCAATGTCGTTAATATGGGCAGCAAATCTTTGATCTTAAGAGCTGTTTTGTTTCCAATGAATGTGAAGCCATCATCAGGCAGGGATATATGTGACTTTGGTGTCGGACTGTCGGGTACAGTTTGTTTAACCGAGGAGCCACAAGTTATAAACAAACCTGCATCAAGCCACAGGTTTCACTTCTTATATAACTTTTTATTGTGTGAAAAAAATGGTATATTTCATCCTTTTATTTATTTAGTTATTATTTTTTTTTGAAAACTATCCAAATTTATCTGAATAAACTCGTGCATAAAACAAAAGAAAGCTTCACATGAATCCAATTTTTTTTTTTCAAAAATAAATTACACAACTTTAATTCAAGCTACATTTAATTTATTTTGGGATAAATGATGCCAAATGATTTGTGCAATTTAGGTCCAAAAAGCCTGGGATTTGCCCCAAGCCTTTGGAGTTGGGTTGGGCCAAGACCTTTTCCTTTTACCCACCTAATTTATTGAGCTCTTTTTGGGCTATTAGACCTAACTTTTAAGCCGAAGGAAAAATACTACCACCATATTAGTAATATATATATATATATATATATTTTAATTTAAGGGGAGGGATTCGAATCCTGCTCTTGAGTATAAGACAATTGAACCAAAAGCTCGGGTTTACCATATTAGTAATACTTAATAGATAGATAAAATGGAAATAATATATATGGCATATATAGAATAACAGAAAGATAAGGAAAACCTGTTTTCTAATAGGAAATTATATCTAATAGAGATGAAAACAAATAGCCGAACGATATCAAATCTTATAACTTTTGTAATTATAGATTTGCAATGTCAAATCAAAATCTTATATATATAGTCAACATGGGGTTGGGTTGGTTGTTCGTCTAAGAGATTACTGTTTGTTCTTGCACAGATTTGATCTGGTCGGATGAAGCCTACCAAGTACACCAACTCATCCAAATTATAAATTTATAATCCTAATTTCTGGGGATACCCTGAATCATTAAATAAATCTATCCAAAATTCCCAATACCATGATATGGTAAAACCCTATAAAATAGTACTATTGGAACTAAAGAATATTATTTTAAAGAAATTATTTAATTATCTATAAATGAATAAATTATTCATTTATCCATAAATTAATATTTATTAATTTATAAAAAAAATATGTTTTCCATTTTATACATATATATTATTATTTTCTTTACTAAAATACATTAATGACTTATAAATGAAAAACACTAAATACAGTGATAAAATCACCTAGGATTAAAGAAATTATTCAAGAGGTCATGAATATGCCTACGGAAGTTGATCAAGAATCATATGACAGTTGTGCTTTACTAACTATTTCTCCAAAAGAGTAATTTTAAGCAATAGTCACCTCTAATAACTACTTGCTACGATATGAAAAAAAATATATCGAATGTGATGTGTGCATTGCAAAAAAAATTAAGAATAAAGTTCAGTTTGATTTCGGTAAAAAGAAAAATAAACAATCTTAGATGCATATTTTGAGAAACAATTTAAATAAGAAAGTAAAAGTTGTTAAGTAAATTTTTTTATATTATTATATGAATTTTTATGGTTTTTTTAGAAATTATCAATTTATACATTTGTTGGGACTTAAAAATTATACAAAAATTATTATCTTATACATTTAGCGATGTTATTATTTTAATATATTGATCCGAGTTAAAACTATGATATTTTATTAATAAATCAAAATTATTAATTTATCAAAGTTTTACTATATTTGAGATTGCTTCTTAATTTTTTTAAAAAATATTGATATATTTTTTTTTTTGTTTTTTAAATTACCCATCATTCTATTTTATATACCGAAATGCGCTTATTTTTCAAATTACTTACGGTGGTGACTTCTCCACATAAAAATTAAAAAAATATATATTTAAGAGGGGACAAGGGCGACTTTCTACCATTGTTTTATTTTTTTTAAATAATAAAATTTAAATAACATTTTTATAATTTATAATTTTAAAAAATATTTTTTTTGGTTTTTTTTAACTGTATGTATACAATTTATATATATATTTTTAACTATATGTATACAATAACTTTATGTATAACGATATTATTGTTGATGCGAACTTTCCCCCGATGTACCAGATTGATAAAGACATTTTCGACGGCTATGACTAGAGGTGTCCATGGACCGGGCCAAGGCCCGAATTTTTTTTATTTCCCTTGCCCAAGCCCATTTCAGACCGGACCTGGGCCCGGACAGCCCCGAAAGCCCTTTTTACTATTCAAAAAATATTAAAAAAAATATTTTTATATTTTTTACAATTAAATTTAAATTAAAAAATATTTTTTATTTAATAAATAGTAATTCGGATTGGGTCGACCTGAATTACAAAAACACTTGTCCAAAGTCCGACCCAATATGATTCGGGCTTATCGAGCCAGGCGGGTTACTCGGCCCGTAGACAGGTCTAGCTATGACCTTCATTCTTGCACAATCCACAACGTTTTTGTTGGCCTTTCTTCCAGATGTCTATTTCATTACGAATACAAGTTGAAAGAATCCGATTGACATTACGAATACGAATATAATTTTAAATTTTTTTGTAAATTGTTATTTAAATTATTATTTTTTAAAATTATAAATTATATAATTTTTATTTAAAAAATAAAACAATGATGGGAAGTCGTCCTCATGACATGAAGAATTAAGAAGAGAAGTTGCCCTCACGAGGGCGACTTCCCCTCTTAATTTTTTTTTTAATTTTTATAGGTGGTGACTTCTCCATGTATTTTTTTTTTTTATTTTAAAATTAGTTATTTGTTTTTGGAAATCGTCATCGGTAATGACGATTTTCAAACACGATATAAAATAAGTGTATTTCGGTATATAAAATAAATGATGTGTAATTTTAAAAAAAAAAAAATCAATATTTAAATAAAAATCCCTTGCTTCTCCTTGTCTTAATGTTCAATAAATAACAGCAATAAAAGTTTATTTAATTGAAAAATTCATTCTTCTTGACGTTAATTCTACGAATAATGTTTTTATTGTCGTTAATTTTGACTATATTTGTACAGTACGACACATCACCTCAAAATTTTCAAACAAACAACTATTGTTGTGTTTAATTGTGGCATTTTATAAGTCCATAAACACATCATACGATACGAGTCGACCAGACGCGCTTGGCAACAACGTGGAGGAGTGGTTAACAGATGAAGCGAGTGAAGCGAAGCGAGTTCGTTGCTCTTTCAAAAAAAAATAAAAAAATCAGCAATATATAAAAGATATGATTTATATTTGATGTAATGTAATATACAGGTCTATATATTAATAATATATTTTTTTGATATCATCTGTTAAATTAAGGGTTAAAGTTACTGATTAGGGGTTAGGATTATGATTAGTGGTTAGTTTTTTAATAATGTGTCAATATAAGATTCACTGTCAGTGTATAAATCTATATACTGATAGTGCATCAAATACAAACCCTGAAAGATATAACATCCAACACTAGAGGTGTACATAGACAGCAAGTTAATAAAAAATCCGATTGACACATTATTTTTATCATTTAAAATAATATTTTAAAATTAAAATTATATATTTTTATAATTTAAATTAAATCAAATCGATTAAATTATCAAAATTTATCTCAAATTCGAATAACTTATCAAATCAAACGAATAACTTGGGTTAAAGTACTTAAATAGTCCTTGTACTATACTCAAAAGTACATTTTAGTCCCTGTACTATAGAAATGAGTAATTTAATTTTTGTACGTTTGAATTTGATGCAAAAAAGTAAAATTGGTAACAGTGTTAATGAAAAATCGTCTAAATGCTGATATAAACATGTGAAACTGACGGAAAAGATGATTTGAAAAAAAATGATGACGTGTCAAATTTTTTTACTCCAGTAAAATTTAGAAAACATTTTTTTACCTAAATCCCTCCCTTACCAGTAAAAATATGTCATCATTTTTTTTTCGAAGTCATTTATTATGTTAGTTTCTAAATTTTATTTGAGTAAAAAAATTTAACACGTCATTATTTTTTTCAACTCATCTATTATGTCAGTTTCACATGTTCACGTCAATATTTAGACGATTTTTCATTAATACTGTTACCAATTTTACTTATTTGCATCAATTTCAAACATACAAATATTAAATTATTAATTTTTATAATATAAAAATTAAAATACATTTTTAATTATAATTCAGAAACTATTTTAACCAATAATTTGATCCATAAACAGTTCTATCCACACTATTACTATTCAAAGAACTTTTAAAATTCACACAATACTTCTAGTTATGGTCACAGGGTTGGGTTATGCTTCGGCCGTTCTCTCTCTCTCTCTCTTTTTATTTTTATTTTTTATCTTTCTAACTTTTTAAGATTCTTATTATGTCATAAAAAAAGAGATAATCTCCAACTCATCAATCATCATTCTCTTTCTCTAATGGCAACCAATTTTTTTACACGTGATGAATTCAATTGAGCACATATCAAATGTGATTTAAAATCTTATTATAGTACTACTACTTTATGTATTTTTTTTATTATTACATTACAGTCAAGTATTATCTATTCTACTCCTATATTTTCTTTATTTAAATATATTGGAGTTTGGACAAAAGTTGCATTTTACTCATGTTAAATTAGAGGGTCCCACTTACCAACGTTCTTTTGTACACGTCGTCAGTCTAGGAGTCTTGGCCTGAATCCTGATCCTTTGATGGTCCCAACTGCCACCTGGCTGCTGCCCTGCTTTCATCAGGTGAAATTAAACTTTCCTGTATTATGACATATACTATCCAATTGTGGGTCCCAAGTTGTTTTTGAATTTACCGTATTTTCCAAGCCGCCAAATCGAACCAAAGTACTATTTTTGGGATTTGCATCCGCAGCGTTCTTCCCACAAACATGAATGTCAAAAAGCGAGTCCCTTCGGGGAAATCCGATGAAATTGAATGTCAAAAAAGGAAAAAAAAACATGATAATTAGAAGATGAAAAAAGAAAGAACAAAGACACAAATCTGGCAAAGGTGCTGATTATTTTTAATTATCTAAAGAAGAGTTGAAGTAGTTGGTAATGGGAAGTTACAAACTTACAATTGTTCATTAACTTCATTAAACTCTTTCTTGCAACTAATATAATAAGAAAGAGCCTATATATATATATGGCAGAAATTCTAATTAACCTCCTCTGAGAAACAGCAGATTTAACTTCCAGTTCTTTACTGGAAGCAATGAGGAAGAAATAGAAAAAAAGATGAAGTTCCCTGAAAAAAAAAAAAAAAACTGATCAAGAACAATTAGCATTTCCGGTAGTCGTAGCAGAATCTGACGAATTATTGTCCCAACCAAAATCTGTCGTCATCATCATCATCCATTGTTGAATCTCATCTTCGTCTATAATTCCATCCCAAAACTCAGTCCCAAATCCCATTTCCGTGTCCCTTCCCATGCTCACAATATTTCTCTCGCTCTCTTGTTCTTGAACATTGAAGGAGCTACTATTTTCTTGATCAGAGACAACTGCAGTTGTTGCTGTTGCTGCTGATGTTGTTAGATCGCCATTGCTGTTGCTATCTGGAAATGGGAAGTTAAGTTTAGCTCTTGGTCCACGGAAATCGATAGCTGCTTTGTCGTAAGCGCGAGCTGCTTCCTCCGCCGTGTTGAAGGTTCCAAGCCAGACCCTTGTGGCGCGTCTTGGATCTCGAATCTCCGCGGCCCATTTTCCCCATGGCCTTTGCCTAACTCCCCTGTAGTTTCTCTTTACTCGTTTAGTTTTAGCAGTAGTTGTTCCCTTTTTTTCTTCTTGCTGACTTGACGGGAAAAGATTGCACCCCAGACAACCGTCAAATTTGCACACGTGGCACTTATCCATAACTTCACTCGCTTGAAATAACGTGTTCCCACTATCAGCGTTGAACCCAGCAGTAACAGTAGAAGTGGAAGTCCCGAGGGCACCAAAATCGAAAGAAATATCAACGGCGGCGGAGGTGGAGGTGGAACCAGTGATGACGTTTCTGAGGGCGGTGACCATGACCGAGTTTTCGTGTTCAGGAGAAAGACGATGAACCAGTGGTGGTGGTGGCGGCGGCATTGACGGCGGTGCTGGGCTAAGTCTCTGCCTTTTCATGGGCCTCTTCATAAGCGTGGTAGCTACTTCTATTGAATTTTGAGAATTTGTTTTTGAATTGTCGAGTCTCTCACTTCGCTTCTCTTTTTTTCCTGAGTTTCCAGATTTCGGTTTTTCTCGGATAAGAAAAAGAGAGTAAAGAAGCGTTTTATACGGAGACTTGTAAGGATGCCAACGTGGCATTCCAGCTGGGAACACAGTTAACACACGGGTTAGAGTAGAAGGTATTTTTTGTAGGGGCATGCGGTATTAATCAGAATATAACAATGGGGGCAAATAAAAATAAAATAAAGCGGTCCATGATGTTACGTGGCAGCTAACGTCACACTGAAATTTACACGTGGGATTTTGATTTTGGACGGTTGAGGATCAAATTGAAAAAGTGGAGAAAGTGAAATCAAAGCCCCAAGCCAAGAAGTTTCGCTCCACTTAACCCAACTCATAATTTTAGAATTAAAAAAAAAAAAACTAAAAACTAAAAATAATTAATATAAATATTTTTGTTTTATTTTAAAAATATAAAATGATAAATTAATTTTTATAATTATTAAATATTGATTTTTCTTAAAAACTTAATAAATAATAATAAATGATTATAATTACAATTTTTAAATAAAAAAATAAATATTTTTTATTTTTTTGAAAATAATAAATTATATAAAAAACCTAAGCTTTTAAGATCAAACCATCCTCAACATTTCAAAAATATCCTCCTTATCCCTAAAGCCTTTAAAACCAAATTGCCCTCAACATTTCAAAAATACCCTTTTTATTCCTAGGACTTTTAAGATTAAATTACCCTCAACATTTCAAAAATATATATATTTTTTTATTTTTAAGATTCAAAAATAATTATAGTAAATGAATGGGAAGGCGAAGACTGTGTCAAAAGTCAAAACTGTTATGTATAGTTTTGGAAAGTTTAGTCAGTGTGATTGTCAGACAGCTACCATTAATACCGTGCCGTACAGGTGCCTTGTCCGTTTGGAAGTTTAAGAAAAGAAGTAAGAACGTACGTCACTGTTTTCCATTGACAGGGGAGAGTCACAGATGCAGCTGCCTGCCTGGCAATTGTGAGAAGGGTAATGCTGCATGTCTCGCTCCTCCGTCCCGTCTAATAAAAAATTTCAAAGAGAATAAACAATATAAAAAATTATATATTTTATAAAAATTAAAATAAAATATTTTTTTAATAAAATAAAACATTAAATTAAAATAAAATAAATTTTAATTTATAAATATTATTTAAAAAAAAAAAATCAGACGAGACACAGGCGGAAGGGGGAAGGCGGGACCATCAGCATTTTCTTTGTGAGAAATACGATATGAGGGACCACCACACCAAAGCCAACCGTCAAACCTGTAAAAAGACCAAACAGAGACAAAAGGGCTTTCCTTTCCTTTCCTTTGACAAATTCAACTACTTTGTACTAAAAAACAAAAGAAATACTAAAGGCTGTGAGTTACCATTCGGATTTTATAGGTCAAAATCTGGAATCTCTTTTCTTTTAGGAATTGGAAACAGCCAAACAAAAGAAAAAGGTTGCCCAACCGAGTCGCCACATCCCAGCCAGAAGGAATTAAACAAAGCTGGAAACTGGCAACAGGCAACAGGCTGTCTCTACTCTCTACATCGGAGAGCAAGTCAATATCTTGATCAAGGCTACGGACGGTGATACGCGCAAAACGCTGCGTTTAGAACATGTAAGTAAGAGGATTAGATAAGATCGTAGTGGCTGTGGGCGGCAGGCAGCTTGGTTTTGTTTTTTATGCGAGAATTAAAATTTAAAAACATATGAAAATAATTAAATAAAATAAAATAAATATAGTTTGACCCCATAAAATTAAAATATTATTTCATGAAATTTAGTTAATTAGTAACTAGAATAATTAGTAGACAGATTTGAATATTTCATTTTGTATTGTATATATAGGTGGTGATTATAAATGTTATATATTTTATTAATTATTTTAATTTTGATTTCTGATATTAGGTTATAAAATTGGTTGACATGCAATGCTTGCCAATAAAATAAAATATTAATTTTTATTATATAAATTTTTGCAGTTCTGCGTACAATTATATGAGTCATGCTAACTTTGATAGTTTTTTTTATTTTTTATTTTTTATAGAATAGTATTTTATGAACTTTTTTTTTTGTACCATGCTAAAAATTAATTAACACAGAGATCCACGTTTTTTACAATAGTATTTTTTTATGTAGTTTTAGTGTAGCTATTACTCCATTCCAGCAAGTAAAATTGAAAAAAAAATGTAAATGATATTTCAAAAGAAAATTGAAAAAAAAAAAAAAACGTTTTTTTGATGATTTATTATTCATTTTTATCTAAGCACATGTCTTTTTAATTAGAAGTTTTTAGAACCTTTTTTTTTCTTTCAAATTCTGCTTCAAAAAAGTAGAACTAGATACATGGAAAACGCATCAAATTAAAGAATTAAAGAGAGAATTGATGCTAAGATGGTTTAAAAAGTTGTTTTAACTTTCTGCTGTTCTTTTTTTCTGAAGTGGTTTTCAATAGTCTCTTGAACTTTTTCCATTCCACCAAAATAATGCATTTTTTCAACTGTTGATAAAAAGATAAAAACGACGTGTTTGCAGGATGTGCTGGAAAGAAGGAACCAAGAATGTGGCAGAGCTTGAAACTAGAAAAGAAACAGTCAGTAACACTAACAATCTCCTCTGACAGGAGATAATCGGATGGGTCTGTTTGTCTAGAACTAGATCCCACTTCTTCCTATACGAGGATCATGATTATGTCACGGCCCGCGCGATCCTGCTCGGTTCGATATGCACACAACAGGTCAAAACTCAGTTCATTATGCACACAACAGGTTCAGACCAGAATCTGAGTTACATAAAGCATCCTAACTCACCAAACCAGGCCCAATCCCTGAAGCGTCCAGACCAGCCCAAATCTTGGAACATTCTAGAAGGCCCTGAAAGAGAGATTTTACCTGGAAGTTCTAGAAGCAGTAAAAGATAGTTACTGCTCAACAGTTCTAGCTTATCTAGAACTCTAAGAGATAAAGTTTAAATTCCTTTAGAACTCTAGATAATGTAATCTTAGCCGTTCATTTGTTTAAATCTAAACCGTTGATGTAAGGGGGACTCAACTATAAATAGAAGTCTCCTCCAGCCTCATTTGTATCATTCAACTCATTTGAGTAATATAAAAGAGCATTCTTTTCTACTTTCTCTTGTTCTATTTTTCTGCTTAGCCCTTGTAACTTTTAGTTACCAGTGCCTTTCTTAAGTGTTAGCCCTAGTAACTTTTAGTTACCAGTGCCTTTCTTGAGTGTTAACAGGCTGACTTAGGCATCCAGGGAAGCGACTTCCAGCCAAAGGCCGCACGATTCGCAGGGCTAAAGTTTTAAGTCCATGACAGTTGATATCAGAGCTCGTGGTTCGTGAAAAGTGCTGATCATAGGGATGGCGTCTCAGGCAGATAATCAGACACATGAGGTCCCAGAGACTCGTGGGAGAGCCAAGAAGGCTAGTTCGAGGATGTTCTATCGTCCATGGATGGCAGGGTGGCCAAGCTCGAGGTGATCGTTGGAGACATGCGGGAGAACCTGGAGATCGTTGGAGACATGCGGGAGAACCTGGAGATCGTTGAGTGTCGCATCGAAAAGCTAAACTCCGCAGGGGAGGAGCTCAAGGACAGGATGCAGGAGGCTCTCAATGAGGCGATAGACATGCTGACTCAGAAGAACGATGCTCTAGAAGCCATGATGGTGGCCATGCAGAATGAGATGGAGGAGCTCAAGGGAGAGATCACTTCATGTAAAGCAGCCATAGGGGGTAGCGTGCTAATGTGACACCCAAACACAGGATGAAAATTCCTAAGCCAAAGGAGTTCAAGGGAACCAGATCGGCGAAAGATGTTGATAACTTCTTGTGGGGGATGAAACAATACTTTCGTGCAATGGGCATTGATGATGATGCCACTAAGGTAAACACTACTTCAATGTATTTTATTGATGTTGCTCTTTTATGGTGGCGTCGTAGGTGCAACGATGAAAGGCGTGATTGCACTGCTATTGGAACCTGTGAGGAGTTCCAAAGTGAGTTCAGGCAGCAGTTTTACCCAGAATATGCCGAGGATGAGGCGCTTGCCAAGTTGCGACGGCTTACGCAACAAGGCACAGTTCGGGAGTATGTGCTGGAGTTCAGTGAACTCATGCTCCAAATTTCTGATCTCGGGGAGAAGGAGGCATTTTCTCATTTTTGGATGGACTAAAACCCTGGGCAAAGCAAGAGTTGCAGCGGAGAAGTGTACAGGATCTGACCAAAGTCATGGCTACAACTGAGTCTTTGCTCGACCTCAGTTCAAAGAAGCCAGACAAGTTCGAGTCTTCCAAGCCCAAGGGCAAAGACAATGGTGGGGGAGACAATAAGCGACAGTCCAAAGATGGCGATGGGAAGCCACCGACAGAGAAGTAGAAGTCCAACAAACAGTCCGACAAGAAAAAAGACAGGGAGCCAGTAGAGTGCTTCTTATGTGCAGGTCCGCACCGGATGCGAGACTGCCCACAGCGAGCCAAGCTGTCCTCCATCAACAGGGAAGATGATGAGTCAGAGGATGAGACTCTGAAGCTTGGTTCCATTATACTTAGTTCTGTGAAGGCCGGGAGGTGCCGAAAGCAGAAGGGGCTGATGTTCGTGGACATCACCATAGCAGACAGACGAAGGAGTACTCTAATTGACACAGGAGCATCTGACCTATTCATGTCTGAAAAGACAGCGGGGAAACTTGGTTTCAAGATTGAGAAAACAGTCGGGTGGATCAAGATTGTTAACTATAAGGAGGTCCCAACCATGGTTGTAGCAAAAGGAGTGGAACTACAACTTGGAGACTGGAAAGGCAAGGAAACTTTCGAGGTAATACCGCTCGATGACTATGATTTTGTGTTTGGCTTAAATTTCCTTGACCGGATTAATGCTCTTCTTGCACCTTGTACCTTTTGCTTATTTGCATATGTATCTTGGATGCCCGTTATCAAAGTGTTGTGCTGGTAAATCGAGAGATGGGTGTCGGAGCCAAGGTATTGTCTGCAATCCAGCTTGCCAAAGGTATGAGCAGAAATAAAGACACCTACTTGGCGGCTCTGAAGTTTGATGAGCCTCAGGAGCCCAAGGACGAGACCTCCATAGAGATGCTAGAGGTGTAGCAGTCCTTTGAGGATGTGATGCCTGTCGAGTTGCTTGAGGGGTAGCCACCCAAGAGAGAGGTGGATAAAACTGATGCATCAGACTTTGCTAATGGAGAAGTGCTGATGCAAGATGGACAAACAGTGATGTTAGAGAGTCAAAAGCTCGATGAGACAGAGCTTTGCTGCACGATCCAGGAGAGAGCCCTGTTGGAGGACCATTATTATTGGCCACATATCCAGGAAGATGTTGATACCTATGTGGAAACTTGTCTAGTGTGCCAACAAGACAAGGTTGAGCTTAAGACACCAGCTAGACTCTTACAGCCATTGTCCATATCTGAGCGCCAAGGTGAGAGCGACTCCGTTGATTTTATTACAGGTTTGCCTAAGGTGGATGAGTTTAGGAGCACTATGGTAGTGGTGTGGACTAAGTTGTTCAAGTTGCTGGAGTCAAACTTGAACTTTTACACCAGTGTGCATCCCCAAACAGATTGGCAGACCGAGAGAGGGAATGTTTTACGAGAGTTATATCTCAAGCACTATGTGAGTGCAACGCAGCGAACTGGTCGAAGTTAGGAGTGAAGTCTTTCTGCGACAGAGATATATAGTGTATACTTGTAGATCGAGTGGTACGGCGAAAGAACTACAGGCCAAGGTATGAGTATTTTGTCCAGTGAAAGGACCACTCAGGCAAGTTGGGAACCAGCCGAGGCATTGTGGTAGTTCTTGGATAAGATTGAGCAGTTCTATGCAGAGGATGTGACGAGGGCGTCGCTGGAACAGGTGTGGGAGAATGTCATTGCCCGCGCGATCCCGCTCGGGTCCGTTATGCACACAACAGGTCAAGGCCCAGTTCATTATGCACACAACAGGTCCAGACCAAAATCTGCGTTACATAGAGCATCCTGACCCACCAAACCAGGCCCAATCCCTGAAGCATTCAGACCAGGCCCAATCCTGGAGCATTCTAGAAGGCCCTGGAAGATAGATTTTACCTGGAAGTTCTAGAAGCAGTAAAAGATAGTTATTGCCAAACAATTTCAGCTTATCTAGAACTCTAAGAGATAGAGTTTAAATTCCTTTAGGCTTATAATCTTAGCCGTTCATTTGTTTAAATCTGAACCGTTGATGTAAGGGAGACTCAACTATAAATAAAGGTCTCCTCCAACCTCATTTGTATCATTTAACTAATTTGAGTAATATTGATAAGATCCAAGATGGCCCAATCCCATGACAATTTCTATATGGGCCAAGATCCAAGAAGATCTAGGAAACATGGCAAGAATGAGTGGAATTCACTTGGGCCATGTTGCAAGTTATTCAGGAAAGACTTCAACATGCAAGACGGGCTTGCATCCAAATTTGGTCCATGTGATTCAAGAACACAAGGTGGCACATTAAGAGAGGGCTTATTTTAATTCTTATAATTACTTAGGCATTTGGGCCTATATTATGTAACATGGACATCTTTTAATTATTTAGGTTTGGGCTTGAGCATGTTCAGCCCATATTTTACATATTATTAATTAGGGTTATTGTAGGGGGGCTATAAATATATGTCTTAGCCGTCTACTTCAATTATCTTTTGATCAATTAAGTCTGATTTTATTCAGTGAGAGTTTTCTCTTTTAGTTCTTGAAAGAACTTAGGAACTTATCAAAGAATTATTTCTTTGTGGCGTTCAACCTATCAAACTTAGGTTCTTGAAACGAGAGTTCTTAGGGTCTAGCTTAAATGCTTAATCTAGGTTCTTTGAAACATGCTTTTAAGGGTTTAAGTTTTCTTTGCCTGAATTTTGGCTTTTCTGTGTTAGGTATTTCAATTTGTTAATGGGTTCAAAGGGTTTAACCCCTAGGGTTCACATGAATGATAAGATCTAAGATGGCCCAATCGCATGGCAATTTCTATATGGGCCAAGATCCAAGAAGATCTAGGAAACATGGCAAGAATGAGTGGAATTCACTTGGGCCATGTTGCAAGTTATTTAGGAAAAGCTTCAACATGCAAGATGGGCTTGCATCCAAGTTTGGTCCATGTGATTCAAGAACACAAGGTGGCACATTAAGAGGGCTTAATTTAATTCTTATAATTACTTAAGCATTTGGGCCTATATTATGTAACATGGACATCTTTTAATTATTTAGGTTTGGACTTGAGCATGTTCAGCCCATATTTTACATATTATTAATTAGGGTTATTGTAGGGAAGCTATAAATATATGTCTTAGCCGCCTACTTCAATTATCTTTTGATCAATTAAGTCTGATTTTATTCAGTGAGAGTTTTCTCTTTTAGTTCTTGAAAGAACTTAGGAACTTATCAAATAATTCTTTCTTTGTGGCGTTCAACCTATCAAACTTATGTTCTTGAAACGAGAGTTCTTTGGGTCTAGCTTACATGCTTAATCTATGTTCTTTGAAACAGGCTTTTAAGGGTTTAAGTTTTTTTTTGCCTGAATCTTGGCTTTTCTGGATTAGGTATTTCAATTTGTTAATGGGTTCAAAAGGTTTAAACCCTAGGGTTCACATCAAATATACAAGAGCATTTTTCTCTACTGTCTCTTGTTCTATTTTTTTGCTTAGTCCTAGTAACTTTTAGTTAGCAGTGCATTTCTTGAGTGTTAAAAGACTGACTTAAGCATTCAGGAAAGCAACTTCTAACCTAAGGCCGTACAGTTCGCAAGGTTAAAGTTCTGAGTCCGTGACAACTACATCCCCATTATACACATTAATTTTGTAGTGCCTGCCATTCCATGTCTTTACCCTAAAAACGAAGTAACAAATTTCAACGAAAACGTTGTCATTCCATGTCGACAAGGTCGAAGCAAAAGGGCACGTGCCCAGACAACAAATCTTTTTGTGATAAACAGCAACAGGTTTGCTCAGCCTTTTCAACCGAGCTGTCCAGCGGCTCTCCAAAATTCCAGAGTTTCCAGCATATGTTTATTTCTTTGTTACTATTCCCTTAATGCAAATACTAGAATTTCCGACATTCATTTTGTGAATAAAAATATATTTTCTAATAAATAAATTGTGTTTAAAAAATAAGTAATCCTTTTAAATGGGTAATTTTTTTAAAAAATAATAAAAATTTGATATTTTTTTAAGTGAATAATTTTTTAAAAGATTGAATGATTTTTTAAAACTAAATAGATAATCTTTTTTATTAAAAATATTATATAAAAAATTAAAAAACATAATTATCTTTATTTAATTTTTCGATTATTTTGTACTTTTACCAACTGAATTGGTATAACTACTCGTGACACCAACTCAGTCACTCCTTTTATATATAGTATAAATGTAGATAAATTGATAAACTGATGAAATTAAAGTAGTTTAGATAATGCTTTAAGGATTTTAGTGACAAATATTTTTAGGACATTCTTTTACAGTTAGTTAATTTTTGTATTAAATATAATAGTTAGTAAATAATTTGATGAATTTTAATATATTAGTAAAGAATATTACCTAATGTGGTAACAGCTTATCCAATTTTAAAAAGGCTTTCATCTTGTCATCAATAATGTTTTATTTGACTCTATTCACTTGAACTAAGTTAGTTAGGTGTATCAGGCAAGGCAACCCAAACTGACTTAAGCAATACCATATATGTTTTGATGTCTTGATCATGAGTTTATCCAGAGAAAAGAATTATACCGTAATTTGCCTATTATTTATACAGCAAAAAGAAATCAAGACATATATGGCTTGATCATCCTACTTCTTCCTCATCTGTACCCCCGAGAAGAATCAATCAAAAATTGAAACCAATAGAGGATTTTTTACCCAAAGTAATGACCAATCAGAGTGCAGACACAAATCTACAACAAGTGATCTCCTCAGGGCTTAACATTGCTAGCAAGAACAAAAAACACTTTTATGAAATCTTCTGTCTAATCATCATCCTCAGAATCTGCATTTCAACAAAGAGAAGCAACACTTCAAAAGAATATAACAACAATTGTTTGTCAGGTAACAAGAGAGAAGTGTTGAAATTGCTATTTTCGGAGCATATGTCTAAAGAATTTGCAAATTAGACAAACTGAATTCGAGAATTTTAATTTTCTAATTCAAAGAGTTTTTATGTTATTTACTTATTTTACAAACCTAAACATTGCAGACTAATATGACAAGTTTTCCTTGCTTTACAAGTCTAAGCTCTGCATCTTCAGGAGATAGTTGGGAGTATGGACAAGCTGACAACAAAGGACTATATTACTCCGACTCTTCATTTTTCTTGAAGTACTCGTGTCCGACACATATTCAAACAAGGTTATGGAGGTATGATCCTCCAAATATATGGAAAACTTAGAAAAAATTAAGCATACCTATGTCGGACACATACCCGTATCCGACACTCAGCCCCGAGTCCGAGTAACATAGACAAAGGATGGAAAATCAAGTGGTATGTTTCCTTATTCATTTAAGTCAAACTATTGCAAGCATGCTAATAGTGATTCTTTCAGCATTTTAAACAAACAATGAGAATAAGCCACATGTAGCCGCCACTACCACGAAATTAGAAGAGAACTAGTAGTTTATCAATTTTCTTTTCTTTTACTTTGAAACTTAAATGACGTGACTAGATGCATTTAGTAAAATAGGTATACTTTCGAATGTTGTTTTTCTATTTTGTAACAAATAGTTAATATTTCTCTAAGGTGCTCTAAAAACTGTCTTGCTATTAAGAATTTTTTAAATTTCAACACTTTCTTGTTTCTGCCCTTCTCTCATTCCTTCTAATATGTTTGGAGACAGAGAGAGAAGTTTTAACAGTTTTCGGTAACAAATGACAACAGCAAAGAGAAGCTTTTACAATTTCCAAGGAACAAAAAGATAAAGGTGTAGACTATGTTACTCGGACTCGGGTGTGAGTGTCGGATACGGGTATGTGTTCAACACAGGTATGTTAAGTTTTTCCATGTATTTGGAGAGTCCTTGGAGGGTCATATCCCATACCCATGTCCGAACATGGGTCAGACACAGGCACTTCAAGAAAATGAAGAGTCGAAGCAACATAGGGCGTAGACAATCTCCAAACACCCAAATATCATAAAACAAGAGGCAATTTGATTTTTCTTCTTTCATTTTGAAGGAAAAGACTTACCAGATCTAATGTCTTCTCCAACTTTTCCTCTATTTTTCAATTGTCTCGTGATCATTGAGCAAATGAGAACCCACCAGTAGACATGGAACACAAGTAACATCAGCAACATAGTATTGAAAACGTAGTACAGGGATGTGGGATATGATGACTCTGAAAGATTTAAAACCTCCGGCAAATCATAGCTGTGAGAGGTCAACCACAAGAGTAAATAAATACAAGATCAGCCAGTGTGCGCTGTGCAGGTAATGTAGTGAAACCAAATTATTAACCATAAAGGGCAAACCTTGTACTTTTGATGACCCAAAATGGAAAGAATATTAGACGTAGCAAGAGCCAAGAGATGGCAAATAATCCAAAGAACACACTTGCACCAAGCTCCCTCTCGGAATACTTGAAAACTTTAGCCGCTTCCATAAACACATCACTTGCATCATGTAGGGCAAGGATAATTGAACCAATTCGGAAAAACCTGTAAACAAGCAAACTTATAATCTTCTTCCCACTTGGATATCTACAAGTTAATTTAATATATCAAACCAACTCATACAAAGAAAAGTTTAAAATTCTCAAGGGCTATGTTCTTCCCTCGCAAGAATTCTGTTAATACTCCTCAATTCTGATGTAAGCATCTATTCCAAAAAACTTGCAAGCAATAGCTTTCTTTGACCTCGGTCAACAATTAGATAATGACAACTCCATAACTTGCAACACTAAAATAAAATGCCGAGGATATGAATGTGATCACAGCAATGAAGAACATAAAAATAGCAAAGTGAAAAATGCCTGCATTTTCACCATGAGTTGATGGAAAAGTTAACATGTTGCAGATTGCAGAACATTTTAGAAGAAGGCATAAACTTTCTTCTTAGAGTATGAAATAGCAAAGCTTCCAGGTTCCCTTTTTGTCAAAAAACTACTAATGATCCAAAGGATGGTAATATACCACAATATTTAAAACCATAAGAGTATAATAGTGGCACGTAACAATCTGCCAGCTTATGGACGCTTGCTGAAAGTAAATTCAAAGAAAAGACAAATTGCATAGCACACTAGGGATACACTAATTTGACTATCTATACATCAGCTACTGTACCCACAATATATGCATACAGAAAGCAAACATATTTTAGAACATATGTATTATGCAATCTGGAAATAAATGGTCCAATGATGAGATTCCAGAAGATGCCCTAGAGGTAAGCAACAATGACTACCAAATGAATATTTGCCAGCCTGCTATGTGGTAATGAATGGGAATTTGGTGCACTTCCACAGAAACGAGCAAGTTACCTTGTAATGTATGAGTATCCAATCAGGATAACAGTAATTACATGATGAGACATCATAACAGCAAAATCCTTCCTTCGAGTCTCCCAAGTAAGGAGTGCAGCAATGCTATAGACGTAGAACCCACACTGGCACATGTAGAAAAGGCTTAGGGGAAGCCTGAACAAAAAAAAAAATGGAAGAGGTTAAACTTCAAATAGGTTGTCAGCAGGTATAACAAGCCCTAATCCTTCCACCATGCAGGGCCCAGCAATTAAAGAAAAAGGAAAATTTAAAGGAACAGAACAAATGTGTTGGGGAATGTATCAAGGGAAAACCAGAAATAATTCAATAAAATACTGATAAAGCAGATACATTCCTTGAAAGTAGAATAATATGCCAATGAGAAATTGTTTTCCCTCAAGATGGTGACCAGCATGATACTCCAGAGTCAAGACTGATACATTCACTCGAAAGAGGGAATGGGAACATTTAAACACAACACCAATGAAAACTAAAAGATCAAATCAAAACACAATAAAACAATTGAACAAACTCGTTTGCAGATGATAAGAACAAGTTTAACTTGGGCTTACCGGCAAATAGTGAAGAGTTGAGATTAGTATCAGGAGGAGGACAAGGGAGCTAAAGACTAAACAAGAATGACAACGACGACAATAAAAATCAGATATTAGATGCAAATTTTCTTTCAAATACATTAATACAAGAATGATTAAACATTCACCGTAGCTTTACAAAGTGGTACACGCAAATGAGTACCATCTTTTCTACAAACTTGTCTGCAATTAATTTCAAAAGAAGTAAAAAAAAAAAAAAACTTTTAACAAATAAAATGCACAGAGTTCACATATAAAAAAATGTTGGTCTGAATTAAACAAAAAGGAAAATAAGGCAGGAAACATTTTTTTTTCCTTTCGAGTACAGATACATCCCTTCATCCAGAGATACGAGAGTAGCTTTCAAAGCATTTCAACCACTAAAGATATGAAGTCATGAACAAGAATAGATTCGTCCCATCTCTTAAAGAATAATTACAAACAGGAGAAGAGCCTTTCATGCAATGTCAATTTAGAGACCAGAAGCATAGAGCCTTGACATCCAAGAGGAACAGTAACTTTCTGTCAATTAATGACAAAGACAATTATCCTCATAAAGAGATACATATGACTGCACACTAGCACAAAATATGAGATTGTTAAATACAACAGTTGGATATAAGTCCAGGAATATAGGTTACTCACTTCAACTCTTGATCTGGCCAACCCCTAAAGTACCATTTTGTATCTCTGAACCATGGCTCGTGGTAGGTGATTTTGAGAACACATGTTTCAACAGTAGCATAGTATGCTAGCTTCCACATAGATTCTGAGCATTTCATAATTTTTGCCTGTGTAGCCTTATTCATCTTCAAAGGACCAGATCCTTTACTCCACAACCAGATGGCCAACCTCTAAAAGAACATGAAGAAAAATTAAAATGTATTAACAAAAGATCAAGTGATTCATATGCCCAGTTTATATGCACTTGAACTTGCATGTAACATAAATATGAAATGAAACTATTAAAAGGAGAAATTGATCAACTGTCTGTTACCACCAATACATTAAACAGAACTATTGCTTTCTTTTACTATTATAACCAAAGCTTTACATTCCAAGCATGACTTTCAAATGGAAGCAGATCATTTCTAATGGAGGTAGAAGTTTCAAACATCAATATTAGAGAACAATTAACTTATAAACTGAAGCATAGATTGTTGGCTACTAGCTAATAAAAGCTCATTCCAGGTTTGCATTCCCTACACTTGCCACTTTGAATTGCAATATTTTTGCCTCTTCATGTTGAAAGCAAAACCAACTTCAAGAAATTCTTCTAGAAAATACTTTAAGCAACTTAATGCTCATCCATGGCCCTGGATTCAGTTTTTACAAGCTATGCAAAAGCAAGAAGAATTCAACAAAATTATGATGTCACTATCCTTTGGTACAGATCCAAGACCTAAACCAGAAAAGGATCAAAGACCAAGCTCTACCTAGCATTCGTTTCTCTTGCCATGTTATATTTGTATGATTCTATATTAAAAAAATGAAATTGCTTCAAAAAGGAAGCACAATAAAGGAAAAGTTGGTAAAATATTTATTCCCCTCGTCCTCACCTCAAAACCTTTCCCAAAATTACTTAGCCATAGCATTACTAGCATGTTTGCTTTCAAGAGCAGAGAGAGAAACGTATAACATGAATGCATAGGCTGGATAAGGAGAGACGTAGTTGATAAAACGATGGTGAAAGGTCAGGGAGGAGCATCGTCTGCATTAAGAAACTGCCTTTAAAAGTTATTTAACAAAATCCTGAAGTACCTCACAAATGTTTCTACAACTACATCTTGTTTGGGTAGGATTCAGTCAATGTGGTAGAAATGCAAATCATTGAATTTCTGCCTCACAAAATGTTGCCACGCAAGAGGGGATTTTCTGAATATTTACCAAATCCTTGAATAGCAATATTGAAGTGGCCTGACACACTTCTTTCAGTCTCTCTAATACAAGTTCCATGATATCTTTGCATTTTGTTTTGATGAGGATTGGTAATAATGTTTATAACTTCGTAAAATCATGGGAGATCTATATATTCTAAGGCATCCTACTGGAAAATGCAAAGAGAATTCTCTGATGCTAGAACCTCTTGCACTGATATCTCCCAACCAACTATTAACATGAATAATGACATATGGCACCCAAGTCATGAATACAAGATCTAGGAACAGAAATGTTTGTCCAATTCCAATTGAATCAAATGTACATGCCCACAATATTTCTTGAAATATATAGGACCTATTACAAGGATATACATTATTGGTGAAAAATATGCTTCATTCTAGCAAGAGCTTTTATGCAAAAAGATTAATTATGTGTTAGTTTAACAAGTATAGGTTAATTCAAGCATGCCTAAACCCTGAGACACAAGGACACTTGGAGTGACAACTTGATTTAGGCTATTGGAGATATTTTTGCTTAACACACTGCAAGAAAATCCTCTTCTCTAAAAACTTTGCATAAATCAATTCTAAGGCTGCCCACAAATATGGCAATATGTAATATACCTATAGTGGAACATTTCATCCTTGAAATTTTAGGTTGCATTGGGTATAACGGATTACGGCTATGATAGGATAAGACTATATGGATAAGTAAATTGTCTTCATCTTGTCCTTTTCTTTATGACTAAAATGTTCTCATCTCATCCTACATAATCCTATCCATGTAGAATTACACACTCCTATCTTTCTCTCCATTGGTTTGCATAATTCAACACAAATAGGATGCAAAATAAGTTGTGACATTTCAGTCATGCATACTCAAAAGATATGTAATAAAATAAAGGGATAGTTACTCATATCCTATCCTAGTCATAATCCAATGCATCAAACACAACCAACACACTTCAATTAACAAGCATATGCTTCTTCCACCATCTTCAATAAACTTTCTAGAGTTGAGCACATATCTCTAAATCAAACGATTTAATAAAAAGATAATTATTCCATATGTAAAGCTCCTAGAAATTCACCTTGGATGTGACCATATTATCCTGAAAACATTCAATTTTCGGGCCACTCTATTGCTATTAAACTCTCGTCTCTTGTCCTTTCTTATCTTCTTTATTCTTACAATTCTTTCGTTCTTTCATTCTTTTATATTCTTGTTCTTTCAGTTGTGACATACTTCAACTTCATTAACATATCTAGACGCATACTCAAGTCAACGCACTATTAACTAAGCTAAACCACTAAAGTTAACTTTCTTTCCTAAAATATCAATAAAAAAACCCCTCTAATCAACGAAAACTGAAAACGCTTATTAGGATACAATGAATTTCAGTCGAATTAGAAATTTTCTTATAGCTTATACGTACAAAAGAAAAATTATAAAACTAAAAAAGCAATGGAGAATTAAAAAGAAAATTGAAATAATAAACTAATTAGGAATAAATATTAAATGCAAATAACACGAAGAAATAGACAATAAAAAAAAAAAAAATCTTACGCGAAAAATGAATTTGTCAAGGAAGAACCTGGCGACAACGAAACCGAGCGCGAAGTAAACCGCCACGAGGAAGTGATACGCGTCTGGCTTGGGATTGCGGCTCCAAATAGATGACTCCATCGGACACCAGTTTCGAAGATAAAGCTTCAATCGAAAGGCTCCAAAATTCGTCCAAGAATCCGATTCTTATTGCAATAATCCATCGCATTGAGCTTCCATTGAAGGTGATTGAAAGAGATCTGGTTTTGTAGCCCTAATTTCTTTTGCAGCTAAAGAAATAGGAAGAAGAAAAAATAACCGTTAAGAGAGAGAGTGGGGTTAAGATCTCGCGTGCATTATTTAACAAACAAATAACATGTCAACAACGGAATGTTTTTCTTGTGAGGCGCTAGCTGGAATTTTATTCATTTTGAAGACTTTTCCTTTTTTTTTTTTTTTTTTTTTTTTTTTCCAATTTTTTTTTGTACCTTTGATGGTTCGGCAGCCGCCAGCCAGCTTTCCCGCATTGTGGGTCCTCTCCTTTCCCACGGCGTGACATGTGGCATCAACAAATTTGTATGATTGAGATTTTCTCTTTTTAATGGGAGAAGCTACTAATTAGATTTGATGATTTTATTTTTCAATATTTAGTCAAATTTGAGCACATAATTAATGTTTCTTTACAAATCGACAGTGTATATGTTTATCTTTCTAACTATAAAATTAAGAGTACAGAGCAACAATAGTTATGAACTTTTAACGAAATATTATATTAGTTTTTGAATTATCAAAAGTCAGTTCGTAGCGTTTTGATCATTTTATTTAGTGTATTTGTTAATTGAGTTGTTAAATGTTGATCATAAATTTAGACGAACTGACCTGGATATTATGAAAGAATTCATTTAAAATAAAATAAAAAGTAATTTTGAAGGAAAAAACATTTTGAACAAAAATCTTTAAATATCAAAATAAACATGCGACAACAACCTAAACAAATTTATACCAAATTAAAGAGCAAAACAAAAACAAAAAAACTCGTTTAGAGGGACTAAAAGGGTTATACTTATAGGTTAAGAAAGAGAAATCTCTTCCTTCGAGATTTCAACTTTAAACAAAAGAAATAGGATTTTGACGATTTGAAAGTTTGAAAATTTCCTAAACTAAACTAAATTCCAATTTCATCTTTAAATCTAGAAAAAAGTCAGTTTTAAAAATCAAAATGAGTTGGAAGTTGAGTTGAGACCATCCTATTATGAACAAATAAGCTGTGGTTAGTTTTTTTTTTCATGGTTAAATATTATAATTTTTTTATATGTTATTTTGTCATGGTTAAAAATTTAAAATAATTTTTTATTGATATTAATCTTGAATTAATAATTTTTATTGACGTTTATGAGGTACGATTTTTAATTTGAAAAAATGAAAAATTTATTTTATTCGAGATTTTAGTTACAATAATTAAAGTTAAATCTCTCCTCAAATAATAATAATAATAATAATAATAAATACAATTCTAGAAGATACATCATAAATTCCCTATTTACCTAAAAGAAAAAAGGAAAACAGAAAAATGGAAGGTGATACTTGGGCCAACAAGGCCCAATAATCCCTAAGAGTCCAAAAACAAGAATAAAACCAGAAAATAATAATAATAATAATAAAAAGAATCGGAGACTTGGCGTTTGACTAAATAGTCGTAAATGGCATGCCGTTATTGACGTCAAACGATTCCTCTCCTTCTCTCGTAGAATTAGGCTTCATGGATTTGCATCTTCCAACGAGTTTCAATGCTGTAAGTGTACTAATTTGTAATAGAATGCTAGAATCTAAGAAGAATGAGAAAAGAGATAGACCAGAGAGAAGAAAAGATAGAAGGAAGAAGAAGGATTTTATAATTTCATTTCATAAGCAAAACGTGTATACAGTTCTCTTCCTATATATATCATTGCAATCAGCTAATATTCTAGCTAACATGAGCTACATAATAACAGAAAAGAGAATTACAGTTGGCCTAGTACCATTCTAGAATCCAATGCATTCCTAACTAACTACTGCAGTAACAATATTCTAGCTGATATAATTCAGCTTCTAGAAACTGTAGCTTCCATGCTCGGCTCAGCTATGTTAGCTATTTCCTCTTCTGTTAGCTGATTTTGTAGCTTTCCATTTGTTGTGCTCAGCTCCTTTCTTAGCTCATCAGCTGGGCTTCTTTCCTTTAGCTCATTCTGTAGCTTCCAAGCTACTGCTTTCGGCTCAATTCTTATTGCTTCATTATGTCTATCAGTTTCATTCCCTGCCTTCAATTGTCCAAGTGCTGTTAGAGTTATGCTTTGATTATTTAGCTTTCCACCATGGATCCTGCCAGTAGCTTCAGCTACTGGTTTCATCACATAATTTTATTTACTTATATTTGCAGTACTATTTTTATTAAAAAAAAAAAAAATCAACTAGGGTTAATTTAGTAATTAGAACTAATAATTTCTGGTATAATTCTTCTATTTTATTGGTAATAATTTGTGATTGTTTTTGTTATATAAAAGATTCCCTGTAATTTCTTATCTGAAGCATTTATTTATTTGCTAATCGTAGATCTACACCGGAAAGAAATGTAGGCGAATTTTTGGATACGAGGTTGAATTTTATGCGTGTCATTGTTTTACTGAATTTGTTAAAGACTAAAAAGAAAATTCAGATCTTTGAATGCTTGTCATTACGCATCTAAAGAACTAGATTTTGAGACATGAAAGCATCTAAAGAACTAGATTTTGAGACATGAAATAGAAAAAGAGAAATTATGATGGGTAATGAGAGAAATTTGATCGACAATGCGGGGTGGAATTGCCATTTTATCGTGATTTGTAACCTCAGAATGGCAGACTTGTTTGGTAAAAGTTTGCTGAATAGAAGTTAATTTTAGGAAGTGTATTTACTCTTTCTGTTTTCTTTGAATTTTATCTGATTTTAGGAGAATTTTTGGATTCGAAGACGAATTTTATTTGAGTCTTCATTTTACTGATAAAGACTAAAAAAGAAAATTCAAATCTTTGAATTGAATGTTTGTCTTGAGGCATCTAAAGAACTAGACTTTTAGGACATGAAATAGAAAAAGAGAATTTATGATTGACAATGCGGATTGCCATTTTTTTCATGATTTTGTAATTCAGAATGACAGACTTGATAACAGTTTGTTCACGAGATAATGAAGCAAGTTGATTTTAGGAAGTAAATTTCCTCTTTCTGTTTTCTTTAAATTCATCTGATTTTAGGAGAATTTTTGGATACGGGTCAAATTTTATGCATGTCATTGTTTTACTGATAAAGAATAAAAAAGAAAATTCAGATCTTTGAATTGAATGTTTGTCATGAGGCATCTGAAGGACTAGATTTCTGAGACATGAAATAGAAAGAGAGAAATTATGATTGATAATGTGGGGTGGGATTGTCATTTTTATCATCATTTGGTACTTCACAATGACAGCTTGTTTGATAACAGTTTGTTCATGAGATAATAAAGCAAGTTGATTTAGAAAGTGTATTTTCTCTTTCTGCTTTCTTTGAATTTTATCTGATGTTAAATGGATTTGATTTATCCAAAACAAAAAAGATGTTCAATGGATTTGAACTTGTGCAGGCAGCTTCCTTCTTTACTTTCTGAAAGACAAATCAAGGAGGGCAGTCACTTACATGTTCATCTGTTTCTTTAGATGTTTGTGTTTCTAACTTTACATGCTTTATCAGTAATTCTTGCATTTTCATTGTCAATAGCATTTAATTGATTTAATTTACATGTTGTAATTGTAATGATCCACACCAGACTGGAATTTACCTTATACAGTATTTTTATTGATGAATTATTTGATTGTTCTATTATGAAGGAATTTGTCTCGTTACCCACATTTCCATCTGTTAAAAGAGTCCATTTTTGGTACAAATTTTCCGATCCTAAGCTTTTATAAAATATGAACATGGACTGTCAATTGAGTACGTGGCCTATTGAAATTCAACTTCTGATCTTCATTTGATCTATTCCAAAAATTATAAAAGAAGGTCATAAGAGTTGTCTTTTATTTTTGTGCACATTGTTTGAGTGTCTAAGATTCTGTAAGTAGCTTTATGATGATCTACAAATTTTGGTTTACCATTCTCATTCAGCCAAAAGCTTTTGATTGTTTCAAAAATTGAAAGTTTAAACTAAGAGTTAGACAAGTGGTAACCTGGTATATCTAGGTGTTATATTAGCCACAATAAGTCTGGAAAACCAGATTATTACTAAAAAGAATTCAACAGTTGAAAAATCATAAATTATGGTGATTTATCTTGAGGTTTGTGATTGTTCTGTAGATAAAAATTCATCACACAAGATTGATTATTCTTTTTTTTCTACTTTTTCTTTAGATAATTGGGGTCCTGATTTGAAATTTTCCTTTGCATGGATACAAGGACATGTACTTTTGGTATATGAATGTAATATCTAGACTGATATGCCGACATTAGATTGGTACAACATGATAGTTGTTGATGCTGTCAACATATTTAGGATAGCTGGGTAGGTCTGGAATGGACAGGACATTAAGACTACCTGGGGCATTTTGATTAAGTAAAGGGCAAACCTGGTTCTATCAATGGACAATTTTGTTTCTCAGATATATTTCCACATTAGTTCGTTGGTGCTCAAAGGTTCATGATCCTTCACGCTAATGGAGATTAGCAATTTAATTCAGATAGTTTGAAGCATCATTTTTCTTTTTTGAGCAAGACAATTTTTGTTCTAATTGCTCAACAATGACGTGATATACTTAAATATCAAACCTTAATGGGATTATCCCTTAACAATGGGATTATGTTGGTTGAAAGATGTGGCTTTAGTAGCTATAGAGTATGATAAAACTTGCAATATTTAAATTATTAAAATTTAACCATGTGATTTTTTTTGTTAAAAAGGGGATGAAGTCAGTTGAAAAATACGGCTATCCTCTCTGTAGAAGTACGATCGATGGAGAATTGTCGAACTGTCAGTATCATTCTTGTAATGATCTTCCTCACCATTTATTTCTGTGATCACTCTAAATGGGAGTTAGGTACTTTCACAACCCCATGTTATGACCAATCAATACAACATTTCAGTGGATTTCATACACATTATTAGAATTTCTGGTGAAATATGCAGGAAATTATTTTCCAGGACTCAAAAGTGTTACAATGCTCATGGCTGTGGTGATAAACAAAAGTCAAATCAGTATGTTGAGTTTTACCCTTCAATCTTGTTATCATGTTGGACGTATGAAAATTTATCCATAGTCAATGTTTCAGTTGTGATAGAACATAATGTCAGTATATGATTAGATGAAGCGAGCAGCAGGTGGCATGTGTGTGGTTTGAATGATTATGAGGATGGAAATGTTTTAATGGTTTGCTAAACTTATAGTCATGATGTTGATGGTTCCATTTGAATATATGTACACCTGTAGCAGTATGATTGGCTAATGATGATAATAGGATCCCGTGTAAAAGATCATAGCATGGTGTTGCTACGTTGTGACTGGCTGCTGACTGTTGTGATATGTTTTTCTTTTTATAAGGATGGCCTTGTTTAAGGGATGAAAATGGTAGTGCTATTTGTTATATTATACAGGATAGCAGATGGTGAAGTAAGATTTCCTAATAACATGTTTTTTTTTGTGTGGGTATAAATCTGATCTCTTACCAGTATTGCTTTTGGGTTCATCCAAACTTTAGAGTAAATGACATGTTCTTTGGTGGAAAGAATTATAAGTTGTTGGTTAATATTATATTTGCGGGACAATGGGATAACAAGTGATTCGATCTTCTGCTTTCATGTGGTCCCTCAACTGTATGTTCTGAACTTGCACTGTTATGCAGTGTTCTTTGTCCTTACAGAGAATTGATTGAACCTGTGTTACCCAGACTCGGGGATGAATGTCAAATACGGATACGTGTCCGACGAAAGTATACTTAGTTTTTTAAAAGTTTTTCATGTATTTGGAGGATCATATTCTCATATTCATGTTCGAATATGTGTCGGGCATGGATATTTAAAGAAAATGAAGAGTTTGGGTAACATAGGATTGAATAAAATAGGGATGTCTTTAAGCCTCGAAATATTTGATTTCTAGAGAATGACCACCAAGTAAAGCTTTTGAGATTGTTTTTAATACTGTTATTTTGCCTTTCACTCTGCTGCTTCATCTTCCAGAATAAGTCTTGTTGTTTCAGATGGTTTTTACCTCAAATTTCAAGGTTTATATTTGTTTTCCAATATTGTAGTTTGCATTTTTTTATTTTGGTTTGCTCGTAAGTCGTAATCACTACAATTTTGAGAATTTTGATATGGTTTCTTCAAAGCGCTTCTTACATTGTGAACTTTTTATTTTTTAACATAGAATCGTGTTTTCTTAAGCAATTACCATTGCTTGAAGGGAAAACTGTTTGGATAAATCCAGATAAAATGTGGGGGCTTAAGTCCTTAGGCTTAGTGCATTGTCATTGCCCTTGTTTTTTAGGTCATTCCAACAAAAAAGAGTGCCCTCATTCGTAAGCAGATTCGGGACTAAAGAAAAGAAAAAGATCAGGCATTGGGGCCACCGCCAAAGGCACCACGGCTTCAAAGTTGAAAATGATAAGCATATAGGTAGGCTTATTGCAGAGTACCATTACCAAACAATAGAGGTAGGCCGGTTGTGACGTATATTGTTCTGTATTGGGGGGCCCTCCTCACTTGACATGAACAAAGTATGTGCCCTTAACAGAGAATGTGCCTTCCAACCAAGGGAACCTTTGTTTTTTCACACGACCAATGGAGGACGGATAGACACGTGGTCTTTATTATGCCCACTTCTGCAGAATGCCACGTGAATCAGTATGCACATGTTGACACGTGTTGCTTATCCAGTGGATTGTTGTGCGTTGCAAACTTGCAATATTTCCTATTAATTATATATATATATATATTTTTTAAGTGAAAGTTACATAACAAGAACATAGCTATTATTATAGCTATAGCAAAGAGATGAGAAAGTTGGGGAAATTATTTTTTTCCCATTAATACTCTTTTTTTTTTTACTACAATTAATAATATACATGCATATTCTAATGAAAACTTACAATTACTAGCTGCAAAAATAAGATGAAGTTAATAATATAATTTGAGAAACCCCATGGTGAAAAATAGTAGGGTTTGGTTAGGGAGCAGAAAAGTTCTGGTTGCTGCAATGCTGGATGGATTCTTTCGCAAATCAGTAACTTAAGGGCACATATCTTGAATAGGACGGTTGGATTCTTTCCAAAATCTGGCTTGGAGTCCTTGTTGAGGGACTGGGAAAGGGCCATATTGGATCCCACTTTGAGAACCCACCGCCTCCCACCTGCAAAATAAAATATAACCACACCCCCAAACAGAAAGAGACTTGTCAAAAATTGTTTTAGCACTACAAATTCTTATGCCCACTAAGAACAAATTCTTGATTATGACCCATCTTTTGTAATACTAAAATGGTGAGTAAATAAAAAATATACCTAAACTTTGTTACTAGATGGTGGATCAAAATGAGAGCCTCCAGCTTCGCTAGCTCGTTGCCGGGGCAAGCGTGAACGCCGTTGCCAAATGGCATGAAGGTATTGGGTTTTGGAGCTACCTGCTTGAAGCCATAGCCAGAAAAAACAGAAATTTGTAAGCTTTTTCTATCAGTCTATTGTGCTGCTTCTGTGTGTGCATATGCTGTATTTGTTTGTGTATGTAAAAGCAAAGCGATGGAAATTTGCTATAATCCATATCAAGAACGCTAACGGTGAGTTGGTTCGCTGAATGTAATGGAGAAAAAAATAGAGAAAAATATGTGTTATATAGTTTGATTGATTGAATGGAATAAGAAAGGAATATTATTACATCATTTGGTTGGTTAAGAACTTATGTTAAGGAATATGTAAGAAATAAATATAAAATGATATTTTTACCCATAAATTAAATAAATTATATTATATTTATATTATTATTAAATATATATAAATTAATTTTAAAAATATTTTAATAAAAATTAACATTTACAAATATTTTTAAAAATTATATTTAAAAATATGATTTAGAATTAGATATTTACAAAATAATATATAAAAAGATTTTTACGTATGTTCTTCCCTTCCCTTTGCTCTTCCTCTTCACCAAATTTTAACTCCTAAATCCTCCTACAACACCCTATACCCAAAACCACCTTGTAATTTCTGTCTCCTCTTTTCCTGATCAAAGTTACTTTATTGTTGCTGTGTTGTTGTTTTTTTTTTTTTTTTAAATCTTGTTGATTTTTGTTATGAAATAATTTTATGTTAAGGGGCATTTTTGGAATTTTATTTTCTATTATGTGGGAGGCCGGATTAGTCATTCAGTGGGTAATGCTAAATGATTATTCCGAGATATTTAGGAATAGATCCGGAATGAATATTTCGCTAAATATCCATTCCGTAAAGCAAACAGACGTGTTATTGTAGTGTGTCGAATATGACCGGAATGGAAACCAAACATATCGTAAGTACCTCAAATCTAGATGGATCAAAGTCATGAGGATCAGAAAAGAATTCTGGATTGTGATGAATATTCCTGAACAATGGCATCACTTTCCAACCCTGGGGTATTAGGTATCCTGTACATTTAAAAGTGAAACAACAGTTGATGATACTAATTAATGAAAGCCCCTTAAATCCATTACAAATAAAAGAATATTCCAGTTAATTAAGCCTTTAATTACCCTTATATTCCACATCAACTACTGCTTCCCTGAATGTGAAAGATATG
The DNA here is from genome assembly GCA_030761205.1 of Fremontodendron californicum. NCBI lineage: Eukaryota > Viridiplantae > Streptophyta > Magnoliopsida > Malvales > Malvaceae > Fremontodendron > Fremontodendron californicum. Next base: position 39,549,492 of record JAULJL010000002.1, on the reverse strand, counting down.
ATGCTTGCCATCCTCAAGCTCTCTAGTACAACCTGAGAAAATTCGCAAAAGCTCAGAGGTTTCTTGAAGTTTGCTTTTTCTTGAAACAAGGCTACATGATTTTAAACAGTTCGTACCCTATATGTAAGAGGCATGTTCCTTGTCTGTGCCCATGTTAGGGGCCTTTTTCCTCCATCATTTGACTCGTACATCACCTTTTGCTCTGCCTGCAATGATTTTGGCAAATCATAATTGAGACAAATATCGATTCTCGGATGAATAATTTCTAAGTAGTATTTAGTGGAATTCTATGATTACCTTAACAGCTTCTAGAAGTTTAGGGTCATCATGGAGGAATTTGAGAATCCATGTTATAACACTGGCTGTGGTGTCCTGGGCAGCAAAAAGTACTCCAATGATGTTATCAGCAATTTGATCTTCACTCAAAGTTTGCCCTTTTTCATCCTTGAAGTTCAACAAATGGCCCAAAAAATCCTTCTCCACTAGCCTTTTCTCCATTCTCTCACAAATTATTTCACCCAGAATCTGATTCAGCCTTTTCCTTGCCTTTTGAGTAAGAAAAAAAAAAAAAGAATTAAAACATCAGAATTGCGTCCAAGTGATCAGATATGTTTCTCTTATAACGACAGACAAAATTGTTCTTACCTGGAGTGCTTTGTGATAAGCCGTCCCAGGAATGTTTGTAGGAAAACAGTTGTAACCTTTATCTACAATCCGATAGTTCTCCTCCAATTTCTCTCTGTAACTTCTATCTAAGTGACTAAAAATGGAAAGAATGCCGACGTTGAAAGAGAACTGTAAAAACCCACATGTTAGAAAATCATGATCCAAACTAATTAAGTGGAGGTCACTGGACTTGGAAACTTGTTCAGAGCCAGAATCAATAAAAACAAAATTCTAAAGGAACCGCATATGTAACAAAAGTGAGGAATAAGACAACAAAATCAGAAAACTTTTTACTTGATTAAATGATATAGATAAGCCAAAAAAAAAAAAAACCCTTTAAAAAAGGTTTAAGCACCATGAGGTTCACATTAGAAACATGTTTAAAGATGTGGTTCGAATATCTTTTCTTTTAAACATATTTATATACCTTCTTCATCTCATAAAAAGTGTTTATAACTTGCCCAGAGCCAGCCCATGAGTCCAGGGCAGAAACAGCTATGTATTCGATATCAGGAATTAGCTTCCTGATGGTATAAGGGGCTAGCGAGCTTTGAACCAACTTTCTTAGTCGAGTGTGGTATTCACCCTGGTGAAAGAATAGGGCATAAGGGCCAATCATCTTCTCTTTGCTTTTGGGGTACGTTGGTTTGAACAAGTGAGAATGAGTGACCAGCACAAACCTTGCAGCTTCAGGGCTAGCCAGCATGACACAAGGGCAACCGAGTATTTGGGTTTTGAATATTTCTCCATATCTGAACATGAAACAAAAAAAAAATGGCACCATCAACCAAGTTCAGTTAGTAAACTACAAGAAACAATACATCTAGATAGAGCATGGTAAGAACTAACTAAGAACCTTTTTTGTTTTGTCAGAAAGAAAATATTTGGGTCTTGAGAGTAGAGTTGAAGAGTTTCTCCAATATATGGCCAACCCATTGAACCTGGTGGAAGCTTAAATCTTTTTATAGGAAGCCTTCTCTTTTGCTTCCTTAGGAATGGATATGAAAGAAGAGTGGAGAGAAATAGAATCACGTATAGTAAAATAGAAACAGTAATAGTCTCCATAGGAAGAAAAAAAAATGTAGTCCCTCTCTCTCTCCCTCTATTGTCCTTTCTCTCTCTCTCTCTCTCTTTGATCTCTTTACCCAATGATATTTTGGTTTTGCAGCTAGCTAGCAATAGGATATGGAAAAAAAATTAAGGATTAGTGAAAATGGTGAACGATGCTTTGTTGTGAAGATGATATGATCAATGGGGGGAGAAGGTGAGGAGGGTTTATATAGAGCTGGAAAATAATATATAGCAGAAAGTTGATAGGGACAATGAATTTTTGTGGTTTTGGAAGGACTGCTCTTTATAATTCGACTATTACTAGGTTGATTTGTAATAATTTTCACACACATATATATATATATATATACATATATCCATCGTTAATTAACACTAGCTAGCTCTAGTATTACCTTCATCACCTCATTTTTTTCGAGTTGAATAGAAAGAGTGACTCCTAGAAAATTACTCATGCCTTAATGAAAGATCAATGAAATTGACCAGCTGACACGAAAAATAAATATAATATATAAATTTATAGTACATCATCATTGAATTATGTGATGTCACATATTCACATATAATAAGTAAAATTATTTATATTTATTTTTAAAATTTTATTTTTACTTATTATAATAAGATAATATCATACAATTCAGTTAATTATCGTATATAATATAAATTAAAAAATCAGGTAAACAAGTGAAGCTCGGAAAAGTTGGGATTGACTTGCAAATCAGGTTGTTAACAGGGGAAGATTTTGTCCAATAAATATTTTTGAATTACTTGTTATTGTCGTATTGAAGAAAGCTAATCATGTACGAGAGGATGAATTCTTTTGCTGTATGCATTCCCCAAAGTTTTACAATTTTTTTATTAATTTTTTCAGTCTTAAGCATTAATTGGAGAGTAAATTTTAATAATGGATTTGACTTATTATTTGAAAGAAGTAATATCTTAAATAATTAGAAAAAAGAAGAAGATAAGGACAATAGATTTTTACAAGTAAAAACATTAAGTTCTATTTTCAGTTATTGCAGGTTTTTTTTTTTTAAATTACTTCTATTACATATGTCGGTAAAAATTATAAATATAATCAAATAATTTTCAAAATATATCAATAAAAAAAGAAATAAAAAATAATAAACCAATGTCTAATCGGACAAAATCAGACTTGATAATTCGTGTATTCGTATCGTATTCGTATTTTTTGTGTCATAATCGTGTTTAAGGTGTTATATATTTATAAAAATTTTGACATGTTAATAATTTATGTTATATAAATTTTGACATATTCGTGTATTCGTATCATGTCGTAATTTATGTCTTATTTTAATTATTTTTTTGTGTCATATAAATATATCGTATTCAAAATGATCAAATCTAGATAAAACTCATATTTAACGGGATTTAAACTTAGAATGTCCCAAAGGTTATTATGAAACCTCCTAGTTATTGAGAAAATTTTATTGGTGTGTTCTTTTGTAACATATTGTCATTTTTTTTTATAGATAAAATTTTAAAGTAATCAATTGTTTAATTAGAAAAACAAAATCATTCTAAAATTTAGAAGGAAATCAAATTGGTTGCGAAAAGAATGTATTGGTTAAATAATTGATTCATTGATTGTGTAAAAATCGCATTTAACTTAGCTATGTACAACATGCATGAACACACGTGAGCAATTTTGCATATAAAATGAACAAGAAACGTACGTGGCAGTTATTTGCTTATTTCATTGTTCTTCTTATTTTGGATATATAATAATATATAATAGTGATCATTCAATATTTAAATTTGCAGTGGAATCGTAAAGTTTGATTGATGTTTTTAAAATGAATGATTTTATTGAATTCAAAAGTAAACGATGATATATATTTTTCATTGAAAATTAAATCTTGGAAATTTCTGATGTTTATTGATGCACTTAAAAGAATGTATCTTTATTTAACTTTGCATTAAAAATATGATCAATTATAGTAAAGTTGCAAGGGTTGAATCCACAAGATTGGGTTTTAGTTTATAAATCACTAGTTTAAAACTTAAATTTAAAGAAAACAAAAGTTAAAGGGATTTTGAAATCAGTTTAAACTTAAGCAAACAAAAAAATAAGAAAGCAAGTAAATAAGAAATAATCAAATATGAGAAATGTATGGTTAAGGTTTCATTTTCCACCACTAGACATCATTAAGAATCAAATTCAGATCTATCAATATCAATTAGCTATCAAAACAACCGTAGATAATAACATCTCGTGTTACCCCAATCCTTCCTTAGTTCGTCGTTAAGCATGACGAGTACGCCACTACTTAATTTCTAACTATCAAACAACCTAGGGTAAACATCTTTAAATTTAATTTGACACCAGCTTTATGATGAGAAAGATAGGTTGATCTAAGCAACAAAAACATGAATTGTTTAACTTAGGTTATGTTTCATTTTGCAATTAGCGAAAACTTTAACATAATCATTAATCACAAATTGCCACCTATGAATAGGAAATAAAGACAATTACACGGATTAAGACTCCTAAACTAGCATTAGATAATTATCAAGATTTATATAGTATGCATCCTAATCAAATCAAGATAAAAATCATAAACAATTCTTATGGAAGAACACAAGCAACTTTGATAGAAAACTAATAATAGATTGAATCTGAAAATTAATTACAAAACATGTCTAGGGCTTTGAAATCACCCTTATCCAAAGAGAAATTTAGCCTAACATAGGTATAAATGATATGTACATAAAACTAAAAAGAAAATAAAAGAATGGAGGAGAAGAAGAAAATTAATGATAATCCTTGAGTCTCCTCAAAGATAGATAGTTTGTGCCTCAAAAGATGAGATTTATAGAGTTTTAAAATCCTAGGAACAAGTCATTGAAGCACAAGTAAGGTTAGAGGTTGAAAAATCATGTTTTTGGCAAGTTTTTGTGGTTTTTGCCTAATTATTGGCGCCGGAATTTGGCGCCTAGGTGCTGAGCATACTGTCTTGTATTTTTCTACTACATCATCCCTCACTTTTTATGTTGATTTGGATGACCATTTCTTGTTCGATTTGAGCATGTAAACTATCTTTGGAAATGTATTCAAGTCAGCTTCAAAAGTAAAAAAAGAAGTTTTTTCAAATAAAGACTTTAACAAAATGTTTTTCTTACAACAAGTTCCGGAGGTCAAATCTGCCTTCTTACTTTGCAACAAGAAATTTATCTTTTTGACTCCCGAGTCTTGTTCCATCTTGTGATTATGATTTTTTAAATTCTTTACAATTATTATTGACATCTTTTGACTTCATTCTCTTTATTGTACCTAAAATTCAAAAATATAATATAAGTAAAAAAGATAAAGATCGAAAATATTAAAAAAGCTAAAGGTAAAAAGACATAAAATGGGTATTTTATGAGCTTATCATTTATGGAATAGGAATTTGTTATTTCTTATATACGACTCAAACAAGTATTTCGGTGGAAAATGATTCTGCTTTCTTCTTTATAACGTGTAGGTATGTGACCTTGAATGTTAGACATAAATAAGAGTCGTCATGATTAATTTTTTTTGTTATATGTGATTGGTCATTTAGATAATTTATATTTTAAAAAAATTAAGTTTAATTATTTTTAAAAAAAAATAAGTTTTGATCTATATCTTCATAATCAAATTTGAGAGTACAACTACGTATGGAAAAAGATCAACATCACGTCCATCCAAAGAATGATATTTAATTAGTCTTATGTTATCTCATTGTGATCTTAAATAATTGATCTTATTATTTTTAATTAAATTACATTTGTTATTTATATATTTAAATATTGATTTTTTTTTTTGGTCTTCTCCATCATTATAGTCTAATTCTTAAAGAAAATTTTTCACCTCAAAAGTACTAAAAAAAACCATTTATTCTCCTAAAGAGATTAAGTTGTTATATATATATATATATATATATATATATATTGCTTCTACTGAAAAATCCTAAATCTAAATCTTTTATGTTTCCAATTTTTAAAAAATCTTATTTTATTTTATCTTATATTTGTATTATTGTTTACTCTATTGTTCACTTTTTAAAAAAAAAATTATTCACCCGTTTTTAATATTTTTTTAAACTTTAAATATTAAAATATTTTTCTAACTTTTCATCATTTTGATGAAATTTAAATAAATAAAATTCCCATTTAAAAATTTCTTAAAAGATTGATTTACAATCCTCTTAAAATTTCATGCTTTTGACTTTTGAGCCCAAACTTTACCCAAAGACTTCTTTTTTCCAAGCTAATCTTCCATTATTCTGATAGGTAAATTGAGCTGCTAATGGTCTCAATTGAAGGAGTTTCCTCCAAATCCAGCTACTTCCCTGGGTGATTGGGAACTGCCAGAATGAGGTGCCTTTTAGAACATAATTGTGGATCCAAGCAATCCACCATGAACCTGCCTTAAAAAGCAATGTCCATATTATCTGCATTATGCTTGCCATGTTCCAAGAACCTAGATCCTTCAGGCCAAGTCCCCCCTCTGATCTTGGACAACAAATTTTCTGCCAACTCACCCTTGCTCCTTTGGCTTCTGCATTTTTCCCTAACCAATAGAATCGAGAACAGAGTTGATTAATTCTGGAGAGCACTGCCTTAGGTAGAATAAAGATTCTACACCAATAGTTTTGTATATTGCACAAAACTGATTGAATAAGCTGAAATCTTCCAGTATAGGACAGAATCTTTGATGTCCAGTGAGTGATCCTAGCTGTAATCTTTGAGATAAGTGGGACACAGTCTTTTTCTGTCAGCTTCTTTGTTACTAAGGGAACCCCCAAATACCTCACTGGCAGCTCTCCTAGCTTGAAGCCTGTCACCCCCTGGATTTCCTGAAGCTGAGCTCTACTGATTCCAGAAGAATAAAGTTCACTTTTGGCACAGTTGAGCTGCAAACCAGAAAGTTTATAAAAACTTTCCAGGATATCCTGCACTCCTTGGATGGATTTCAGGTGCCCTTTAGTGAAAATCATCAAGTCATCAGCAAAACATAGGTGAGTGAGCCCAATCCTTTTGCACTTAGGATGGAAATCAAAGACTTTATGCTGTACAGCAGCATCCAGAAGCTTAGAAAGTGCATTCATAGCAAGCACAAACAGATAGGGGGAGATAGGATCTCCTTGCCTTATACCCCTTTCTCCCTTAAAGTAGCCCACCAAGCCTCCATTAATTGATAGAGAGAACCTAGGACCAGTGATGCAACTCTTGATCCATTTTATAAATTCTGTTGGAAAATTCAAAGCTGCAAGAACCAGCAACATGAAGTCCCAGTCAAGTGTATCAAAAGCCTTTTGAAGGTCAACCTTTATAGCACTTCTAGGTGACAGAGTTTTCCTGGCATAGCCTCTTACTAACTCCTGTGCCATTAGGACATTATCTGAGATATTCCTTCCTTCCACAAAGGCACTTTGACTTTTGCTGATGATTGTTGGCAGGAATTTTTTGAGTCTTCTTGCCATCACAGATGTAATACTTTTGTAGACTACTGAACAACAGGAAATAGGCCTGTAGTCTTTAATACAAGTAGGATTTTGGTTTTTTGGCACTAGAGCTACAATTGTGGAATTAAAGTCTGCCAGCAAATCTCCTGTCTGGAAGAAATGAAGAATGGCATCAATGTACTCTTCCCCTACTACTGTCCAAGCTTCCTTAAAGAAGTGAGATGTGAAACCATCGGGCCCTGGAGCCTTGTCCCCCTTGATGGCAAAAATGGACACCTTGACTTCCTCCCTGGATATTGGCTTTGAGAGTTCAAACTTCTCTGCATCAGAGAAGGAGAACTGCAAAAGTTCTCGTAGAAACTCCCTTGTACATCCCTCAACATTATAGTCCTTAGTGCCAATAATTTTCTGGAAATGAGAGACTGCTGCCTGAGATATCTGTGAAAAGGTTTCAAGCTTATTTCCACTATCATCATACAGGACTCTCATTGTGCCCCTATTCTGCCTAGCTGCAACCATCTTGTGAAAGAATCCAGTATTCTGATCTCCTTCTTGAAGCCATTGAACCCTTGACTTCTGCCTGAAGTGACTCTCTTCAGCTTTCCTCAGTTCATTATACTCTTGAGCTAACATCCTTTCCTTTTCTACCAATTCATCAGAAGGATGACTGAGTAGATCTACTTGGACATCCTCTAACTCCTTCCTCTTAGTTGTAACCTTCTCAGATATGCTACCATAATAAGCATGATTAAAGTTCTTCAATACTGACTTTAATCTCTTCATTTTGGTATGCAACCTGACCATGGGATTACCCCCAGTAGGTACCCTCCAAGATTCCTCAACAATGTGCATAAACTCTGGATGTCTGGTCCAATAGTTAAAAAACTTGAAAGGTTTAGGTGGAGAGGCACTCACCATATCAAGCTTTATGAATGCTGGGCTGTGATCAGAAATTTCTGGAGCAAGGAATTCTACATGAGACTCTGGAAATGCTGTGAGCCATTCTGCATTAATAAGCACTCTATCTAACTTCCTTGCCAGGAAACCTTCAATTTGCTTGTTAGACCATGTGAATCTAGGCCCTATGAATGTGTGATCAAAACAAGATAGAACTTGTAAGCAATCAGTAAAATCCCTTATATCAGTGCTAGGTGCTTGAGATCCATTATAACTTGAGCTTTCAGAGGGGTCAATGATAGTGTTGAAGTCTCCAGCTAGCATCCAGGGAAGATTAGACAGTGTGCTATTTAGATGAACTAAATGGCTCCATAACCTTCTCCTTTCAATGCCCTCATTAGAAGCATAAATGGCAGAGAATAAAAACTTCTTGCCTGTGAAAGATATGCTACATATAAGGCTTTGGTCCATTGAAGCAACCAGACTCAGCTGCACATGGCTTTGGTAAAGAAACTAGATTCTTCCATTATTGGCCTCAGAATAGTTATGGAACATGCTCCATCCTGGAAAACTTTTATCTAAAATCTGCTGCATATTCTGAAGCTTGACATGAGTCTCAATCAGACAGACAATGTCAGCTCTTAGCTTTCTTATTCTACTAACTACATCTTTTTGTTTAAGGGAATGATTGAATCCCCTTACATTCCATATGAATAGATTCATTAGGATTGGTTAGGCAAGGAACTTCCTGAGGTAGTGGGATTTACCTTTGCACTGGTCCTTTTTCCTTTGTCAATAGGCCCTCTCCTCTTTGTCTTCAGATTCTTCATAAGATTTGCTACTCCAGCAGAAGCTGCTCTTGGTTTCCTAGGAGAGTGCTCTGTCCTGTTTTCATCTTCAGTAACTGCCCTTGTATCATTCCTGATCTCAGGCTCAATTTCTTCCCTATCCTCTTCCTCAACTACTTCTTCCAAAATGGCAAATTGATTGAGTGAACTTGCCTTCCTGGTTTCAATATTTGTTTTCTGGTTTGGCATCATAACTTCCTTATTAATGAAGCTTGACATCATATTTTGATTCTTGGGGATTACTAATGAAGTTCCAGCATCACATTCAGCTCTTTTGCCATTCTCCTCAATAATTTCCTCTGCTATACATTCTTCCTGTCCTTGCTTCTTTTCCTTTGGCCTCCAAACCTTTGCTACAGCATTAACAGGCTTAGATGGGCAAGCTTTATCCAAATGGCCAAAAATCTTACAGTTTGAGCACCTATGTGGCAGCCAAGGAGCTTCAACTGTTATGGATGCAATGGATCCATTCTCCAACACAACATCTATAGTGCTTGGAATGATAGTTGTGGCTGCAACTTCAATACACACTTTGGCATAGGCCAATCTCTGCTGACTGGATGTTATTCTGTCCATGTAGAGAGGAGTGCCCAACGCACTTGCTATATAGCTCAATCCTGTTCTTGTATAAAGCTCCAATGGAACTCGACCTAAATGAATCCAAATAGGGAGTTTTTCCATACTGAAATCCAGTGTTTCCATCCCTGGCTCCCATTTCCTGACAATAAGTGGCTTATTGTGGATATGCCAAGGGCCAGCTTCAAGAACTCGATCTCTTGCCTCTGAGTTAGAGAATTGAATCACAAAAAGATTTAGCCCAGCTGGCTTAATCTCCACAGTGCTATCTTTCCCCCATAGCAGCGTGACCATTCTCTGAAATTGACTGAAGTTTGGAATTCTTCCAATGAACTGAGCCACCACAGAGTTCCTCCAATGCTGAATTCCTTCTGCAAAAACCTCACCTGGAGGCTTTACTGTCACAACTCCATTGCAGATCTGAGGCGGAAAAAACTGCAAAGTCTGATCAGCAGAGGCTGAGAAAAGTTTCCTCCAATCAGCTTTTGCCACCTCACCAGAAGTTGTTGTAACTGCCTCTGTCCTTTCCCCCCTTCGAGCTCCCCTCTGCTCTTGATATGATTGTGTAATGTCACCATGAACAATCGCGTGATCTGAATATTCCATCCATGTCCGTGCCTGATCTGAAGCCATTGAAGAAACAAAGATTCCAAAACGATCCAAAAAACCAAAACAGCTTCAAGATGCAGTTTTGCAAAAACCAAGAAAATCCAAGAAAGAATCCAAGAAAGAAGCACCGATCGACCAAATGGATGTGAATCTGTCCTGACAAACTTGTTTGGAGATGGTGACAGTTGATACTCCACGGCTTCCTCAAAGTCGATTTCCAGATTGTTGCAGATCCCCTTTGGCCTTTCAGATTGTTTTTTTTTTTTTGTACTCCACGGCTTCCAGATCCGTGAGTGATTGTTATGGAGAAAAGCTTTGGAGATGGACCACAGATCCGTGAGTGATTGTTTCTTCTCCCTAATTCCCTCCCTCTTTACCCTTTGCTTACCTTTTGCTTACCGAAATAAGCTTTTCACTTTCAAACTTAGAAGAAGGTTAATTGTGAACTTCAAAGTTACAGAAAAGAAATCGATGCAGAAAACAAACCAAAGAAAAGAAATTTGAAGACCTGTTTTTTTTTTTTTTCAAATTAAGAAACCCAAGTTGTTTTAAGATTACAATGCAATAATCAGAAACCTAGGGGAAAGAAAGGAATTGAAGAAACAACAGAACTACCCAGATCTGGTTTCTTCAATATTGGAGATGATAGAGGCGGGATTTTGAGGAAAGGGAAAGGGACTTGCCTTTGCTTTAGACTTTTGCTTGTTGCCCCGATCGGATTGTTGTTGGAGCTGATACAGAAATACAAAGTAACAATTGCTCCGATAGTCCCACCTATAGTTTTGGCCATTGCTAAGTCATCCGAAACTGATAAATACGACTTGTCTTCCGTAAGGATGTTGAAGACCGGGGCCGCGCCGTTGGGTCAAGAGCTTGAGGAAAGGGAAAGGGACTTGACTACTGGGGAGGGACTTGGGAGAGCGATTCAAAGTCAAACTTTGTTCTGGTTAAACTAGGTTTTTTGGTTTGTAATAAAAAATGGTGTAGTATATTGCAATGTACAAAAACTCAATTGTTTAATAGAAATGGTGTAGTATTAATTTGCAAGTGGAAGTAAAAATCTGACAGCAACTGGGCAAAAAACCTTATTGTAAGTTAGTAGCAGAGTTTTTTTTTTTTGGATAATTGGGTAAGGGGAGGGGTTGCTTGGGTTTGAACCCAAGACTTCATGTCCTCAAGCTCTTTGACCACTTGGCCAAGGCAGCCAAAGGTGGATTGGGATAGATTGGTATGGTATGCCTACCATATTCCAAGGCATTCCCAAATATCATGGATGGCAATTCAGAACAAGCTCCCTACAAAAGATCGATTGATCGAATGGGGAATGGATCTAAATGGAACTTGTGATATGTGCAGTCAACAAATGGAGACTCGAGATCATTTATTCTTTGAGTGTGAGTATTCTAAGGCTGTATGGAGGGAGATTCTACACCTATGTAAGCTTCATAGAGTCATCAGAAGCTGGGACTTTGAAGTTCAATGGGCAAAGAGGAAGCTAAAGGGTAAATCTCTTATTGCTACAGTGCTTCGAATTGCTTGGAATGCTCTCATATATCATGTATGGAGGGAGAGGAATAACCGCAGGTTTGGTAAACAATCTCAGCAATGTATGCAAATGCTTGAGAAAATCAAGGAGGAGGTTAGCTATAGGCTAGGGGGATGAAAACCATAAAGGATGATACTGTTAATAGAGATTTGCATGTAGCATGGGGGTTAAAAAGCTCACTGATAGCATAATTGGTTCTTAGCTATGTAATGAAGACATTGTAAAATAGTACATTTGTTTTGCCAGCTCTGCTGATTGTATTGATGTAGCAGTGCATGCTGCTTTTGGATAAATAAAAACTTTGCTTATCCAAAAAAAAAGACTTCTTTTTTTCTCCCGTTTCTCCTTTTCCACCTAGTTTTTCTAAACCCGCACCTAAAATCCTAAATCTAACTCTAAAATCCACGTTAAAATACCCCAAAAACATCTCCTCCACCGCTTCTTTTACCACCATTTTTAGTATATTGTTTACCTTCTCCTAAGCTTCTTCCTCACCAAATTTGAGCCATCAAAAACTATTTTAAACATCTAAACTCGAAAACTCTAGGAGAAAAAAAAATTTCTCTCTCGTTTTTTTTGTATATTTTTGGTTTCTGTTTTGATTTTCTGTGTATTGTGTTGCTTTCTCCTACATAAATTTGATATCATATCGTTTATTGATAATATATAAATTTATATACCGACAATATATCAAATATAAAATTTAATAATTAAATCTTTGGTATTATTTGAAAAAATTAAGACATTAATATTTGATTCAATCATAAATATTTGTATCTTTTGTTTCAAAAGATTGAGTTTGATTTATTTTTTTTTTAACAAAAATTGATAGAGATGCAACTTTTTCTTTCATGTACGATGGTCTACAGAATTCTATTACTAAGACCGTTCATGGCAAAAAGTAAACACACCTGTCCATGGCCATGCTATTAGTCCGAGGCTTTTTTATTGCAATATAGCCAAAAAAAAAAATTATCAAATTACCGTTACTTTTTGATTATTTCCCAAAATACGCTTTTTATTTTTTCAGCTGGGAAATCGCCATCCCCCATGGCGATTTCCCAGCGTGTTTTTTTGCAAATTTGCAAAAAACACCAAGGGAAATCGCCATGGGGGATGGCGATTTCCCTTGGTGTTTTTTGCAAATTTGCAAAAAAATACCAAGGGAAATCGCCACCCCCCATGGCGATTTCCCTTGGTAATTTTAGCAAAATTTGCTAAAACCATGAAGGGAAATCGCCATGGGGGGTGGCGATTTCCCTTCATGTATATTTTTTTTTTAATTAATAAAAAAAAATTATATTAATACAATATTTTATTTTAATTTGATAAATTTATTTTTAAAAATTATAAATTAAATTAAAATATTCTTTTTATAATTTAAAAAAATTTAAAAATTCGTAAAATATATTTTAGATTTTTTTATAATTTAATATTTTGAATTTTTTTTTTAAATTTTAAATTTCAAATGAAAAAAAAAATAAAAAAAAAATAAAAAAAAAAAATTCAAAGGGGCAACGGTCATATGACCGTTGCCCCCATCCCCCTCCCCCCACCCCCCACGTCCCCCCTCCCCCCACACCCCCACCTTCTATAAATACCCCCTTCCTCTTCTTCAAATTTTCATTCCTCTCATTCAAATTTTCATTTTCTTTCAAAATTTTTTCATTTTTCTACCAAAAAAAATTTCTTTCTACAAATTTTTTTTTCTACAACAATATTTTGAAATGGCTTCACTATTGAGGTTACAAGAAAATCACATCTCGGAGGTTATATTTAACGAGGTAAGTAAATTGTTATATTATTATTGTTTTTTATATTATTATTATTTTTTATATTATTATTGTTTTTTATATTATTATTGTTTTTTATATTATTATATTATTATTGTTTTTTATATTATTATTGTTTTATATTATATTATTATTGTTTTTTATATTATTATTGTTTTATATTATATTATTATAGTTTTTTATATTATTATTGTTTTATATTATATTATATTATTATTGTTTTATATATTATTATTGTTTTATATTATATTATATTATTATTGTTTTATATTATATTATTATTGTTTTTTATATTATTATTGTTTTATATTATATTATATTATTATTGTTTTATATATTATTATTGTTTTATATTATTTTATTATTGTTTTTTATATTATTATTGTTTTATATTATATTATTATAGTTTTTTATATTATTATTGTTTTATATTATATTATATTATTATTCTTTATATTATATTATATTATTATTGTTTTTTTATATTATATTATTATTATTTTTTTATATTATATTATTATTGTTTTTTTATACGAAATTATTGTTTTATATTATATTATTATTGTTTTATATTATATTATATTATTATTGTTTATATTATATTATATTATATTATATTATATTATATTATTATTGTTTTATATTATATTATATTATTATTGTTTATATTATATTATATTATATTATTATTTTGTTATTTTATAGTTTTATTTTTTACTTTTTAATTGTTATAATTTTATAATATATTAATTTTTATTATTATAACAGGAAACTCGTCGCGTATTACGTTCGAGGAAATTTACATTGGAGGACCCGCATCCTTATATTATCGACCACTTAAGAAGAGCCGGATTTTATCACGCAAGTCAAATTCGACGACTTGTGATACAACCCGATTTAATCTCTGCGTTGGTCGAACGATGGAGACCCGAGACGCACACTTTTCATTTTCCATGTGGTGAATGCACGGTCAGTCTCGAAGATGTTGCGCTGCAACTTGGACTTCCGATCCATGGCGATGCAGTTACAGGCGGAAGCCTGCTAGATTGGAATGAACTGTGTGAAGATCTATTGGGTGAGGTACCTCCAGAAGACGTCGTATCTGGCTCAACAGTGAGACTGACTTGGTTGAAAACGTTTCAAAATCTGCCATTACATGCAACCGAACAACAAATACAATATGCTGCTAGAGCATATATTTTACGTTTGATTGGAGGATTACTGATGCCTGACAAATCGAGCAGTCGGGTACATTTAATGTATCTTCCATTGCTACGTGATTTAGAGGAAGCAGCAAATTATAGTTGGGGTTCTGCGTGTTTGGCAGTTTTGTATAGAGAACTTTGCCGAGCTACAGTTCCAAAAAACCATGACATAGGTGGATGTCTAGTGCTTCTACAATCATGGGCTTGGTATCGGCTACCATTTCTTGCTCCGCGCGTGGATATTTCGGCTGTATACCCCCTTGCAAGCAGGTAATAATCTTTACTATTTTATTAATTTTGTACGAAATTGTATTTTTATAGGTCATTAAGATATTATATGCATTTTAATAGGTGGAGTAGGAGTACGGGTAGAGATTTTACAGAGACTCCGAGCGATCTTGCAAGTATAAGACTACGACTAGATCGACTAGGATATGATAAGGTAAATATTTCGATTGTTACATTGAAGTTTTTTTTTTTATTTAATCCTTATGAAACTAATAATTTGTAATAATTATTCGCAGTTTCTGTGGATGCCATATTCCTCGAGTGAAATTATGGCATGCCTCCCATCGGATGCCTACAATAATTTCAATATATGGAAAGCAAACACAGCATTGATATGCTTTTCATATGTAGAGTGGCACCAAACTGACCGGGTGTTGCGACAATTTGGGATGCAACAACCAATTCCTGCAGCCCCGATGAACCTTGATAAGCTTCACAAGGTCGACATGCGTGGTCGTAATGATGAATTCTGGCCTGCGAAGCATGAACGTTGGATCCAATGGTGGAACATACGTTTTGAACGAATTCCGACAGGTTACCCGACTGTTGGTAATAATTTCAACCCGTCTGCTGATTACATAAGATGGTATAGAAATGAAGGTCGGCCTTTCGTTTGTCCACCGTCGATGCACGAGGATGTTAGGAGTATGCCATTTACCGGACAAACTTCAGCTCCAGTCCCTCCTACACAGGATATGGATGCTCCTAGACCTCGCCGACAACGTGGGCGAAGGCGTCAACCGACCTCATCGGAGTTCACAGCACCGAGGATGTCATTTGATCATCCTGAACCTGAACGGGATCATGGAGTACCATCCAGCCATCGTTATTCCGTAAGTCACCCCGGATATGACGTTGATGAGTGTTACCGACCATCACCGCCAAGAACGAGGTTAGATGACCAGCTCCCCGTCCTAAGTCCAAGTTCAGCATATTTAACATCCATGTATCAGTTTGGAACCCCTTCGTCAGCATTTGATGCTACATCATTTATGGGTGCATCTAGTAGTCAGGTTCCCGTTATGGGTGAACTAGGTGTTGGCTCATCCAGCAGTGGGTTTCAAATTTTTGATACGGATGAAACGACTGATGACATACAACCGGAACCAGTGGCGGTTATAGCAAGAGGTCGTGGTGGACCGCGAATACGTGCCACTGACGAGGTTGAACGACGGGTGCAACCACCACGCACTAGAAGAACTCGACACTGTTGCTCTACACCACGCAATAATTAGAATAATTGTAATGTGTTTTAAATTTCTAATATAAATTTATATGTTTTGCATTTCATGTAATTTGTTCGGAAATTCATTGTTATATTTTATTTTAATTTATATCTTAATGTTGTTATTTAATTTTAATATAATAATCCAAATTACATGATAAGTTGCTTTTCTTTTTTTCATTTTAATTTAATTTTCTTTTTAAATTATAATAAGAAAAAAAATTTAATCAGAAATTAAATTAAATTTTTTTTATCAAATATCCAGTTTTAATCCAAATTATATAATCTTCTTTTTAAATTTTAATAAGAAATATATTTTTATTTTTTATAAAATTGTAATAATAAATTAAATTACATTTTTAATATATATTTTAAAAAAATAAATAACCAAACCTATAAAAAAAATATTTTAATTTAATTTATAATTTTTAAAAATAAATTTATCAAATTAAAATAAAATATTGTTTTAATATAATTTTTGTTTATTAATTAAAAAAAAAAATATACATGAAGGGAAATCGCCACCCCCCATGGCGATTTCCCTTCATGGTTTTAGCAAAATTGGCTAAAATTACCAAGGGAAATCGCCATGGGGGGTGGCGATTTCCCTTGGTATTTTTTTGCAAATTTGCAAAAAAACACGCTGGGAAATCGCCATGGGGGATGGCGATTTTCCAGCTGAAAAAAAAAAAGGCGTATTTTGGCAAATAATCAAAAAGTAACGGTAATTTGATAATTTTTTTTTTGGCTATATTGCAATAAAAAAGCCATTAGTCCGACTCTTATTGAGTTAGATTTGAATAAATTTTTTTAATTAATCTGGTTTGAATTATTATGTATTAATAAAAAAAATGTATTTAAATTTAATTATAATTATTAGTATAAAAATATTTTTTAAAATATTTTTTTAAATAATAATATAAATTTTCGAATCGATCCAAACCCTATCTGATCTAAATCTATAAAAAAATTTAAACTACGATCCGACTCATAGACAGATTACCCAGCCCCCCATTCTTTTGTTTGACATGCATTGCATTTGCATGCTGAAGAATTTGCTACTTGAATTTAAATTCCTCTCTAAGAAAATTATATAATATGGTACATATACTGCAGATAAAAGAATTAATTCAGAGGTAAAGGGTATTACATGTGTAAAGTTATATGCTACTGTCTATATTCCTTTACCTGCATCTTCTCTTGGTTATAAAAATTGATATTTACCAAACAAGGAAAGAAAAAAAAATTCCAAATAAAAAAGATATAAATTCCATATCCTATTGGTCGGTTGATACTAACCTTATCTTCTTTTTCTTTTTTTAAGATCAAAAGATGCAAAATTATCGTATTCATTGATAGTGAAATTGTTAAACTGTACCCAATAAAATTAGTAAAATGATACATATTTTTTATGATATTATAAAAAAAAAAATTAAAAAAATAAGTAAAACATGTGATAATTTTTTGATTTTTTTTTTTTGTAAAATTAAAAAGCTTCACCGTTTATGTATAAAAAACAAACTCTTCAAAAGATATATGAGATTGGTTCCTCTTTATTACTTTTCGGTATGACCAAGAAAAATAATACTGGAAATTTTTTTGGGTGAACTAATGCAGTTTATATTAGGTTTATGATGACAAATTAGGTGATTTGGGCAACATATGTTTGATTAATTATTATATTGTCAATTTGCATTTAATCATTGATGAATGATGATACTCAATTATTTACTAATTAATTAAGTCTTATATGAATTTTTATTTCTTAAGTGTTTTTATTTGATTATTTAAACAACAAAAATTATTTTTAAAAAATAAATAAAAACCCGAGCAGCTCTATCTTTTCGGGTCGGACTGTTTATTCGGGCGTGGCGGGATCCCACAGAGGACCCATGAATTGATACGGCGGTGCATCTTCTGGTTAAAACAACCAGATCAGCCTGGGCCCATGCCACGTCAAGTCACATTTCTGGACGTGAGACCGAATAGTACGCACGAAAGCAGACGTGGAAGCTTCGCGAGGGTAGACTAGGAAAAATTATTACATAGGTCAGAGAGGGCTGGGGGCCTAGGGCCCACTGGAAAATTTTTCCCATAAAAACATGTGACATCAAAATCAGTGCGGGCAGAGGACAATCAGGAGGTGGAAAAGCAGAGCTGGATCGAACACGTGTCGTGAATCTGGTGGTGGTGATCGAGAGAGTTCGGAGATGCAACCAAAATCAAGCATTTCACATCCAAGCCGTCGATTGGTCAAATACTCGAATGTCGGTAACCAATTTTTTTGGTAATTATATATAAAATTGTATATACTCATAATAAATTCTATAATAACATTTTATTAAAAAAAATTAACTTTTAACCCTAATCACTAACATCTAATTTTAATCCTAACTCTAATCTTAACCCTACAATTTAATTTTTAACAGATGACATCATAAGATGTACTATCAGTATGTAGACCTATACACTGACAATGTATCAAATATAAATCCATTATATATATATTGTGTGTGATTAATTCCTAATAATGTAATATTTCTCAAAAAATTAAGAAAAAAATGTCTGAATTTTTAATCGTTTTTATGTTCTTTTTATTCTTTTTATGATTTAAATAAAAATTTATATTTGATGCACTATTAGTCTATAAATCTATATATTGACAGTGAATTACATAATGTTACATATTAAAAGTATAATTATCTGTGTTTATTTTCAATTTTTTTTTTAAATATTTATGTTTGTATGTTTGTTTATTAATGAGATATCATTCTATAATTCACTGACAGTGCATAAAAATATAAACTGACAGTGTATCAAATACAAACCTTTTAAAAAATATATGTAAAGTCAATAAAAGTTAAATAGAATCAAACAATATTATACCAAGCCAAATTAATTACATTAATTTCACCTTTTTAATCATACCAAAAGTGTTTAGAAAATGTTAAACAAATTAATATTTTTGCGTGTGGCTTATGCAGATGATGTGTTGGTTGTAACCATGGGTAGTTTTTGGGTGGTTTATGAATTTCACTATGATTGGTATTTTGATGTTGACACCAAAGGCTGGTTTTAGACTACATCTATCTCTGAGCCCTTTGACTCTTTTCCTTTGATTAATAAAATTATCTTGGCTTAGAAAAAAAAAAAAATTTTGCTAACAAATGTTTTTAGGACATTCTTTAAGATTAGTTAATATATTATTTATAATAATAGCATTAAATTAAATGCAAAAGTTGACAACTTTATTCATCATTTTTAATGCATTGATTGAAGATATTACTATATTTAGTAATCTTAACGAGTGTCCTTAGGACACTCGTTTGTAAAATCCAAAAAAAATTAGTATTTTTGCACATGTGAATTATTGGCCATATAAAATATAAACTTTTTAGATGTGATTAACTTGCATACGTGTTAGAAATTTGGTGAGAAAGATCAAGTTTGGCGAGTAAAATAAATCTGTCCAATGGTCGAGCTACCGTCCAAGTCCGAAGGCTCGTCTATATTTGAGAGGGTTTGGACAAAAATATTAAGCTCGAAAAATGGATTTGGGCAAAAAAATTATACCCGTTTAAAATATTGGCCGGGCCTTGACTTCAACATTCAAGGCCTGATCCTGGCCCTATCCGACCCGTTTTTTGATTAAATAATATATTATTTATATTTTTATATATATTATGTAATTTATGTCATATAAAAATTAAATATATAATATTATAGTGTAAATATTAAAAAATATGATAAGTTGTCCATGTTTAAGAACTTAATAAAAAAAATATAAAATTACTAAAGATTAAATAATAAAAAATATATATATTACAAAAAAAATTAGAAAAAAATAATATGGGTGGGCCTAAACGGGCTTGGGCTATCTATTTACAAATATGGGCGGGCTTGAACAAAATTTGAGACTCATATTTCGGGTCGGATCGAGCTTGGACAAGCAAATATAATATTGATACTATACATAAATCTGACCCGGCCCGAGCCATGGACACCCCTAGAGTAAAATGAGGATTGGGTATTTCAAATCTAACAATCGTATCAGTCGACATGTCGGTAACCAAATTAATTACTACTTAATACTTATATTATGTTTTTTTGCAAGTTTATGCACACAAAAAAAATGTAATGTTTCAAGAGTGATTAAGAATAAAATCTTCAAAACTTGTTTTTTTATGTAGTAGGTCATACTAAATTAATGGCCAGTGAATATATATATATATATATTATAAAGACAAGTCTCACTCCAGCTGTACAACCTCAGAAACAACAAACTGTAAGTGACTGTCAAAACCAACATAACCAAATCTGTCACAGTCAAGTAACTACAGCTAAGGCTATTAGCTAAGGTTGTTGTATTTTTCAATTGTAATCTGATCTGTATATCAAGATAAAACTAGGATATAGTCTAGCTTGAGTTTTAAACTAAAATGATAAGATCACCTTATCCTCATTAAGAGTTGTATAAATATATCAGATTGAATAACAAATAAGTGTGGCCTTTTATTCTCTTTCACTCTGTTTCTATATGGTATCAGACGCCAAAAGCTTAACAGCTCAAAACTAGCATGTCAAACTCAACCACCTCCAACACTGCTGATTCAGCCCGAATCACATCTCCACTAACTGTCATTCAAATCAACCCCACAACACAGCTCCCAGTAAAGCTTAACTCCACCAATTTTCCTTCCTGGTTCATGCAGTTTGATACACTGTTAACTGGACTAGATCTCATTGACTATGTCAATGGGACGCTTCCCTGTCCAACTCAATACATCACCACTCAAGAAACCATAGCCTTGAACCCTGATTATTCCAAATAGATAAGACAAGACAAACTGATCCTTCACTCCATTATTGCCTCTGTTGCAGTTATCCCTATGATAGCAGCCTCTGAAACCTCACATGAGGCAATGCAAAAACTCACAAAACTTTTTGCCAGCAAAACAAGATCAAGGGTCATGTCCCTTAAGAAAAAATTGTCCTTTTCCACTCAAGGAACCAAATCTGTGGCCGAATTCCTTTAATCCATGAAGAGCACTGCAGATGAACTAACGATTGCTCAAGCGCCAGTAGCTGAAGATGATCTTATCATCTTCATTTTAAATGGACTTAGTCCAGAATTCAGGGAAATATCCACTGCCCTCAAAGCCAGAGAGAATGCAATCTCCCTCGAGGAACTATATGACAAGCTCATTGACTTTGAAGCTGTCACAAAATAAGAGGACCTTATGCTTACACCTGCTGTTACAGCCAACTTTGCAAAAAGAGACAGGAGACCCTACCATCAACATCAAGACACAAACTTCAGAGGAAATGTGTCTCATAATGACTTTTTTAGATGTAACTCCAACATTGGAAGGAGAAGACCTCAATTCAACACAAACACCTACAACAGCATATCTCAACAAAATTAAAACACCTACAACAGCAGACCTCAACAATATTCAAACAATAACATCAACCGACCAACATGTCAACTATGTGGAAAATTTGGACATGCTGCCAAAATCTGCAGACAATATAAGATCTCACTCTTGCAGGACCTTGTTGCCAACTTTGTTCAGGCTGGAGATTCAACAGACAATCAAAACTGGGTAGTTGATTAAGGAGCATCCCATCATGTCACTACATACCTCAACAATCTCTCACTCTACTCAGAATATGGTGGCCCTAATGAGATTTTGGTTGGAGATGGTTCAGGTTTGAACATTAAACACACTAGCTCTACCACTACACATAAAAACAAACCATTATTTCTCTCTAATGTCTTACATGTTCCTCAAATGCAACGTGAGCTCATTTCTGTTTCCAAACTATGCAAAACTAACCATGTCTCTGTTGAATTTTTTCCTAACCATTTACTTGTGAAGGATTTAATCACGGGGGTACCACTGGTGAAAGGACACAACAGAAACGATGTCTATGAACTTCCCAAACCTGCAAAGTTACCAGCTTCTACTACCTTCAATAAATCAGCTTGTCTAAGTTTAAAGACAACTGTTAATAATTGGCATAGAAGATTAGGGCATCCCTCTCCAAGAATCCTTAACTTCATGCTCAAAACTTTTAGCTTAGATTGTGATCACTCAACCATCATGTCAGATTGTAATTCTTGCTTGTGTAATAAAAGTCACAAACTGCCTTTCCATAATTCCAGTTTGTCCAGCTCAAAACCACTAGAATTGCTGTATACAAATGTATGGGGAAGTCCAAAGCTCAATTCTCATGAGGGCTATCATTACTATGTCACGTTTATAGATCATTTTTCAAAATTTGTTTGGTTGTTTCTCATTAGGAATAAATCTGATGTTCTGCATATTTTCCCTATGTTTAAAGCACAGGTTGAAAAACAATTCAATACTTCAATTCTCTCCATTTACTCTGATAATGGTGGTGAGTACCAAGCCCTATCTTCTCTACTAGCTACCTATGGTATTCAACACCTCAAGACTCCACCACATACACCAGAACATAATGGAGTCTCTGAAAGAAAGCATAGGCACATTACAGAAACTGGGTTAACCCTTTTACATCAAGCTTTTATGCCTCAGTGTTACTGGTCTCATGCTTTCCAAGCTGCTGTTTATCTCGTTAAAAAAATGCCAACTTCAACTCTTCACAACAAATCCCCACATGAATTTTTTTTAACACCACACCAAATTATAAGAAATTAAAGGTTTTTGGCTACTTACGTTATCCATGGCTCAAGCCATATACTGACAACAAACTTCAACCTAAGTCAAAACCGTGTGTATTTCTTGGGTATTCCACAAACCAAAGTGCTTTTAAATGTCTGGATCCCTCTACAAACAAAATTTTCATTTTCAGACATGTTAAATTTGTTGAAACATTATTTCCTTTTGAGAAAAAGTAGCTCATAAGTCTTCTTTCCCAGATCACTACAGCTACTAACTTTCCTGTGATTTTATCTGATGAAACAGCTACTCTTATTCCACAATCCGTAGATTGCAGCTTCACTCAAAAATCTGTTGATTCTGTTGTGTCCTCCTCCACCAGCCATGATGCTCCTGTGACAAGTTCTTCATCAGGTACTCACTCTGGTCCTTTACTCTCTCATGCAAACACAGAGAATACATTCACTTTACACAGCCAGAACACACAGAACCTAACCCCACACGAACACATCAAATGGTTACTAGATCCCAGCACAACATTTTTAAACCCAAATGAACCTACCTTGCCTCTAGTCAACCACTCCAACCAGCTCCAGAACCCACATCTGTATTTCAAGCAATCAAAATTCCAGAATGGAGGGAAGCCATGACACTTGAATTTAATGCTCTTGTTGCTAATGGCACATGGACCTTAGTCCCACCTTGCTCCTTTCAGAATGTAGTAGGCAACAAATGGGTGTATAGGATAAAGCGAAAGGCTGATGGTACAGTAGACAAGTGTAAAGCTCGTTTGGTAGCTAAAGGCTTTCATCAAAGACCTGGCCTAGATTTCATAGAAACCTTTAGTCCTGTTATCAAACCTACTGCTATCAGAACCGTTCTCAGTATTGCAGTTACATTGGGTTGGCCTTTAAAGCAACTTGATGTCAACAATGCATTTTTGCAAGGAACATTAACAGATGAGGTATACATGGCTCAACCACATGGCTTTGTTGACAAAGATCATCCTCAACATGTCTGCAAACTCCACAAGGCTATATATGGTCTCAAACAAGCTCCTAGGGCCTGGTATAGGGAATTGAGTAACTTTCTTCTTCAATATGGTTTTATAAATTCAACATCAGATGCCTCCTTATTTATTCTTTCTCACAATACAAACTTAATATACTACCTTGTATATGTCGATGATCTTATAGTAACAGGGAACAATAATCACACAGTCACCAGTTTTTTGTCCCAGCTATCTACCAGATTTTCTCTCAAAGACCTTGGCAATCTTCACTTTTTTTTGGGAGTTGAGGTGATTCCTACTACAAAAGGTCTGTTTCTTTCTCAGCAAAAGTATATTCGAGACCTTCTTGACAATTTTGATATGACTAATGCCAAAACAACTACTACACCAATGGCTACAAATGCCCAACTGAAGCTCACTGATGGAACTGGTCCTGCTGGCGCTACTGCTTATAGGAAACTAGCTGGATCACTTTAATATCTCTCTATAACCAGACCTGATATAACCTATGCCCTAAACAGACTTTCTCAGTATATGCATTCACCTACTCAGCTCCACTGGTCAGCTCTCAAAAGAATATTACGATACTTGAAAAGGACTGTTACTCATGGTATACTTTTACGCCCAAACTCATCTCTCAATCTTACTGCCTTCAGTGATGCTGATTGGGCTGGCAATCTTGATGATAGAACATCAACCACTGGTTATATTCTGTTTTTGGGTGCTAATCCCATTTCCTAGAAGTCAATCAAACAGAAAACTGTTGCCAGATCTTCTACTGAATCAGAATACAGAGCTCTCGCTAACACTGCTGCAGAAATTCTATGGCTCACTAATTTGTTGGCTGAACTTCAACTCCTTCTTCAGTAGTCACCATGCCTCTTATGTGACAACATTGGTGCTACATATCTTAGTGCCAATCCTGTTTTTCACTCCAAAATGAAGCATTTAGCCTTGGACTATCACTTTGTCCGTCAACATGTTCAAGAAGGCAAGCTCAAAGTCTCCTATATCTCCACCAAAGATCAGTTAACAGATGGCCTTACGAAACCACTGGCTAGGCACAGGTTTCTTTTCCTGAGAACCAAGACTGGTGTCGCCGATGGCTCCACAGTCTTGCGGGGGCATATAAAGACAAGTCTCACTCCAGCTGTACAACCTCAGAAACAACAAATTGCAAGTGACTGTCAAAACCAACATAACCAAATCTGTCACAGTCAAGTAACTACAGCTAAGGCTATTAGCTAAGGTTGTTGTGTTTTTCAATTGTAATTTGATCTGTATATCAAGATAAAACTAGAATATAGTCTAGCTTGAGTTTTAAACTAAAATGATAAGATCACCTTATCCTCATTAAGAGTTGTATAAATATATCAGATTGAATAACAAATAAGTGTGGCCTTTTATTCTCTTTCACTCTGTTATATATATATATATATATATATATATATATATATATATATATGATCAAGGTATCTCTCATTTTTTTTTTAGATTTAATTTCTTTTTTAGATGATTTTAAGAGTGCAATATTCAAAATTGACGTGGTGTATTAAGATCAAACAAAGATTGACAAGGAAAAGAAACTCCACCCTTGTCAATTGGACTAACCCCTTGTGGGTATGAATATACATTTTTTATTCTATTGCAATTTGCATAGATTTTAGAGAGAAAAAAAATACTAGTCTTAATCTCTCTTATTTTTTATTAAAGGGTAAATTGTTTTTGGTAAGATTAAAAGATAAATTTGTCACCATACTATAGATGGATATTGAAATTTACCATTATATATACGTTATTTTTATTGATATTTACCATTGAACTTTTGGGATTAGAACAAATTTACTCCTAATTCAAAAATATAATGACAAATATCAATAAAAATAAAATATTTTGAAATAAAATTTAAAGTACTTTGTGTTAAGATTAAAAAGTATCTTAGTTTGAGAAAAAAAATTGGTATATATATCATGTTATTTGAATTAGAGGCGAGTATAAGATACGAATATATATGTGTTCAACGCTAGTATATTTAATTTTTTTAATTTTTTATATATTTGAAGAATTATATCTCTATACTTATGTTCGAATATATATAAAAAACAAATACTTAAAAAAAAAAAATTGAGTAACTTACTATATAATATATGAATCAATAATGGGCCACTCAAACAAGTTTCATTAGCCAATTATGATATACAAATATGATTTATCCAAGAAGATATACATATTATTACTATATGATAATCAATCACATATATGGGCCATCCAATTTTTGCATAAGCTAAAATTATATATACGTGGAAGCAATTCATGCACTTCAAACTCAAAAGATGTTTAAGCCAATCAATCACAGAGCTTGAAAAAGCAAGGAAATCATGTCCCTGAAAAAACTCAAGAATTAATTACATTTTATTTATTTATTTATTTATTTATTTCTCATTATCCTATTCTTCACATGTTCTAATTCTTAATTTTCTTAGCTAATCAGACATAAATAACCCAAGTTTCTTTCCAACTTTAACCAGGCATGCACGAGCTTGCATTGCAGCATCCCTTTTGACATGGAAAATTGAATTATTCCTTATAATTTGCTTTGTTTGGTGCAATATATTCACATTTTCAAATTCTGCCATTGCTACCATTGTCCATGGCTTTCATCAATAAAAGCTTAGGCAACGTACCTGCCTTTCGACTATAGGTCGACCCAAGTTGTAAAAGAAACTGGATACAAATTGTAGGCAGTCTTATAACTTTGAAGCTTGTGTGACCTAAATTGATCAGACTGATTTGGCTAGATTAATTGGAACACTGAACAAACTTTTTTAGTTACAAAATTTTATGGTCCAAAAGCCATAATATGGATGATAGTAGTAGAATTAATATCGACATAATAAGTAACTCGTAGATTGATTGATAATTTTGGACACGATATATTTAGTAAACACAAAAATAGTGTAATAAACACGACATAACACGTTTAAAATACATATCATATTTATGTTTAACTTTTTAACTCGTTTAATAATTTATTCGTATTCATATTTACACGATTAATACGAAGAAAAAAAAAAAGACATGACAGATATACATGAAATGCCATATTTATCTCTTATAGATGGGATATACATATGTAACTGCTGATTCTTGGATGAGCAAGTAGAAAGTACTGCAGTAAAGCTTCTATGAATTGATAAACAAGAACATTGCGGCTGCGTATAGGCATACGCAATTCAACCTATATATATATATATATTCATCATCTTATTCTTATGCATGGATCCTTTTTGCATAAGATATTATTCAGAAATTCGAATCACAAATGGGCCAAATAAAATCATATCCATGCTTGCATTAATCATGCCAATTTTTACATTGATCGAGCACATTATTTTGCACATGTATAGCCTTACTAGGGTGGCCTCCAAACAGGTAAAAGATTGAAAATCTTCAATTAGATTTCCAATTGAGGTTGGCTAAAGAGAAAGGCCAGAGCAGTACGTCACTGAACCATCCCTCTCAGTTTTAATACATAATTTCAACACGATTCTTAAGGATGGGCTCTCCACCCACTTTTCTTCTCCACACTGTGACCTATCAATTGAACAAAATCCCCCCCTCCTCCCTCCCTAGAGAAAAACTGTTGGAATGAGCAATAATTATTATTGATTTAAGTTGATTCTAAGAATATTTAATTACCTTGTATTGTTAGATATTCATTATAATCTGGCATGAAATCTGGATGACTGATTACCTGCCTTAGATACTTCTGTATATAAGAGTGACATTTTTGTGAATAAAATATCAAATTCTTTCATTGTGTTTATCAGTTTTTATCAAAAACATTGCCAAATATCCATTATTCCTTCCACTTTAATCCACTCAAATCTAGCAGTAATTTAGTCACTGTATTGTAAAAGTGAGTAATTTAGTCCCTGTACAATTGAAATTGCAGTGAAAAGAGTAATTTAGTCACTGTAATGTAAAAGTGAGTAATTTAGTCCCTGTACAATTGAAATAAGTGTAAATAAGTAAAACTGATAACGATGTTAATGAAAAACTGTTAAAATGCTGACGTGGACACGTAAAATCTAACAGATTTAGACATATTCCAAGTCATATTTTATTCCAAGTCATTAATTCTGTTAAATTTTACGAGTTCACATCAGCAGTTTAATGGTTTTTCATTAACATCGTTATCAATTTTACCTATTTGTACTTATTTCAATTATACAGAGATTAAATTGCTCACTTTTACAATAAATGAACTAAATTACTCTTTTTACTCTATGTTTGTACTTAAACTAAATCTACCTCACAATTATCCACACAAAAACAAAGCTCTGTGACACCACGCAGATGTTTATGCTGATGAACCAATTAAAAATTGTTAGTATATCTTTACTGAATTGAAACAGCTTGTTTATAGTGTAAAAACTTCATCTCTAATTTAACTTTAAAAAAAACCCAACAAAAAAACAGAAGAAAGGTAGTATATATATATCTATGTTGATCCTTAAATACGATAGAACTATTTGTGGTTGACGACATTGCTATCTACACATGGTGTTAAGCTACTGGTTTTCCAAAAAAGTGACTCCTTTGCTTTTGCAACTTTTGAATTCTAGCTATAGCTAGCCAGCAGCCCTAAGAGATTCCCCCCAGATTAGGTTAAGGTATTCATTTTTCAGAGTCGAAAATCTTTTTCCAAAGGGTCTATTTTTCCATTTTAAGAGATGCAATACGCAAGATTCGTTAACCCACCACTTGTACATGTTGTCGTTTTCATTTATGTATCAAAAGTTTTTTTTTTTTCTTTCTTTCTTTGATTCTTTCTTTTATTTGGATTAGCTACTCTAACTCTGTCCAAAAAAACTTTATCGTAGGCTTATTGAATCAGTACAAGTGGAAATATCTGTTGGTAACACCTAAAAAGAAAGTCATAACTTTTTTTTCCCTCTCACACTTAGATTCTCTTCTCTCGTAATTAGTTTCCCAAATTGAGACTTATTGGATCATCGTTTGACATTCATAGACACGTTGTTCCCATGAGTTTGCTAGCTGATCGCTTATGATTTGATTAATTACAACTTTATTAATACCAATGTATTTTTCCCACGTAACTTGCTGAATAAAAGATTGTAGAAAACGAATCAAAATTCATCATTTTTTTTATTTCAATTATTAAGTTACATCATCATTTTTCCCATAATATATAGTACTAGTAATTTTGTTAATTTATTGAACATTAAAATAATCTCTACTTTTAATCAACAAAATCAACATCACATCAATATATATTAAAAATAATTGAAAATCACTAATTGTTAAAAGTATAGAAACTCAATTAATATAAATTATGATAGATGGATTAAATTCATCAATGTTTCGCATAATACAAAGATTAAATTCAGAATTTGACTTTTTTATTCCTTCCACACTAAAGTATTTAGTTTAAATGAAATAAAGAAGCAAGCTTTTGTATACATTGCATTTGCTCATATAGCTTTTGTAAAACATGAACTGATGGCCAATGTCGACTTACATCAATCCGAGGAGCAAAGTTTCAAATAGAGGCAAAAACTGAAAGGGGTGTGGCAGCTTGGGGGGAATCAAAATCCAGAAATAAATCTGGAATTATCAAAAGAAACAAACAGAAAAGACAGTGGTTCCAGATACCCAGAATGATGGCCATATATATCCACCATGGATTAAAAAATTGAACCGGACCGATCAGTTGAATCAAAAATCGATAGTTTAATCAGTCTGATATAATATATAAAATCGAATATTAGTTGAACCGGTTAAAAATCGATTTAATCGATAAAAAATCGGAAAATCGGTTTGATATATATATATATATTGTAATTAATATTTATTTAACTTAAAAAATTTTGTTTAAGTGAACCGCCTGATTTAACTGATTTAACCGATTGAACCGAAAATCAAAAACTTAAACGGTTTGACCTCCGGTTTTATTTTTTTTTAACCTTGATATCCACCCTAGAATTAGCCAAGGAGTGATCCTTTCCACTTTGCCCACTGTCCACTTTTGGAACATAAGGTGGGTAATGACTAATATTACGAATGAATGTGAGACTCTCTCAACCCCAACCCACCCTTATTGCTTGACCCCATGCCCCATGCCCCATGGCCCATGCCATCCATAATCTTCAATTTTGATCGTGATAGGCAGTGAGAGACAAAATTGAGAGGTATCTCCATTTCCATTTCCATTTCCATTTCCATTTCCATTTCTATTTCAAGTTTTTTTTTTTTTTTTATTTCAATAAAAATTAAGTCACGGGCAATTCGCGTGGATGTAATAGAATGTTTCAATTACATTCGAGAAATTATTACATGTTTTATTTTTTAAAAATATTTCTTAAAAATATGTATTATTTACTAATTTAATTTTGTATGTGAAATCTAAAATTACTAATTTCTTATATTGAGATTATCTTTTTGACCAAGCTGATAGTAATTGTTAGCACTTTTAGTAGTACTACTTTTACAATGACTATCTATTTGACTTAGTAATATTTTATTTTTTGCAAAGTTAGAATTTTTTATTGAATAATACCAACAAAAAAAACTATTTTTTCCAACTATGGTTGCATTCACTTGTAAATATGGACAAAGAAATGGATACATGGCATGCTGATATGTTACCAATAACTTTGAAACACTTGCAAGTAGAGGATGTCATGGGCCGGGCCGGGCCGCGGCCCGGTTTTTTTTTCCCTCTGCCCAGGCCCGGTCCTGGGTAGCCCAAGCCCGCCCGTTTAGGCCCGAATCACTGTTCATTGGAATAAAAAAATTATTTTTTTTATTTTTTTATTTTTTTTATAATTAAAATTAAATAAAATAATATTATTATAATAAAAATCACTGTTCCGGGCCGGGCCGGCCCGGAACATAAATTATCTTGCCCAGGCCCGACCGTATTGGGCCGGGCCTGCCGGGCGGGCTGCCCGGCCCGTGAGCAGGTCTACTTGCAAGGGACTATATATCTTCAATTCATTCAACTTTAATTTTTTATTTATACTATCATATATGTTCCATGTAGGATCTGCAAAAGGGGACACTTTATTATTACATTGAATTATTGAAAATTTTGTTGCGTGGTACTGTAGTAAGGTTATTGTAGCACGATGGTATAGAGTCATAAAAGTCGAGTCTTGACTAGATCAGTTGCCAAGAGAGCGTTGAGGGCCAGGAGTCGACCTGAATACCTTGATCTATGCTCGAGTGTTCTGGTCTCCTATGCTATGACTGTCTTTGCTAGAGGTTGCTTTGTAACGGTCTCTTTGCTATGGACTACTTTGTTATGGTCTCTCTTGGTGCTAGTAGATCAATCGGATTTACTCCACATCTTCACATTACACATTGCAGACTAGCTAACACTGAAGTAGCAGTGGCCCCCGGACATAGACCTGCTCAAGGGCTGAGTTACCCGTCCAAACTCGAAGATCTACCCATATTTTGGAGGGTTTGGACAAAAATATTAGGCTTGAAATATGGACTTAGGCAAAAAAATAAGGCGCATTTAAAAAATGGGTCGGGCCTTGGCTCCAACAATTAAGGCTCGAGCTCGGCCCGAGCCGATCTATTTTTCATTTATATAATATAATATGATATTTTTATATTTTATATATTATGTAATTTATATAATTTATATCATATAAAAAATAATAATATATAATATTATAGTGTAAACATTTAAAAATATGCTAAGTTATCCATGTTTTATAACTTAATAAAAGAAAAAAAGAGATAAAATTACTAAAAATTAAATAATAAAAAAAAAATTTGTTTAAAGTTTTCAAAAATATATATATATGGGTGGGTCTAAACGGGTTTGAACTACCCATTTACAAATATGGGCGAAATTGGGCAGAATTTGAGGCCCATATTTCAGGCCGAGCTTGGGCAAGCATATATTGTGTTGATACCATACCTAAGCTCGTTCCAAACACGGCCCGATCCGACCCATGAGCACCTCTACCAGACATGAAACATTTGCTTTATATATATTGAATTTGTCGAAAATTAAATCATGATCATTATAATTAAGAAATTAACATTTTATCAATAAATATGTTATTTTTCTTTTAAAATTAAAGATGGCAATGGATAGTAAAAAATTGGATATCTGTTACTATCCGATCTTATTTTTGTCGATTGAATATTGCATATTCGGATAATTTTCGAATTCGGATATCATATTTACTATCCGCGACGGATTCAGAACAAATTTGTATAGGAACCCTTGGATAATTGATATATGGATCGGCTTTGGTTTTGGTTCGGATAATATCGTATATCCGAATCTATTTTACTTATGCGAATATTATCGGATATTCGAATCCAATATCCTCTTACATATTTGTAAAATAGAAAATTTTTTATGGTTGTTTAAAGATTCAAACCTTAGCATGCAAATCCTTTATCAAGAATTTAAATTTAACGGATTAAAATATCTGACGAATATTGCTATCGAATTTCGATTTGGATTTGGATAATAAGCAGATAATAAACGGATTCAAATATCATGTAAATTAGTCAGATTTAAATTCGAATATTTCAAAATTTGCAAATATCAGATCTGCCATATTCAAAACCAGTGTTACTAGAAATAGCTAATCCCCTTACGATTTTAGAATTAGATCGCACGATCCCAATCGTGGATCGTGTTGATGTTTTTTTTATGTCGTGATGGTGTTCCTGAAATCCCCAGTGGTCTGACGTCCTGAGAAGGAGAAAGAATAGGTCAGAGGGCACCGGAGGTTGAGCTTCGGGACGCGCTCTGATGGTTAAGTCAGTGTTTGGAGGAGAAGGTAAAGAAATGTTAAAGATAGAAGGAGTAGATAGTCTTACGAGAGAGGGAGAGACAGATAGAGCTTAGCCTTTGAATAGCCTTGAGGGGGCCATTATAGGGGAGGTTGGGCGAGCTGGTGCTTGCCCAACTGGTTCCACGTGCCCGACTCTGGTAGGTCGTTTGGTGCAAGCAGCCTTGGGGGGCCTTGTCGAGGAGACGACTGCATTTAATATCCGTCGTCTGCAGACTGTAGCATTTAATTTTTCGCACTGCCCTAGGTGGGCGCCGAGGTGACTAGGGATGTAACCTTTGGGAAGAAGGGGGATGGCCACGTGTCATTTGCCTCTGCTCCTGATGGTTGTTGGGCTTGTCTGGTCAGGCTGTTCATCTGGGCCTTGTGCTTGTCAGACTGGGCCTGTTCTTGGTAGGCCGAGTGGGTTCAACCATTGCCCTCCAGGCGAGGTGGAGGTTATAAAGTGACCGATGGCGAGCCTGCGGATAGGAGGTTTTTTGTGCTGCATGGGTTGTTTTGTGATGTCGAGGAGTGGCAGGTTTCAGCAAAAAATTTTGGGATTTTTTGGCTAAGTTGGGTGTGGTGACCTTGTTTTCTTGGAGTGGGGGTGGAGTTGGTCGAGGAGATGAGTTGGGCGAGGAGATGCTCTACGTTTGCTGCTGTCCTTTGGTTGGTATGAAGTGACATTTGACGTGCCTGCCTCTTAATGACAGCCTTAAAAGCTGAGCGGGCTGTTCGAGAATAGACATATGTCGAGCGTTTTGTGGTGCATTTAGGGGTTATCGAGGTCCCTCTTTGGCTATAAATAAGGGTGCCTGAGTCTGTTTCCTCTGTTGGTTATCGTTTTGCTGTCGAAGTGCTACCCGTTTTGCTATCGAAGGTCCGATCTGCTTTCATTGTTCTCCATTCTGGTGGTGGATTGCTCTATTTTGCTCGTTCGTCGGTTCGAGGAGTTTGTTTCGTGTCTGGAGAGGTACTTTCAGAGCTTTTTTTTGTTTTATTTTTTGCTATTTGTGGTGGATGCTGGGATGGTTTTGAGTGATAGCGGCGGTTCTGATGCATTGGAGAGGATTGAGGGTTTGTCCTATGCCGGTGGTTGGAGCATTGACAAGGTGTGTGCTGACTTGGATCGTGAAATAGAGGAGGGGGCTAGGGTGGCTGCTGGTTCTAGGCTGGGACCAGTGGTGGAGTTGTTGATGGTGGTTCCTCAAAGGTAGACCAAACGTCTTCTGGGGAGAGTGAGGAAAGTGGGGAGTTGAAGAGGTTGTTGGCGTCCAGTTTTGTGATAATATTTACTGCATTATGACTGACGAGCAGGTTGGCGCCCTGATGTTGACCTGTGGTATCTTCATCCCCAATTACTGCTATGACTTTTATGTGCCCGAAGTGGGACGGCGTCCTAGTCAGTTTAGGCGAGGTGGGAAATACGTGATCTTCTTCGAGCATATGTTCAAGGGGGTTCCACCTGCCGCTACACCCTTTCTTCGCCACTTGCCTCGAGGGGTTTGGTATTGCTACTTCTTAGCTGATTAGTTCCTCTTGGCCTGTTATGGTGGTGTACTTCTTAGATTGTAAGAAGAGGAATGTGGAGCCTCTGTTTGCCACTTTTCGTAATCTATATCAATTGAAAATGAGGGAGGACAAGTTCTGCTATCTTAGTCCTCAACATCGAGTGGTTGTGGAGAAGGCTCCTTGCAATAATCATATTAGGAGGTCGCAGTTTTTTGCTGTGAAGTTGAAATCGAAGGATAATTGGGGCTTTCCCGTAAAGTAGTGTGAACCCCCGAAGGATCCGTAAAAGATGGCGTTTCTAATGGACGACCTGGAGAAAAGTCAGTTCGACCACTATATGTCGAACAGGATCAATTGGAAAGATACCGTGACAGACTGTCTAATTTATAAGCACTATTTGGAGAATATTAGTCCGAATAGGGTGGCCGCCAAGTTTACTGGTTTAGTCCCTTCTTCCAAAGGTAGAGAATGGCCCGTGGGTGGTATTGATTATTATGTCGAAGTTTTGATGGGCCTTATTGAGCCTAAGAAGAAGAAAATGCGTAGGAAGGCAGACACCTCTCCTTGCTATAGGGTTGCTCTCTCGGGAAAAGCAAGTGCTACCACTCCTGACGAGGTGGTTTCTGAAGAAGCGGTTGGCGTCGACGAAGGTAATGGCCCTGGAACATCCAGCCATACGCTTGCTTTGGTGCCTTGGGTTCCTAAACCTACCCCCTCACTTCAAACCCCGCTGTGATAGAACTGCCACCCTCCCCCAGTTTGCCTGAGAACGAAGGTGGTGATGGTGTAAGGACTAGACAAAGCCAATTGAAGTTATTGTTGTAGATGATGACAGTGATGAGAGGATGGAGTTCGGCGTGGGGGACTCACGAGCTCTGATAGTTCTGATAGCTCTGTTGATGAAGATGGTGTTTGGCGTGGAAGTTCTACTACGACGAAATTGTTTTTAGACCTTTGGCGAGCTGGTATATTTTGCGTGCCCTAGTGGTTTGGGCTTTGATGAGTTCTCATTTTGATTGTTTTCTTCTGTTCAGGTATGTTGAGTGATGCAATTGCCGAAAGGATTCGCCAAGAGGCGAATAAGAATAAAGCCTCTAGCCAGAGCACAGAGTCTGTTGCACCATCTACCCAGAATTCTCCTGCCAAGAAGCATAAGCGGGATAGTCTGCCCATCGAATCTGCTTCTAAGAAGCTGAAGGTCATCGAGGAGCCACAGAAAAAAAGTCTGTCCCTTCCTTGCCTGCAAAGCAGGCTGGCCTTGGTGTGGTCACAGAGAGGGTGGGTCAAGGCTCCCAACAGTCGTTGGTTGGGACGGGGCAAGAGGTCGCTTCGACTGAAGTGGCTTCTCGAACCAAGAGAACCTCGGATCCCCCTAGGGGTGGTAAGACCTTGCCACTCATACCAGCTTCACCGGTAAGGAATGGTTCTTCGTCCATCCGCGAGGACACTGTAGGGCACTCTGTGCGTACTTCACATTCACCTCAAGTTGGTGGCCTCCGAGACGCACGCCGCGAGTCTCATTCGTATTTCGAGTATCAAAGTTGTATGCCCGTTGGGTCTTTGCTTGGCGATGCTGACTCATGTGTCAACTGGGCTCGCAGCCATCTCCCCTTTCAAGAGGTGAAGATTATTGAGAACTACGGCATGCGCGTTGTTCAGCGCAGGGTCATTTCAAACATGGTGGAGGTGAGCTCTATTTTTCCAGGTTTCTTAGTGATTGGTGTTGGTTGACCCTTCTAAAATGATTTGTTGTTTTCTTTCAGAATTAGCCTCGACCGTGGCCATGTATAACCGGGTTGGGGAAGCGGAGGCCCAACTTCGTGATGTGGAGGCTATTCTCCAGCTCAAGGCTTCTCGCGCAAAAGAGCTGGAGGTCCTTTTGAAGGCTGAGAAGACTTCAACTAAGGTGGTTGAGGATTAGACGGCCTCCGCCGAGTAGTCCTGTTTGGCCAAGGTGGAATTTGCTTGGTTTTCGTTCATTTGCCTCTTTTGTTTGGTTTTCGTTCATTTGCCTCTTTTGTGCATATTGCTTGGTTTGCCTTTTTTTTTTTGTCTTGGAATTTGCCTTAGTGAATATTTCTGGTATGTTGGTAGCCTATTGGGCTTATTGCATGTTGTTTCCTTGGCTGATTTTTTGTGTGAGAGCGAGGATTGGATGGAGACAAGAGGTCGTGCTGCGTCCATATTGTTCGTGGATTAGTGGATGTAAGAGCCAATTAGAGGCCTTGGACGTGCAGCATGGCGTCTTATTGCAAGCGCACATGGTGGACGCGACTGTGTATGGGCCCGCTAGAGGCCATTGGGCCTGCAGCATGGCATCTTATTGCAAGCGCACATGGTGGACGTGGCTGTTGATGGGCCCGTTAGAGGCCATTGAGCGTGCAGCATGGCGTCTTATTGCGAGCGCGCATGGTGGACGCGAGGATAGATGGGCCTGTTAAAGGCTATTGGGCATACAACATGACGTCTTATTAGGAGCGCACATGATGGACGCAATAGTGGATGGGCCAGTTAGAGGCCATTGGGCGTACAACATGGCGTCTTATTGCGAGCGCGCATGGTGGACACGATGGTGGATGAGCCAGTTAGAGGCCATTGGGCGTGCAGCATGGCATCTTATTGCGAGCGAAATGGTGGACGCGATGGTGGATGGGCCAGTTAGAGGCCATTGGGCGTCCAGCATGGCATTTTATTGCGAGTGCACATGGTGGACGCGATGGTGGATGGGCCAATTAGAGGCCATTGGGCGTGCAACATGGCATCTTATTGCGAGCGCACATGGTGAACACGATAGTGGATGGGCCAGTTAAAGGCCATTGGGCGTGTGGCATGATGTCTTATTGGGAGCGCACATGGTGGATGCGATGGTGGATAGGCCAGTTAGAGGCCATTGGGCGTCCATCATGGCGGCTTATTGCGAGCGTACATGGTGGACACGATGGTGGATGGGCCAGTTAAAGGCCATTGGCCATGTAGCATGACGTCTTATTGCGAGCGCACATGGTGAACCTGATGGTGGATAGGCCAGTTAGAGGCCATTGGGCTTGCAGCATGGGTTTTTATTGCGAGCGCACATGGTGGACGCGATTGTAGATAGACCAGTTAGAGGCCATTGGCCGAAGTGTTGGCTTTTTGTTATTTTTCCTGCAAAAGGCAAGTTGTCTTATTATTCTTATGAAAGAAAATACAACTTGTATGTGAAATTACAGGAAATATTTCTTCAAGTAGATTGCATTTCACGTCCTTGGTACAGTGCTTCTGTCCATTCGTTCAAGAGCATAGGCTCTAAAGCCAATCTTCTTTGTTACTCTGTAAGGGCCTTCCCAGTTCGAGGCCATCTTCCCCTATTCGCCCTTGGACCTGCTGGCTTCGAGACTTCTGAGGACAAAGTCGCCCATTTGGAATTGTCTGCTTTTGACCTTCGAGTTGTAGTACTGTGTGACCTGATGTGATCTGGCTGCCTGTCTGACTTGTGCCCAGTCTCTGGTTTCTTCCAACAAGTCCAGATTTCTTCTAAGTACTTCTTCGTTGATGTCGAGGTCGTAGTGGGCTGTTCTCCAGGAATTCATGCCAATCTCGACTGGTATTACAGCCTTTATTCCATACATCAAGTTGAAAGGGGTCTCGCCCGTGCCGGAGTGAGACGTGGTACTGATGGCCTAGAGTATTCCTGACATTTCTTCTAGCCATGCCTCCTTGGCATCGTCGAGATTATTTTTCAAGCCTTGGAGGATTTTCTTATTCATCGCCTCCACCTGTCTATTTGTTTGGGGGTGCTTGACCGAGCTATGTGTAACCAAGATTTTGAAGTTTTCACAAAAAAAATTCAACTTGCCTAACTGGAAATGTGCACCATTATCCGCCACAATGGTGTTGGGGACCCCGTATTTGCATACTATGGATTTCCAGACAAAATTCTCGATTACCTTTTCAGTGACGGTCGCCACAGCCTGTGCTTCTACCCATTTGGTAAAGTATTCGCAGGATATAACCACAAACTTCTTTTGCCCTATTGCGATCGAGAAAGGTTCGAGGATGTCAATCCCCCACATTGCGAAAGACCATGGGCTTGACAATTTATTCAGCAATTCTGTTGGTTGCCTTGGAACGGTGGTGAACTTTTGGCACTTGTCGCACTTTTTTACCATTTCTGTGGCATCCTTCTTCATTGTTGACCAGTAAAAACCCTGTCTAAGTGCTTTCTGTGCCAAAGACCTGCCACCCATGTGATTTCCACATACCTCTTCGTGGATCTCTCGGAGGACGTATTCAGCTTCTACGGGCTCTAGACATCTCTACAAGGGTTCGTTGAATGACTTCCTGTAAAGGGTTTCTCCTATTATGGTGTATCTAGCAGCTCTTCTTCTTAGCCTGAGTTGTTCTTTGGGATCTACGGGCAGGGTCCCGTTTGTGAGAAAGTCTGTGATGCTTGTTGACCAACTCTGTTCATTAGTTATTGTTAAGATCTCTTCGCCTTCTTGATGGCTTGGCAGAGGACGGTGTTCGAGAAGGATCTTTCCTCTTTGTCTTATTTCGATGCTGGAGGTGAGCTTGGACAAAGAGTCTGCTCTGACATTTTCCTCTTTGGCGATCTGCTGGATTATCAGCTGGCTGAAACGCCGTTTTAGGTCCATCATCTTTTTGTGATACTTTATCAGGCAGGCTCCCTTACTTCATACTCTCCATTTACTTGTTTTACCATTAGTTGGGAATCAGTAGACACAGATAACTTTACGACCCCAAG
Source organism: Fremontodendron californicum (assembly GCA_030761205.1). Taxonomy (NCBI): domain Eukaryota; kingdom Viridiplantae; phylum Streptophyta; class Magnoliopsida; order Malvales; family Malvaceae; genus Fremontodendron; species Fremontodendron californicum. The sequence goes on along the minus strand of JAULJL010000002.1, from coordinate 39,510,569 downwards.
CTTGAGGGCCAGCTCGAACCCCGCCAGGAGAGCTTCATATTCCGCTGTATTGTTCGAGGAAGGGAAATCGAAGGACAAATCGTACTGCCATTCACATCCATGAGGATCAGTTAGTAGGATTTCAACCCCCGATCCTTTTTTTCCTGAGGATCCATCCACGTACAAGGTCCACATGCCGATTGGGGCGGCTTCCCACCTCTGGGGTTGTTGTATCAAGGTTGGTTATGGGGGTAGTGGTTGTGTTGCCTCGTCGGAGTTTGGTTATGGATCTTCGGGGTAGTGGATTGGTGCCTTGATAGCATTGTCAAAAGAGCACTTAGCTATGAAATCCGCCAAAGCCCGGGCCTTGATGGCCTTCCTTGGCTTATACTCCAAACCAAACTCACTGAGTTCAACACTCCACTTGGCCATTCTGCCCGCCGTGTCTACTTTTTGCAAAACCTCCCTTAGTGGTTGATCCGTTAGCACTGTGATGGGATGAGCCTGGAAATACTGCATCAGACGTCTGGCGGTTACTATCAGGGCGTAGATGGTTTTTTCCAACCGAGTGTAATTAATTTCTCTATTATGCAGGGCTCGACTAACATAATAAACTGGTGTTTGATGGCCTTCTTCCTCTTTAAGGAGTACAGCTGCTATGGTTTCGTCTGAAGCTGCTAGGTAGATATATAGCTGGTCTCCTAGTAACGGGCTGTGAGTAGGGGCGACGAGCACAAGTATTTCTTTAGTTCCTCAAAAGCCTTTTGGCAACCCTGTCCATTGATACCTGGAGGCTCCCCTGAGCACTTTGAAGAAAGGTAAGCACTTGTCAGCGAGCTTGAAGACGAACCTATTGAGGGTGACCACTCTGCCAGTAAGTCTTTGTATTTCTTTAGTGTTTCTTGGTGGGCACATGCCTAAGATTGCCCAGATTTTTTTCGGATTTGCTTCTACTCCTCTATCGGAGACCATAAAGCCAAGGAACTTCCCTGCTCCAACTGCGAATGCGCATTTTTTCGGATTCAACCTCATGTTGTATTTCTTGATGATATTGAAAGCTTCATCCAGATCCCTGACGTGTTGGTCTAGTGAAGGACTTTTGACCAGCATGTCATCCACGTATACTTCCATACTTCGCCCAATTTGGTCTTTGAAAAGTCTTTTTACCAACCTTTGATAGGTGGTTCCTGCGTTCTTTAGCCTGAAGGGTATGACTTGGTAGCAGAATAGACCTTCCTCTGTTACAAAGAACTTTTTATCTTGGTCTGCAGGATTCATTTTGATCTGGTTGTAGCCGGAGAAAGTATCCATGAAACTTAGGTATTTGTGAGCTACCGAGGAGTCGACCAATCAATCTATGGCTGGTAGGAGGAAGCTGTCTTTAGGGCAAACCTTATTCAGATCTGTGAAGTCAACACACATTCGTCATTTCCCACTGGCCTTTTTCACCATTACTACGTTGGCGAGCCAGTCAGGGTAGGACCAATTCCTTGATGAAGTCAGCGGCGAGTAGTTTCTAAACTTCTTCTCTAACTGCCTTGATTCTTTATGGGGCGAACTGGCGCTTCTTTTGTCTAACTGGTCTTGCTGCAGGGTTAATATTGAGGGAGATGGTGATAATACTGGGGTCTATTCCCGGCATGTCAACCACCGACCATGCAAAGACTTCGGTATTTTGTTGCAGTATGAACACTAGTTGTCGCCTTTCCTCACTTCCTAGACAAGACCCGACCTTGGTTATTTTAGATGGGTTTTTTGGGTCCAAAAGGACTGCCTTTGTTTGCTCTGCAGGCTCCGCCTTGTACTGACTTGTTTCTGTCCTGTTATCCAAGCTTTCCAGGGTGAGCATTGTTTTGTCAATCAAGTTAACCTGGGTCTCCATTTGTTGTCCCCCTGTTTCTTCATCTTGCCCACCTGCCTCTGCCATGCCATCATCGTACTCAATATTTTTGTGTTTGTTCGCGATTTGTATGGACAACACGTGGCACCGCCGAGCTATTTACTGGTCTGTCTTCATGTAGTCGATCCCCATTGGTGTTGGGAATTTCACAGTCAGACAGTAAACGGCGGCCACCATTCTTGCCTTTCTCATCACAGGCCTTCCAAAGATTACATTGTAGGCCGAAGACTGGCCGACCACTAGGATTTTTGAGATGACGGTGATGGTGTGGTCACCGTCTCCCATTGTTATCGGTAGGGTAATGGACCCTTTGACTGTAATTGGCTGGTTCTCAAAGCCGAAAATCAGGCTTGCTGGTTTCAACTCTTTTTAAGGGATGTCCATCGTCTTGAAGGCCTCCCACTGAATAACTTTCACTGCACTGCCACTGTCAACAAATACCCTTTTTATTCTGAAGTTTTCGATTATGGCCGCTACGACAATTGGATCATTACCATTTTCTTCCAGGATGTCGACATCGTTATTGGTGAAGTCTATTATCCAGTATTCATTTTGTTTGACTCGCTTGGGAGTTGCATCGATTGCTATTATGCTTCTTAAGTGAGCTTTTCTTTTGGAGTTACTGGCTGTCCATTCTTCTGTGCCCCCCACTATCATATTTATCACCCCTGTACTGGTTTCTTCAATTCTGTCATGCCCGAATTTCTCTGATTATTCGCCAATGATTGTCCCTGTTAAGCCTCTGTCTTTCTCACAAACTGTTTAATCTGCCCTTTTCTAATGGCGATCTCGATTGCGTCCTTCAGAGACCTGCAGTCTTCCATGCTGTGCCCCACGTCGTTGTGATAGTTGCACATTTCTTTGGAGTTAAGGCGCAAGGGGTAATCTTTCACTGGGTAGGGCGTTCCCAAGATGCCCTCGTGGGCCACAACATTCAAGATGTACGCCTTCGAGGTGTTGAGAGGGGTGTACTCGTCGAATTTAGAGTACGAGGCTCTTTCCCCTCTCTGTCCTCGGCCTTGGATGCCTCTGTCTGTGTTACTCTTTCGGATTGTTCTTTCGGGTGACCTGGATCTATGGCGGTGTGAGTCAAGACCCAACTGTCTTCTGTTGTCTTCATATCCTTGCTTGGTTTTTGGTGGACGACCTTGGTCCCGTCGATAGTTGGTTTTTTCTTCGGGCCCCTCGGCCAATTTAATCTCTTCTGTTTCGGCGTACCTCTGGGCTTTCTCATACATAATGTAGTTTTTCAGGCTTCTCGTCTGTTAGGGAGTACAGTAGGTGTTCGTGGCAGATTCCACAGATGAACGCTTGGATGGCCCAGTCATCGTGCAGGTCCTTGATTTCCATAGTGGCGGACTTGAACCTGCGGATATATTCTCTGATGGTCTAGCTCTCCTTTTGCCTCACTGCAAGGAGGCTGGCAGGTGTTTTGAAAGTCGTCTTGTTGGCGAGGAAATGGGCGATGAAAGTTCTGTCGAGCTTTTGGAAGCTGTCAATTGACCCAGCTGGCAGTGAGTGGTACCATGTTCTGGCGTGCACCCTAAGTGTCATGAGAAAAACTCTGCACTTTTGGGCATCAGTAGCCCCGATCAAATCCATGTAATTTTTATACTGAATGAGGTGATCCGTAGGGTCCCTGGTGCCATCATAGGTTTCTTTGGGGAGCTTGGTGGTCTTGGGCACCGGTTCTTGCCGAATTTTCGGGGTTAGAGGGCTGTTGTCATCCGTCATCCATTCTGTTTCCTCATTTTTGTCTTTCATCATACTGTGGACTTCTTTTCTTAGGGCCATCATTTGAGCCTCCATGGTGGAAACAACGGTTACTTTATTAACGGGTAAGTTTTCTGAGTTCTGGGGTCTCTCCTCAAGACGTTGCCCCCTGGTCTATTGGAGGGCTATGCTGGTGGATGTTCGGTGGCTGCCTCGATAAGATGAGGTGGCACTGTTCTCTTCGTGGTTGTTATGGTTGCCCCGTTGGTTTGGGCCAGGTTTTTGGTTAGGCTGTCGGGCGGTTCACTGCTGCTCAGTCAACTGTGCCTGAAGGGTTTGTATGTGGCTCATGAGCATTTGGCATGCGGGGTCGACATAGGATAGCATGGCGGGTGGAAGGTGGTGTTGGGTGTTTGGATGATGGGGTTGGGTGCCGGTGGGGGTCCGGTGGCGGGATTCGATGATAACGTGGCTGACGGGTTTTCCCTACCAGCTGGTGGGGGGTCTGTCCCGGGGGCGAGGGAAATGCTTGTTTGCCCCACAACGTTAAACTGAGCCTCCAGGAGGCTGGAGAGGGCTGCGTGGGTGGTTTGCTGAGTGGTTGGTAGTACATCTCGCAGCGGAATTATGAGGGTTGAGAACACTGGAGAAGGGGTTGTGAGTAAGTTTTGGTAGTAAAGCTGGTGGTAGAAAGGTTGTTGGGGCCAGAAGTTAGACATAAAGGGTGGTTGGTAGCTGATGTCAGGTCCCGGGAGGTTGGGAAAGTTTCTGGGGAGAGGAGAATGACAACTGCCTGTGACCGGAGGTGTAGAGGAGTTAGTGATGGGGGGGATTGTCCCCTGGTTTCCCGGTGAGGAGGTTGTTAGGATTGGTGGTGGCAAAGAAATGGATTGTCGTTTCTTACAGACGATGCCGGATGTTGATGTCTTTTTATGTCGTTATGGTGTTCCTGAAATCCCTGGTGGTCTGAGATCCTGAGAAGGAGAAAGAATAGGTCAGTGGGCACCGGAGGTTGAGCTTCGGGACGCGCTCCGATGGTTAAGTTAGTATTTGGAAGAGAAGGTACAGGAATGTTAAAGAGAGAAGGAGTAGATAGTCTTATGAGAGAGAGAGAGAGCTTAGCCTTTGAATAGCCTTGAGGGGGGCCATTTATAGGGGAGGTTGGGTGAGCTGGTGCTCGCCCAACTGGTTCCACGTGCCCGACTCTGGTAGGTCGTTTGGTGCAAGCGACCTCGGGGGGCCTTGTCTAGGAGACGGCTGCATTTAATGTCCATCGTCTGCAGACTGTAGCATTTAATGTCTCGCACTGCCCTAGGTGGGCGCCAAGGTGACCAGAGATATGACCTTTGGGAAGAAGGGGGATGGCCATGTGTCCCTTGCCTCTGCTCTTAATGCCTGCTGGGCTTGTCTGGTCGGACTGTTTATCTAGGCCTTGTGCTTGTCAGACTGGGTCTGTTCTTGGTAGGCCGAGTGGGTTCAACATATCGTTGGCCATCCAATTCGGTAAATCTTACAATCCCAATAACAAGTAGAATAGCACAAAATTGAAAAGAGAAAGATAGATAATTTGATCTATAAATAAAAAAAATCAGTTCAAAAATGATTAAATAATTCTGTGAGCAAACTTATTTCTTACTTTCTTTCACCTCTCTGTAAGTTGTTATTATATTTACATAAGTGATTTAGGGGTTGTGAGAGAGTTTCCAGAAAATATTTTTTTTGAGGAAAAAGATCTTTATTTTTCGGTTTTGGTAGTTTCTGTATTAGGAGAGAAAAACAAATTGCAAACGAAGAAGATGAACGTGAAGTTAAATATTATTATTGACGGGGTCAGTGGATTTAACTTTTATGCTTATAAGATTAGCAGACTTGCTTTATTCATTACCCCTCACATTAGAAAAGTAAGAAAAATAAAAAAACTTCTTTAACATCTCATAGATTTACATTATTTTAATTAAATTAAAATATATACATAAAAAAATTAACACATATATATACATTTAAAAAAAATTACGTTCCAATTAATCATATTTTCGTTCCTACTAAGCGAATTAAAGAAGACTACCCCTATCAATGGAGCAATGGAGCAACTCGTGGGGTTATCAGCTGAATATCTGAATCAGATGTTTTTGATATTCACTAATTCATGGGATGGATGCACTTTGGGATGGTTGATTCCATTCTTTTGTGTCTTTCCCTGAAATTTCTGACAGGTTCTACTTAAAAAAAAAAAAAAAAGTTAAAAACAACATTTCTTTATACTTAAAACTGTTAGAGATTGAATCTTGATTATTTAAATTAATAATATAATATTCTATCGTCAGATCATATAACTATCGACAATAATAACATTTTTATGCCCTTTTATTGGAAAGATGTAACTATTATTAGGCTATTATCTCGGCCAAGCCAACTCTGGTTTTACATGCTAGTATCTGACAAGATAGGGTAATTATAACATTTTGTGGCTTCAGATTCCATTAGAAAGATAAAATATGGGTGAAGTGGTAGCTTATTTTTGTTAAAATCATACAAGACATAATTGTCAGAATTAAGATGCAAATTCTGAAATCAAATGAAAATGATCATAATAGGGAATAGACCTTACTCTCATTACAAAAACTTCATTATTTTTGGTTTTGAGAAAAGTCGATCTAGAAATCTCAATGTAATTAAAACTTTGGGAAAAACTTTCTATCTTTAGTAGGATACTTCTCCCCCTGATTGAAGGTATAATAATTCCCTTCCCTCCCGTCTCTTGAAGCAAACTCCGAGCTTTAAAACTTTTACCCATTTGATAGGAGTCCTTAGATTGTGAGCCCGTAAGGCCATATGTATTGCTTGACAATTTACTCTTGGAAGCCTTTTCTCCGCCTAGTAATATACTCCATCCTAGCCCAATGAGAAAGCCCACTACGAAGAGTCCATTAAAAAAAAAGAAGCAGACTTGATTAGGAGTTATTCCCAACCCGAATCCGTATAAGCCCAGCCCCTTAATATGAAATGAAGCAATCTGAATATATCCAATCTAAAGTCTAAACCAAGTAAATGACTAATGGCTTCCTTAGATAGTTTGGGTGAAGGTCTATCTTTCTCCATATGACCAGAAAAGAGCTTTAATCTTCTCCTAGAACAGGGTGATCAAGATTAACCAATGAAAAAACCAAGTATTTTTAATCGTTATCATCTCTAATCTTGAATCGAAAATATATTACCAATAACTTTATTTTGATACATATGCTCAACATGTTATATATTATTATCATACAAAACCCATCATCATAGAGCAAGCTGTTTGAAAGAGGAGATGTTCACTTTGTCATCCCATTGATCAATGTTGTCCAAAGTAATCCTCCAAGTATCTTTTAAATGCTCCATTTTCTTCTGGAAAAGCTTGTTTAGAATCCTCAGATCCTCGAATTTGAAAAAGAAAAAGAAATCTAAAAGTGATGAATGAACTTGATTGAATCAATCTTCCCCTTCTTCCCTCTCTCTAGGTACAGCTCCGAAATGTTCCACCAAAATATCAGCAACTATAGGTACCAAGTTCTTACAAGGAACAGCCTTCTTATAAAGTTGTCCCAAATGCGAGTCACTGCCAATTCTCCCACCCAGGAAGATATCTGCCCCTTCACAGGGTTTCCCATTCTCATCCCTTGCCATGCACCCCATGAAACCAATATCAGCAACTTGAACCTGTCCGCAGGTATTAGGGCAACCCGTCCAGTGCATCCTTACCGGCCGGCTTACTGACACTAGCCTTCCCACCTCCTCAGTCACTTTCAAGGCTCTAGCCTTTGTCTCAATAATGGCTTGCCCACAAAATTGGTTTCCAGTACAAGCCACTAAACCTTTCATGAGAATACTTGGTTCTGGTGAAAACCTATCTTTCAGTAGAGGCTCGTTAAGCAAGGCTTCTAATTTCGAGTTCTCAACGTTTGGAATTATGATGTTTTGCTCCACGGTAAGTCTGAGTTCGCCTGAGCCATATGTGTCAGCTATCCGAGCTAATTCATCCATGTCATCTGCTTGGACTCGACCAACTGGAATGTGAAGACCAACATAGCTAAAACCTTCTTGTTTCTGTGGATGGACACCAAGATAGTCTCTCCTTTCCCATTGCTTTTGAACCAGGTCTTCAAAAGATGCTCTTTCTAACTCTTTTTGAGGCATTCTCTTAGCTATCTCTGATCTGAATACTTCAATGCCCTGCATTTTAACAAAATTTTTGTAATTCAGGAAACAATCGAATACCAAAAAAAAGAAAAGAAGAAGAAATAAAGCAACCTTATTCTTTACATAATAATTGAGAAAAAAGTGTGTTTTACTCACTAGTTCATCAATCAGCCACATCATTCTTGTCCTCTGTCTATTGCCCCTGAAGCCAAGATCCCTATAGGCTTCTAGCACAGCTTTGCACAGTGGGATCACATCATCCGCTGAGACCCAAGCATCAAGAGGAATGGCCTCTTCACATCTCTTGGGACTAAAGAACCCACCGACCAGCAAATTGAACCCAAAGCGTCCATTTTTAGTGGCAGGCATGTAAGCAAGATCGTTGATGTGGGGATGTTCATAAAGATCATGAGACCCCACAACACAAACATTCCACTTCCTTGGCCTGTTCAAACGAAACATAATGTCAAAAAAATCAGACACATTATTTTCCTCAATAAATGACAGAAACATAGTTTCCAGGAAAACCATGGCTGTGTTAAGGAACTTACAAGTTAGAAACGGTTGGATTGCCACGGGAATTGGCGGTAATGAATTGGGATAACAAGTTGGTGTAAGGACGGGTATCAACAATCTCTTCTGGGTCAATCCCAGCAAGAGGACTGCCGACAGGGTTTCTAACATTGTCCATGCCACTCTGCAGACTTGTCAAGCCTACTTCTTCAAGACCCTTGAGTATTTCTGGCACATCAGGCAGCACCACTCCACGAATTTGCCAGTTTTGCCTGGTTGTCACGTCAGCACACCCATCCTTCCCATATTTCCTTATCACACTAGCTAGATATCGTGTTTGTGCACTTGTCGTTACACCATTTGGTAGCTTCAGTCTCATCATAAATCTACCATCTGCCACCAATAATAGAAGGAAATTTCAACAACAACAAAAATTTTACCTCAATTTTGTAAAACCCCATCAATACTATGGTACTGTAAATTTAATCATAAGAATCATTTAATTTCTCAATCCCTGTTTAATATTTTCTTAAAAATCTCATAATAGGATGAGAAAGAGAGCAAATTTTTAGCCAAATTTAACTCTTTCTTCTAGTAGTTGGAAAAAATAGAGAATTAGAAAAACTGATCAAAGACTCCTTTCCAAAATTCCATCTCCATAATTTCTTCAGATTTAGCAAGCAAACTTCCCTCCCCGGAAAGGTAGAGGGATTCAGTTGATTGTTAGTATATGGAATATGCAAGAGAAAAGAATAGTAAATAAAAAAGAGAATCATTTACAATCTTATAAGGAACCGATCTGAGTCAACTTCAAAAGAGAAAATCTAAGAAATTCAGATTAAAAACCAAAACCCAAAATCAAGCAATAGAGAGAAAAGGCTGTAGTAGTTAAACTTACACTGATGCTTCCTCCGATGGAACAAACCAAGCCACTTAAGTCTGACATCAATGTCATCCTTTGTAGCCTTAACCTTATCAATCTCCTCAAGTGACATCCTAGCAAGTTCTTCAATCCCTCCTTCCATGAAAAACTTCATGGGTTCTTTCTCAATCTTCACTTTCTCTTGAGGGTTGATGCTTTCTCTAAACTTCTCTTTCAACACAAAGTACCCATCTCTCTCTTCCACTCTTGGCTCCAACCTCCCAGCATCAACCTCAACTGATGCAGGTGCTGTCGTCGGAGCGGCAAGAACCCATGTTTTAGGCCTGAAAGAGGAAGTAGATGGCAATGCTTGTGGTGCAAGGAAACGAACTGAAAAGGAAGACATTTGGGATATTAGTTGTTTGAAAAGTTGAAACTGAGATACAAAGAGTTTGGAACAGCTAGAATTCTGGTGGTGGAAAGAGAAGTGAATTGGGACAGAAGAGTTTGGACATTTTTGTAATGGAAAGAAGGGGACCTTAAGAGAAGAGGAGAGGGTTTTTTTTCTTTTTTTGGAGAGGGGACTTTTGGATGGTGTCAAGGGTCAGTTTAGTTAGTAGTACATTGGAGGAAGGAAGGAGATGAGAAACATGACAGTTGGTTTGTCTTTTACTTTAAATAGTAAAATACCAGCTAATATTATCTTCAACGGTTATTCCTATCAATTTAGCCAACTTTTTTCTTTCTAAATTTAGTTTATGTGAGGATTACTGACATGACATGTGGCATGTGATGATTTGTAAATTTGTAGGAGAAAACCTATAAATAACTTATAGAGCATTCAATTCTTGTTTTCATTAGGACTTCCAAAATTATTTTCTTTCCATTAAGAGAAGAAACTAAGGGGGTTGGTGGTCTTTTTTTAATATATATAAATATTTGTTAGTATTTGATTAATTATTTTTTTTTTTTATCAACTGGTTGGCCATAGTGCATGTATCGGAATTGAATAATAATGGGTTTAAAATCTTAGTACAAGTTTTTGATTGGCTTTTTGCTTCTTATTTGAACCGTGGAAACCACACAGCTTAAGGGCCAATGGGTTCGGCATCTGGTTTCCGCATTAGGGTATATTCCAAGGTGAACTTTGTTGGCATGAATTTGATTGATTGTCCATTTTACTTTTGACCTTAGAATAAAAAAAAGGTCACTTTTCACAAGGTGTAAACTAATAAAAAAAAAATTACTAATTAGATATGCTAAGGTCCGACAGTCCGTACCGTCTTGCAGATTTGTCTCGTATTAGATAAGATTTAGATAGATATTTTAATAATTCGAGTTAATTTAATTTGATTCGAATTATTATTTATTTCATAAAAAATATTATTTTTTAAATTTAATTAAAAAAATTTAATATAAATGAATAGTAAATATAGGTCGACAAATCGATCAGACCTAAGATTGAGCCTGGATGAAAAAAAAAAATTGAGCAACGATTCGACCCATGAATAGCTCTAGCAAATCTTTTAATTCTTTTTTCTTATCTAAAGATATATTAACATAAAAAAATAAATTGAAACAAGTTGCATATGCATCGCTAAAGTAATCTAGAATGAAAATTATGGTTTAGTTCAAAAAATTTATATAATTATTTTTAAAAGATTATATTAAATAAATTTAAATTTATAATTATTATAATTTTTTCTCTATTTTTCAAATTACAATTTTTTTTTTGTATAAAAAAAAATAACGATGACCCACTCATTTTGTTTCTCTACGGGAAGGGGCGAAGGTAAAGACTAAGAGTGAGAATAGAGTTTGAGAGTTGAAGAAACCTGAACCAGATGTGAGTTTATTTTAACCTTTAAAATGAGCCAAGAGGCACTAGCTCGACTTGACTCGCCGCCACTAGTTAAGATTGGTTTCAAATAGTAGAAAATAAACAATGTGGGCCTAAAGTCAAACAATCCTTCATCCCTTGTTTTGACGAATCGAACCACACCACTGGGAGTTATAGGGTAAGTTTTTTTTGGGTGAATTTAAAATAATTTTCATTATATATAAAATGATAAAATTATATATAAATATGATAAATTATCTAAAATTATCATGTTCATATATAATTTTTTTTTACATATAAACATGACAAATTACATATATACATAAAAAATTATATATAACATGATAATTACATATAAACATGATAAATTATATATAAATATGATAAATTATATATATAATAAAACTTACGAAAAATTCACTATAAAGAGCTTTCCTTGAAAATTTTCACTCCGAAGATACTTCATCTTTTATTGTTTTGCTTTGATAGTTCTTCAACCTCTCACCAGTTTTTTTTCGTTGCTTTCCTGCTTTTTGGCACATATTTTTATTTCCTTTTCTCTCATTCAACATTTTACATTTGTCTTTCTATGATTCTATGTTTCTTGTTGTTTGTCAGTATCTTCATCTAGTTGGCTATTTTGGGTTAATTTTAAAGAGACAGAAGAGCCAACTCAAGATGGAAAATTCTTTACATTATTAAATAAACCATCTAGTCTTATAAATTAACTAGATATAAATAAATAAACAATAATTCGTAAAAAAATAATAATAATAATGAAAATGGATGGTCCAGAAGGTTTGTTGTCCACATCCTAAGAAACGGCATGTTGTATTTAAAAAGAGTTGCAAGTAACCACCATCCAAGAATATAAACAGGATCATTCTTCCAAGATTCCCCTCATTTACTTATCTTTTATCTTCCAGTGTATTGGCAGGTTTTATCTGGATGGTTTTCAATGCGAAATCCCCCCCCCCCCCAAAAGAAAGTAAGATCAAAAGTCGGATGACAACGGGTCGGGTTGGGCAGATTTTTGTCTCACCTGAATATGATCCTATTTTGTATATTTCTAATCCGAATCCGACCCGACTTAATTTTTTATTATTCTTTTTAATACTTGACTCTGATATGAATTATATAAATATAATCTGCATTTTATTTGTCTCGAAATTTATATTTATATATTATTTTAATTATTTTTGTGAAAATTTTATTTTTTAATATAAATTTTATTTTAATTACTTTTAAATATATTATATCATTAAGTTAATCATTCTAATTAGTATTAAATAATAAATTTATTAATATAACATAACGTATATTTAACAATATAAAACTAAGAATATATTTTTATATATATATACCCTGAGATGAGACGAGTCGGAGCATCTTAAATTCAACTTTGACAAAAACTGATTTTTTTATTTTTATAATCTGATCATCTGATCTGATCCGATTTTATTTTATTTATTAAATAAATAAATAAAAAAAAAAAACTGTTTCGGATTGTTATGCCATCCCTAATCACAAAGGACTCCAGCTTAAGCCCAGCTCATTGCTGAGACAACCTGGCGCAACAAAATTTAGTATTACGGGCCCAATCTTTGACTCTGGCAGTCTTGCAAAAGTGAAACGGTCTAAATTTCAGACTGCTTAGTCACTTTTGAGGCTATAAATGAATATAGCGAAACGATTTGTGAGCATTTTAATTTTTATTTATTTATCAAATTAAACAAATTATTATAAATAAAATTTTAAAATTCATTTATTAAAGGAACCTAATTCGAACAAAATATATTCAATTCATTTATATTTTATAAACAAACTCGTTTATGAATCATTTAAAAATCGTTTATTATTTGATTAAAATGTAATTAATAATAATATTATTATTTGTGTTTTATTTTATTTATTTATAATATTTATGTTTTATTATTTTATATTCAAAACTGAAGCTAAAACTATAAGCAATGACATCTAAAGCAAAACTAATTTATCCAATAATGTATCATGCTTAGAAGAATTCTGAAGCTAAAACTCAAAGGGTCCGTTGCATTGTGGCGTGAGCTAAAACTAATTGAGCAGCACATCAGTAAATTTAACCATGCTCATCCCTATAACCGAGCAGTTCGCTCATCAGTGTAAAAATAAAAATAAAAAATCATGGGAATTCTTACCAGAAGCATTTGATGATGAAAGTCATAACCTGCATGAAGTTGCGTTTGATCTCTCAGGAAATATTTCCCGCAAATAATGCTGATATCGGGAATCCATCGTCTATGCTCAAAGTTGAGATTGAGATAATGCTACCTTCAACTTCAATCTAGACAAATATGACTTCAAACTTTGCGCAAGGGTTGCTTTTAATGTGGTTCCTAAGATCAGCATCCCCTTTGAACTTGAAGTTATATAAAGCCTGTCTCTGTGTCAAGCCAACAGGATATATTCTGTATACTTTTAGTTCATCCCCTCCTCTTATGCTTTCGGGTCTTTCCTGCTTCCAAACCGGCACGTGTTTCCGAGACTTAAACTTCATAAGCACTGCAGCCTCCAAGGCCTCTAGAGTCAAATTCCCAGACCTGCTCATCAATGTCAGAAAATAAGGATTTCCTCCCACTGAGTGGAGATTAAATTACCACCTATTGCCACATTGAGAAATTGGTTCATGCTTAAGAATTAAGATCCGCACGAGTTTGGACAAGGCAGAAGAAGTCAAAGATAAAATAGCCATGTATCATCAATTAGGTGAAATGAATGTAACATTAGATGATTTCAACTACTTTTACATTTGATTGTTATGTTTAAAGAAAGTCTAATCAAGTTTGGATTAAAAAGGATCAATAAAATTGTTTTGTAACAATGTAGTAATAGCTAAAGAGTACGGGGGCTACCTCAAGAAAATAGAATCCATCTCGAACCTCCCTCGCTCTCTTACAAACAAATGATACACAGTTTCTGATCCTCTGGTACACTTGCAGGGGCGTTTCTTGAAGTTAGAGCTCTTTTCTTCTTTCTCCCGGATGACGGTTGCCAAGTAAATGCATAGACGGCATGATGAATGAACCGCAGCCATATCCACAAGGGCCTTGAAAGAATCAGATGGGCCTTCGTACTTCCACCTAATCCATGAACATCTCATTGTCAACAAGACTCCCCATGAAGAAACCAAAATATAACTCAAAACCATCAACAAACCTCATAAGAAGGGGAGAGGGGTATGTGTAACTATTCCAAAATAAGATACAGGTTTCTGGTAAATTGGCATATTTATTCCTGGGATTGAGCCACACCTTAATGATTGGTTATAAGCATCAGGGTTTTCTGCAAGGTACTTCATTCTTTTTGCAACTGATTGAACATCCTCTAATTCCTTAATATGTAAAACTGAACCAGGAGAAGGAGCAAAATCTTCAATATTTGGAGCACCAACCACCACAGGTATAGTTCCTATAAAAGTTTAATGGTTCCATTAATCAAAAGGTGAAACTAGAACCAAATGGTATCGAAATATTCAGGTCCAAAATGAAAACACGTATGAATTCTTTCCAGCCCAAATCGCAATTTTCTGGATCCTATTTCTCAAAAGTTTTTTTTCCAGAAATTAGTTATAACAATTGTTTTCCAATTTTTGGCAAAACTTTATTCATATATGATTTTATTCCAAAACCAGAAAAAATTCCCTGTGGAGACATTTAAGTTCAATTTAAGAGACTCAAGTAGAATGGAGTTCTGTAACAACAAACAAAAGGAGCCAAGAATTGAAAAGAAATATTTGCTGTCTATCAAATCCTTTGTCCTAATAAAATCTTTAAGGGGCCGTCAGAAGTAATGTTCATACCTGCAACGAGAGACTGGAAAAACTTTTCAGTGACATAATCCTCCTCATTGGAGTTCTCAAAAGCCAAGCTAAACTTATAGCGTTTCAGAGCTTCGACTTTGTCCACTGCAAAATATACATGAAATATATTCATAAACTACTTTACACAATGCACAAGCACATCCACAAGGTGACAAGCAATTAAGTAGTCGCTGAAGTTTGTGCCTCAATCCACTCTTTAAACTTCTCCTCATTTGAGCAAAACAATTTCCCCCAAACAGTCATTTGCTAAAATGGCCTATAACTTTTGTATAGCAATTGAAATAACAAGCCGGCATTGATATCCAGAGCAACTCATAAGTATAGATATAGATACAGCATGTGTACAGTGTTGAATATATATGCATACAATATTACAAATGATAATAGATAAAGAGGGAGAAAACAGATTCATGAAGAATAACCAGAATGGCTGAGCAGAAATATTGAGTTGGCTAGAGTTGTATCATAGGAAAAAAATTTAAGATCTCTCACTATTTTTGAGAAACCATAATCATTATGACTAGTGCAGCGTAGAGTTCCAGGTTGATTTGCCCAGGTAAGAAACATAAAAGGAAACCTTAGGTATAGAGAACTGATAACCTCAGAAATGCAGGAAAATATTTAAACCAAAAAAAAACATAGACATGGATATCTAGTAGTTTACACATAGGAAGTACTGCAAATTAAAAATATACAACATTTAACAGATTAACATCAGAGTGCACGTCAGTTTATAATTAATATCAAAAAGCATAAAAAAATTAAATAAAAAAAATCACCTCTTCCATCGCGATTTCTATGGCAACCACCATAAGAATCTATCTTGACATTCGCCTTTTCAAGCCCAACAAGAGCTTCCAAACGAAAGTTGCGGGCACCACAGTTAGAAATGAAAGCAGCTGCAATGGCCTTCTCAGTCTTTGGCATCACTGGTGCCATGATATCATACTCAGCCCATGAAAAATATCCAACAGGGACATCTGATGAGAGGCTAGTTGTCATTACAATATCATAACCCCTCCTATATCAAAAGGAAAAAAAATTAAACTGTTAGTTTTAGAGAGACTTCCCCATTGACTAGAATCCACTTTGGAGCCTAGCTTTGTGTATTCAATGAAATAATTGGCAAATGTCCAACAGTTTGAGGGGAAATAATCAAGTTCATTTATACCGAAGTAACCGAACAATTCCACAACAGAAGCCAGCTTAACTACCAAAAGAAGCTAGCAGAATTACTGGATGTTTTTTTGGCAGAAATCTTACAAACTGTTATTAATTACATAAATATATTAGAGGTATGTATTGCATATTATGGAAAATATAAGGACACGTGTACAACCATGCCGATGAGCCTAGATTCTTGGAAACATGTCTGTGTTGAAGCATAACAGTAGTGTTGGTGTCCACAGATCATAGCTTCTAAGAGTAATTCACAGAAAATATCTTATTTAATATTAAATTCACTTGCTTAGAGGAGGCCAAAACTTGTTAAAGAAAATATTGGGAAGAAAAAATGTATTACTTAATAGAGCATCACCCACAATATTCAGGGTTTGTTTTAAATGCAACCAAGTCATTATAGATTGTGCTTACCCACCGTCGTGCCTGAGCAATATTATTCTCTGAATAGTACGAAGCTGATTCCATTGAGCGCAGCACAGTAGCTACTCCAGATTGTTGAGGTGAACCAAAGGCAGCATCAGGTTTCTTACTGGGATCAAATCCAAACGTACAACTCACATCACAAGTTTTCCACTCCTAAATACCATGAAGAGGAAGTCAACAATACACAAGGAGAATAATTAAACCTAAAACCACTTAGTTGGATTTACTAAACTCCCCAAAGCCAACAAAGAAGTTCTACTTCTAAACAACATCAAAGCTGGGAAGAATAATATGCAAAATGACAAGTACAATGTAATAGATTAGAAAAAATGGAGGCTAGGATAAACTAATATATTTTTCTCTGACTTCGAATATAATTCCAATGGCCTTAAGAAATACAATGAAAACATGATCTTCTTTTTTGGAAAAGTGGTATTTGATTATCCAAGTGAGCAGGAAAAAAACTGCTGCAAAATGTACATACATAACCAGCAGTATATTGACAGCCCCTTACATCAATTACTACATGCCGCTGCACCTATGCCCAATTATTATAAATAAATCTGTTAGTAGGATAATCAAAAAAATTTACAAAGCCTTGCATCCTAGTCTGTACATCAAAAACAATGGATTGTAATCTGCTCAATAGTATAGTGAAGACATGATGTTCGCTCAAAACAATAACGCATAAACATTATGTTATCTGCACATAACACTTATCAGTAACCTCACAATTGCATAGACAAATCACACTGAAAATTCACAATCTTAAAAGTTAAAGGTTCAAAACCGAAACAGAAAATCAGCATAGTGTTAAATACGCCATATTATCAAACGAACTTGCAAAGAGCAAAAACAGACCTTGATCATACTATCATTTTACCAACAAAAAAAAAGTAGTAGTAGTAGTAGTGAAGAAACCTGCTCAGCACCAGAAACCCAGATGGGATCCTTGCCAAAATCCCTTGAAAAAACCACGGCATCTTCTCTGTCAAGCCACTCCTCACAGTTCTCTGTAACTGAGTTCTGATCACCAACCAAAGCTTCAATCCCAAAATTTTCAACGCCAGCAACCATTGCTCCATCGGACGAGTGTGATTTATAGAACATCTCAGGCCATGAATCGAAAAAGGCAGCGTTTTTAGCCATGTCAAGACGACCCAGAAACGCAATTTCAGCTACGACCACAAGGGCCACAACTAAAGGCATCAAATTGGACCATTTTTTCTTGTTGGAAACAGATGTAGAAGATGGCAACCCATCGGATAAGGGAAACCCTTCTTGGGTTCTTGATCCTCTTAGATTTGATACAATACCCATCAATCAAAAACAGAGTCTTCGTCTCTGTCTCTCACAATCTAGCTCTATGTTTTAAGGGGAAAAAAAACAAAGAGAGAAAGAAAGGAGCTAGCAAAACTGATTCTTTTAAAATGTTAAGACATTAATAAGATGAAATTTGAAGTTTGAAAGAAGATATATTTGGTTCTTTTTTAAGGATTTTTCTGTTTATGTTTTTAGAAAAAGTTGTTCGAGAGTTTTCCAAGGAAAAACAGGGAACAAGTTAATAACTTGGGAGAATAATCGTAAGGGTTGGGGTTGGGGTCTAGGGGAGGCGTTGGACTCCTGCTTTGAGTTGAATATTATTCTGGGTTTTGGCCTTCTGGCGTTGGACGCTAGACGCTAGTGTAGCAGAAGAGGAGAGTTAGGTGAGGGGGCTAAATAAAATACTAAAGAAAGACTCTGAAAGTCTGAACTTGTTTCTGTTCTTTTCCCTTCTTTTTCTTTCTTTTTATTAGATTAGTATAAATTTGCACACTCACCATGTGACTAAAAATAATTATAAAAAAATATATATATTTTTCTTAAAAAAGTTAAATATATATTTTTAAAATATATATATTAAATAAATTTTAAAATATATGAATTTTTGTTTTATTATTTAATATTAAAATTTAATTTAATTTTTTATAATTATTTTTATTAATAATATTATTTTAATGTGATATCAATTAAGTATTTTATATATAATATAAATTATTACATAAAATTAATATTATAATATCTTAAAAATGCTCTTTTTGTTTATTTTAATGTAGAGAGTCTATTCAAGTTACATTTTTCTAAAATATATGGTCAACTAATATCTTAGTCATATATATATATATATAAATATAATTTTGTTTGGCATTGGTAGGAATATTGTAATTTGGTAACACGTCTGCATCAGCCTGATAAACCAAAGATTTTGTCAATGTTGTGCAAATTATAATTAATTTTAAGTAGATTATGAATGTTACACATTACATAAATTAAATTAGAGAAAAAAATAAAAATAAAGCTAGAGGTTAAATTCTCTGCATTGCATTCTTTAATCAATTAAGTAATAAATTCGTTTTTTTTACCTAAATATCAATAAATTATTAGCCGATATATCTAAGACAATTTCTTTCCAAAATCAATGTATTTTGTATTTTTATAAATCAAAATCGTATCTTTTTTATTTGAAAGTAGAAGCCAATGGGAACAGAACAGTCATAGATAACTAAAATTTGGCCACGTGAGTATTTAAAAAAAAAAATGAAAGGAGTTACTTTTTTAAAAATATGATAGTTTTTGTTATTAAAACTATGATACTTTTTTTTAAATGAATTTTAATAAAAAGTAAAATAATATATTCTTAGTATTATATTTATTATTATTACTTTTTTTATATAATTTTTATGGTATCTAATTAATTTGAGACACCAACTTAATCACTTTGAAAATAATGTTTTAAAAGATAAAAAAAGAAATGATATGATGGATGGTTTTTTTTTTTAAAGAAAATTACTTTATAGTTGGTAGTTTTTTTAAAAGGAAGTTATTTTATAATGTGTAGTTTTTTTCTTAAGACATGTAAATAAATAAATAAAATTATTTTATAAATAAATGACATAAATATTCTTAATTTATATATTTTTTAAATGTTTTATTTTTTTTCATAATTTTATTGATAGAGTTGTTCTCATTTAACTCGTAACACCAACTTAGTGAAATACTTTAAATATAATAAAAATAAAGATTATAGATTAAAAATATATTGTGGGTGAAAGAAAAAATAAAAGGAAAATTTAAGATGGTGGAAATTAGAAATTTTAATTTGACTCGATAAATTTTTTTATTTTTTTATCATTTTCTATCACTCAATAATATTATTTATTTGAAATTTTGTCAAACATTTAAAAAAAAAAATTAGTTGTCACATGTAAGTTGATTATATAAATTTTGAAGACTTAAATATAAGTTTGAAAGAGTAGGAACTAATATGTATATATTCATATTTAAATAGTTAAAAATAAGCAATGCAAAATACATATTAATATAAATAGGTAAAAAACTAACTAGTGGGAAGCTAGTTGATAAATATAATACTATTATTATCGTGCTTCTCGTGGAATCAATGTCCAGTTCCAGCCTCAACCTTCTATCTATCACATAGATGATAGATGGCAAACATGGCATAACAACCGAAGTAGCTTTTCTCCTTCTCGTCTGGTTTCTCCCTTTTGTTTTGTTTATTCATTTTTATGTCTGATATCCCATCAATCAATTCATATAAGTCTGATGGTTTGTTTGTTTGTTTTTCCCACCATTTCAGCCAGGGGAAGGAGTTTACCTTAAACCAATAACAAGCCGAAACAATTACTTATAGAGCAAACCAGCATAGGAATTTCAATTGCTTTTAGGCAACGTTAAGATTATATTGTGGTTAATTTACAATATGTCATCAAAGATTCTGAATTTATATGCACTACCTCAAAATAATAGGAACCAAGGATTAACATCAGCAACGACTCCTAAACACCCCCATGCTATCAGCAGTTTCTGTCTGTGTGTGTGTGTAAATTGCATTCCCCATCTTCTACATTTATTCATTCTGTGCATATCTAAAGTTTAAACATATCCCCCCCCCCGGCCGATAGCCAACCAGTTCAGATACCCCCGCACAAGTTAGTTAGCATGCAAGTTTAGGTATAAGCAAATCACAAATCACAATGGCAGATCCATAAACAAAGAGGAAAAAAGAAGAAAAATATTCTTACTTGAATCTATGCCAAATCTTCTGACTGCACAATCACCATGTCGTGCCCATCCAGAAGTATAGCCCATTCGCAAGACAATGACCAGAAATCAACTCTTGATACTGCATTCTCTCCAGGCATTCTTCTTCAAACAAGTTAGTTAGCATGCAAGTTTAGGTATAAGCAAATCACAAATCACAATGGCAGATCCATAAACAAAGAGGAAAAAAGAAGAAAAATATTCTTACTTGAATCTATGCCAAATCTTCTGACTGCACAATCACCATGTCGTGCCCATCCAGAAGTATAGCCCATTCGCAAGACAATGACCAGAAATCAACTCTTGATACTGCATTCTCTCCAAGCATTCTTCTTCAAACAGGCACCGGGTGAAAACTTGCTGAATTTGTCTTGTCTCTCGGGGCAAACTTGTATTAGTGGTTTTGGTTCAAAGTAGCAATTTAACTCTCCCTTAGAAAGTAATGTATGTTAGACTTTGGGCAGAAGAAGCTCTCAGGGTGCTCCGACAGCAATTTCTTTTTCTCTCTTTTGCCAGATGCATCACTCGTGACTGAGTCATCTACTGTACGTAATTTTCCAAGTGGCACAACCTGAACAAGAGTTTCATGGATAATAAAAGTGAGATTTCCAAACATGAAACACCCTCTCAAACAACTTAGATCTTGTAAAGAAGTTGCAGATACAAAGTTAAATATAACATTACTTGACTGTTGCTTGAAGCATCAAGCATTGCCATCTTCTTCAAGCGTTTTGCCCCAGACACACAACTGGTCTTTTTTCCCTAGTCTTCTTCCACAAAATTCTGATCTGAGACCTCTATAAAAGACCAAATACCTTCTTTAAACAAACAACAAAGCCACCAATCCACATTAACCGAAAAAAGGTTGAAAATTTCTCTCAGAGGCCGGGGCAAACAAAAGAATATAAAACAAGTTTCTCTCCACAAACTAGCAAAGGAAAAGTATCCAGATGGTGAGAAATTCTGAAGTCACAGATAACAAGAACAAATATATCAGAAATAAAGGAATAGCCAACAGGTACTGGCTACTGTACAAGGAATTAGAAATGCTTAATCACAAGTCCCTTGCATGATTTTCTCATAGTAACCCATTTAGACACCCCACACACACACACACACACACACATATATATATATATATATATATATATATATATATATATAAAGAAGATTTAGGGCCGCTAAAGCCAATGAAATATCGAAAGCTCCAAATCTGTTTTAGTACTTCAACTCTTGTGATTCAATCTAATCATTCTTATTTGACAAAGCATTTTAAGATCCATACTGCAGATGACCAACCCATCTAAGACTAAGATAGGTGCTGCTTTTACTAAACACTTCGTTTATATCCTGGCTTTTCTATAAGCTCAATACCCAGCTCTTAGTAGATAAAGCAGGCCTCCTTAAACAAACATTTTATAAAATTTTCCATTCAACTTAGTAATGCAAAACCTGGTCATTTCATTATGTTCCTTTAAGCTTGATCTTACTGAAATACAATTCCTCACATGGCATCTGTCCACTTCAAGTTTGTTTGGATGGGGTCCAGTGAGAAACTGGGGTTCGATGTGGGTCTCCCCAGTCCCCACAGCATCATGCTGCCCAGCCAAACCAGCACTTCATCCAATCCATTCTACTCTAAAAAATAACATCCTCTGCAGGTCCTCCTTTCTCCTGAATCAATCATTATCTCTAGTAGTAACAAACAACAAATCCAGGCAGATATCAAAAAGCTGTACATTCTCTTTAAAATTTGGAGGCACCGCTTAACAATGGCAACTATTCATAAGACTTTACATTAGTAAGATCAAGTTGCTTGCAACAATCATGTGAAGTTTAGACAGAGAGAGGGCCCAAACTGACAGGCCTTCACTGGTGTTAAACCAGCAACATAACCGAAAAGGCTCATTCATGAAACATTTCCATCAAAAGCATATTAGGAGAAGAAAACGTGTTGTTTGCATAAATCTCCAGGAAAATGATGCATGTTCATGGGAAAGTACAATGCATTATACACGAGTTAGCACGGAATTGGGAAACTCATAACAAACACGTGAATAAAGAAAAAACGATGAGGAAAACATGCTAGCAGATTGAGGCTTAACTAGATTTACCACTGTTGCGGCTACCTAAGCTGTGATTGCAGGAGTAAAATATGGGATGCTGCTCTGAACTTCTTGCTGATTTGCGAGAGAAGTTCGTATTACTTCTCAAGTAGATTTCATCATTGGGAACCACAGTTTCTCTTGGAACAGGAAATGTTGAAGAGCTTCTTTTGCCAGCAGATGTAAAATGATGTAACCATGAACTTCTCAGGATATCACAAGAATCAGCAGTGCTGTCCAACAAAGTGTCATTGATCTTACAGTTTATCTTCTGGCAGCAGCCATCTTGTACCAAATGGAAGCTTTGTACTTAAATAGAGGGAACTAGAGCATGCTGCAAATCTAGAGGGAACTAGATCCCAATGGCCATAAACAACAAGTACATACTTTTGTTTCTCAAAAGGACAAACAACAGATCTCCATAACAACATAATAATTCATAGAAATAACGGGGGGGGGGGGGGGGGGGGAACTGATAAGAGATAAATCAAGTAAAACAAATTTAACAATCACTTAACCGAAGTTCAGTTCTTCTTCCATTAAGGGTGTCTTAATACACTTTCTGAATCCAAATGCTTAGCCTTGGGCAAAGAGAATGACATATAAGGCTATTTTCCCCCAAAATCTTGCATCTTAACCTAAGTATATCTTCAAAATTAGTAGCATATAAACAAGAATGTGAAATATTCCAGATCATCCACCCAACCTTTGGTCTCAATCTACCATTTTATTTGCATACCTGTTAAGAAAAGATGAGATACTTGTCCGATGGTAAATGTCTAATGTAAACTTAGGATTTCACTTTTAAAATGTTTCTGAAACATAAAAGAACAGGACAATGGATTATAATACATACAGAAACTAGCAGTGACCAATATTGAACAAAAATGTAGCAAATTCTATCTTGATAAAGTGAAAAATAGAACTTTAAGAAAAATGAAATCCAGTCCAGCACCTTAAAATTTTCTTTTTTTTGCATTACTTGGAATGATAAGATAATAAATCCAAAACCAAAAGCCAATCATCAAAATTCCCAATCTTATATTAGGATACAAAATTGAAGTTTAGAAGTTGAAATTAAATAAAATTAATTATTACATCAAATATTGTGATCGCCTCTATACAAAAATAACCAAGAAAAAAAAAACCGCAATCAATTTGGTTCCCCTGAAAACTGCCGCACTGAACATGCCACCACCTGTGCCCATTGCTGCAACCTAGTTTTAACCGTGTCCGGATCGTCGCCTATAACCCAAAAATTCAAATCAAACAATTAAGAACCCCGATGCCGATGTATTTTGATTGAATTTAATAAGAAAATTACTTTAATACTAAATTTTACCTTGATCAATTATCGGGGTAGTGCTACCAGCGTCACTAAAAGACCCAATCGATGACGTGGACGAAGACCTCGACAATCTACCGCTATATTGACGATTAACGGCGCAGTAAAACGGCAAAGCGCGTAAAGTATCGGATAATTTCGGGTCCAATTCAGGCGAGTCCGGTTCGAACCCGAAACCTAACTCTATACAGCCTTTGAGCTCCTCCAAATCATCGTTCGTGAAGCTCTGGCTACGGCGGAGCCCCACGCCATAACCTTCCTTCCGCCTGAGCCACGCCTCGTCTCGCTCCGCGTCAGGAGACCATGACCGCTGCTTGTACAAAGGGCTTGGTTGTGAGGGAGGAGGTAGCGGAGGCGCGTAACGTCTCGACATTGTGTTCACCGCCGCGGCAAGACGCTGTCTCGGGGCGGCTGGCGTTTTCGGGGTCCGGGAGGGAGGGAGGGAGGAGATTTGGGACGTTTCTCGAAGTGTTGGTACGTGTCATCAAATGTGTGTATATATATAATGTCGTTTTATTTTACCTGTAAAATAATAGAATTAGCAAAATCATTAAATTATTGGCGTTGGAATGGTGGGTCCATGTGGGGTCCATTCTAAATTATTCAAAAGTTCCACTAATAATTTAAGGGTAAAGCTGTCAATTAATAGTTAGTTTTTGAATTGTTTATAAATTCTCATTTCGTGTGGAAGGTTTTCTCTTTTTTTATTTATTATAAAAGAATATGTTTTGGGGTTTTGTTATTCTTAGCCTTACTTTTTATTATTTTCATTTGGTAGAAACGAATATTCTTTCTTTTTTTTCTTTTTACAAAATCAAATTCTTTTTATGGTTGTTAACTTGTTTTACATGTTCTTTATAATCTCTAATTCTGTTTAAACTTTTCTATCTATTTCTAACATTTATTTTTTAAGTATATATGTCATTTGAAATTAACCCACAAAATGAAAAAAAAAAATCTCTTTTATCTTATAAATGTCATTAAGCTTGTCTCAAAATTCGATCAAACTTATTATTTGTCAACAAAATAAAAAATAAAGCAACTCAAAATTGAGTTTTTTGGACCTTTCTCAAACCTTATATAAGCCTAACAATATTGAAGACTTTGAAGTAACATTGATTTAAATAATTTCTTATCTAAATTTAGCACCATTTGAGATCAATCCATAATAACCTAAAATTAAGAAGAAGAAAAACCCAACAAGATGATTATTAATATTTTCTTTATTTTGAAACAAAAATATAATAGAAGTGAATTTTGTCATTGTATTATAAGTCAATATTGAACTTTATCACTCTAATTCAATTATGTTAATTTTGTTATGGTTTCAATTTTGTTGAATTTTATCATTGTATTTTTAATTTCATTGATTGTTGAATATGAAATAATGAAAAATGATGAAAACTTATCATTTTTTATTAACAAACTATTATGTTAAATATTCTAATTTCATTACTTTTTGTTTCAGAATCAACAAAATTTAAAATACGATAAAATTCATCATTTGCATTAATAAAATATTATGATTATGTTAATTTTTATCCAATAATCAACGAAATTAAGAGTATAATAATATAATTTAATAAAATAAAAAATATAATGATAAAATTCAATAAAATTAAAGTGCTAATACAATGTCAACCTTTATTTTTTTAGTTGCGAATATTCAAGGTTATTTTGGAAAGAAAAACTGATTTATAAAAAAGTAAGTTTAGGTTTTTGTGCATCCACAAAAATATATTGATAGGATTTTTTACCTCATAAAAAATTCATTAAGAAAAAAAAAAAAAGATTGCTATAAACACTGAAAAATCATGAAGAAAAAAAAAAGAAGTTATTTTGGCTGCTTATTACTAATACTATTGTTAAAAGAACAAGCTGGCAATTGGGAAGATTTAGGCAGACTAATAAAGTCAACTGTGTATAAATATAATCCTTTTGTGTTTCCATGTTGGCTACACGCTTAGTCCAGATAAGCACATGGACCCCCCTGACATTTCTACCAAGCTGGCACCTTGGTTGGTACTCAAGCAACAGCCAAGCGGTTCAACCACAATGCCAAGAAAGAAAAGCATAGCAGTTGGGACTTAGAAAGTTAGAATAGCAAAAATGATGAACTTTTTGATTAAGACTTTAAGAGAAAAAGAAAAGTGTCGCCAAATCAGTTTGCAAGAAAATTACCTTCCCTTATGGAATGCTGATTTCAATGGGTACATCATGCTGAAAAGTATTCATTTTTCCTTTGGCCTTGTCTGATGTAATCCAACTCATTGTGGGAGTATGCTCAGAGTTTACTGATCATCAATCCAAGCTCCAGCTCAACTGCTCGAGACAATAAAGTGTACTCAATTCTTCTTGCAATCCCTTTGTCTCCCAAGTCCAAGGTTGTTTCATTTATTGTTTATTCATGTCACCAATAGTCCCCACCACAATAGCAAACCCCATTCTTGAAGTGATGAAAATGGTTTGAATCCCTCACGATAATCTTTCTCTCTCAGTAATTTTAGAGATGGATTTGGTCTCATTGTGGCAATCACCACAAACTCTCAAGTTCTTGAATTTTCGAATATGACTTTTAGGAGGAGTGTTAATAATTCCGAATGCAATTGCCAATCTCCCACTATGACTCATAAGGATATGCTCCTAACAATCCTCCTCAACATCATGCAACACAAAACTGTAGTCTAGAACATAACCTAGGCTTTTCATTTTAGCAGTCAAACTCCTCACATTTTGGATGGCTTTGATTTACAGTGCAAAAGACATCAACCTTGTTATTCACCTCGATTGAGCTCCATTCAGGAGTTTTCCTCAATCCCCTATCTCTAGACAGGGCTCTTACTTTATCCACTCCCTCCATTTCCCAATATTTGCATAGATGTTTGACAACAGAACATAGTATCCCTATGTTACTCGGACTCAAGTGTGAATGTCGGATACGGATATGTGTCTGACATGGGTATGTTCAATTTTTTAAAAGTTTTTCCATGTATTCGGAGGGTCGTTTAAGGGTCATATCCCCATACCTATGTCCCAATATGCGTCGGACACGAATACTTCAAGAAAAATGAAGAGTCGGAGCAACATAAAGGTATCCAACCTTCTCTGAATCCACTTCAAACAAGCGGTCTGAAGCAAAGGCGCCCAAGTCAATGTTTCCATGCATTCCTACAAGCACCAAGAAGGGCACCCCAAATAAATGCACCAGGCTTTACTGCCATGTTTCCTTTATAAAACTATATGCCATCTCTAGATGTCCAGCTCGACCAAACAAATCTACCATGCAGCCATAATGCTTCAAAATAGGCTCAATCCCATACACGTCCTGCATCACATGAAAGCACCATTGACCCTCTTCACCCAAACCTGAATGGCGATGAGCTGAGAGCAGAGATACAAAAGTTATGTATATTGCCACGCTGAGAATCACTTAATTGAGCAACAATAGAAGATAAGCTCACCAGCGTCAATTAGTTGCATGTTGTAGAATAAAGCTTCGTATTTGGATCATCATTCTGCTCATAGGAAGCAATTATCGAGTTCTAGAAGACCACATCCTTACCAACATATGATCAAAAACCTTCTCTGCATGCTCCAATTTACCAAATTTCGCATACATGTTAATCAAAGCATTAGACACAAACAAGTCCAATTCCAAGCCACGTTTTTATAGCATATAAATGGATCAACATTCCATTTAAAATATCATTTAATTGTGCACAAATAAGGATGCTGATTTCCAGAGATGAAGGTTCGGCTTCGGCCTGCTAGGGTTTGGATTGGGCTACGGGAGTTAAGGTTGTGCTTGAAAATACTTTTCTGGTTCAGGCTCTGTAGACACTTGTTTTTGGTTAATAACATTTTATACAGGAACAAATCTCATATGCAGCGGGCCTTAGTAATAGTCTTCCTCTTAGCAGTGCTTTCTGATACGTCGCTTGGTACGTCGATTCCCGACACGTCACTTCCTGGCTCGTCGCTTGGCACGTCACTTGACACATCGCTTCTTGGGACATCGCTTGGCACGTCACTTGACATGTCGCTTCCTGGCACGTCGCTTGGCACTTCGTTTCTTGGCAGCAAGACTTCCTGCAATAATACACAACTACATGAAGACTGTGGAGCTAACCACGGAAGGTTGGCAGGATTCTTGGGTTTGCTCCACTCTTGGGACGTCCTGGAGAGCATGGCTTGGAGGCTCAGATATGGATATTTTTAAGAAGTCCGCTTCTTAACCTTTCCCTGGAACACAAGTGCTTCCCTTTTCGGCTGAACAGACAGTGCATTCTTAAGCGTGCCCTCACATAATCTTTCTTCACTGCCTGTTACCAAAACACTACTCGAGTGTAACCTTTACATAACTTCCATGTCATCCACTACTTTGGTAACCTCTCTCTCTCTTCTACTACCCATGATAGGTGTTACTTACACGTGAGTGGGCTCCTAATAACCGTCCACTATCTTTGTAACTCATCCTGGTAACTCCCTTGGAGAGGCTATAAATAGAGGTTCAAAGGCTTCATTTGTGATCTTTTGGCCATTTGACAAACTTTCAGCCGTTAAGAATTCTTTGTAATATTTTTCCTGCAATTTCTACAACCATACTCTCCACCACCCTCAGCCACTTACAGCCTTCAGCACCACCACCTGCCATCGCACTTGTTCTTCAGGGTCTGCTTCGATCTTCCTCTCAGCCATCTCCCTACGACATCTCGTTTTACTGGTTTGCAACATTTCCTCACCCGATCAAAAACACTCTCTACATTTTGGCGACTCCACTGGGGAGGAGCGATTGCATTTAGTAAAATTTTCTGACTTTATTTCACTGGAAAAAATGGAAGATTCTGTCGGAGATCAAAGTGCAGCAGTTCCATCTTACATTCAAGATCTGATGAAGATGATGAAGGCTAACGATGAAAGAATGCAAATGTTAGAAGAGAACAATAGAAAGATGATGGAAACCATTTCTCAATTTACACTTTCCTCTAATGCTACTACCACCCAAGTTCAACTTGTGAATGATGGAAATGGGAACACCGCTGGTGGAATTACCCCTTCCACAAATGTCAATGGAGAAAACACATCTAATGCTTCCAACCCTATGCCAACTGAAACCCTTGGCCTAACCAACACCCTAACCACCAACACCCTGATTACTCTTAATGGCAACCATGGCATGACGAACACCCAAGCTGGAACTTCCACATCACTGGCACGTCCCACTGAAGCCCAGGGCTTTGTCACAAAGGAGGAATTTCAGAGGTTACTTGAATCGAAAAATAAAAGCCTTAGTTTCTCTGAGTTTGATCTTAAGCTTCCACACCCGGCCAGGGTAGCAGCTAAGCCATATCCCAAGGACTACACTAGTCCTAAATTCAAGCAGTTTAATGGAAAGTCTGGTGATGCCCGTGAGCATGTGATGAAGTCTGTGGAGACAATAGGAGTTGCTGGGTTGGATGATGATTTGAAATTGAAAGAATTTTCTAAGTCCCTAACAGAGAAGGCATACACCTGGTATGTCAACCTTACTCCCGGTTCTATGGATTCATGGAGCCATATGTGTAGGATGTTCGGTGAAAAGATCTTTTCCACCCAGGAGAAGGTTACTTTGATTGATTTGGGAGAGAGCACCAGAAGTCAAGGGAGGATCTTATGGAGTTTATCCAACGCTTCAGGGAGAGGGTGTTGGACATCCAAGACTCACATGATGAGAAGGAGCTAGTGAAGGTGTGCATACAAGGGATGTTTGATGAGTATAGGGTGCATCTGGAGTATCTACCCCTGCCAACCTTTGCTACTCTTGTGGAAGTTGCAAGGAGAACCAATAATACTGTAATGAGACAAGGGGGAGCAATAGATTCTTACGAAGAAATACACCTACAGTGAATGCCATCCAAGAAGGAGAAAGGGAAAGAAGAGGTCTGATGCGACCTAACATGCGTCCTAGGAGGGATAACCCAAGAAGGAGACAGGATGAAGGGGTTGATCTTCCACCTCCATTCCTAGTTCTAGTAGATAGAGTGAAAGTCCTTCTCCAAGAGTGGATCAGGGATGGCAACATAAATCTGCCATATCTACCACGACCGCCAACAGCTAAAGAGAAAGCTAACCCAAGGTATTTTTATTTTCACATGAGGGTAGGTCATCCAACTACGGAGTGTAGGAACCTTCATAGAATGTTTCATCAGAGGGTGCAGGCCAGGGAGATAGTAATTGGGAATGATAGAGTTCAGAATAATCCATTTCCAGTCCACCATAATGCAAGAGGACATGTGAACACTATTAGCCATGCTCAGCATGATGATCCTACTTTCTCAGGTAATCAGGCTGAAGATGTACAGACAGCTGGGACGGTTATGTCCTCTATTGCAAACTCTCTTATTAAAACACCAAACTTTAGGCATTTCTTTGATCAGTTGGGGTTTTTAGAGGAATCAAAAAAAGAAGCAGCTTTGTCACTAGTCAAGATTGTGGGTGAACAGTATGGAGAGTGTAACCTGGTAAGATAGAGGCAGATATGTGCACTCCACAACCTTACCACAACAAGCCTCTTTATGTAGAGAGTAGCATTAATGACTATCCCATTAAGCAGACTTCCATTGATGATGGATTATTTGTAAACCTTATGCCTCTGTCTACCTTGAAGGCTGTGAAGATAGACGTGAAGAGTTTGAGGCGTCCTATGAAAATTTCTTCTTTTGATAGCAAGGAGATTCAAACTCTTGGACAGGTGACAGTGAACTTTAAGACGAGTCATGTTCAAGGCCAAACCTGCTTCCATGTTATTGATGCTGATGTAGCCTACCATATCCTCATAGGGAGGAAATTTCTGCACACCCACAACATCATTCCATCTTCACGCCACCAATGTATCAAGGGTCATTGGAAGGGGGAAAATTTTCCATTCTTGCTACTAAGGCACCCTTTGAGCAGAATGAGATGAATTATACAAAAGCTACTTTCTTTGAAGATCCAGCGGAAGAATGAGAAACTGCTATAGCTAGACCCATTGGAGTGCCACTCCCAAATGGGAAGAGTATGTTGGGAAGAAAGATGGAGAAGGTAAGAAGAGAAAGCATCGGAGAGGAAAAAAGAAGCATGAAATGCAGGTGCAAGTAAGGAGGTGAGACAAGGAGTGCAGGATACGGGAGTTAGTTCATACACCCGTGATGATAGAAAGACAGTATATTACTTATGATGGGGCGTGGGGTCAAGAGAAACACCTTCTTCTGGCTCCGTATCTGGGAACCTCCTGATAAGCAACCATCTTGTTCTCAGGTGGAATCAGTATGTGAAGAGATACAAGAGATAGTGCAAGCACCAGAACAGTTGCAAGATCAACCGAAGCCTTAAGGGGATGAGTTGGAAGAGATAAATATGGCTGGGGAATGAGAATCAACTAGACCTTTGTTTATAAGTAAGAGTCTCTCAAAAGAGCAAAAGGTGAATTTGGTTCAGCTTCTAAAGGAGTATAGAGATGTGTTTGCCTAGACCTATGAAGAAATGCCTAGGTTGGATGAGAATCTCGTTACTCATGAGTTCCATATCCCTTTTGGAAGTAGGCCAGTTAAGCAGCAAGCTAGGGTGTTTCGGCATGAAGTGGAGACTCTGATCAATTAGGATATTAATAAGTTGCTCAAGGTAGGATTCATCAAACCCATACATCATCCTACATGGCTATCAAATGTTGTGCTAGTGAAGAAGAAGAATGGGACAATAAGGGTGTGTGTTGATTTTAGAGATTTGAACAAGTCATGTCCCAAGGATGATTTTTCTCTCTCAAATATTGATACTTTGGTTGACGCTACCGCTGATCATAAGATGTTTTCCTTTATGTATGGGTTTAGTGGCTACAACCAAATTAAAATAGCGCCAGATTATGCAGAGAAAATAGCTTTCAAAACTCTATTTGGAAACTTTTACTACACTGTTATGCCGTTTGGGTTGAAGAATGCGGGGGCAACTTATCAACGTGCTATGACAGCTATCTTCCATGATATGATGCATGACTGCATGGAATACTATGTAGATGATATTGTGGTGAAGTCTAAAAAACTTTCAGTCACTTGGAAGAATTGAGAAGAGTGTTTGAAAGGTGCAAAAAATTCAAGCAACGCATGAATCCTTTGAAGTGTGCTTTTTGTGTTATTGCTGGAAAATTCTTGGGTTTTGTGGTTCACAGAAAAGGTATAGACGTTGATCCTGCAAAGGTAAAAGCTATTCAGCCTATGCACTTCTAGTAAGTCAGAAACAACTCAAGAGCTTCTTAGGAAAGGTTTCATACATCAGAAGGTTCATTCCAGCACTGGTAGAAATCATCACACCCTTTCAGAGTCTGTTGAAGAAAGGAGTTTCTTTTGTGTGGGGTGGACAACAACATGAAGCTTTTGAGAAGATCAAACGGATCCTGAGTTCTCCAATGACAATGACAATACCGGTTAGAATCAACCAATGATGTTGTATCTTACTTCTACTCCTAACTCTATAGGTGCTTTACTGGTACAAGAAGTGGATGGGCAAGAGCGACCTATGTATTACATGAGTAGATGTCTACATGGTAGTGAGTTGAATTATCCGCCAATTAAGAAGCATTGTCTCGCTTTGGTATTTGCTACTCAAAAACTCCGCCACTACTTCCTAGCTCACAAACTCATAGTGGTGACCAAGTCAGACCCAATTAAGTTCTTGCTCTCCAGGCCAGCTTTGTCAAGGAGGATAGCGAAGTGGCTTTTGTTGTTGGGAGAGTTTGACATCTCAGTTGTCCAGCCAAAGACCATCAAGTCTAAAGCATTATCAGATTTGCTAGCATATTTCCCATCTCACTATGATGAAGTTATACCCGATTCTGTTCTTGGTGAATTAAATGAAGAGGTATGTTCTGTGAATATAGAAGAAGGGGAATGGAAGTTGTATTTTGATGGTTCTTCAACTAGAAATGGAGAAGGCGCTGGCATAGTCTTAATTCCTCTAAGTAGAGAAGTAGATTCCTTGATAGAGAGTTCAGAGTTAACCTCTTCTTCTTCAAGTAGAAATGACATCTCTCTAGATGATAAGCCAAGTAGAGAATGAAACTCCTTGATTCCGGGTCTAGAGTTAACGTCCCCAGAATTAGATAGAGAACCAATCTCTTTGGTATTCAAGTTGGACTTTCCTTGTACCAACAATCAAGCAGAGTATGAGGCACTGATTTTGGGGCTGTTCACAGCTACTACCATTGGGGTTAATAATCTTTGCATCTATGGAGATTCTAATCTCATTGTTAAGCAGACCAATGGTGAGTTTGCTTTGAATGAACCTATGCTAGCTTCCTATAGAACTCTTGTACAAGCTCTATGGAAGAAGTTTCAGATCATAAGATGTGAACATAGTCCAAGATCCATAAATAGATATGTTGATGCTCTTGCTATCTTGGCTTCCAAAATTCATATTCCTGAGGAGAATCTGAATATTGCTATGTCAGTGGTTAGAAAAAATTTGCCTTGCGCAGCTAGTGAGTTGCTTCAACCTCCAAACTATGAGGATAACAAAGATTGGCGTGCACCCATTATTGATCAACTGCTTCATCCTACTCCTGCTGATATTCCAAACATGAAACATTTTGTTCTGATTCATGGTGTGCTATACCATAGAGATATTGGTGGAGTGTTAGCAAGGTGTATTTCTAAGGTTGAGGCAAAAGACGTGTTCAAAACATCTCATCAACAGTGTGTGGGGAGGAAGGCCTACCATTTCATCGTTTGATACAAAGGGCAGGCTATTTTTGGCCAACCATAGCCGAGGATGCTTTGCTATTGCAAGGGTCTTGTAAGAAGTGCTCTGAACCACCAAATATACAGGAATGTCATTTTGTTGGAAGCGCTGGAGATTGGCGTAGGCCTTATATTGAGTTTCTTAGAAATGGAGTTCTTTCTACTAATCATCAGAATACTAGACAACTCAAGCAAAGAGCTCAATGTTTCTTTCTAAGGGAGAATGACTTGTTTCGTGTTTCATTCTCAAGGAGGTTTTTGAAGTGTGTGTCTCCAGCAGATGTGGGTTCATTACTAGAAGAAGTGCACGGTGGGAGTAGTGAAAAACATGAAAGAGGTAGGGAGCTATATCAGAAGCTCTTAGACTTGGGGTATTATTGGCTAACTATGGAAGCAGATGCTACACGTCATGCAAGAAAGTGCTATCCATGCCAGGTTCATGACAACGCCATACATGCTCCAGCAGTAGAGCTCCACATCATTACTACACCTTGGCCTTTTCATACTTGGACATATGATCTGATTGGGCCTATCAATCCTCCTGTTAAAGGCTACATATGGATACTAGTGGCAATAGAGTGTTTTACAAAGTGGGTGGAAGCTATCCCCCTGAAGAAAGCAACAGGTCCAGCAGTGGCTATTTTCATTAAAGAGTACATTATATGTCATTTTGGGATACAAGGAGAATCTTGTCAGACAATGGAACTCCCTTCGTTAATAGTAACGTGAGGGAATTGCTTGCCTTGTATGATGTAGATCATGTTAAGTCAACTCCATACTACCTGAAAGGCAACGGCCAAGCTGAGGCAACAAACAAGACTTTGCTGAAGGTGTTGAATAGGATAGTACATGAAGATCCAAAGATGTGGGGAGATGCATTACCAGTGGCACTATAGGCTTATAGGACTTCCAAGCGTGGACCTACAAAGGCAACTCCTTTTTCACTTGTATATGGAACAGAAGCTGTACTTTCTGCGGAGATACTAGTTTCGTCTGCAAGGTTAGCATTGGATGCTGAACTTGACAATGATAGCCTGCAGATGTTGGTGTTAGAAGCACTGGAAGAAATGAGTGATAGAGCAAGGAAGAATTTGACAGTGTATCAAAGGAGGTTGAGTAGAGCTTATGACAAGCTAGTAAAAAGGAGAAACTTTGAAGAAGGTGATCTAGTCCTCTGCGCTGTCGAACACGTCAGAAGAGGAACTTCAGCTTCTAAGTTTAGTCCAAAGTGGGAAGGACCTTACATTGTCCATGAAGTGAATGATAGTGGTTACTGCAAGTTGATCAACCCAAAGAACAATGTTGTTACGGCGCCTATTAACTTTCAATATGTCAAGAAATTCCATGTATGAAATCTGGACCTTGTCTCTAATTATTTGTAATACTTTTTGTAATTAGAAGTTAATTGCATGTCCAGTACTTATCTTTCATTATCAGTTGACTGCTATGTTCATCTGTAAAGAACTATGACATGTATGAAAAATGATGAATTCTACACCAGCCGCGGCTTTATCGCTTAAAATCTGGCTGTACTCTATTGTTCTTGTCATAGCGCAGCTTTAACGCTTACATTGACTATGACATTGATTATAAACCAGCCATAGCTTCATGCTTAAATTTTGGCTGTAATGAGATAATTATACTTTGGTCTCAGCTATAATCACTCATACCTTGCCACAAGTCGCTTATTGGGTTGAATGGTTTACTTCATTTAAGGTTGAGATACAATCTCCTTAATGAAAATAGATAGTTCCCCTTGGCCGCAGCTCTAACGCTTATTTCAAAGGGTTGAATATTTTACTTTATTTAAATCTCTCTAATGAAAGTGAATAGTTCCCTTTGGCCGCACGACTCTATCAAAAGTAAAAAGTGTGTGTGAAGTACGTATGACATTCACAGAAGTATACCATTGCTATGAAAAATTTAGCATAATATATGTATGTATTATTATGATATAAAAGTTCAAAGACAACTCAGTTAAAAAAATCAAAATGAAACAAGTCTACTCTTTTATGTTGTCCCGTGGAGAAGAATTAGAGCTACGAAGATGATGAATATTATCTAGCTGGTTTTGCAACTCCAGGTTCTTGCGCTGATATGTCTCTGTTTCCTGCTTAAGAGAATCAAGCTTTTATTTAACTTCATCCAGACTCGCCTCTACCTGAGCTTCGTCTACCTCTATGTTAAGAATAGCTTTGGCCTTAGCTATACAAGAAGTAAGACATCCCAGTCTGAACCCAGTTTTGGTAACCGCATCCATGAGTTCCAACATCTCTTGCAACTTTGCTGGAGGGATATCCGACCATTGAGCATCAGCAATTACTAAAGCCTTACCCAACTGTCCCAGAAAAAATGAAATAAATCCTTCAATCTGAAAGGTGCAAGTACTCCAGAATTCACCCTCTATTCTATAAATGTCTTCCAAATACCGCTGATACTGTGAGTCAACGGAGAAACCATAGAAATCCACTTTTGAAGTACAAAGAGAAGTATTGACTCCAATAGTTTGAGATGGAGTTGACCCAAGGATACTTGGTCCAAAGGCAACTGTTCGGAAGGAAGTGATTGTCCCAAAAGCACTGCTCTCAAAAGCAGATCCCGTTGCAAAGGTGACTATTCCAGATATTGTAGCATTAACAGGATCTTTGCTAAGAGTACTACGAGCTAGGCTAGAATCTCTAACTCCTAGTACTAGGGAGGAAGAAATAGGAAGAACACCTAGAACGGTAGTAGAAACCACAACATCACCAAGTTCAGCCTGAGTGGTATCCCTAGTATGCTCCTTCTCCTGACTTTGAACAGTAGCATCACCAAGTTCAGGCTGAGTGGTATCCCTAGTATGTTCCCTCTCCTGACTTTGAACAGTAGTATCACCAAGTTCAAGCTGAGTGGTATCCCTAGTATGTTCCCTCTCTTGACTTTGAACAATCTCTATGTCTTGTGGAGAAAAGAGAGCATCAATTTCAGAAGCACAATTCCTTGACCTGAAAGAAGCAAAATCAGTTTCTGGCTCAGAATGATTTGATGCATTATCATCATCGTTATCATCGTCATCGTCATCACTATTAGTATCAGCCTGCTCCTCTACCTCTTCTACTCGAGGATCACTAGCTTCAAAAGTAATTATGCATGAGATGAAGCACGACTCTTTTTTCGTCGATGAAGGATCAGAACATCATCCTCTTCTCCATCATCAACATCTACAACTGCAGAAGTTTTCGGTCTTGGTTTGTTGGGCATACGCAAGGATATGTCGCTAGTAGTTGGGGGCTTAAGTTCAGCTCTAAGATTAGCTAAGAGCCTTACAAAAACCTTCCACTCATCAAGGCATACACCCCAATAGGCCCGCCAGCCAGATGAACACATGCCAACTCTATCAAGTGCTGGGGCAGTTACACTCTTAACTGGAAGACCCCTGACTAAATCTTTGAGAAACCATTTGGCACTAGTAGCAAATGTTTCACGGGACATAGAAGGGCCAGGTGGAACTTCTTGATCATACTCGAATTGACGTGCTACCTTAGATGCCGAATATATTACTGCTGAATATGAGTCCCTGTAACTCCTGAGCCAAAATTTTCGATCATGCAAGGCAGCGCACGACATTGAACCCACAGATAAAAATGCAGTCTTTGTACACTCACGGAATCAGACAAGTTATAATAAATAGGACTTCCATACCCATTGAGCGAGTTAACATATGGTCTAGGTTCAAATTCATCTGTCACGTCCATCACTTCAAGGACACTCTTCTTTGATGTTCGAGCAAGCCATGCCCAAGCTCTGTAGTCATTCCTGAGAACGGTCGTTGAATTAGAAGTCCTAGATGAGTCGTATACATTAGGCTCAAGAGTGCAAGAGCCGAATCTCTCCCATAGACACATCTGAATAAAAGCAGCATCCACAAAAGTCATAATTTTGTACCGACCAGTTGAATCTCTGGTTTTAGATAAGTACAAGTCCAGTCGTTTATACAAGAACCCCAGATAATATGGAGCAAGAGGAAAGTCCAATCCCTTATAAATTTTGATGCCCAGAGAAATTACACCTGGAGAAATCCCATCGTCTGGACAGCCTGGAAACACATGTCGTGCCAACCATATAATCAATAGTGCTACAGTTCCCACTTATGATCTGGATAAGTGGGATCTGCAGTTTTATGTTCTTAGAGTTATATTTCTGGAAGAAAAGACCTACCCAGTTGGAAAATCGTGCAACCTTAGAACTGTTAGTTTGATTCTAGAGCATATTACGAAAGAACCTGTAAATGTCTCTCTTTTTCAGCAAGCTTAATAGAAGAAATTTCATAACCGCCATAACAGGAAAGCTCGAGTAAGATATGCACATCTTCTAGAGTAAATATGAATTCACCCCAAGCTGTAATCATAGTATGAGAGAAAGTGTTCCATCTAGCAAGAATAGCACGCCACACCTCTAATTTCTTCTCCTTTCTTATTTGGAGGAGCTTGGAACTAATTCGGACAGCATGAAGTACTCCTGCCTTCGAAAGGATGCTCATATTAGCAGGTTTCGCCAAGATTTTATTTACTCACTCATCTCATCCTTGAACTGGGCAGGTATTGGAAAGTTTGGTAATGGAAAATGGAAATTGTCCTTGCTCAAATCTAAACTTCAAGACAGAATTGCCTGGGATATATTCTCTCTCACGTGACTCAGGATTGATATATTTGAAGGTGTATCCAGCTGGCGCAGGTGGATGTTGATCATACTCATTCTCATTCACATATTCTCAAAAAAGATTAGCCCCGCCCGCTTGTTTCCTTTTCTTTGGAGGTGGAATAGCATCTCTGGAGTGCTGACCATAACTTGGTCTATGTATGTTCATAGTTTTCACCATGGTGAGAGTGAAAATCCTGCAAAACAACAACAAAAGGTCAAGAAAGTATTTTTATTTAAGTAGCATAAAATTGAACAAAAGCCAAAGTCATAATTTTATATATTTTATTTATTTATTATTATTTATTTTTTTTTAAAAATTGAATATACCTTTATCGGACGCATACTCATATCCGACACTCACACTCGAGTCCGAGTAACATAGAATGTGGCTCCTAATTTAAATTGAATTTTCTTGATGCTATCTAGCCTACAAACATCAATATGCATTATGCAAACTAGTTATTATGTTGATTTAGCCTTGCTGGGTTGTGTGAATTTCTAACACTAAAAGTGGACAAATCTTTAATACAGTTTTGCCGTTTAAAAAAGAAAAAACCAAGTGCTGGGATGCCAGGGGAGGCACGCCTGCAGAAGGCCCGCCTGTAGGTGTCACGAACTCGGAACTTTAACCTTACGAACCGTGCGGCCTTAGGCTGGAAGTCGCTTCCTTGAATGCCTAAGTCAACCTGTTAATACTCAAGAAAGGCACTGGTAACTAAAAGTTACTAGGGCTAAGCAAAAAAACTGAACAAGAGAGAGTAGAGAAAAATGCTCTTGTATATTACTCAAATGAGTTGAATGATACAAATGAGGCTAGGGGAGGTCTATATTTATAGTTGAGTCCCCCTTACATCAACGGTTCAGATTTTTACAAATGAACGACTAAGATTACATTATCTATAGGCCTAAACAGTTTAAACTCTGAACTTTAGAGTCCTAGATAAGCTTGAACTCTGGGCAGTAACTATCTTTTACTGGGTCTCCAAGCTTCTATAACCTCCAGGTAAAATCTGTCTTCCAGGACCATCTAGAATACTCCAGGTATTGGGCATGTCTTGATGGTTCAGGATGCTCTATGCAACTCATATCCTAATCATAGGCCTGTAATGTGCTTAACGGACTCGCGCGGGCCGTGACACAAGTACCAACCTACAAGCCACTCCCCCTTAAAAATTATTTTCATCTTACGCCCGCCTGCAGGCCACTCCCCCTCTAAAAAATTATTTTCATTTTGCACACGCCTGCAGCACCCCACAAACACAACCCCCTTAATTGCAGGCCAACACACCCCCTAATTGCAAAAACCCCAATTAATTGTAGAGTTAAAAACATCAAAAAATTGATTTTTAAATTTTTTTTTCAAACCCAACAACCCCCACCCATACGCCTACATACAACCCCCCAAACCCTACATAACCTCAGTGCATTATTAAGCCTGCAAAATTGCCTTTAATAAACCCCACATAACCTCAGTGCATAACTCAAAGTGCACCACATATCCAAGTAATAAATCGCATACAAACCATCCCCTGCAAAATTATACTATTTTACAATTTTATACACAAGCAAAACACACCCGCCTGCACCCTCCCAAGTACAAAATTGATTTTTATTTTTCATACACACATGTAGATGGCTTTAATTACCCATCTAAAAAATTGTGTCTATTCTATAAAATAAAATAAAATAAAAAAATCAAAGAATCAAATTGATTTGCAAAAAACAAAAAAAAATGAGGGCAATATTTTTAAAAAAAATCCAAAACCATAATTTATTCTTGATTGAAAAGAAACAAAATCAATAATCATATGAAATTTTCTATGCTTGTTAAAAAAAAGAAAAAAGAGAGATAGATGGATGGATGGATGAAAACTTACCTTCTCTCAAAGAAATTGTTGACGAGAAGAATGAAATTTTTTTCACTTTGTGTAGAGCTTACGAGATTTGTCAAAAAAAATTCAAGTGGCCCTTATATTTATAGACATGTAATCTCCTCATGTTACTTGAACTCTAAAAAGAAAAAATTATTATTATTATCTTTTTATCTCATTAGAATTTTAAATACTCTACTTTTTTAATCATAACTCTCTCTTTTATCATTATTTTTTCTATTTATTTATTTTTATTTTTTTATCTATCTATTTCAAGTGGTAACAAATTGGTTCATTTAAAAGAAGTTCTTGAACTGTATAGTGATTTGATGAAGTTCGATCCATCACATTACCAATACTACAAGGATGAACATAGCTTAGTCTTACTACAGCATTTGACTTCTAATAGGTTGTCTTTGTTGACACACATCTTTCAGTATAAGGACTTATAATTGGTTCATTTAAATTTGTTTCTTTGGTAAGCTCTCTACATTCATATCCACTTTAGTTCCCATCAGTACCATACTTTTGTTGTAATTGGATAATTTTTATTATGTCGTGAGAGTTCATTAAAGTAGATACTATAGTGTCAAAAGGTTTTGATTAAAAAAAAAATGAGGCATGACAAGGATGCATGCAGGCGAGACTACCTGCAGGCAGCCCCTGCCTGTAGGCGGGCTGCATGGAGGCAGCCTCTGCCCACAGGCGGGCTGACTGCACCAATGGCTTGTAAAAAAAAATCATCAAAATTAGAATTTCAATATATATAAAAAAAAAAAAGACGATTGCATCAAATTTCAAAAATCATAATTTCTTTGCCTGATATTATTTTAATTGTTACAATGCATGAGAAATTTTTAAATATATATATATATATATATATATATATATTCAATTCACATGGTTTATATGACTTGAGTTCTAATGACTTTCAAGCTACCATCGAATGAGCTTAGTTTCTTTGCAGTCGGCAGTTTGCTAAATAGCAGACGGAATTGCAAAATTTTTGTAGTGTAAAAGTATATTATTTGCTCATCTGTTCTTACATTGCAATTGCGTCATTTAAAGGATTAAAATTTCCAAGGACTCAATGCCTAACCATCATATGTTCCTGTTGTTCTAGTATCACATGCATTGACCGATCCCAAGCTTAGCAGGTTAATTATATTTTTCATACTAAATATTATTTACAATGCATGAGAATCTTTTTTTAAAAAAAAAAAATTCATGCAGGGGGCAAAATGTAGACACTTGTTTTTGGTCAATAACATTTTATGTAGGATCAAATCTCATATGCAATGGGCCTTAATAATAGTCTTCCTATAAACAGCGCTTCCTGATACGTCGCTTGGCACGTTGCTTTTTGGCACGTCAATTCCTGGCACGTCGCTT
Organism: Fremontodendron californicum; assembly: GCA_030761205.1. NCBI lineage: Eukaryota > Viridiplantae > Streptophyta > Magnoliopsida > Malvales > Malvaceae > Fremontodendron > Fremontodendron californicum. Next base: position 39,468,879 of record JAULJL010000002.1, on the reverse strand, counting down.
GGCATATCACTTGACACATCGCTTCTTGGGACGTCGCTTGGCACGTCACTTGACACGTCGCTTGGCACGTCGTTTCTTGGCAGTAGGACTTCCTGCAATAATACACAACTACATGAAGACTGTGGAGCTAACCCCGGAAGGTTGGCAGGATTCTTGGGTTTGCTCCACTCTTGGGACGTCCTGGAGAGTATGGCTTGGAGGCTTAGATATGGATATTGTTAAGAAGTCCGCTTCTTAACATTTCCCTGGAACAAAAGTGCTTCCTTTTTCGGCTGAACAGACAGTGCATTCTTAAACGTGCCGTCACAAAATCTTTTTTCACTGCCTGTTACCAAAACACTACTCAAGTGTAACCTCCACATAACTTCCATGTCATCCACTACTTTCGTAACCTCCCTCTTGTTGGATATCATAGTATATATTAAGTGTATATATACAAAATACGTATTCTAATACATAGGTTGTCGTAGTTAGATACACGGTGCATATTTACGTACACAAATGATATCAAAGTGAATGAGAAATTAGTCTCATTATTTACCCACTTGAAGAGGAAGGAAAGTTGGTTGAAGGTATGTGTGGTTGTCAATCTCACATAGGACTAAGAATGACTTTAGCTTATAGTTTATATAAGTTAGAGTGTCATGATGGCTTGGGCCCCAAGGGGCACCCTAGTTTTTGTGGAGGGTGATAACCTACACAACTTGGGCTGGACCACACGCGCGCGTCGCCGCCGAGCCGGGCCGGGCTTGGGCTGGGTCGGGTTTGGGTTTGGGTCAGTAATTAATTTTTTACTGCCCAATTGGCTTAATTTTTTGTCCAAACCGAACCAGCTCAACACCAACCAGCTTTAAGTTTGTCCGAATAATTCATCTTCTAAAATGTGTCTCTTCGGTTGTCTAAACCGTTCTTTGCCTTTTCAGTTGTGTATTTGCCTGTTGGATTGAACCGGTTCATTGTAACAGACTTGTCTATTGAACGAACCGGTTCCTATCCAACAGATGTGTCTGACCGAACAGACTTCTCTGTATCTATAAATAGGAGTGTTTGTATTTGTTTCAATTCACTAATTCACCGAAAACATTCTTGTCTTCTGAGAGAGAGACTTCAACATTCTTTTGTTCGCTGTGTTGCATCCGGGTGTGCTCTCATTTGCAACGTATATCGAGAAAACCTGGGAGACGATTTGCATCGATACTGTAAGCACCTTAGACAGGCAAAAAACGTCTTAAGGTTAGAGGTCCAACCTTGACTCGATATTGAGTTTTTCAAATCAATTACTGTAAGTGTCTTTAAATTCAATTCTGCATATTGATTGTAATCTGTTCGAATATATATATATATATTGTTTTTCTTTTTTTCTGTTTACATTTTACAGTATATAGCATCTATTTTTTTTCAACATTCTTAAGACGTTTCTAGTTTCTTGTTATATACTGTATTTGAATTTTTTATATATTCGGATATATTGTTACGGTGTTTGAACTTGTTTTTATACTGACTTCATTTGCTTCTGTACTTGTTCAAACTGTTTGCATCATTATTGCTATTGGTTATTTTATATATATATATTTTTATATTTCGCTACTGTGTATGCAATATTCTTACATACTGTTTGTGAGATTTTTCTTATTGTTTAGTTATTTATATTATATGTTACTGTTTCTTATATTGTTGAAGCCTTTGTTATACTTTTCGTGTAGTAACATCTTTTTAATGCTACTGTTCATGTTTTGTTTTTCACGTGGTTTTTCATGTTTTGTTATAGAATATATATATATATATATTTGTTTTAATATATTAGTGTTAATATATTATATTTATATATTTCTCTATTGTGTTGTTCGATTATATATATATATATATTGTGGATTTTATTGCACAGTTTTCGTTGTTTATATATATATATATATATATACATATATAGTTTGGGTTTTTCCTTTCTTTTTATTTACTGTTTTTATACATATATTGTTTCGGTGAATATATATTGTTTATATATATATATATTTTTTGTTTGAATATTTAGATTTTGTGATGTTTTTAGACTACAAGTGTTTATTCTTAGTTACTTTATTTTTGTAGTATAATTATATTTGTATATTTTGTATACAAGTTGATCCTATTATTCTTGAATAATAGATGGCCGAAACATCTAACGGTATTGCTAGAGCGCCCGTAGCGCCACAACCTCTACATGTAACACATGGTGAGAAACCCGAGAAGTTCAATGGTCAAGACTTCAAACGATGGCAGCAAAAGATGTTGTTTTATTTGACCACCCTCAATCTATTCCAAGTTCTTACGAGAGAAGGCCCCGACTTTGAACGAGGGAGAGACCGATACAACAATTGTAGCCTCGGTAGATGATGGAAGCATTCTGACTTCCTATGCAAGAATTACATCCTCAATGGTTTGGACAACACGTTATACAACGTGTATAGTCCAATAAAGACAGCGAGAGAGCTGTAGGAGTCCTTGGAAAAGAAATACAGAACCGAGGATGCCGGCACAAAGAAATTTGTGGTTGGTCGATTTCTGGATTTTAAGATAGTGGACTTGAAAACCATTATTAGTCAAGTCCAAGAGTTTCAATTGATTCTCCATAAGATTTTTGCCGAGGGAATGACTCTTAGTGAATCATTCAAAACGGAAACTTTGATAGAGAAACTCCTTCCTTCGTGGAAGGATTTCAAGAACTATCTAAAGCACAAATGAAAGGAGATGTCTTTAGAGTACTTGATTGTTCGATTGAGAATCGAGGAGGATAATCGTAGTTCAGAGAAGAGGGTCATGGTCCAGACCACGGAAGCCAAAGCGAATGTTGTTGAACATTCGAAAAAGACCAACAAGAGAAAATTCGTTGGTTCAAGTTCTTCCCAAGCAAAGAAGGGAACGGATTTTAGAAAGTTCACGGGAACTTGTTTCAACTGCAACAAGCCCGGGCACCGTGCAAAGGACTGCCGACAGAACTAAGAAGAAGAAAGCTCAAGCCAACCTAGTTGATGATTTTGAGCTTGCTGCTGTTGTTTCACAAATGAACTTGGTGGAAAACCCTAAGACTTGGTGGGTTGATACCGGGGCCACTTGTCACGTGTGTTCTGAAAGAAAGAAAGAGTTTCTCCGAATATAAAGAAGCTGCTAATTATGAGCAACTATATATGGGAAACTCTACGGCTTGCAAGGTACGAGGCCATGGAAAGGTGGTACTCAAGATGACCTTCGGGAAAGAACTCACATTGAACAATGTTGTTGATGCTCCCGAAATCCGAAAGAATTTGGTTTCCGGCTCTTTACTGAGCAAGAATGGGTTTAGGCTCGTATTCAAGTCTGATAAATTTATACTCACCAAGAGTGGGATATTTGTGGGAAGGGGATATCTTTGTGATAGGCTTTTTAAGCTCAATGTTATGACAATTGTACCCAAGAATAAGATTATTAATTATAATATTTCTTCTGTTTACTTGGTTGAGTCCCCTACTTTATGGCATGGTAGATTAGTTCATGTAAATTACAAGACCTTGCAGAAAATCAGCAATTTGGATTTGCTTCCGAAATTTGTCATTGACAAGAATCGCAAATGTGAAATTTGTGTAGAATCTAAATTAGCTAAGGCTCCTTTTATTCAATAGAAAGAAGTAGTGAACCTCTAGAGTTAATTCACACTGATATTTGTGATTTAAAATTTGTGCAAACTAGAGGTGGTAAAAAGTATTTTATTACTTTTATAGATGATAGCACACGATATTGTTACGTCTATTTGCTAAAAAGCAAAGACGAGGCCTTGGAAGCATTTAAGCTCTTTAAGAATGAGGTCGAAAATCAACTAAGCAAGAAAATAAAGAGTGATAGAGGTGGTGAATATGATTCATTTTTTAATGAATTCTGTTCGAAAAATGGAATCATCCATCAAACCAGTGCTCCTTATTCACCTCAACAAAATGGTATTGCAGAACGCAAGAACCGAACGTTGAAAGAAATGATGAACGCTTTGTTGATAAGTTCAGGGTTACCTCAGAACTTGTGGGGGGAAGCTATTTTATCAGCTAATTATATTTTAAATAAAATACCCCAGAAGAAGTTAGACAAGACACTGTATGAATTGTATAAGGGTCTAAGACCAAACTACATACACATGAAAGTGTAGGGGTGTCTTGCGAAAATAGCCGTTCCTCTACCTAAAAAGGTCAAAATATGACCTAAAACTATTGATTGCGTATTCATTGGATATGCAAACAATAGTGCTGCTTACCATTTTCTTGTATTCAAGTTGGACATTTTCGATATTCATATCAATACGATAATTCAATCAAGGAATGTTTCGTTCTTTGAATATGTTCTTCCTTATAAGGAAAAACAAGAAAACAAGACTGCAAAGAGAACTCATGAGTCCTCGAGTAGTAATCCACATATGGATGAAGAAGAACAAGAATAACCTAGAAGGAGCAAACGGGCTAAAGTACTGACTACTTATGGTCTGGATTTTCTAACATATTTGTTAGAAAATGAACCTCAAACTTTTAGCTAGGCTATGTCATCTCCAGAAACACAATTCTGGAAAGAGGCCGTTAACAATGAAATAGAATCCATCATGCAAAATCATACATGGGAACTGGTGGATCTTCCTCAAGGGCATAAGCCTTTAGGATCCAAATGGATATTTAAGAGAAAGATGAAAGCAGATGAAATGATTGATAAATATAAAGTCCGGCTTGTAATAAAAGGATACAGGCAAAAGGAAGGGCTCGATTATTTTGATACGTATTCACCAGTTACAAGAATAACATCTATTCTAATGTTAATAGCTATAGCAGCTCTTAACAATCTCGTGATACACCAAATGGATGTTAAGACAGCTTTCCTGAATGGAGATTTAGACGAAGAAATCTATATGGAACAACCCGAAGCGTTCAAAGTTCCGGGACAGGAAAGGAAGGTGTGTAGACTTGTTAAATCATTATATGGTTTAAAACAAGCTCCTAAACAATGGCATCAAAAATTTGACAATACAATGTTGTCAAATGGTTTTCGTATTAATGAATGTGATAAGTGCGTATATGTAAAAGATACAAATAAGGGATATGTCATTGTTTGTCTATACGTAGATGATATGTTGATCTTAGGCAGTAACTATGAGATCATAAAAGCTACCAAAACTTGGTTGACCAGTAAGTTTGATATGAAAGATATGGGTGTAGCTGATGTGGTTTTAGGAATTAAAATTTCTAAAAACACAAGATGACTTGGTAATATCTCAAGATCATTATGTAAATAATATTCTTGAGAAATTCAGTAAGAATGATACCGATATAGCCAAAACACCCGTAGATGTTCATTTACATCTAAAGAAAAATACTGGTGACGAATATCTCAATTAGAATATTCGCGAATAATTGGTAGTCTTATGTATCTTATGAACTGCACAAGACCAGATATAGCTTACTCAGTTAGCAAACTGAGTAGATTTACTAGTAATCCTGGAGAGGATCACTGGAAGGCCATTGTGAGGGTACTCAGATATTTGAGATACACCTCAAGTTATGGACTGTACTATACAAGATATCCAGTTATACTTGAAGGATACACTGATGCAAACTGGATATCCGATACTAAAGATTCTAAATCTACTAGCGGATTTATCTTTACTATTAGAGGAGTTGCAGTGTCATGAAAATCTTCTAAACAAACATGTATTGCTAGATCCACTATGGAATCTGAGTTTATAGCTTTAGATAAAGCTGGAGAAGAAGCAGAATGGCTTCGAAATTTTTTAGAAGATATTCCATGTTGGCCGAAACCTGTGCCGGCAATAAGTATACATTGCGATAGTCAATCTGCAATTGTAGGGCACAGAGTAGTTTATATAACGGTAAATCTCGACACATTCATCAAAGACACAATACCGTTAGACAGTTGCTTTCAAATGGAATTATCTCTATTGATTATGTAAAATCAAAGGATAATATTGCGGATCCGCTTACTAAAGGTTTAACGAGAGAGCAAGTAAATACATCATCGAGGGGAATGGGTCTTAAGCCTATAAATTAAAGTTACATAGTAGCTGACTGGAGATCCCAAGATCTAGGTTCAAAAGGGACAACTAAATTATGTAACTGTGTGTAAGCACTAAAAGAGTTAAACACTCTTATCCATTCCTATGATGATTTAGTGCTGCCTGCAAATAAGGTAGGATAAGCTATGCTTTTAATGATTCTTATAGCTTGATAAATAATCAAGTGGGGTATTGCAGGATACTCTTAATGAGCAATCACCTATTATGAATAAGAAACGTGGCCACTTCTATGAGAATTGATCAGGCTAAATCCTCTAGAGTACTCATAAGAAACCACGAAGTGTCCGAGGCCTAAATGGACACAACCATGAGAACCGAAGATGTTCGAAGGAGAATTGTGTGATAATTATTGTCTTGGTTTACACTAAAAGCTGAATAGTTCAAGACATCATGTTCACTAGTTAGCCGAGTAAATCCGATAGTTATTCACTATGGAGGGTTCAAAGCCAAAAGCTACCTATCTTGATGCAATTACTCTTCAATGAAAGTCTCTCTAGTACTCCGAGTCAGTTCGTTGTTTTATTCAGACAATTTCCATTCATGTGGGGGATTGTTGGATATCATAGTATATATTAAGTGTATATATACGAAATACGTATTCTAATACGTAGGTTGTCGTAGTTAGATACACGGTGTACATTTACGTACACAAATGATATCAAAGTGAATGAGAAATTAGTCTCATTATTTACCCACTTGAAGAGGAAGGAAAGTTGGTTGAAGGTATGTGTGATAGTCAATCCCACATAGGACTAAGAATGACTTTAGCTTATAGTTTATATAAGCTAGAGTGTCATGATGGATTGGGCCCCAAGGGGCACCCAAGTTTTTGTGGAGGGTGAGGACCTACACAACTTGGGCTGGACAACATGCGCGCGCCGTCGCCGCCAAGCCGGGTCGGGCTTGGGCTGGGCTGGGTCGGGTTTGGGTCAGTAATTAATTTTTTACTGCTCAACCGGCTTAATTTTTTGTCCAAATCGAACCAGCTCAACACCAACCAGCTTTATGTTTGTCCGAATAATTCATCTTCTAGAATGTGTCTCTTCGGTTGTCTGAATCGTTCTTTGCCTTTTCAGTTGCGTCTTTGCCTGTTGGATTGAACCAGTTCATTGTAACAGACTTGTCTATTGAACGAACCGGTCCCTATCCAACAGATGTGTCTGACCGAACAGACTTCTCTGTATCTATAAATATGAGTGTTTGTATCTATTTCAATTCACTAATTCACCGAAAATATTCTTGTCTTCTGAGAGAGACTTCAACATTCTTTTGTTCGTTGTGTTGCATCCGGGTGTGCTCTCATTTGCAACGTATATCGAGAAAACCTGGGAGACGATTTGCATCGATACTGTAAGCACCTTAGACAGGCAAAAAACGTCTTAAGGTTAGAGGTCCAACCTTGACTCGATATTGATTTTTTCAAATCAATTACTGTAAGTGTCTTTCAATTCAATTCTGCATATTGATTGTAATTTGTTCGAATATATATATATATATATATATACTGTTCTTTCTTCGTTTCTGTTTACATTTTACAGTATATAGCATCTAATAACCGTCCACTATCTTTGTAACTCATCCTGGTAGCTCCCTTGGAGAGGCTATAAATTGAGGTTCAAAGGCTTCATTTGTGATCTTTTGGCCATTTGATAAACTTTTAGCCGTTAAGAATTCTCTGTAACATTTTCCCTGCAATTTCTACAACAACCATACTTTCCATCATTCTCAGCCACTTACAGCTTTCATCACCACCACCTGTCACCGCACTTGTTATTCAAGACCTGTTTCGATCTTCCTCTCCGCCATCTCTATACGATATCTTATTTTACTGATTTATAACGTTTTATCATCCGATAAAAATAACCCTTTACAGGCTCTTACGATCTAGAAGCTAAATTTATACAAACTATTGTGCTCAGTTGCTAATGGTTAATTCCGGGTCAGGTTCTTTTTTTATTTTTGTTTTTTTGTTTTGTACTCTACTACAAGTGAATATAGCCTAAATTGAGCTGTACTACTTGTAAACCATAGATGTTCATGGGTTGCATCATATCAAGTCTGACCAGTAAAAATTTTGATATTTTAAAGTCCAGCTCGATTTATTTGATTTAAAAATTTTGTTTTATTATTTAAAATATATTAAATATAAAATATTATTTTTATATTAATATATTTTTATAATTAAATTTAAATAAAATTATTAATAATTCAGACCAAGACAAACTCAGCCTAAAATATCATGTCTTAGAACAATGAATTTAATTCTCCATTGGATAACAAAATTGAATAAAAATCATATTATAATTTGTTGTAAGAAAATGTTAATCAATATCTAATAATATTGATTAAGATAATATTTAATATATATATATATAATTAATGAATGAATGAATTCAATAAAAATAAAATAATTTTTTAACGAATACTTATAGATACCGAGAATCCCTTATTGTATTAGTCACAAGTACAAGCAATCTTAGTTGTTGAACAATAATACTTAACAAATTAGGTAAAATCACACCCCAAAAAAAAAAAAAAAAATTGGCCGTAGGGTCGATTTTGCTTTTTACCTAATTTTTATTGTTCTTATAAATTATGATTTATAAATATTTATTTTCGTGACATTTAAGTTCCGTTAAACGTTTTGTTTTTTACTATTTGTTATTTATTTAGTTTTTTTTGGTTAATTTTTTGTAAAAATTTTAAAAAATAAGAACATATACTACAGAATCTTAGCATTTTTTTCTGAAAAATACATGTATTATTATAAAATAAAATGGTAGAAGACGCACAAGTGACGAAATGGAGGATTGCCTATGTGCGGGCTTAGGGGTGTAAACGAGACACCTGTGCTCGTAAACTATTCGAGTTCGACTCGAAAAAAACTCGAATTCGATTCGGTCATTATCGAGCCGAGCTCGAGCTCGAGCAGCTCGAGCTATCGAGCGAGCCGAGTTCGAGTATCTTAATACCCGATTCGAGCAACTCGCGAGCCTAATCGAACTTTTTTTATTTATAATATTTTTATTATTAATTACTATTTTACCCTTAATATATATATACATACTTAAAAACCCTTAATTCGAGCTCGAGCTCGAGTATATAAACGGTCTAATCGAGTCGAGCTCGAATAGTTTGATTTTATCTCGAGCCGACCTCGAGCTTAAAAAATGATACTCGATCGAGCTCGAACCGAGCTTCGAGCCTCGAATTTCGAATCGAGCTCGAGCTCGAGCTTCTCAATGTTCGAGCTCGGCTCGATTACAACCCTATGCGGGCCCACTATCATATAATATGGTGTGCGTACGACTACGAAGGGTTTTTTTTTTTCTGAAAAAATACAGGTATTATTATAAAATAAAATAAAATGGTAGAAGACGCACAAGTGACAAAATGGAGGATTGCCTATGTGCGGGCCCACCATCATATAATATGGTGTGCGTACGAAGGAATCATGCGCAGCCACGGGTGCGCCGGAACCCCCACTACTGGTGCAGATAGCCTATCCTCATAATTAGTTTTGTTTTGTTGTATCGTCCTGAACCTAAAGATGCCACTGCTACCGTTGTTGACGTGAATTGACTCCGGAAAAATTATTTTATAATCCTAATCAATCAAATTATATCAAATTAAAATTTTCTTTCATATTATCATTATTATTTTTATTTTTTTATTTCGTTTTAAAATTTAAATTTTAAAATTTATGATTTAAGATGTAGGATTGTATTTTAGAATTTAGGATCGTATTTTATGTTGAAGAGTAAATATGACGTGAAATAAAAATTTGATTTATTTTAATTTAATTAATTGAAACTATGACTGACGTGGTAAAAAAAGTTTATAATATAATTTTTCGATATATAGTAATGTTGATGGATCGAGTTTAATCAAATGTAAATAATAAAAAATTTATTTGTTTAAAAATTTTAGATTATCAAATTAGTTTTATTATATAAAATATTTAAAAACATTTTATAATTAAATTTAATAAAAAATATTTTTTATTAGTTAAATAATAATCTAAGTTAAGTCCATTCGAATTAAAAATATTTTATTTCAAATTTGATCTAATTTTAATCGGATAAATAATTTAATTTATTAACAAATCTAATTATGAGTAGAAAGAAAAAAGAAGAAGAGAAGATTAATCCAAAATATTATATAATAATATAATAATTTTTATTTAATTATTTAGAGAATCATCACATATATTATTAAAATATATTTAAAATAATCAATAAATTAAAAATACATGATTCTATTTACTTGTGAAATTTAAAAATTTCATCAACAGTATATAAAACAATATTTATATCATAGTTATTAAAAAATTGTTCTTTTTAGATTTATATGCCTATATATTTTGAAGATCCTAAGATTTAAGAAAATAAATATTTATGAACGAAAATAGAAGACTATAGTTATATAGAGATGAGACAATACGACTGTCTACTGACAGTGTAAGGGTTAATTTAGCATGGCTGTTGAAAAAAATTTGGATTGAAAAAAATATATTTAAAAAATATGGTGAAAAAATGTGGTTTAACTATTTTTAAGTGTTTAGCATTGCTGTGAAAAAGTGTGTGTAAGAAATTGTAATGTCAAAAAAGATATGTTTAAAATAATAAAAGTGTAGAGATGTGAGGATAATAAAATCATTTTATCCAAAAAAACAGTTTTTAAAGTTCAAAAGTTATATTTTTTGGTTTTTTGGTTTGGCTTTTTAAATCATGGTTTCAACAGCAAAAGCTACATTTTTTTATCTGTTTAATATTGCGTTTACGGTAAAAAATAATTTTTGACCTCAAAAATTATATCAAAAGCAATGCTAAACGAGACCTAAATATATATGCTTTGCGTTTTGTTTATATTTTATTATCATAATTACGTAGAATTAAGATGGAAAATTGAAAATAATGCGGGAAAATTATTAAGTCCTCGAACTCCAAACAATCACCATCCGATCAGCTTGTCGGAAAGGAGATCCGACGGCTCTGAATCTCCCATCTTTCTCTTCCCCATTGGCCAAACGTCACATCAAAATTTCAACCCCATTTTTAATGGTCCACGTTGCGCGATCTCCGGGACTAAGCAATCTCCCACTCAAATATTATAATAATAAATAAAAGAGATTTGCTAACCAATATCTTTAAAATAATTTTTAAAATTAATTAATATATTATTTATAATAATATTATTATTATATTAAATTAAAAAAATTAATAATTTTATTTATTATTTTTAATATATTATTATATTTAATAATTTTAAAAAATATCTAAATTCTATATAAAAACAAGATAAAAGAAAATTACAATTAAATCCACCAAAATGGGGAAGCTCCTTAAATCTCGATCCGTGTCGAGGCGGCAGTAGACACTTGTCGCCTCCACACAACTAACCCTTTCTCATTCTCTTCAGAGAAACGACACAATCTCTCTCTCGCTATATTCCACACTCTCTCTCGATTTAGTAATTTACAACAAATTTTATTTTATTTTCTGGTTTATCAAAAATAAAATTAAAAGGTAAGAAATGAGAAAGCGACTATTTCTTTGCTTCTCTTCCTTACTCTTTCTTTCTCTTTCTTTGTTGTCTACTGTTTTATTTTTTATTTTTTCCATTTTATTATTTTTAGTTTCTATTTTTTGCTTGATTTTTTTTTTTTGTTTCATTTTTCTTGAATGGGTTAAGGAAGAGATTTTGTACTTGGAGTTCGTTTAGCTGTTCTTTTTCTTTCTGTTTTATAAACAAAGAAACTTTTTTTTTGGTTGCAGTTGATTTCTTTTTCGTTACTCGGATTGAATTTTCTTGATGTTACATGCTGTTGATAGGTTTTATGATTTGGAATAATGGGTTGGTTTTAGATTTTGTTAAAGCTTCAATTTTTTGTGCTGTTTTCTGGATATGAAAGTTTACTAGTCTTCTGAGAAATGGCAGTTTGATACTTGTTAGTTGTTGATTAGTTTCTAGCTCCAAACTTGATTCTTTTTTCCTTATAGTTTTTTTTTTTTGGATCTGATGTTTTGGAGAAAAAATAAGATAGCAAAAAATATTATCAGCTTATTCTTATCTGCATAGATTGGATGGATTTGCAGATAATTTGTTTGGTTATGTGTACGATTGTATGTTTTGTACTAGCTGTTGGAGAATCTTGAAATTTCGAGATTTAGCATGAAAGTTTTAAACTTTATTGGTTTCCATATTTTCTAAGCCGGTACTTTCTCATTTTGGTTTTTTGTTTTTTATGTTTTGAAAGTTTTGATGTATAGTTATGATTCTATTGCTAGTTAGATATTTATGGTTTAATGGAATTGGAATTAAAAAATATGCCCATATTTGGAAATATAATGAGAATATTATGTATGATTAACTTACACTATGCTTGGTTTGGTAAGCATTTATTAGATCTTAAAAAAAAAGTTATAAAAGGGAAAGTGAATGACATAATCATCTCATCTACTTCAGTTGATGGATTTACAGGGCAATTTGAATTGAGGTTATCTGTATTTGCTGCTTTTCAAAACAAGAAATGGGATCTCATCTGAATTTCAAGAACTTTGGTGATGCTCCAAGTATGGAAGGAAGCGGGTCAAAGCCACTGGGCAATTTCCCATTGGCTAGGCAGTCATCTATATACTCATTGACCTTTGATGAGCTGCAGAACACATTCGGTGGACTTGGCAAGGACTTTGGATCAATGAACATGGACGAACTATTGAAAAACATATCAACTGCTGAAGAGACTCAGGCTATGATGACAGCTTCAGTTCTTGGAGGAGAAGGTGGTGTTTCTGGTGCCAATTTGCAGAGGCAAGGATCATTAACATTGCCAAGGACTCTGAGTCAAAAAACGGTTGATGAAGTATTGAGAGACTTGATGAAAGAAAATGATGTTGCTAAGGATGAAAGTTATGGTGGTGGAGGAGCAAATTTGCCACAGAGGCAACAGACTTTGGGAGAGATGACTTTGGAGGAGTTCTTGGCGAGGGCAGGTGTAGCAAGAGAAGATATGCACCAGATTGGAGTGCCAAATAATAGTGGATTCTTTGGTAACAACTCTGGTTTAGCTCTTGGGTTTCAACAGACAAATAGAAACAATGGTTTTTTGAGTAACAATAACTCAGTTCTTAATCAGCCTTCAAGGTTACCATTAAACATGAGTGGAGCCAAATCATCTCAGCCACAGCAGCAGCAACAACAACCGCAGCAGCAGCAGCAGCCACAGCCACTCTTTCCCAAGCAACAAACAGTTCCATTTGCTCCTTCTATGCACTTAATAAACACTACACAGCTTGCTAGTCCAAGAGCTAGGGGTTCAGTAGTTGGAATTGGTGACCCTTATATGAATAGTAATCTAGTTCAGTCTACTGGGCTGCAGAGTGGTGGGATGGGTATAGTTGGTTTAAGATCTCCTGCAAGCCAGATATCTTCAGATGTTATTTCAAAGAACAGCGTAGATACCACTTCTTTGTCACCAGTTCCTTATGTATTTGGCCGGGGAAGAAAATGCGGTGCAGCTTTGGAGAAAGTAGTTGAGAGAAGGCAAAGGAGAATGATTAAGAACAGAGAGTCAGCTGCAAGATCACGAGCTCGCAAGCAGGTGAGTTGGGTGATTGAGCCCCTACACTTTTTTTGGTCCTTCTCATTTATCAGATCCTATTTCGTTTCACGTATAGATTCAAGCTCATTTATATGGATACTTGTTTAAAAAGTTTATTAGTTTTAAACTTGTTACTTGCTAACAATATGCCACTTATAAGGTTTAGGACGATGCCCTTGCATTGATTGTGTGAAAATAGTGGTTTGGTATGGTTTTTAATCGGCACATCAAATGCATTGCCAGTAAAGAGCTACTGCATTTTACAGTTTGCACCATTATGACTGGCGTGAAGTCAGATTCTCATATATGATGAAAGGTTGCTGCAACTGATATGAACAAAAATGGTCTTATTCGGTGCATCATTTTTGTTAGGGTTTTCTGTTTGTATCAGTATGAAATGCTGCAGCCTAAGTTCATTTCTACCTAATATTCCTTTAGACTACACTACTTTTTGATTGTGAGATGTGTAAGAAACTCTAACCAAACCTATTTACTATCAAGAGTAGTGATTGTGCATCAATCTTGGGGCATGTGCTAAAATTTGAAGTGCAAATTTAATACCACAGCTGTTTAAGTTAACTCCTTGTACAAGCCTGCAGCAAAACATGCCATATGTGAGAGAGTAAATTGACAAATTTATGAAGCAGGCATCATATATATAGACTCATTTGTTTGAATGCTAAATCTTGGTGATCCTAGAAGTTCCTTAATTGTCTTTTCGGACCCAACTCTAAAAAGAAAAGCATTACAGAAGTATAAGCTGTTTTCATTATTATTGAGTTTATAGTTTCGCTCCAAGTATAAAAACAACTGATTGTATTTAACTGTTCTGAGTTTCTGGCAGGCCTATACATTGGAACTTGAAGCTGAAGTTGCAAAACTTAAAGAAATGAACGAAGAATTGCAGAGCAAACAGGTAAGTACTGTATGCGGACTAAGATTCTTTGTGTTTTATTGAAAACGTTGGGTGGATGGCCCTCCTTGACTCTACTTTGGTTTGGTGCAGGGAGAAGTGATGGAAATGCAGAAAAATCAGGTAATGCAGATTTCTTTCTTTCCACCTTGCATTTATATTAGCATTCATAAGCAGCAACTAGCTTTTAGATGGGTTCCAAAGCTTAAAGAATTTTGCAAACCATAGCATATTCATTGAAATGTTATCCTGTTTTAGGATTTTTTTTTCTTTTTATCCACTGTATTTCACATGGTGAAAAGTCTTAAAACATGTATTTTATTATTCTGAGATTAAAAAGATGATAGGCGTTTTCTTCCCTTATAACTGGACATGTAAACTAGATTTTTGCAGGGTGATTAGATGAAAAAGATCAAAAAGACTCATTTGTCATTACATCAAGAGTCAAAGATTAGTTATAAACCTACAGTTGAAATTTGCACCAATGCCAGTGGAGTCGTCTAGGTTGACCAAAGTAGAGGGGGGTTAAGTAAAGAGTTGATTAGTAGTTGCAAATTACTCCCTCCCCCTCTCTCTAATGTTGGATTGGCATTATTAAGTTGACCAGAAACTTTAGCAAGAGATGAATGTTACCCTTTTATTTACTAACATCACTAGACAATAATGCTGATTTCCTTCTGCTCTCTGTTGCCTTATTCGAACAGATGTTAGAGACACTGAATCGACGACCATGGGGAGGTAAAAGACAATGCTTGAGAAGAACATTGACAGGCCCTTGGTAGAGTTGGAACTGCTGATGGTAGAAACGTTGGCTTAGATACACAATTACAAGGATTGCGGCCTGCATCTATTATCTGTATCTTGATACTGCAGAGGGGTAGATAAGATAGCTGTATGTATAGGAGCAAAGGGTTTTGAGTTGTAAATTGTGAACTTAATTAATACTATCAGTTTTCACTCTGTAGATTAGATTTTCTTATTGGTTTGATCTCTGTTTGCCTATCATGATATAACAACATTGACAACAAAGGCATGCAGGGTAGTTAGATTTATGCTCCAATATGTAATTTTTACACTCTACCCAAAGACTTGGTTACTCTCTAACCTTCATCCTATTTGACTTGTTCTGTTTGCATGTTTGTAAGAAATAAGCTTAGCTCATGAAATCTGTATATTCCTTTTATGTAGTGCTTGTGTTCTCATGTCTGACAGTTGGGAAATTGCCTAAAAGGTTTTTCATTGTTTTTATTTATTTATTTCCTGGCGACTCCCTGTGCTTGGAATGGATCGTAAAATATCCAATTGTTCCATTGATTTTGATATTTTTGGATTTCTGTTTTCTAGAACAACCTTGAGAAGAAACAAAATTTAAAACTTTTCAGATTTCATATTTAATCCAATTGATTCATGATCATTATATTTTTGTCTTGATGTGAGACATGTCCTAATCACGTATCGAACAGATGGCAATAATCCCAGCCTCATCCATCGAATCCCTCTTATCCCACCTACGTGGATGTCTAATACACTTTGAAATTTAATTCGGCGTCCCAAAAGCATAAACTACCTTTATAATTCTTTGCATAGGAGACTACAGAAAACTTTGGAAGAAAATGACTGCAGAGAAACATGATGATAGGTGTGAAAGCAAAATCCAAATATCCAAAAATGCCGATGCTTATAAAAAAGGCATGTTGCTCTGATTTTTTATTTTTTTTAAAATATTTATGTTCGACGTATATTCGAATATGAGTATGAAAATATAATCCCTCAAACATTTTTCAAATACATGAAAAAATTTAAACTAAATCAAACATATCTTATATCAAACACATATCTGTATCCGACACTCACATCTGCAATTACAATTTCCAGTTCACGTCAGGCCACACCCATGATCTACATTGAAAAAAAAAAGATTTGATTTGTTAAGTACCAGAACTCATTAACATATCAGGCCTTTACTTCTAGTAGATTCTATTACATATCAAATTACCTGTAGCTTGGTTTGCCACATTGGTTGATATTTGAAGATTTAGTAGCAGATCCTCACCCCGAATATGGTTATGACAATTGACAAATCAACATTTGGCATTTTGCTGCTTTGGACCTAACAGGCAGGTATAACCTCTGTTTATGGCATGGAATTATAAACAAAAAGTGAAGGATACTTCTAGTTCTAGAAGAAAAGCACTAACTACCATGGAGCATTTATGATTTGGCTGAGCATGTTTTTGTGATGGTTTTCTCCTTCCGCTAGCTGTTAAGTTGAGGGATTATAACCTTATGTTTATATCTTAATGGCATCTGGAAAAATTGCCATTCATCTGGTATGACTCAAAATTAGATCTTCTAACTCCTGGGGTACTCTAACACAAGGCCTTCTGCAACACTTCTAGCCCTTGCATGGCCGAAAAACTTGCTCACAATAGCCAGTGCGAAATCTGAAACAGTAGCAAGTCCCCTGCTTGTGATCAGTTTACCATCAATAACTACTTTGGGACCATCTACTGCATTGGTGAGTTCCCTTATGGTAGAGGGATGAGCAGTGGCTTTCTTTTCCTGTATTTGGCAGAGGTTATCAGTGTTGCCATATGATAATTAATGTTTAATAGGCAGGAAAGTGTCAAAATAATTTTATCTTGAGTCTTGACCTTTAGTAGACCATGTTTGTGCAGGACTGTGGGAGAAGAGCAAACTGCTCCACATATTCTTCCAGCCGCATCTTGTTCTTTGAGCAACTTCTTGAGAATCCTAGATTTCTGTAGCCGTTCAGCGCCAGCAACTCCTCCCTGCAAGTTAAAAATAAACCAAAACTCTTTGCTATTCAGAGATGCCAGATGCAGGGTAGAATAGAAAATAAAGGGGTTAATGTCATATTTGACCCTGTACTTTGAGAAAATTTTCAATGTTGTACGCGTATTATCTTTTCGTATGTCAATCCAATATCCGAGACTAATAGAAAATAAAGGGGTTAATGTCATATTTGACCCTGTACTTTGAGAAAATTTTCAATGTTGTACCCGTATTATCTTTTCGTATGTCAATCCAATATCCGAGACTAAAACTGTTGAATGAGGTGGATGACTTGATTGTCATCCAATCACATGATGACATGTGACATATGTGACCACATCATCCATAAAAATTGTTTCAATATGTGACAATCAAGTCATCAATAAAAAATGTTTCAATTTTGCTTACTTGGTGCCTATGTGGCAGTCATCTATCATAACTTTAATAAAAAAGAAAATCTTCAAAAAATTATTTTTCTTTTTCCCAATCTTGCCATACGGGGTCGGATCCAGCGCTGGTAAGCTAGGAAAGACCTGAAACGGGCTGGATCTACCTCAAAGGCGTGGTGGATCCGGCCTAATTCAAGCCAATTTAGACCCGTTTTCAGGCTGTTAACAGTATACCGCCACCGGATTCGGCCCCGTATGGCCATATCTGGCCGATGTTGGCTGGATTCAGCCACTAGAGGGGGGTCAGAAGAGAAGAAAGAAAATAAAATAAAATATTTATTTTTCAAAAAATAAAAGATGTAGTTTTTAAAAAAAATTAATTTTTAGTTTTCAAAAATAGGAGATTATTTTTTAGAATTTTGATTTTTTAAAATTCAAAATAATGAAATTTAAAATGTTGAGAAATTAAGAAAAAAAAAAAGAAAAAAATTATAAATGTTTTCAAAAAAAAAATTAAAATTATTTTTTTAAAAATAAATTTAATACTTTTATTTTTCAAATACAAATATTTGTTTTTTAAAAGTTTTCAATTTTTTATTTTTAAAAATAAAGGGTTTTGAAAATTTACTTTTTAAAAATTTTTCTTTTTTTAAAAAAAAATAAAAAATTATTTCATATTTTTTTAAAATTATGATACATGGCATCCGAGTATGCACCACATAAGCAAATTGAAACAATTTCTACAGATGATGCGGCAATTATTATGCCTCGTGTCATTATGTGACTGATTGAACTCCATGTCATCGTCTTCATTTAATGGTGCTAGCCTCAAATACTAGATTGAGGTACATAAAGATAGTACATATATCACATGACACATTTTAGAACTAGAGGTATCACATTGTAAAATTTCTTAAAGTACAGAGCTAAATATAACATTAACCCAAAATAAATTCCAAGCCCAAATTATTAATTTCAAACTAAAAGACAGCAAGTCAGGAATGATTACAAGCTCTTTCAAAAAAATTATTTAAAATCTGTTCAACCATGGCAAATATTGATATCAAAAGGGATACTAAATATAACAGAAGTCCTTAATCCCAATTTTATATTGAGACAGAATGCATCCAAAACTATTTGTATTAAAAGGGCAGGGCAGTTTGTTTATCTTACCGGAAGAATGATTAAATCATATATTGACTCCGCAGCATCACCAATTAACTTGTCAGCAATGATTTTTACACCCTGAGATGCCAAAACCTTAACTGATTTTTCAACTGAAGCAACCACAACATCCACCTTTGCTCGACGTAGAATGTCTACAATAGTAACTACTTCAATCTCCTCTGAACCATTTGCAACTGGAACTAGAACCTGCCATTGCCAAAAACATTTTGACAATAAAAAGTATGTGGGGGAAGAAACATATGGCTAAAACAAAGATGCCGTATGAACTTGTAATAAAAATACGCAAGAAATTGTCACAAGCAAAGCCAGATCCAACAGAAGCAAGTAATAACTCACATGAGGAGTGTGATCAACAGCCCAGACAACTTTGTTGAACTCTTCCTTTCTCGGTTTATCATCAGCAGAATGCATGAACTGGAAAACAGTAATCATACAGAGTGAAATGCATGCTATTGTCATTAGTTGGGAATGCAAAATGGTTTGCAGTCGAGAACTCATTGCAGACGAAGTCTTGTTGAAACTCAAAAAGAAATCAAAATATATAAGACCACATCCTCCCTATGAGCATGAATGAGTGTGATTGTCTATCATGGTGGATACGTGGGGTGAAGTACCATAAAGAGACTTTTGAAAACAAAAGAGTAAAAAGATTCACCAATAATTCTCCAATCTCCTTGGCCACAGGCTCCCCGAAAAGCTGTTCTACTAAGGTCAGAGCAAACAAAAAAGAAGTTCCAGGGCCCTGGCTTGTTGTAAGCTCTCCTGAAACTTGAATATTTGATTTGACAGCCCAGAAGGTTGGAAGCTGGCCAAAGAATGCAGGGTGGCAAGTTGTCTGGCATGACAAACTAGATCAAATTTAGCAATCAAAATACACTGATAAGCACGAAACACCAATTTTAATATAAACCAGTACTCACCCGCTTCCTCCTCAAGAGTCCCCAAGGGAGAAGTGTGACTGCTGGAGCAGTAGATATACCTCCATACAGCCTCTTTTCCTCAGCTTGTTTGCTTGTAATCTTCTTGAGAATTTCACAATCTCTTAATCGTGCTGATCCAGGCATTCCTCCCTTCAAATAGTACACAAACATTAATTGCTACATGAACTATATAGTACAAACAATTTACAAGAAGAAATACCAGCAACAAATCAATATATTGGTCAATAAAATTACAAAGCCATATTCTCAGAAGGAAAAACTGCCGCATTAATCCCATATGTGTGTGTGGATTCTTTCCTCTAGGAGAGTCTCAAAGCTATAATTCCACAACATTATTGTTGCCTTTAACACCCCTAAACCAAATGCCTATGTTCATTGTCACAAATAATGAATACACACCCCTCAGTACTCTTTACTTGTGACAACTAACAATGAACGAAAATGCAGTCATAGTTACATTATATCTTAAGCAAACATGAAATCAAAGGTTTGAAGAACTAACTGGCAATGCCACGAGATCAAAAACTTGATTAGAACAGGTGGAAATTGTGGTATCAGCAACCAATCTAGTGCCTCCCGATGCTTGAATCTCAAGCTGCGGTTCCACTGAGGCCACCGTCACCTCTGCCCCTGCACGGCGCAGAACATCAACCAATATAACAGCTTCCATTTCCTCTGTACCAAATCCAATTGGAACCAAAACCTATCCATCCACATAAAAAAACAACAAAGATCAACATTTTAAGTTCATACATCAAAACTAGAAAAAATAATTAAAGCCCGTGAAGCTAAGTGCTTAACAACTGGAGCAAACTAAGCCCTTCCCACTCTGTGAATCTCTAGTGAAAAGGGTTTTACATATTCTGAGATACAAATCAATTGCAAAAAAAAAAAAAAGATAGCACATTAAAAAAAAAATCGAAGCATTTGAATAAAAGAAAGGTGCAGGTTTTAAGGAAGGAGACACCTTTTTGGTAGAGGCGGTGGCTGTGTTTGAAACAGTGGTAGTTGTTGATGGGGTTGTGGAAACTGCTGAAGACGACGCTTTGGTGGGTTTTAAAGACCGTTTTGCAGTTGTTCTTGGAAGTTGATAGTCCATGGAAGAAGGAAACACCAAGCTAGAAAGAAACGTAGCAGAGCCATAAGCTGCCATTTGAGAAAGCCTAGGAGCAAATAACCTCGTAGGAGCTGCTGGTTTCAACATCAGGCACGACAAACTCTCCATTTCTCTCGCAACCCTGGAGTGTGTAAAGCGAATTCCTTCTCCAGCAGCTTGCAAAACCAGAAAAAATGAAAATTGACGCCTTTTATCTTATCCGCTGCACCCACACTCCCAAAGTGAACTCAACGGTGTCGTTTGACATCCAAATGACTGGGAGAGTCAGTAGAACGCTGCGTTTTCATAAAATCTGTTTTGTGTTTTCTTTTCCTATTTTTGCTTTTTTTTTTAACAGATTTCTTTATCATTAAATTTTTTTAAATAGTAATAATTAATTTATTTTAATTAAAAATAATTTAAAAAATTCATAGTAGTTAATATAAAATTAAATAAAAAATAAACGTATAATATTTAACATAAATTAAAATTAGAATATAACTGAACAAATATATAAAATTGAATAAAAATAAATGTAAAATATTTGACATGTTTTTGAATTAAAACATAATTTAAAATTAAAAAAAGTTGTGTAAAAGAAAAAATAATTAATTAATAATTAATAAAAGCTATATTTATTTTTTATTTAAAATTAGTTTAATAAATAACTTTTTTTAACATATTAAGAATAATAAGGGCGTTTTTTAAATTAAAAAAAAAAAGGTGTATTTTCATTGTAAGAACTAGTTTTCCCAAATGGATATGAATTACACGCAACGCCAGCGAAGACGTATAGCTTTTAAAATGCACTGCTATAAACTCTTCTAAGTTCCAACTCTGAACTGCCTTTCATCAAATTCTGATTTTTTTGACAATTGAAAAGAAGAAAAAAAAGAGAGTGAGAAATGCTAAGGGCTTTGGTGAAGAAAGCAGCTTCAGCTTCTTGGAGTGTAAATTCAGCCCCATCTATAATAGCTAATCCAATCCAACGTTTCCAAACAAAGCACTTCTCGATAGGACTCCTTCCTGATGGAATCGACCGAAACTCCCACACTTTTACCCAAAATTCCCACTCCATGGAACGTCTCTTGTCTGAACTCCAAACCCATATCAACAAGGTTCCTTCCCTCTTTCCCAACAAAATGTATATCCGATTCTTCTCATAAAAATATGCTATTACTTAAAAAGTGTTTTGATTTTAAGGTTCTTGCTGGAGGAGGTGAAACTGCTGTGAAGAGGAACAGGAGCAGAAATAAGCTTCTCCCTAGGGAACGAATCGATCGTCTTCTTGATCCTGGTTCTTCTTTCCTGGAATTGTCTCAGGTTCTTTTAACCATTTCTTCTCTTCTAAACTGGGTCATTTCTTCTTTTTCTTTTTTATTTGGGTGTCTTCTGCTTCCTTATTGAACATTTAATGTAAAAAGCTGGCAGGGCATGAATTATACGAAGACCCTTTACCATCAGGTGGAATAATAACTGGAATTGGTCCAGTTCATGGAAGACTTTGTATGTTTGTGGCTAATGACCCAACTGTTAAGGGAGGAACTTACTATCCTATTACCATTAAGAAACATCTAAGGGCACAAGAAAGTGCTGCTCAATGCAAATTACCTTGCATTTATCTAGTTGATAGTGGAGGGGCTTTCCTTCCAAAGCAAGCTGAGGTGTTTCCAGACAAGGAAAATTTTGGTAGAATATTTTATAATCAATCTACCTTGTCTGCTCAAGGCATTCCTCAAATTGCATTGGTATTAGGGTCTTGTACTGCTGGGGGTGCCTATATTCCTGCCATGGCTGATGAAAGTGTAATGGTTAAAGGAAATGGTACCATTTTTCTAGCTGGACCACCTCTTGTCAAGGTTAGTTTCCTTGCACTTATCTGTTCCATTGTGTTTGTTTAGGTTAAATAATACTTAAAAGGGAAGTTTTGGCAGGCTGCTACAGGAGAAGAAGTGTCTGCGGAGGATTTAGGGGGTGCTACTGTTCATTGTAAGACCTCAGGGGTTTCGGATTATTTTGCTCAAGGTATTGTTTCCTTATCCTTGGTTACCACTGTCAGAATCCCTCAATTTAGCATTATGTGAGGATTTTATTTTATTTTTATGTTTCTGTAGATGAAATGCATGGACTTGCTCTTGGGAGGAATATTGTCAAGAACTTGCACTTGGCTGGGAAACAAGGGCTGTTGAATGCAGCTCCTAGCATAAATCTTGAATATAAAGAACCATTATATGATGTGAAGGAACTTCGTTCAATTGCACCAGTAGATCACAAGCAGCAATTTGATGTCCGATCAGTTATTGCTCGAATTGTTGATGGAAGTGAATTTGATGAGTTCAAGAAACTGTATGGAACTGTGAGGACTTGCATTTCTCTTGGATTTTCAAATTTGTTTTTTCCTTATAATATGCATGAATTGTCTAACCTTGATCATGTTGGTGCAGACACTTGTCACAGGTTTCGCTAGAATTTTCGGACTACCTGTAGGGATCCTTGGTAATAATGGGATATTATTTAACGAATCTGCACTTAAAGGGACCCATTTCATTGAACTTTGTTCTCAACGTAACATTCCTTTGGTCTTTCTTCAGAACATCACTGGGTTTATGGTACATGATCCCACACTTTTCTTCCATTACTTTCTTGATGAAGCCTTTCTAAGGTGTTGTGTCCTTGCGTTCATGATTCATGCGGGGTGTTGCTCATCAAACTGATTTAGTAGAATATTATGCACTTGGCTTGAAATGACTGAATTCGTCAACTATATTGTTTATCCCTCTTTTTGGCTCTGAATTTGATGGAGCTAATAGCACTATCAACCCATACCTGTTATTTTGAACTGCTAGGTTGGCTCAAGATCTGAGGCAAATGGTATTGCAAAATCTGGAGCAAAATTGGTGATGGCAGTTTCTTGTGCAAAGGTAGGTAGCGTCTTCCAACATTGTTTATTTGTTCTCTGTGTTATTCTTATGATATACGCTGATTGATCCCTACATGAACAAATGGCATTAATTTCTTTCACCTCTTTATATGTATAAATATGTTTAATCATATTTTGACATATAATCATGGGGCACATGGACACAAAGAAACAAACACTTTTTTAATTTTAAACTCAGCATCTTCTTGAATGATGATTTTACAGGTACCAAAAGTGACTATTATGATTGGTGGAAGTTTTGGTGCTGGAAATTATGCAATGTGTGGTCGTGCTTTTAACCCAAATTTCCTGTTTCTTTGGCCTAATTCGAGAATATCTGTGATGGGCGGAGCACAGGTGGATCAATACTTTCTTACATATGATCTATGTGCCAACGATATATGATATCCTGGGTTTAAATAAGAATAGAGAAGTCTATCCTAATGTTAAAAGTAACATTTCTGTCATCCTATTTTCGTATAGAATATGCCTTGAAATTTCATCATGGTTGTGGCTTACCTTCTGAATAAGTAGGATTCTTTGTCTTCGTCTATCTAAGCATGAATGGATGTGTTCCATTGAAATTATGAAAACTCTAGAATCTTCCATTCATGTCATGAATGCTATTCCTTATGGTTAGGTAGCCAGACAGTTTAATAGTTATGCAGATATCTTAGTTTGTTTACTTGAACTTTCTGAGTTTTGGCTGATCATATCATATATATGATTATTCCTGGAAACAATTAGGCTGCTGGTGTACTGTCTCAAATTGAAGGGGCCAACAAGAAAAGGCAAGGAATTCAGGTAAACTTAGCTTCTTCTCAAGGAGTGAATCATGGTTATTCTTCTATTGCATCCAAGCAATTTATGAATAGATACTTATTTCTCTGTGCTTGCAACATTCTTGTATTCTAGTGGACAAAAGAAGAAGAGGAGAAGTTCAAGGCTAAGGTTGTGGAGGCATATGAGAGAGAAGGAAATCCATATTACTCCACAGCTAGGCTCTGGGATGATGGTATTATTGATCCTGCTGATACCAGGAAAATTATTGGGCTCTGCATCTCTGCATCCCTGAATCGCCCATTAGAAGATACCAAATATGGTGTATTTAGAATGTAATCGAGAATTCCACTTGTGCAATCCCTACTCTCCCAACCCATAAAAGAAAAATGAAAAAACAGGAAAGATACTGTAATGAAAATCTGTATAAGAATGTAATGCAGCCAAATGCATGCAGCTGATAATAATTAAAAGCATTGTTTCAAATGCTGTTAGCAAAGACTTCTAACTTTTGTAAGGTTTCAGTGTCTTTCATTGAAGTCAACAAGAACAAGTTTTATGTTCATGATGCTTGTGGTGCCATGTGCCTATAGTACTTGCTTACTAACCTCAGTTTTGCCTCGCAAGATGACCTTGATGTGCCAGCTTGTTACTCAAAGATTAGGCACAGATAACATGTTGGCATCACCTTGTTCATTTATTTCTGCAATAGAGAACTCCTTTATCAGATTCCCAGCTTCAAACTCTTGTTAGGGTTGTTCAGACATGGTGGTAGGCTTAAAGCATGGGGATATAAGAAAGAGATAATAAAGAATTCAGGATTTAACTTAGTTGATTCATGCAATTATCTTTAAAATATGACATCTAACCGTTCAAAAATGGAGAGAAGTGCATAACTGGAATGTCCAGTAAAGGTTTCAGCTTTTCTTGCGTATGTATGTTAATTGGATTTTCAGTGCCTAAATTGTGCATCCTTTAGTTG
The DNA here is from genome assembly GCA_030761205.1 of Fremontodendron californicum. Lineage (NCBI taxonomy): Eukaryota > Viridiplantae > Streptophyta > Magnoliopsida > Malvales > Malvaceae > Fremontodendron > Fremontodendron californicum. Next base: position 39,443,198 of record JAULJL010000002.1, on the reverse strand, counting down.
TATCTTGCTAGTTGCTATTACCACCATAGCTTCGCAATGGTTGGAACGATCCTTTTTGGATCAGGGTTACCCATTTTTCTAGTGAAACTGGAGTCTTAAACCTTTAAACTGTTCTAACAATGCAAATCTTAGCATTATCTCCAGATTCTCTTTTATATATTAAAGGGTTTTTCAAGATAAAGAAAGCAATCTCTTGTTCAAGATGGGAAGCAAGATTTGATAGAATGAAATGCTGCATTATCAAAACTTCCTCTGTTAATCTTTGGCTTTTTCTTTTTTGGTAGGAATAGAATTTGTACTTTGTTTGATCTATGAAGTAGGTAAAGGAAAGCAGGGAGGAAATGAAGCATAAAATATTGCTTTATGAAAATTAAAGTAAAAAAATGGAACAAAATTTTGTGAGTATAAATAAGCAAAATTTCCTTTTGACCAAACAAGGATTTAAGAAAAACAAAAATTGCATTTGTTTAGAACTTTGATCTTTTAGTATTTGCTCTTTTCTTCTTTCTTTTTTTTTTAAAAAAATTTTCCTACAAAAGAAGCAACAAAATTGAAGTTAATCTCTATCCAAATTTACTTCATTTTTATAACTTTGAGCTAAACAACCGACATTTTCCCTTTTCCCTATAAACTAGATTATAAAACCTTTAGCTTTATGTTTATTTATCCTTTTTACCATTTGGGTTCTAATTTTTAAGCGAAATATTAATTACACCGACCTAGTATTACTGATGCAAAGGGGTTATGAAATTCCACGTGTTCTTACAAGAACAAAACCTAGCCGTTCATAAAACTTGACAAACAACTCCGTACGCACGATTCTTGTGTTTTATTTCCTTCAAATTGTTTGGGACTGTCTTTCTTTAAACAAAGCAACAAACGTGAAAACCCCAAATCTATTTATACGCAAAAACAGTAGCTGTACTAAGAAAGCAACCAGTTCCTCCACAGCAATATCTTGTAATTTCTCTCTCCATTCTTTTAACGTTCTGATTCTCAGTTTTGTCAGATTGTCTCAATTTCTCTTCTTTCTTTTTTTTTAAAAAAAAAAGATAAACCCATCAAGGAAAATAACTTCCTTTTTCCCCAGGTTTCTACTTTTTCTCTCTTGAAGTGAACCTAACTTTTTATTTAACTTTTCTAGGTTTGAAATAAAGATCCTTTTTCAGTAAATATTGGACCTTTTGCCAACCAGCTCTTGGCCAAATGGTCAAAGAACATGCGGCATGAAGTCTTGGGTTCAAACCCAAGCAACCCCTCCCTTTGCTCAATTATCAAAAAAAAAATATTGGACCTTTTTGCTTTTTTGTTTCAGGATCTGAGATTATTGGTTTCTAGGGACAGAGGCTATGGTGTTATGGTCTTGACATAAGGTACCCTTTTTCTCTATCTTTGGTGTTAATTTTTGTTTCATTTTTTTTTTTATTGATTGAGTGATCATTGGGTATTTTTCTTTTTGTATGTGTGTTGCTTTGTATCATGCGGAAAAAGATGGGATCTAAATAAATATTGGAGGGTTTTTTAATCCTTTTTTAGTTCGTTCTAACTATGGACTTTAGTGATTGAGTTTAGGAGTTTTGAGTGTGTGTGTTTTGTGTGCAGGATTCTGATCGTCAATACGTGATAGAATAAGATTTCTTATTTTTAATTTATAATATCTTAGAACTTAGGGGCATACTTTAATGGACAGTGGAAACGTCAATTGTGTTCTTCAATTCCACAAATTAAGAAACTGATTTGGTCTTGGGAGTTCTTAGAAATTTTTTTGGTATTCAACTTCCTGCATCCAAGGGACCCTTCTTTAAAACATTTATTTTTGACGTTGTTGTTTTCGGCATCTTTTACTGAACAACTGCTTATAAATAAACACTTGAACATTCAGAGACTGTTTTAACAACCAGTAACAAAGTAAATTATGGCACCATTTTGTTCTCTCAAGCACCATATTATTAGGTTCTTTTTAATATGCATTTTCTGTTGTACTTGGAATGATTTATGTGGCGAGTTTCTAGAACAGATGCTAAGGGAAACATCAAGACTGTGGGTATTTTTCATACCATACAAAACATTGGCATAAATTGGAAAGTTTTTACTTGTATACTACTAATCGTAAGGCAATTATGGTACTTTTAACTATTCGGAGAATCAGTTGTGCTATATTCCTCCTCACTTTTTCTTTCTTTTTTGCATATGGATTGCCAATGATGAACCACTTGTGCTTTGTCTATACCCTTTTATCTATATTTTTATGTGAAACTTGCAACCGTGCTGTTGGATCCTTGATGTTTCTCGATTTTCAGTTGTATCAACACTTGTTGCAAGTTATTGTGTTTATACATTGTTAACTTCTGTCAAATATTTTTGTAGGATTCTGTTTGTGCAATCAACTTAGCAAGCTTAATTCTAGCAATTGACTAGTTTGTTAACATTTTTTCTTCAGATATTGGCTTGGTCTGGGACATACGCACAATTTTCTTTGTTCAGCCTTAAGGATTACTTTTCGTAGGCATCCTTGTATTGGCTCTTGTTACTTTTGCCATAAATTTTCTGCTCATTGATTTTCTGATAAAAGAGGGTGATGGCCAATCTAAATGCATCAACATCCTTAGTTCCTTCAGAATCCTCGGATCAAAGGGGTATTCTTATGGTGGATTCAAATGTGAATGTGCTTCAACCTCCTATGAACCAGCAAAATCGAACCTCCCCTGATGGTCCTGTGGCTATCTTTTGGGATATAGAGAACTGCCCTGTCCCAAGTGATGTCCGCCCTGAAGATGTAGCGGGGAATATAAGAATGGCTTTGCGAGTGCATCCTGTAATTAAAGGAGCTGTTATGATGTTCTCTGCATATGGGGATTTTAATGCCTTTCCCAGGAGACTCAGGGAGGGCTGTCAGAGAACCGGTGTCAAACTCATAGATGTCCCTAATGGAAGGAAGGATGCTGCTGACAAGGCTATCTTGGTTGACATGTTTTTATTTGCCCTTGATAACCCTCCACCTTCGTCTATCATGCTGATTTCGGGGGATGTTGATTTTTCTCCGGCTCTTCACATACTTGGTCAACGTGGCTATACAGTCATTCTTGTTATTCCTGCTGGAGTGGGTGTTTCATCTGCGCTGAGCAATGCTGGTAATTTTGTTTGGGATTGGCCTAGTGTTTCTCGCGGGGAAGGCTTTGTACTTCCGTCAAAGACCTTAATGCCTCCTCAAGGAGGAGCAGCCGATATTACTGGGTATTTCATGGGTTGCCATATTAGTGACAATCCAGATGGCCAAAATGAGGAAGAGGCAATAGTTTATAGGGGCCTTTCACAAAGTTATTACAACTCAAGAGATTTCTCAGTTGTGTCACATTCTTTATCTGAATATACAAGTAACCCTTCAATAGCCATACCTTCTTCTTTCCCTACAAATTTGAGGTCACATAGTCTCCCATCTGGTTTGAATGAAGCATCAGGATGTCCTGGCTTTTATGATCAGAATGATACTATGTGGGTACAGCCTGGAGACATAAATGGTTTAAAGGGACAACTGGTGAAATTGCTTGAACTTTCAGGAGGATGCATGCCCCTTACCCGTGTTCCTGCCGAGTATCAAAAGTTTTTCGGGAGGCCTCTTTACGTGGCAGAGTATGGGGCATTCAAACTTGTTAATCTTTTCAAAAAGATGGGTGACACTCTGGCAATCGACGGAAAAGGTCATCAGAAATTTGTCTATCTTAGAAACTGGAAAGCAGTTCCAAGTGTACCTCCTTTGGTTCTGGCAAGGAAAGATAAGAAGGGAAAGGGGAATCAGGAGGAAAGCATGGATGTTGCTGCAGGTGCTGCTGGCTCTTCTGATGAGTTTTCTGATGAGGAAAGAGTGGTAGTTGAAGAACATGATGAGAGGAGGAACGAAGGAGGGACTAACTTTGGAGCAGCAGGATGTGATGTTGATGACCGTAATCTCGAGCCATTTAAATACGAGTTGCAGGAAATTCTTGTGAGTTATTCTTGCCGAATTTTCTTGGGTTGCTTTGAAGAAATATACCAGCAACGATACAAGAAAATGTTGGATTATCGAAAGCTTGGTGTGGAGAAGCTGGAGGAGTTGTTTGACAAGGTGAGGGATGTTGTGATCTTGCATGAAGAACCAATAAGCAAGAGGAAATTTCTCTGTGCAGTAGGTAGCTAGAAGAATCAGACAGATTCTTTCTTGTAAACCGTTGATTTTTGTTTTTTTTAAATAAAAAAAAAAAAAGAAAAAAAGAAAAAAGAAAAAAAGAATAGATCAGACAATTGAGCTATGTTGATCAATGCTTGGTCTCTGATCTGTCTCTCTCTCCTTTTTTTTTTTTTTTCTGGAATTTTTTTGCCAAGGTTTCATAAGTGATAGATAGGAGAGGCTGGGAGCACTTTTATTTTTGTTGTGCATCATGCATGGATTTGGAGATTGAAATTTCCATGTAATTCTCATGCCTTGTCATTGTAACTGATCAACCACTAATGTGGAACACTGTTGTAAATTAAAATCTCGAGCTATAAATCCTTTGTTTTTTTGCTCCATTGTTTTTTCTAACAATATTTCTAATTTTTGGTTTTCTCTTTCCCAAGCCTTGGGGGTGGCATAAGGATAGGAAACCCATTTTTTGATTCTGCAGTATCACCTTTAAGTTCATGGCTGCCGGGGAATTCAGCCATATCAAAGCAAGGAACCCTTGTTACTGAACCATATGGTACTTGATTTTGATGGCAAAACAAGAATAGAAGGATTTACTTTTCCAAGGAATTTCAAACTGCCTACATGACTTTCAGATTCCCAAATGCCCTATAAAAAAGAGAAAAAAGAACTTCTACATAGAAAATAGCAGCAACTCAAAATAATTGCACTGAGGCATTTCCTCTCAGTTTTTGGATCAATAAAGGACAATCTTGATGACTAGCTGCAATATCCTAATCTCTGTGAAACAAGCAAAAATTACATTTATGTCTCAGCTATCCAAAAAAATTTGGGCAACATAAACTGGAAAATTATAAGATAATCTTTGGATACCTTTTTTTCCCCCTTTTGTACAAGTAACAAGCTTGATGGCATTCACTTACTCTACAATAGGAGGATTCTGCATAACAAAGACCATGCATACCTGCCAGTTCATGTGTGAAATCACATCAAGCAATCTCTCAAGTCTCAACTATGGCTTAATCAAATAGAGGCAGCAGCTCTCTTATATAGTTGGATGAAGCAAAAAATGATTGGCCTCAAAGGGAGAGTATATTTTGAGGAGATTGTGGTGAGCCAGTTTCTAGTAAAAAGCTTCTACTACAATATGATCTTGATGTACTTGAAGATGAAGCAAGATATCTTCCATCCCCACTGTGAAAAAGAGGTCCACTCCTAGGAATTTTCCCTCTACTTGTCCTTCCTCTTCCATCACTACCTTCATAATCTTCATCTTCAACAGCTTGTATAAACCCACTTTGCATCGGATCTGAACTCTCATACAAAAGCCGAAGGACTTGTTTAATTGAAGGTCTAGCCCGCCCTTCTCTCTGAGTGCACCATCGTACAACGGTCACAACTGTCTGAAGTTGGTCTAAGTCAAAGGAGTCCTTAATTTGGGGGTCCACAAGCTCAATTAACCTTGACTCTGATGCCATCAGTATCTGGGATGATTCTACCAAATTCTTGCCATCTTGTATAGCTCGTTTTGCAGTCACTATCTCCAAAAGTAACACACCGTAGCTGTACACATCACTTTTATCGGTGAGCTCTTGAGTGGCCACATATTCAGGATCCATATAACCTGAAAGGCATCTAATGTTTAGATATTTAGTAAAGAACATGAGGCAGTTATTGTTTAACATTCCAATGATTAACTGGCTAACCTGGAGTTCCACAGATGTCAGTGTTTACCGGTTCGAAGCAAATAGAACCATCTTTTGAAGCATGTGCAAGGCCAAAATCCGCAACCTAGAGGATACAGTAAAACAGAAAGGCAGGAATTGTATCAAGCAATGTACTTTGATGTTTTTACCAGAAGACAAGTTCTCATATGAAAGGTTTCTTCCTGAATTTCTTCAAAACCTGTTCTCTTAGTTTTACAATGCCTTTTGTGCTTTCACCAGTTTTCAGCTTCCTCTAGTTATTGAAAGTCGTATTCCATTTTTTATTACTTTAAGCTTGCTCTAGTAATTGAAAGTTGTACTCCATTTTTTATTATCCAAACATATGTATACCGAGAAAGAAAAAAAAAATACTATCTACTTTATCTTAAAACCAACATATTGAGCAAATGATGAGGAAATCAAAGTTCTTAAGTTGTGTGTTTGTATGTCTATGAGCATTCTGGAGAGAACTTATTATATTCCATAAGGAGTTCCTCATAAATGTGAGAGCAAAATACCAGTGATAATACAACTAAATATGCATTCAACAGCTATGTTACTCGGACTCGGGTGTGAGTGTCGGATACGGGTATGTGTCCGACACGGCTATGTTCAATTTTTTCTAAGTTTTTTCATGTATTTGGAGGTCATATCCCCATACCCATGTCCGGATATGCATCGGACACGGGTGTCGAACACTGGTACGTCAAGAAAAATGAAGAGTCCGAGCAACATGGTTCAAAAGACACAATAACTTCGCAACAAAATTTTCATCCAACAAAATGTTGCTTGATTTGATGTCCCTGTGGCACAGAGGTGGATCACAATAAAAATGAAGGTACTCCTGCAAATACAAACCACAGATGAGGAAAGAGAAGTGATTTAGCAAGATGATAATTTTGTATAAACAAATCTGCAAATTCAAATAACAACAGAACCAACTGCTGCTGTTACCAAAGCATTAGCCACATCGATGGCAATTTGTATTCTGGTCTCCCAACTCAGTTGGGTTTTTCCTGGGTCTGCACAAATATGAAGATCAAATCCATTTAAGGCATGCAATGAACAAATGATGGACACAGAAAAATAAGATGAGAAAGAAGCAGTTGATGAAGTCTGCCTTTTACTGCATTTGAGCATACAAATATTATTATACATTTCTCGCAAAGTTAAGACGGCGTCAAATGGAGGCAAAAATCTCTTCTTTTGAACCAAAACAATGTAACTGACTTCCTAATGCTCCTAAGAACCCCTTCCCAAACCTATTTAAGGATAATATTAAACTTTAGAGAAGTGAATTAAAGGAATGGAGAAGCATACAATGAAGATGATCCTTTAGGCTTCCATTTGACATGTACTCGTACATTAGAATCCTGCCACAAAGTAAAAGCATTTAATTTTGCTGGTAGATGGATACAATCACCTGGACATAGATACAAGAATGAACTACCTCTCACGCTTTTCAATGCAAAATCCTCTTAGAGCAACTAGATGACGATGGTGTAATCTAGCAAGAAGTTCTATCTCTCTGCAAAATTCATCTTCTCCCTGCTCTGAAACTATGTTCATCCGCTTCACAGCTACCACTGAGCCATCACTATATTGAGCTTTGTACACCGTCCCAAACCCTCCACGTCCAATGACAGTGCTAAAAACGTTAGTTGCCTTTTTTGTTTCCTTGTAGCTATATTTTCGAAACATTGATGAAGTACCTGCAATAAATAGATTCACTACCACCCCCATCAGATCACGCAACTGCCCTCGGAAAGAAAATGATGTTCAAAACTTGCCATTATCAAAGGAGAACAGGTGATATCCAAACAAACCTTCCTGAAATTTACGCATGGGCCGAGGAGAAGGAAAGAGTTTTGAAGAGTTCTTGTCCATACTCTCAGAATCCTCCAACTCTCTGCTTTTCCTACGAATCAAAACTACCAAAACTATAAGCACCGTCACAGCAGCTACTATAACTGCTACGCCAACGCCTAGAATAAACGTTAGGTGGTATGCATGGTGCTTTTGTTTTGGAGGTACTCCCAACATGAGTTGACTTGGAGTAGCAGCAACCAATGGACTAGGAGAAACCTTAGGGGCAGGTGGAGATGGAGATGACTCTGAAACTAGCATCATGATTGCAACAAAGTATTAGCTGATTGGATGGAGTACATTAAAGTTCATTTACTTACAGAAAATAAGTCATGAAAAACATACTCATATATCTAATGTGTTGATGCAGTTAATACAGGGAAGCAAAAGCACATCTTGACGCGATATTATATTAGGAGCATCAATTTTTCTAGGCATACTTGGGTTTCATTTTTTTTATTTTTCTTGAACAAGGTACCAAATAATTACAATATTATCAGTCCCCATAAAAGCACTAAATAATGTTTCTTGGCTCTAATCACCACTGATAAGAGTAAAGACGAGGAAGGGGGTACAGGGCTACAAAGTTAAGAACAATCATAAACATTTGAGACATGCAAGAAACTGCAAAAGTGGGAGAAATCTTACAAAAGACTATCCACATGACAACATATATTATGAAACTATTCATACCTGGTGGGATGTTAAATCCCTGAACTTGAAAAAAGCAACTTGCAATTTCAACAGCCGAAGTGTCGTCAACTTGGCTTGCAAGTGCAGTAAAGGTCGCATCTCGGCAAGTACTCAATGTTATATTATCTTCAGATCCAACTAGATGATGAAGGTAGACAATGCCAGCGTTTAAACACTTTCGGCAATCATTTTCCTGCAAAAGTGGCAGTTTGCAGTTCTCTGTGACATCCATAAATTTTGGAGACTCAAGCATCTGTGTTACAGTTGTTCGATCCCTACAGTCATAACTAATGGGAATTTTTGTACCAAACCCACAGAAAATTGTGGCATTTCGTGGGACTCCATACAGCTCCATGGTTTGCAATATGGAGTGGATGCAGATGTCAGATATATTTGATGTAACTCCTAGGTTGCTTGTCACATTTGCATAACGAGCAACAGAAAATGCAACGAAAGCATTCATATAGCGGCAACACTTTCCTCTGTCATCTTTATTAGAGCATAAAGAAGCCACAAGAGTAAAATTTGATCCACTCAAATCTAAGGGGCAATCTGCAAAAGTAGCAGGACCATTAATCAGATATGAGTAAGCAACAATAATATAGTCATCTTTGCTTTGCAATCCATCACTTGCAAAATAGATCATTGACTATCAACAGAAACATGTTTGACAGAAGGTGTTAGCTTGATAGTAAAATTTCTATAAAATTCAAAAATGACTAGTTACCGGTGATTATAAAGGAAGATGACCATTCAATCAACTTGAAACCTAGAATCCATAATCTAGTTAAAAGCTATGTTGCTCCGACTCTTCATTTTTCTTGAAGTGCCCGTATCCGACACATATCCGGACATGGGTATGGAGATATGACCCTCTAAGGATCTTCGAAATACATGAAAAAACTTGAAAAAATATGAACATACTCGTGTTGGACACATACCCGTATCCTACACTCACACCCGAGTCTGAGTAACATAGGTTAAAAGTACCTAGGTCTTGTTACCCCAAATTCTCACGTACTCATTGAATGCCCTTATTTGGAAATCTATCATCACTTATCAGTGACAAATCCACGCCAATACTATAGGAATCACATTTCCACATCATTCTTACTAAGCAAAAACAAACAATGCAAGTCAGAAGAACCAGTTGTAATGACACCACTTTGGCCATTAATTCTTGACACAGAACTCTAAGTATCCATTAAGCTAGATTCAGAAATTGAATAGATACTGGATTGAACAAGACATTTGTCTTCAAATTCATTAAAACAGTGAGCGAAAAGAAAGTACCCATAAATCATCTGAACCACATAACTGGGTACCAAAGTGCAGGTAGCTCAAACATTCTAATGCCCATATAATCAAAACAGAACAAGGGATAAACTTTAAAAGCGTGCATTTTTATATCAACGCAAATCATAATTCAAAAATTTCTGCTTCAAAACCCAAACCCATATTTCAGGATTCCACTAATATCCCAGACCCAAAATTAAAAAAGCATAGTAAATGACCCAAAATTATATCTTTTACAATAAGGAAAAATAAGTGATAAAAACAATTAAAACCTGCTTAAATGGAAGTAAAGCTCAGCTAATAGAAACAAGAAAGTAAAGAAACGTAACCTGCCAGTATCAGAGGAAGCTGCAAACCAAGAAAAGCCAGGAAACCCAACAGTGCCTTTGCATAGACTGCCATGGTAGACCAGGAAATAATTTTTTTTTAAGTTTCGCTCAAAGAAACAATATGTGAAGAAGGAACAAAATGCAAGTAATGGAGTAATGTCAGCACATCTGGGAACCTAGAGAACTGAGCAACAGACAAAGGGAGGCACTGGTCACTGAGCAGTGCGTGAGTGCGGCTTTTGACCCTTCTCTTTCATCTCTTTCTTTTTCTCTCTTTCACTCTTTAAACAGGGTAGTAGTGTTCTCAAAGGCTCAAACTAATTTTGTCATTGAAATAGGAAATTTGAAAAAATTGAAAGGGAGTGTGGTCCCGAAGAATCACGTTCAGGTCAGTTTTGAGATTATTGTTAGGACTCTTTTACATGTCTAACAACAGTTGTTGTCTTGATAAGAGGAATAAGTATTTGGGTTCAGATTTTAGGGTGCTAAAAGGTCTGATTCATTGTTGGCCAGTTGGGGTTTCTTTCTCCTTTTGTTAGACTGCGACTTCAGGAACTAAAATGTGAGCTTATCTTGTCTTGGAATATTAAAATGTGAGCTTACCATGTATGTAAGCACATAGTAAAAGGTTGTTTGATGCTTTCTTACCAAACAAAACAATGTTTTGTTTGTTTGAGGCAAGAAAAAATATGAAACCAAGTTTTTATAGAAAACTTTGGAGAAGTGAAAGTTCTTGCAGCACAAATTTTACAGTGAACAATGATAGATGAGGGTGGGTAGGTAGGTAATTGGTCTCCAGGATGAAATGGATTCTAAGATTTCGTTTATAGAAGATGGGGGATGGAGGATAAGATAAGAAGGAGAAGATCAACTTGTTGCAATAGAACAATCCTTAAACTTTAGTCACTCAGCTACTCAATGTCTCACAAAGTTTGTACTATAATTCAATTAATTACCTAAACAGTAGCACATAGTTTAATACAACAACTGCATTATTCTGCACTTTGATTACCTCTAATCATAAATCTATTGAATATTACTTTTTAAAAATAATTGCATGAATATTGAGCTAAACTCGGTTCACATGCTTTCGAGTTCTACCTACTTCAAAACGTAATGTCCACAGAATAACCTGTAGTACATGTATATGGTGCCACACTCTTTTCAAAAAGGAAATATCATGCGTCTTTTCGACTCAGTTGTCTTCGTAGTTATTAACATTCTTGGATAAGGATAACTAAGCATATGATGTAAAACATGATTGAATACTTTCCTTTGGTTTTCTTTTTTCCAGCTTTCTTCTTTTCATTTACTAGTGCTTTCTAGGCTTAATTTACAGCACTCTTTAGAAAACTTCAAGTCGGTTATCTTCTATGCTGTGTCTGTGAGGTTGGGCCAAATCAGAATTCAGTAAATAGGGTTGAATAAGCGGCCCACACTTCTTTGCTGGTCATGTTTCGACTTTAGTCATTCGCATGGGCGAGGTATGAACATTATTTTAATGGTGAGTTCGGCCCATATACAGATGAGATTAAGGTTAAGGCAGGATTGAGCCGGACCATAATGGATTAGCCACCAAGGTAGTCGATACTATACCGGTATTGGCCGATATATATCGATTTTAAGATAAAATGAAACTATATTAGTAGTGTATTATTTCGGTTTTTGTATTGGTCCATAACGGTCGTACTACTCTATATCGGTCAATACCGATCAGTATCGGTACGTACCGATTCGTACAATATTTTTATTTTTTTTATTTTTTTCATTATTTGATTGTCTTAAATCAATTTCTAATATTTTCTCAATCATGATATTTTTATTTTTTTATAATAAATATATTTATTAAATTAATTTATTGAACTTAATTAATAATAATTTTTATATATTTTTTATTTATTTGATGTTTAAAAATTTTGAATATTAAATATTTAAAATATTATATTTACATATAAGTATATATTTTATGTAGGTAATTGAAGTATATTTGCATATGCATATGATATATATTTTATTATGAAACTTTAAAATAAGTTATATATCTATAATATATATAAAAGTACGAATGTGGAGAATCTTTTGAACTGACGAAAATAGTCATCTTTGTTCATTATATTTCTAAATTGCCATTATAAATATTTTTTATTATTAATAAGATTTATCTAATTTATAAGTAAGAAGTTTAATTTTATTAAAACACTTTCGTTAAATGAATTAATTTGATAATAAATAATAAATTTAAAATTTAAAAATTTATGTAGAATTACTTTATCTTAAAAGTTTTAATTTTTTATTATCTTAAAAAGTGAATTAATTTATTTGATACAAATAAAATTAAAAATTTATGTTGAATTGCTTTATCTTAAAAGTTTTAATTTTTTCTTAATCTTAAAAAGTGAATTAATTTATTTGATATAAATAAAAAGTTACAAATTTACATTAGATTTTTTTATCTCATAATTAATTTTTTATTAATATTAAAAATAATATAATAATTTGATATAATTTATACATAAAACAAATTTACGTGAAAAATTTAATTAATATGCATTTTATTATTTTTATTTATTTTTAAAATACATTATTATATATTAAAAAATGAATAAACTAATGAGTATTTACATGCGAATGCATGTGATAACAAATATTAGTATATATAAAAGCACGAATATGGAGAATCTCTTAAACTGACGAAAATAGTCATTATTATTTACTATATTTCTAAATTGACATTATAATTTTATTATTATTAATAATAAAATTTATCTAATTTACAAGAAAGAAGTTTAATTTCATTAAAACACTTCCGTTAAATAGGTTAATTTGATAATAAAAAAAAGTATAAAAATTTTATATGAAATTTACTTTATTTTAGAATTTATAATTTTTAACTAACCTTAAAAAATTAATTAATTAATTTGATATAAATAAAAAAGAATTAAAATTTATATCGAATTTTGTATCTTCATAATTAATTCTGCATTAATATTAAAACTAATAAACTTTATAATGATTTGCACATGAAATAAACTTTACATTTTAATGTAAATTTTAATTAATATATATTTTATTTATTTTAAAATATACAATTATATATTTAAAAATAGATAAATCAACGAGTATTCACATGCAAACACATGTGATAACAAATACTAATATATATGATACTATGAAAAAATATTTAAAATATACCGATAAATCCGAAATGATACATCTAAATACACCGGTATCGATACATACCAATACCAGAACAAAAACGATATGCCTTCCTATACTTGACTACCTTGATAGCCACATTTGTCACGCAGCGGGCGTGGATTAGTGGCAGTTATACGTGCCAACAAAGGCTGCTAGAGCTGTCATGTATGAGCTAAATGTGAATGAAAATGGCTTTCAATTGAAATCCTTCGTCCAAGGCAGCTTTGCCTCAGATCAGATAGTTCCTGCAGCTCAGAGTTCTGCTTGTAGAGGATTCTGGCAATTTGTTAGGGGGATAAATGACAGTAAGAAATTACCAATGTGTTGTTTTCGAGATTTATAAACTTGGTTTAGATATTTTAAAACTGCTTGATGAAGCCCAACATTGTTTGTGATGCTGAACTCGCACCTTAATTAAAGCGACATTGCTGCGTATTGGTAATGGTCCATGGAGAGTTTGAGAAAACCTTTTTTTCTACTAAAAAGAGTTTAAGTTGATGGAGGAGGGCAATCTATAATGTCTCTAAGCAGAGGAAAACGTAAAAGGAACTTTCCTAGTGTTGGACAAACAAAAGCTAGAAAATTATCCTACGGTTGTTAAAATGAAAATGTGAGAAAATGGGTATTACAATTATAAAGACTTAGGAATATATAATTTACTGTTTGATGATTACAAGCAAGCAGAAGAGGAAGACTTTAAGCAACAAATTTTCAGTGGGAAGCTATTCCGTGTTGGTTAGAATTTTATGCTATTACGAAAGATCATATACTCTATCTATCATGTTTTTAATTTTTTTGAAGATATCTATCACTTATCCTTATCAAAGGGTTGCAGTGATTTCCCTTTCTTTTTTTCCTTTTTCAAAAACTTGGGTAATCATCATTAAGGAAAACCATTAACTAGCTGAGAACGACATGCCTGCAATTATATTCCCTCTATTGCCAGCTTTGATGTCCTTATATTTATTAACTTGATGGACTACAATTTCTGATCCTATATAAAGAGAGACTGAAGCAACAAAAAAAAAATTCAAAACGCTGACTCCAAAACCAACCCAATGCAGGCAAGTTTTAAATATCTTTTTCTCTTTCATCTTTCTTCTCTTCTTCTCTCCTCTGTCATCAAAGGAAAACTAACAGAATTTACTATCTCATTTGCAGTTGATTACCATTTTGATCATTACTACTCTTCTTCTCTTTGGTTTTTGCTCTGCTCTCAAGGTATATGCCCATATCAGTTTTCACGAGAGGAGACTCTTTTATGTTTTTCTTAAAATGTCATATCTTGAAACAGGAGGGACAAACATGCTTAGCAGATCGCAATTGTGACTCAGGGTTGCACTGCGAAACCTGTCTAGCAAATGGAAACGTACGGCCCAGATGCACCAGAATCCAACCTCTAAACCCCACTTCTCAGGTCCGTACAATTCATCCATTTTTGACATCATGCACATTCTATGTACATATAAAAAAGAAGGGGGTATAGATATAAATTCTGGGGCTGTGATGATTAAAAATAGGTTAAGGGACTGCCATTTAACCGATACTCCTGGTTGACTACCCACAACTCGTTTGCAAGGCTAGGAGAGAGGTCTGCAACTGGGTCTTTGATTTTAGCTCCTACGAACCAGCAGGACTCCATCACCAGCCAGCTTAATGTATGTTCTCTAGCTCCCTGTTTAATATGATCAGCAAAATTAACTATAATTGTTCTATGCTTTAACTTTCTACAAAAAGATGAAACGGTAAAGAAAATGCATTTCTCAAATCCTATGGAACATGTTGGTCCTTTTAATTTATATTTTCGCTTTGGTTTTCAGTGAATTAAACAAAGTAGTATTAGGTTTCAAGCGGTTTTGGCGGTGTTTGTAGTTGGTTGCTTTTAAGGAATGTCAGCTTTACTGGTTGGAAAGTAAATTTTTAATAGGGTATGGTCCGTGTTAAATATGAGTATATATATTTTTTAAATTTTTTTATATATGATCCATATATGAATATGTGTTAGATACAATAATCAAACACGAATACTTATTAAAAATAAAAAGTTTGAGTGACATAATTGATAGGATTAAAATTTAAAAGACTAGAATTTCCATGTAATAAGTGGGAATATTTGAATTTTTATATTCAAGCGAAAGCATACCTGAGTCTTGTTGTGGAGTGATTTGTTCGTTTGTGCTAGAATGTAGTTTTTGGCTACTATCTGACTTCTGAGGATGCTGCATTCAAGAACCTGTTTTGGGTGAATTAAAACTTGGAATTTGATTAAATTAAAGTAATACTTGTATTTATTTTATGAGATTAAGGACTAGAAAGGGTATGGGAATTCCATTTTAATTCAGTAAAATAGAAGGAAGCCAAAGCATTTTCTTGCTTAAAGGGAAATTAAACTATACAAACCGTGCTTTGAAAAAACTTTTCACCAATTCTTTCTCTTTCTAATCAAAATGGTGTGTGTTTGGTATGTTTATGACTGTAATGGATCGTCTATACTCACAATTTTAAACTGAAAACTAGCGGCGAAAACATCTTTAAGGAAGGGAAAAGAATAAGAAAAGCGACAAAAGCCTCCCAAGCCCCATGTCAAGAGTCAGAGTCAGACATCCCCTCTGGCCTTCTTATTAGTTGGAATGTTTTGAAATTTGTGTTTTTGTTCACATGTGATTCTTAATTTAAGCAGGGAAAGTTAAACATTTATAGTAACTTGGGACCAACATCGGCATGCTTCTTTTCTGTTACTAAGCTAAGCATCATTATTTTCTGGAATAAACAACATCTATACTTTTATTCTCCTCCTAAGCCCACATGTTAGGTGAGTACGTTAGTTGAATCCTTCAATAAAAGTATAACCTAGTGTAGGTAATGAAATTCATGTGCTTTGCGTACCACCAATACCACCAATGCTGCGGTTGACCTATGACTAATGTCGCATTTGCTTCATAACAATACTCTGCCACTATGTTACTCATGTGTGAGTGTCATATACGGGTATGTTCAAATTTTTCTAAGTTTTTCCATGTATTTGGAGGGTCATGTCCCCTTATCCATGTCCGAATATGCATCAGACACGGGTGTCAGATACGGATACTTTAAGAAAAATGTACAATCTGAGCAATCATAGCTCTGCCATCTCCCAGCTGCATGTACCAAAAATGATCTGGTTAATTAATACATGCTTGGTGTCCTCCTTGATAGGCTAACCTAATTTCTTACTGTTTTTCTTGATATCAACAGTCATTACACTCGCTCTTGTAGATTTTTCCCCCGTATAAGCAGAGGAATGGCTTTCATTTATTGTATAATCAATGATCAGATAACTAAACAATTTGATTGTTAAATTGCCCACTAACTGAACATTATATACTTATTCTCTCTTGCAGAATGGTGTTAGAGGTTTGATGCTGGACATGTATGATTTCCAGAAAGACATCTGGTTGTGTCACTCCTTTGGAGGACAGTGCTTCAACTACACAGCTTTTGTAAGTCTGTGTGAACATCTAAAGCAAAACATACATTTTATATGGCCTTGGTTTTTGCAAAATGTGACTTTAACAATTTCTTTACCATGGCATTAATGGATGAGTTTTTTGTTTTGTTTTTTTATCAGCAACCTGCAATTAATGTTTTAAAAGAGGTTCAAGCATTTCTTCAAGCAAACCCATCAGAAATTGTTACCATTATCATTGAAGACTATGTTACCTCTCCAAGGGGATTGAGTAAAGTATTTGATGCTGCTGGCCTGAGGAAGTTCTGGTTTCCGGTATCTCGAATGCCAAAAAATGGTGGAAATTGGCCAACGGTTGATGATATGGTCCGAAAGAATCAGCGCCTGGTGGTTTTCACGTCAAAGTCAGCTAAGGAGGCCTCTGAAGGTATAGCTTATCAATGGAGATACATGGTAGAAAACCAATGTGAGTCCTGTTACCATAATCTTTTAATCAGTTAACTAAAAGAACCAGAAAAATTATACTTATTCCGAAGCAGAGGTGATATTGATTGCATTTGGAAATAACAGATGGAAATGGTGGGATGGTAGCTGGTTCGTGTCCAAACCGAGCAGAATCACCTGCAATGAATGCAACATCAAGATCACTGGTCTTATTCAACTACTTTCCTGATACACCTGATGTAACCCAAGCTTGCAAACACAATTCAGCTCCATTGATTAGCATGGTGAATACATGTTATACGGCAGCTGGCAACCGGTGGCCTAACTTCATTGCTGTAGATTTTTACAAGGTATGATATGTTGCATAACTGTCATTTGTTACTACTAAAGCATGAGCAGCCTAAAAATTCTAGAGGTGCTGAATTGGGCATTTTTAATGAATTCTTGCATGAACATTTCAGAGGAGTGATAGTGGAGGTGCTCCAAAAGCTGTAGACGTGGCAAATGGTCATCTAGTTTGTGGATGCGGAAACATTGCCTATTGTAAGGTCTGCAACATAATCCTTCTACCCTATGTTACTCGGACTCGGACTCGGGTGTGAGTGTGGGACACCAGTATGTTTGATTTATTCTAAGTTTTTTCATGTATTTGGAGGGTCCTTGGGAGATCATATCCCCATATCCATGTTCAAATATGCGTCGGACACGGATACTTCAAAAAAAATGAAGAGTCGGAGCAACATAACTTCTACCCATTACCTCTATTCCATTCCCTATTACAAATGCTTTTGGATTTAGGAGTCATAAACATGTAAGAAATGGTTGATTAAAGCCCTGGAAGATTAGAACCCTACTGAGGGGGTCATAGGGATTAAGATTTTCTGTATTCTAATTTCAAACTATGTTTGAACTTCTGATTGTTCACTGTGGTATTTAATGGTTGTTACTGTGTAGGAAAATATGACTTTTGGAGTATGCGACATACCTGAGGCAGCTATTGCCCCACCACCAGGATCAGTAGCACATGAATCCAGCTTTGCTTATATGGATAGTCGACCAATTCCATTGCAGTTGTTGCTTGGCATAATTTTAGTAGCAATTCTCTTACAACTGTAAACACCAACTCAAAACTTCTACTTGTTTTTCAATAAAAGAAAAAGAAAAATGAAGCTTCTAACCATTACATCACCCAGATAAGTAGATTAGTCCTGTTTCGAAAAGTTTGTACTCCTTATTCCAGCTTTTTTATTCATTTCGATGTTGGACATTCACAATGGTTCAAGAGTGGCGGCTATACATCCAGGCTGGGCCATAATTATTGGTATTTATTCTTCTACTTCAATGATTAGAGAGGATTTTAATAGTACGAGTGGGTGTCATGTGATTGTTTTATAGAATCGTTTCCTTCCTTTTTGCTAGTAATGCTATTTCAGGCATGCGCTGTCTCAACTCACAACATTTTGTCTGGCTCTTCCCCCCTCATCACCTGCCATTTAACAATCGATGAACCTGAATGTAATGTGGAAGTCGCTCTATTATTAAAATGACCAAAGAGAGAAGAGCCTAGAACTGTCGCCTGGCCAGATCGGATTCCGTCGAGTCTAAGCTAACCCGAAATATGAATTCAAGGTTTTTTTTTTTTTTGGCACAATAGTTTTATTTAAAAATTTTCAAATATGGAACGAATCTTCAGATAAACTTGAATGAGTAGCCTGATCCTCGGATAGATTTAGAAGAGTTTAAGAAAAAAGAAATTGAACAAAAGCAGTGGATATGGAACATTTTCCTGTCTTGTGGGCCCAGTTTGGACTACTGAATCCAGTGGTTAACAAGTCCCAACTCCAATGCCCCATTATTTAGGTTTCCTTATGAGATATATGGGCTTTTTATTAACACTAGTAATAAAACTGAATTGGGAAAAGGCAATCTCTTAATTTGGAAAAAGTAGGTCTGGGCCTTCCACTTAGGTTCTCCATCTGGGCTTCTTAATTTACAAGGTCCAACCAGCACTGTCGTGAGAGACAAGAGTTTCTCTCTTTGTTTCTTCATTTTCCATTTTTTCGCCTCTTTTTCCTTATTGGTCCATGACTTAAGAGTTAAGCGTGCATGAATCAAGGGCAGTTAAGCCCTTCAAAGGTTAATGATACATTACCATGCAACAAATTAACTAGTTTCGAACTCGAGGTTTAGTCTAGTTAGTTCATACAACCATCCTCAATAGATGACATCTAACAAATTTGATATTCGAATCTCAACATTTGCAATCCCTTGTTCTATCCTCAAGCTGCGATCTCTTTTAAAAAAAAAAAAATTAACTACCTCGAACAATACTACTTGTGAATGTGATTAAGTTTACACTCAAATCTAAACAATTTGCTTCTTTATTTACTACTTAATTGAAATGGGAATTGGAATATATGTTTTGTAGGTAGGTAGGGGGAATCTGGTGAGAGTTTGTCATATGGCTATGGATAAACAATAGTTTAATTATGTGATCAAAATAGCATATTCTAAAACATCTTCTTTCACCAAAATTTTAGTTTAATTAGTTAAAGCTTTGAATATGCTGCTTTTTGGATTACATTTTTTGATCAGATTTGAGTTGATAGTACAATGAATGACAAACAAACAAACAAAAGGAATTGCTGACGTGCTCCACTCAAAAATTTTGTGGCAATGTTTGATATCTGCTGCCTTAGTGCCTCAGGTTCACATGGGAAAATGACTGCTTTGATTTAATTCATGGGTTTTCTTTCTTTCTTGCTTGCTATAGCTAGAGTTGCAATCTCACCATATTTTATAAATTAAGTTTTTATTTTACTTATTTCTTTTTTTTCCTTTAAACTTTTGGTTAGAATTGTACTCTTCAAAGTTGGGAAGCATCTATGAGAAGGAGAAAATTTGGTAGATACAACTTTTTGAATGTTAAATCTCTTCTGATCTTTTCGTTTTTTCCCTGTTGAAATGGTGAATTTCTCACTTGTATTGCAACAATTTTTAGTCATACACATGTTGTAACATAATTTCATCTAAATCATAAAACAATTCAACATCAAACTTAATGACATTAAAATATCATCCCCTAGATCTCAAAGATACCCATTCCGACCTTTTTCATTTTTGTAAAAAATTAATGGACCTATCAGATGGCGAGAACATCATATTTTAAATTAAAATAAAATTTATTAAGTACATGTCATAAAAAAAAAAAGCATGATTATATAGCGGACAAAGGGAGTGAAGATATGACCAAAGCCAAATATATGGAAATTTTTCTTTTCTTTTTTTTTTTTTTTTTTTTTTTCTTTTGAGAAGATGACATAGAGAGGCATCAATTTCATCCATGACTAATGAGGTCAATTGGTTTATTATATTGGCCTAACATGCGCCCTCATGGAGTATACTCAAAATGTGATAATGACTGACATTGACCAATTAAGATTTGAAATTTTGTGTTAGAAGTGACCAATTGGAAAAAGCAACCCAACTTATAGTATTAATTATTGCCATTAGTTTTGACTGCTTTCTCCGTCACTACATTATCTATATTCTCACCCCCACTTGCATTTACATGCCACCTCTTCCATCATATACAAACTAACAATAAAAGACCCATGCCAAGTTTTCTTTTCTTTTTTTCTAATATATATATATATATATATATTAGCTATTGTATTAAGATCCTTCTTTAAAGTTATTATATAAATATCTTATTTTAATGCATTAAAAATTAGTGTATTAACTATCAACTACTATATTTAATGCAAAAATATTACTACAAATAGATTGTTAATCAACTTTAAAGAATGTACTAAGAACATTTATTAATAAAATCATATATATATATATATATAAGAAGAGATTAATTTAAATTAGTGCAAAACTAAATTAATTTTACACATTTTCATAACTTTTTATATTATTTATATTTGTTTAATCCGATCATAGTATTTCATGTTCTATTAACGTAAATCCTGCAAGTCGAGTTTCGAGTAAATTAAAAATGTCTAACTATTTGTTCGATATAAAAAAACTTTCAACCGTTAAATATATATTAGAAAAGACAGTATTATCGATCGATATGATAGAGATATCGGATCGATTCGAAATTTTACGTGCACGACGAGTACAATTATATTGTTAAATTCGACTGTCGATTTGTTAAAATATAAATCGTATAAAAATTACAAAAATATATAAAATTAATTTAATTTCATATTAGTGTAAATAAAAATAAAAAATTAACCTTTTAAGATTTCGTTGGATTGAGTTGGGTAATGTACGGTGCGATGTGAAAGAACTCCCACTCCACTGGAGCCAACGGTTAGGCCAAAATCCATTGAACCCTTGAATATTGTTAAAGCACTGTTTTTATTTTATTTTTCGTTACAATTATAACAACATTAAATTATTGCAAGTTTTCATCCATAAATGTCACTAGTGTTGTATGACTATAATCCAAAGAGAATTATATTAAAAACTTGTAAAATCAGTAATAAATAAAAAAAACAATACATTAGTCATTATCCATCTCCTTGTTCCTAATTTTTTTTAAGTATGCTAATTTTCTCTCTCTTAATTAGAAATTCTAATAAAAATTAATAAAAATAATTTCCAACACATGCTTATTGGCGCGATTAAGCTAATTGAAGTTACCAAAAAATTCCTTAAAAACTTAGAATAAAAATGAAATTATCTTTTCTTTTATTATTACTAGATTATGGTATACCCATTATGTGGATAGATGAAAAAAAATAGTAAAAATTATGTTAAAAATAAATTGATTAGTGGGTAATTTATACGTATATAAGTAATTTTTTTTTAAAAAAAGGTAATTTTTAAAAAAAAATTGATAAATATTTTTAAAATAAAAATTATATACAAAATTGAAAATATATTAATACCTGTAATATGTTATTATTTAAAATAATAATTTTTTTAATTTTTTTTTAATTTCATCAATTGAATTGATATCATTTGATTCGTGACATTAACTTAATCAATCTTTTTATAATAATATATAGATATAAATTGTTGGGTTGAAATTGAATCACGAAAATCATTTCATGACTTTTTTTTTTTTTTTTAGCTTTTGGATGGATGGACAAAAGGTCCACGTGGAGAGCTCAACCACACATTATCAACACGCAGTTGAAAAAAAAAAAAAAAACATAAAAAATAAAAAGATCCAAGTTAGTTATGGACCACTTCATCAGCACAACTAAAGTGGACACGTAGTCAGTATGGAGACAACCCACGTTGAGAGTTGGATTTAATAATTTCATTTGGACCACAATGCCAACTAGACTTGCCTCCTTTACACTCTAATCGTTATTTAAATATTCTGATATTTTCTTTTTTTTTTCAAAAAAAAAAAAAAACTTTGATATTTAAAAATGAGTTTGCTTTAAAATACTGATAATTAAATTTTTTAATTTTATAAACGTGATTAAAAATGATCATCTATTTCAATTTTTTAATATATTGTGTAATTTAAAAATTCAACTAAGATGGATGAAATTCGAAAACACCAATTTCTTTTTATAAAAAAGTAATTCCTCAATTCTAAAAAGTACATTTTAGAGGTTGAAATTCTTAACAATAAGAAGGCTTACTCTTTAAGCAACTTATTATCCATCAATTAAGAGAAATTGGGTATTAGATAAATAAAATATTCTCATTAAGCTAATTTGTTTTAGGTTTGCAAAAGTGATTTTTTTTAAATTAACATGTCAATGTTTAATTGATTGATTAACTTAATTTAATTGAGGGTTATGGGGTAGTGAACTTAGATATAACATCTATGAGATTTGTTGGACACCATGCCTATATAGAATTGTTAATTCGACATAACGGCAACACCAAGAATCAAACTTCTTTTTACACCAAAAAGAAGTTCAAAAAATTGTTACCAAATTTCAGATCTTATGCCTCTTTTTTTTTCTTTTGGCTTTCAACTCTTATGACAATACTTATGTAAAGTTTTTTAAATGAAGTTCTTGAAGTTTTTTTAATTAAAAATAATTATATAAAAATTTATTTTGAAAATCAAAACTTCTAGATTGATAGAGTTTAATGAGAAGATCAATAACATGTACAAATATTATTAATGCATTATTTTTACTAAATTAAAAAAATACAATTTTTTAATTGCATTTTTTTCCTTAAATATTATTTTAACTAATGTCACTAAACATTGATTAATATTTGTTTATAATATATTGTTTGCACCAAATTTAAAAAGGAGATAATATATTAATTAATAATTATAATTTTTTTATGTTTAAAAGGATCAGTTTAGCGAGAACCGTTAAGGATTATTAATTTACAATTTATCAATTTTTTTGTGTGCATTTAATACATTACATTTACTAAATTAAAAAAATAATACATTAATTATAGTTTTTTATGTATATTAACTTAACCAATATCACTAGACATTATCAATATTTTTCATTTAAAAAAAGAAAATTATAATTAATATATGAATTTTGCTAACGAGTGCCATTAAAGCACTCTTTAAGGTTAATTAATATATTATTTATAGTAGTAATATTATATTAAATACAATAGTTGATAACTTTATTCATAATTTTCAATGTATTGAATGAAGATATTACTATATCTAGTAACTTTAAATAATACTCTTAGAATACTAGTTAGCAAAATCCTTAATATATAGTCTTCTTCCAAATTTTTTTAAGGATTTTATTAACAAGTGTCCTAAAGATGCTTTTTAAGGTTACTATATATATAGAGTAATATTTTCATTCAATACATTAAAAACGATGAATAAAATTATCAATTTTTATATTTAATATAAATAATATATTAATTAATTTAAAAAAATATGCTAAAGATATTTATTAACAAAACCCTTTTTAAATACCAACAAAAAAGTTTGGGGGAAAGGAAAAAAAATCAATGGACATGAAAATTGAAAAGTCTTGAGTTATCAGAAACCCCATTGGATAATGATAGGAATAAGAGGATTCTGTTATTGTTTTGTTTTCTTAAAAGGATAATGTGATGAATAGTTCTTAAAATTTATTAATGTGGTATTTGTATTTTAAAAATATTTAATGTGGTACATGTACTATCAAATCGTGTATCAATATGGTACTTTGACTTAACACCGTTAAATATAAATGATGATGTGGCATTGACCAATCAGATGATGACATGTGGCAGCACCGGATTTTTTAGAAATTAATATCTAATTTTTTGTAAAAAAGAGAAAAAAAATATTTACAAAATTAATAAATAATATTTTAAAAATTAATATATAATTTTTTAAAAAACTTAAAATATTATATTAAAATAATAATAAAATTTAAAATTCTATTTTTTAAAATTAAATTCTATTTTTTAAATTCAAAATTTTAAAAAATAATAAAATTAAAATATTTAACTAAAATTATTTTTAAAATATATAATATTTTAAAATTAAATATTAAATCATTTATAATCTCTAAATTTTTTTTTTTAAAAAAAATTAAAAGTTATTTTTTAAAATTACAAAAATTAAATTATGAAATTATTTTTATTCTTTTAAAAAATTAAATATGAAATTAATTTTTTTTAACTTTTTTAAAATTTTAAAAATTTTAAAAAAAAATTCTTATTTTTTATTTTTAAGTAAATACACGTGGCATCATTATATGATGCCACGTGTCATCATTATATTTTTAAAATAATAGTATTTTTATTTTTAAAATTAAATTAATAATTTTTTAGTTAGTACACGTGGCATCATTATATGATGCCACGTGTCAAGTTTTCATTTGATACAAAAGTCAAGTCATCAATTTTTAACGATGTTACTGACAAGTATTACAATAACACACGAAATGTAAACTTTAATTATCAAAATATATATTTTTAAAATATAAATATTATATTAATAAATTTGATAAAATTCAGGGATGACATTATCTTTTTCTTAAACGATAAAGAAAAGAAAAAACTCTTTCTATCCCTCACGGATTTTGATTTTATAGCTGGAAACACGTGTTGTTTCGCACGTGCATCGGGGCATCCAAATATTGTGTAGGCTGTAGCGGCAAGCAATGCATTGCCCGGTTGACCGGAGACAGCAGGGGCGCACTGTCCCCCAACACGCGTGTGCTTCCGCTGCTAAACGACACCCACTATTCCAGCTCTCAAATACTAAATCTCATACTATACTGGCGGCTGGAATGGGTGTAAAAGTTAAAATCAAGTGATTAGTTAAAAAAATTTATAAAAAGGGTATAAAGAATTTATTTATTGATAACAAAGATAATAATAAAAAAAATTATGTATTTTTACATTATGAATTAATAATAATAAATATTTAAAAGAAAATAAAAGATTAAAAAATAATTAAATTTGTGATTAGATTTGTTCACGAATTATACTATTTATCAAGCTTATTAGTATAGTCAATTCAACTTATAATATTATTTTATAAATAAATATTTTAATTTAATTTTAAAATATTAATATAAAAATAATTTTAATTAAATAATATTTGAATGAACTATTGAGCCAAATTCGATTTCAAATTTAAATTTTAGAGGTATCGATCAAGTGTGATGCGCTTCAATTTAGATATCTTCAAACAGTCAATGTCTAAATCAATTTTTTTTTTCTTACTTTTTATATTTGTTAAGACAATATCTAATAAGCAGTCAAAGTACTTGTCAGATCCTTATACTTTAGAGTCTGGTGTAAATTAGTCCTTGTACCAAAATTGAAAGTAATTTGATCTCTTTACTTTTAAAATAGAAGCAAATAAGTAAAATTGTTAACACTCATAATAGTTTCAGTTAAAAAGCTGACTAGATAATTTGACATGTTCAAAAATACTGATGTGTCATAACAAATCTGACATGGCACTAAAAAGAAAAATATATTTTTAAAGCTGACATAGAAATTAATTAAAAAAATATATATCAAAATTTTCCTATTAGACAATATGATTTTATGAAAAATTGAAAAGAAAAAAAAATTGAATCTTGATGAACAGAGGGAATAATAGAGGAATACAATTAGAAAAAATAAGTAACTCAAATGAATATTAGTGTAAGATAAATTTCATTTTTTTTTCAATTTTTTGTGAAATTAAATTGTTCAATAAGAAAATTTTGATGTTTTCATTTTTAATTAATTTCAATGTCAGCTTAAAAAAAAAATAAAAAATTTAGTGTCACGTCAAATTTGTTATGACACATCTGCATTTTTTGAATATGTCAAATTGTCTAGTTAGGTGTTAACAATTTACTTATTTGCTTCCCTTTTAAAAGTAAAGGGATCAAATTACTTACAATTTTGGTACATGGACTAATTTACACCATACTTTAAAATATAAGGATCTGGCAAGTACTTTAACCCTTGTCAAGCTTAACAAACATAAAAAATAAGAAAAAAAACTTTGATTTAGACATTAACTGTATAAAGATGTTTATAAATCGAATCGCATCATACTCGATCGATACCTCTAAAATTTAAATTTGAAATCGAATTTGGCTCAATAGTTTATTCAAATTTTATTCAATTAAAAATATTTTTATATTGATATTTTAAAATTAAATTAATATATTTATTTATTATAAAATAATATCATGGGTTGAATCGACTAAGCCAATAAGCTTGACAAGTAGTGTAATTCGTGAACAAATCTAATAACAAATTTAATTATTTTTTAATCTTTTATTTTCTTTTAAATATTTATTATTATTATTAATTCATCAAGTAAGAATACATAATTTTTTTTTTCATTATTACCTTTGTTATGAATAAATAAATTCTTTCTGCCTTTTTTATAATTTTTTTTAACTAACAACCTTATTTTAATTTTTACACGCTTATTAAAATAAAAAAAATTTCTCATTTGATTCTTAAAAAAAAAAAGGAAAAGGTAAATTTGAAAAACATATCCTTTACAATTATTTGAAAAAGAGAAATGAAAAATATAAAATTGTTAGGAAGGAAATTATAAAGACAAAATATATTCTTGATAAAAAACTTATTCTCTCTTTTCCTTTTATTTTTAATTAAAAAATAAATTTTTCTAAAAATAAATTTTTTAATTTTTTTAATTTACTTTTTTTAATTAAAAAAATAAAAAAATAAAAAATAATATTTTTAAAATTATTTATTTATTTTTTTAAAATTTTTAAAATATAAATATTTAATTTTTTAATTAAAATTTTTAAAAAATAAATTTTTTTAATGGAAGGAGAAAGGAAAATAAAGTTTTTTCATTAAAGATAATTTTATCTTTACAATATTTTTTCTAAAAATTTTTAACTTTTTCATTTTTCTTTTTCAAATAACTCTTAATTATTAAATTATTTAATTATTAAAAACATATTTTTCATATTTATCCTAAAAAAAAAAATGTATTGTAGTCTTCACCTACGTAAGTATATAAGATTAGGCAAATATGTCAGTCTTGGTTTAACGTAGAGTATTGTGGGGGCCCACTTGATCAACATCGTCCACTTATGCTCGGTCCCACCCACCCAATTTGATGTTATGATATGACATCAACGGAAATTTGTTTTTCTTAAAAAATAAAATAAAATTTCATTGCTCGAATAAAGAGGAGGAGAGAATGAGATCTAGACAACCTGGACCCGCACATTCCTCTGTTTAGTTTTATCTCTTCCCCCTTTGACACTTTGACTGCCTACTACTACTGTACTGTGTACTTGTAACAGACAATTTAAACCTAAATTGATAAAAATAAAAATAGATAAAATTCGTAATTTTTTTTATTTTTGATTATTTTATTTTCAATTTTTTAATTAAATGATGAAATTTAAATTTTCATTTTTAATTTTATATAAAAATCATATTATTGAATTAATACATATTTTATTTATTATTTATTATGTATTAAAATTATTTATTTATTTATTTTAATTTAATTAATCAAACCGATTAAATCAATGATAAAAAATCTTATTGATTTAATTTTTGCTCCAATTTTTTCATCTTTGCTCATTTCCTTCTTTCGAACTGGACTCTCCCCTTTTATCAATCAAACTTTTTCATATTTTATTTTGTTCCTTCATAATTTCTTTTGTATACTTTCACATCCCAATTTTTTTTTTATTAACGTTGCAATTTTCATCCCAAATTCTATGTTAATGAATTTTGCAAAACATCGCAATATAAAAGAAATTAAAAGAATTTTAGTGAATGATTAATATTTGTCACATTTCTTTTCTTGGCTTTTAAAAGCAACCTAGGAATGTTATTATCAAAGCTAATTATAGCCAAACTGTCAAAAAAGATATCGTCTAGTTCAAGCCTTCAAGGGTCTTAATTCAACTATATAGAAGTTCTTTTTTCTTTAATTTACTTCAAATTGAAGGTTTCGCTTCCATTGGTGCTGTTTAAAACCTTTCTTCTTTCCATGTAGTAGTTCTTTTGAGTCTTTGCCACCTTTTTTTTAAGGCACAAAAGCTTTAAAGATTGAGGTTACCATCATCGGTTGAAACAATTAATTGGACTAGATTGATTGATCAGATAAATTCAATCGAAAATTGATAGTCGGTTCGATTGAATATAGAATTTAAAATTGAAGATTTATTGAATTGATAAAATCGATTCAACTAGTTAAAAATCGGATTAAATCGGTAAAAATCAATTTTAATTTATGTTATTTTTTTAATTCTTTTTTTTATATAAATAATGAGATTTAAATTTTAAAATTTTTGAATTTATATTAAAAATTATATTATTAAATCAAATGCATATATTATTAATTATTTATCATATTTATTATTTATTTAGTATTTAAAATTTTAAATAAATCGATTGATTAACTCGATCGATAATTAAACCGATTTGACTCATGCTCGAAAATATAATCGGTTTCACTTTCAATATGATTTTTTCAATTTTGATTACAATTGGTTTGATTTTCTTTTTCTATATATATATATATATATATATATATATATATAGATTGAAAATTTTCACTCACAAAAAGGAAGATTTGACACCCATTAGACTGTAAAGCGTGCCCTAGCATAATTTGGCTGCATGATTCCCATAGGACATAAAAACCATGACAGCATGCATAAAGCCAGACTTCTCACTAAAAGTGGTAAAATAAATTAGAATCTGAAAATTGGTTCAAAAAATTTATCCGAATTCGCTCAATTCCAATATAATAAAAAGTTAAAAATTCAAATCTGAAAAAATCAAAAATCAAAATAATTCGAACCAGTAAAAGCATAGACATAAAACAGCACTTAAAAAGATAGATAAGCTAAAAATATCTACACTGTTCATCATATCCATGGGCATAACCATAACTCAATTCCCAACTACACATTTTATTTTATTTTTCAAAAAAATGAGGCAATCCAAGTTCTCTTTCCCTAAAGCATCACAACAAACTATTGTATTTTCTCAAATCAAGTTATTTTTTTTTATTAAAGTTAAAATGATAAATCAATGATGAATACAGATGTACCAAATTTTTTTTTTTTTTTTTTAAACTAAGAGAGATTGAAGAATTTTAATTATGGTATATTCATAAATACATTATTTTTTTTTATATTGGGTTAGAGGATTTTAACTCAGATCTTTAATAGGTATAAAAAAAGGATACATCAACTATATATTGTAGAACGTTTTAAAATAATTTTTTGTTACTATTAAATTAAGGCCATTGGTTAATATAAAGTAAGTATCACTTTGTATATATAAAAAAAATATTTATTCAAAACAAAATATAAACACAATCCTTGAATTTTACTCTTAGAAGTTTGAACTTGAGTTAAACTGAAAAAAAAAAAAAAAAATCAAATTTGCTGGATGTGTCAAATATCTCACATTCTCAATTGTTTATAAAATAAAAAACTTAAATCACAAAAAGATAGTGCATGACGTAGAAAAACAACAAACCATTATGATATTCCCATCGGAAGAATCTCATCTCAGAAATTAATTATTAGGGGAAGAAAATTTAAGTTATATAAAATTATATAAAAAAAGTTTTCAAGTCTCATATGCTCTAATTAAACATTTAACAGTCGAATTTATATTTAATTTATTATCAGTATATAAATTTATATATTAATAGTACATCATATGATGTTATATGTTAAAAATTAAGTTTAAAATAAAGTTAAAATTTAAAATTTTAAGATTTATGATTTATTTTTTAATGAGATGTTACTATAACATTCACTATCAATATATAAAATTATATACTGATAATAATATATTAAATACAAAACCTTAACCATCTATCATGTTTGGCAGTCTTGATGTTTACGCCTTTGTATTAATTTAACTTAGTTTTCGAGTGAATATTGTAATGCCGATACTATCATTTGCGCCGTACGATTATAATTGAAAGAAATGATGGAGGGATGAGTTTGATATCAATTGATATAAAATTTAGGAGAATCACATACAAAAAATAATTATTAAAATAGGAGAATTTAAATCATATAAACCCATAAAAAATCTCATATATTCAAAAAATTCAAGTGATATGCCTTACAAACAGAGAATTGCAAAATATAAGCCAATTCAACTCTTGGTTAGGTTCCAGACTTATAAATGCCACACGTGTGGCCTTTACTTAGTCAGATAAGAGCAGACCCACGCCCCCTTATAGCTGTTCCAAAATTTTCATATTTAAGTGTGAAACCAAAAGCAGCCACCATAACAACAATTCCACACAGAATTTTCAGACTACTCTCGCCCCCCAAAACTGATCTACTGGAGATGCCTGGAAGTATTGAGCCATTAGATTTGGTTGGTTTTCAAGTTCCTTATCATTTCAGGTGTCCAATCTCACTTGAGCTCATGCGTGACCCTGTAACGGTCAGCACCGGCCAAACCTATGACCGAACCGGCATCGAGTCATGGGTTGCAACCGGTAACACCACTTGTCCTGTTACTCGAGTCCCACTCTCTGATTTCACTCTCATCCCTAACCATACCCTTCGCCGCCTTATTCAAGGTTGGTGTGTCGCCAACCAAGCCTTTGGTATCCAGCGAATTCCTACTCCTAAACAACCTGCCGACCCTACCATGGTTCGCACCTTACTGAATCAAGCTTCCTCCGTTTCGAATCCGTTTCAATCTCGTCTTTCTGCTCTGCGTCGACTCAAGGGACTCGCCCGAGACTCCGATAAGAACCGTTCTGTGATTTCCTCCAATCACTCACGTGAAATACTCATAAGCATCCTGTTTTCAGATGCGGGTTCCGGTTCGTCGGAGTTGAACCAGGAGGCACTTGCGCTTCTGGTAATGTTTCAACTCACCGAATCCGAGTGCGCATCAATCGCTTCGGATTCAAACAAAGTAAATTACCTATCACAAGTCTTGTTTCATTCCTCGATTGAAGTCCGAGTCAACTCAGCTTCCCTCATCGAAATCGTTCTCGCTGGAACAAGATCGCCAGATCTTCTAGTTCAGATAAGCAATGTAGATGAAATCTTCGAAGGCGTCGTCGACATATTAAAAAACCTCAACTCTTATCCACGCGCGTTAAAAATCAGCATCCGAGCTCTTTTTGCCTTGTGCTTAGCAAAACAAACCAGGCACAAAGCGGTTCAAGCCGGAGCGGCCGGGACATTGATCGACCGATTAGCCGATTTGGATAAGTGCGACGCTCAACGAGCTTTGGCGACGATAGAGTTGTTATGTCGGATCCCCTCGGGGTGTTCTGCATTCGCTGCACACGCGCTTACGGTTCCATTGTTAGTTAAAACAATATTAAAGATTTCGGACAGGGCTACGGAGTACGCAGCAGGTGCTCTCATGGCACTGTGTTCGGATTCGGAACTGAGTCAAAAGGACGCGGTGAGTGCGGGTGTTCTGACGCAGTTGCTATTGTTGGTTCAAAGTGATTGTACGGATAGGGCTAAGAGGAAAGCTCAAATGCTGCTTAAGTTGCTTCGGGATTCGTGGCCTGAAGATTCTATAGGGAATTCGGATGATTTTGCTTACAGTGAAGTCGTACCCTTTTGAATGATACAACTTACAAGATTTTTTTAAAGATTTTAATGTTGTTATTTTTGTTTAAATAAAGAGAAAAAAAAGAGAGGAAAATTTCAGGTCTTAGATGGGGTATATAGAGGAGGACTGTAATTTTCTTGAATGTAATTTTTTACGTAAGAATTTTTGTTAAGGAAAAAAAACGAAAAGATAAATGTGTTCTTGGTGTACCGATTTTGCGGGAACTCTTGAGGAGGATGATTAGTTTATGGCTGAAATGAGCTTGCAAAGCCTTCAATAATTATGAAAACTTGATTTGATCTGATTTAACTTGGTGGGTGCGACACATGTTTCATAGCTGTTCGGAAGACTTTTTTCTGAAAATTAGAGTTGAACCTTGGCTTTTTTTGAATGAGCTTAGCTGCTCCGTTACTAATTAGATAGAGTAATGTATGTATACCTGTCTTTGATTTAAGAATTCCTGAAACTTTAGCCCAGAGCATGGTATTGGTTACTTGATTTGAATTCAGGTCTGTAATAAATTGAACTTGGAATCTCAAATTTGTTTGAGAATTAAGAACACCTGAAATCAAATAACAAAAGAAGAAGAAAAAAACTCCATTATCTGGTTTTAAGGTTGAGTTGTTACCATGATTTTGGCTTCTCCAGAGTCCAGACCAATCAAATGTACAAGTTTAGAGTGGGGAATAAACGTGGGTCTAGTATCAGACCAATCAAATGTTACAAATGTACAAGTTTAGAGTGGGGAATAAACGTGGGTCTAGTATATCTGATAACTGGTTATAGAAAGAAAGCTAATTTTCATAAATCAAATCCTGAAAACTTTGTCCCCTGTTTTTGATCGGGTGAGGAAACGTTGCAAACCAGTAAAACGAGATATCGTAGAGAGATGGCGGAGAGGAAGATTGGAGCAGACCCTGGAGAACAAGTGCGGTGGCAGGTGGTGGTGATGAAGGCTATTGGTGGCTGAGGATGGTGGAAAGTATGGTGGTTGTAGAAATTGCAGAGAAAATGTTGCAGAGAATTCTTAACGTCAGAAAGTTTGTCAAATGGCCAAAAGATTCTAAATGAAGCATTTGAGCTTCTATTTTTAGCCTCTTCAA
This sequence comes from Fremontodendron californicum, assembly GCA_030761205.1. Classification (NCBI taxonomy): domain Eukaryota; kingdom Viridiplantae; phylum Streptophyta; class Magnoliopsida; order Malvales; family Malvaceae; genus Fremontodendron; species Fremontodendron californicum. The sequence continues at coordinate 39,409,980 of JAULJL010000002.1, read as the reverse complement.
AGAGGTTATCAGGAGAAATTATTAACAGAGTGGGAAGTTATTTTATATAAACTTCATCTCAATCATGGGTGGTGGAGAGGTTATATATGATAGTGGGAGAAATGCCAGTTATGGGAGGTTACATTAAGAGAAGTGTTTCAGTCACATGTAGTGAATGAAGGCTACTGATAGCACGCTTGAGAATGCACTGTCTGTTCAGCGGGATAGGGAAGCACTTGTGTTCCAGGGAAAGGTTAAGAAGCGAACTTCTTAACAATCTCCATATCTGAGCCTCCAAGCCATGCTCTCCAAGACATCCCAAGAGTGGAGCAAACTCAAGAATCCTGCCAACCTTCCCGGGTTAGCTCCACAGTCTTCATGTAGTTGTGTATTACTGCAGGAAGTCCTGCTACCAAGAAGCGACGTGCCAAGCGACGTGCCAGGAAGCAACGTGCCAAGTGACGTGCCAAGCGACGTGCCAAGAGACATGCCAAGAGACGTGCCAAGCGACGTGTCAAGCGACGTGCCAAGCGACGTGCCAAGAGACGTGCCAAGAGACGTGCCAAGCGACGTGCCAAGAGACGTGCCGAACGACGTGCCAAGCGACGTGCCAAGAGACGTGCCAAGTGACGTGCCAAGCGACGTGCCAAGAGACGTGCCAAGCGACGTGCCAAGAGCGCTGCTGACGGGGAGACTATTACTAAAGCCCGCTGCATATAAGATTTGTTCCTGCATAAAATGTTATTGACCAAAAACGAGTGTCTACATTTTGCCCCCTGCATGAGAATTTTTTATTGATAAAAAATTCTTATGCACTGTAAATAACATCAAGTATGAAAATATATAATTTCGAAATTTGATATGATTGTCCCACACATTTTTTTTTTTTAAAGAAAATGTAAAATTAATGATACATGATATCATGCATGTGATACTAGAACAATAAGAACATATGATGGTTTGGCATTGGGTTCTTGAAGATTAAACCTTTAAACGACCCAATTGCAATGTAATAAAAATAAATAAATAAAAATAAAATAAAATAAAATGGGTCTTCATGATATCATGTTTAAGTTCAATATTTATAGGCGCGAAAGTGTGTTAAAGCTAGATGATTTTGTAGAGTATTTGTTTAGAAGTGAAAGGGATGCTAAAAATAATAATACTAATAATAATAAAATAAAATAAAAAGATTAAAGGAATGGATGAACAAAAAGTATAGGCAAACTGCCTGCATGCATCCCGGTCATGCCCCCTCTTTTTTTTTTTTTTTGAATAAAGAAATAAAGAATAATAATAATAAGAAATAAATAAAAAATAAAAAATAAAAAATCTAATGAGATAAATAAAGATAAATATCTTTTTAGAGTTCAAATAGCACAAGGACACTACATATTGTCTATAAATACGAAGGTCACTTGAAAAATTATTTTCAATAATCTCAAAAGCTCTTCCCAAGCAAAAAGATTTCAATTCTTTTCCTCAATTTTTTTCTTTGAGAAAAGGTAAGTTCTCATCCATGTATCTCTAATTTTTTTTTAAAGATATGAGACTGAAAATTTTCATATGAAAATTGATTTTGATTTTGTTTCTTTTAAATCAAGAATAAACTAGGGTTTTAGATTTTGGATTTTTTTTCTTAAATATTTTGCCCCCATTTTTTTTATTTAAAAACAATTTGATATTTTTATAAAATAGGCACTATTTTAAACAATGTTGGGAGAGAATTTTTTTTTTGTAAGAACCTGCAGGCGGGGGGGATTTTTTTTTTCTTTTGTAAGAGCCTACAGGCGGGGCCTGCAGGCTGGGGCCTGCAGGCGGGACCTGCAGGCGGGGGCCTGCAGGCAGATTTTTTTTTTTTTTGGCTGAAGCATCAAACTACTTTATACCATGTTGATCCCTGAAAATCACTATTACTACTAGATAATACCCCACTATTTTAAGCAAACAATATGTTAACGATTTGCACTGTTAAAGTTTCAATTCGTTTAATCTATTTATATTATTATTATGAGATTTGGATGAGTAGAAATGTATTATTACTATTTAATAATAAATTGAATTCTACACCTTTCCTTGATAAATAAATAAAGACCTTTAATCTAATTAATAATGAGGCAGAGAGATCAAATCAAATCAGTTGATAATAAATAAATAAATAAAATATATGAAATTCTGATTTTGACTTTTGTTTAATTTTTTATGCTATTTGAATAAGAATACTTACTTGACCTTTTGTTGTTGTTTTGCAGGATTTTCACACTCGCCATGGTGAAAACTATGAACATACACCGGCCAAGTTATGGTCAGCCCTCCAGAGATGCTATTCCACCTCCAAAGAAAAGGAAACAGACTGCTGGCAGAATTCCCACTCAAAAGATTACTCTTAGAACGAACAAAGATGGTTTAGTCCCTGTTGTGCCCAGGTATTGGGAGGATTCAATCATCAAGACGGGCGGGGTTGATCGTTTTTGGGAATATGTAAATGAGAATGAGTATGGTCAACATCCACCTGCGCCAGCTGGATACACCTGTCCAGTTCAAGGATGGGATGAGTGGATAAATAAAATCTTGGCGAAACCTGCTAATGTGAGCATCCTTTCGAAGGCAGGAGTACTTCATGCTGTCCGAATTAGTTCCAAGCTCCTCCAAATAAAGAAAGAGAAGAAATTAGAGGTGTGGCGTGCTATTCTTGCTAGATGGAGCACTTTCTCTCATACCATGATTACAGCTTGGGGTGAGTTCACATTTACTCTAGAAGATGTGCATATCTTACTTGAGCTTCTCTGTTATGGCGGTTATGAAATTTCTTCTATTAAGCTTGCTGAAGAAGAGAGAGACATTTACATGTTCTTTTGTAATTTGCTCCAGAGTCAAACTAACAGTTCTAAGGTTGCACGATTTTCCAACTGGGTAGGTATTTTCTTCCAGAAATATAATTCTAAAGGGGATAAAACTGCAGATCCTACTTATCCAGATCATAAGTGGGAACTGATAGCACTATTGATTCTGTGGTTGGCACGACACGTGTTTCCAGGCTGTCCAGATGACGGGATTTCTCTAGGTGTAATTCCTCTGGCCATCAAGATTTCTAAGGGATTTGACTTTTCTCTTGCTCCATACTACCTGGGATCCTTGTATAAACGACTGGACTTGTATCAATCTAAAACTAGAGATTCAGCTGGTCGGTACAAAATCATGACTTTTGTGGATGCCACTTTTATTCAGATGTGTCTATGGGAGAGATTCAGCTCTTGTGCTCCTGAGCCTAATGTATACAACTCATCTGGGACTTTTAATTCAGCGACCGTTCTCAGGAATGACTACAGAGCTTGGGCATGGCTTGCTCGAACATCAAAGAAGAGTGTTCTTGAAGTGATGGACGTGGCAGATGAATTCGAACCTAGGCCATATGTTAACTCGCTCAATGGGTATGGAAGTCCTACTCTTTATTATAACTTGTCTGATTCCGTGAGTGTACAAAGAATGCATTTTTATTTGTGGGTTCAATGTCGTGCGCTACCTTGCATGATTGAAAATTCTAGCTCAGGAGTTACTAGGGACTCATATTCAGCAGCAGTATATTCGGCCTCTAGGGTAGCACGTCAATTCGGGTATGATCAGGGAGTTCCACCTGACCCTTCTATGTCCTGTGAAACATTTGCTACTAGTGCTAAATGGATTCTCAAAGATTCAGTCAGGGGTCTTCCAGTTAAGAGTGTAACTGCCCCAACACTTAATAGAGTTGGCATGTGTTCATCTGGCTGGCGGGCCTATTGGGGTGTATGCCTTGATGAGTGGAAGGTTTTTGTGAGGCCTTTAGCTAATCTTAGAGCTGAACTTAAGCCCCCAAATATTACTACTAGCGACATATCCTTGCGTATGCCCGACAAACCAAGACGGAAAACTTCTACAGTTGTAGATATTGATGATGGAGAAGAAGATGATGTTCTGATCCTTCATCGACGAAAAAGTCGTGCTTCATTTCATGCATCTCAAGAAGTAAGTTTCCCTTTTTTTTATATATACTCACTTTTTACCCTTCACTTATCACTTTTCCACTTATGTTTCTTGTAGGATGTATCAACTTTTGAAGCTAGTGATCCTCGAGTAGAAGAGGTAGATGAGCAGGTTGATACTGATAGTGATGATGATGACGATGATAACGATGATGATGATGCATCAAATCGTTCTGAGCCAAAAACTGATGCTGCTTCTTCCAGGTCAAGGAATTGTGCTTCTGAAATTGATGCTCTCTTTTCTTCACAAGACATAGAGACTGTTCAAAGTCAAGAGAGAGAACATACTAGGGATACCACTCAGCCTGAACTTGGTGATGCTACTGCTCAAAGTCAGGAGAGGGAACATACCAGGGATACCACTCAGCCTGAACTTGGTGATGCTACTGCTCAAAATCAGGAGAGGGAACATACCAGGGATACCACTCAGCCTGAACTTGGTGATGCTACTGTTCAAAGTCAGGAGAGAGAACATACCAGGGATACCGCTCAGCCTGAATTTGGTGATACCATGGTTTCTACTACCGCTCTAGGTGTTCCTCCTGTTCCTTCCTCCCCAGTACTAGGAGTTAGAGATTCTAACTTAGCTACAAGTTCTGGAACAGTCACCTTTGCAACAGGATCCACCTTTGGGACAATCACTTCCTTCGGAACAGCTGCCTTTGGATCGAGTATCCTTGGGTCAACTCCATCTCAGACTATTGGAGTCAATACTTCTCTTGGTACTTCAAAAGTGGATTTCCATGGTTTCTCCGTTGACTCACAATATCAGCGGTATTTGGAAGACATTTATAAAATAGAGGGTGAATTCTGGACTACTTGCACCTTTCAGATTGAAGGATTTATTTCATTTTTTCTGGGACAGTTTGGTAAGGCTTTAGTAATTGCTGATGCTCGATGGTCGGATATCCCTCCAGCAAAGTTGCAAGAGATGTTTGCACTCATGGATGCGGTTACCAAAACTGGGTTCAGACTGGGATGTCTTACTTCTTGTATGGCTAAGGCCAAAGCTATTCTTAACATAGAGGTAGACAAAGCTCAGGTAGAGACGAGTCTGGATGAAGTTAGACAGAAGCTTGATTCTCTTAAGCAGGAAACAGAGACATATCAGCGCAAGAGCCTGGAGTTGCAGAACCAGCTAGATAATATTCATCATCTTCGTAGCTCTAATTCTTCTCCATGGGACAACATAAAGGAGTAGACTTGTTTTCATTTTCAATTTTTTTTTTTTGAACTGAGTTGTTTTTGAACTTTTATATCATAATAAAACATACATATATTATGCTAAATTTTTTCATAGTAATTGTGTACTTATGTGAATGTTATACATTTTTCACACACATTTTTTACTTTTGATAGAGTCGTGCGGCCAAGGGGAACTATTCACTTTCATTAGGGAGATTGAATCTCAACCTTAAATAAAGTAAACTATTCAACCCTTTAAAATAAGCGTTAGAGCTGCGGCCAAGGGGAACTATCTACTTTCATTAGGGAGATTGTATCTCAACCTTAAATGAAGTAAACCATTCAACCCAATAAGCGACTTGTGGCCAAAGTATGAGCGATTATAGCTGCGGCCAAGGGGAACTATCTGCTTTCATTAGGGAGATTGTATCTCAACCTTAAATGAAGTAAACCATTCAACCCAATAAGTGACTTGTGGCCAAAGTATGAGCGATTATAGCTGCGGCCAAGGGAACTATCTGCTTTCATTAGGGAGATTGTATCTCAACCTTAAATGAAGTAAACCATTCAACCCAATAAGTGACTTGTGGCCAAAGTATGAGCGATTATAGTTGCGGCCAAAATGTAATTATCACATTACAGCCAAAATTTAAGCATGAAGCTGCGGCTGATTTATAATCAATGTCATAGTCAAAGTAAGCATTAAAGCTGCGCTATGACAGGAGCAATAGAGTACAGCCAGATTTTAAGCGATAAAGCTGCGACTGGAATTCATTATTTTTCATACATGTCATAGTTCTTTACAGATGGACATAGTAGTCAACTGACGATGAAAGATAAGTATGGACATGCAATTAACTTCTATTTACAAAAAGTAATATGAAGAATCAAAGATAGAGTCCAGATTTCATACATCGAATTTCTTGATATATTGAAAGTTAATAGGCGTAGCAACCACATTATTCTTTGGGTTGATCAACTTGCAGTAACCACTATCATTCACTTCATGGACAATGTAAGGTCTTTCCCATTTTCATTGTTCGCAGGTTAGACTTGGGAGGTAGTGGCATTAGAGGAAGGTGTAAACTGAGAGATGGTTTCCATCATCTTTCTATTGTTTTCTTCTAGCCTTTGTATTTTTTTTTTCGTTAGCCTTCATCATCTTCATCAGATCCTGGATGTAAGATGGAACTGGTGCACTTTGGTTTCCAGTAGAGTCTTCCATTTTTTTTCCGGCAAAAATGTTTCACTCAATGCAATCGCTCCTCCCCAGTGGAGTCGCCAAAATGTAGAGGGTGTTTTTGATCGGGTGAGGAAACGTTGCAAACCAGTAAAACGAGATATCGTAGAGAGATGGCGGAGAGGAAGATTGGAGCAGACCCTGGAGAACAAGTGCGGTGGCAGGTGGTGGTGATGAAGGCTATTGGTGGCTGAGGATGGTGGAAAGTATGGTGGTTGTAGAAATTGCAGAGAAAATGTTGCAGAGAATTCTTAACGTCAGAAAGTTTGTCAAATGGCCAAAAGATTCTAAATGAAGCATTTGAGCTTCTATTTTTAGCCTCTTCAAAGAGGTTATCAGGAGAAATTATTAACAGAGTGGGAAGTTATTTTATATAAACTTCATCTCAATCATGGGTGGTGGAGAGGTTATATATGATAGTGGGAGAAATGCCAGTTATGGGAGGTTACATTAAGAGAAGTGTTTCAGTCACATGTAGTGAATGAAGGCTACTGATAGCACGCTTGAGAATGCACTGTCTGTTCAGCGGGATAGGGAAGCACTTGTGTTCCAGGGAAAGGTTAAGAAGCGAACTTCTTAACAATCTCCATATCTGAGCCTCCAAGCCATGCTCTCCAAGACATCCCAAGAGTGGAGCAAACTCAAGAATCCTGCCAACCTTCCCGGGTTAGCTCCACAGTCTTCATGTAGTTGTGTATTACTGCAGGAAGTCCTGCTACCAAGAAGCGACGTGCCAAGCGACGTGCCAGGAAGCAACGTGCCAAGTGACGTGCCAAGCGACGTGCCAAGAGACATGCCAAGAGACGTGCCAAGCGACGTGTCAAGCGACGTGCCAAGCGACGTGCCAAGAGACGTGCCAAGAGACGTGCCAAGCGACGTGCCAAAAGACGTGCCGAACGACGTGCCAAGCGACGTGCCAAGAGACGTGCCAAGTGACGTGCCAAGCGACGTGCCAAGAGACATGCCAAGCGACGTGCCAAGAGCGCTGCTGACGGGGAGACTATTACTAAAGCCCGCTGCATATAAGATTTGTTCCTGCATAAAATGTTATTGACCAAAAACGAGTGTCTACAGACTATCTTTCTTTTTCCCTATTTCCTCCAGAGGCCTGACAGTAAAAAATGCGGTTTCCTTATTTATTTCTTTGTTTGGAGGGTAATCTGTTAATAATTCCTGCCTTTCTTTTTTTCTCACTTTCTGCTGAGGCTTGAGAGGGCACATCAAATGAAAACTTGAAACTGGGTTTTTGACTGTGGACTGCCAAAGATAGGTAAGTATAGCTCGCGTGCAGCGTGCATGCTAGAGGTTCACAGAAGAATCATGGCATGGAAACAAGGAAGTGTGGGGTCCCATCCCGAAGGATCCCTATCCCTCCCCACCCAAATGTTTGAAATGGAAAAATATGTATGTGGCTTAAAGATTATGGGTCACATGTCGGTGGGAATAATAAAAACCATGGAATCACATGGGCTGGTTCATATTCTTTCTCCCTGTGGGTGATGGCTACTAGTGCTCATATGCCCCCAAACACCAACTTTGTTCCTACTCTTTTGGTCACAACAACGTACAAATTGGAAATTCGTTAGCCTTTGCGCCCCTCTTTGATTTTTGCAGCATTTGGGGTCCAGCCATTAATGTCTTCCCTTTTTAACTTTTTTGAATTTCGCACTCGTAGAATTTACCCATGTGCTGCCAAATCATGGGGGATTTTTAACCTGGAAATAGTTTGCAGAAATAGCTCTCCGGATAGACTTAGGTTGACGACAGCCACAGAAAAGCTTCACGAAGTTGACTAGTCTTTTGACACATCACTCGAAAACAACAAGAGCCAGAACGTGTACATATTAAACATTGCCAATGCCAAGGCCTGTCAAGTGCGTCCACACGATGATTCAACTGGGGCAGAACCAAATTGTGGTTTACCCATTGCAGGAATTGCATGCTTTTGAACTTGTAGTAATGAACAGTTTTCCCCATTGTTCTTCGTAATTCGAGTTTGGTTTGATCAGTTATCTATGTGTTGCATTCAAAGAAATATATGTCTGCTTCTCCATTATCTGTTTGAGTACGATTTGAAGCACCTATCACTCTCAGACAAGCTAGATCAGGAATGTACATGATCTTTGAGAAAATAATTGCAAGCCAAGTTCATGACCAGGATTGTTTCGATGGCCTGTAAAGTTAGTTGTTGCTAGCTACATGCTTCGGCTATAAAAAGTTTATATTATTCAAAGTTTGGATATCATACATTTTCCCAAATATTTTTGAAATTCATAGACTAGAACAGCTTTAATCCTTGACTTTTGCCCTTCTTGCTATATGTTTTGGAGCCTAAGACTAAGCTTTGATCTTTGACGTTTGGGATTTCTTTTCTCTAAAGGAGTTCCTTTAAGAATTGGAAGACAAAGATATGGTGATTGTTATTTCTTTATGTTTCGGCCGAGGAATCACCTTAGATAAGCCTGATCTTGACATTGACATTTTCATTTCTTAGCCCAATATATCTCACTTTTGGTTGTAGATTATGATCCACAAAACATGAACAAGAACTTGACCCAAAAGGATTTGTCTATTTAAGAAAAGGACTTAAGACCCAAAAGATCCGTGTTCATAGACAGGGTTGGACGCCCAAGCCAACAGATTTTTTTGGCCAAAGCGCAAAATAGCAGATTATTTTTTAATAGCTGAACCATATATAAGTTTTTTACTTAAAATACTTTTTGTAATTCAACATATTTTTCTTCAAAATCCTTTCTAGATTAAAAAAAGTTTGAAATTTTTTTGATTAATCAAACTCTAGAGTCACACCCCTTAAAGCTTTTAGAAAATGTAAAGTGAGTGGTTTGATTTCAATCACTACAACAAATTAGGTTTTTAATAGCGTTTCATTAAAAAGTATCGCTAATCTTCATGATCTTATAAATTTAGCTGTGTTTTAGATGAAGCGTCGTTAAATTCTAACTTAGTAGCATTTACACGTTCCAAACGTCGCTAAGTAGGTAAATAGCAGCATTTGAAAAAGAAAGCCCTAAATATATGCATCATTTTTTCAATAAATTAGGGCATTTGAGAAGAAAAAAAATTAGCAGCTTTTATATTCTAAAACGTCACTAAATTTAATAATTTAATGTCTTTTTCTTGATTCAGGGAAGCAATTGCTAGGTTCTAAGGATCTTCGAATATTTATTATTATTATTATTTTTCAAATATATAGATGATAATGGTTATTTACTCAGAGTCGAATTATGCATGTACATTTGGAGAGTTCGGGTATCATTAATTTGTCTTTCATTATCAATGAAGTACGAGGAGAGAGAGATCAGAGTCCAGAGAGATGTTGAAAATGTTGTTATGTACCTACTTATGCATCAAAATATCTTAGTTTTTGGTTTTTTTTTCATCTTAATAATAATATTTCTAAATGTAAATTCTGAAGCACAAAAGCCTATATTTTCTGGATAACATGATAATAGGTTTTGAGTTGCAACCTTCAACTATGGACTATATATGGAGGGAGGGCTGCTGGAATCATATATATATATATATATATATATATATATATATATATCCTGATTAAGGCAGCAACTTCGAACAAACAAAGTTACCTTGAATTATATGCAGAAAAAAGCTTTAGCTTCAATAAAATATATTTCTAGTTGGTAAAAAGGATCTTATAGAAAAACTCTGATAGCTTTTACCAAAAAGAAGAAATTTATATTTGAGGGCCTAGTCGTTTCTGGCATGATCAGGAAGAGACACAGCACATGATCTCACCTGCAGCTTGTTTGAATATTTCTTCGACTTGAAATGCCTCTGACAGCTGATTAGAAGCTCCAATACTTGCCTGGTTAATACAACATAGAATTGGTATAAGATACAAATGTAAATTTGGTGCTAAAAAATTTTAGTGTAATCAGTAAAAGGCTTTGATTGTGCTTTCTTTCTATATGTTCTATTTTAATTAATTATTTATGAATTCTTAAGGCACAATCCTCAATAATATTCTCTAATCAACACAAAAAAGAAATTTGGTGTAAGTAATTTCCAGTATTATAAAGAAATATTGACTGAAGTTCTGAGGGATTTCCACCAACAAGAATGTCTAAAATTAGTTCTATAGAATTGTAGCTTGGGGGGTTTTCATTTAGCCCACAACAATGTCTGAGGTGCACAAAAAATGCTGGGGAGTTAGCTCTGAAATAACCTTTGAAGTTATCAGAAGTGGGTTACGACAGGTACATTACATGTTATTCTTTTACCCTAACTTTGCATGCAACTAGACAAGGTAGCAAGCATCTTAATTAAATGACATTAAGCAGCGAATTGTAAGTACAAATATAGATAGTTTGAGGCAGAGATGAGAGAAGTACTTACATGCGTTTGAATCATGAACATGCTCTGATTAGAATCTGAGGAAACATGCGCAGATATCACCTCTATTTTGTGCTTCTCCAAAATATAGCAAATAGTGGTGAAGAGCCCTGGTAATTTCTTCGGTGGACACACGCTTATTTGTGCTTCTTTACCACATATGTTCAACACAACGTTGGAAGAAGTCCATGTTTGAAATAGTACAGGAAATTGAGAGACTGAAAGAGATTTCGAAAAATTGGTTGCACCAATATTATTGGCTAGGCCACTACTTGAAGATACTTGATCAGCCAGGAATGCCTCCCTGCTTGAATCAAAAGCTTGCTTTTGGGTGGTGATCACCATGGGGGGCTCATAACCAAAATTAATGGAATCTTGGAGTCTCTCTAGCTTTTGTTTTTGTAGCTTTTGGAGAGTTTGTTGTAGGGTTTTGATGTAGTTTACTGCTTCATCAACTATGGTCGATTTATCAGCCTGTAAAGATTAAATTCAAATGGAGTTAACCCAAAAAAAGTACTACTAATCTTCATCAAATGCTAATTAACTATTCAAAAATTATAAGATTAGTTATATATTCTAGTAATTAAATAATTAGACCATGAACGATCTTCCTGGTTCAGACAAATCAGTCAACAAAAACTGGGTTTTGGAAAATTATGCAGATTGAGATTATGACAACTCAGCTACAATAAATACATTTCCATCTTAAACCATAAACAAATAAAAGAAGCAATCTGAGTACTCACTTAAGCCCTTTCCATAACTGAAACCTAATAAGTGACACGTTTTCTTTTACTTTCTTTTCACAATGACGATTGACGAAAGTTTGGCCTGGTTTCTCAAAATTTGTCAAAAACTTATTAACCCATGTAGTTAGCTTTTGCCCACATCGAATCCGGTTTAGTTCAATTGGTTATAATGCAATCATTCTTAAAAAATATCATATAATAAATTTGGGATTCGAATCTCAATATTAACTTCAAAAAGTTGCTCATGAATGAATATGTTTTCTTATTCTCATAAAAAATTCAGCAAGACCAAGATATTAGCTTCTTATTTTTTTGTTGAGGCCACGCATGGGAGAAACAAATGTAAAAGCTTGTCAATTTCAGAAGAACGTATTACTATTTCAACAGCTTGCCCTCTAAAGTATCACTTATATTTTTATATATATATATATAAGTTTTTTTTTTTTTTTTGCTTACCTTAGGAGGTAGCTGAGGAAGCAAAGCATGAAGGTTAGAAAACATGTTCCTCATCTTCTTCCTCCTCTCTCTTTCTGTCCATATATGAATCTCATGATCTGATTCACCACCTCCTGCAGCTCCTTTCAGTACTTCTCTTATTACCTCTCCACTACTTCCTTTCTCATTCTTTCCAGCACAGCCTCCAGGGCCTCTCTTATTATTCTTATTGGTCTCGTCTTGTAAAGGTTCTTGTTGGTTCTTGCCTGCAGATTTCTCTTCACTACCAGTACCAGCTGCTGAATTATTATCTGAATTGGATAAAGCTGCCCATGACTGGTTTTCCCATAATGAGAAACTCCCACGGCCGCCTTGATCTTCAGACATGACCAAGTAGCTAGCTAGAAAGAGAGAGAAAATAGGTGAGAAGAAGAGAAGAGAGGATGCGTTTAAAAGGCGGCAAACAAGCAAAGATAGAGAGAGAGGGGGAGGACATTGTGTTTGGAGAAGGAAGAGCCCAAAATACAATCATAAGGCAATGCCGTTACTGAGAATCAAAACAAAAACGGATATATATATATATATATATATATATATGACTTATCCTAAAGCGCGTTGTAACAAAGATTTATTTCTCTCCCTTTGAAGGTCCCACAACTGATGATGACCCCACCTTATTTTGCCATTTCCCATAAGACCTGTTTTTTTACGATCTCTTTCTCTCTCAAATTACTATACTCTTTTTGGATTAATATTTGACTATATAAAGATATATATTATCACTATATTTTATAATATCACTTATTGAGTTAGGAATTAAGATTAGAGATTAATAATCAATGTAAAATTTATTATCAATATATAAAATTTATACACTGACAATACTCTATTTTATTTATACAGTTATTGAAAAAAAAAAAAAATTTAAGTTTAAGCTTGTTTAGGGTTCGGAAATTGTTGCATCTTTAATGATTGATGTAAGTTTTTAATTTCTTTTTTCTTTAAAGAACTGATATTGAATCCCTCATCCACGATATTAAAAAAATAATAAGGTTGAGCAATTTCTCATAATATTTCTCATAAATGAATGAGTTATTATATAGTATACATGAAAAATGAACTTGTTAATCTTAATCATCCTAAGATATTTACCCAATGATAATTTTAAATTCTAATGAATTATCACAAGCAATTACCCTTTTTTTTCTTTTCTTTTTTATAAAAAAATCGTAATATGATAATAGAAAAAAGAGATTGCAAATATTGAAATTAAAAATTCAGATATATTAGATATTATTTTTTAAAAATATTTATGTGAATTATCTGAGTTTAATCCTGGGTTCAATTACCTATTTTTCTTTATGTCTTTGTTAATTAATACCATCCCATGGTAACTTATCCTTTGCAGGTATAATTAAAGGGGTTCAATTTATCTGGACTACATATGCCCAAACAAGTAAAACAAATTCATGATCGAAAAATATGTAAAAAAATATAATATAATATTATATATATATATATTTAAGAAAATTACCTTTTCATCGTTAGTGAAATTTAAATGAATTTAGTAAGATGATAGATATTTATACGTGCTTTTAATTATGCATATAGTAAGTACTATTTATGAAGAGATCAATGAAAACAATTGGGACTGGAATTTTGGGTTATTTAACTCAAAAAAATTATTGGAAACTACTAATTCAAAGAAAGAGAGCTTATGTATCAACAAAAAAAAAAAAAAAAAAAGAGCGAGAAATGTGCTGTTCACGCAACAACAGAAAAACGGCTGCTAAAATCTATACACGCAGAAGGATAATGCCATGATTGAGCGACGATGATGATATATAATATTAGGATTGTTTTAAGAACACTCTTTAAGATTATTAAATATAATAACATATTCAATCAATGCATTAAAAATCATAAATAAAATTATTAATATTTGTATTTAATATAATGTTGTTACCAATAAATAATATATTAAATAACCTTAAAAAATATTCTAATGCTATGTTTGGGAACATGAATTTGAGAATTTGAATTTTGATTTCATTTGCTATATAAATTGTGATAATGAAATACATAAAGTTAAAATTCAACATGATTGTATATTTGAAAGGTATTATAACATGAATTTCAAATTCACAAATACCTATAGGTATTTCAAATTCACCACTACATAGACATCCAATAAATCCATGAATTTGAAAAATAATCATGAATGTTACATTTACATGTGTTTTACTATACAATTACACTATTTTTGAAATCCAAATATATTATTTGAAATCTAAATTCTCAAACGCAATCTAAGAGTATTCGTTAGCAAAATCCATAATACTAATAAGAAAAGTAAGTAATAATTTTGATAAGAAAAAAATAAAGAAAACGTGGATGCGTCATCATATCAAACAGCCAGAAGCCATTTACATGGCCGTTATTTCATCATCATCATTGGATATGCATAATTGCTTAGTTTTTTCTTTTTTTTTTTTTTTTTTTTATGTAGGGAGGGAAGAATTGAATCCGCTCATCAGCCGAAACTGAAAGAATACATACACCTACAAGGCTACAACTCCAATCAAATGCTAGCATATTGGTGCAAGACAATTTATTTACGACGTTTTTTTAGTAAAAGAATAATTACAATCATAATTAAATATTATATATCAAAATCAATTAATTAAATACACAAATTAATCAACGAATCAACCAACATATAATTAAACCAAAGATTAAACATGAAACTTTAAGATTTCGGAATCACTTTCTTGTCAATAAATTTGGTCTTTGATTGATCTAAGATGAAAATAATGCAATTTAAAGCTAAGGCCGAATAACTGGTTCATTCCGCCGAATGTTAGACTCAACAGCTAATTAAAAACATCTCATTCCAGGGGTATAGCTAAGAAAGGAGCCCCATTTGCTTGAGTAACACCGGGACTGGTTTGGGTACTAAACAGAGTTTACAACTGACAAACCGTATAAATATATGATCAACCGTTCAATAAAATATACTAGCAGTAGCACATTCATAAGTTGTTGCTGAAACATAAAGAACTAGTGTTTGACATTCTAAAAGCTTGATAATTATGTCATAAATATGATTTCAAATATATGTTAAATCATTGTGATGATGCTTTATGCAAGTTATTCCACAAACTCATCCTGCAATTCATAACAGTAACAGCTGCTCCATCGCCTTGAAAGTTTACAGTTTTAAGGGCAAGAAAAGCCAGTTTGAATCAGAAATAATCCCACCCTATTATTGGATCTGATGACCCATGAGAAGAAAATTAAAGTTCTGGCTCTGACAAACAGCCTTTGCTCTCTCACTTAAGCAAGCCTGTTGTCTTACAAATAGGACACAGGTTTTTTAGCATTAACCACTGTTTGATGCAGTTTGTGTGGAAGTTATGTCCACAATCTAGTGTCCCAGTATCATCCCCATCTTCATATTCTTCCTGCCATAGTTAAAAGTTCAAACAAGGTAAACAAGACTTAAACTAGCAGGTAATTAAGATGAATGAAGATCTATATTACTCGAACTCGGGTGTGAGTGTCGGATACGGGTATGTATCCGACACGGATATGCTCAATTTTTTCTAAGTTTTTCCATGCATTTGAAGGGTTTTTAGAAGATCATATCCTCATACCCATGTCCGAATATGCATCGGACACGGGTACTTCAAGAAAATGAAGAGTCGGAGCAACATAGAAAGATATTTAACACAGCTTATCTACTCTCGTCTAGCATCATACCCGACAGATACAACATGGTTCCGGTTCTTGTGCGGATTCTGTTGTAGTGGATGAATACTTCTGCTGTTTCATCAACTTCAGAACGGTTTCCTCGTTCAGTCCAGTGCTCACATCTCCGATGCGTTCTTCTAATGCCAACAATTCCTAGTGTTCCAATTGCAATGTGAGAAGAATAACCTCCAATGTGAAGTGATTGAACATAAAACAGCAATCCCTTTTTACCTCATAAGACATGTTATCAACATCGAGGCGCATATCTCTATGTCTGTCATGTGTTTCAGCCATACCATGATATATGAACGGATCAAACAGCATATAATCCTGAAAGGGGTATCACATAAAGATCTAATGTCATACAACATCATATAATGTAGGAAAGGACTAAGAATTATTCTCAGACAACAGAGCACTTTCTAGGCTTCAATCCAGGTGCTCCACTAATAGAGCTTTTATCTCTCATTTGGTGGAAATCTGTTTAAAAAGTATTTAGACATGTATTCAGTATTTCCAAGGTTGAGAACCTGTTTCTTTTCCTTTCTGAGACCAAAGGGTGCAGCATCCTACAATATTTGTATCTACGTTGCTCTGACTCTTCATTTTTCTTGCAGTGCCCGTGTCCGACGCATATCCGGACATGGGTATGGGGATATAACCCTCCATGGACCCTCCAAATACATTGAAAAACTTAGAAAGAAATGAACATACCCGTGTCGAACACATACCCGTACCCGACACTCACATCCGAGTCCAAGTAACATAGATTTTTAACCACGAATGCTAAGATTCGAAGATTGCAAGAAAATTTTTTGCTTAAAATTAAAAGATTTTTATCCACCAACCGTGCATGTGACCTGATGACCATAAAAAACAAGACTAGACTATATGCAATATGAACAAAAATGTGGCTTAAAACAAGGGAACATCACTGTATCCCCACATTAATATCATGTTCAACTGTTGAAGCAATCTAGTCACTGATCTACAGACATCAAACACACCTTCCATGCACCAAATTATCCAATAATATGCTTTGCCTAACAGATTATTCAAGACTAAGCTAGTAACATAAGTCGCGCAGAATCTTTTCTCCATAATGAGAACATACTCTAGAATACTGCATTCATCCCAACTAGTGAAAGGAGACCCATAAAGAATGAGAATGATAATGTTTCTGGTCATTTGCACCAATTTGTCTCCAACTTTTATCATTTCCCTTGAAGAGACGAGATAAATTTCCACCAAAAACATCTAACTGCTTGAAGCTACTAAGTTTTCAGTCCAGTCCCAAGAAATACATTCATTTTCAAAGAAATCAAAGCTTATTGAAGTGCTCTTATAGCAGTTTAGTTGTACATAAAGAAAATATGGAATGAGAAAAAATCAATAATTGGGAAAGCAAATGACTTGCACAGAAACCATATCAACTATAGATAAAACTGTTGAGTAAGATAAAAGGCAAAAAGAAAAGGGAATGAATCTTTTCAGCCTTAGCCAAGCTAAATCATTATAGTAAATGAAGCCAAAGAAAAAAAAATAATCTCTACTGCAAGCTCACAACCTATTTATGAAAATGTCATGGCAACATAACCATTGCACAAATTAAAAACCAAACCTCAATCCGTAAGTTCTCCCCCCTACGCATGGCATTCAAGACTTGGCGAATCTGACACATGGAGAAGAAAATGAGCAGTAAGTTATTGGAATGTCTTCTTAAGTTCAATTGCCATTATAGAAAACACTATAATTTTACTGGTGTATATCTTTTATCTCAAATTTAATTGGTCAGCTTCTGTAATAGACCTGGTTTTTTGGAAATTGATAAATTAACAAGCTAAAAAGAAAAACAATATAAACAGATTAACAGATACGAATTGCATAATTAGGAATTGAGCAAAATGGAGGTGGTGAAATGATTACTCATGACAGAAAGCAATAATGGCAACAGATACTTTGATACAAATACAGCTTAGAAAAGCGTTAAAAGGAAAAAATGATTGATATAGATGATCCAAATAGCTTGCAGAAACACTCGTATGAATGATGTGATAACGAGCCTTATTTACTACAGGTTGTCTTATTTCTTTCTAGAACAAAATCATGTTCATGTTTTCCTTTAGCTCTTTTTTTTTTTCTAAAAAAAATAAGATTCTTATATTAATGCTAGAATACCATATAAACTTATAATTATGTTCAGATACTTGAGGATTACATGTTTCAGAAAGGGAAAGTTTACATCAGAATATGTTTAAGCACTAATATGACATGTTAACTGCATTGATTAATTGTGAAAGTGCAAATCATAAATAGTTGCCACGATACCAAGTATAAAACTGCAAAGGAAGGGGAAAAATTAGACAACTAGACAAGTTATTTTTTCACAACATAAGCATAAGATTGTGATATAATTTTAAATGTGGAATATCAAACATGTAAAATAGAAAGAAGAGAATCCACGAATCTGCTTGTGTCCTTGACAGTTCAATCTAACATAAATGGATAAATAAAGCAAGGTACATAATAAATAATCTAGGGAGAATATCAAACATGTAAAATAGAAAGAAGAGAATCCACGAATCTGCTTGTGTCCTTGACAGTTCAATCTAACATAAATGGATAAATAAAGCAAGGTACATAATAAATATCCTATCCAAAATGAATTTGTGAAGAACGTCAAATATGAAATGTGGAAAACAAAAGAATTAATAGCCATTTAGAAACAAAACTATGTCTTCTTAGAATTTATTTATGATTTATATGTTTGTTTGTGTGAGTATATAAACCATATGTGTGTGTGCATTATATGCATATAAACACAATACTAGTTACTACATTTAAATGCATATCATAGGATAGGATAACTAGGTAATTCTAGAATGCTACCAATCATCATTATCTGGAAAGCCAAAGGTGTTACTATTTAGTATTAAAATTAATTGAAAGCAAACGCTATTCAGGTAGCCTTAGACATATAAATGTACAGAGACAATGAAGTTAAAAATTAGCAAAAAAAAGCCTTCAGAACACAAACCTCTGATATTAGCCGGTGTCTCCCTTCGATGTCAGCAGCCAAAGCTCGCAACGAGTGGGGCATCCCAAGAACATCATCACCTTGTCTCTCCACTATGAATGCTGACCTTGGGTATGGTTGATTATTACCTTGGCTGTTAAATCCAGATGGCTCCACTGTCTCTTGTGAGGAAGCAGAAGGGCCTGAAGACAATGGTGGAAAATGGCCACTATGACCACCAGATTCAGAATCAATTGGAGGAAATAAAGACCAAGGAGAAAATTCTGATAGTCTTTGTTGATTATGTATTGGCGGGTTGTGAGGAGGAATCCAGGCAGAAGTGGGCAAAGGATGGATGCTTGAACTAGGCCCAAATCGATTAGAAGATGGAATACCTCCAGAAGTTGTAATATGTCCAGAAGCCAAACTCCAACCTGTTGGATCTTGTGCTACATTTCTCATCTCAGTTGCTGGTACAAACATGTGATGCTCTGCATTATTTCTTGGGAAGTTTCTTATGTTTGGTTCCTCCCGTAATGTAGCAACTCTCTCTCCAGAATTAATAGAACTTGATGGGTTGCCAGCTCTTAACCTGGAAGTACCATTCCAAGGGAAAGGATTCACATTTCTTGGCACAACAGTAGTAGTCCTCATATGAGGTTGAGTCAAGGGAGAACTAGAATTTCCTGCTATTGTTGCTGTTGATCTCGAGGCTAGAGAGTCACCAAATGGGGCAGCTCTAGGGTGACTAGAAGAGCCAAAACTAGAATGCCCAGCAATCCCGGTTGATGATGAACTATATGGTAAAGATTCTTGTTGGTTTCCTGGATTTTCTCTTCTTACACTAGAAGGAAATGCATCACTAACTACTCTCATACCAAGCCCAACTCTTGGGTTCAGTTGATCGGGAGGACTAACACTAAGGAGATTCCAAGAGGGTGTCGATAAACTCAAGCTGCTAGAAGCATCATTACAAGCAGGACCAGCATGCCATGCAGCACTTTCATTTTGTTGAAAACAGCTTGAAGTACCAGCAGAATAAGACTGTCCAGAAGTACCTTCAAGGACCTTCCTCTTGCAGGATAAACCCCAACTGCCCCAAGAAGAGCCAGAGCCATCATTATTTTCCTCCCCCACATAATTAGAGCTTCCCGATGAACTACCAACATTATCAGAAGAAACATTGGCATTAGATATCTGCTCTCTTTCTAGTCCAACTGAGTTGTGGAGATTAGGACCTATACCAGTTCCCCCACCTGACCATCCATTACCACTGCTGCTAATAAATCCTTCATTTAGATTCACACTCCGTGGGCTATGATTAGAGCTGGAACCTTGCAAACATATTGGCCCACTTCTGACCTGATTGCCACTCCGACCATTATTCAGTCTCCCAGGAAAAAAGACATTTGGTGGTTCAATCCGCCTCTCTTCTGACCTTGGAGCAGCCCCAACTTGAGCACCATAAGAAGAAGGCCAACCACGCTCTATTTTTGTTCCATCATCATTAAGATGGTGATTTAGAACATCCTGCATCACTTGGTTTTGCAGTCTCAATCTTGAGTTTGGTTCACCAGAACTCCAGCCACTAAAGCTCTGAACATCGGGAGTAACAGTGTATCCATGTGTTGTCCCACCAGAAGACATTGTATAATTGGATACCCGAGTTTCCACAGGATTCAGCATGTTATGCAAAGAATTTGGTTGACCAATACTTGTGTTATTGGGACTAGATCCCTCATCAATGTTTACAGTTTCAGTGAAGGAATCAATGGTGCCCCTCTGACCTTGCATCAGGGACGATATCTTCCACCTAGAAATATGTCAGATGCTAAATATTATTTCAAATTTCCAAAACAAATGCCCGTTCAAGCTACGTACTTCTCAGGTCAAAATACGTACAAGCTCAGACTGGTAGCTGAAATCTGAAAAGATAAGCACAATGTCCAAATTCTCATTTCAGTTATGAGAAGGGGAAAAAGAAGAGGGAGAGGGGTTATCCAATGCAGGAAGAAAATTATGTAAAGTAATAAAAAAAACACAATATTGCAACCCCAACTTACAAAATAAGTTCTGAAGTTCCCGAGTTTTTTAGCTTTCCCAGGTCATATAAGATTGACCTGTTGCATTTGGTATATCATGTATGTCTGCAAGCGAAAGCCCCAGCCAGCAAATATCTTGAATCCAAAGAAATAACTACCTCAGTGACAACAGATTTTGATTTTTGACAGGAGGTGCAAGCAAAAATAACTCTATGTTACATAGCATGCAACATGAAATCCTAATAGGTCAAGTAGATCAAAACTAAGTTAAATACTGAATATTGGTCTATCAAAACAAAAACAGAATACCAACAGTTCTAGTTTCGAACATGCCAGCTCAATTAGAGATCAAGATATGAACTGATATCAATTGACAGGTTGATCGTTATAAGGAAAGCAGTTGATTCACTATTTCTTTACCCCGAGAGACTTTCTGCATGGCATTTATAAGGCAGTAATTCTCTGATTCAGGACATTCCAAGCATAAATAGTAGATGATCCACAACATAAAGTTCTTGAAGTAGGAAGCAGCAAATAACAAGAAGATTAACAGAACCTAACAAGCTAAAAGAGAATGTTTACAAGAGATCACCTCTGAGAGGCACTGGTAAAGGATAAAATGTTCTTCCAACAAATCATGCAGTCTAAAATAATATGCTCATGATGAATGACTGTTATGTCTTTCCACTCATCACCCCCCCCCCCTCACCTCTCCTTATACATTATAATTGTTGGTTTATCAATATATTGAAATGACTCAAACCGGTTGAACAAGATATTATTGTTGTTTTTACTTTTCAGCACCTACTGCCTTGAGATTTAAGATACTTGTGGCTGTTACTTTGTTCTTTTATTGGCATAGTCTCTCTCATGCAACATAGGATACACGCAGGATACTAACTCAAACTCACAGTTCAGAACCGCACACATGAAAATGCACCTGAGCATGTGCGAAACAAAGTTACCAGAACTGACCAGCTCAAATTTTGTGTAAATTATTTTTAACACTGATTAACCCAGCCTTTTCATCAACTCATCTGCTGAGCATTCATATTCAAGATGACTTCAAGAGACTCGTAACTGTAAATACAATGCAAATTTAAGATACTTTGGGTGCAAGATGCCAACTTTAAGCCAGCTTAGCAAATCAATCTTTCTTCCAATATCTTTTCTGCCCTCCATTTTGACATATAAAGATACTGTATTCACAACCACTCAATTCATGTGCAAAATCACAAAGCTTTATAACTAGTCATTCACATTAAGTGCAGAATCAAGCAGTCAAATTCACGGCACTATGACCAAATGGGAACAAATCAAGGCCATTGCTACAAGCCTACAACTCAACCATAAATTTGTCAATATTTTCATGCATTCTCATCCATAACCAGCTGCAAGCTAGAAGTAGAATAAAGAAACAATGGATGAACACTGAAAAAGTAACATCTGATAGAAGAACATTGATATTAAATTATTACCACAAATAATGTGCTCGTTATTTAACACTTAGCTTCGGCTCACAGACAGGGAAGAGCTCAAAATCTTTTGGTGAAGAACATTCAGGCTTTTGCACGAAATGCTTCGAGGCAATACCAGCAGATCAAAATGAATAAAATGCTAAGATGGCGGGAACGGGAGATTAAAATGTCACTTCTTCAAGCCTCAAATTACAAAATCAACAAAATGTAATTTGCAGAAGCAGGATCTCAGCCATCTGAGAATGAAAAAGTAAGCATCTGCATCAAGAAAAAAAAAAAAAACACAATCTTTATCACATTGACAAACCCATTAAACTAAATGGAAACAACCCCAAAAAAAGGTCTTTTAGAAATCATGTAACCCACTTCTGTAGACTGTACTAGTAAATCTTTGGTTTTTGGAAAAAAATGTGACAAAACAAGAAAACCCAATCCCATTTCTTCCTCTATTTAGTAAAAAAAGAAAATACCAAATTTAGCATCAGATGATTAAATTGAAGAATGCCTATATCCAAATATTAGAGCAAAATTATTTTATTTTAAGGAAAAGAAAATTAAAATCGAAAATGCTTGTAGATAAATACCCAATTAAAATAATTATAATAATAAAAAATTAGCAAAGAACCCAACATGGGTCGACCTCGATCCCTCGTATTCTTTCAAATAAAGTAAATAACCATAAAATTAGCAAAAACTAAGAAATCGCATAAACGGTCAAATTAAACGGATCTCAAAAACCAAACTATTTTAGATCATTAAAGCTAATATATTTATTTTAAAAAATCGCATGGATTAAGAGAAATACCTGAAAAAGAAAGCTGAGACGATGAAACGAAAAGCGAAAAAAAAAAATGGGTCGTTGAGATTAAAAAAGGTATTAAGAGAAACAGTTGTCAAGAGAGGAATCAGAGGCGTTTCTTCGGTTCTTTTCCCCTTTTTTTTTTTTTTGGGAGTTTTTCTCTTGCTTTATTTTCTGATGACAAAAAAAGAACCAAAAAAATAAATTATGAGAATAGGACAAGAGTCAAGACCAAACCACTGAAACAATGGATGAGCTGAGAGACAGACATAGAAAGAGGGCAAGTGTATTTTTTTTTGGATAAGTAGGCAAGTGTATTTTGTTTGTAACATTGGTTTTTTTTTATTATTTATTATTGAGTTTGTAAACAAAAAAAATCTATATAAAAAAAAAAGTAAAATTTTTTAATAAGAATAATAAAATTAAAAAAACAAGTTTTTATCTAATTTTAAGACTTAGGGTGAGATCAGTAGCAGATCTGCTCAGATCGAACAGTCCGTTTGATTCATACTAGATCGAATTTGGATAAAAATATTAATGATTAAGATCGATTAGATTAAATTATTGTTTATTTATTAAAATAATAATATTTTTTAAAATTTTAATTATAAAATATATAAAAATCAATAAAAAATATTTTTAATGCTGAAAAAAAAATGAAAAAATTTTGAAATCGCAATCCTATTCATGAGATGGTGGTGGTGGTGGGAGGGGGCATATCAATTATAATAATTTATTATAATTAATTAAAGCAGAGGCATTTTCTTGTACACGTAGCTTTCATGCATTACCATGGGCCCATTTACCTTTTGTTTATTTTAGTGTTATTATTTTCTGTCTAATAAAACTGTAGTTTAAAAAAAAGAAGAAGAGAAATGAAAGTAGTAACCGTGAGGGATCTGCCATTGATTGGAATTTGGAAGGGATAAAGTATAATAGCAAGCATGTTGATGGGTATTATTTTGTGAAGGAAGGATGAAATTGGGCCAACCAATCTTAGGTTTGGATAGGGAGGCAAACAAGGCTTTAGAAAGCCAACACCCAACATCATTTCAACACAATGGTCATAGTTATCGGGTTTATTTATTCAATTTTTTTATATTCGAACATAAATATGATATATAATCTTTTATATTTATGAAAAAAAATTTAAAAATAAATATAATCATTTCAAACATATATTTGTATTTAACACTTACTCTAAATTCAAATACCACAAACTGACTTTTAAAAAAGTAATGGTGTTATTTGGCAGCACTTATTTTCTTATTTATATAATCTATTTCATATTTGGTTTGAATTGATTTGTCATGGCTGGGTTTGAAAGAGAATAATTGGTAATTTAAAGAAAAAATATTTATGATTTATTAGTATGCAATTATTTGAAAGATTCATATATTTTATATGTTATTTACTTCAAGAATATCAATCCAATATACCAAACATGGATACCTATAAGATTTTCATTTGCTGCAAGAGGGATTCACTACTTATAATAACTAATTTAGTTTTTGGGATAAAATAACTCAAAACTTATTCTAACAATTTAATTCACTTTAATATATTCGTATCATGTCTCTGCATTCTCTTCTTAATACTATCTCCTAAAATCAAGATATTTCAAAAATTAGTTATGGAAAATATCAATCAATGTCACTAACACTGATTAAAATAATATTTAAGAAAAAATATATAATTGATAAATTTTTTTTCTTAAATTTAGTAAAAAATCATTCATTTAATATAAAATATTTTTTAAATAATATTTTAATATCTTTAATCAGTGTTCATTGATATCCCTTAACCCGAACCCTTTATTTATAATCAAAGTTTTTAAAAAAAAAAAAATAAGCATCCTAAATTTGGTAGTAATATTTATCCCTAATAAATTGGAACTTAATCCTATTGGGTCACAAGAAAAGCCCATTGGATTATATAAATGACTAAATCCAACCTTATTAAAGTCCGAAAAGACAACCCAAAAAATGCAGTGGAAATGATAAGAGTGCACGAAACTTACGTGCCCCAAAAGAAGGTTCCAAAAAGTACAAAGTCCACAGAAGGAACAGCCAGGTGTGTCTAAGTACTTGGTCTTCTCTGATTCACCCACCCAACACTCTCTGACACAAACCTCGATTCCCAAGAAGACCAAATTCCTCATTCCCCGACAAAAAGGGGCATATTATGGATCCCCGGAGATTGTCAGCTTTGCTCTCTTCCCTTGTCTCTCAACTCCTCTTATTGATTCTCCTTCTCTTCAATTCCAACAATTCCAATGATTTCGTTTCCGATGGGAACATCTTTTCCATCCTCAACTGTTTGCTGTCATCGCAAGAAATCGCCGCTACTCTTTCCTTTGTTTCTGTTTCCAGGAAACGGAAGAGAACCCATTGTCCAGAATCTGATTCCGAGGCCACTGATGAAGACGATGACCCCGAACTCGACCATCGACTCCGAGATGACCGAGTCAGACTCGGCTTGATTCGTAATCCTGACTCGTTCAAAGCCTGCTTTAGAATGAAATCTTCCACCTTTGAATGGCTCGCTGGGTTGCTCGAGCCGTTACTAGAGTGCCGTGACCCGGTTGGTTCACCGTTGAATCTATCGGCTGAGTCACGGCTTGGTATTGGTTTATTCAGGTTAGCGACCGGCTCAAGTTACCCTGAAATCGCTCAACGATTTGGGGTTTCCGAGTCAGTGGCTCGTTTCTGCGCTAAACATTTGTGCCGCGTTCTTTGCACCAATTTTCGATTTTGGGTTGCATTTCCTAGTCCAGAGGAGCTAAAATCTGTATCTTCATCTTTTGAACGATTAACAGGGTTGCCAAATTGTTGCGGTGTTATTGCTTCCACTAGATTCAATGTTGTAAATGAAAACAATGGAAGCATTGATAGCATTGCTGCTCAGATAGTGGTGGATTCATCATCAAGAATTTTGAGCATTATTGCTGGTTTTAAGGGAGATAAGAGAGATTCTAGAGTCCTTAAATGTTCAACTCTGTATAAAGATATTGTGGAAGGGAGGTTACTAAATTCAAGCCCTGTCCTTGTAAATGGAGTGGCTATAAGTCAATATTTGGTTGGTGATAGAGGGTACTGATGGGCAGAAACCGAACTTACCAATAAATCGGGAAAACACAACCGGTAGTTCTTTCTCTCCCAATTAACAGGATCTGTAAATATGGTACTAAATTGCACAAGATATATATAAATATATTCCAGCAACACAAATTCAACCAAGGATAATCACCAACAACCAATCACACGAGACACACAATTTTTACGTGGAAAACCCCTTTAAATCAAAGGGTAAAAACCACGGGACTTAAGAGTCCAGTCAAAATCTCCACTATAATGAGAGTGTGTTTACAATATCACAATAATTCAGCTAACACAATGAGTACACAACTCTAACTTAGCTATCAACAAGTGATATTAAAATCAAAGAGAGAAAGTTGAGAAATCACCAAAAAACGTGACTACTATTCGGACACAAAACAGGACGTTATAGTGTTCAGATGAAAATTCTCACCGTACACAATCAGCATCTACGTATCCTGTAGCCACTGCCAGAAAATCAAGAAGATCGGACCACGGATGAACCTCCGATCGACGACTTGATCAAAACTGTGCAACTCACTCTTTTTCTCTCTTTCTGCCGCCACTCTCTCTTTTGCTTTCTATTTTAGCTACTGACTCTCCTCCAGCAAATACAAAAGCCCTCAAATTAAAATAGGGCTAAGGGCAGAATGGGTATTTCCTCCACATAGGAGGGACCCATGCCCAACAAATCTCCCCCTCCCGACTATGTGGAGGTGTTCGCCATCCCGGCGATCAAACAACATATTTTAAACTTTTCTCTTGGTAAGACTTTAGTCAACATATCAGCACCATTATCATCAGTATGAATTTTCTCAAGTTCTAACAATTTAGCATCGAGAACATCTCGTATCCAATGATACCTTACATCGATATGTTTAGACCTAGCATGAAAGGTTGAATTCTTACCAAGATGAATAGCGCTCTGGCTATCACAAAATAAAACATACCTCTCTTGGGTAAAGCCAAGTTCTTGCATAAATCTCTTCATCCAAAGCAACTCCTTGCACGCTTCGGTCACTGCAATGAACTCTGACTCTGTAGTGGACAATGCAACACATTTTTGCAATCTGGATTGCCAAGCCACAGCTCCCCCTGCAGAAGTAATTAAGTAACCCGAAGTGGACTTTCTGGAGTCAATGTCTCCAGCCATATCAGAATCTGTATAACCAACTAGAACAGGTTTCTCATTGCCGAAGCAAAGTTTCAAGTTGGAAGTACCCCGAAGATATCTCATAATCCACTTCACTGCATTCCAATGCTCTCTGCCTGGATTAGAAAGAAACCGACTGACGGTGCCAACAGAATGAGCTAAGTCAGGTCTTGTGCATACCATTGCATACATCAAACTACCCACGGCTGAAGCATAAGGAACCTTCTGCATGTCTTCCTTCTCTTCTCTTGTGGAAGGACTCTGCTTGACACTCAATCTAAAGTGTGTAGCAAGAGGAGTGCTCACCACTTTAGCTTTGTCCATACTAAACCTTTGAAGTACTTTTTCAATGTACTTCTCTTGTGATAACCACAATTTCTTGGCATTTCTATCACGTGTGATCCTTATGCCAAGAATTTGCTTTGCTGGCCCCAAGTCCTTCATTGCAAAGGATTTACTCAACTCTTGCTTCAACATATTAATCTTAGAAGCATTACGACCAACAATAAGCATATCATCAACATAGAGCAACAAAATAATAAAATCATCACCAGAGAATTTCTTGACAAAAACACAATGATCAGAAGTAGTCTTCTTGTAGCCATGCTCCCCCATAACAGACTCAAACTTCTTGTACCATTGTCTCGGAGCTTGCTTCAACCCATACAAGCTCTTCTTTAATTTGCACACATAGTCCTCTTTTCCTTGTGCAATAAAACCCTCTGGCTGCTCCATGTAAAGCTCTTCTTCTAAATCACCATGAAGAAAAGCAGTTTTCACATCCATTTGCTCGACTTCCAAGTCATAATAGGATGCCAAACTCAATATAGATCTGATAGAGGACATTTTTACAACTGGAGAGAATATTTCCTCAAAATCAATCCCCTTTTTCTGACTGAAACCCTTGACGACCAATCTAGCTTTGTATCGTGGAGTTGAAGAATTCTCTTCTTGCTTCAACCTGTAAACCCACCGATTTTTCAAAGCTCTTTTACCCTTAGGCAATTTCACCAGCTCAAACGTATGGTTGTCATGTAAAGATTTAAGCTCATCTTTCATAGCATCAACCCACTGATCTTTGCATTCACTCTCCATAGCCTTTTCATAACACTCCGGTTCTTCCCCATCAGTTAAAAGAACATACTGATCAGAAGAATACCTCACAGAAGGCTGTCGATCTCTAGTAGACCTCCGAAGTGGAACTGCTGGTGGAGATATAGGTCCTTGGTGTTGATCATTCACAACACTATCCATGGGAGCATCAAAATCACCCATACCCTGCTGGTCATCATGGACATCTTCTTGCATGCCATCCTCAACTGGATTTGGCGGAGGGGTTAGAGGAATTGGATCCCTGGCGGTCAAGTCATCACTATTCTGTGGATCGGTTTTCTCCGCCTTGTCAATGTCATCAATGGTCTGATCCTCAACAAAAACAACATCTCTGCTTCTAACAAGCTTCTTTTCAACTGGGTCATATAACCTGTACCCAAATTCATCTTGACCATAACCAACAAAGATACATTGACGAGTCTTGGCATCTAACTTTGACCTCTCATCCTTTGGAACATGTACAAAAGCCTTGCAACCGAACACACGCAGGTGATCATATGACATATCCTTACCAAACCAAACTTTGTCTGGAACATCACCTTGCAAAGGAACACTTGGAGACAAATTAATCACATGTGCCACTGTATACAAAGCTTCACCCCAAAAAGATCTAGGTAACTTTGCATCTGAAAGCAAACATCTGACTCTCTCAATCAATGTTCTGTTCATTCTTTCGGCTAAGCCATTCAACTGTGGTGTCTTAGGAGGTGTCTTTTGATGTCTGATTCCCTGTGCACGACAATAATCATCAAATGGTCCACTATATTCGCCGCCGTTATCAGAACGAATGCACTTCAACTTCTTCCCAGTTTGCCTTTCAACTGAAGCCTGAAACTGTTTGAACACATCAAGCACTTGGTCTTTTGTTTTCAAAGTATAGACCCAAAGTTTTCTTGAATGGTCATCAATAAAAGTCACGAAATAAAGTGCACCACCATACGACCTTACTTTCAAAGGACCACAAACATCGGAATGTACCAACTCTAGCAAATCTGATTTTCTTGAAGGAGGATAACTCTTAAATGAAACTCTTCTTTGTTTTCCAGCCAAACAATGAGCACAATTCTTCAGTGTAGCATTCTTCAACCCAGAAAGTTGATTCTTCTTGGCCAGACAATTAAGCCCCTTTTCACTCATGTGACTAAGCCGTTTATGCCATAGCACAGTTGAACTATCATTTTCCGTCACATTAACAATGCCTCTGGAAATTGAAGACTGCATCAAATATAAATTTGAACACTTCTTTCCTCGAGCCACAACGAGTGAGCCTCTAGTCAATTTCCACTGACCATCACTGAAGGTGTTACAAAATCCCTCATCATCTAGCTTTCCCGCTGAAATCAAATTCAAACGGATATCCGGTGCATGTCTGACATTTTTTAGCGTCAACTTTGTTCCATTGTTAGTTTCCAAACAGACATCTCCCATGCCAACAACATGTGCCAAGCCATCATTACCCATCTTCAATACCCCAAAATCACCAGGCGTATAAGATGTGAAGAATTCCTTCCTAGACGTGACATGAAGTGAAGCACCAGTGTCTATTACCCAACTTGTCTCGTCGCATGCTAAGTTGATCACATTCTCATCACAAGTAACCAACAGATCATCAGAGGTAGCAGCAGTAACACGATCATTCTTTCCATGATCCTTATTCTCTTGTTTATCACTACCACCTTTGTTCTCATTCCTCCACTTGTAGCAATATTTCTTGATATGGCCCATCTTGCCACAATAATGGCACTCAACATTTTTAAATCTTGATCTTGACTTGCTTCGGCTTTTATCTCTACCCGTTTCATTTTTGCTCCTACTTCTCCCCCTATTTTCAGTAACTAGAACCTCAGACTGTGATGAAGAACCCTGAGACTTTCTTCTCACTTCTTCATTCAAAACACCATTCTTGGCAAGTTCCAAAGTTACTACACCATTAGGAGCAGAATTAATAAGTGAAACCCGAAATGTTTCCCAAGAATCCGGTAGAGTAGCAAGCAACCAAAGCCCTACTACTTCATCCTCAAATTTGATGCCCATACCAATTAACTGATTCATAACTCCTTGAAACTCATTCAAGTGATCAGCCACAGTTGTTCCTTCTTTATACTTCAGTTCCATCATCTTTTTAAGCATGAACAACTTGTTATTGCCAGACTTTAAAGCATACAAGTTTTCAAGCTTGTTCCACAATGTGCGTGCATGTGTCTCTTGATCAATGTGATTGTAAACATTTTCCTCAACAAATTGGCGAATAAAAGCACACACCTGCTGATTCTCAAATTCCCATTCCTCATCACTTTTAGATTCGGGTTTTTGAGTAGCAAAGACAGGAAGATGCAAAGACTTCACAAATAACAGGTCTTTCATTTTATTCTGCCACAATTGATAATTTGTGCCATTCAAAACAATCATTCTACTTGTGCCAGCCTCCATAATTACACAACAACACAACCAAAGCTCTGATACCAGTGTGATGGGCAGAAACCGAACTTACCAATAAATCGGGAAAACACAACCGGTAGTTCTTTCTCTCCCAATTAACAGGATCTGTAAATATGGTACTAAATTGCACAAGATATATATAAATATATTCCAGCAACACAAATTCAACCAAGGATAATCACCAACAACCAATCACACGAGACACACAATTTTTACGTGGAAAACCCCTTTAAATCAAAGGGTAAAAACCACGGGACTTAAGAGTCCAGTCAAAATCTCCACTATAATGAGAGTGTGTTTACAATATCACAATAATTCAGCTAACACAATGAGTACACAACTCTAACTTAGCTATCAACAAGTGATATTAAAATCAAAGAGAGAAAGTTGAGAAATCACCAAAAAACGTGACTACTATTCGGACACAAAACAGGACGTTATAGTGTTCAGATGAAAATTCTCACCGTACACAATCAGCATCTACGTATCCTGTAGCCACTGCCAGAAAATCAAGAAGATCGGACCACGGATGAACCTCCGATCGACGACTTGATCAAAACTGTGCAACTCACTCTTTTTCTCTCTTTCTGCCGCCACTCTCTCTTTTGCTTTCTATTTTAGCTACTGACTCTCCTCCAGCAAATACAAAAGCCCTCAAATTAAAATAGGGCTAAGGGCAGAATGGGTATTTCCTCCACATAGGAGGGACCCATGCCCAACAGGTACCCTTTGCTTCCTTGGTTAATGGTACCTTTTGTTGATACGGTTCCAGGGTCAAGCGAAAGGAAGTTCAATGTGGCACATAGTTCAATGCGTGTTTCAGCATTGAAAACGATTGCTAGTTTGAAGAATTGGGGGATTTTGAATAATCCAATGCAAGAAGAATTTAAGGCTGCGGTCGCTATTATTGGGGCTTGTTCAATTCTGCATAATGTTTTGCTTATGAGAGAGGATGATTCTGCATTGTGTGAATGCGTGGGAGATTATTTGGTGCCTGATCAGAGCTCTCAGCAGTATGAGGAAGCTAGCTTGGAGGAGAATTCAATTGGGAAAGAGGCTTCTGCTATTCGAGATGCATTGGCAACAGAAGCTAGAGAAGCTCATGTATAATTGTAGCTCAACTAGATTGCTTGATTCAGTTTCAGAGTCTAAATATTACCGGATTCAGACCATTCATGATTCAACAATTTTTGAAATAGGTAATTGACGATTCTTTTGCTCATTTGAAACAAAAACAATTTCATCTGGACTAGACATTTTATCTTCCTGGCATTACTCATGTCATGTCAGCAAGGTACTCTTCCCTTTGTCTCTTATTCTTTTTTTTGGTCTACCAATGATGAATCTATTTCAGCATCCTCCATAGATATCATAAGCACAACGTAAGGAATTCTTCTGTCTGATTGTAGTAGAATTTATTGGATGGTAGCTATTTTTTATTCAATAGAAAGCAAGTTCTTTGTTTTCTAGTGCAACAAGTCTTTTACTCTCTACTGAGAAGTGGAATAGTAGATCATGAACTGTACTAAGAGACATGGTTCCTTGTAAAGAAAAAACTGTTCAAAATAAATGGAGTAAGATACGGAAGATTGTAATGCTTCTCGATATATTGTTCTAAGCAACAACTTGATGAGCTGTGACTATGATTTAACTGAAATCTGACATAAGATGGAGAGAATTTGGCATGGTCAACTCATTATCTTGCAGTCAGTTTTCTCTGTTTCAAGTTACAGTGGGTGTGCTTGGACATCCACTCTATGTTGCTTCGACTCTTTATTTTTTTTGAAGTATCCGTGTCCGACGTATATCCGGACATGGGTACGAGGATATGATCTTCCAAATACATAAAAATCTTGAAAAAAATTGAACATACCGGTGTCCGACATTCACACCCGAATCCAAGTAACATAGATTCATCCCGAGGGAAATGTAGCTTCCAATACCTCCACTCCTTGACCATTTTATTTTTAGGGCTTTATACCAAATGCGGTCACTCTGCAATTCCAGAAGCTCATGCAGCAGAGTGCTT
Source organism: Fremontodendron californicum (assembly GCA_030761205.1). Lineage (NCBI taxonomy): Eukaryota > Viridiplantae > Streptophyta > Magnoliopsida > Malvales > Malvaceae > Fremontodendron > Fremontodendron californicum. The sequence continues at coordinate 39,377,082 of JAULJL010000002.1, read as the reverse complement.
TGTTCTAGAATACAATTCAGTTTGAGGTTGAAATCTGAATGCTTGCTGGAAAGTATTATTGGAGATTTATTGCTTAATATCATAATATAGTATTTGAACTTTTTTCAATTGTAACGAACGACTGAAGTTGCATGATAAAAACCCCCTTTCATCAACACAAATACAGTCTATCCATTATTCAAAAAAAAAAAAAACTTCATAACACAGATGGCGTTATTTGGCATGTCACCCTCGATTGTGGCTGCGAGTTGACAGATTTCTGAACCCAGCGTTTTCCCTAACATTGAAGGTACGACCGGAACCATCGGGCATTCGTAACAGTACAGGTTGCTGAGCGGCCAAACAAGGTGTGTGTCAATTTCGCAAATTTGGGGCTTTTGTTGTTGGATTAATTGTTGCTTTCAGCTTTCAGCTCTCGGCATTCACGCCCTCCCTCTCTTTGTGTCGTGGTGAGTTTATATTCTTTGCTCTGTAATCAAATCCAATACTTTCTTTGTTGGAAATGAACCCCCAAAATTGATCTTCTGGTTTCGATTGTTAAGCTATAGCAAAGTGTGCCTAGGAAACCTGAACCAAATAAACTGAGAACACCGACTCTGAACCAACCCAACCCAACCACCACCACCACCACCATTAAACTTCCACCTTCCATTCAGATCTAGCCTTAAACGAAATAAGGATCCAGCTTCCATTCAGATCTAGCAGTGTTACTATCAATTTTCCCACCACCACCACCACCTCCACCTCCACTATCACCACCACCATTAAACCCAAAACCTTAATTACCTTTGTAGTGCTCAGATCTGATACTCCTTGTTCCGATCTGATTTCTTTAGAGCAGGAATATCCTAAGTTTGTTTATTGCTTACATACCCTTCAAAATCTTCCATACTTGAAAAGTTTCCTGGTTTCCAGTATTGGCGAACTTTTTCTTTTCAGCTAAATTGAAAATTTGAGGCGTTAAAAAAAAAAAAAAAAAAAAAAAACAGCGGCTGCCTTGAGAGATTGGCTGGGGTTCCGGTTTATGCTTTGAGTATTTCAGAGGAGGAATTCGCGTTGGTTTCGGGTATTTCAACTGAAAAATCACTTGGGTTGTGTTTCAAGAAAGAGATGCTGAGGCTCTTTTGGAACAGATGAAGAGTATGGATCCTGGCATGAGAAAAGAAAGTTCTACAGTGGCTGCTATTGCTCTCAACAAGGAACCAGATTCTCATGATCTCATCAATGGTGATCCAAATACTGAATTATCCAATGTTCGAGAGGATCGTGAGACAGTTACGGAGTGCTTGCACATTCCAGAAAAGTTAGTTACAACCACCTTTGCTGACGTGGCATCAGTCAAGACCAATTTTGATTGGAAGAAGCTCTTCACAATCTCCTCCGATCAATCGTTGCTGTTTTTCCCACCTCAACACTCAAATGGATCGATCACCGTCAAACCTCCAGCTGAGGTTTTTGAAGAAGGAGCAACTGTGTGGATGAACTCAGTTGTGGCGCAGTTTGTTGGCAAGGCACCAAACTTCAGCACATTTCAGAGACTTGCCAACATGTTATGGGGAAAGAATGGAGCAGTGGTGATCAAATCTGCTGGCCTGAACTTATACCTAGTTCAATTTCCGAATGCTGACACCAGAGAATGGGTTCTTGAGCAGGGACCTTGGCACATTCAGAATAAGCCACTCATTCTGAGGAAATGGGAGCCAGGTATGAAATCATTAGAGTTTAATTTGAAGAAATTACCTGTTTGGATCCATTTGGGAGGAGTTCCTCTGGAATTGTACACCAGACGTGGCCTCAGCTATATCGCTAGTGCCCTAGGAACTCCATTGTATATGGATAGAATCACTGCTAGCCAACAGAGATTGGCCTATGCAAAGGTATGTGTGGAGATTGCAGTGGATGTCCCCATCCCAAAATGTATTAATGTTGAGTTATGCGATGGCACTATTGCAAATGTTGTTGTGGATATCCCTTGGTACCCTCCAAAATGCAAGCATTGCAATTTGTTTGGGCATACAGACAGAAATTGCACCAAACAGCCTGTAGGGGCTACCAAAGTTTGGATTCCAAAGGAGGGGCCTAAAGCAGAACTGTCAAAACATGATGCACAGGCTACAAGCAGTGTAGAAGTTGAAAGCAGTGCCCTGCCTATGGCTCAAGAACAGAAAGAGGCAAGTACGAAGGAAACAGAAGTTAATGAGGGCAGTAAAGGGAGAGGAAGCAGAAGCATACAGAAAAGCAAGAAGTCAGTATTAGCTGGTTCCCAAAATAGATTTGACATCCTGAGTGACTCAGAGAGGACAAATGTAGACCCTGGACAAACTAGTGGCTCTGAGCAATGGAGAGAGGAGGAACAATTGGTGGAAATCCTTCCAAACTCTCCTAAGAAGCAAAGGGCAGCAGCAGCAGGAGTTGCAGACTTGATGAAAGCCTTGAAGAATAAGAAGAAAAGGCCCATTGACAAGAGGAAAAGAGGTAAGGCAGTTTTACCTGCCTCTGGAGTGACCCCCCCTCAACTTTCATGAATTTTATAGTATGGAATACTAGGGGGCTAAACAACCCTCAAAAGCAGAAAAGTATTATACAGAGAATAAACTGCCTGAAGGCAGACCTTGTTTGCTTACTGGAAACAAGAGTGAAACAACAAAACATGCCAGCTATAGTAGATAGGCTCTTTCAGGGATGGAAGCTACATCACAACTACTTAGAAGCTTATAATGGGAGAATATGGTTCCTATGGAGAAATCAGATGCAGGTTAATCTTATTGCAACATCTGATCAGAGCATTACATGCTGCACCACTTATAATTCTACCAGGTTCTACATTACAGCAATTTATGGAAGCAATGAAGGCATAAGTAGAAGAAGGCTTTGGCACCATTTTCAGGACATTCAAGGCAGAATTGATGGTTCTCCTTGGCTTTTGGCTGGAGATTTCAATGTTATAGCAAGACCACAGGAAAGCTCAGATTTCAATGGCTCCTACATGCTTACCTCTGATATGAAGGATTTTCAGGACTGCTTGACACAGCTATCAGTGTTTGATCATACCAGTACTGGACCAGCATTCACTTGGTCCAACCACCAAACTGATACTTACTTGGCTAAAAAGCTTGATAGGGTTTTGGTGAATGATTGCTGGCATATACAGTTTGCTCACTCATTTGTTGAGTTTTTGGCTCCAATGGTTTCCGATCACTGCCTAGCATACATAAAGATGAACTTGACTGCTCATTCTCCCCCAAAGCCATTTAGGTTTTTTAATTTCTGGACTGGGAATCCAGAGTTCTTGAACATTGTGAAAAACTCTTGGCAAGAGCCTTTCATTGGCAACCCTATGACCACTCTATTCCACAAATTGAAGAGATTAAAGGCAGTACTGAGGGCATTTAACCTGGCCATATATGGCAACATTTCAGGGAAGGTTCAAGATAAAAGGCAAGAATTGGAGAGCATGTAGATGATCAATCTGCATCAAAGGCCATCTAATACTCTTGTTGAAACAGAAAGAAGACTCTATGCAGAATTGATGGAACTCCAAAAGGCTGAGGAAAGTTATTACAGGCAGAAATCAAGGATAAAATGGCTGCAGGAGGGGGATCAGAACACTCATTATTTCCATAAAATGGTGTCAGCAAAGCATAACAAGCAATCCATCAGAGTCCTCTATGATGATGAGGGAAGGAAGTTGGAAGATTTTGGCCAAATCTCAAAGGAGGCTGTAAGGTTCTTTCAGAAGTTGATTGGGACTGAGGACAAACAGGTCACAGACTGCCCTAGGGAGCTTTTTACTGAACTTATTCAGCCCGCCTTGCCTGCTGAAGCTAAGGACAATTTAGCTAAGGCTGTTACAAAAGAGAAGGTGAAAAGAGCCATGTTTGAGCAGAATGGGGACAAAGCCCCAGGGCCAGATGGATACACTGCACAGTTTTTTAAAACTGCTTGGCCTATTGTGGAAGAGGATGTCACTGCAGCAATCTTATCCTTCTTTCAATCAGGGAGCAGGATATCAGTCTTTAACTCTACATGTATTGCTCTTGTCCCAAAATTCCAGAATCCTAATCATATGAAGGACTTCAGGCCTATTTCATGCTGCTCTGTCATTTATAAATGTATTACCAGGATCATCACTGCCAGGCTCACTCCACTCCTTCCTGCTATGATCTCCAGCAATCAGAGTGCCTTCATACCAGGGAGAAGCATCTCAGATAATATTCTCATGGCTCAGGAACTGGTCAAAGGGTATGGAAGAGCAACCTTATCCCCCCGTTTTGCAATGAAGATTGATCTCCAAAAAGCTTTTGATTCATTAAATTGGGACTTCATTCTCACTGTTCTATCAGTTTATGGATTGCCTGATAAGTTCATAGGATGGATCAAGGCATGCATCACTTCCCCAAAGTTCTCAATTTCTCTTAATGGGGGATTAGTAGGGTACTTTGAAGGAGCAAAGGGGTTAAGGCAGGGAGACCCTCTCTCTCCTTATCTTTTTGTCATTGCTATGAATGTTTTATCCAGACTCCTGGATGCAGGGGCTCTTCATGGAGTTTACAGCTACCATCCTAAATGTCACAGAATCAAGCTTACTCACCTGTGCTTTGCAGATGATCTGCTGATTTTTGCAAAGGGTAACTTGGATTCTGTTGTGGGCATACAGGGTATTCTCCATTACTTTTATACCATTTCTGGTTTGCAATTAAACCCTTCCAAGAGTGAAGTCTTCTCCTCTGGTGTTAGTAGGACCACTCTACTTGAGATGCAAGAGTTGACAGGGTTTAAACTTGGCAAACTACCTGTTAGGTACCTTGGGGTCCCTTTGGTCACAAGAAGACTCTCTGAAAAGGATTGTTCTCCTTTGATCGATAGAATTACTCAGAGAATCAATGGCTGGGCAGCACGCATGTTATCCTATGCAGGAAGGCTTCAGCTCATTCAATCTGTTCTTTTTAATGTGTCCAATTTCTGGTGCAGGCACTTTGTATTGCCTAAGGCTGTTCTTAAAAGAGTTAATCAATTATGCAGCAGGTTCTTCTGGAAAGGAAGAGATGACTCAGCTAAGGGAGCAAGAGTCAAATGGAGTTCCATTTGCTGTCCAAAGTCAGAGGGGGGTCTTGGATTAAAAGACTTGGGAATATGGAATAAGGCTTGCATTATTCAGCACCTATGGGCACTTCTCTCTCAGGCAGATTCATTGTGGATTGCCTGGCTTCATGCCTATGTGCTGAAAGGAAGAACAGTGTGGCAGGTTCAACCTTCCCCAGGAAGCAGCTGGACATGGCGTAAAATGCTTCAGCTGAGGGCTTTGGCTTTGAGGTTCACCTCCAACCAGAATGGTGCTCTAACTTGGAAGTTTCCTGGGAACAGATTTATGGTGGCTAAGATCTGGAATGATCTCAGGCCTAGGCAGGACAAGGTGGAGTGGGATAAACTGATCTGGTTTCCATCTCATATTCCTAAACATGCACTGGTAGCTTGGATGGCTATATTGGACAAACTGCCTACAAAGAACAGATTGATGTCATGGGGCATGGAGGTGGATGGCAAATGTGAGCTATGTCAAACTGAGCAAGAAACCCGGAATCATATATTCTTCGAATGTGACTATTCAAAGGAAATCTGGGGGCATATACTATGTTTATGCCAACTTCATAGAAGCATAAGGAGCTGGCAAGCAGAGCTGCAATGGGCAGTAAACAGAATCAGAGGAAAAACTCTCATTTCTGTTATTTTGCGTTTATCATGGAGTGCCTTTCTTTACTCGATCTGGAGGGAGAGAAATAATAGGTGTTTTAATCGCCTTCAATCCACACAAGGAGCCATCATTGAGCAGATAAAAGAGATCATCAGAATGCGATTGTTGGGGCTCAAGAACATTAGTCCTGATGAAGTGAACCGAAGATTGGATGCAGATTGGGGACTGTCTCTTTTTTCCTAGGATCTTTGTCCATTCTGGTATAGCTTTAAGTATTGCTGAAGTATGTTGCTATTGTTCCCTGATTGATTAGTGGTCTTAAGTTTTGTTCAAGTATTGTTTAAGTATGTATAGCTTTAAGTACATGTTGCACATGACGTTGGATGTAGCAGTTTAACTGCTTTCTGGATAAATAAAACACTTACTTATCCAAAAAAAAGAAGTTGCATGATAAGTATGATGGCTCCTACACTCATTAATTAAAATCCTGTAGGGAACTCATTTAATGCTAGGCCTAGGAGTAGGCTATTATGTATCAGCATCATCTTTCATTTCTGAATCCAGTTTCGCAACTTTCCTTCTTCTTCCAAAACTTATGTATTTGTTTTTGATACTTATGTTCGATAAATATTCGAATATGAATATAGAGGTATGATCCTCTAAACATATGAAAAAATTTGAGTATATCCGTATTCGACATTCATGTCCGAGTCCGGATAAACTAGCCTAAAGTAATTATAAGGAGAGTGCTCTAATGTCTTACAGATCAGACTTCTTCTCCTTCTCTGGAAAACCTAGGCAATTGTGTGAACTGTCTTTGTTGACAGAAAGAGATAACTGATTCTAAAAGACTGTTGCTGCATTCTGCCCACCAGCCCAAGTTTACCTTGTTTTTGAACCTGGAGGAGGAAAAAGATGGATGATATAATGCTTAATCTGTATTTAATGATATAAACTATGCTACAAATAGAACCAACATCTCAACCAGAAAAAAAAAACACTGTATAAAAGAAATTTCAATTGCCGAGACCTCACGTCTCAAGTCTAAAAAACCAGAATTCTTCATGGTTACCGTATGCCAATCAATCAAAATCTCATAGATTTCGCTATACTGAAAATGAAGTTTGAAATTGAAGCATAGCAAGAAAAGCAGTGTATTTTATGTAATCAGACTGCAGCTGGAAGATAATCTGATTGTGGGTGATCAAATTAATGAGAGAAAAGATTATTGTCAACTCATAGTACATGCGTAAGAATACTAATGAAATAGAGGAGCCTTAAATTATTGTGGCTTGAAATCTCTGTTACATGAACTCTTTAATAATGGTTGTCGTATCGGTGTCCGACACGTTATTAGTAAGATTGGACATAGAATATGTGTTCGACACTTCATCACAAAAGTGAACATGATCATTGTGACTGTTGTAGCTAGAGGAGTAGGAAGAAGAAGTTTGATCTGATCATCATTTCTCTGGTTTGATTTATACATCTACTCCCTTATTTTTTTTCTCGTCTTTCCTCTTTTAATTATTGCATATTGAATGAAACACCATTAATCTTCTGGATTGTTTGAATTGGTATTAGGATAATAATTAGAGACGAAAATGAAAATCTGATTGGTGGAATAGACAAAAATGTACTGACTGATATTGGTATCTAATTGAAACTTTGGTTATTAAAGAATAAGTACTTTTGGCAACAATTTTTTTTTTTTTTAAATCATTATATTTAAATATAAATACAATATGATATAAATGATATTTTAAATAAAATATATTTAAATATGAATAATTTATATAAAATTATATAAATAAATATAAAAGTAAACAAATATATTTATTTATATAAGGTATTATATTATTTGCATTTATATATAATTATTTAAGATATTGTTATAAGACGTATCCACGTAAAGGTGTTCATGGGCCGGACCGAGCAGCGGCTTGATTTTTTTTTCAAATTCTTTGTCCAGGCTTCGACAGGTTCGAATTCACTGTTCATCATATTAAAAAAATATTTTATATATATATTTTTATAATTATAATTAAATAATATAATATTATTATAATACAAAAACACTGTTTCGAGTCGGGCCGGATAAAAAATATCCTGTCCAGGCCTGAGCCAATACGGGCCGAGCCTACCGAGTCGGACGGACTGTCCGACCCATGAGCAGGTCTCTATCCACGTATCTGTATGATTGTATCTAACTTTTGAATCTTTTAATTCGATTTCGTGGATCCAAAATTAAAAAAAAAAAAAAAAAGACACGTGAACACATATAAGTATTAAATACCGACATCCAAATGCATATAACATAGAACAAAATCATCAAACAACTCAAAAGGAAAATATATAGAGAAATAAAAGTTGACCATTACATTACTGTTGTATATAATTTGGCTACATGCCATTTAGATGGGAAATTTTAAAAAAAACCAAAAAAAAAAAAAGTTCAAAAAGTCAAATCATTTAGAAAATTAGAAATACTTGACGTTGGAGATCTGTTCATGGACGGGCAGCCGGTCAGGCAAGCCTGGATTGTATTGGGTCGGATCTGGGTTTGATATTATTGTTTCGGGCCGGCTCGATCCGAAACAGTGTTTTTTTATTATAATAATATTATTTTATTTAATTTTAATTATAAAAATATAAAAAATATATATTTTTAATCGATAAACAGTAAATTCGGGTCTAACGGGCCGGACCTGGACAAAAAATATATAAAAAAAAAAAACGGAGTCGCGGTCCGACCCAACCCATAAGCAGATCTACGTTAGACCTTAAACAGCTCATTTTGATGATTTAAGTGGAATTCAATTCTAAAAGAGTTAACAAAATTAAACTTAAATTCATATCACATAATTCATATAACATAATTTCAAATCTAATATGATTTGACGGTTCAATTTGAATTAAATTGAATTTGAGATATGATATTTTAAATTGAAATTTGATTTCAATTATTATTTAATTAATAAAAAATATTTTTTATTTAAATTTAATTAAAAAAATAAAAATATTTTAATATAAAAATAACTTTTCCATATTTTAATATAATTTAAATAATAAATTGATTTTTCAAATTCAACAAATTAAATCGAGCTTTAAACAAATAATATTTTATTATCCAAACTTAATCCGATCCAACTCAACTCAACCCGTTTTAATATAAATATTACAAAGAGAAATAGAGACAAATCCATAAGGTCGAGGAACCAACAAAGAAATAATAAAAGAAGAAAAAAAAAAAAAAAAAAGTGAGGTGAGGTCCAGGGCTGGCAAAGGGGTTGTTAGCACTTAGCACCAAAGCTTTGACTCAAAGCAATGGATCTTCACCAAACGCGGTATTCAATTTTTTCCTACAATATTTGACCCAACTTCTCATTATTAAATACTATAAATTACATTATATAATTAAAAGTATAGAAAGGAGTTTCTATTTAGCTTCTAATTTTGTAATTTGATTTTGTATTTATTACTAGTACTTCTTGACAAAGATTTAAATACCAATGAAATTAGATGGAGGTCAGAAATATGAAGAAAAAAAATCATTTTCATTTGTACTAGAATTAACATAAAAAAGAAGTAATTAAAGATTCTAAAAATTGTACTAACCACTTGATAAAATAAAAATGGTAGTATGTCATTTTGTTAATTATTTTTTTTTTATGATAATGAAATTAAAGGATATTCTTAAAATTAAAATCAACATCCCTGGGTTTCTTTTCATAAATTTTAATATTGGAAAATGCATATGGCGTCCTATATTAATATTTTTGATAACCATATTTAATTGTTGGGCTAAGTTCATAGTAGTTGTATAATACATATATTCTTTAGAATATAAAAATTAACATTTGGTCAAAAAGGTTGCCTGCCTTTGCTAGTGCAAGAATTCAAATTAAACATTTGGTAAGGTAAACTTCCTTCAATTTTTTTATTCTTTTATACCCTTTTTTTCATTCACTTAAGTTGAAAATTTTCAAGTGTGATTTTTACAATATTGGAGAAAGTATAAGGGGTGTCGAGGTTATGACCTTCAACCCTTGAAAGACTTGCTCAAATGTGGCATTCAAACTAAAAACTATAACTTAAGTGAAGAAAAAACTTTTGAAATTTTATCACGTGTTAAATATTTAATTAAAAATCAATCAACAATAAATGAAAAGATTCAACTTAAATATAAAATTACAGGTAATTTAGAATTTAATAGATGTGAGATAACATTAGTTAACTGGTCACATCACGTTTAGGCGAAGACAAAAAATTTATCAACTGATCTTGGAAGGAGTAATATGCAAGTTTAACAAAATTTGAGCTTTGATATCATATTAAGCATCTAACTTAAAATCAATTGACAATATAAATGAGAAGATCCAACTTTAATATAAAATTACAAATAATTAAAGACTTAAAAGATATTGGATAACATCACGTTTGATTAGATGAAAGCACAGAGAAGAAATTTAAAAAATAAATTATTATAAGAAAGTCAATTTATTTTTTCTGTTTTTTTCTTTAACTATAGTTTTTTTCTTTCTGTCCAAATTGCTTATTTACAATTATTTCAATCCAAACATAATAAAATCCCTTACCCATACAAAAAAAAAAAGAAAAAAAAAGTAGGCAAAAGAATTGCTAGAACTAACATCTTTGTATTGTAACTAAAAAAAAAAAAAAAATCAAGATAAAGGTATCATAAAATCATGAAACATAAATAAACAATAATGCTCCAACTCTCTTTAGTTTTTTTTTTTTTCCCTCTTTTCTACAATGCTTCCCCAATTCACCAACCTCTTACCAACTCTCCATTAGCTTAACATATACATGAACCAACAATACAGTTGGTGGATCCCAGCACTACCACCCAATCAAAAGCCTGCTAATACCAACTTTGGAATCACTGTTAATGAAAATTAGGCTGCCATGCTTTTCTTACTAATTTTTGGATATAAACTAATCAATTAACTTGTCATTGGAGCACTATTACTATATTTTAAGTAAGTTGTATTAGTAATATGATTAACCAAACATAGTAACATACTCATCAGACATGTTCAAGGGTCGAAACATGTTCGATTCGTATTGGATTGAGTTTGTACAAAGATTTTTTAATTCAGGTCGGTTCGGTCCGAAATTAATGTTCATCAATAAAAAATATTTTTTTTATTTAAATTTAATTATAAATATTAATAAAAAATATTTTTAAATATTATTTTAAACAATAATATGAGTTTTCAGACCGACTCATGAATATATGTAATAATGATATCTTAATTTTAGTTTTTATAATACGAATTATAAATATTTACAAGCTTTGTTTTAAGTTTAAGTATCTTAATTTTTGTAACTAAACACCAATTCCACTTAAAATCAAAAAAGCATTTATATGATGCCAATCCTAAACATGGAACATAAATATTGAAAAAATGCTCCATATAAAAAAAACTCCCTTGAATCAATTAGTTTCAAAATTACTTCCAATTCCGGTGATTATTATAAAGCTTAAGAAAGAAAATTGATCATATAATTCATGGATTGACCTCATCCATCAAGTCATGACTCACTGGCCTACTATTGGCACATGCCAGAGTGGGTGCAATGCAAGAATGGGTCCCAATTCATACTAATGGAATTTTGGGACTTCAGTCACCAACTCCCGACCGGGTTGGCAGGCGGTCCAACCACCCAAATTCTCGGTCCAACCGGGATTTTCAACTTCCATATAAGCCCGTTGGATTTCCTCTTTCAACTCAAGTTACCATTCAAAAGGCAATCGAATCTCTCAGTTTCAGGAAGACAGGGAAGCAGAGAAAGAACCTTTGAAGATTTGTACCAATGGCAACTAATGCAGAAGAGCAGAAATCTCAGGCTGGTAGGCACCAGGAAGTTGGCCACAAGAGCCTTTTGCAAAGTGATGCTCTGTACCAGGTATCATCTTTAAGCTTCCAATTAAAATTAAATTATTGTTTGATTATGTTGAATCTTTCATTTTTTAATCGATGTTTTGACTTTAGTTTGTCATTTCATTAATGGGATTTTGGTTTTTGCAGTATATCCTGGAGACTAGTGTGTATCCGAGGGAGCCTGAAGCCATGAAGGAGCTCAGAGAGTTAACTGCCAAGCATCCATGGTTCGTTTCTTGATTCAGATTTTCAAATTATCACTGATCTATAGACCTCCTTTGTGTTTTCCTTTTCCTTTTTTTTGGATAATTAATTCTAACTATTGTTCATATGATTGGAATGGTTGGAAACAGGAACCTTATGACTACATCAGCTGATGAAGGCCAATTCTTGAACATGCTTCTTAAGTTGATCAATGCCAAGAACACCATGGAGATTGGTGTCTACACTGGCTACTCTCTCTTAGCCACAGCCCTTGCTCTCCCTGACGATGGAAAGGTAATTCATGATTTTAACAGACAAAATAAAATGAATTTGTCCTTAAATGACACGGGAAATTAAAGTCATGTTTTGTTTTTTTAATGTTTGCAGATCTTGGCCATGGATGTTAACAGAGAAAACTACGAGCTGGGTCTGCCTGTTATCCAAAAGGCTGGTGTTGCTCACAAAATTGATTTCAAAGAGGGCCCTGCCATGCCACTTCTTGATCAATTAGTGGAAGATGTAAATTTTCACCAACCCCATCCATGTTTTTCTTCATAATTTGTGAATATATAACTCAGTTATTTCTAAATGGCAGGAAAAGAATCATGGGTCGTATGACTTCATCTTTGTGGATGCTGATAAGGACAATTACCTAAACTACCACAAGAGGCTAATTGAGCTGGTGAAAGTAGGAGGTTTGATCGGCTACGACAACACCCTATGGAATGGGTCGGTGGTAGCACCACCTGATGCACCTCTCAGGAAGTACGTCAGGTATTACAGAGACTTTGTTTTGGAACTCAACAAGGCTCTTGCTGTTGACCCCAGGATTGAGATCTGCATGCTCCCAGTTGGTGATGGAATCACCCTTTGCCGTCGCCTCAAATGAACCACCACCACCTCTCATTCCGCACAAAATAACTTCACATTAATATGCATTTTCAATTTTCAACTCCCCTCTTTTTATTTTATTTTATTTTTAATTTCAAATCTTAAAATTGTGTATTTTATCATAATGCACGGTGGATGATTGAAGAATACCATACTAATATGGTGTAACTTAATTTGGTATTTTTAAACATGCCTATCTAATCTACCGTATCAAATCATGATTAATTTCTCAAGCTATGAATTTTCGAGTTTAAATAATATTTTCAAGCAATGAAACATTTGTATTTGTTCAATTTTATTGAGTATTATGTGGTCTACAACTACAATGCTTTGTCCTATGGAAACTCTTTCTTTTATACCAAATAGTTTAGTTTTGAAAATAAAAAAAAGATTGCAGATACCGAGATTCGAATTCAAAATTTACTAAATATCATTTTTTAAGGATAATTGAATAAACTAACTGAATTAAACTCCGAATTTAGATAATAATTTTTTTACAATGAAGAATCATTTTCATAACTAGCAGGTATATTTTTTAATAGCAAGCACTTTTGCTTAATCTACATGTTCATCAAGCCATATATTTGGTGACTTATTAATGATTGAATTGTTATTTAATTTGTTATACATTAAAGAAGAGGACCAACAAATTTTTGGTAACAAAAATGGATTAAAATACGACAAAGTTGACACCCCGATAAGTTACTAAGTCTAGTGAAGCTTACAGGGCGAGGAAAATTGCAAGAAAGTTGACTAGAAGCAAGATTGATAAATTTTGAGTGCAGCATTCCCTGACTAAGAATAATGTTGAGCTAGAAAATAATTACATCCGAGTAAGTTTAGGATCATCCATTTTGACTTGAGCTAGGATTTTTTTTTTTTTTTTTTTTGAACTTCTAACTTGGAGATTTGATCAAATTGTGGAGACTTTGTAGTGCAAGGAGGTCCACAAAGACTACAACTAAGCTAGTCGGAAAAGCTCAAAGGACAGAATAATAATCTAGCCCAACTATCTCTAATTTAATTATTTCTATTTAATATTTAAACAGTAAAATTAATTTCGATAAAATTAAAATAAATTATAAGATTAAAATCAATAAAAAGATGTATTTAGATAAAAAAAAAATTGTAATAATAAGATGAAATGCAGTAAAAAAAAAAAAATAAGTATTAAAAATATTAAATTAAAATCTGTAATATATATTTTTTATATTTGTGAAGTTTGTATATAATGAAAATTTAACTCATGCTAATTGCAAAGATATTTATTTATTTTATTTGATTATGGAATTTATTTATATAATTTTTAAATTTATAATTAAATATTTATCAATTTATTTATTAAATTTACAAAGTTATTTGAATATTTTTAAATGAAAAAAAGATAAGATAAAAGAAAAAGTGACATGTGATAAAAATATTTTAAGTAGTTACTTATTTAATACATAATTAAAAAAATTTATTTATTATATTAAATTTTTAAAAAAATTAAACTTAAAGGACGGAATAATAATATAAGCCCAACTATGTCTAGGGATGGCAAAACCCGATCCGACCGATGGATTTCGCACCGATCCGCTCCGAATGGAGAGGTTTTTTTTTTGGAGCAGGGTGGAGCGGAGCGGTTTTGGTAAACGCTTGCTCCACTCCGCCCTGCCCCGACTTTTGAAATTACTATTTTATCCTTTAAAATATTTTATATTTTTCCTTATATTAGATATATATACTAATATTTTATATTATATATATTATATTAAAGATTTTTATATACTAAAATTATGTTCATGAATAAATTATAATATAATTTTTTACAATATTAAATTAAAAATAATTAATATAAATTGGGGTGTAGCGGAGTGGAGCACCGTGGAGCAGCGGAGTGGAGCACCGTGGAGCGGTTATGGATATAACCGATATCCATGGATGTGGATGTTTCCAACATCCATGCAGGAATGGGGTGGAAGTGGATAAGGCAATATCCGCTCTCGCCCTGCTCCATTGCCATCCCTAACTATGTCTGATTTCCTTCTGTCTATTCAGTACTTAGAAATAAACCAAACAATAATCTTAAAATTACAAATTAATTTCTTTTATTTTTGGTAGGAATTTAATTTACCCCACCCGACCAAGGCCACCACACAAACCACTTACTACTACCGTCTTTAATAGAGAGTACTAAATATCTGCTTCCCATTGACATATCTGTTTACTCATTTATCCACCCCAAATCTTACCATGGCAACCAAGTTCTTAATTTCTGAGATTTTCAATTTCAAGTATACCTACACTCAGACTGCTTATATATACAAAGAAGACATCCATCTCTTCACCTCAAACTTCCCGGATTTTTAAATAAATTAATATTAATACTAGAAGATTAGTATCAGCGAAAATTAAGCAAAAATCTATCTAATACTACAAAACTAAGGAGATCAGACCACAAACAAAAGCATACCATAGAGGAAATGCTCGAACTTAATGACGATACCACAACAAGAAGATATGCATCAATCGTCATTGTCAACAGAGTTCCACCTGGAGAAAAAATGAACAAGGGAACAGGACAATAGGAGGAATAGAAATTATAAGAGAAATACTACAAGTAATTCCTCACTATCAAGTTGAGCTCAATCAAGACTAGTTCAAGGATCTTAATGAACCGACATCAAACTCTTCATTGTTCAAAAGCTCATATACATTTCCTATAATATCACTACCAAGTTGAGCTCAATCAAGACTAGTTCAAGGATCTTAATGAACCGACATCAAACTCTTCATTGTTCAAAAGCTCATATACATTTCCTATAATATATGTTTACATATGAACAAAAACGTATATTAAATAAATACATTTTTGAAGTAACCAAGCCTAAACAAGTTGAGCTTGAGTATGGAAAATGCAACTTACTTTGAGCTCAAGCTTCAGATTTATACTACATCGACTCAACTCCATCTCTATTTAAGGCCATTTTCTTTGAAATACTTTTTCTACAATTTCCCACGATGTCCTAGTCTCTAGCAAGTATATTCCACTTGATAAATCTTTAATTTCATCATTTTTCCATTTGTAGCAGAGGAAGTTCACAAAAGAATCACAAAACATAAAATCAAAAAGGATTGATTAAACTAAATCAAACAACAAAAGCCAACTTATTTCATAAGCACAAGACCAAGAACCCAACAAAACCACATCCATTAAAGCTATGTATCAATAAGAATAAGGGTGCAAAGTAGAAAATTCTTTACTAAGGATCCATTGAATAGAACTATAATCACACTGAATCTTCCCTTTCCACATTCTTTCCTGACACTTTATCATCATTGCTATCACATGAGAATGTTTCTTATATTATTGAAATTAAAATCTGATTGTTACTTATATTATGAAGCACCATTAATTAAAAAAAAAAAACCACCTAAGAGAAACCTAAGGAATATCTAAACCCCTAAAATTAAACAAATCAAGAAAAATTTCTACCAAGACTTAGCAACAAATACGAATTAAAGCTATGCATCGAAGAGGAAGTAAAATTGTGTAGTCATAATCTACCCTAACACTTGATTCCGAACACTTTCCTTCACAGAAAATACACTATAATAGTCATAAAGAATAAATATTCGACCATGCGAAGTTGGTAATATTGGCTCCCTAACAAACACAGCATCAGAGTAATAGCAGTAATCTTCGTACCATATGAATTATACTAAATGGATAAATCTCGAACCACCACTAATTGAACAAAATTAACATACCAAAATGTATCTACAAGCTATAACATATGGTCTTAACTAAAACAATAAATAAGTATCGCAGCAAAGCTAAACTAAACCAGTCTAAAAGAAAAAAAAAACAATCGTTGAATAGCCAAACGAAACATGAGAAGCAGCAGTATATATCAAATAAAAAACCGCAACAATCAGAGGCGTATGTCTAACGACTTAGGCAATGAGTCTAAATTAACATTAAAGCAAAACAACATTTAAGTTCTGAAACTCAGTCATAGCTAATTTTACCCCACATAACAAAACTTAATTCAAAATGAAGATAACCATAGCATCTCTTGAAAAACAACAAAACCCAGTTTCCCAAACAAACCATAAAATTGCTTCAACGGTAACTCTTCTGGAACCTTGCCCTAGCACCTCTTCCACCGAACTTCTTGGGCTCGCACCTCCTCGGATCAGCCACCAGCAAAGTCCTATCGTACCTGACCAAGATATCCTTAATCTCCTTCTTGCTTTGCTCATCAACGTACTTCTGGTAAAAAGCGACGAGGGCTTTAGCAATGCTTTGACGGATAGCGTAGATCTGAGAAGTGTGGCCTCCGCCTTTGACACGGATCCTCATGTCAACGCCAGCGAAACGTTGGCGGCCGAGGAGGAGGATTGGCTCGACCGCCTTGAAACGGAGGATCTCGGGCTCAACAAGCTCGATGGGACAGCCATTAATCTTGATAAGACCACGGCCTCTCTTGCAGTAGGTTACGGCCACCGCTGTCTTCTTGCGGCCGAAGCATTGTACGGACTCGATCGGTGCTTTTTCCGCCATTTTTTTGGGTTTAGGGTTTCCAAGAAAAGAGGCGTTCGGTATTTGCTTAAAGTGAAACCCAGCGAAGGAAAACGAGGGTGCGTTAAGATATTTATATACAGGATAGGTTAGGGTTTTTGAAAGACGGTGCATTTTGAAAGTCCAAGACTTTGTTTTGGGCTATAATTCGGCCCGATTTACTATAAGGACTGGTCCAATTTAGGACATTAGAACCAGATTTTTTTTAGTCAGTCTTAAAGCCCAAATACTTCATACTAGTATAAGAATATCAGAATATAGGAGTTTTATTTATTGTGATTTCTTTTAGGATTTTTTTTTTTAAACATTTTAGGTTAAATAAAATAATAAATCGATAAATAAATTGTTTTACTTCAATATTTATTTATGCATGATTTTTTTAAATGATAGTTATCACAATTTGTATTTCTATTTCTTTGCATATATTATATTATTCTATTGGTAAAAAGTACAAATCTAATTATGATCTACTTTTTAAAATCATTTTCTGTATAAGGATAAAGGATAATTTTATTAGTGTACTATAAGTGAATGTTTAAGTTTATATCATATTTTTATTTCATTGAATTTTCTAATTTTGATTTTATCAAGTAAATAAAAAAGTCCATTAATTTAACGACGCGTGTATTATATTCGTCTAATACCATCACAAAATATCTTGATTCACGTTTTGAAAAGCTTATTTTTTATTTATTAGAATTTCTTAAAACTCGCAATGTGAGTGAAAAGTAGGTAGTTTTTATAATTAAATAGTTTTTGTGGAGAAGAAGATGAGTGAGTAGTTATGTGAGAGAGTTGTGAGTTTTTAATTACGTGAGTGATTTTGTGAGTGAATTTAAAATAAAATTTAAAAACTTATTAAATTATTTTTTTTAATTCAATTTCATTTGTTTTTAATTTTTATAGTTTGGTTTTTTGAATATTTCCTCCACTGAGTTGATGTCTTTTAACTCGTGACACCAATTTAAAAATTCTTTTTAAAAATAGTATAGATTATAATTTAAAAGATTGGATTTTGATTTGAGCCATCGCCAAAAGATTGAGTCTTAAATTAAGCATTTAGTGTTGTATGCATAGTTTCCATAATTGTTCTTTTCAAATCTCAATAATTTATATTTTGATTTTTTGTTTAGTATCTTCCACCATTAGTCTTCTTCATAAGTTGCTTAGTGGTGTTAAATGTCGTTACGACATGTACCGAAAATAATACCTTCAGTCCAAGTTGTGTTTGTGTTAACATGTGTGGCTGAGAATCTGTTCACTTCTTCCGCAAGTCAGAAATGCTGACTTTTCAATGCCTTACCGTCCCCGTCACTGCAAGTAATTGTAGCTAGGTAAGCCGCGGTCAATTTGTTTTGGCGATTTGGGGGGGGTGGGGTGAGTCTAGGGATAGGTATTATGGTGATGAGTATCGATCGGGCATGTTTTAGTTTTTAACTAAATCGATACAGAAAATTTTAGTTTAGTTTCAATTTTGATATCGGCCCGTACGGTCATATCGGTCAATATCGATCAGTATCGATATGTATCAGTCTGTACAAATTAGTATAAAATTTTGATTTTTTTAATTTTTTTAACATAATTAATAATAATTTATTATATTTTTTAATATTTTAATATTTATTTTACCTATTTGATGTTTAAAAAATTTAGATATTAAATATTTAAAATTTATATTTGCATAAAAATATATTTATACATGTAATGGATGGATATTTGCATGTGTATATAATATATATTTTATTAAAAAATTTGAAAATAAGTTATACATACAGTTATATGAAAAATTATTCGAAAAATATCGATAAATTTAAAACGATACATCGAAATATATCGACATCAATATATATTAATATCAAAATAAAAATGATACACTCATCGATACAGTAGTTACTATTTTGATAGGTATCAATCACGCCAAATGACTGATGTTTGCCGAAAAGTCATAAAAGGCACAACAACGATAAAGCCAATGGCCTCGTGAATCTCTCATCTCTACTCACATCTGTATGCAGATAAAAATGGACCGTTACATTGACAAAAGGAAAAGAAAAAAAAAATATTACGGCTGTGTTTAATATTGTTATTGACACAAATTTTAAGATTAAAAATTGTGTTTTATTATAATATTAATGTTATAGGGTAAATTTTTTTAATTTTTACTGTTAAAATGATGATTTGAATATCTAAATAAAAAAGTCAAAAATTAATGATTTTTGTAGTTCAAGAAAAAAAATTTATTACCGTTACATCTTTAAAATTTTATTATTTTATATATATTTTTAGATATTTTAATTTATCATAACATCTTTTCACAATAATGTTATATACGTAAAATTAAATAAAAAATCATTAAAGTTGTGTTTAGCATTACTGTTAGCATAAATTTTAAAATCAAAAATTGTGTTTCACCGTAACATTAATGTTAAACGGATAAAAAAATTGATTTTTACTATTTAAAACATAGTTTGGATACCCAAATTAAAAAGTAAAATGTTAGTGATTTTGCGATTCAACGCACTTTTTGAAGATGAAATAATTTATTATTTTTACATTTTACACTTTTTTATTTTATATATATTTTGAATATTTTAATTTACAGTAAATACTTTTTTACAATAATATTAAAATTTTAAACTACAATTTTTTTTCAAAAATACTTTTTCTATTTTAATTTTTTTCGATTCAAATTTTTTTCAACAATAATGTTTAATCACTTGGATCTACTTCTACTAATAGGAGGTTCTACCATGAGCTCTTTAAAATAGGCTTATGGTAGGCTTCAAAATTAAAAAACCTGAATAGCAGGCTATCAGGTCATCAATTTTTACATATAAACATGATCAATATTACATATAAAACATGAGAAATTACATATAAACATGACAAATTACATATAAACATGATAAATTATATATAAACATGAGAAATTACATATAAAGATGACAAATTACATATAAATATGATCAAATGACAAATTACATATAAACATGACAAATGACAAATTACATATAAACATGAAAAATTACATATAAACATCACAAATTACATATAAACATGGCAAATTACATATAAACATGACAAATTTCAAATTACATATAAACATAACAAATTATATATAAACATGACAACTTACATAAATCATTATAAGATATTGTCATGTATTTATGTAACTGAAAGTTGTCTTGTATTTATGTAATTTTTTTTTTGCATATAAACATGACAAATTACATATAAACATGTCCAATTACATATAAACATGAAAAATTATATAAAATTTATTAAAGATTAATGTCATGTATTTATGTAATTTTTTTTTTTTATTTTTTTTACATATAAACATGACAAATTACATATAAACATGACCAATTATATATAAACATAACAAATTACATATAAACATGACAAATTACATAAATCATTAAAGGATATTGTCATGTATTTATGTAAAAAAAAAATTACGTATTAACATGACCGAAATTACATATAAACATGACAAATTACATAAATCATTAACGGTGTGTTTGGACAGAGAATTTTAAAATTTTGAAGAAATTTACAATGAAGACATTTAAAAATGCATTATTTCAAAATGCTAGAATTTCTAATTATTTTGTTTGGATAAATTTTTTTAGAAAGAAATTTAAACTGTTGGAATTTCATGAAATAAAAAAAATAATTATAAAATAGAAATAATTATATTAAAAATAAAAAAATATGCAAAATGGGTATCATTAGATTCGAAAAAATATATAGATATTATTAATAATATAAAAATATATATCATAGTTAAATAAAATGATAATTTGTTTTTTTAGTTTTGTATTTTATAGTGGACCTTGGAATAAAGTGGGAGGAGATTTTGAGAAATTTTGAAAAACCAACTCTTTAGGTGAAATTTCAAAAGAGAATTTGAAGTGCTCAAATTTCCTTCCTTATAAATTTTGAAATTCTCTCTTATTTTTAGCCAAACAAGTAAATTCATTTTTAGACTTTTGAAAACCTTGATTGAAATGAAATCTCTCATCAAAACACACTCTAAAGGATATTGTCATGTATTTATGTAACTGAAATAAAGGAATCAAAAGTTGTCATGTAATTATGTAAACATTTTCCATGATTTTTATGAAGACAGTAATGATGATATTAAAAATTAATGCTAATTATAATTATATTATTTAAATAGAATGATTAATTGTTTTGTAAGGATCCTTCATTATTTTCTTTAAAAAAATTAAAATGTTTATTCTTATAATAAATATTTTTATTAATATAATATATTATTAAACTTGAAATTACTTCTTTTATTATTATTATTATTATATAAGTTTATTTTTTTAAAATTGACTCACGGGAATTCACGAGACCACCATTCTAATATAAAAATAAAATTATAATTTTTGATAATTAAAAAAAAAAAAATTGCATAAATGAAATAGTCTCTTGATTGAACTTTGATTTAATAAAAATATGTTAAAACTAATCAAGTTGCATGATAAATTATGTTTTGAACTATTTATCTCATTTAATTAATTGAACACATCTCATACAATAATTTCAACATATAATATCCAATAATACTTTTATAGCCATATGACAACGTCTCTTTTCATGAGCGCTATTAAAGACAAGTCTTTAAAATTTTGAAAAACGGCTTGAAACTCACATAAATAAATTTCCTCAAAAGTGTTTCCAAAACTATAATATTTTTTAAAAACAATAGATTAAAATCTTAATTAAATGCAAGATAATAATGAATATTATACAAATTTATGATTTTCAATCTGTTGTAAAAGTTAAATTAGAAAAGAAATCCATATTTTTTTTAAGTAGCAAAAACTTGTTCAACCTAAGCAACTTAACTTAATCCATTACAAATACTACCATATACTTGCTCATCTATTTTTGATAAATAAAAATCAACATTAAAGAAAAAATTAATTTGTCAAATAAATCCTTAATCTAATTACCCACTAAAGTTACACTAAGTGTATCAAAACTTTAAAAAATCAAGTATCAAATTAATTTATAATAAATTTTACTATGACTTTACAAATTTTGTAGTAAAAATAAAAATAAAACAATCAGGGTTTTGTTGATTCCCCTGTTTATCAGTAAATTCTAATTAGTATGATTAAATTAAAAGCACAAACAAGTCAATTTAGAGTTCTTTAATAAAAACAATTCGTATAAATTAAAATGAAAAGACATAGATTACCACGCCATGTTGAGCCATTAGCTCTTGCATCCTTCTTTGTCTAATTGCTTCTAGTTCAGGATCAGCCTACAAAATTAGGAAAATTTATAATCCCTAGAATTCAAAAAACATCATAAAAAGTAACTTAACCTACTTACAGTGAACCTTAGAAGTACATGGAATTAGCATTTAAGAATTAACAAATTAACCTAAATTTCTCCTTTTTTTTATTAAATTAAAATTCATTCGACTATTATTACACCCAAAAAAAAATTGAAAACTTAAATAAATCAAATACATATGGAATGTTCAAAACAAAGACAGAAAAACATCAATCGAAGGAGTGAAACCCTAATGAGATGTTTGGTTGCTGAGAAACTTAGTAAGAAAAAGAAAGGAAAATGGAAAAGAATACCATGGATTCAAGAGTATATTGATCTCCTCCTCCTTCACTTGTTAAAATTACTATGCCCTAAACCGCGTTACAATATCAAAAGCATTTTGGGTTTTGCTAATGACATTTGTTAAAATTATTATATTTTAAATTTACTGCCATCATGACATCCTTACCGGCATACTTCAACGAGCTCTTCAACCACATTCCTTCTCTAACAGACCTCCTTTAACCCCCTCTCCTCTTTGCCTAAACACCATAATCGAACTCTGCATCACATCGTCGCCACAGCAAAAGCGAAAACTTAGGAAAATATAAAAATAACCTAGAAAAAAATAAATGCCTTGAAAAAGGAAAGAGCAATAATTTTTGTTCGGTTCATTAGAAAATCAAATCTAAAAAATCAAAATTAAATTTGAGAGATTGATTTTGGTGAAACTACCTAATTGAAGAAACGATGATGATAGTCAGGACCGATGGAGTTGAAGATGACAATGGTGAGAGCCGAGCTGAGAATGCTGAGAGAGGAGCTAACGATGATAATGACAAAGAAGATCAGCGGAGTTGACGGTGAGCGAGAGGAAGAAATCTTTTTGAACTTAAATTCTAAGGTTTTTGCATCCAAATGATATAAACGAAAAAAATTGAGAGAAATTGATTGAGAAAATAAAAAGGAAAGATATTTATTGGGTTAACCAATTGCATCTTATTTTTAAATCTAAATTTTATATCAACAGTTCATATATTATTTTAATAATTTAACGATTTGAAATATCCCAAACTGATGGGAAGCTCATAGTAAAAAATTTCCTTTAAAATTTTCCTCTACTAATAAATTATCGAAAACAAAAAAGTTAATGTTGACCATACTAAAGTACGCCACCAAATCAAAAAAAAAAATCCTTCTGCCAGAGGTAAGAGTTTGGTACTTGGTAGCCTTAGTTCCACCTTCCTGTTTCCTGACTCGGACAAATTGTCACCATACATCAATTAGGGACTAGGTTTTTTGGCGTGACTTTTATTGCTTCTTTTATCTCAGCCCCACATTCGGACAGGCACCAATCTGTTATACAAAGGAGAGTGCTACAGTTTCATTGCCCTTTCTCACCAAAATACGCTTCAGTTTAGCTTAGTTTACTTCACAACAGGTCAAAAAGTACATTGTCCGGTCACTGACATTTGAAGAATCCAATTACCCTTCTTTTTCCCCACTCATGGCCTGTCCGGAAACTTTCTCTGACGAACCACTGACTCCTGCCGGCCGCCTCTTTCTTCAGCCACAAACAAACGTCGTCATCCACTGTATCGCCCGTGTCAAAAACCCCATTGACATAGATGCTATAAAATCGACTCTTAAGTCTTCCTTGATGGTCCAGCACCCCAGATTCTGCAGCCTGCTAGTTCGTGACAAAAACGGGTCTGAGCACTGGAGAAGAACCCAGCTGGACATTGACCAACATGTCATCGTCATCAATAACCGGCTCGATAAATCAGGCAATTTCCTGGACGAAAGCCAATATTTTAGCACTGAAGAAGAAGATGAAGCTGCAGTGAATCAGTACGTAGCGGATTTATCAGTGAGTAGTCCTTTAAGTACGGACAAACCCTTGTGGGAAATACATATCTTGATGGCGCACAAGTGCACTGTGTTCAGGATTCATCATGCTTTAGGTGATGGGATCTCTTTGATGTCCATGTTGATGGCCAGCTGCAGGAGGACAGATGATGCGGATGCGCTTCCCAGGATGGCTCCCGAGAAGAGCGCGGAATTTAAGGGCGGGAAAGGAAGGGATTGGTTTTGGTTGTTTGCTGTCTTCTGGGCGTTTTTGAAGATGGTTTGGTTCAATTTGATGTTTGTTATGGAGTTTGTGGTCAGGAGTTTATTGGTATGTGACACGAAAACGGCGATTACAGGTGGTGACGGGGTGGAGCTCTGGCCCAGGAAACTGGCTACTGCTAGGTTCTTGCTTGAGGACATGAAGGAGGTGAAAAAGGCTATTCCCAACACTGTAAGTGACAAAAAATATATATTAATTTTACACCATAACTCTGGTTTTTAGGCCTCAGATTTCTATTTACTAATACTCCCTTATTTACCATTTATATTTTAGGGGGGGAAATTGACCCTAAATCCTAACCTGAAAGCCAATTAGTGTTTGGATTGTTATAAAACCAGATTTATAAGGTGTTTTATTGTTTTAATTTTTTATTTTACAACTAATTTTCCAATCAAGGTTCTCCCCGGCCTTGAATGTTTCAAGCTAGAATTTATATTGGGTAGTTAGGTTAGGTAATGGCTTTATCATAATTATCATCATTTTTAGGATGGTTTTGGATTTTTTCACATTTTGCACTGAACTTGGATAATTTGCCCCAATCTGCTGTTTTTCTTCAAAATTGGGGAGGACCTGTCAATTATTTTTTTACTTTAAATGGCATATCATTTATTTTTTAAATTTTACACACGGAGGTTTCTCAGAATAGTTTATTTATTTGGCCAAATTCCCAAAATAGTTAAATTCTACTAATGACAAAAGACAAATATTCGACCTTCATTTTGTGGATTAATGTTCTCAAGGGAACACCCTAAAAGTTAATAGTATTTAAGACTTTAATTTGGAGGTTTTAGATTCAAATCACATTGAAGTTGTTATCTCCCATTGTGTAATTAACAATTTCATATGGGCAATTCTTATTGTTTTTGATTAATCTCCAATTATGCTACACCTTTCCTGATCTTATGCAAATATGCAGACCATTAATGATGTCCTCTTTGGGGTGGTGTCATCTGGGCTATCTAGATATTTAGATCATCGAGCACCAAATGGTAAAGTTTGTTTACAGGAAAAAAAAAAAAAAAAGACTTACTCTGTCCTACATTTTAATCAAACATATGCAACCTATGTTATCTGAAAGTGAGTGTCGGATACGGGTATGTATCCGACACGGGTATACTTAATTTCTTTTAATTTTTTTTTTTTATATTTGAAGGATTATATTCATACCCTTATACCCATGTCCGAATATGTGTCGGACATAAATCAAATACAAATAATTTAAGAAAAATGAAGAGTGTAATATCTACAACTGATGGACTTTAATGCTTGTTCTTAGCCTTGCATGAGGGCCTACGTATGACAGGGGTAGCTATGGTTAATTTAAGAGCACAACCAGGGTTGCAGGTTAGTTTCAGCTTTCAGCTTTCTGATTTCCTACGCCATATCTTTTTTTCTATGTTAGAAATTCATTGGAGTTCTGACATCCTAATGTGGGTGGATGGTGATGGCTTTTCTTTGTGAAGGACCTATCCAAATTAATGAAGGGCAATTCAGAAGCACGATGGGGTAACAAATTTGGTGTAACTCTCCTTCCTGTTTACTATCATAAAGGTGGTAATAATCCTTTAGAGTATTTGAAGAGAGCAAAGGCGATGATTGATAGGAAGAAACACTCTCTGGAGGCTTATTTCTCATACAGAATCGGGGATCTTGTAATGTCATTGCTAGGACCAAAGGTAGAGCAAAACAAATTGATCAATGAAACCTCAGAAAACAATTCTTTTTTATGTTTTTGTCTACTAATTGCATTCTTTGTGAATAACTTTCTTTTTCTTGGGTATTGCAGTATGCTTGTTTGCTTAATTACAAACTCCTCTGCAATACTACCTTCACGGTCTCGAACTTAATTGGCCCTCTAGAGGAAATTACCCTTGCAGGCAACCCAATCTCTAGCATTAAGGTCAATACATCCAGCCTACCACAGGTAAAACATCCCATCAGTTTTTTTCGGTAAATAAGAGGCCGCATCTTAGGGATAAGAGAAAAGATTGCAGATATTGGGATTCAAATTCCAGATCTACTGAATGTCACCTCTTAAGTGTGGCTGCGTTAACCAGTTGAGCTACTAGGTCTATTTGATCTGATGAATTGCATTTAGTTCATGACTCAAGTTTTTTCTATTGTGAATGCAGGCTATCACAATGCACATGTTGAGCTATGCTGGTAGGGCTGAAATGCAGATTCTTGTAGCTAAAGATATCATCCCTGACCCAGAGTTTCTGGCTAAATGCTTTGAAGATGCCTTACTTGAAATGAAGGAGGCAGCAATAGGGACCAATAAAGCATAGAAAAACTTTAAATTAATAGGTGTACAAGAGAAATTCATCAAGATTTTTCTGTGCAGATTACATTTATTACATGAAAATTCCAGTGAATCTTTTTTACCCTCCTTTTTAATGTTCTGTAAGCTCTTAAATCTGCTTACTTTGCTCTCATTTCTCCTTACAAATACAAAGTTTACCAAGCAAAATTCAATGTACCAGAACCTCTGTTCAGTTCTTGTTTAGAATATTATATAAAAAAAAAAAACATATTACTTTCCTCTTGGGTCTTTCTTGTAGATTAAAATAAAATCCTTTAATCAGTTAAAATTTTAGCTAGACTTGGCAATCTATGTATTCGTATCATATTCGTATTATTTTTGTGTGTTATATATCAATATCAATACTATATATAAAAGTACCAATTTTAAAAGTGCAAATAGTGAAAAAAATACATGTCATTGATAATTTATTAAATTAACCATTTTATCCTTAATTATTGATTTTCTTATTAAATTAATAAATTATGCATTATTTTTTATTTTTTTTAAATATTAAAGTCTTTATTAAAATAAAATTTTCTCAATTGATAATTTTTTTTATTTAAATTAAATATTGATTTTTTTTTATTAAATTTTTTTATGAGAACAACATTGTCAAATTTATTGTTAAGAACAATAATAATAATGTTTTAAAAGAATATTAGAAAAACATTTATTAGTTAAGAATCAAGATATCATTTATCTAGCTATTAGGTTACAGAAAACCTTAAAGCATCATTTACTTGACGAGAATGATAACATGAAAATATAACTAAATATGATAATTAAGATTAAATTGGCAGTATGATATAGGACATTTGGATCATAAAATTATGTTAAATTACAATCGTATATATTATCATATGAGATTATACATGAATGATTTTGACATAAATATATAGTAAGTAACAATAAGTACATAACCTTTAAAATATATGTAATATAACATTTAATATGATTTTAGTAATTTGATAACCGTTAATGTGATTTTAACATCATTATATAATTTTGATAGCTTTTTATATAATTTTGATAACCTTTAATATTATTTTGATAGCTATTGATGTAATTTTGGTAACCTTTGATATAATATTAGTAACATTCTATATAATATTAGTAACATTTTATATAATTTTGGTAAGCTTTGATATCATTTTTGATAACTTTTGATATGATTTTATTAACCTTGGTTATAATTTTAGTAACCTTTAATATAATTTTGATAACCTTTTGTAATTTTGATAACTTTTGATATAATTTTGGTAATGTTTGGAATAATTTTGGTATAGTTTTGATAACCTTTGATATAATTTTCATAATCTTTGATATAATTTTGACAACCTTGGATATAATTTTGTTAACCTTTGATATGATTTTATAACCTTTCATATAGTTTTGATAACCTTGAATATACTTTTGGTAATTTTTGAAATAATTTTGGTTGCCTTCAATACGATTTTGATAGCCTTTTATATGATTTTGATAACCTTTGATGTAATGTTAGTAACTTTTGATACAATTGTGATAACTTTAGATATAATTTTGATAGCCTTTGATATAATTTTGACAACCTTTTATATGATTTTGTTAACCTTTGGTTCAATTTTGATTTTGGTAATCTTTGGTATAAGTTTGATAACTTTTAATATAATTTTGATAAACTTTGATATAATTTTGGTAACCTTTGATATGATTTTAGTAACTTATTATATAATTTAATAACATTTGATACAATTTTGATACTTTAATATAATTTTGATAACCTTTGTAATAGTTTTGGTAACATTTGATATAATTTTCATAATCTTAGATATAATTCTGATAATCTTGGATATAATTTTGATAACATTCGATATAATTTTGTGTAACTTTTGATATGATTTTGATAACTTTTTATGATTTTGATTGTCTTTAATATGACTTATGTCATTTTGATAACTTTTATACAATTTTGGTAACTTTTAAAATAATTTTTAGTAACCTTTGATATAATTTTGGTAACATTCGATATGATTTTGATAATCTTTATTCTTTAAGATGATGTTAATAGCTTTTGATGCAATTTTGATAACCTTTTATATAATTTTAGTAACCTTCGATATGATTTTTAACCTTTTATGATTATGATAGCATGTCATATGATTTTGTCATTTTGATAACATTTATTATGATTTTGATAATCTTTTATATAACTATGGTAACTTTGGATATACTTTTGGTAACTTTTGAAATAATTTTAGTAATCTTTGATATTATTTTGATAACCTTCAATATGATTTTGATAGCTTTTGATGTAGACATGGGCCGAGCCGAGTTGGGCTGCGGCCCAGATTTTTTCAATTTTTCTTACCCAAGACAAGTCTGACCCGTGTTAATATGTAAACTGACATTGAATTATACACTTTTTAATAATTTGATATCTAAACAAAAAAATTCATAATAAAATACATAAATTTTATTTTCGTCAAGCAAGTTAATCCAATAAACTAATGCCATTACATAAAATTTTGATCTGGCTTACTTGACCAATATTAAGTCGCCACATGTCAGGTTAATATCATGTTAACATTTAGAAAAATATTTAACTTAACATGTGATGATTTAATATTAATTAATCATGTCACTTCAATATTTTATATAACAGCGTTAATTAATCCATTCAATTTGGAGGTAATATGCTAACGATTACAAATTCAAATACTTGATTATGAGATTTTTTTAAAATATCAAATCATTAAAATGAATTCAAGAGTCAATTTACAAATTAACTTAACTAAGCATAAAAATATGTTATTCCCATAATAGGTAAGGCAGGCGGTGAGAAATGAATGACGCTGGGAATTTGTTTTGTTTTAAAAAAAAAAAACAAAGCAAAAAAGAGCAAAATCATGACAAAGTATATATATATGTATGGTCGTGGTTATGTCACGTTTGGTTTGGTTGGATGTCTTATCTTATTCTCTACAAACAAAAAATAAGCCTTGTAGTTGAGGAGGTTACACTTCACAGTTCAAAGATAGAAAAGCAACATGAAAGCGGGGCTGGTGGGAATGGTGCACTCAACTCCTTGCGCTACCTCACTCCCTCTCCGCCATGTTAGAGCCAGCAGGGTTACATGTTCTTCTTCCTCTGGTAAATTTCTCAGCTTTTCTTTTATTTGCATTCCATCTCAACTTTAAGTTTAGCCCCTCTTAACATGATAATGCTTAATGTCAGCTTATTTGTTTAGAAAATGGGTTCATTTTACTTTATTTCATTAACTGGGTATATTTATGCAAATTAATTAGTTTAGCTGTTTCTTTTAAGAATCTCTTTGCTTGAGTTTAGTTTAAGACTTCTCTTTATTGGACATAGCTTGTCCTTGTATTTTATGTACCACTGTCAATCACAAATCAGTTGGATTCTTGGGTAGGCAATTCGTTTATTCGTGTCGTGTTCGTGTATTTTTTCGTGTCATAATCGTATTTAAGATATTTTATATTTATATAAATTTTGATGTATTAATAATTTATGTTATATAGATTTTGACATGTTCAAATATATATCCGTGTCATGTTCGTGTTTTTTTCCGTATCGTGTCATGTTTCGTGTCCAATATTACCAAGTATAGGTAGTTGGATTGAATTTCTAATTTCCAAATGAACTGGTTTGGGTAAAATGGATGTGAAGTGCAGGCAAAGTGTAGCTAGTTTATTGGAAATGTGTGGTGGTTGTGATAAATGATGCACAAACAGAACCTAATTTGTAGTTATAACTAGCTAGTCAATCAAACTAAATTCCAGTTAGCTGTGAACCTAGCTTGAGCAAGTGATTCAGTTTTCTTTTTCTTTCAAAATGTTCTTGGTCATGCTGAACTTGACAACTTAAAGGGTTTAGTGAACCAAATGCAGGCCATATATCATTCATTAAAGATGTAGCTGCCACTCAACCACCTGAGAATCTTCATCACTTGCTTAAAATGCTTCAAACTAAAGGTACGCAGCAGTTAACCTACTCATTACTACATTTATTAGTAAGGTTTCGGCAATGTATGATTCAGGAATTTCTGATGTAATTCGCATAATTTTCGTGTTCTTGCTAAGTTTCTTCTTACTTCCACGTGTATGCCACTTGAACTCCTGTCATCTTTCATTTGCTCCATAAACAGGTGAAACCATACTTTCTCCAGGATCAAGGCATGGGTTAATCCCCCTTGCCATTCCTCTTTCAGAAAATTTGTCAGGTTAGATAAGATTTTGCTATACTTTATATAAAACATTTGTCAATTCTGATTGGTAGTCTCATTGTGGAAATGGAGATATATATAACTGCTATTCCTTGAGAATAGGTGCTGTAACTGCTTTGCTGCGGTGGCCAACAGCTCCAACTGGGTACGAGACTCGAATCTTCATGTTTTTTATTTATTTATTTCTACTTCTGTCTTAAATACATCTGTATATATTGGCTAAGCTTTGATTGCCTTGATTTATCTTCATGCAACTGTTGATATTCACACAGAATGGAGATGCCAGTTGTGGAAGTTCGCAAGCATGGGGTGTGGCTTTTAGCCAACAATGTAATACATTAAGCTGAGAGCATGCGTTAAAATTAAATGGGGTATTATAATTGATACTGAATGATCCAGCATCTTGGACTTTCCACTTCCTTGTTGTTGGTTTGATAAGTTGGAATTGAACAAGTAACACATAGCTCGAACAGTTTTTCTCAAAACTTATACTCATATGTGGAAAAAGTAACTCATTATTTCCAGCTTTTGCAACCCAGGTAGATCAATATATTCATCGAATCCTAGTTGAAGAAGATGCCAACAAATTACATGGAAGTAATGGTGAATTATTTCATGCTTCATCAGAGGCTGGCAAGAAACTCTATACTAGGGGTGATTTTGCTGAATCACAAATCTCTAATCTTGATGTGTATCTCTTAAAAAAGGTACATGAGACAGTTTATGAAATAGTCCAAAGTCAAAAAATCAGTTCTCTAAGTTCAGTGTTCACAATAAGACGATTGATGGTGGCAAATCATTGTTCTGCCATCAGGTTGGACTGTTTCCAGATTTGTTGGAGCGTAAAGTTATGCGACATTTTGAGGATGGGGATCAAGTAAGAATTGTCTGATTTCAGCCCCTAATATCATATTTTATTTTTGTGGTTGTGCTGAACTTTTTTTTCTTCTCTTTTTGATGACTGGTTGGAAGGTTTCTGCTATGGTGACAGGGGAATTCTATACAAAGAAGGACCTCTTTCCAGGATTTGGAAGGCCTTTTGTATTTAATGCTGAGATTTTACTTAAGTTAGTAGAAAGATTTTATAATTACATGTTTAAATATCAATTCACTGTGCTTCACTGGTTCTAAAGAGGATTTTGTAAATCCTTTTATGTAGAGTAGGGCTTACAACAGAGGCAAAAGATTCTGCAAGGGTGGCTTTGAAATCACCATGGTGGACTTTAGGCTGCGCATATCAGGCAAGGAACTTTTCTTGATCAATCAACATATTCCTTTCAGATTTAATCTGTCACACCTTCTTTTGACATTCTCTTCCATGGATGTGTCATGATCAGGATGTTGCTGGCATTGCACAATGGGAGGATGAGCAAATTGAATACATCAAAGAGAAAGTGACAGAAGAAGGTAGACAAGAAGACTTGAAGAAAGGGAAGGCTCCTGCCCAGGTAACAATGTGGTACAAGGAAAAACACTTGTATGGGCTAAAATCTTTTGTTGACTGTTACTTTAAATTTTTTCTGAATCCCCTCTGCAGGTTGCATTAGATGAGGCTGCTTTTCTGTTGGATTTAGCTTCTATTGAGGGAACCTGGGGTGACTATCTGGATCGCATTGCAGAATGTTACAAAGAGGCTGGTCTCAATGAAATTGCAAATTTTATTTTGTATAGAGATTAAGATTTGAGTACGAGTAATGAGAAACCAATGGGTGAGAAGTTGCCAAATTTTGAATGACTTTATTCAGATAGTGAGGAATAAATTTTTTATTTATTTTTTGAGAAACTATTGTTGTATAGAGACAGATTGGGAAAGCAGCAATTCAGACTTGATAGGTTGACTTTGAGAAGGGTATTGCTTTCTTATTTATGACTTGCTCAATTGGCTTGCTATAGCTGTTCTTATGGCTCTTAGCTATGTTGCTCCTGCTTTTCATTTTTTTTTTAAATATTCGGATCTGACATTTGTATCCGACGCATATTCGGATATGGTATAAAGATATGATCCTCCAAATACATAAAAAAACTTAGAAAAAACTGAACATACCTGTATCGGATATATACCCGTATCTAACACTCACAAGTCACACCAGAATCCAAGTAACATAGGCTGTGAAACTAACCTCAGATAGTTTCTTCTCTACGTTTTCTTCTCCCCACAGCTTGCTGGAGGTTGGGGAATGTTTGTAAGCTTTTCCAAACTGAACTGGAGAATTTCGACTCATAGGCTCTGGTAGAGGATAAACGAAGCTTGGCCATTTTCACAGCTTCTTATTCTTCCAATAAAGCATGCTTAACCTTCAGATAGTTTTGCCTTTCAGTTAGCGTTAGCGGTTAGTTCTCATTTATTCCAGTTTAATATAGGCAAAACTTTTTAGAGTTTGCAGGCACATTATCTCGTAAAATCTAGAAATCAGTATCCTGGTCAAGAAATTTTACAATCAAATCTCACAAATGATAACTCTCTGGTTAAAGCCACTAACTCAAACTGTAGTTGTTAAGGTTTTTCAAAGCACTCCAACCCAGAAATATACATAAGCCATATTAGGATATTATACATCTCTCGCTCTCTCTCTGTCACTCACTTTCTCCCCACATTATGAGTTTTGCAGAAGGACTACGAGACTACAAGATCTCACCATACTCAGTAATTAAGGTGGAAAAATCAAACAAAAAACCAATCGCCACACTATGAAAACTACTGGTGTAAGTAATTGCCTTCAGTGGCCATGTCTTCACTCCCTATTACCAGGGAATTTTCTTCCAGTCTCTTAACCTTTTCCCAGTCACTATTCAGTCTTTTGGTAACGAGATTTCTTACTGTAACCTTTCTTCTTTCTCAACAGCAGCCTCCTTAGCAAACCAATTCCTTGCTTCTTGCTTGGCACAATAGCCAAAGCCATAACTCCAGTGTTACTACTTTCATTCTTGGAACCAAGATGTGCTTCTGAAGTATGTAACAGCAAACCTGGTGCATGCAAGTTCTTGCAATTATTGGAGTGAGGAAGGGATGAATTTTCTGCTTCTTCAACGCTTAAAGTTCCTTGAATATTGGGAGACTTGAGCCCCTCTGCATTAGCACCATCGTCAGCTAGCATTCGATCACGCAAGGAGAAGCGTTTGTTCACCCTTCTATTGTTTATTACAGTGGTGGCAGCACCACTGTTGGAGAAAACCTTGTCAAAGAGTGCTGCATCTTGTGGTGAGGCCAACACCTTTAATTGCTTACCTAGATTCAGAATTGTTTCTTGGCACTCTGCCAATTTGACTGAAGCTGCTGTAATTTCCCAACCCTGTATGTTGGAAAAGCAGACATAAACATCAGTATTTGATATATGTTTTCCTTTTTCAATTGCATTTGTTGGCTCATGTGGTTACATATGGAAGAATTCAACATAAAACAAAACCATTATTTGAAATAGAAAGATTGGCATTGACATGATCTCACTGCAATGTATCAAACAATATTACAATGACCTATCAACAGTAAAAGCTACATATCAGAAAAAATAACTAATAATAATATCAAATCAAGTATATACATTATATGATTTTCATATTGAGAAAATCCTAAAGCATGATGTTACCATTCTGAGCAGATTATAATGAAGTTTTGAGTAATTCAGGCATGTAGAAAACTGTTTTTTTTTTCTTTCTAAAAACAGGAAAATAGGAAAAATTGTGAATGACTTACCTTTTGAGATTGCTTCCCCTCTCGATTCATAACATACTTCGGTTCTTCTTTCTTTGGCACACTGTGAGTTTTATGTTTCAGAAATCAGAACTATATTGACAAGTTCCTTTAGTATTCACAGGAAGTAAAAGGAAACAAAAATTTACCTCTCTAACTGGAGTTGAAGCTCAAGACATGTAGCTTCTAGCTCTTCACAACAGTTATTTTTGTACTCCAACTCAACTTCCAAAGATGAGCACTTCTGGAAGATTTCATTCAGTTTAGCTTTGGCAACTGTGAGCTGGGTATCAAGATCTTCATTAACTGATTTCTGATTTTCAACCTGATCCTCAATCATTTCGTTTAATTCTTTTAAAATCTTAAGTTCTGTTTGTAAGCTTCCAATGCTTTCTTCTGATTCATGAAGTTGTACCATCAAGGCC
Source organism: Fremontodendron californicum (assembly GCA_030761205.1). NCBI lineage: Eukaryota > Viridiplantae > Streptophyta > Magnoliopsida > Malvales > Malvaceae > Fremontodendron > Fremontodendron californicum. Next base: position 39,341,750 of record JAULJL010000002.1, on the reverse strand, counting down.
TCACTCTTGTCAGTTGCTGACTCGAGCCTGGCTTCCATATTCTTTAAATCATCTTTTAATCTATTGTTTTCTTCTTCCAGACTACACCAAATACCGTCTTTTTGGGAGATAACACTCTGATTCTGGTCATGCAAAGAAGCAAAGGAGCCTAAGCATGATGATTGTCCTTCAGAAATATGGATCACATCTGATTCCACTACCAAACCATGGCCTCCAGAACCAGCTTCTTTTTCACTTTGTGATTCATTCCAACCAAAATGCCTTTTGATCTTATCCCTTGCTATTGAAGCTTCCTTAGCAGTAACACAGTTGTTAAGAATCCAGTCCAAAGCAAATGAGAGTTCTTCAGCGAAATTTTCAAGATCAGCCCTTTTATTCAACAGATCATTGCATGTACAAAGAAATTGTTGTAGAACAGTGCTTAATTCAGAACTTTTCCATTGAAAAACACGGACAAAGTAGTCTTCATGAGCTGCTGATTGTTTGGGAGTTTGATTTCTCTCTAGACAACTGCTAGAGGTATAGTAAGATGTTAGGCCAATTCCTTCAATCAGCTCAATGATTTTATAGATTGACTTTCTCAGATCAGAATGAAACTGTTGCTTCTTTGTTTTTTCGGCTGAGGTCTCAACACTAGAGGCTCCACTGAGTGAACCTACAGTAGGAGATGTGTTTGGAGATTTCCAGGCTATGTAGCCGCTGATATGGAGAGGATCGGATTCTATGGGATGCATTGAACATGCTGTTTTATTGACATCAGGGGAACTTAAAAGATTGCTACAACCCAAAGCAATTTTGATGTCCTCGAGAATTTCATCTAAACTTCGGTTGGAAATACGTTTGTGCTCAGTGATAGCATGCAAAACAACCTGAAGCCAATCAAATGATCTTTCAGCTTCTACATCTCTTGATTGCATCTGTTTTGTGTTGCTGAAGCCACAGTGATCCTGTCCAAATGGAACCAATTCCTCACCATCTGACACTGGATTATATCTACCTCCAGAAACTAAGGCTAATTTTTCCATCTCTACAAAATCGTCCATTAATCTCATTTCTGGAACCGTAATGGCCTTGTGTTGCATTGGCTTCCTAAGTCTTCTGTCTACAGACTGTGCAGATTCTGAAATCAAAACATTAGCCCATGAACAAGAAGAGCTATTTCCATCAATACTCCCAATATCAAAACCTGATGTTGCAGATAGTTCACTTGATATTGGACTACTCCTTACCAGCTCCATGGAGTTCTGTCCTTTAAACAGCTCTTTAGGCTGAATCTCAACCCGAGTTGGCCTGGATGATGTTTGAGAACATACTAAACTCGATGACTGGATTTGAGCATTCTTCTTGGTCATTATTGCTTTGAGAGTCATGTTCTCTTCTTCCACATTATGTAATTGCTCTAACAGGAGATTAATATTTTTGGTTGGATTTGCAGGAGAATTTTCAGCAGTGGAGTCTCTGACAATCAAATCTCTAGTGGGATTCAGCTTTCTTCGTCTCATCTCTGCCTTGTCCCTTCCCAGCATTTCAACTTCGTTCTTCATTTTCCCCATGGCAGCTACACCTGGCAGCCTCTTTTGCAGAAGTAAACGTAATTTCTGGCATTCAGCTTCCAACTTGGTGATTTTCTTTACACCGTCCAGATGTTGTTTATGTGCTAAATCAGCTGATCGACGGTTGTATTCCATCTCTTCATTTCTGATCTCAAGCTCCTTCTCGATAACATGAAACTCGTATTTCAAAAACGCATTCTCCTTTTCTGTGAAATCTAATCTAGCCATTAGTGCACTGAATTCTGCTTCTGCCTGAGACTTGTACTTCTGCTGATCTTCAATCAATTTTTCTTTGACCAGCAGGGCCTTACTCAGACGAGAATTCTCAGTGGCCAACTCTTCGAGCCTTCTCTTTGTCTCTGTCAGCTTGTCTTGTAATGCTTTTTGTGCTTTCTCAAACTCACTTGATGTCTTCATGACAGCATCACGTATCCTCTGCTCCTGCTCTTCTCGAACAAAATTTAACTGCTGCATACATTCCTTCAATGCAGCATCTGAGTGAGTTAACTTTTCATTTGCCAATTTTCCCTGCCTCAAAGCTTCATCTAACCCTTTCTTCAAAAAGATTGCATCTGCTTCTTCTGCATTTTCCCAATCTAAAAGAAAACATCTATTTATTATATCATAGCCAAACTGCCAAAACTAAATGCACTTTCAAACAAAAGAAGCTGGTCTTAGTGTTCCACTGATCTATGTTGCTCAGACTCTTCATTTTTCTTGAAGTACCCGTGTCCGACGCATATCCGGACATGGGTATGGAGATATGATCCTTCAAGGACCCTCCAAATACATGGAAATCTTGGAAAAAATTGAACATACTCATGTCGGACACATACTTGTATCCGACATTCACACCCGAGTCCGAGTAACATAACCACTGATACCGTGACATTTAGGGGAAGGTTTTTCAACAGAGAGAAAGAGGAGCAAGGATAAAAGTGAATCACCTGCAATGGCTTCTGGTGCCATTTTCACATGTTTTGTCACCAGATCATCCTTAGCATGACAATCAAGGAGGACTGAAGCGAGCTTCTCGTTTAGATTTTTCACTATTCTATCTCGTCCCCCCTCCATTGGAGGTATTTGTACCTAGTGTAGAAAAATATTGATCCTTGAGTCATTGTCATAGATCATATACAAGGATCATGACCATAAAACAATCTCTAAAAATGATATCATGACATGAACATGAAAAGAAAAATATGTGCAAGATAGTAAAGGTTTTGGTTACCTCTTCATCAATTCGCGTCAAAGAAATGTCAACCTTGTCAGTCGCAAAAATTGTCTTCTCAGAAGATTTTTTCCTCCAAAGCCATGTTTTTTGGTCCATGACTTTAATTTCTATTTCAGAACAAAAGAAGAAAGCAGAATTAAATGTTGATATAAAATGTGGAAGTAATATAAGGCACTTCGATTTCTTCAAACATGCACATGATAGGGAAAATTTCAGAATCTTGTGAACCTGGATATGAAAGTAAAGAAATCATAAACAATGGCCAGAACAAACGCTAAGGATGATTTGACAAAATTCAAGCATTCCCAGATACTTCATACAGTATTTTCACAAACTACACAATCCTAAAACAGGTAGATGCAAAAGGAATCAAGCACTGTAACAGCACTAAAAGTGATTGTCTGCATCTCTAACAGATGCATGTCTTCAGTTAGGGATTAATCACCTGGACCAGGGAGTTCTAAATTCAACATAACACTATAAATAGAAGAGCATGAAGTTCACAAGCAGAATTGGTAACTAAGAACTAGGAAGTGCTTTTCTTGCTAATAAAAGAATAATTTATTGAATTTTGGTCTCAAATATACCTTCAAATACTAAATAATGCGGTACATATTAACAGATCAACCTGCAAACTGGTGCCAGAACATGCATCTTAAAAAGGAAAATTAATTGATTGAGTGCCTTGAAGAAAATTTATCAGAATACCGATTTTCCATGTACACAATCTCACTTATTATGATCAGTGACTTTGGCTTATTATCAAGACACTGTCAAAATTCTAACATGACAAATCAATATCATGGATAATCATAAATAAATCCAACTTAAAGCAAAAATGCAAGCTTTCAAAAGGGGAGAAAAACTATAAAAATACATAAAGAAGAGAGAGTAGAATAGTTTAATAGCTCTCACCTATATGTCTATGTAGAGAATCAAGTTGTTCAACAACAGCTATAGCTTAATACTCGCCCACAATTTACAGCATGAAAATTGCATAGAAAATTATGAAAATAAACAAACTGACATTGAAGTGAAAGAGAAATTATTGTAGCTTAAATTACAAACCACATTAAACCCAGAAACCAGAAGGAAATAGAGAGTTTGTGTTGGTTCTTAAAAGGACAGTTCTTTGACTTCTTTCACCATAGGATGCTAGTGCTACTATCCACCGACAAGACAACCCACCAAAGCTACTTATAACTAATGCTAACAGCAACAATAACGGAGGAAAAAAATGAAAAAGAAACAATGAAAAATGGTGAAAGAGAGTAGAGGTGGCAAAATGAACCCGAACTCGAAAATCCGTCCAGGAAAATCCGAATCCGAACCCGCTCAAACCCGATTTGACCAAAAAGTCAAAAACCCGAACCCGAAAAAACCCGAACCCGAATGGGCCCGAACCCGAATGGGCCCGAACCCGAATGGACCCGAACCCGAATGGGCCCGAACCCGAATGAGCCCGAACCCGAATGGACCCGAACCCGAATGGGCCCGAACCCGAATGAGCCCGAACCCGAATGAGCCCGAACCCGAATGGACCCGAACCCGAGACCGGCCCGAACCCGAACCCGAATTTAATACTAAAAATAAAAATAATCAAATTGCAATTAAATTTTTTTTTTTTACAAAGCAATAACTTCAATTATTAATTTTATTCTAACTTTTTTTAATAATTTAATTAAAATTTAAAATTTAATATATTATATATATATATGATGATGAAATAATAATTTTATCAAAAATTAAATTATATTTTGTACTTATAAGTTATTAATTTAACGTCTCATATCATGATAAATTTACAATCTAAATATTTTAAATTCTTGAAAATTTTAGAGATGCGAAAAAAAATTTGACAATAATTCAATTATTCTTAAAGGTAAAAAAAATTGACAATAATTCAATTATTTTGGCCTTTTGGGTTATACTTATACGGTTAGGTTAGGGTGGGTTTAATTGGATTATAACTTTCATGAGATTTTATTTTAGCGGGTGGATTTAATGGGGTTTTGGGTTTTTATGGCCTTTTGGTTTTGGGTATATTTATTATATATTAATAAATAATCATATTAATTATATATTTATTAAGTATAATTTAAATATAAATTATATTTTTTTAGTACTACTTTATAATTTATACTTTATACTGATGAAAAAAATATAAGTACTCGATAGATATATATATATATATCTTGACTATAAGCATAAAATTTTTGCATTTTATAAGTATATAAACGAATAGATGAAGGCTAGGATTTATTTTTAAAAGTTTTTTATTTTATAGTGAATATAAATTATAATGTATTTATATTTTGAAATTCGAGTTCATCAAATCAATTATTTTAAATATCAATATGATTAATTTATAATATATCATATTTTTTATAATAAATTATTTCAAAATTTGATTTTATATAACAAATTAATTTCTTATTCTTTTGGTGCTAACAAATATTAATTTTAAAAAATAAATATAATTAAAAATATCATATAATAGCAAAAGTATAAAAATAATAATAAATTAATAATTTGTTTTTAGATATAAATATTTAAATTACGTAAAAATGATTACATCTAATATAAAATAAAATGATGTAAAACATACCCGAACCCAGACCAAACCCGAACCCAGACCGAACCCGAACTCGAACCCGAATGGGCCCGAACCCGAATGGGCCTGAACCCGAATGAGCCCGAACCCGAATGGGCCCGAACCCGAATAGGCCCGAACCCGAATGAGCCCGAACCCGAATGGACCCGAATCCGAATGAGCCCGAATCCGGATGAGCCCGAACCCGAATGAGCCCAAACCCGAATGAGCCCGAACCCGAATAAACCCGAACCCGAATGAACCCGACCCGAACCCGCCCGAACCCGCCCAATTGCCACCTCTAAAAGAGAGTCATAAAGAGATGAGCGGTGATAAAGGAAGAAAATTAAAGGGGGTAGAAAATGTTTGCATGATCAGATGAGTGTCCAACTAAAGTAGAAAGTTGCCATTAAAGTGGAGTATTTTTCTTGGATTTTCATGAAATAAAAAAGGTAGTGTCACGCTCTAGGAGAGGTTTTGGATGACACGGCCTAGCCGTTAAGGAAAGTTGGGTTTGTTCGCTTTGAGTTGGGTGGCAATCCACGCGCGTTGAAAGAGGTTGGATGGGGTGTCATAGTGTAAATTTGGAAAAACTATGATGATGTTTGGCCAAGATTTTTTATTATTTTACTTTATTGAAATTAGAATTTTGTCCTACTTTTCTTATCTTTTTATTTTATGAATTTTTTTATCGATTTAATTGATATTTATAAACACCTGTTAAGTATTATTTATTGGATTTTACTAATAAGTGTTTTAAGGGTACTTTTTAAACTTAATATATATAATAATATTTTCATTCAATGTATTAAAAATAATTAATAAAGTTATAAATACTGCATTTAATACAATGTTCTTTCTATTTATTTATATTTTCATTTAATGCAATAAAAATGATTAATAAAATTACAAATATTGTATTTAATACAATGTTTTTTTATAAATAATATATTAACTAACTTTAAAAAATTGCTCTAAAAGCACTGTTAGCAAAACCCTTATTTATTTACCATTTTAAAAAAGTTTTTTGCATTTAATATATTATTTTTATTGAATTCAATAAAAAAATTAATGTATTAATTATATATATATCACCTTAACTAATATTATTATACATTGATCAACATTTTTTTTTCATGTTTCATGTTTTCATGGAAATCAAAATGTCAACTAATTTAGAAGTTAGTTCTTACAATCTAAAGCTCTACATAGTTGTGATTTTGCTATTTATTTAGAACAAGAAGGGAAAGTAATGATTAGATACAAATATAGAAATGCCAATCAAATTTGTATTCATATGTAACTTTTTTACTAACATTAATGTTGGAATTTGATTATTAAATTAAAAAATTTAGGTTGAAACCTTAATTTACTTGATATATAAGTGTGTAATTTTTTTCTACTTTTTAAAGATTTCCTTTTAATCAAATATATTTTCATATTTAAGTACTTTGTACATTGTTATCACTTGTGTATAGTTTAATATAATTTTATATTGCATTTGTTACTGATTTATTAGTTTAATTTTATTTTTTTTATATTGTACTTAATTATGATTATAACTTTTATTTATGCTTAAAATTTCATTAATAAATTCCATAAAGATCCATGCATTTTGGTTTCAATTTTCAACACTTCGAAATTCTAGGATTTTTCTTATGATAAGTGATTGTGGGCCATATTGACCTATTTTGCTTATATACTATATTCAATATGGGCTTAAACCCAAATTAATTTGGGTTGAACCCCAAAGGCCCAAACCAGTCCTTTTTTTTTTTCCCCTTCTGTTAACATTCAAAAGTTAAAGCAGTCCATAATCTAGACCAGCTTGAAAACCATACTTCTGGACTTTCCTAGTGGGCCTTGGATGAGTCCAACTTAATTAGGGTTAATTTTTATTATTAGTCCAACTTAATAATTTTTATTATTATTATTATTATTTTGATTGAGTTTACTGTTATGAGTTAAATGACATCAATTCAGCTGACAAAAATAAAAGATGTCAAACATAATAATAATAATATCAAAAATAAAGTAGTATAGATTTTTTTTAAAAAAAATATTATTTTTTTAATCACGTAATGAGTGTCAAATTCAAGTGACATCAACCGAGTCAGAGAACAGATAAAAAAATTTTAAAAAATTAATAATAGTATATGTAAACTAAGGATATATATGTTATTCAATTATTTTAAAAAAAACTACCCATGGTTTTAAAAAATCACCATATTTTTTTAACATAATTTTTTCTTTCCTTTTAAAACATAATTTTTTTGTCAAACACCCACATAATGAACGGTCATATTCTAGTTATTATTATGAGTTTGATAATTGATTTATAACATCAATGATATACTAAAATTAAAAATAACAACATCAACAAATTATCAAGGTAATAAGTTATGCCTTGAAGTTCTCTAAATATTAGTATTACAAAGCAATGATACTTAAATAAGTTTGTACTTTGTACTTGTTTTCAATGATTATAGTATCGAAGTATTATATAAACATTTTTATAATTTTCGTGTTTTTGAAACCTATTTTGAATTGAGGTTGCTTTTGTTTATATGCCTTTTATATACTTCACTTTGAGAATCTTAATAAATCAATATAAATTTTTAATTATAATGATAACTCGTAAGCACAAACACAAAAATCTTCAAAAATAAAAGTTTTTAATAATTTGACTCTTAATTTTCAACATCAATTATAATCACGGTCGTGATTATTAGGTCGAAATACATTTTTTTTATCATAAACTAAAATTCCAACAAAAGGGCTTTAGATCAAACTATTGAAGAGAGTGTTTGCTACGTATAAATATAATAATGTGAGAATTTAACCCTATTTTGAAGTCATCCATTTCAAAGTAGTATGTTTGAAAAAATTGGATTTAATCAAATGGTCGAATCAATTCAACTAGGAATAGAAAGTTTATTCGGTCCAATATGATATTTAAAATTAAAAATTTATTGAACTGGTAAAAATCGATAAAAAAAAAATCTTATTTTGAAATAAACATACAAACATATATTGTTAGAGAAATATGGGGAAGACATGTAAGGCTAGATTGAAGGAATGTTGGGAACCAAGAGGAAGGCTGCAATGAAATCGTTTGAGATTGATAAAATAGAAGACTGTAAATGATATACTTATCAATGGATAGATCTGTTCATGGGTCGGATCGGATCGCGGCCCGTTTTTTTTCAAATATTTTGCTCAGATCTGACCCTAGGTCGGTCGGGTTGGCCCGGTAGGCCCGAATTCACTGTTCATTAAATTAAAAAAATATTTTTTATTTTTTTAATTTTTATAATTAAAATTAAATAAAAAATATTGTTCTGGGCCGGCCCGGATCAAAAATATTCTGTTCAGGCCCAGCCCAATACGGGTCGGGCCTGTCAGACAGGGACGGACTGCCCGATCCATGAGCAGGTCTATCAATGAATAAAGATCGACATTTGGAATAAACTGATTGACACAATATGGAGTACAAATGAGCGGAAAAGAAGGTCCCAACAAGCCATACAAAACTGGCTCATCAAAAAGGAAGAAAGTATAACGAACTAACGAAGCACACAAGGGGGTCACCTCATTTTCTAGTTCGTGCACATAGGATGGTAAGAGCTATTAAATTGGTTATGAATTTATAAATTACAAAAATTTATAGTAATTTACATTACAATGTTTTATGCTTATTACTCTGTATTGTGGAATTTAATTCAATGTTTTAGTCACAAAAGATGAACCCACAGCCTACCTTCAAAGAAGTATTTGATCGCTCCCATAAACGTTAAAGAGACGCAATGATTTCGTGGACAAATCTAAAACTGTTAATGTAAGTTAAGAACTATTAAATTTATTATTATAACTTTATTTATGATTAATTAATTTTTCGTATATTTTCTCTAACTCAATCACAAGAGAAAATGAAGAATATTTTGTTTAGATTGAGACAAATATTCGATCATCATGCGTATCATGCATCACATGCAGGCCATGAAGTTGGAGACGATGCCGGTCCGACGGAGACAACAATTGCTAATTTAAGTTTGTTATATGAATATTACATTATAATATTTATGTAATTTTATATAATTATGCTCATTTTTTTTATGAATTTTATTAAATTAAAATTTTATATTAGACTTTGGGACATTTTGATGCTAATTATATTAATTATATTATATTATTAACTAAGAAAAATAAAAACTCAAAAAATCATTTTTTTAAATTAAAATAAAAAAGTTATGACAATTTTCAACGAAACAATGCCAAATTACTGATAGAATTCCATCAGAAAAAAAAATTTAAAATTTAATTTGAAAATATCATCGTCGAAATTTTTCGTCACTAATAATTTTGACGGAATTTCATAAAAAAATTTAGTCCAAAATTTAAAAAATTAAATTAAAATGGATAAAATAAATATGAAAATTATTATTTTCAACGAAATTTGTTACTATTTTTCGATAGAATATTTTGTCGGGAATACTAATAAAATTTGGATGAATTTTTTTGATGAAATAGTATTACCGTCCTCAAATTGACGAAAAATTTCGTTCAAAAACTTCTGACGAAATTTAAGATTTATTACGAATTTTTTTGGGTCAAAAGAACTATTTTCTTGTAGTGATACAAGAGAAATAATAATTTATTCAAGTACTACATATGAAAAATTAATGATTTAAATAAAATATATAAATTAACTAATAAAAGAATCAACGTATAATTAGATAAGTATAACATAAAATAAACCAAATTCACACCTAATAAAACTTGAATTTGAGATATCAAAATTTCGTAATCTAAGATCAAATATGTTTAGCAATTAAAAAAAGTTAGAATAACAAGTTTTTTTGCCATAGGTTAGAATTAAAAATTAAAACACGTTGATTTACGAAATTAATGTGTTATATTTTTGAAGATTTGTGATATAAAATAAAACTGAATTTAATTTTTTTAAAAAAGTTTTTAATTAAGGGTTTTGTTAATAAATATTTTCAAACATTCTTTAATATTATTGTATATATTAATATCTTCCTTCAATATTTTAAAATTGATAAATAAAATTATAAATTATTATATTAAATACAATATTATTATAAATAATATATTAATTAATTTTAAAATATCTAAAATAATCGTTACCAAAAGCTTTAAATAATGACGATTTTATGATTCTAAAGTAGAAACGAAAGAGCAGCCAATAGGAATCTTCCACGTAAAGAAAATTTCCTTCCTCCGAGTAGCCGACAAATCCGGCAATATAAAACGGAACACGAAAGCGCGATCTCAATCTCGGCTGAATCCATCGTCCATCATCAACAAAAAGGGAAAAGAAAAAAGAGAGAAAAAGATAGTAAAATATAACATCCCACAAGACTTACTGACTCGGTCCCTCTCCCGCAAACTCACTGAGCCAACTCAACCCGATGGAGATCGCCCCCGCTGCTCCGCCTTCTCCTCCCCTGGGCGGTGAAAACTCCATTTCCTCCACAGATACCGTTATAGCAGACAGCTTAAAGCCTTCGCCATCAACATCGTCCACATCGTCAGAGAAGAAAGAAAAGGCGACGTCATCGACGGTGTCATCGGTGTTGTTGGGGGCGGCGGCGGCGGCGAAGTATGATCCAGAGATGGAAGAGGAAGAAGAAGAGGAAGACGTCTGCAGGATCTGCCGGAACCCGGGAGATGTAGAGAATCCGCTTCGATATCCCTGCGCGTGTAGCGGCAGCATCAAATTTGTCCACCAGGATTGCCTTCTTCAGTGGCTCAATCACAGCAATGCTCGCCAATGCGAGGTTAGGGTTTTTTGTAATTACTTCTGGTATAAAATGATAGGTATTTTCGTAAATTTTTTGAATTTCAGTTAGGGTTTTAGGTCTATTTTTTTTTTAATTTCTTGATTTGGTGTTTGAATTAACTGTGATTATTGAATGATTAACAAAGGTGATTAAGAAATGAAACAATTTTGGGCTTTTCTTTCAATTCTTTTTGCTGATTATTTTTATAACAAAGAATGTCATTCAAGTTGCAAATCTTGAGAGCTTTCCATTGCTGGAGTCTTGAAAATTTGAAAAAGAACAAGTTTTTTGTGTTATATGTGCTAACTGCTAAGCTATGTCTCCAACTCGATCGTATTTGCAGTCGTATGGGGTGAAACACATGGTTTTCTGATGATTTTCATGGGTTTTGAATGATCGGCGACGTCATTAGCTACAACTAACTTCTTTAAGTTTGAATGAACAGGTGGCAATAATAATTCTTGTGAAGCCGTCAAGCTTCAATTTTTTTTTCTTTCTAAATGTCGCTAACACATGATGGAAGATGCAAACTTAATGCTGTTAGAGATTAGTCTTGGACTTTAGGTTTTGAATGCTAAAAAGTTATGCATAAGGTACAAGTGTTGTTTCCATATTATAACACATTGCAAAGCCACGTGAATGGAGTTTATAGCTTTTGGGGCAGTTAGCAGCTCTAAAATACTTTCTGTTTCCATGTTCATATTTCGGTGTGGCATTTCATAATACTGGCATGTTTGAGCTAGTTCTCTACCTCCTCCTCTGTCTGTTTCTCTATTTGTGTCTCTGCGTCTCACCCTCTCCTCTCCTCTCCTCTCCTCCCCCCTCTCCTCTCCTCTCATTCTTTTTTTCCTTAAAACTTATGCTTTAAAAGATCACATTTTCCATGTGGTTCTCTCTCTCTCCCCTCCTATTTATTTATTTTCTTAAATATATTTATGCTTCAGAAGGTAGATTTGCTGTGTGATTTTAATGCTTTAACTGTACTTGAATTTCTTTGCAGGTTTGCAAGCATGCATTTTCTTTCTCCCCTGTGTATGCTGAGAATGCTCCAGCAAGGCTTCCTTTTCAGGAGTTTGTTGTTGGGATGGCAATGAAAGCTTGTCATGTTCTGCAGTTCTTTTTGCGCCTTAGTTTTGTACTTTCAGTTTGGCTCCTCATTATACCTTTCATTACCTTTTGGATATGGCGGTTGGCATTCGTCAGGAGTTTTGGTGAAGCTCAGAGATTATTCTTAAGCCATATTTCAATTACAATCATTCTTACTGATTGTTTGCATGGGTTCCTACTTTCTGCTAGCATTGTGTTTATTTTTCTCGGAGCCACTTCTTTGAGGGATTATTTCCGGCATTTGCGAGAGCTTGGAGGACAAGATGCTGAGAGAGAAGTTGAAGGGGATAGGAATGGTGCTCGTGCTGCTAGGCGACCCCCTGGACAAGCTAATAGGAATTTTGCTGGTGATGGTAATGGTGAAGATGCCGGTGGAGCGCAAGGTATTGGTGGAGCTGGTCAAATGATTAGAAGGAATGCTGAAAATGTGGCTGCTCGTTGGGAAATGCAGGCAGCTCGTCTTGAAGCTCATGTCGAACAGATGTTTGATGGCCTGGATGATGCTGATGGTGCCGAGGATGTACCTTTTGATGAGCTTGTTGGCATGCAGGGTCCTGTTTTCCATTTGGTTGAGAATGCATTCACTGTAAGTCTCTTTGGTTGTTTCAATTTTACTATCTATGCTTAACTTCTAATTAACATTCTCTTACCAATCTTATTTAAGTGCTTGTCTTGCCTTTTTGTTGGGGTTTTTCTTGGGAACCTTTAGGTGCGGAGACTAGCTTACCAACATATCATCCTCAAAAACAAAGGGTGATTTGTGTGCTTGCCTTTGTGTAAATGTGTTGACTAGCATAGGCTGTTGATGCTAAATTGGAATTTGATAGAAGACTTAAAGTTTAGCACTTAGTTGCATTAACAAACTTGATATACTTTCAATGGAGGAAATTCTCCATGAATCATCTGCCTTGTTAATGAGCGCAATTCTTGCCTTTACTATTGTTCCTTTAAATGTTTCCACTTCCAAAATATAGACATTAGATTGCAGTGTATGGTTTTATTATTCTATGCATGACTCTGGCTCTGATTATAATCTAATAATTCTTTTGTTTCCTTTATATGGTACTATTGGATCTCCACTATGTGTAGAACTAGCTCAATTGTCAAAGACATGCTAATGCTACTTTTTTCTTTGAACTTTGTATTAGAGCTTTTAATTGTGACAATGTGCAATAGAGTAGATACTCAGAAAAGAAACAAAATGCAAAATTTTAGCCTTTTCCCCCCTTGTTAGCACGATTATTTCATCACTTGACGATTCATTCCTGCAGGTTCTAGCGAGCAATATGATATTCCTTGGCGTTGTAATTTTTGTGCCTTTTTCTCTAGGCCGCATTATTCTCTATTATGTATCTTGGTTTTTCTCTTCTGCAAGTGGTCCTGTGTTGTCAGCATTCATGCCACTGACAGACACTGCCCTTTCCTTAGCAAACATCACATTGAAGAATGCATTAACTGCTGTTACGAATTTGACATCTGAAGGCCAAGAAAATGGCATGCTTGGCCAGGTTGCAGAAATCATGAAAGCAAACTCTAGTGCAGTAGGTGAAGTTTCAAGCAACACAAGCACACCATTTTCAGCAGATCTCTTGAAAGGAGCAACTATTGGAGCATCAAGGCTGTCTGATGTTACAACTCTTGCTATTGGATACATGTTTATATTCTCCTTAGTCTTCTTCTACCTGGGTATTGTCACTTTGATTAGGTACACTAGGGGCGAGCCTTTGACAATGGGGAGGTTCTATGGAATTGCTTCAATAGCTGAGACAATTCCTTCCCTCTTCAGGCAGTTCTTGGCAGCAATGAGGCATTTGATGACAATGATTAAAGTTGCTTTCCTTCTTGTAATTGAGCTTGGGGTGTTTCCATTGATGTGTGGATGGTGGCTTGATGTATGTACTATAAGGATGTTTGGGAAATCAATGTCTCAAAGAGTTCAGTTCTTCTCAGTTTCACCTTTAGCAAGCTCATTGGTTCATTGGGTTGTAGGAATTGTATACATGCTACAAATAAGCATCTTTGTCAGCCTTCTTCGAGGGGTAATCCTCTTTCCATCCTATAATATAAGTATTTAATTGGAAGCTGTTATTATTTGTAGCATGAGTCTGATAATATCATTCTTGTTATGAACAGGTTTTACGCAATGGAGTTCTGTACTTCCTTCGAGACCCAGCTGATCCAAACTACAATCCCTTCCGTGATTTAATCGATGATCCTGTAAACAAACATGCTCGGAGGGTCTTGTTATCAGTTGCTGTTTATGGGAGTTTGATTGTGATGCTGGTATTTTTGCCAGTCAAGCTTGCTATGAGGATGGCACCCTCTATTTTCCCACTTGATATATCGTAAGATTGGCACATACCTTTTTTTCGTTCCTTAACTTATGTATACTTCTTGTTAGCTTACATTTAAATGATTTTCTTGTTGCAGGGTATCTGATCCATTTACCGAGATTCCAGCTGACATGCTTCTCTTTCAAATATGCATTCCATTTGCCATTGAGCATTTTAAATTGCGGACAACGATCAAGTCTCTTCTCCGCTATTGGTTTACTGCAGTTGGCTGGGCATTAGGTTTAACGGATTTTTTACTTCCCAGACCTGAGGAGAACGGTGGCCAGGAAAATGCCAATGTGGAACCAGGACAGCAGGATAGATTACAGGTTGTGCAACTAGGTGGACAGGAACAGGCCATGGTTGCATTTGCTGCTGATGATGATCCAACTAGAGACCTCCTTGCATCAGGGAGCTCTAATGTGGCGGAGGAGTTTGACGGGGATGAACAAACTGATTCAGAGTAAGTTATGTGGTGCTTTTGATAGAGAATATTACAAAAATGGGTCTGATTTACATTGTGGTCTGAAATTATTTAGTTTTTTTATGGTATATTTGCTTACATCTTCGCTCTAAAATTGTAGACTCATGACTGGAATTTGACCTTATAAAGATCATTTGGTCATTGAATTTGCACTTACAAGGAAGTTATTCATGATGTTAGATATTGTTTAGGTTTTAAATTTAAGTGCAAGAGATTTTAACTATTTATTTTGATTAGACACATTAGAACAATATGAATTTCTCATATACTATTTCCTGAACTTTTACCATATTTTGGAATGAGTATTCAAATTATTCTTTTATATCTGATACATCCAAATGAAATTGCTTTAGTTAATTGCAGAATCTTGCTATAATGACTGTATATTCTGTGCCTGTTAATGTGCAAAGATCGGCATCGATATCAATTTGTTACTTATTAATGGAGAATTATCATAGAAGTTAATGATGTTTTTGGTTAATGGCATCTTTTGATGTCTAGCATTTAAGTCTGTTAACTGTCGTAGACTTAGCATAATTTCTGTTTTGTTCCTTTTCATCTTCTCTTACTACATTTTATCAAACTCGAATATCTTTGCTTTTAGCTGGCCCCACTTTATACTGTCTAATTTTTATTGATGCATTCTTTAGCAGGTATGGCCTTGTTCTTCGCATTGTCCTCTTGCTGGTAGTCGCCTGGATGACTTTGCTTATCTTTAACTCTGCCTTGATAGTAGTACCGATATCACTTGGACGTGCTCTTTTCAATGCCATTCCTCTTCTGCCAATAACTCATGGCATTAAGTGCAATGGTAATGTGGTTTGACTTTTTTTCTTGTTATAATGTCTCATTTGTAATTTCAATGCTAATTGGTTATTGTTTTGTTTCTCATCATAGACTTTTATGCTTTCATCATTGGAAGCTATGTCATTTGGACAGCCATAGCTGGGGCTAGGTACTCCATTGAGCACATTAGAACAAAGAGGGCTGTAGTTCTGTTTCGCCAAATTTCCAAGTGGGGTGCCATTGTCATCAAGAGCTCCATGCTCTTATCAATATGGGTATGTCATCTGGAGTAATCTGGTTTTCTACTTGTTTCAGAGTTACAGATATCTAATTCGTTAATCTTTATTGGTGCTGTAATGTCCAGATTTTTGTCATTCCTGTTCTTATTGGCCTGCTTTTTGAGCTTTTGGTGATTGTGCCAATGCGGGTGCCTGTAGATGAGAGCCCAGTTTTCCTCCTCTATCAGGATTGGGCGTTGGGTCTCATTTTTCTTAAGATCTGGACTAGGCTGGTAAGTGTTATACCACCATTTATGATGTGCAGCAGAAAAAATAGTTATGATGCGGTTATCTTTTGTTTTTGCAATAAAGATGCTAAGGGTGTGTTTGGTAGAGTGGAAAAGTGGAAGGATGGATAGAAGAGAGTGGAAAAGTGAAAAGAAAATGAATTTTGGGTGTGCTTGGTAGTAAAAAAAGTGAGAGGAAAGAAAATAAGGAAGATTATCATTTTCTACACTTATTAACAAAAACAAATCACTCCAAATTGAAAAGAAAAGAGAAAAGAAAATGAGAGTGGTGAGTCAAATGTGTATATTTACAAGACTATCCATTTATTTTATCATCTTAACTTACAATGTGTAAAATGGTAAAACAATATACTTTTCATTTTTCAATTATACTAAGCAATGAATGGAAAGAAAAAATTTTTTCTTCACTTTTTTATCTTTGCTACCAAGCACACCAATGGAAAGAAAAAATATGTTTTCTATCTGTTTACATTTTTTGTCTTCCAATTTTTTTTCCATCCTACCAAGCAAGCCTCAATGTGTAGGAAAACTTTTAGTTTCTTAGTATCTTGTAATGAGGAGATCATTCCCCCACATTCCACAAGGTCTAAAGTTGATTTTTTGTACGCGCAGGTTATGCTGGATCATATGATGCCATTGGTAGATGAAAGCTGGCGAATTAAATTTGAAAGGGTGAGAGAAGATGGTTTTTCTAGACTGCAAGGCCTTTGGGTATTGCGGGAGATTGTATTTCCCATTATAATGAAGCTGTTGACAGCCTTGTGTGTACCTTATGTACTAGCCCGAGGGGTATTTCCTGTGCTTGGCTACCCATTAGTGGTCAACTCAGCTGTCTACCGCTTCGCATGGCTAGGATGCCTCTCCTTCAGCTTGTTGTGCTTTTGTGCAAAGAGATTTCATGTCTGGTTCACTAACCTCCACAATTCTATAAGGGATGACCGATATCTTGTCGGTCGTCGACTTCATAACTTTGGAGAAAACTCTAAAGAGAAAAAAACTGAGGCAGGGGCTGCCTCAGAAACACAGATTTCTAGTCTGCGGGGAACTGGAATAATCCAGCATGATAGAGAGGCCGATGTGGGGTTGATACTAAGGCGTGGTAATTAAAATGATGCTGAGGAAAGATGTTAGAAAGCTTTAAAGCTTGTATGAATGCATGTTTCGAATATATTGACAAGCTGGTATACACTGTGTTAGGTAGTGTTTGAAATGCGGCCAAGACTGGCTTACTGCTAATTTCTGTGCATAGAATACATGTTAACTTTGCAATTAGGGGCGTGTCTTAAAATTTCAGCAAGTTAGAAGATAAATAAATTACTATTCGTTTATATAAAATAGCTCATCATTTTGTCCACCATGTCTCCAATAGAGATATCCCCTTTGAATGTATGCAATCTCTGACTGTAATTGAATTTACTCTTACAGCCGCCATAACAGCAAAAATGAAATACAGCCTTTCAAATCACAGCACAGCTCTTTATTCCATTAAAAATCACCATACTATTACTAGGGATAGAATCACCTCATCAATCTGCTTTCTAAAGAAATGAAGACCAATGTAATCTCAATCTCAATCAGTTAATGAATCTGCAAGATTTTTCACCCAAAAGCCACACAATCAATTCAATCCAACAGAAAAAGGCAGTGAAAGTGCATACTCAGTCCCATATCTATAAATTATAAATGCATGAAAGTGATTGACGGTATTGAAGTTCCAAAACACTCGGAAAAAGTATAGAATCAAAACCAGCTCCTATCCTCCTAACAAAGCAACTAATTCGACTCAACAGAGGCCACACTACCATGGTGTTTAAGGGAGACAACTGTAGTACGCATTCAATTCAAAGTCAGGAGACAAGGTTGTCGTTTAATGACAATGAAGCCAGCTGATCAGCAGCAGCACCACCAGCCTGCTGCTGCTGAGCAACAGTCCTCAAAACCTCCATTGCTTCTGCAACCTTGGCTTTTAGAGCTTCTGGTGACTCAAGCAAGTGCAAAACCTCAGTCTGATCCATCTCCAGAAGCATCCCTGTTACTTTAGCTGCTGCATCAGGCTCCAGCTGTTCAACAAGTGGATAGAGATTCTCCCCCAGCATCTACACATATTCACCAATGTAAAAATTTCAGTTAATTCAAATATTGTAAATTATGCATTTTCAGAAACTTGTACTGAACCCTTTTAAAAAAGGATTAATTACAAAAACACCATAGCAATTTTTTTATGTATCATGTAAACGTAGACCCCATCCTGCCAAACGTGTGTATAAGAAGGAAATTAAATGTTACTAATAAAAGTTCACATCTCAATAGGGGAACTCTATATATTTTCTAAATATGGGGTAATTTATTAGGGTATACTCTTCTACATAAATTTTGTAATTAATCCTTTTAAAATTGACTAAAAGACCTGTTATTATGCTACAAGTATGATCTAAACTTGGACAGCACAAGTATACAGAACAGAGAAGTAACAAATAAATAAAGCAAAGCAGTGCATACCGTTCTCTGCTGATCTGGAGTAGAATTTGCAAGGGCTGAGGCCAAGGCTCCTATTGGAATTGGCTGAGAAAGTGACGCATCACGCATTGGCATGCCGCCCATATCATATGGAACAGAAAGCATGCCTCCAGCAACGTTAGGCATTGAAACATCAGGTAGACCACGCCCTGGTGGATAGCGATAGACCCGCCCTCGGGGTAGCATCTGACATTTAAATGAACCATCAGATGAAGTATTTACAGATATGAACAAATGTATCAAAGATGTTACAAAATCCAAGAAGTGATGAAACAAACCTGCTGCTGCATTAATTGAACTGGTTGCTGACCTTGCTGAACAGCCCCAGCCCTTCTGCCACCAGGACGCTGACCCTGCTGGCCTTGCTGAACCATTGGTACAAAGAAATTTGGCATGGGAGCCCCACCAGGCCTCATACCAGGGACAAGCTGCTGTTGATATCCAAATCCAGGCTGACAAAAGAAAAATCCATAAAGCAGATTTACAAATAATATTACATTGATTAATTCAGGAGGTTAAAATATATACCTCCTAAAACTAACAATGCCAAGCAATAAAATGCAAAATAAATAGTTACCTGAGGAAAAATAGCCGGAGGTGCTTGACCATAGAATATTTGCTGCCCAAGACCTGGACCACCAGGTGGGTACATTGGCATACGAGGAGCAACTGAAGGTGCCATTGCAACCGGTCGCATTTGAGAAAATTGAGCCTGTAAAAGGTGCAGCACATGCTTTAGCATAATAAAGAATCAAAACCATCCTTTTGCCCCATTACAGTTTGGTAAAGGCTTAAAGCAAATATCAAGAGAACATACCTGCAACCTGGCTCTCCTATCTTCCTTCCTTTGAGCTGGTGCAACATAGAGAGGTTTGCCGACAACCATTTTGCCATTCATCTCCACAAGCTGTCATAACAAGAAAAACTGTTAGCTTATGATAAGATCATGAGAGTAGGGACAGCATTATCAACTTACAGCTCTAGATGCTTCTTCTGGAGTTGAAAATGCGACAAACCCTGATCCTTTACTTATTCCATTAGGGTCTCGCATAACCTGTTACATTTAATAATAGGCTTCAGCCAACTGATTACCAGAATTGATCTAACTTAACTATTCCATAAAACATGCTAACAAACCTTGCATGATGTTATGGTACCATATTGAGAGAATAGCTCTTTAAGTTTTTCATCACTTATGCTGTCATCCAAATTCTTAACATACAAGTTTGCTCCTTGAAATTTATCCGATGCCTCTTTCATTGTCTGCTCAAATCGAAGTTTCAGATCAACCTCCCTTTCAGATTTTTTTTGAGCTTTCCCAACATACCACTCCTTATCATCAAATTTCTTTCCATTGAGGGACTCAACAGCACTAGCAGCATCATCTGCATTCTCAAAGTTGATAAACCCAAAGCCCTTGGATTTCCCATCCAGTTCCCTCATCACCACAGCACTAGTGATTGGACCAAATTCGCCAAAAATGTTTTTCAAATCTTCGTCACTTGTTGATTCTGAGAGATTCTTTACATAGACATTGTTAAATTTTGCATTGCTAACAGAAGTGTCTCTTTCCTGTTTGCGAACAAAGGGGCCCACATAGACTTGCTTATCATTCAATAGCATACCATTCAACTTCTCTATTGCTTTTTGGGCAGATTCCTCATTGTCAAATTGTACAAAGCCATAACCTTTTGACTGGCCAGAGGGGTCTGTGGCTATCTTGCAAGAGAGAATGTTCCCAAATGCAGAAAATGTATCATGCAAAGCTTTGTGGTCAATTCCCTTATCTAAATTCTGCCAGATCCAACAAGCACGGCAAGCAAACATAAAATAAACCATATGAGATTTCTGAAGCACAGATTTATAAAACAAATCAGCATATGGAACCACGTGATTGTCAAAATTTTATTACCTTGATAAATATATTCCCGGAGCCACTTTTACGAATACTAGGGTCACGATTAGAATACATAATCCGGATAGGCTTTCCATTCAGAAGAGTGAAATTCAGAAGGTCCAATGCCCTCGCGGCTGTAAGTAAACAAAATAAGATGTCATGCAGAATAAAGAGCTAACATGCTTTTCCTAGGGATCAATGAAGGCAAAATATTAGTCAAGTTCTTTTCAAATAATATGTGCTAATATGAAAAGCCACAGCTTGAGTTGGTCTCCACCTTGCTGATAGAGACCAATTTGGTTGATAATTCACATGGAAGCCTGAGAATATAACAAAGAAACATTTGGAAGTAAGGATATATTATGCATTACTCCTTTTCCATTAGGTTAGATCCCACATTATGCTGTTTTTATCTTTATAAACTTTCTCCTTTTCTGTCAATATCACAAGTACTTTTAAAATTACATTTCTTACTTCCTTTCTTGCTTATTGTTCTCTCCACCCATTACAAGGTACCAAAAAAGGCCAAATATATATTACTGTATGACTTCTATGGGTTGTTATGGGAATATATGGAAATAAACAGGAATGAAAAATCCCAAATACATACTCACTTATTATACCCTCAACATTAAGTATATACTATATAGTTCATTTGGCTGATGAATATATGGCTCACTTGGTATCAAACAAGGCTACATCACACAAAGTTCCAGGCTGCTTGATACATGGAAATTCAAGCCAAACTGAGACAATTTTTTTAATAAAAAGTCGAGAGCCTTCATGTAAATAAGAAAATAATCAGTGAAAATGCATGTGAAGAACAACCTTTAGAGAACACATTGAAAACTTACAACTTCCATTTCCTGCCTAGATCAGCTTGACAATATAAATGTGCGCTTGAAACAATTAACTTGAAAATAGATATCAAAATACTTTAAAGGACAAAATAGGTATAAAAATCTATATAAAATCCCTAATGTAAACGGCACCTTAACACCATAAATATTCTACCTCTATATCAATATCATCCATTTCAAATTGAACCAAAATTAATCACCTTTTCTTTCCTACGGCTAAAACTTTAATCACGAATCAATTTTTTTTAGAAGAATCTATTATATTTATAACACCATTCAAATACTAATCAAAGCAGCAATCCATTATTAAACAAGGCAAATAAAGGAAAGTAAAGATCATCAAATCTACACCAAACAAAAAAGAAAAAAATCAAACTAAACTGAGAAAACTGAAAACTCACCATCTTGAGGATTGCTATAGTTGACATAACCATAACCAAGAGATCTCCGGGTTGACAAATCCTTGCAAACCCGAACCGTAACCACTTGACCCATCTGGTTAAAGTACTCATAAAGCTGAGTTTCCGTCACACTGAAATCCAAATCCCCAACATAAAGCGACGTCGGTACAAACTGGTTATTCCCTCCTCCAGCTCCACTGTTAACACTCCCATTTTGCCCCTGAACTTGAACCTGCGCCATCTCTCTAAAAAACAGCTAAAACCCACCCCCCAAAAAAAACCCTTTTTTTCAAAGTTTTCACTTTTTTTCTTTCTTTTTTCGGGGTTTTCTTTCTTCCCTCTCCTCTTGTTATTAATCAAAAAAACCTAGAGAGATAATAAATGATATAGCTAAAAATCCAAGAGCTTCGATAAACCTTCCTAAAGCAGCAAACTTTCTTTTCTTTTGTAAATATATATATTTTTTGGTTTTTTAAAGGGAGGAGAGGGAAGGGAAAGAAGAGGAAATGGATATTTACCGCCGGCTAAGAGGAGGAGGCGGCAGCGCGTGAGAAAATGTGTTGAGAAAAAAGGATAGATTTTTGAAGTAGTAGCAGCTACCACAAAACAGGAAGAGTAATACAAGTTCGAAGGTTTCCTTTCTGAAGTAAACCCTAAGATGGATCCTAGGAGGAGATCTCCGCCGTTGGATTTGGTTTTGAAGAGCTTCTTTGTTGGGTCCGCAAATGACGAGGTAAAAAATAAAATTGGGTAACGGTAGATTTTGAAGGTGGATCACGTGCAGCAAGTGACGCGTGTGTATCGTCCGGACGCACCCCGCCCGAACCCTGAGCGTGCATATCATGACCAAGACTGGCATCCAAACCACAAAGAAGCACTCGGACACACCAGGACAGATTGGAGTATTTTAAAAGGTTTTGGAAGATAGAATCTGCTTAAAAGATCCCAGTTTGGAAAACAAGTCAACAGCTCAATTTTCCAGCTTTCTTAAGATTCATGTAAGGGATTCAATTATAAATAGAGGCTTCTCAGCTTCATTTGTACACACAGAATTCATTTATGTACCAATATAGCATTTATATTACTTTCTTTGTTTCTCTATTTTCTTATTGTGCTCTCGTGTTCCCGTTTCAGTACCTTAAGAATGCTTTTTTCTTGCACAGACATTTTGTTAGAAAAAATAATGGAGATGAGATATTTGGATGCAGACTATCAGGAGAGAGAAATATTTTTTTTTAAGTTTTATAATGCCTCCATGATACAATAAAATTTTTGAACCCATCTCGTCCACTAGACAAGTTTAACAGACTAACCCAACCTGAGCTCAACCAGGCGAGGCCAGGAACCACCAAGAATCACCTAGGACAAATGCCCAAGACACGTGGGCGCCTCGGTATCCATTTGGGACAGTACAGCGCATTAAATGCCGTAGCCTGTAGACGACGGACATTAAATGCGACCGTCTCCTCGGCAAGGTCCCCCGAGACCGCTTACATCAGACAACCAATCAGAGTCGGGCACGTGAAACCAACAGGTCGCCTGACTCTCTATATATAGTCCTCCCGAGGACTATTCCCGGTGGATCTCTCTCTCTCTACAAGAATTACTCTCTCTCTCAGACTTCTTCCTCCCTCTCCAAACACTGACTTAGGCATCGGAACGTGTCCTGGAGCTCAACCTCCCGGTGCCCTCTGACCTACTTGCCTTGCTCGCAAGGCTTCAACCCACCAGGAGCACCTTCTCAGCACAAAAAAGACATCAACAAAAGTCATAAAACGTTCTCAGCAAAATAGAAAAGTCTCTATTTATAAATAATGTAAAGTTACATTTGTTAGTAACTTGTCTTTTGGGCATAAGTTGTGTTTTTATGCAACAACTCTTCAGGTAAATGTTCTTTTTTTTTATAACAGTTATGTGTCAAAAAACATAACTATCTAATACAACTGATTATTATTATTTTTTTAATTTTCAAAAATAAGTAATTAAAAACGAAAAATAAAAAATTGATTATATCAACAATTTTAAGCCCAAGTTCCCAACCCATCTTTGACATTAAATAATTAGTAGCCCACTAGGAGAGCTTACTAGCACCTTGGGCTCGAAGCACTTGAGCCGATTGTCTAAGGTAAGAATGATATCCTATTATATATCATTTGTTTTTGACTTTTCTAAGCAATGTGAAATTAGTTTACATTAACATTGCAAACTACCAACACATATTTCTTGAGTGTTAGTAGGATGATTTAGACATATTAAGAAGCAATTTTTAGCCTAAAATCGCATGGTTTTGCTAGGCCAAAGTTCTAAGCTATTAGTATTAGAGCCGATCCTTGACTGTTCGACTCCACGTTGAGCGCCTTAACCTGCAGGGTAGGCAAGATGGTAAAGCCCGTGACTAGGCATCACGAGACTGATGGGGGAGAATGTCATGCCAAACGTTCTAAAGAAATAGGCATGTTGCATTAATTTCACATCATAAAATAAAAAAGAAGGTTTTTGAGCTTATAAGCATGAGCGTTGGACATTTCAATAAGTTGGTTTTACGGAGAAAAAAAATAGGCATATTGCATTAATTTCACATCATAAAATAAATAAAAAAAAGGTTTTGGACTTATAAGCATGAACATTGTACACCTCAATAAATTGATTTTACGGGGAAAAACATAATAGCCACATGACACGTGTGAGTCTTATATGATTAATTCTGGTAACTAAAATCAGAGTTTAGACAAAATAAAAGTTATTTGAATTTAATTTTACCACTGGTTCTACTTTAATTTACCATAAGAAGTAATTTAGAAGAGGACAACTTTGAAAGATTACTAGTGTTTGGACCTCGCGATGCTTCGGTTGTAGATTGTACTGAATGTTGATCAAGATGTTAAGATAAGTATATTATGTACATATCAAAATAAAAAATTTTGTATAACATATGGTTGAAGTTAAGAAAACAATATTAGAGTCTGGAAAGTGTGAAAAAGTAAATCAAATATTGATTAGAGATTCAATATTCTGTTCGAATTTTTTTCGTATTCGATTCAAATCATAAAAAGTTTATTTGATTCGGTTTCATTATTTTCCATTTGATTTTTTTTTTATATATTTTATAAAATAAAAGTATATTTTTATTTATAAATTTAAAATAATATTAAAAAAATGAAGATTTTTAAATTTAAAAAATTGATGTCGAACCGTGTTGAATTTGTAAAATTTGATTAGAGATCGATTAAATTTCTGTGCTAATTAGGTTTGATTTAAAAAAAAAAAATCAATTCATTAACTCAATTTTATATTTTGAAATCAAATTGAGCCCAATTGAACAATTATCTATTATTATTCAATATTTTAATTTTTATCGATAATTTATCAATACAATATTTTTTTATTCAATAATATAAAAATTAAAAAACTAATATGACTTTATTTTTCAAAAATAAAAAATAAAGAACTAATCATTATACAACAGGTGACACAAAATTAGGAGTTATTTGAATATTGTCACAAACGAACATGACATGGAAAAATAATTAAAATACGACATGGCACGAAAAAATAACATGACCACGACATAAATACACGAACGTGTCAAAATTTATATAAAACGAACTTGACACAAAATTGATAATTATTTAAATAATGCCAATTAGACCTGATAATATCGGATACGAAAAAATAACTAAAACACAAAAAACATGAAAAAATAACACTAACACAATACGAATGCACAAATGTGTCAAAATCTATCAACAGGACAAAAAAAAATTAACGGGACACAAAATTGAGAGTTATTTGATTAGTGCTAATTAGACCTGGCAATTTCGAACCCGACACAAATACGAAAAAAAAATTAAAACACAATACAACATGAAAAAATAACATTAACACAACACGAAAGCACGAATGTATCAAAATCTGTACATAACGTGATCAAAATTTATATATATAATACCGTTAATATAATTATAATACGAAAAAAATAACATAAATTTAATATAAAATAATTTTAAAAAAAAGAAATTAAAGCTGCTTGTTACTTTAATTTATTTATTAAGAAATGAAATTTGCTAATATTAAATTTTGTCACAATAATTTCATTTTATTATTGTATATTTATATTTATTTTATAAAATATTTTTATTGACTAAAATGATAAATTTTGAAAATGTATTTAAATGTAACGGAAGTAAACTTTGAGTACTTAAATATGAATTTTTATTTTTTAAGTAATCAAATTTGAAAAAATAATATAGTAGAAGGACAAATATGTATTTAACCTTAAAAAGTAATGGAAATATTTTATGAAAAATTCTATTAATTTAAATGGCAAATTTTCATCAATTTCATTTTCTATCATATCTGTGATCAAGTTGTTTATTTGTGATTTAATTCATTGGTTTCTTACATGAAATATAATACTTATATAATTATAACTTCTCTTTGTATTTGTAATTTCATAAGAAAAAAATAATTTTATCAAGGCATTACAGATAGAAAATAAAAGCAATAGTGATGGTATTATTAGATTACAAGTTGGTTTGATAAATAATGCAAAATTTACATTTAAAAAATATATATATCATCGATTCAAAAAATATATATATATCATCGAAATGTTATGGAAAAAGTATAAAATACATAGCTAAAATGTACCACAAGATAGCTAAAATGTACCACAAGTCATTTACACAACATTGAAGAATTTGTTCGTAATTGCTGAGTATTTGGCATATAATGTATGTTGGAATATTTTCAAAATAAAGTAAAAGAATAAAGATTAATTAATTAAATAATTAATTAATGTGAAATTAATGTTTAAGCAGTTATACAATAGTTTTGGTAAAGTTTCAAGAAAAAAAAATCAATTTGAATTGATTTAAGAGGTTTTCATATGGAGAATTTGAATGCCTTATGATTTTAGGATGAAAAATTATTTATGAGTTAAAATTATTTTATGGTATTCGAATGTCCTTCAATAATTAAAAAATCGAATTAGATCGGTCGATTCAATCGATTCAATTGAGAACAGGCAGGTCCGGCGGTTTAATGACATGGGTAAAACCGAAAAAATGTTAAACCGTTAAGAACCGGATAAAAACCGAAAATCGGAAACCGAAAAAACCAGTAAAAAACCAATAAAATCGAAAATGCTAATTTTTTTAAAAATGGTTTTTGGGCTTTGGGCCTTACAAATTTAACCCAATAATTCGGGTCATACTGTCTGCGGAATGACAAGGATGAATTCATATAAAATGAATGACAAGTAATCCACCATAGAACAATTTGCGGAATTTGAAATCATCCTCAATTAATTGACGCAACACAAAATGAAAAT
Organism: Fremontodendron californicum; assembly: GCA_030761205.1. NCBI lineage: Eukaryota > Viridiplantae > Streptophyta > Magnoliopsida > Malvales > Malvaceae > Fremontodendron > Fremontodendron californicum. The sequence continues at coordinate 39,314,320 of JAULJL010000002.1, read as the reverse complement.
GGATGAGACAATAATTGTTCCATCTATTATTCATAAACTCCTATGGACATGAAAAGATTTCAAGAGAGCTTTGAAACATAAAAAAAAAAAAAAAAAAAGGATATCTCTATTGTAGAGCTTGTAGGTTATCTTGGAATTGAAGATCAATATTTTGCAAAGAAAATAAAAAAGAAAAAGAAGCTCATGTCTTCAAAGTTCATATAGTGGAAGATGCAAAGGCCAACAAATCCACAAAGAGGAAGAAACTTTCCTTTAATGGTCAAGAAGAAAAAGGGTACATGTCTCTATTCTGGAAAGCAATGTCACTTCAAAAAAGATTGATAGTTCTTCAAAAAGAAGAAAGTAGCATCTCAAGCAACTAAAAAGAACTTTGTTGTGGTAATTTTTGAAGTAAATGTCATGGAAGAGAATGCTGCATCGGGGATTAATTCTGGTGCTACAAAGCATATGCACAAACAAGATCTTATTCAAGACTTTCCATCCGGAAGAGAAAGGTACAAAATGAGCACCTAAGAAATGAAGGCCATATGCAGATAATGAAGAACCATAAGACTAAATTACCTGGGATGCTTGTGCCCATAAAAAATCGCGGAGCCATCCATTAATAGTAATAGAACTCTGCACAAAATTTTCTCTTGTGATATGGGTTACCATCCCTTGATCACTTATACTACCCCAAACATTTGATTGCATTTTCCAACTTAAATAGAATATCGAAATTGAATTGTACATCTAGAATAATCCTAAAAAAATATGATCCAAGCGGATACTTGACATGTCTCCCTTCTTCTAGACCCGTCACAAGAGAAACAAAAATCAAAATTTGCTTTATCCGATATCAAACACGAGCTACGAGCAAATAAAACAACTTTTAAAAGTAAATCTTAGGTTCAAGACGTCTTTTTTTTTTTTTATATTTCTTTTTAAAAAGAAAAGATTTATTATACTTATACAATGAAGATGTTGAGCAAGCAATAGGTGGGAGGGCAATGTAGAATCAGCTTTGATTAATTCTTAGGCAATGGATGTTCATAAATAAATGTATTTGTTTCTGTTGTTAGCTTTCTAGTATTCTGCAAGCTAAGCTAAGTGGTCCAATCTTTAGTAGCCCTTCGGCTCTAGGGCCCAATTTCCTTGAGAGTGTGAGACCAATCATCCTTTTGCCTTTTTTGCTGGATTGCGATTTGTGATAACTTCTGGTTAGGAATGGAAATTGGAAAACAAAAAAAAAAAAAAAAAAAAGAGAGAAAATGGTAGTACCTTTTCTTTTCCTATTTATAAAAAAGAATAACATATAGTTTTTGTTTAAATCTAAAACTCAACTTGAAATGTTCCAACTTCCAATACATGCACCAATCATTTTTAAATGTGAAAAAACATGTGGCTGTGATAATTTGACAATAATAGGCTACGAGAAATAAAAATGGAAAGCTTAAATATAATAAAGTTTTTTTTTTTATTTTATTTTATAATATTGTCACCATATTTTCAGATTTTATTTTTAAAAAATACTTTTTTATAATAACACATCCCTCACCTAATGTATTCAAAATTTATTCTCATAATATAATCTAATCGGTTCTATCTTTAAGATGATAACGTGATATTCAACAAATTTAAATTTTAAATATGAATATTTACAATATTTTTTTATAAAAAAAATTCTCAAAATACTTTTCATAAACCTCGAATCTTAATTAAAAAAAGAGAGTATATTTTGGTTTGAAGGCGTTGTTTCATTGATAGGGAGGGGGAGTGGAGAATTCGTATTGGACTAATCATTAGGTTTGAACTTTGGACATTGAAAACTCAGCCAGCCCAAAGGAAGTGAAAATTCAGAAATTTGGATGGGATGGGAGGAGCCAATGCTGACCACGTGATATCAAGCCCAGATGTTCCCAATCACTTTCAGTCATACCTACAATCAAACAAAAATCACGTGGTCAGCATTAGCTCCTCCCATCCCATCCAAATTGATTAATCATTATCTAAAGACAGACATGAAATGATATTTACGAAAAAAAGTATAATTATAATTTTTTAAATTTAATAAAAATAACATATCAAAAATATAATTTTTAAAAAAAAAAATAATAATTAAATAATTTTATTTATAAATGCCGGTTAAACGAATCCTTAAATTTTTGTTGCATATTGCTTTAAAGTTTTGATACAATGTTTTTATATTAAAGCGTTTTCTCTTTTTGGGGAGGGGGTTCAGCATTTTGTTTAAGCTAGGAGATTATACATTTAAGAGTTTTTATGAGGTGACATTAATATCAATCATTTTCCAGAAGCAACTAACTGATGAACATTTGAGTTGTGGTATTCGCAGTTTTGCACATTTAAGTCTGACTTTCTTGCATCAACATTGGCATTTACTGGAAGGTTTTTTTATTACAATATAGAAAAAAAAAATTACGAAATTATCGTTGGTCTTAGATTATTTCTCAAAATACGGCTATTTTTTTTTAGCTGGGAAATCGCCATCCCTCATGGCGATTTCCTAGCGTTTTTTTTTTTGAAAATTTGTAAAAAACACCAAGGGAAATCGCCATGGGGGGTGGCGATTTCCCTTGGTGTTTTTTGCAAATTTTCAAAAAAATACCAAGGGAAATCGCCACCCCTCATGGCTATTTCTCTTGGTAATTTTAGCAAAATTTGCTAAAATCATGAAGGAAAATCGCCATGGGGGTGGCGTTTTCCCTTCATGTATAATTTTTTTTTAATTAATAAACAAAAATTAAAATTTAAACAAAAATTTAATTTAATTTGATAAATTTATTTTTAAAAATTATAAATTAAATTAAAATATTTTTTTTATAGGTTTGGTTATTTATTTTTTAAAAATATATATTAAAAATGTAATTTAATTTATTATTACAATTTTATAAAAATAAAAATATATTTCTTATTAAAATTTAAAAAGAAGATTATATTTTTTATTAAAATTTTATATCAAATTTTTTTTTTATAATTTTGTAATATTATAAAAAAGAAAATTTAATTTATATCAAAAATAATTTAATGATGTAAAATGTAAAAAAAAAAATTTAAAGAAATTTATCGAGTCACTTTTTTAAATAAAGAAGTTATTTTTAAGTTGGTATCGTAAAATAATTTTTTTAATTTGATTAGTTTTTTTGAGTTGGTATTCGATTAACTCGTGACATCAATTTAATCATTGTTTTTAATAATAGTATATATTGTTACAGTTTAAAACTAGATATTTGATAAAATAATTTTAATTTTATTTATGATTAAAATTTTATTTCTTATTAAAATTTAAAAAGAAAATTAAATTAAAATGAAAAAAAGAAAAGAAAAGCAACTTATCATGTAATTTGGATTATTATATTAAAATTAAATAACAACATTAAGATATAAATTAAAATAAAATATAACAATTAATTTCCGAACAAATTTAAAACAAATAACATGAAATGCAAAACATATAAATTTATATTAGAAATTTAAAACACATTACAATTATTCTAATTATTGCGTGGTGTAGAGCAACAGTGTCGAGCTCTTCTAGTGCGTGGTGGTTGCACCCGTCGTTCAACCTCGTCAGTGGCACGTATTCGCGGTCCACCACGACCTCTTGCTATAACCGCCACTGGTTCCGGTTGTATGTCATCAATCGTTTCATCCGTATCAAAAATTTGAAACCCACTGCTGGATGAGCCAACACCTAGTTCACCCATAACGGGAACCTGACTACTAGATGCACCCATAAATGATGTAGCATCAAATGCTGACGAAGGGGTTCCAAACTGATACATGGATGTTAAATATGCTGAACTTGGACTTAGGACGGGGAGCTGGTCATCTAACCTCGTTCTTGGCGGTGATGGTCGGTAACACTCATCAACGTCATATCCGGGGTGACTTACGGAATAACGATGGCTGGATGGTACTCCATGATCCCGTTCAGGTTCAGGATGATCAAATGACATCCTCGGTGCTGTGAACTCCGATGAGGTCGGTTGACGCGTTCGCCCACGTTGTCGGCGAGGTCTAGGAGCATCCATATCCTGTGTCGGAGGGACTGGAGCTGAAGTTTGTCCGGTAAATGGCATACTCCTAACATCCTCGTGCATCGACGGTGGACAAACGAAAGGCCGACCTTCATTTCTATACCATCTTATGTAATCAGCAGATGGGTTGAAATTATTACCAACAATCGGGTAACCTGTCGGAATTCGTTGAAAACGTATGTTCCACCATTGGATCCAATGTTCATGCTTCGCAGGCCAGAATTGATCATTACGACCACGCATGTCGACCTTGTGAAGTTTATCAAGGTTCACCGGGGCTGCAGGAATTGGTTGTTGCATCCCAAATTGTCGCAACACCCGGTCAGTTTGGTGCCACTCTACATATGAAAAGCATATCAATGTTGTGTTTGCTTTCCATATATTGAAATTATTGTAGGCATCCGATGGGAGGCATGCCATAATTTCACTCGAGGAATATGGCATCCACAGAAACTGCGAATAATTACTACAAATTATTAGTTTCATATGGATTAAATAAATAAATAAAAAAACTTCAATGTAACAATCGAAATATTTACCTTATCATATCCTAGTCGATCTAGTCGTAGTCTTATACTTGCAAGATCGGTCGGAGTCTCTGTAAAATCTCTACCCGTACTCCTACTCCACCTATTAAAATGCATATAATATCTTAATGACCTATAAAAATACAAGTTCGTACAAAATTAATAAAATAGTAAAGATTATTACCTGCTTGCAAGGGGGTATACAGCCGAAATATCCACGCGCGGAGCAAGAAATGGTAGCCGATACCAAGCCCATGATTGTAGAAGCACTAGACATCCACCTATGTCATGGATTTTTGGAACTGTAGCTCGGCAAAGTTCTCTATACAAAACCGCCAAACACGCAGAACCCCAACTATAATTTGCTGCTTGCTCTAAATCACGTAGCAATAGAAGATACATTAAATGTACCCGACTGCTCGATTTGTCAGGCATCAGTAATCCTCCAATCAAACGTAAAATATATGCTCTAGCAGCATATTGTATTTGTTGTTCGGTTGCATGTAATGACAGATTTTGAAACGATTTCAACCAAGTCAGTCTCACCGTTGAGCCAGATACATAGTCTTCTGGAGGTTTCTCACCCAATAGATCTTGACACACTTCATTCCAATCTAGCAGGCTTCCGCCTGTAACTGCATCGCCATGGATCGGAAGTCCAAGTTGCAGCGCAACATCTTCGAGACTGACCGTGCATTCACCACATGGAAAATGAAAAGTGTGCGTCTCGGGTCTCCATCGTTCGACCAACGCAGAGATTAAATCGGGTTGTATCACAAGTCGTCGAATTTGACTTGCGTGATAAAATCCGGCTCTTCTTAAGTGGTCGATAATATAAGGATGCGGGTCCTCCAATGTAAATTTTCTCGCACGTAATACGCGACGAGTTTCCTGTTATAATAATAAAAATTAATATATTAAAAAACTATAACAATTAAAAATTAATAAATAAAACTATAAAATAACAAAATAATAATAATATAATATAATATAATATAATATAAACAATAATAATATAATATAATATAATATAAAACAATAATAATATAATATAATATATTATAATATAATATAAACAATAATAATATAATATAATATAAAACAATAATAATATAAAAAACAATAATAATATAAAAAACAATAATAATATAATATAATATAATATAAACAATAATAATATAATATAATATAAAACAATAATAATATAAAAAACTATAATAATATAATATAAACAATAATAATATAATATAATATAAAACAATAATAATATAAAAAACAATAATAATATAATATAATATAAACAATAATAATATAATATAATATAACACAATAATAATATAAAAAATAATAATAATATAAAAAACAATAATAATATAAAAAACAATAATAATATAAAAAATAATAATAATATAAAAAACAATAATAATATAACAATTTACTTACCTCGTTAAATATAACCTCCGAGATGTGATTTTCTTGTAACCTCAATAGTGAAGCCATTTCAAAATATTGTTGTAGAAAAAAAAAATTTGTAGAAAGAAATTTTTGTTGGTAGAAAAATGAAAAATTGTTGAAAGAAAATGAAAATTTGAATCAGAGGAATGAAAATTTGAATGAGAGGAGGAGGGTATTTATAGATAAAATGAGTGGGGTGGGGGGTGTGGGGGCAGGGGGACGTGGGGAGGGGGGGCAACGGTCATATGACCGTTGCCCCCCTTTCATTTTTTTTTTTCTAATTTGTTTTTTTTTTCATTTCAAATTTAAAATTAAAAAAAAATTCAAAATATTAAATTATAAAAAAACCTAAAATATATTTTACGAATTTTTAATTTTTTTAAAATTATAAAAAAATATTTTAATTTAATTTATAATTTTTAAAAATAAATTTATCAAATAAAAATAAATTTTTGTTTAAATATAATTTTTGTTTATTAATTAAAAAAAAATTCATGAAGGGAAATCGTCACCCCCCATGGCGATTTCCCTTCATGATTTTAGCAAATTTTGCTAAAATTACCAAGGGAAATCGCCATGGGGGGTGGCGATTTTCCTTGGTATTTTTTGCAAATTACAAATTTTAAAAAAAAAAAACGCTGGGAAATCGCCATGGGGGATGGCGATTTCCCAGCTAGAAAAAAAAAGACCGTATTTTGGGAAATAATCAAAAACCAACGGTAATTTGATAAATTTTTTTTTTGGCTATATTATAGTAAAAAAACCTTTACTGGAATGTCAAACTCCAATGTCCAAATTCCAAACCCTAAACCCACCTTAGAAGCAAAATTTACTTCAATTTTCTCACTTTCACTTTCATATATATATATATATATAGAGGTGGATTTAATTATCATAAAATTAATTTAATTTTATATATTTTCGTAAATTTTTATATAATCTATATTTATTTAATTTAATTATTGTATTTTATGTTTTAATCATGTAAATTGTGCATATTAAATTTTAAATAAATTAAAAATATTTTATTATTTATTCGATATAAAAAAATTTCAACCATTAAAAAATATATATATAAAACTAAGATGAATAGGATTATATTATTAAATCTATGGATTGATTTATTAATATTTTAATATATATGAAACTATAAATCAAGCATGTATCTGCTCGTGGGGTGGCGAAAAGTCGTACAATGTATCTAATGTACCAACCATTTACCTTTTCTCTCCTAAAAATACACACTTTCTTTTCCTGTTTGAGCGGAATATGTGATCACCCTTTCCCCACATTCTTCTTCTTTCAATTTCCACTTCTCAGTTTCCCCATATTTATTCAACCCAAAGCTCCTCTTTTCTTTTTCTTCCTCTAAAATCAACAATCTTGTAATAACATAAACATAATACTACGATCTTTCCTTTTTTTATTTTATTTTATTCTTGTTCTGTTACTGGAAATTATTTTAATTTGCTTTTACAAACATGGGTTCCATTTCTTTTGCCAATTATCAAACCCTGAAGCTATTCGCTTCTTTCGACTCTTTTCTTCATTCTAAGCAACCCTGCATTGATTGTCTCCTTGTACCATCATTCTTATAAAATAGTACCTTCTTTGTCTCTCCTCAAGAGAAGCTCTTTTCGCCCTGCTGCTGGACTCATCGCCAACTCTGTTCCCGTAACCCTCCTTTTTATTTTCCTGTTTTTTTTTTTTTGGGATAAATATGAAAAATATGTCTTCAGCAAATAATTGTTAAATAATCTAATAAATAAAAATTATTTTAAAAAATAAATAATTAAAAATTATTATGAAGATATTGTAAAGGTATTAATCGAAAATAAATTAAAAAAATAAAATATTTAAATATTTATTTTTTTAAAAAAATTTTAATTAAAAAAATAAATAAAAAAATTTTAAAATTTATTTTTTAAAATTAAAAAAAATTTATTTTCAGAAAATTTTATTTTTTAATTAAAAAGTAAATTAAAAAATAAAAGAAAAAGGGAAGAAATTTTTTTTATCAAAAATAATTTTATCTTTACAATATTTTTTATAATATTTTTAATTATTTATTTTTTTTAAATAATTTTTATTTATTAAATCATTTAACAATTACTTACTATTTGAGGACATGTTTTTCATATATCTATATATATTTGTTAAAAAAGGATTGCTTTTTACATGGGTTGTCACGATTTTGGGTGTTTTTTTTTTTTTTTTTGGTAGTCAAGAAATGGAAATCATACTGTTGTTGATTTTATGACCAGAAAAGAGGATTTACATGTTGTAAAAACTACAACAAGTGTGGATGACGGTATTACTGATACTTGAGAGCCCTACTTATTCACCATATATATATATATATATATATTTTTTTTTTCTAGTTTAATTTTGTACTGTAATTGCAGCATTGGAGGCACTTGTGGAGAAAAGAGTTACTGGTTTCCCCGTGATTGATGATGACTGGAAATTGGTAACTTTTTAAGTAGTTTTACTTTTTCTTCCTTTATAACATGGGTTTTTGTATTCTTTATAAACTCGTTAACAATATGTTGTCTGATCCCATGCTTTATACCCTCCCATAAGGACTAAGATCTTGTTTGTTTACTTTATCTGAGGGGCATTTATAGTTTTTGGAGAGATTGGTTTGACTGAGAGGGAATTATGAGATTCGGACATGTGGTTTGTTATTGATATATCATATATGGATGCACAAAATTACTATTTTTTTACTGGAGTTGGGAAATGCTCAGTTGTTAATGATCATGGTCTCTTTTGATAACTATTTGTTTCTTGGAGAAAAAGATAGTTTGTAATGGGAATTTTGAGCTGCCACCTTTTTCCTCGAATTAATACCGACTTGTTTTTGTTATTGCAGGTTGGCGTTGTTTCTGATTATGATTTGTTGGCACTTGACTCTATTTCAGGTAGTTTATGTTGAGTATTTTTGAGTCAAGTCCCAATCCCACATAGCTTGCTTATGTCAAGCCAAGGGGGCTTTCACCTTATAAGTAGAGAGCTTAGGCTTTGGTTGAACTCACCCACCACCCTTGTGAGAGATAGTCTATACTCTTGTATTAGGATTATCCGGTGGTGAGTCATAGTGTTTTAATTTGAGGGTTTGTAGCTTAATCCATTCAAAAGCTACTTGTATGAGGGTTTGTAGCTTAATCCATTCAAAAGCTACTTGTATGAGGGTTTGTAGTTTTATCCGTGCAAAAGCTACTTGTAAGAGGGTTTGTAGTTTTATCCGTGCAAAAGCTACTTGTATGAGGGTTCTACTTGTTGTAGTGATGTTATCCTTATGGGATCGTGGATGTAGGCCAAGAAGGGTCGAACCACGTAAAAAAATATTGTGTCTTTTTCTTTTCTTATCCGAATGCTTGTTGTGGGTGAATGCTTGCTTTTGGGTAACCAGGTTTTATTTTTCCCAACAACTGGTATCAGAGCTTATGGTTCGAGGGAGGAGTTGCCTAAAAGCTTTTGGTTCAAGCAAGGAGAGATGCTGCGAGTTCGAGTAAGGAGAGAAGCTTTGTTCGAGGAAGAAGAGTTGCCGAGTTCCTGCCAAGTGGTTATTGGGACTTTGACTCAAGGGAGGATATGTTGAGTATTTTTGAGTCAAGTCCCAATCCCACATAGCTTGCTTATGTCAAGCCAAGGGGGCTTTCACCTTATAAGTAGAGAGCTTAGGCTTTGGTTGAACTCACCCACCACCCTTGTGAGAGATAGTCTATACTCTTGTATTAGGATTATCCGGTGGTGAGTCATAGTGTTTTAATTTGAGGGTTTGTAGCTTAATCCATTCAAAAGCTACTTGTATGAGGGTTTGTAGCTTAATCCATTCAAAAGCTACTTGTATGAGGGTTTGTAGTTTTATCCGTGCAAAAGCTACTTGTAAGAGGGTTTGTAGTTTTATCCGTGCAAAAGCTACTTGTATGAGGGTTCTACTTGTTGTAGTGATGTTATCCTTATGGGATCGTGGATGTAGGCCAAGAAGGGTCGAACCACGTAAAAAAATATTGTGTCTTTTTCTTTTCTTATCCGAATGCTTGTTGTGGGTGAATGCTTGCTTTTGGGTAACCAGGTTTTATTTTTCCCAACAGTTTATACAAGGATTACGAAACTGAATTTGAACTTCGTGGGTTGATTTGGTGCTTCTCCTTACTATTTGTTTGAGTTTATTTAAGGATGAAAAGGGATGAGGTTGAAATATTGAAGGAGACAATAGTTTTCATCCTAACATTTCCTTAGTGACAGAAGACCTAAATTTGCCTTTTCTCCTTTCCGTTTGCTAGTGGATAGATGAAAAAGAATTTTACTGATATCAATTTCTAACATCTTTTTAAAAAAACTTACTCTTGCTGTTATAAAAGATTGTTATTAAAATTATGTTCAAAAGTAAGTGATTGCTATTATGATATATACACAAAGAGTTTAAAGTCACTGTTATTCACGAACTCCATTTTATCTATAAACTTTGCTTCCTTGACTAGGTAAATAATATTAGTTGCTTTTGATGCTTACTAACAAGTTAAAGTTATGTACAAGGCTCACCTATAGACTAGACCTTTCCACAAACAGTGGCGGCTCCTAATAAGAGCCAGGAGCCTTGGCCGGGTTTTTTATTTAAATATAGTAAAAAAAAAAAAAAATTTCAAAATACCGTTACTTTTAGATTATTTTTCAAAATCCGTTGTTTTTAATACTAGCTAGGAAATCGCCACCCCCCATGGCGATTTCCCAGCGTCAAAAAACTCATTTTGGCTAAAAATACCAAAGAAAATCGCCATGGGGGGTGGCGATTTCCCTTCATGTATAATTTTTTTTTAATTAATAAACAAATTTTATTTTTATTTTTTATTTTTTATTTTTTAATTTTTAATTTGTAAATTTTATATTTTAAATTTAAAAATTATAAATTAAATTTCTTATTAAATTTAAATATGGAAAATTTTTTTCTTATAAAAATTAAAAAAACAAAATAATATTTCTTCTTAAATTTGTATATCAAAAATTTTATTTGTAAGTTTTGTTTTAATTTTAAAAATTTGTAAGTTTTGTTTTTTAATTTTAAAAATTATAAATTAAATTAAAATAATTTTTTTATAATTTTAAAAAAAAAGAAATTTCGTAAGGTATATTTTATTATTTAAAAATTTATGAACAAATTTTTTAAAATTTTGTTAATTGATTTGTATTAGATAAAAACAAAAAACAAACAAAAAAACTTGCATTACATTTTCATAAGCAAACAAGTGAAATTCTGGAAAGCAAAAAAAAAAAAAAATTCAGCTATATTTCAGTCCATCAAATGCTGCAGAAAATATTAGAACTTGATTCTTTCTGCAATGGATAAGACTGATGATATAAGTTTTTAGACAGGTTTTAGCTATTTTCCAGTCCATCAAATGCTGCAGAAAATATTGGAACTTGATTCTTTCTGCAATGGATAAGACTGATGATATAGGTTTTTAGACAGGTTTCAGCTATTTTCCAGTCCATCAAATGCTGCAGAAAATATTGGAACTTGATTCTTTCTGCAATGGATAAGACTGATGATATAGGTTTTTAGACAGGTTTCAGCTATATTTCAGTCCATCAAATACTGCAGAAAATATTGGAACTTGATTCTTTCTGCAATGAATAAGACTGATGATATAGGTTTTTAGACAGGTTTCAGCTATTTTCCAGTCCATCAAATTCTGCAGAAAATATTGGAACTTGATTCTTTCTGCAATGGATAAGACTGATGATATAGGTTTTTAGACAGGTTTCAGCTATTTTCCAGTCCATCAAATGCTGCAGAAAATATTGGAACTTGATTCTTTCTGCAATGGATAAGACTGATGATATAAGTTTTTAGACAGGTTTCAGCTATTTTCCAGTCCATCAAATGCTGCAGAAAATATTGGAACTTCATTCTTTCTGCAATGGATAAGACTGATGATATAGGTTTTTAGACAGGTTTCAGCTATTTTCCAGTCCATCAAATGCTGCAGAAAATATTGGAACTTGATTCTTTCTGCAATGGATAAGACTGATGATATAGGTTTTTAGACAGGTTTCAGCTATTTTCCAGTCCATCAAATGTTGCAGAAAATATTGGAACTTGATTCTTTCTGCAATGGATAAGACTGATGATATAGGGTTTTAGACAGGTTTCAGCTATATTTCAGTCCATCAAATGCTGCAGAAAATATTGGAATTTGATTCTTTCTGCAATGGATGAGACAAATGATGGGATTTATCAATCACATTTTGCATTGAATAAGTTATAACTTTTTCAGTCAAATAGTCCTAGACAGAATATCAGAATCAGATTCCATCCTATACAAAGGATGGGATTTGTCATCTGGTACAACATAATGAACCATTATAAATTCATAATACTTATGAAGGTTTACAATACCCCCTACAACAGTTTTTCAATCAGATTTTTTCTGAGTGCTAAAACCTCATCATTTTCATTCTCATCCTTCTATATTTCTTCTTTCTTTTGCGGAGTGAAAATACCTACGTTCTCATCTTTCTTAGTTTCATTACTACACAACATGAGCAATAGAGTGATCGCATTGGTCTACTATAATGGCCAAATTCATAATACTGACGAAGGTGCTACCTTTGATTGTGAACGTCCAAAAAGTTTTCGTGTTGAAGACGACGTCACATTAGAGGAACTGAAGCTGCAAATTCATACAAAAATTAAAGCTGGAAATAGAAAAAGAGTTTCAGAGGTTAAGTACAGGCATCTTCTTTCTATTGGTGAAGGATGTGTCCGATATAGAACATTTCCACTTGAAGATGATGATGATGTCAGATGCATGTTTTATGCTCATGAGACATTTGCAAATGTTGGTGTCTTTGAGTTATATGCTGACATAGATGATGTTGACGATGATTGCGGCCCTTCAAATGTTCGCACAACAGAAAACTTTCTCATAGAAGATTATGATTCTGGGTCGTTCTATGTTCACACTACATACGACATTCCCACAGAAGAAGTCGTGCCCTTATCTCAAGCTACAACTTTTCAGACTTCATTAGTCTCACAAACCCTAATTCCTACTACCCTCGAAGATGAGCCAGCTGGTGTTGATCCTGTTCGTCCACGTGGAGTCCATGGTGAAGATGTTGGTGAATTTAGTGAGCAGGAAGAGGATGCTGAATTCGCAAGTGATGACAATACTGATTCTGACCAAGACGTCGTCCCTGCTGAGATCAACACTCATGGAGATATCAACACTCATGGAGATATCAACACTCATGGAGATATTCCCCCATATCAGGCTGCATCCCATATGCATACACTGGATCTGGAGGCAATGCATGTGCCGGAATTTCCAGAGTATGCTCATACATTAGCTATGCCTCTGACATTTGATCCATCTGCAGTTGATCTGTGTGTTGGGTTACAATTCCCAACGAAAGAGGCTGTGCTTTCAACTATCAAGCACTATAACATCAAAAACTCTGTAGATTACAGAGTAATTGAATCTGAGCCGACGAAATATTATGCCAAGTGCGTAATGTACGGGAATGGGTGTAATTGGAGAATAAGGGCAACTTTTATGAAGAAGAAACAGGTATGGGAGATTAGAAAATATGAAGGGCCTCATACTTGCACATCGGGGAGGATTTCACAAGATCATTGCAAGTTAGATTGTAACATGATCTGTTCATGCATTTTGTCATTGGTCCAAGCAAATCCGGAGATTTCCGTTTCAGTTTTGATCGCTGAGATGCGAATCCGGTATGGATACATCACCTCCTACAAGAAAACATGGCAAGCAAAGCAAAAGACAATTGTTCGAGTATTTGGCGATTGGGAAAGATCGTATAATGAGCTACCTAAATGGTTAGGTGCAATGCAACATTTCGTGCCTGGTACAATTGTGGAATTGCAAACGGTACCTGCATATCACGGTGATCGACTGGTCCAGGGTAAGAGAATATTCCATCGACTATTTTGGACATTTAAGTCGTGCATTGAAGGGTATCCGTATTGTAAACCTATTGTGCAAATAGACGGTACTTTCTTATATGGAAAATACAAAGGCACATTATTGTTAGCTATTGCACAAGATGACAACCGAAACATACTGCCAATTGCCTTTGCCATTGTGGAGGGTGAGACAACAGAGGCTTGGTCATTCTTTCTCAGTAACTTGCGCAGACACGTGACAAAACAGCCTGGCATTTGCTTGATGTCTGATCGACATGAAGCCATCAAAGCTGCGATTAGACGCGATGGTGGATGGAATCCTCCACATGCATATTCAGTGTACTGCATTCGACGCATTGCAGCGAACTTTATGAAAAAGTTTAACAATAAGGAATTGCGTCGACAAATTGTTAACATGGGTATGGAATCAAATCATAGTTATTTTATCTCTTATATTTCGTTTAGCATATAAAATAATATTGAAATTCACAAGTTTTTTGTTTTAAAATTTATTAGGATACGAGTTGAGGCGACCGAATTTTCATTTCATGTATGACAATCTTCGTGGAGAAAATGCAGAGGCGGCTAATTGGCTTGATAGGATCCCCAAGGAGAAGTGGGCGAAGTCATATGATCAAGGAAGATGTTATGGCCATATGACAACCAACCTAGCTGAATCTATCAATTCGGTGTTGAAGGGAACGCGTCATCTTCCCATTACTGCTTTAGTGCAATCAACATATTATAGGTTGGCTGCACTTTTTGTTAAGATGGGGAACAAGCAAATTGCCATGATGGAGGGAGGGCACACATATTGTGAAACAGTCACACAAGCTATGCAAGAAAATCGCAGGAAAGCTAACTCCCACATTGTTCGTAATTTTACGCGAGCAAATCAATCTTTTCTGGTTGAAGAGTTAGTTGATCCACAAGAAGGTGTTTATGCAATGAAGTACAAAGTCAACCTCAGTGACATGTGGTGTGATTGTGGAAAGTTTCAAACACAAAGGTTCCTTTGTTCACATGTAGTTGCTGCCTGTGCACATGTCCATGTAGATTGCATGCAATATGTGGACAAAGTCTATAGACTGGAAACTATATTGAATGTTTATAGACATGAGTTCGAAGCTATTGGAAATGAAGGTTACTGGCCTCAATATGATGGTCCAGAAGTGTGTCCCAATCAAGAAATGCGGCGAAATCCACATGGTCGGCCAAAATCAAGTCGTATTCGTAATGAAATGGACCTCAGGGAGAAAGGCAAACCAAAACGTTGTGGATTATGCAGAAACGAAGGTCATAACCGTCGAAATTGTCCGCATCGATTTGGCACATTGGGGGAGACTTCGCATCAACAATAAATGAATTACATGTTTTTCTCAACTTATCATGTACTTTGGATTATTATTGTACATATAAGGGAAAATGTAATGCAAGTTTTTTTTTGTTTTTTGTTTTTATCTAATACAAATCAATTAACAAAATTTAAAAAAAATTTGTTCATAAATTTTAAATAATAAAATATACCTTACGAATTTTTTTTTTTTTTTTAAATTATAAAAAAATTATTTTCATTTAATTTATAATTTTTAAAATTAAAAAACAAAACTTACAAATTTTTAAAATTAAAACAAAACTTACAAATAAAATTTTTGATATACAAATTTAAGAAGAAATATTATTTTGTTTTTTTAATTTTTATAAGAAAAAAAATTTTCCATATTTAAATTTAATAAGAAATTTAATTTAATTTATAATTTTTAAATTTAAAAAATAAAATTTACAAATTAAAAAAAATTAAAATTTGTTTATTAATTAAAAAAAAAATTATACATGAAGGGAAATCGCCACCCCCCATGGCGATTTCTCTTGGTATTTTTAGCCAAAATGAGTTTTTTATGGAAGGTGGCGATTTCCCAGCTAGTATTAAAAACAGCGGATTTTGGGAAATAATCTAAAAGTAACGGTATTTTGGGAATTTTTTTTTTGACTATATTTAAATAAAAAAACCGGCCTTGGCCACCCAATTTTTTTAAATATTTTTAATATATATTAAATAAATTTAAATACTTTTTAAAATTAATATTGTTAATTTTGTTTATTTATGTAATTTTTTTATTTAGTTTTATGCTTGTTGTTTAAGAATTATTATTTGTTTATTTATTGTATTAACTAGTCTTAACTTACAAATTCTTAAAATCAAAAGATTTGTTACAAAAGTAGAATCACATTTATGTAAATTTAATAAAAGCTAAATTGATTTAACTTCTTCAATAAAACTCCAAATATGTTTTTTTTTGTTCATTTTTAGCTAATTACAATTTTTTTCTTTTCATATAATTTTTCATTTTTAATTTTATCTTAAATCTTTTTCTCGTGTTACCATATAACTTTTCATTAACAAAAAAGTCAAATTGAAATCACTTTATAAAAAATTATAAAAATATCCTAACTTTTAAACTCAAACTTTGAACTTTATTATTTTAATGAAATATTTTGTTTTTCTTGTTTTGATGAAAAATATATTATTTAACAATTGATATATTTATATTTTTTTAAAAGAAAGTTGTTTATAATTTTAAGTAAGATTATTTATTTGATATATTATGCATAAAATTATTTATTTTATGTATTATGTTTTTTATACATTTTTTATGAATTGATAAAACTTATAATTTTAAAAGCGTGTTTATTTTTTTTAGTATATTACTTGCATATATATATATATATATCTATATATATATTAATATAATATAATAAGATAAGATAAATTTTATAAAAAAAAATAAAAATTAGTAATATATTAATTGATACCATCAAAATCAAATGTCAAGATTCATCACTCTCCACAAGCTGAGCAAATTATTGGCCTTACGTGTTTGGCTTGATTTTGGTTAGGCATTGTATAAGGATTTTCAAATCTGAATCTAACTCAATCCGTAAATTTATTTTATTATTAAATATTTTTTATTTTAAAAACCATTAATATAAAATATTTTAATAATAAATTTAAATTAAATGAATCTAAATGGGTTTAAGTGGACGGATTGAACACCTTGAGCAAGCCATTAAAGTATTAGTCCGAGCCAACTCAGTTTATAAATACCTTATAGTGGTGGAAATTGAGCTTTCTTGTAGCATAAAACATAAACCATCCACTTTAAGTCGTTTTAAGTGTAAACATTAAGCATTAACTAGTTACGTTAATAATTTGTTAATACAGAGGTATCTATGGCCAAGGTTGAGCCGACCTAAGATCGATTAATACCTCTGCAGACTTGCCGACGCTTGACCCACCCGCTTAAGCCTCATTTTATTTAAATTTATTTTTCAAATATTACAATTTTTTTATATTAGTATTTTAAAATTTAAATTTAAATAAAAAAATTTCATTGGCCAAGTCGAATTGAGTATAAATATTTTTGTCTAAGGCTCCATCCATAAACATATTTATTTGTTAACTACACAATAATTTTCATTTAACCAAAAAAGAGTATAAACAGAAATAGAGAAAAATAAACTGACAAAAATATTAAAAAAAAAGTCTTTAAATTATTTTATTTTTTAAATAAATTTTTATATTTTTATTGTATTTAAATAAATTTTTATTTTTTGATTTATATTTAAATAAATTTTTATTTTAAATAAAATATTAATTTATTTTAAAAAGTTTATTCAAATATAAATTAAAAGTTAACGATTAATTTAGTTACAAATTAAAAGTAAAGAGTATATTTGAATACCAATTAAAAATTTATTTAAGTTTAAATTCGAGTTGGATTTTTGCTCTTCTCCCATCCGTTTATTGGCAGCCGACTTGTATCTAACTATTACAGGTTTCCAGAGGAGTGAGGAGGTGACGTATGCAAGGACGTGTATGGTAGAATAACTTAGAATAATCCTGAATTTCCTAGACAGGATCCTATATATAACAGATCATGACTTCAGTGTCAGCGGAATCATCACCAATTTCAAACAATCGCTGAAAAATTTCCAGTTAATTTCAACACTTATTAGCTTCAGTTTATTTAGCTGTTGCTTTTTAGTCTAAACAGTAAAGTCTCCTTCTCCTTCCAGGGAATATGGGAAGTGAAATTCCTCAGGTTCATATGTTCTTCCTTCCATTCTTGGCTCACGGTCACATGATCCCAACAGTGGACATGGCCAAGCTGTTTGCAAATCGAGGAGTGAAGACAACTATAATCACCACTCCGGTCAATGCTTCTTTCTTCTCCGAGACAATCCGGAGAAGCAAGGAATCTGGAATAGATATCGGTATCAAGACTCTAAAGTTTCCTACTGCTGACTTTGGGTTGCCTGAAGGGTGTGAAAATGCAGACTTGATCCCTACTTCCCAAGAGGGAGGTTTGGAATTGTCGAGCAAATTCTTCCAGGCCACACTCATGCTTCAAGAACCGCTTGAACAGCTGCTACAAGAATGCAAACCAGATTGCTTGGTTGCTGATATGTTCTTCCCTTGGGCTACTGATGCAGCAAATAAATTTGGGATTCCGAGGCTGGTGTTTCATGGAATTAGTTTCTTTTCATTGTGTGCTTCGGAGTGCATGAGGCTATACGAGCCACACAAGGAAGTTCAGTCTGATTCCGAACCTTTTGTGGTGCCTAACCTTCCGGGCGATATCAAGTTGACAAAAAACCAGCTGCCAGATTACATTAAACAAGATGTTGAAACTCACTTAACCAAGATGGTCAAAGCAGCCAGGGAAGCCGAGCTAAAAAGCTACGGCGTAGTTGTCAACAGTTTTTACGAGCTCGAGGAGACGTATGCTGATTACTACAGGAATGTTTTGGGAAGAAAGGCATGGCATATCGGCCCTGTTTCGCTGTGCAATAGGGCCACTATTGATAAAGCAGAGAGGGGAAAGAAATCAGCAATTGATGAACACGAATGTTTGAAGTGGCTTGACTCAAAAAAACCCAATTCAGTTGTTTACATATGTTTTGGAAGTATGACCAACTTCACCTCTGTTCAATTAAAGGAGATTGCCATGGCCCTTGAAGCGTCAGAGCTGCAGTTCATTTGGGTTGTGAGGAAACAAAAGAACAATGAAGAAGAGTTAGAGGAGGATTGGTTGCCAGAAGGGTTTGAGAAGAGAATGGAAGGCAAGGGACTTATAATAAGAGGATGGGCACCGCAAGTTTTGATTCTTGATCATGAAGCAGTGGGAGGATTCGTGACTCATTGTGGATGGAATTCAACCTTAGAAGGCGTGTCTGCTGGTGTGCCTATGGTCACCTGGCCCGTGTTCGCAGAGCAGTTTTACAATGAAAAAATGGTGACTCAAGTCCTAAAGATTGGAGTGGGCGTTGGTGTTCAGAAATGGGTGAGAATGGTGGGAGATTTTGTGAAAAGGGAAGCAATAGAAAAGGCGGTGAAGGAGATCATGAGGGGTGATAAAGCAGAAGAAATGAGAAACAGAGCCAAAGCACTGGCTGAAGCAGCAAAAAAGGCTGTTGAGAAAGGAGGGTCATCTTTCTCTGATTTGAATGCTCTGATTGAAGAACTGAGCTTGCGATCTCATTAATGTCATTTATTACTGTTCTTTCTTGAACTTTATGCATGTTTTGGTTGACTGTAAACTTGGAAGAGCCCTCTTTTCAGGGAGGTTCACATACAAATAAATTTATCTCTAGCATTTACTTAATTAGACTAATTAAATAGATTATACTGAATCGTTCATACAGCTATGCCCATAATTAAATCCATTTAGAGTAATATTAATACAAAACAAAAATAGGAAGGTTTTCCACAGTCTTTGCCAACAACATCCCCTGAAGTGTATTGGAGATGGTTATGAGCATTTTTCAGAATCATGGAAGAGTGGTGGATGTTTTTATTCCACAAAAACGGCGTAAGGGTGGTAAAAAGTTTGGATTGGTTCGTTATTCAGAGATGAAAGGAGCTAGGAGAGCTGCAAACAGATTAAACGGTATTGTCTGTCTGGTTGTTGGATTGTTAGCTAGGTTCAATGGAAGGTCAGCTCATTTGAAGAAGATAAATATTGAAGATCCTAAGATGCTTAATCTAAGAACAAGGTGGTTTAATCAGATTTAATGTGCCTAAAAATATTTGCTTCCTTTTGTTTCTCATTTTTGATTAACTAGCAATGGTGTTTTGCCACATTGGTTTTAAATTTGTTTTCTCTTTTAATTGTTCTGAAATGGCTACTGATTTGTTCCTTTTATGACTATCAGGTAGCAGTCACAATGACACAACCATGTTTCCTAATGTTCATAGTTCTTGGAAAGTACGTAAGCCTTCTGCTTTCTGATTATTTGGTTCTTGGGTTTTGTGTAATCTCTAGAAGCATTATTTGAATGCTAATAAATACTGGCTGCTAAATTCCTTCGATGTTTTAGAAATTCCAATGTTGCTGCAGTGACCCTGATAATATTTAGACTTAGCAGCATATGGTGCCTGCCCCTAGGCATATTCATATTATCCATTACCCTGTTTTTTTTTAATTTTTTTTTTTATTTTGCTAACAAGTATTTTAAGGGCATTATTTAAGGTTATTATATATATAACAATATCTTCATTTAATGTATTGAAAATGATAAATAAAGTTGTCAGCTTTTGTATTTAATCTAATACTTTTACTATATAAATAGCATATTAACTAACTTTAAAGAGTGATCTAAGAGCACTGTTAGCAATTTTTTTGTTTTTTTTCCCTCTTTTTGTATATCTAATGCCTGATTTCAAGCAAAAGAGCTCTGTAATTATGAATTGTGTGGCTCAACTATTGCTTTTTCTAATTCTGGGTAATCATGGCAGACATTCAATGAAATACAGAAATTGATGAGCAAAAATAATGGAAAAGTTGTTGGTGACTTGATGACACCTTCACCACTTGTCGTTCGTGAAACAACAAACCTGGAAGATGCTGCTAGGTATCGTATTGTCAGCCTTTTGATTGCATTTGTTTTGTCATCTGGATGTTCTTACTCTGATGATATTTTTGTATCAGGCTGTTGCTTGAAACTAATTATCATCGACTACCAGTGGTAAATGGTGACGGCAAGCTAGTAAGAATTTTTATATCATGTTCTTCCCGTGTTTTTGTAACTATATGTTCTCTATTACAACTTGCTTCTTGGATACATATTTTTGCTATGGATGATTTCTGATTGATTTGTATTTAAATCTCAAAGGTTGGAATCATTACAAGGGGAAATGTTGTTAGAGCTGCCCTGCAGATAAAACATGATGCCTAGATCTGCAGAAGAACATAATCTCGGTGTCAAATTGATGGCACAAATTCTTTTTTCAATATACATTATACCGATCTTACAAAGTATTCTTCTCCCTTTCAGTCATTTGCCATGTACAATTTTCACGGCGAAGTGAAAAATTTAATCCTTCTAGTGAGCCTTACTGATGATAAGATTCAACCTTTAATTTTTAGTTAAAATTTATAAATGGGCATGTTAAAACAGGGCAATATTAGCTAATCGGAAATGCCTTTGCAGTAACTATATACCGAAAGTTCTGTATCTAAATATTTATGTTTACTGTCATTTTTATTTATAACTGTTAAAAGGTATATATGTAATAAGTAAGTTTGCATCACACCATGAATGTCATTAATTATATATATTGAAGTATCTCATTACCAACTTTAGCTAGGGTTTCACTATATATCAATTATCGACCTTCCGATCATTTCGAGTTTCATATCATTACGATTTTCGGGTAAATTTAAATTCGAGTTAAACTATTTTATTATATGATTAAGTTATAGTTGTGTTTTGTTTTGGGCGAATTTAGTCGGATTCCTCGGGTTGAGTCAGATTTGGTCACCTATAGTCTAGACCTTTCCACAAGCAGCCCCAAAAATTTTAAACTTTTTTTAATATATATTAAATAGATTTAAATGATTTTTTAAAATTAACATTGTTAATTTTGTTTATTTACGTAATTTTTTATTTAGTTTTATGCTTGTCGTTTAAGAATTATTATTTGTCTATTTATTGTATTAACTAGTCCTAACTCACAAATTCTTAAAATAAAAAAATTTGTCACAAAAGTCGAATCACATTTATGTAAATTTAATAAAAGCTAAATTGATTTAACTTCTTCAATAAAATTCCAAATATAATTTTTTTTGTTCATTTTTAGCTAACTACGATTTTTTCTTTTCATATAATTTTCATTTTTAATTTTATCTTAAATTTTTTTCTCATGTTACCATATAACTTTTTATTGACAAAAAAGTCAAATTGAAATCACTTTATAAAAAATTATAAAAATATCCTAATTTTTAAACTCAAACTTTGAATTTTATTATTTTAATGAAATATTTTATTTTTCTTGTTTTGATGAAAAATATATTATTTAACAATTGATATATTTATATTTTTTTTTAAAGAAAGTTGTTTATAATTTTAAGTAAGATTATTTATTTGATATATTATGCATAAAATTATTTATTTTATGTATTATGTTTCTTAGACATATTTTATGAATTGATAAAATTTATAATTTTAAAAGTGTGTTTATTTTTGTTAGTATATTGCTTGCATATATATATATATTAATATAGTAAGATAAGATAAATTTTATAAAAATAAAATAAAATTTAGTAATATATTAATTGGTACCCTCAAAATAAAATATCAAAATCTATCACTGTCCACAAGCTGCACAAATTGTTGGCCTTACGGATTTGGCTTGATTTTGGTTGTGCATTATATAAGGATTTTCAAGTCTGAATCTTACTTAACCCGTAAATTTATTTTATTATTAAATAATTTTTTTTTTAAAATTATTAATATAAAATATTTTAATAATAAATTTAAATTAAATGAATCTAAATGGGTTTAAGTGGACGGATTGAACACCTTGAGCAAGCCACTAAAGTATTAATCCGAGCCAACTCAGTTTATAAATACCTTTACTTATAGTGGTGGAAATTGAGCTTTCTTGTAGCATAAAACATAAACCATCCACTTTAAGTCGTTTTAAGTGTAAACATTAAGCATTAACTAGTTACGTTAATAATTTGTTAATACAGAGGTATCTATGGCCAAGGTTGAGCCGACCTAAGATCGATTAATACCTATGCAGACTTGCCGAGGCTTGACCCACCCGCTTAAGCCCCATTTTATTTAAAGTTATTATTCAGATATTACAAATTTTTTTATATTAGTATTTTAAAATTAAAATTTAAATAAAAAAATTTCATTGGCCAAGTCGAATTGAGTATAAATATTTTTGTCCAAGGCTCCATCTATAAACATATTTATTTGTTAACTACACAATAATTTTCATTTGACCAAAAAAGGGTATAAACAGAAATAGAGAAAAATAAACTGACAAAAATATTAAAAAAAAAAGTCTTTAAACTATTTTATTTTTTAAATAAATTTTTAAATTTTTATTGTATTTAAATAAATTTTTATTTTTTGATTTATACATAAATAAATTTTAATTTCAAATGAAATATTGATTTATGTTAAAAATTTATTTAGGTATAAATTAAAAGTTAACAATTAATTTGGCTACAAATTAAAAGTAAAGAGTATATTTGAATATAAATTAAAATTTTATTTAAGTTTAATAAAATATATGAATTTATCTAAATAAAATAATAAAATTCAAGATTTTTTATAAAAAAATTTTAACCAAAAAATTCAATAAATTATACTAAAGTTATTAAAAGAAAATGCAATAAATTATTTTTTAATCTTTAAATTCAATTACTTTTGAAAAAAAAAAAGACAAGAGAAAAAAAGATTAGATGGTTATAAATATTCTTCCAATTTCCAGGTTCTACTTTAGACTTTAGTTGGAAAAATTTAAAGAAAAACTCTTTACGATGAGTTTTTTTTAGACTTTATTATATATGTAATTTATTATATTTATATATGATTTTTGTCATGTTATATAAAAAATAAATTATATATGTAAAAAAAATTACACTATTTAAAAAATTACATATAAACATGATAAATATGTCAAGTTTATATATAATTTATCATTTTAATATGTAATTTATCATGTTTATATATAATTATCATGTTATATATAATTTATCATATTTATATATATTTTATTATGTATATATATAATTTATCATATTTACATGTAATTTTATTATACTTTTATGTAATAAAATTTATTTTAAGCTCAGTGAGAGTTTATCTTAAAACTCTTCAGTTGTCCTTCTGTTTGACCGATGGATCAGATATTCTGTCGTCTGAGTATGACGTATGAGATTATGTGCGCCAGACAATGAAGCTTCATGCCATGTTCCGTGTTCCGTGTTCAAATTCGATTTGGATTTTTGCTCTTCTCCCATCCGTTTATTGGCAGCCGATTTGTATCCAACTATTACAGGTTTCCAGAGGAGAGAGGAGGTGACGTATGCAAGGACGTGTATGGTAGTATAACTTAGAATAAACCTGAATTTCCTAGACAGGATCCTATATATAACAGATCATCACTTCAGTGTCAGCGGAATCATCACCAATTTCAAACAATTGCAGAAAAATTTCCAGTTTCAACACTTAGTAGCATCACCTTATTCGACTTTTAATATAAACAGTAAAGTTTCCTTCCAGGGAATATGGGAAGTGAAATTCCTCATGTTCATATGTTCTTCCTTCCATTCTTGGCTCATGGTCACATGATCCCAACAGTGGACATGGCCAAGCTGTTTGCAAATCGAGGAGTGAAGACAACTATAATCACCACTCCGGTCAATGCTTCTGTCTTCTCCGAGACAATCCGGAGAAGCAAGGAATCTGGAATAGATATCGGTATCAAGACTCTAAAGTTTCCTACTGCTGAGGTTGGGTTGCCTGAAGGGTGTGAAAATGCAGACTTGATCCCTACTTCCCAAGAGGGACGTTTGGAATTGTTGAGCAAATTCTTCCAGGCCACACTCATGCTTCAAGAACCGCTTGAGCAGCTGCTACAAGAATGTAAACCAGATTGCTTGGTTGCTGATATGTTCTTCCCTTGGGCTACTGATGCAGCAAATAAATTTGGGATTCCGAGGCTGGTGTTTCATGGAACTAGTTTCTTTTCATTGTGTGCATCGGAGTGCATGAGGCTATACGAGCCACACAAGAAAGTTCAGTCTGATTCCGAACCTTTTGTGGTGCCTAACCTTCCGGGCGATATCAAGTTGACAAAAAACCAGCTGTCAGATTTCATTAAACAAGATGTTGAAACTGACATAAGCAAGATGCTCAAAGCATCCAGGGAAGCCGAGCTAAAAAGCTACGGCGTAGTTGTCAACAGTTTTTACGAGCTCGAGGAGACGTATGCTGATTACTACAGGAATGTTTTGGGAAGAAAGGCATGGCATATCGGTCCTGTTTCGCTGTGCAATAGGGCCACTATAGATAAAGCAGAGAGGGGAAAGAAATCAGCAATTGATGAACACGAGTGTTTGAATTGGCTTGACTCAAAAAAACCCAATTCAGTTGTTTACATATGTTTTGGAAGTATGACCAACTTCACCTCTGCTCAATTAACGGAGATTGCCATGGCCCTTGAAGCGTCGGAGCTGCAGTTCATTTGGGTTGTGAGGAAACAAAAGAGCAATGAAGAAGAGTTAGAGGAGGATTGGTTGCCAGAAGGGTTTGAGAAGAGAATGGAAGGCAAGGGACTTATAATAAGAGGATGGGCACCGCAAGTTTTGATTCTTGATCATGAAGCAGTGGGAGGATTCGTGACTCATTGTGGATGGAATTCAACCTTAGAAGGCGTGTCTGCTGGTGTGCCTATGGTCACCTGGCCCGTTTCCGCAGAGCAGTTTTACAATGAAAAAATGGTGACTCAAGTCCTAAAGATTGGAGTGGGCGTTGGTGTTCAGAAATGGGTGAGAATGGTGGGAGATTTTGTGAAAAGGGAAGCAATAGAAAAGGCGATGAAGGAGATAATGAGGGGTGATAAAGCAGAAGAAATGAGAAACAGAGCCAAAGCACTGGCCGAAGCAGCAAAAAAGGCTATTGAAAAAGGAGGCTCATCTTACTCTGATTTGAATGCTCTGATTGAAGAACTGAGCTTGCGATCTCATTAATGTCATTTATTACTGTTCCTTCTTGAACTTCCTGCATGTTTTGGTTGACTATAAACTTGGAAGAGCCCTCTTTTCAGGGAGGTTCACATACAAATAAATTTATCTCTAGCATTTACTTAATTAGACTAATTAAATAGATTATACTGAATCGTTCATACAGCTATGCCCATAATTAAATCCATTTAGAGTAATATTAATACAAAACAAAAATAGGAAGGTTTTCCACAGTCTTTGCCAACAACATCCCCTGAAGTGTATTGGAGATGGTTATGAGCATTTTTCAGAATCATGGAAGAGTGGTGGATGTTTTTATTCCACAAAAACGGCGTAAGGGTGGTAAAAAGTTTGGATTGGTTCGTTATTCAGAGATGAAAGGAGCTAGGAGAGCTGCAAACAGATTAAACGGTATTGTCTGTCTGGTTGTTGGATTGTTAGCTAGGTTCAATGGAAGGTCAGCTCATTTGAAGAAGATAAATATTGAAGATCCTAAGATGCTTAATCTAAGAACAAGGTGGTTTAATCAGAATTAGGCTGGTGTGTCAATCTTGTTTCATAAAAATCATATTTTCCAAACCAATCTTCTTCTTCTTCTTTTTATAATTTATCTTCAAAAAATTTAGTTGAAAATGCGTTTAATATATAAAATGATGTTGAAATTTATTTTTTAAACACGTATCTAAGGTTTCCATTTCTGAAAATGAACGGATTTGGAAAACATTTTCTTACTCTATGAATTTTAGTATTGACCTAGGTATGGCTTCAACGCTTCAACCTTTTTCAAAGCAAAAGTAGGAAAATGAGATAACATTAGTAATAACTAAATCATAATACAATTCTGGGTAAAGAATAAAGAAAGAATTTACCTTAGACATAATCATGGTACTATTGCAAAACTCCTTCAAATATAGATTACGTTAAAACGAAAACCAATAAAAAAGTGTGCAGATGTTTCTTGTTCGGTTTTTTCACTCACCTTCTCCACTTTCCAGATTCTAGGATTTTTATCCATTTCTTTGACCTGGCTGTTTTTTACTTGCAATGCCATCCCATGTCTTGTTTATGAGTCGTGTTAGATTTGAAATTTTTATTTGTTCAAAATCGGCTCATACGAATTTAAAATTCATTTCACTATTTAAAAATATATTAAAATATTAAAAATTATTTTTATATTAATATTTTTATAATTAAATTTAAATAAAAATATTTTTATTAAACAAATAATAATTCAGATTAAATTGAACATTACAAAATTATTTATCCTAGCCTATCTTATCATGACGCGATTACATATGTGTTTGACAATTGTTTATATTCATATCATATTCCAATTCAATTTTTATTTGACCAAGAATTTATTATTAATAGAATTGACCCCGCATTACGCTGTGGGTGTAACCGCTTTTAATTAGTAATAAATTTATTTTGATTGTTGAAATAATTTATCAAATTCGATATATATTAACTTTTTAATTTTGAAAAGTATCAAAATAAGAATCAATATAACTTTTAAATAACTAAAATATTATAAATAAAATTGAAAATTTACACGCAAAAAAAAAAAAAAAACAAAAGGAGAAAACCTTATATTCAATTTATTCAATTTCAAAGAAGTAAAATAGAGTTCTTTGATCGACAAATACATATACTTTAAAAAATCATTTATAGCCTTTGCCTTATATACTTGAAGCAACTGAACATATAACAATTGAGAATAAGTTTTACCCAAATAAAATGAAACATATAACAGATAATTGGTGTTCTCACTTTTCATGCAAGAAGTCATTGTACTAACAACATGGCATTGCTCTACTGCCACCATTTCTTTGTCTCGGTCTAATTGATATTTTTTTCATTGAAACAAAAGCTCCTATAATGGTTACAATTTCCTATTAAATTGACCCACCAAAGAAGAAAAATTGGAAATATGAAAGGTTTATTTAGATGCAATGTCATAATTAAAATTCTTGGCTAGTGAACAACAATAAGCAAACATAACACCTAGATCCATAATGGCCAACCAATGCTAATATGTATTAATCATTAATGCTGGCAGACTACCACCACCATAAGTAGCTAAGGTATTCGGTACATGCTAGAAAAAAATTATTCAAACTCTAGATAGAATTGCAAAAAACTAAAAAGAGAGAGGAGCACATACACAAGCTTTGCAACAAACACATGATATAGAATATTGCAATTGAGATTTATGCTTCAAGCCCAAGAAGAGAAAAGATTAAAGAAAATTTGAAATCATGGAAGTTTGATAATAATATAAAGTCCAAAAAAGTAGTAATCAAAGTCCCTAATATAGAAAAAAAGACTTTTTTGCTTTTTTTCCTTCTTGTAAGCATCTTTTATCATATCATCATGAGAGTCCTATTAATAATAATCATCTAAATTGATAAATTGATAAATATTAATAATCATCTAAATTGATAAATTATCCGGTGAACTAAAAAATCAAAGACAGATAAGTTCAAAAATATATTTTTTTAGAAACGATATACATGTATAATCAACACATGTTAATTAAGTTTCAATAAAATATTTGTCTCACCAGTCAAGAAAAGTTTGTCAATCACATAAGAAACTGGATTCAAGGATACCTTCTTAGTGAAAACAAATTACCATCAAGAGTAAACTCAAAGACATCAAACAACGTAGCCACAGCTGCAACACTTTCAGCATTTGAATCACATGCTTTGCTTGAAGGACCCGCAACATCAACAAATAATATTGATTTTGCTTGAAGGGCCTATTGTTATTAGTTTTGCTTACAAAATAATGGGCAAAACAAATGGTAATTCATAATGAAATTAATATTTCACCAACTTAGGTATTGCAGCATTGCATTCCCTCTCACAATATGTAAAATCCCAAACTTTATCAAACTTTTAAAACTCACCTTTACATATACCACATCAAAGTAGACAAAAGCAAGAGAACTCCATGATTTTTTCAAGCATGTTTAAAGCTAATGTAAAGAGACATCTTCTAATGAAGAACATAAGTCCTAAAGAAAAAAAAGAAGCCAGCACAAAATGTCTTGTCCAAACACCTGAAGATATCACATTTGATTAATCATGATAGGAAAATATATTTGCTTGCTACAGACATGCAAGCTTTGTATCTATATAAAAACAAATATTTGAACAGACTAACAAGACATTAAACCCTTAGAACCAATCGAATGAGAACTTGATTAAAGATCTGAATAATGTTTTAGTAATCATTTTGTAAGCATTTAAATTCTAAAATCTAAATATTAAAATCTTTAATCAAGCTAACATTTGGAATTACAAACATGTGGACATGTTTATATATGTAATCTATACATACAAAGAGAAATTTTTTTCTGTGTTTGCAATTTTCTGAGAAAAATCTATGTATTGATATTATAACAATATGAACTAAATTTGCAAGGTTCCCTATCACAATCAGTAGCAAAGTCAAACAAACACCTGCAACCATTAATAAAAAAAAGTAAAAATACATTAGAATACTACGTTCACTACAAGAGAACAGACTTTTACAGACGAAAATTTTTAGTCGATAAAAGTTCATATTCCGTCGGTAATTATGAAATCGGTGATACTAAATCCGTCGGAAAGAAATTCCACCTGAATGAGTATTTTCGACGGATTATTTCTATCGGAAATGTTATTTTCCGTTGCTAATACTTATTAGCGTCGAAAATTTTCGTCGACGAAATTTTACGTCGCTATTAAGTTCAACGGAAAATAATTTTAATAAATAAATAAATTTATTTATTATTTATATATTATTATATTTATTACGAAAATTAATTATATTTATTATTTATATATATAGTTACAAATATACATCTTTATTATATTCATCTATCTATTTATATACATAAATAGAATTTAAAAATTATAAATATTTAATCTTTAATTATCTTTTTAATCAAATTAATTTCTTGGCAAATATGGGGTTTTGATTCCATAAACAATGTGGATGTAGGCAGTGTAGTTCCTTTGCTGTGAGACATGAGCAGAACAATAGAACACCAGAGAATCTCCCGGTTCACAATCTGAAACCAACCAACCCAATGCATCTCTCTTGTTGTATTTGGTTGGGCACCTGCTACAGTTATTGACCAATCAATTCCAGTTTGCAAAACCTTATAAGCATGAATTCAACATTGCAACATACAATACAGAGAAAAACACTATATATATCTTCATAAATTGCGTGTTGAAACAAAGCATTTAAATCCAATATAGATGAACTCAAGCATCTGAAGGAAGAAAAAAGAAAAGAATGAAGGAAGAAAGAAAGAGAGAGAAAGAAAGAGAGGAGAGAGGGTAGGCGGACCTGCAAGGAATGGCGGTCGATTTCGGATCGTCTAGCTGGACTGGTTGGATCAGCCACCGGACGGCGGGGGGTAGGCTGGTCGGGCTCGGACTACGCGTAGGGAAGAGAGAAAACAGAGAGAAGAGAGAAAAAAAAACAAAGGGGAAAGGGGTCTTCGACAGATTTAATTTGCCTAAAAACATTTGCGACGAAATTTTCATTATTAGCGACGAAAATTCCGTCGAAAAAAAAATTGAAAGTATAAATTTCTCTCCAATATATAAATAATAAATAAAATTAATTACTAAAATTATTTTTCGTCGCCAATACTTATTAGTGATGGAAAATTTCGTTGCTAACGAGCTTACTAGCGACGAAAATTTTCATCACTAATACGTATTAACGACGAAAATTAATTTTGGCAAAAAAATTTGAAATTAAAAATTTTATATAAATAATAAATAAAATTAATTATTAAAATTATTTTCCATCACTTTAAAAATTTCATCACCAATAAGCTTATTAGCGACGGAAATTCTAATACATATTAACGATGATAATTAATTTTGGCAAAAAAATTATTAAAATTGAAAATTTAATATAAATAATAAATAAAATTAATTATTAAAATTTTCCATCGCTAATATTAATTAGTGATTTCGTCACTAGTGAGCGTCAAAAATTTCCGTCGCTAATACATATTAGCAATGAAACTTAATTTTGGTTAAAAAAATATATTGAAATTGGTTTTTTTTTTTTTGACTGAAATTTCTGTCTCTAATAGACAGAAATTCCGTCGCAAAAAATTTGGCGGGAATGAACAATCTTCCCGCCAAACTTTTAGCCACAGATACTTTCAGTCGTAAATATTTCGTCGGTAATACAAAATTTCTGTCGGTAATAATTCACAAATCCGTCGGTAATTGTTAAAAACATTAACGATAGAATTTCGTCGGTAATAGTCAAAAACATTACTGACGGAATTCCGTCGGTAATGTTGATTATTGCCAATAAATTCGCGCTAAATCTGCTTTCTCTTGTAGTGGTTGAACCAAGAAGTTAAAAAAAAAATGAAAATACAAAATAAGAAAATAATATATTTTTTCTTTTCTGCCTTACTTTCTAAATAAAATAAAATATGTATTTCTAAAAAAAATTAGCAGATCTGCCAACATCTTTTTGGTAGATATGATTGATCAAGTAATTTTGAAAAAAATGAGAAGAAAAAAAATTTTGGTTCGACAATTTCAGACATATCGACGCTATTATCGCTAGAGAGTCTCTCAAAGAAGTCGGATCTAATAAATTTCTTGATTAAAAAGTAAAAAAATTACGATTTTTTTAAAAAAGGAAACTTACGCTAGCTTCGGCATTGACATGAACAGAAACGTGTTATAACCCTTCCTTTCCCACTCTTCTACCTATTTCTTCCTTTGCCTTTCTCATTTTTCCTTCCAAACTTCTTCCCCAGTCTCCTGAACCTTCTACCAATTTTATTTATTTTTTTAAAAAAAAAAAAAGCAAATCAAGGCCGACTCTTTCTTCTTTGATCCTGAATCAAAGATAATTATGCCTAAAAAAAAAGAAGGATTGAAGAAAAACACATAAGGAATAAAAAATAGAAAGTAAAAAGAATGAGAAAATGAAAAAAGAGAGTTGAAGAAATCTGGAAGAAAAGAGATACAGAGAAAAAACACATCAAAATCTACTTACCCATTTTTCATCCATCTATCAACTTATTTTTAACTAAAAATTAAAACAAAAAATAAGGAAAAGAAAAGAAACATATGGGAGAAAAAAAAGGATAAAAACATGATGTTTTTAACAAAGAGAGGAAGCAAAACATTGAAAAGAAAAAAATAAAATTTTCTTTCATCTATCCCTATTTCAATGCTTTATCTGCAAATTTTTTTAATTTTAAAAACATTAAACAATCTACCTATATTATTTTTGAGTCCAAAAGACTCAAGAGACTTTTATTTTTTAAAAACGTTTACTCACGGGTCGATTTAGATTATGTACCCGACTCGTTTCGAAAAAAAAAATATTTTACTAATTATTTTATTATTTTATTTTATGTTTAAATTATGTATTTAAAGAGGTTGATCCGCATGTTGACTTGCGAGTCAGTTTAGGATCCGTACGGGAAAAAAAGTTTAAAAAAAATTATTTTATTAATAATTTTTTTTTTATAAATAATATATTTAAAAGGGTTAGTCTGCATGTTGGCTGACGGGTTGATTTAGGATCCGTACCTGATTGGCTTGGGGAAAAAGTGAAATATTTTTTTTTTACTTTATTAATTATTTTTAGTTTTTAATTTAATTTAATTTTTAAATGATATATTTAAAGGATTTTGTCCGCACGTTCATTCGCGGATCGATTTAAGATTCATACCCGACCTACACGGAAAAAAGTTAAAAATTTTATTTTATTAATTAGTTTTTTATTTTTTAATAATGTATTTAAAAAAGGTTAGTCTGCACGTTGATGCGCATGTCGATTTAACATTCGTACTAGACCCGCTTGAGAAAAAAGTTTAAAAATAAAAAAAACGAACTTGCTGCTAACTTATGTAACAAAATCGATCTTACTAGAGGATATAATACAAACCACAATTTTATTTTCTTATTTTCATTTATTATTTTTTACCTCTTATAAATAAAAATATACAATATATAATAAGTTAAGAAGGTCTAAATATTTTTTAAAAATACATATAAATAATATATAAAAATACATTTGTATTACGTAATTTATAAATAAACAATTATCTTCATAATTAACAAAATATAATTATATTAATCTTATTACAATTTAAAAATAAAAAAATATCATTTAAAATTATTTTTATTTAATTAAAAATTAATAAAAAATAAATTTTTTTAGCAAAAACGAGTTTTTTTTTTCCCCTAGTGTATCTAAAGTTATAGACCAAAGTAAAAAAGTAAAATAATTGTTGCAGGATGTATAAAAGAAAAGAAGAAGTGGGTGGGGACGGTAATTTAAAATAAGGATTCAGATATTTGCGGATATTCGATCTGTTTTTTACGGATTCGAATTTACGGGTTCGTATAAAAATTGAATTTGGATATTATAATTACTATCCACAGCGGATTCGGAGCGGATATGAAACCTCGGATATCCATTATCCGAATCCGCATTACTTCTGCGGATTCGAATATCAGAATCCGAATCCGCTTATTTGTAAAACACATAAACTTTGTTTGATTTTATATTTTTATTTTAAAAAAATTGATTTATTGAATTCAGATTTTTAACAGATTCGAATATCAGATGGATAATGTTATTTAATTCTATTCGGATAATAATATATAGATTAAATACGAATAATTTACGAATTCGAATTTTAAAATAATTTTATAAATTCAGACTCGTATAATAAAAAAATACAGATATTTAATTTACTGTCATTCTTAAAAATAAGTGATTGAAAAACATAACATTAATCCTTGCTTTGCTTTTCCCTTCTTTTTCTTTCTCTCTCATTTTTTTCCCTTCTTTTTCTTTCTCTCTCATTTTTTTTTTTTTTAATTGATTGTCTTTTTCACCAGCTTTTTTTCTTTCCCACAAACCCATCTTTTCCATCCATCCATCCATCCTTATTTATTTTGATTTCATCTTTTTCCTTTTTTTTTTCTCTCTCATTCTTTGATTTTTTACCTGCTTTCAATTTTTTTCAAACAATTTTCGTAAAGCCGAAGGAAAAAAAAAATAAAAAGCAAAGTGTTAGATGACATGTAGATGACTTTTTCTATCTCTAAAATGTTCAAAATTTATTGTATGAATATGAATGGATGAATTTATAATATTTTAAAAATATAAAAAAATAATACGAATGCATAAATTTTTTTAAAACTTAATCATTATGATAAATTATGTCAAATATATCATAAATTGAGTCATGACAAGAACTAACAAATTTTTCTCTAAATTGAATCACTATGACAAATTATGCAAAATATATCATGAATTGAGCCACGACACGAACTAACAAATTTTTCTCTAAATTGAATCACTATAACAAAATTATGTAAAATATATCATGAATTGAGCCACGACACGAACTAACAAATTTTTCTCTAAGTTGAATCACTGTGACAAATTATGCAAAATATGTCATGAATTGAGACACAACACGAACACACAATTTTTTCTCTAAATTGAATTACGATGACAAATTATGCAAAATATGAGATGAATTGAGACACGACATGAACACAACATAGGAAAAATAATTAAAATGCAACACGAAAAATAACATGAACACTACCGAATACATGAACATGTAAAAATATACATAAAACGAATTATTAACGTGTAAAAATTTATATAAATTTGTAATACTTTATATAAATTATTAACATGTAAAACTAATTATTAACGTGTAAAAATTTAAATACTTTATATAAATTATTAACATGTAAAAATAATTATTAACGTGTAAAAATTTATATAAATTTATAATACTTTGAGAACAGAAAAAAATAACACGAATACGAAAATTTCATGAACACAAAATTTTCTCTAAATTGAATCACAATGAAAACCTATATAAAATATGAGATGAATTGAGACAAGACACGAACACAATATAGTAAAAATAATTAAAACACAACATGAAAAATAAAACAAAGACGATATGGTTACATGAAAGTGTCAAATTATACATAAAATAAATTATTAATATGTAAAAATTTATAATATTTTAAATACAAAAAAAAAATTAACACAAACAAATATTTTTTTATTTTTTTTCTTCCATTTCATTTCATTTCATTTCATTTCATTCCATTCCATTCCATTCTCTTTTTATTTTTTTACTTTTTCACCGCTTTCAAAAAATTTATTATTATTTTAACCAAGTAAATTCAATAAATTATTTTTCAATTACTTTTGAAAAAAAAAGAAAAGAGAAAAACAGATGGATCAGATATTCTGTCGTCTATGAGTAAGAATGACAGCAGATCGAATATCTGTATATTTTGTACTATCCGAATCTGCAAAATTATTTTAAAATATGAATTCGCAAATTTTCCGCATTTAATCAGCATATTACTATCCGAATCCGAATTAAATAATATTATCCGTCGGATATCCGAATCCGCTAAAATTCCGAATTCAATAAATCAATTTTTTTAATAAAAATATAAAATTAAACAAAATTTATGTGTTTTACAAATAAGCAGATTTGGATTCGGATATCCGCAGAAGTATTGCGGATTCAGATAATAGATATTCGAGATTTCATATCCGCATCTATTTCGAATTCGTTACGAATAATAATTATAATATTCGAATCTGACTTTTATCAAAATTCAAAAAAACGAATTCAATATCCGCGAATATTCAAATCTAAATTTGAAATTATCATGGGTAAATATGAAAAACATGCCCTCCAAATGAAGTATTTGTTAAATGGTATAATAAATAAAAGTTATTTGAAAAAGAGAAATTAATAATTAAAAATTGTTATAAAGGATATTATAAGGATAAAATTATCTTTGATAAAATAACCTTCTCTTACCCTTTTCTTTTATTTTTTTAATTTACTTTTTAATTAAAAAATAAATATTCTGAAAATAAAAAAATTTTTAATTTAAAAAAAAAAATTTTAAATTTTTTATTTACTTTTTTTAATTAAAAAATTTTAAAAAATAAAAATAATATGTATAAAATTAATTTTTCTTTATTTTTCTATTTTTTTTTAAATTTAAAAAAATATATATTTAATTATTTTATTTTTTAAATTTATTTTCAATTAAAATTTTTAAAAAATAATATTTCTTTAATAAAAGAGAAAAGAAAAATAAATTTTTTCATTAAAAATAATTTTATCTTTATAATATCATTTATAATAATTTTTAATTATTATTTTTTTTTATCAAATAACTTTTATTCATTAGAGCATTCAAGAATAACTTTTTATCAAACACATGTTTTTCATATAAACCCAATTATCATCCCCATCTATGAGTATGACGTATGAGATTAGACACTGAAGCTTCGTCCCATGCTCGGTGTTCCGTGTTCAAATTCGATGTGGGCCTTTTGCTTTTCTCCCAAGTTATTTTTCAGCCGATTTGTATCTAATTATTACAGGTTTCAAGAGGAGTGAGGAGGTGACGTATGCAAGGACGTGTATGGTAGAATAACTTAGAATAATCCTGAATTTCCTAGACAGGATCCTATATATAACAGATCATGACTTCAGTGTCAGCGGAATCATCACCAATTTCAAACAATCGCTGAAAAATTTCCAGTTAATTTCAACACTTATTAGCTTCAGTTTATTTAGCTGTTGCTTTTTAGTCTAAACAGTAAAGTCTCCTTCTCCTTCCAGGGAATATGGGAAGTGAAATTCCTCAGGTTCATATGTTCTTCCTTCCATTCTTGGCTCATGGTCACATGATCCCAACAGTAGACATGGCCAAGCTGTCTGCAAATCGAGGAGTGAAGACAACTATAATCACCACTCCGGTCAATGCTTCTTTCTTCTCCAAGAATATCCAGAGAAGCAAGGAATCTGGTATAGATATCGGTATCAAGACTCTAAAGTTTCCTACTGTTGAGTTTGGATTGCCTGAAGGGTGTGAAAATGCAGACTTGATCCCTACTTCCCAAGAGGGAAGTTGGGAATTGTTGAGCAAATTCTTCCAGGCCACACTCATGCTTCAAGAACCGCTCGAACAGCTGCTACAAGAATGTAAACCAGATTGCTTGGTTGCTGATATATTCTTTCCTTGGGCTACTGATGCAGCAAATAAATTTGGGATTCCGAGGCTGGTGTTTCATGGAACTAGTTTCTTTTCATTGTGTTGGCAAAAAATAAAACCTAGTTACCCAAAAGCAAGCATTCACCCACAACAAGCATTCGAATAAGAAAAGAAAAAGACACAATATTTTTTACGTGGTTCGACCCTTCTTGGCCTACATCCACGATCCCATAAGGATAACATCACTACAACAAGTAGCTTTTGCACGGATAAAACTACAAACCCTCATACAAGTAGCTTTTGCACGGATAAAACTACAAACCCTCATACAAGTAGCTTTTGCACGGATAAAACTACAAACCCTCATACAAGTAGCTTTTGAATGGATTAAGCTACAAACCCTCAAATTAAAACACTATGACTCACCACCGGATAATCCTAATACAAGAGTATAGACTATCTCTCACAAGGGTGGTGGGTGAGTTCAACCAAAGCCTAAGCTCTCTACTTATAAGGTGAAAGTCCCCTTGGCTTAACATAAGCAAGCTATGTGGGATTGGGACTTGACTAAAAAATACTCAACATATCCTCCTTTGAGTCAAAGTCCCAATAACCACTTGGCAGGAACTCGACAACTCTTCTTCCTTGAACAAAGCTTCTCTCCTTACTCGAAAACTTTTGGCAGCTGGCAGCATCTCTCCTTGCTTGAACCAAAAGCTTTTAGGCAACTCCTCCCTCGAACCATAAGCTCTGATACCAGTTGTTGGCAAAAAATAAAACCTGGTTACCCAAAAGCAAGCATTCATCCACAACAAGCATTCGAATAAGAAAAGAAAAAGACACAATATTTTTTACGTGGTTCGACCCTTCTTGGCGTACATCCACGATCCCATAAGGATAACATCACTACAACAAGTAACTTTTGCACGGATAAAACTACAAACCCTCATACAAGTAGCTTTTGCACGGATAAAACTACAAACCCTCATACAAGTAGTTTTTGAATGGATTAAGCTACAAACCCTCAAATTAAAACACTATGACTCACCACCGGATAATCCTAATACAATAGTATAGATTATCTCTCACAAGTGTGGTGGATGAGTTCAACCAAAGCCTAAGCTCTGTGGATGAGTTCAACCAAAGCCTAAGCTCTCTACTTATAAGGTAAAAGCCCCTTGGCTTAATATAAGCAAGCTATGTGGGATTGGGACTTGACTAAAAAATACTCAACACATTGTGTGCATCGGAGTGCATGAGGCTATACGAGCCACACAAGAAAGTTCAGTCTGATTTCGAACCTTTTGTGGTGCCTAACCTTCCGGGCGATATCAAGTTGACAAAAAACCAGCTGCCAGATTCCATTAAACAAGATGTTGAAACTGACATAACCAAGATGGTCAAAGCAGCCAGGGAAGCAGAGCTAAAAAGCTACGGCGTAGTTGTCAACAGTTTTTACGAGCTCGAGGAAACGTATGCTGATTACTACAGGAATGTTTTGGGAAGAAAGGCATGGCATATCGGCCCTGTTTCGCTGTGCAATAGGGCCACTATAGATAAAGCAGAGAGGGGAAAGAAATCAGTAATTGATGAACACGAGTGTTTGAATTGGCTTGACTCAAAAAAACCCAATTCAGTTGTTTACATATGTTTTGGAAGTATGACCAACTTCACCTCTGCTCAATTAAAGGAGATTGCCATGGCCCTTGAAGCGTCAGAGCTGCAGTTCATTTGGGTTGTGAGGAAACAAAAGAACAATGAAGAAGAGTTAGAGGAGGATTGGTTGCCAGAAGGGTTTGAGAAGAGAATGGAAGGCAAGGGACTTATAATAAGAGGATGGGCACCGCAAGTTTTGATTCTTGATCATGAAGCAGTGGGAGGATTCGTGACTCATTGTGGATGGAATTCAACCTTAGAAGGCGTGTCTGCTGGTGTGCCTATGGTCACCTGGCCCGTGTTCGCAGAGCAGTTTTACAATGAAAAGTTGGTGACTCAAGTCCTAAAGATTGGAGTGGGCGTTGGTGTTCAGAAATGGGTGAGAACGGTGGGAGATTTTGTGAAAAGGGAAGCAATAGAAAAGGCGGTGAAGGAGATAATGAGGGGTGATAAAGCAGAAGAAATGAGAAACAGAGCCAAAGCACTGGCCGAAGCAGCAGAAAAAGCTGTTGAAAAAGGAGGGTCATCTTACTCTGATTTGAATGCTCTGATTGAAGACCTGAGATTGCGTTCTCATTAATGTCATTTATTACAGTTCCTTCTTGAACTTCATGCATGTTTTGGTTGACTGTAAACTTGGAAGAGCCCTCTTTTCAAAGAGGTTCATTTATAAATGAATTTATATCTAGCAGACTAATTAAATAGATGTTACTGAATCGTTCATTGAACTAATTTACAGCTATGCCCATAATTAAATCCATTTAGAGTAATATTAATACAAAAAAGAGAGAAGGTTTTCCACTGTCTATGTCAACAACATCCCCGTAAGTGTATTGGAGATGGTTATCAGCATTTTCCAGAATCATGGAAGAGTGGTGGATGTTTTTATTCCACAAAAACGGAGTAAGTGTATTGTAGAAAGTTGGATTTTGGTTCGTTATTCAGAGATGAAAGGAGCTAGGAAAGCTGCGAACAGATTAAACGGTACTGTCTGTCTGGTCTGGTTGTTAGATTACCTTTTTGGTGTTAACTTAGCTCACTAGAAGAAGTTACGTCCAGTTGAAAAATAGGGGAAATATTGAAGATCCTAAGGTGGTTTAATCAGAATTATGCTGGTGTGTCAATCTTGTTTCATAAAAATCATATTTTCCAAACAATCTTCTTTTTCTAATTTATCTTCAAAAAATTTAGTTGAAAATGCGTTTAATATATAAAAATGATGTTGAGATTCGAATTTTGAATCTGAATATTATGTTTTAAAGGTGGCTGAAAACTAGATGATGTTCTGGGTTCCACATAAATTGTCAAATATTTTTTCAATTTTTAAATCATATACTATAATATAATTCTTGAGAAGATAGCGCCTTAATGGCATTCTTTAAGGTTATCATATATATTAATATCTTCATTCAATGCATTGAAAATGATGAATAAAGTTATCAACTACTGCATTTAATACAATGCTATTACTATAAATAGTATATTAACTAACCTTAAAAAATGTCCTAAGGGTAGCCATTAGCAAAATCCATTGTTTAATTGTTTTTTCTCATGTATTTAATTATTTAGTATCTTAATTACATATTTCATGAGAAGATAGATAAGTACTCCATTTAATATTTTAACCATTCACCTGTATTTATCCCAGAAGTAAAAATCAGATTAAGTATTATATCCCACCCACCTTCCTGGTTCTCATAGCTAGAATCGTTCATTAATATCCGCTAGTGTCAGACTATGTAATCTGGATTCAGAGATAAGTGTCGTATATAAGTATGTGTCTAATACGAATATGCTTAATTTTTTTATAAGTTTTTTCATATATTTGAAGATCATACCTCATACCTATATCTGAATATGTGTCGGACACAGATTTATATAATGCATAATGCTGCCAGTTTGCCAACATAGATAAAATTAATATAATTAAGTAATTATCCCTTTGAAGGCTGACATGATATTATATTAATGACTGAAAATGAGATCCATCAGTAAGTCAGAAGGCCGTCTAAATATTTTTTGCAAACAACCAAGAAATTAAAAAATTGATGAGAAAATTATAAATTTTAATGTAATTTTCATACGTAGTTTTTTCTGTTACATGCCATATGGTTTCATTCACCTTCCACGTTTCAATAGTGTCTATGATTGAATAATCATAAAAATATATCCTCGTTAGATTCATTCTTGTAGCCAATTTCAATCAACCTTAGGAAACACCGGCTTATGATTCCATTTTCTTACATCACTAATCATTGCTTGAACCCACAATTTCTTCAATTTTTTTTGTTAAGCACTTAGTCTATAGTCGTTTAAAGGTGAATATGGATAGTGTAATTCCTCAGCTTCACGTTTTCTTCCTTCCATTCCTGGCCCCTGGCCACATGATACCAGCAGTGGACATGGCCAAGCTGTTTGCCATGCGAGGTGTTCAGACAACAATAATCACCACTCCATTCAATGCTTCTCTCTTCACCAACACAATTCGAAGATGTAAGAATTCGGGTATCAATATTGATATCAAGGCCCTGAAGTTTCCATGTATTGAGGTCGGGTTGCCAGAGGGATGTGAAAACCTGGATTTAATCACT
This sequence comes from Fremontodendron californicum, assembly GCA_030761205.1. NCBI lineage: Eukaryota > Viridiplantae > Streptophyta > Magnoliopsida > Malvales > Malvaceae > Fremontodendron > Fremontodendron californicum. The sequence goes on along the minus strand of JAULJL010000002.1, from coordinate 39,273,002 downwards.
ACGCCTAAAGACGCAAACACAGAAATGATCGTCAAATTTTGCAAGGGCGCAGCCATGCTTCAAGAACCCCTCGAACATCTGCTAGAAGAATCGAAGCCAGATTGCCTTGTTGCTGATATATTCCTTCATTGGGCTTTTGATGCCGCTGACAAATTTGGAATTCCTAGGTTGGTGTTTCATGGGACTAGTTTATTTTCAACGTGTGGATTAGAATGCTTATGGCTATATGAGCCGCAAAAGAAAGTTGCCTCAGACACTGAACCCTTTGTGGTGAGTAATCTTCCTGATGACATCAAATTGACAAGAAAGGAGCTATCAGATTTTATGGATCAAAAGATTGGAACTGACTTTACCAAGTTGCTAATAGATTGCAAAGCATCAGAACTGAAAAGGTATGGAGTAGTTGTGAACAGTTTCTATGATTGGAACTGACTTTACCAAGTTGCTAATAGATCCGTATGCTGATTATTTCAGGAATATTTTGGGAAGAAAGACATGGCATATAGGTCCTGTTTCGCTGTCCAATCGAGGCACTAAAGAAAAAGCAGAGAGAGGAAATAAAGCATCCATTGACGAACAGGAGTGTTTAAAGTGGCTTGATTCCAAAACACCTAATTCAGTTGTTTATGTAAGTTTTGGAAGTATGGCAACAAACTTAACTGCTTCTCAGCTAATGGAGATCGCATTGGGACTTGAAGCGTCAGGGCAGCATTCCATCTGGGTCGTCAGGAAAGAGAAGAAGAATGATGAAAATGATGATTGGTTGCCTGAAGGATTTGAAGAGAGAATGGAAGGCAATGGTCTGATAATAAGAGGATGGGCACCGCAAATGTTGATTCTTGATCATGAAGCTGTTGGAGCAGTTTTTAAATGAAAAGTTTGTGACTGATGTTATGAAGATTGGAATAGTTGTTGGTATTCAACAATCGGTCAAACTGTTGGGAGATTTGGTGAAGAGAGGAACAATACAGAAGGCAGTGGAGGAGATAATGGTGGGTGACAGAGCGGGAGAAATGAGAAAGAAAGCCAAGGCACTTGGGGAAATGGCAAAAAGGGCGGTTGAAAAGGGGGGGTTCTTCTTACACTGATTTGGATGCTCTGATTGCAGAACTAAGCTTTGCGTCACGTCACCACTCGCCAATGTCACCATTGAGTTATTAAGCTAGAGGAAGAAAGGAAATCATAATGCTGTCATTTTTTGTTTTTTTTTTATAAACGAGATCATAATTTAAAAATAAGAAAAGAGATTTAGATTCAAACCCAAATCCACTTCTTACATATGAATCGACTGGGTTAAGTTTTCATATTTTGCTGCTTGTTCTTTCTCAGTGTTTTTCTTTTTCTTAATGTTGCCTTTCACAGGCTCAAGGTTGTTTCCAGATGATGGCTTTCATAGCTCGATCGGCTCTCTTTAACTTTTAAGAAGGAGGTGGTCTATTAATAATTAATAGGATTTTGTATCGACTGAATTGAATCCTAAAGGGAGGAAATTGGGATGTAAATTGTAAAGAAACAATTGTCTGCTATGTTATGAACGGCTGCCTAATTAATACCAAGTTCTGATGTCCTGAATCAATTTTACTGATATGGTCAAGAAGAAAAGGTTCAAGGGCTTCTTTGGATTCCAACTAACTTCTTGTGAATTGGAATCTTTTTGTTTTTGTGAAGGAATTTTTCCCCACTTTCACTGAAAATGCCTTTAGATCACTTCCATGGAGGTGTTCCACTGGGTAGGAGGTCCAGTCCAGTTCTTCTTTTATCCTCTTCCATTGTTTTTTTATTATTAAAATTTTTATATTTTATATTTTTTAATTTCAAGTTTTTAATTTATTTATTTTTGAACATAAATATATTTTTAAATTTTTTAATTATTATTTAACATAAATATATATTTTATTATTTAATATAAATATAATTTTAATTATTTGTAATTATTTATTATATATATATATATATACACATATTTTAATCTAAATCCCTCAATAGTTTTTTTTTTTTAACTATAATTCACCTTACCGTCATTGTTGGGTTTGAATCCAAACACATATTTTATCACTGATTTTAATCTCACTGCCACCGTTATTTTTAATCTCACCAAAGTCAATCTCATCGTCCACCCTAAATATTTGTATTCCATTGTGGCCCGAATAACCCTATGCAAATAAAATATCAGTACTAGTACTATATAATCTGTAAGTTTTTTTTTTAGAGAAATTATCCCATTATTTATCAATGGGATTAGTAAGGTAACACGTATTTTTTATATGGTATATTTAAACAATAAAAAAAAAGAAATTAAAAAAGTTTGTGAAATTAAAAACTCAACTACCAGGTATCAAAGACGAATTCGTTTTTAAAGTATTTTTATAAGAAAAAAAAAAAGAAAAGAAAAGAGTTAATGATTAGTGAATGCATCTTATATTACACACCTCAATGGCATTTTTATCTTTGTTTTGTAATCACATTCCTGGTGTTTATTCAGCTTTCCAATAACTACATATATAATGCATACGCTGGATACTTGTCATTATTTTATTAAAGCCTTGCAATAATACAAAAGAGAAAGAAAAAAAAAAAACTTAAAACTTGTGTCTTGAAAGAGTTTTGTAAGTAACTGGAGCTTTCTCGGACCCTGCCCAATGATGGTGAAATGGAGCATTTGGCCTGCAAGGGATGATTTTATATGTTGCAGGGTACGGGCAAAGCCTAATGTACTTCAAGTAGAATTCTGCACATTCATGCAACGATTTTTGATCAGGAAGATCGTCGATGCAGTTTTGTCTCACGTCAAGAACCCCATTCTTGATCAGCTTTCTGCACACTGGACCTACTTTGGTGAAATAGTTACCTGACAATGATAAGTTCATCAAGTTTCCTAATGCGCACAGCTCCTCAGGAACCTCCCAGAGCAGTAGGTTATTAGCAAAGTTGAGCAGCTCGATTTTCGCCCAGCAGGCCAAGGAGCAGGGCAATGGGCCCGTTAATAGGTTGTTTTCAACATCGAAAACCTTGAGTTCTTTCAGAAACCCTAGTTCGTAGGGAAGACAACCTGATAACTTGTTGTTCAACAGTAAAACCTCGATCAATGTCGCGTTAAGATTGGCAATGCTTCGTGGGATTGGACCAGTTAATTTGTTGTTAGCCAAGGTAAGATAAATTACCGGTGTGGAACCAAAGTTTTCTGGGAGTTTTGCGGTGAAATCATTGTTGTTAATGAAGAGTAATTCAAGTGCTTGCTCGAAAATTTGTGGAGGGACTGATCCTGTGAAAGAATTAAAACGTATATCTAAAAACGAGAGATCTTTTATGCCAATAACTGTCGTAGGAAATGTGCCAGAGAAGACATTGTTACTTATATCCAACTCATAAAAATATGGGAGTTTTGAGATATCTGGTATGGACCCAAAAAACTTGTTTGAATTTGCATGAAAGATTGCAAGTTCAGGCAGCTTATCTATAAAACCTTCGAGAGTCGGGGCTGCTAGGAGAAACCCATTGAAGTCAATGCCAGCCAGGGCAAGGCCCGATACATTATCGGGTGGATTGTCACAGTAAAAGCCTGTATAGTTGCATATATCAGAACCAACCCAATTCCCTGTTTTGTTAAGTGGATCTTCTACGATCGTTCTCTTGAATGCCTGGATTATGGGGTAAACAACAGCAAGTCGCCTATCTTTAAAGATTAAGCCTTTCGCAGTGACTGCCAGTAGAGTTTCAGAACTATTCTGGCATGTCATCACAGAAATGAGAAACGGAAGGAGAAGAAAGGAAATGTAAGTGAAGGCTTTGTTGAAGAAGGTAAAGTTTTCCATCGATTATGTGAAGGAAATGGAGGGAGATCGATAATAAAAGACTAAAAGTTTAAAAAGATTGGGGATTAAAAGATCTTGCAGGTTGGTTTTATTATGTAATGGCCAGAGTGGTTGTTGGGTATCATTTTCGAAATGAAAATGTTTTCATATGCTTTCAGTTAGTGGTCATATTGGATGCTTCATTATGTTATATGGTTCCCATTAGTTTTGGTAGGTGGAGATTTGGTTTATGTCCGTGATAATAAGGCATAAGGTTTGCTCCATGACAGCGACAAGGCCAGCCTATGATAAAAACTAAAAAGGGTACCTCTTAAGTCTTAAGGTTTTAAGTTTAATCGAATTAGGTCAGAGTTTTTTTGAAGTTTAGACTTAATACAGGAGTCGTTTGTTGAGAAAAGCTTAGAGTAGATAACTCTAATTTTACCACTCAAAGAAGAAAGTTTAGATTTTAGGAAAACTCACAAATGCTCACACTTCACTCTAGACTACACTCTTTAGAGAAGAACTCTTTAGGAAAACTTAGAACTTTTATTGCTTATTGAAGCTTACTACTTGATGATTTACAAATGCAAGGGAGGGGGGTATTTATACAATACCAAGACAAACACAAGCCACACAAATATAAAATTTAAATAAATTACAACCACCCATTGTTGTTTAATAACAACCACACATTTAAATCACACAACTACAACCACACATTAAACCACACAACTACAACCACACATTAAACCACACAACTACAACCACATATTAAACCACACAATTACAACCACACATTAAACCACACAATTACAACCACACATTAAACCACACAATTGCAACCACACATTGTTAGGCTTTTATTTTTCCTTGGGCTGGTATTGGACAATTTAACACTCCCCCTCAATACCAGCTCTTCCTCTTTGCACCATGTTGAGTTGACGACGAAACATTTCAAATTTGTTGATACTCAAACCTTTTGTGAATAAATCTGCCATTTGATCATCTGTCTTGATCTGCTTCATTTCAATCTCTTCTTGTAGAATCTTTTCTCTGATAAAGTGATAATGCACTTCTATATGTTTGGTTCTTGCGTGAAAGACTGGATTTTCTGCCAAACGAATTGCTGACTGGTTGTCGCAATACAACGGAACTGCATAATCTACTGGTTGATGTAGATCACTCATTAGTTGTATCAGCCACGTACACTCTTGAGCTGCCATTGCTGCTGCTCGATACTCAGCTTCGGTAGTTGACAATGATACCGTTGGTTGTCTCTTACTGCACCAAGAAATTGTTCCAGAACCAAGTTTAAACATGTACCCAGTTGTTGATCTCCTGGTGTCATGATCTCCTGCATAGTCAGCATCACAATAACCAACTAACTTACAGTCTTCACCTTTATTGTACAAAAGACCATAATCTATTGTACTTTTCACATATCTCAGTATTCGTCGAACTGCTTCTAAATGAGGCTTCTTCGGATTTTGCATATACCGACTCATCACACCAACTGTATAAGAAATGTCAGGTCGAGTCAAGGTTAAGTAGATCAGGCTACCTACCAATTGTCGATACATAGTTGCATCTTCCAAGTCTTTGCCTTCAAGTGCACACATCTTGCCATTTGGTTCCATCGGTGTTGAAATTGGCTTGCTCTCGAGCATTCCAAACCTTTTTAGCAAATCTTTAGAATATTTTTGTTGACAGAGAAATATTCCTTCTTGTCTGTGATCAACCTCTAGACCAAGAAAGTGCTTGAGTTGTCCAAGTTCTTTCATTTGGAAACGAACTGATAAATTCTCCTTGGTTTGAAGAATTTCTGCCTCATAATCACCAGTTATGATTAAATCATCCACATATATCAATACGATAGCTAGCTTTCCTCCACTAGCTTTGACAAACAAGCTGGAATCTGCAGGTGTCACTGAATAACCACTATGAGTTAAAAATTCAGCAATCTTACCATACCATGCTCTAGGTGCTTGTTTCAATCCGTAAAGTGCCTTTCGCAGCTTACACACATGCTCAGGATGATTTTGGTTTTGAAATCCCAATGGTTGAATCATGTAGATTTCCCGATCTAACTCTCCATGAAGGAATGCATTCTTCACATCCATCTGCCACAAGTTCCAGTCTTTGTTGGCTGCAAGGGCAAGTAGGACTCGTACGGTTGTAAGTCTTGCCACCGGACTAAACGTTTCATCATAGTCTAGCTCATACTTCTGAGAGAAACCACGAGCCACCAACCGTGCCTTGTACCTTTCAATCGACCCATCTGGACGATGTTTTATCTTGTAAACCCACTTGCAGGATATGGGTTTCACATCTCTTGGTTTTGGCACTAGATCCCAAGTCTGATTCTGCTCAAGCGCAGTGATCTCTTCTTTCATAGCCATAATCCACTCAGAACTCTGTGATGCTTCTTCAAACGTCTCAGGTTCTGTTGCAATTGGTTCTTCCACTATGGCTGCATTAGCATATTTGGGATTTGGCTTCCGTGCTCTTGTTGTCCTTCGGATTTGTGATTGTGGAGATGGTTCTTCCACTTCACTCGATCTAACATCTGGTTCATACACACCAGTTTGCCAAGGACTCTGGACTAACACTTGCTCGTCATTGTCATCATCACATAGGTCTTCTACTTCATCTGAAGTTGATTGAAGTTGGACAATATACTCTCCCATTTTCTGTTGTAGCATGTCTTCAAATTCTTTTGAATCTGACAACACCTCCTTTTCTGAGGACCACCAAGAAGATGCTTCATCGAATACCACATTGCGTGAAGTGTAACATCTTCCACTCGTAGGATCACAACATTTCCACCCTTTCCTTTGGTTGTCGTATCCCACAAAGATACACCTAGTTGCTTTCTTATCAAACTTGCTACGTAAATGATCAGGAACAAATACATAACATACACAACCAAATACTCGAAAGTAGCTGACTGAAGGTTTCATTTTCCACAATTTCTCAAAGGGTGAAACAAACTCTAACCTTGGTTGAGGAAGTTTGTTGATCACATTGGCTGCGGTTCTCATAGCTTCGGCCCAAAATCTTCCGGGTACATTCTTTGCATGCAGCATACTCCGACAAATTTCTGCAAGATGTCGATTCTTTCTCTCTGCTACACCATTCTGTTGTGGTGTATTGACACAAGTATACTGATGACGTATGTTGCATTCTCGTAGGTATTGAGAGAATTCGCCTGAGCTATATTCTCCTCCATTGTCTGTGCGTAAGCAACATATCTTCTTTCCCACTTCTCCTTCAACTATCTCTTTGAACTCTTTAAACTTTGAGAAAGTGTCAGACTTTTCTTTCATAAAGAAAACCCACACATACCTGGAGAAATCATCAATAAACGTCACCATGTACCGCATTCCGCTAATTGATGGTTGCTTAACGGGCCCAAATACATCAGAGTGAACTAACTCTAATGGTTCTTTTGCTTTATACTTTGACTCCTCGTATGGCAATTGGTGTGCTTTACCATATTGGCATCCTGCACAAACTGTGTCTGTTCTTATGTCAAGCTGAGGAAGTCCCTTAAGCATCGACTTCTTCATCATCATACTTAGCTTGGAATAACTAACATGACCTAACCGCATGTGCCATAAATCTGCTGTATCGCTCCTTCTTGTCTTGTCTACATATGCTGACTCTGCTGACATCACGTAGACTGACTCCAGACGTCGTCCTTCCATCATCGGCTGTCCTGAGATTTTGAGATCACGATATACCTTCACATCTCTTGGACCAAACAGAATATGGTGACCTGACGATGTTAATTGTGCCACTGAAAGCAAATTTTTCTTCATGCCTTGGACATGGTAAACATCTTGTAGTAGTACTTGATTATGACTATATCGAGGTGCTACTACCGTCTTACCGATGTGAGTAATCGGTAATCTTGAATTATCAGCTGTCACAACAATGCGATTTCCCTTGTATTCTGACAGGTTCTGCAACTTCTGTTTATCGCCTGTCATGTGATTTGAGCAACCTGAATCGACAATCCAGTCATTCTCATAGTCAATTCGGTCAGCCGTTGTTACTGTGAGAGCTAACTCTTCCTCTTCCATAGCAAAAAATGCTTCAGCGTCCCAATCATCTTCGTTTTTCTCCTTTGTACTAGAAGTAGCAGCATTGCTCTCAGCGGGCCTTTTGTTAAACCAACAATCTTTTGCCATGTGACCTTTCTTGTCACAGTTGTAACAGTTACCTTCAAATCTTTTATTGTTGCTACGATTCTTTGAAGCTCCCCCTGGACGAGAGCTCCCTTCTCCTTGATGACTTTTTGTCTTGTCACCATACTTTTTAGATCCACCACCGACGTGCTGTTTGAATTTGCCTTTGCTTTTGTTGGTGTAGAGTGCTTCCTCTTCACTTTTCAACGAGACCCCTCCCATTTGCTTGGCCATAGATTCTTGACCAACAAGCAAATTTTCAAACTCTACAAGTGATGGTTGAGTTGGCCATCCTTGTATAGCGGCAACGAAGCTGCGATATTCGGGCCTCAAACCATGGATAATTATTCTTTTTACCCTGGTATCTCCAATAGCAGCTGTAGGATCTAAATCAGAAATTTCACGGCATAACGTTTTTACCTTGTGAAAGTATTGAGCAATCGGTATATCCCGTTGTGCAACTGATAACAATTCATTCTCAAGAAGTTGAAGTCTTGTGTCATTCTTTCTCGAAAAGAGTGCATCTAAAGTATCCCACGCTTCTTTTGGCGTTTCTAGCTTTTGTATGTGTTCCAACATTTCTTCTTCAACTGTGGTTTTAAGGGCAAACATGGCTTTACCCACTTTAATCTTCCATTTGCGCAAGGTTCCTTGAGCATCTTCTTGCTCGGGCTTCGTAACTTCACTACCACCAACGACTTCCCAAAGGTCTTGACCTTGTAGGTAAGACATCATACACGTCTTCCACGTGTTGTAATTTTTGTGATTGAGCTTCTTGATTCCTCCAACTACTTGAAGATCACCCATCGTGTCGGCAAGACTCTAACAATACCGAACAAGCTTGATTTTGAGACACAAGCTTATAGATTACAAACTCCTCACGACTCAAGAACGCTCAAACCAAAAATAGTACCTGAATAACTATTTCACCGTGAACAGTACCGTATACGTGAATAGTATTGTACGTATGTCGTACACTAGAACAAATCCAGTATACGTTAACAATTACTGCAAAAGTATACAACCACACGTATGAATAGTAACCGTATCTGTGAATAGTGACCGTATACTGGAACAGTGACCGTAGCCCGTGAATAGTGCACCAGGTAGGTTCCCAGGAAAGAGAGGTGGGTCACTGATAGACACACTTAAATACCAAGTCTTTCCTAGCCAGAACTTCCCTAGACACTTTCACACTACCACACTTTATTTCCAGCAACAAGAATAATTCTTTTCTGATGTGGAAGATCAGACAATACTGCAACCACAGAGCATACTAAGAACCAACACTTTCACTGCAGCGGAATAAGGACCACGAACCAATGGCTCTGATACCAATTGTTGAGAAAAGCTTAGAGTAGATAACTCTAATTTTACCACTCAAAGAAGAAAGTTTAGATTTTAGGAAAACTCACAAATGCTCACACTTCACTCTAGACTACACTCTTTAGAGAAGAACTCTTTAGGAAAACTTAGAACTTTTATTGCTTATTGAAGCTTACTACTTGATGATTTACAAATGCAAGGGAGGGGGGTATTTATACAATACCAAGACAAACACAAGCCACACAAATATAAAATTTAAATAAATTACAACCACCCATTGTTGTTTAATAACAACCACACATTTAAATCACACAACTACAACCACACATTAAACCACACAACTACAACCACACATTAAACCACACAACTACAACCACATATTAAACCACACAATTACAACCACACATTAAACCACACAATTACAACCACACATTAAACCACACAATTGCAACCACACATTGTTAGGCTTTTATTTTTCCTTGGGCTGGTATTGGACAATTTAACATCGTTAGCATAGGCCATCCCAGTAATCTTTAAATTAATACACGTGCGGATCATGATCAGGGAAAATTATTACTATATGTCATCATTTTTTTAGTTAAAATTAACTTAACATTTTATTTTTTAATATTTTTTGAATAGTAATATGGGTTTCCGAGTTCGGTTCAAGTCGGATTTATGTAAAAAAAAATTAAACTGTGATCTGACTCGACCTATAAACAGATCTATTTAAGCTTTATAAAATTTAGTACTAATTTTTTTGATAAAAATATTACAGATATTAAAATTTAAAATTTAAATTTAATATTTTATCTTTAAAATAACTATAAAAATCACTGAGTTGAAGATGAATTCACCGTATACCAATTTTCAACAAGGAGTAGGACTCAAAGAAGAAAATGCTATCCTGGACTCAAAATCATCTTAAAACAGGAAAACATTTTTCTGCTATATATTTCTTGTCTTGACTTTTGACTCCTCAGTCCTGACTCATCCATGCAGCAAGCAAGTACTTGCATTAATTATTAATTAATAAAATCAAGCATGGCATTGGCATGGAACTAGTTATGGTCTTGGCCCTTGTTGGCCTTTCTCCAGCCCATATTTTTATGCTCTTATCTAAGCTAAGTAACTAATTCAGAATTCTAGCACAAGCTGATTCGATTTTTCTTGTATGTCGGCATGTAGCAATGGCCCCCTCTCTCTTTACTCTCTGTAAACATCAGTGACCAGACTGCAGAGTCAATTCCGGAGACTCTTTACCATGTTTAAAGAAAAGAAGAAAATTTCCTCAAAATTCTTGTGATTTGATAGCACCCTTTTTTTAGGAAAAAAAAGTCATTGCAAGATGGAATTAAGGAGGGGAGAAGACAGGATAAGATAATGAAATACAAAAGAGGATTACTTTGTTTTTGTTAACTCAATCAAGTGAAAATTTGAAAGAAAAAACATCTCGGGTACTTCCTTTATTCAAATCGATTATCCCTAATGTTGGAGAAAACATTTGTTTTGCTTTATTTTAAGATATATACAGACAGCAACCGGAGCTTTCAAGCAAGTTCTTCTGCAATTATGAACTTGATTGTACCTGCAATAACTTTTTTAAAACTTCTTTTCTTGCAAGCAATTTGCATGGATAATGTCAACTTCTTTACCAATATTATAGTACTATGAATTCTTGCAAGCTAGGAAACAGAGCACCTTAATTAGAAGGGAAAAAGGAAGTTGATTTATTCACTAAAAAATTTAAAACATTGAAATTTCTGCATCAAATATCAGATAGTATCAGCACAAAGAAATTTACATAAATAGCCAAAGACCCACCATGATTTTCTTGATGAGGTCAATCTAAAGCATGGAAATCACGACCGATGAGGAATAAGAGTGCTATAAGTTCTAGCTGATGGGACAGAAGCAGTTGATTCTTGATCGGATTTCTCCGTTGAATTGGAATAACTATAACCACCTTTAATGCAAGGAACCCACTTAAATGATTCCTTCCTCTCGCAATACTGCATTCTTGAGAAAAATGCAGCACACTCAGCTTCTGATCTTTGAGACGGGAGGTCCAAAATGCAGTTGTTCCTGACATCAAGTTTCTTTTTTAATATTAAATTCCTGCAAGCAGGGCCAACCTGAGTGAAATAGTTGTTTGACAAAGAGAAGTTTTCAAGCTTAGAGAGCCGGCATACTATTTCCGGTACTTCCCCATAGAACTCGTTGTTGGCCAAATTGAGTAGCTCAATCTTTTTCAAGCACCCAAACGAGTATGGTATAGGGCCTGTTAACTTGTTGGAGCCTACATCAAATACGGTGGCTTGACTCAGATTCCCAATCTCATATGGCAAACACCCTTTAAGTTGGTTGTTGAGGAACAGCACTTCCTGCAGGTTAGGAGCTTTGCCAATGCTTGGTGGAATAGGACCAGTGAACTTGTTGTTGGCAAAGGTGAGATATAGAACTGGTGTGTCACCAAGATTATCTGGAAGCCTCAGTTCAAAGTCGTTGTTGTTGATAAAGAGCACATCAAGATCTAATTTGAACACTTGTGGTGGAACGACCCCCTTAATCGAGTTGAACCTTAAGTCCAGGAAGGTTAAATTCATGGCATCAAGAACTTCCGTGGGAAAATCACCAAACAATTTGTTGTTGCTAAGGTCAAGCTCATACAAATATTTTATTTTGGATACTCCATAAGGTACTGTACCAGTGAAGTTGTTAGAGTTGGCATGGAATATGGCTAGATCGTCTAACCCATCAATGAAACCGGCAAGGGGAAGGGAACCATCACGCCCAGCAAATTTAGCACCATTGAAGTCTATTGCAGCAACTGCTTTTTCATTCACGTCAGGACGCTTTTCACAATTAAAGCCTTTGTACTTGCAAACGTTGTTGCCTTTCCATGTCTTTGTGTATTTGATGCTATTAACATCAACTTGGATTCTCTTCTTGAACTTCTGGATTACGTCGTGAGCTTTTGCAAGTCGCGCGTTTTCAAAGCAGCCATTTGCGGTCCGGAACTTACATGGAGGTGGTGATGGTGGTGGCGGCGGTGATGGTGTTGGTGGACATTCAGGTTCAGGCGGGGGAGGAGGGGGTGGAGTACAGTCCTCATTTTCAGGAGAAGGGGGAGAGCCACCAATGATTATTTCTAAAGTTTCCCTTTTTGTACCAATCAATGGATCATCATGACTAGCCACCTGGTGATGCAAACATGAATGAAAAATGATAGTGAACAGTAAAAAAGAGGTCGAGAAGGAAAGGGTACGCATGGTTTCTCTTTTTTTCTTCACAGGATCCTATTATTCCATCTCTTCCTCAACTCTAGCTTTATCCATTTTTTTCCTCGACTTAAACATTATTACCAGTCAGAAAGGATGTCCGACACAAGTTCAAACAAATCCTTTAGTTTTATATACTTAAGAAAAGAAAGAAAAAAAAAAAAGGCGTTTCATCAACTTTTAAAAGAAAAAAAAGATTTAACAAAAGAAAAGAAAATCCCACTTTTTTTTTTTTTTGGATAAGTGTCAATTTATTTATCCAAGAAGCAGAGAATATCCCTGCTACATCAAAACTGAAGAACTAGCTACTCAACTAGCTTTACATCAATGAAACAAAAATAGAGTTGCTTAAGCCCCAATCAGTACAAAGGTTAGCATTTACATTATCAAGTTCTAAGTTTTTTAAGCCTACCAACTTGAATCTGATCTCCTCTTTAATGGTTTCAAAAACCTGCAATGGAGACTTGCATGGACTTCCATGTATCCTTTTATTCCTTTCTTTCCAGACGTGGTAAATGGTTGCATTCCAAGCAAGCTTGAGAATAGTTGTAAGCAATGATCTACCTTTGAGCTTCTGCACAGCCCATTCAAGCACATTGTTCCAACAACAACTTCGTACTTGCAACTGACATGACTGCATTACCTGCAACCAAACAGATTTGGAGAAGCTACATTCAAAGAACAAGTGATCCCGGGTCTCTTGTTCAAAGAGGCAAAGCTTGCAATTCACATCTACCTCTAACCCCCAACTCAGAAGTCTCATGCTTGTAGGCAATCTGTTCAAAATGGTCATCCAGAAAATAAGGGAATGTTTAGGGATATGATGAGAATACCACAAAAGTCTATCCCATTTAACCTTCTGTTTCTTTGGTCTAAGATCCTGCCACACTTTTGCAGCTGAGAATGTGGTTCCAAAGAATTTCCAAATCCATCTTCCATCTTGATGGCTAATGAACTGGTTGGCCAAGTGCCTCAATTTTAAGAGTTTTTTCCAGCTCCAACTATTACCCTGAGCTTCAGTAAGCTCCCAAAATGACCTTTCCTTGAGAACATAAGCATGGATCCAAGCTATCCACAGAGAGCCCGATCTGAAGAAAATCCCACTTCAAAAACTTCTTCCTATTCAATTTTCTTTTTAATCTAGACAAATTTGTGAAAGTATAATGGCCAATGGGCTAAAGGACCCACACCATGCACACCCATAAATTAGTGGTTGCTTGCTGATAAGCCACTAGACGGATGATGACATGACCGACGCCCACATTTATTTTATTACACATAATAATCGACTTAAAGGACCTCAAGCCCACTACCCAGCTGAAGGTTTCTTCACACTTCACATGCTTATATCTCAGAAATGTAGTTCATTGGGCCTATGGTCTATTAAGAAGTTAGATGCCATGTTTTCCCAATTATCAAAAGTTGGATACACCTTGTTCTCAAGGAAGACTGGGGGGCTCGGTCTGAATCCAGGGAGCAAAGGTGAAATGGACCCTATGGTCCTATAGATACAGCAGACAGAAGGTTAATCTTGGTTCCTCCTGTATAATAATATGGATAATAACTTGAGAAAACAAAAAGGAAAAAGGTTTGCATTTTGAATAAATCAGGTTATGCATACCCTTTCTTATAGATCAAGAAAATTAAAGAAAAGCAAGGGCCATTGCATTTCTTCCACATATATATGGATGAAGGCTGTTTAAAGAGACCAATACTCCAATTTCCTCGTATTACTTAGATAGCTTTCCATAGTTGACTTTAAATCCAAATAAGAAAAAGACAGGTTATAACTTATAATCTTTTTCTTTTAGGACTCCTTGCTATAGCAACCAAGTAAAACAAATGAGTTGCTTTGTACACGGACGTGAAGTTCTGTTTTCTTAATATTTTTTTATCAAAGTTCCTAACCAAAGCAATTTCTTCCACATATACAGACATACAAATCAAATAACAATTATGACAAAAAGCTGTGGTCTACGCACATGGTTTGGAAAAAACTCGTACTCCTACTCACAAGGCTAGATGGCCTCAAAATCACGTCAGCTTCATATCATATTCTTCCCCCTACTTGCCCATGGACTACGGGATGGCCACACTATTTGCTAGGCATGGAGTAAAGGTGATACTACTCCGCTTAATGCTCATCTCTTTGCCAACATACTTCAAAGAGATAGGAAATTAGGCTTTGGAATCAGTACTTACATAATAAAATTTCCTTCAGCTGAGGCTGGCCTGCCTGAAGGATGAAGGAATGTGAGTTGCATCACTACACAAGAAATGCAAGTCAAGTTCCTCAAGGCTAAAAAATAAATAGCTCACCTTTAAACAAAGATAAAATCTTTTCCTAGATAAAGTTCCAAAGTTGTTCCTGTGCTAGCAGTATCTCCTCGAAATTCTACCAATCATTTCACAAGCCTAGATCCAGATAAACTTTAAAAAATAATATATCCAATTAATTGCCAGGACAAATACTTTGATTCTTCCAGCCAATTAATTCATTTCAATTCTGTCCCCTTTGGAGTAATGTCCTAGGAGCCTTAAAGTCAGCTAACATGAATTAGACTTAAAACAAATACATTCAAGATGAAAAGATTCATCAATCAGATCAATACTCTTATGTCATAGTCTAGGCATGACTTAGACTTAAAACAAACAAAAAATAATTAAGTTTTCATTCAAATATAAAAAGGATTTACTTGTCAACCAAGGAAAATGAAATAGTCACAACAAAATAAATAAAGGATATTAAATATGTGATGGAAAATGATTTAAAGCAAGACTTTGAAGATAGATTGACTAAATACGAAAAAATTGTGCAGACAAATTACTGACTCTTTCTTTTCATGTGTATATTAACCAGAAATCTTAAATATAGTAAAATAAACTCTAAGAACATTGTTTGGTGCATCTACAGTTCAACACAATTGATCTGAAACTACTGAACTAACCATAGGTAGCAAAGTAAAAAAGTGAAAATCCACGAGTGACACGATCAGAAGACAGAAGTTCACACGAAAAAGATACTCTTAAAATTCCAAATATTCAGAGGCTGATTTCAGAGCGCCTACCAAGACATATCTTGCTCATTAAAGCTAGTAAAAGTACCAGATGACTTAGACTTAGAGAGAAATTACTAAGAAGCAACTATGAGTCTGACTAACAGATTAATATATCACTTTTTCTCATCATAGAAGTGTCTATAAATAAGAAGTCTAGGTCATGAAGTTTTGAATTAACCAGCTTTTCATTTCTCCTTAATAGTATTTGTTGTGGATTTTAATCACACAAGTGCATGTATCGTTGACAAATAATAAAGTGAAAAGTAAAGTATCATTCTCACGAGAAATTGTTATCAAATTCGTTAAGTACTAAAATTATAACAACTTAATCTTATCAAAACAATTAATTAAAGGATGTAAATTAAAAACTAAATAAAAGAAAATAATAATTAAAAAGTGAATTAAATCAATAGACAAAAGCCTAAGATTACAATTTCCCTCAACACTTCATATGAACTTCTCTTACCCTCTTAACTTGGTTAATGATATTAAATTGTTAATCTAGAGTTCTAATCTATTTATAAGGATCTTCCGATGGTCTTATAAAAATATCACTCTTAACCAATTAACTTTATTCCTATGATAATTGAATTAAAGAGAAACTCATTAAGTTTAGACTCTAAAATTAGTTACACATGACATGTAAGTATATTCCTACCCTACATGCAAATCAATTCATCATGATAAATGAATATGAAACATGTGTTATTCAATCCATGTCTAACACTAAACTCCCTTTTTCAAGTTGTACCTAAGTTATCACATCAATCTAATTGGTAGTTAAGCAATTAGAAGCATTAAGCACAAGATTGAATAAACAACATCAAATATAATTAAATCAAATAATTGAGTAAAATAATCCAAACTACATGTTGGATTCCATTAAAATCCTAGAAAAATAAATTAGTTCATAATAATAAAAATATAAAACAAAGGAGCTTCACCATCATCAATATTACAAGAAATATAAAGAAGAATAAAGGAAAAAAGAAAATTAAGGTTTGTCAAGTCTTTATTCTTCAATCCTCCAAAATCTCCTTAGCTCCTTGAAATATTGTGGTGGCTACTCTCCTCTTAAGAGAATTAGGGTTTTAGAACTTGATTCCCTTTTATTTGAGGCTTAAAAGGTCCTATTTATAGAGTTTTAGACCCCTGGAGTCAGAAACTTCATGTGCAAGTAACAGATAAAAGAAACAGATTTTTTTTCTCCGCCTGGCGCTGTAGCGTTGGGTCTCGGCCTTGCTGGCTTCGCGGCGCCAGCCTCTCGGTTTGCTGCACTTCGTTTCTGTCATCTTCTCGCACCTCCTCAGCTGATTTGGATGGACAAATCTTATCCGATTTGGACGAGTAAACTACCGTTGGAAAGGTATGAAAATCAGCTTCAAAAGTCAAGAAAAGAAGTTTTCTTGAATAAAGACTTTAAGATCATGTTTTTCTTACAACAAGGTCCGGAAGTCAAATCTGCCAATACGTTGCTTTGCACCATTTTCTGTCTTTTCACACCGCGAAGCTCTTTCTCTCTTTGGACTTATAAAAATACAAAAACACTAACTTAATAAATAATTTAAATATGAAATAAATAAATAAAATTAATCTAAAAATAATTAAAACTAATCAATTCCGAATAAAAACTTCAAAGACTTAGCTGATTTGAATGCACAAAATGTGATAAAATAACTATATTTATAGAGTTATCAGTATTCCACATTTTAACATTCAAATTGGCCTCCTTATCTTTCCTACAAGGCTAAATGGACTCAAAACCACATTCCCTTCATATCTTGTTCTTTCCGCACTTGGCTCATGGACATTTGATCCCAACCACAGACATGGCCAGACTATTTGCAAGGCAAGGTGTGAAAGCCACCATTGTCACCACTCAACTTAATGCCCCTTTCTTCTCTAAAAGAATTGAAAGAGAAATAAAGCTGGGCATTGAAATTGATATTGACATAATAAAATTCCCTTCCATGGAGGTTGGCCTGCCAGAGGGAATTGAGAACATAAGTTCAATCACTTCACAAGAAATGGGTCATTAATTCATCAAGGCTGTTAGCTTGCTTCAACAACCCCTTGAACAAATACTTGAAGACTACAATTGCTTGGTGGCAGATGCAATGTTTCCATGAGCTACAGAAGTTGCAAGGAAGCTAGGGATTCCAAGGCTAGTTTTTCATGGAACAAGCTATTTTGCCCTCAGTGTCTTTAATAGCTTCTTGCGCTATGAGCCTCAGAAAAATGTAACATCAGATTATCAACCCTTTTAAGTGCCTGGCATTCCAGACAAGATAAAGATGACAAGACTGCAACAACCAGTTGAACTTTAGAGAATCAGGAGTCAATGATGAAATAAAAGTGTTGCTGTATCAAGTTTTAGAATCTGAGATTACAAGCTATGGGGTTATCATGAACAGTTTCCAAGAGTTGGAACCAGTTTATGTAGAACACTACCGAAAATTTGTGGGGAGGAAAACATGGCACATAGGCCCGTTATCTCTCTGCAATAAGAACACAAAGGATAAATCACAATGGGGAAATGCAGCCTCTATCGAAACAGTTGAATGCTTCATGGCTAGACTCAAAGAAACACAACTCAGTTTTGTATATATGTTTTGGAAGTGTATCTTGGTTTTCAGCTTCTCAACTTAATGAGATTGCTAAGGGCATAGAAGCTTCTGGACAGGATTTCATTTGGGTTGTAAGGACGGAGAATAATGAAGACCAAGAAGAGTGGTTGCTAGAAGGATTTGAAGAAAGGATGGAAGGGAAGGGTTTCATTATAAGGGGATGGGCACCTTAAGTGCCGATTCTTGATCATGAAGCTATGGGAGGGTTTATGACTCACTGTGGATGGAACTCAACACTGGAGAGTATCACTGCTGGAGTGCCAATGGTCACATGGCCACTCAGTAATGAACAATTCTGGAATGAAAAGCTCGTAATAGAGATACTAAGAGTAGGGGTTGGAGCCCAAGAATTATCTAGGCGGATGGAAGATAAGAAATTCTTAGTGACAAAAGAAAATATAACGAAGGCAGTAACTCAGCTGATGGTTGGTGAATAAGCTAATAATATAAGAGAGCTAGTGCATTGAAAATGGATGGCAAAGAGGGCTGTTGAAGAAGGTGGATCATCTCACTTTGATTTGAAGGCTGTGTTAAATGGATTGAGATTGAAAAGCCTTCAAGGAGAGCATTAAGGAACGTACTAAAGAAGGACTAAAGTTTAAGCAAAAAGCTCTAGATCTTGTATAAAATAAATATTGATAAAAGAAAGCGTCATCTTTCTTTCTTTGTGCCAAAGAGAATAGACAATTGAATCACCAAAAAACCAAAACAAAAGAAATACATATTAAAAATATCATACTTTGTTTATAGGGACACAGATCCCCCAAAAGAAACCACGTTTAGGCTTCACAGGAATAACATCAAATGCAGGGACAATAAAAAGGTTCGAAAATGCAAACCAAACAAATCTTTATATATCCTTCAAGTTTATGGCTATTTGAGCCACGCACCACATAAGTGCAAGGGTTCTATGAGGAATAACCATTTCAAATTTCAGTATTCAATAACTGACGAAACACTACTTGAAATGAGAAATATAATCCCATACTCTTGAAAACCAGGCCACATTGTTAAAAAGGGTTGATAAAAGGCAAGCAACACCTTGCATGCATGTAGAAGATATTTTTAGTCAAGAAACTTTAAACATGCCTATTAAACATATGAGGGAGAAATGTTTGTGCAAGATAGAAACCTTTCTTGCAAAGAAAACATACATAAGTCACTAACATGAAAAGTTGATATAGGTTAAGACAAGATGATTCTCTAGAAAGTGCAATTCAGAAAGGAAAAATAAATAACTAAAAGTGTAACAAGGATACCATGAGGAATAACCATTACTTTTTCAGCACTCAGTTCTTGATGGAACTTCAAGTGAGTAACTCCACAGTCCACACTATCAAATTAAAGCCACATTCTTCCAGATAGCTGATTAACAGAGTCCAACACACGACAAGTTGACAGAAAAAAAATGCCAATTGTTAACAAATATGAGTTGATGATTCCTTGAAGAGGACATTGTACTTTTGGCTTAAAGAACTTTATAATTCTAAATCATACTTATTAACATCCAAGGGGGAAACTTTTTCAAATTATAATACCTTGAAAGGCCTTCTAAGGTAAATATAGGTCGACAAGATGACTCAACTACTTCATAAAATATATGTGCTTGTGAAAAAGGAAAAAAAGTGTAGCTTAAAGATACCTTCTCCCTGGGCTATTATGCTCTCAAATGCCACAGCTTAAATCCTTGGGTTTCCACAATCCAACTTCTTTGGAACCTGCAAAGGTTGAAAGCATAATGCTTGTTGAGCAAAAGTATGGGATGCTTCTTAAAATGGTAAAGTGAATTTTTTTTTTAAAGAATATTTTAGCTTCTTAAACCTAATCAGTTGGTTTCTATGTTTTAATTTGCATTTGCTGCTTATGTCAGCTTTCTTTCTTGTTGCTTCCTTCTTGTACTCTGTAGCAGGTTTCCTGCTTCTTTGGATAATAAAATCCCATTTATAAAAAAAAGAATCAAATGAGAGTTCAACAGAACAAAAGTTAATATCTTCAGCATTGCTACCCACCCTATCCAACTCAACTAAGGCCAGTTGGAGTAGTTACATCATCCCAAAATTCTTTTAATTTCCTCAAGAAAGGTAAATAAATAACTACATAGTATAAGGAAAAAAAGTAAAAACAGTGACAACAATAATAACAAGAAGGTGATGTGAACCCGTGGGGTTGAATCCTTTGAACCCACTAACAATTTAGGATACGTAATCCAGAAAAGCCAAGATTTAGGCAATGAAAACTTAAATCCAGTGAAATCTTGTTTCAAAGAACCTAAGCTAAGCTAGTTAGACCCCAAGAACGTTTGTTTCAAGAACCTAAGTTTGAAGGTGTTGAATGCCACAAAGAAGAATTTTTTGATAAGTTCTAAGTTTTTTCTAAAAGAGAAAACTCTCACTGAATAAAATCATACTTAATTGATCAAAAGATAATTAATTGTAGGCGGCTAAGACATGATATTTATAGCCTCCCTAACTTAATCAGCTATCCTAATAGAATACTAATCGACCAAGTCTATCCTAGGTAGAATACCATAGGCGGCCAACCCTAGTTAAATAAGAAATAATACTTAACATATGGGCTGAACATGCTCAAGCCCAAACCTAAATAATTAAAAGATGTCAAACTAGTTTAATGAAGGTAGACCTCATTAGCCTATTGGACATGTTACATAATATAGGCCCAAATACCTAAGTAATTAAAAGACTTAAAATAAACCCAATATTTTTTGCCACATCATTAAATGAATTGGTCCCCACAAGTGTCATGTCAATTAACGAATTAAAGAATAGGCCCACTTCTAATTTTCTAATGCTGCCACTTGCAAGCTCTCTAATGCCGCCACCTTGTGTTCTTGAATCACATGAACTAAACTTGGATGCAAGCACATCTTGTATGTTGAAGCTTTTTTTGAATAACTTGCAATATGGCCCAAGTAAATTCCACCCATTCTTACCATGTTTTTTAGATCTTCTTGGATCTTGGCCCATATAGAAATTGCCATAGGATTGGGCCATCTTGAATCCTATCATTCCTCATTTCCTCGAAAAGATTCGCCCTCGAATCTTAGCCTTGTGTGTGAGAATGACGGCGCTAAGTACTAAATCAAAGTGATGTGCAATGCCTCTTATGGGTGGCAACTCATCCTGTATCTTCTCCGGAAAAAAATCCTCACCATCCTCCAACAAAGAAGCAGTCAAAATAGGAAGAGAATGATTAGATGTATCAAGAATAAGAACCTCACTCTCCTTTGCATCAAGAAAAAAATTCTCAAATTCTTTGTTTTCCGATGTAGGAATTGTCTCCTTTTTCACTAATGGCTCATCTCTTCTTTAATTTTAGCCACCACTTCTTTTTTCTTTTTCACTTTCCTTTTGACTTTCTTTTTCCTCTTATGTCTCCATTTGTTTTTCAGTCATCTTTATTTCTTTTTCACTTTTTTTTGTTCTCTCTTTTTATTAATCTTGTTGCACAAACTTTCCAAACAATAAGCTGAACTCTTTCATCTCTTGCAAAGCCTACCTTACTTCGTCACCACATGTGAGAGACATCTTAAAGTTGCTGCAAAACAACTTTGGTTAGTAAAAGAAAAAGATGCATGTCGATTCTTTCCTCTTCTTCTCAATCTTTTTCGAATCTTTTTTTTTCACGACTTTCTTATTTTTTTGAAATCTCGGATTATTGAGACTGTTCGAATGCCTCTTTTAGTTCTTGATTTTTTTTTTTTAAGAACGGATCAAGAACATTCAAGAACAATTTTTTTTAATAGATCAAGAATTCAAGAAGTAGAATCTTGATCTAAACCAATTTCCAATAATGAAACCCCAAACAAAAGTACCTAAAAAAATATAACCCTAGGACAAGAATGCCTAAAGCTATAACCTCAAGACAAGAATGCTTGAAACCCCAAAACAAAAAAGTTAACAGAAACTCCAAAATCTTGTTATTGATTTTGCTATAATAGTAACTGATTGGTTGCCTAAACTTTGATACCAAATGATGTGAACACTTGAGGTTGAACACTTTGAACCCACTAACAATTTAGGATACCTAATCCAAAAAAGCCAAAATTCAGGCAATGAAAACTTAAACCCAGTGAAATCCTGTTTCAAATAACCTAGATAAGTTAAACTAGTTAGACCCCAAAAACGCTTGTTTCAAGAACCTAAGTTTGAAGGTGTTGAACTCCAATTCTTTGATAAGTTCTAAGTTCTTTCAAGAACTAAAAGAGAAAACTCGTACTGAATAAAATCATACTTAATTGATCAAAAGATAATTAATTGTAGACGGCTAAGACATAATATTTACAGCCTCCCTACATAACCTAATCAACTATCCTAATAGAATACTGATCGGCCAAGTCTATCCTAGGTAGAATACCATAGGCGGCCAGCCCTAGTTAAATAAGAAATAATCTTGACATATAGGCTGAACATGCTCAAGCCCAAATCTAAATAATCAAAAAGATGTCCAACTAGTTTAATGAAAATAAACCCCACTAGCCTATTGGACATGTTACATAATATAGGCCCAAATGCCTAAGTAATTAAAAGACTTAAAATAAACCCAATTTTCTTTGCCACATCATTAAATGAATTGGTTCCCACAAGTGCCATGTCAATTAATGAATTAAAGAATAGGCCCACTTCTAATATTCCAATAATGCCACTTGCAAGCCCTCTAATGCCGCCACCTTGTGTTCTTGAATCACATGAGCTAAACTTGGATGCAAGCACATTTTGCATGTTGAAGCTTTTTTTGAATAACTTGCAATATGGCCCAAGTGAATTCCATCCATTCTTACCATGTTTTTTGGATTTTCTTGGATCTTGGCCCATATAGAAATTGCCATAGGATTGAGCCATCTTGGATCCTATCATTCCCCCTTTCCTCGTAAAGATTCGCCCTCGAATCTTAGCCTTGTGTATGAGAATGACGGCGCTAAGTATTAAATCAAGGTGATATGCAATGCCTCTTATGGGTGGCAACTCATCCTGTATCTTCTCCGAAAAGAAATCCTCACCATCTTCCAACAAAGAAGCAGTCAAAATAGGAAGAGATTGGTTAGGGGTATCAAGAATAAGAACCTCACTCTCCTTTGCATCAAGAAAAAAATTCTCAAATTCTTTGTTTTCCTTGGTAGGAATTGTCTCATTTTTCACTAATGGCTCTTCTCTTCTTTAATTTTAGCCACCACTTCTTTTTCTTTTTCGCTTTCTTTTTTACTCTCTTTTTTCTCTTATGGCTCTACTTGTTTTCCAACCATCTTTCTTTCTTTTTCACTCTTTTTTGTTCTCTCTTTTTCTTAATCTTATTGCACAAACTTCCCAAACAATAAGCTGAACTCTTTCATCTCTTGCAAAGTCTGCTTTACTTCGTCGGAACATGTGAGAGACATCTTAAAATTGATGCAAAACAACTTTGGTTAGTAAAAGAAAAAGATGAATGTCGATTCTTTCCTCTTCTTTTCAATCTTTTTCGAATCTTTTTTTTTTCTTTTCTCTATTCGAACACTTTTCTTTCTTTTTTCACGAGACTTTCTTGATTTTCTTGAAATCTCGGATTACTTTCTTTTTACTTTTTGGAGACTGTTCGAATACCCCTTTCAGTTCTTGATTTTTTTTTATTTTTTTAAGAATGGATAAAGAACATTCAAGAACAAATTTTTTTAATAGATCAAGAATTCAAGAAGTAGAATCTTGATCTAAACCAATTTTCAATAATGAAACCCCAAACGAAACTACCTAAAAAATATAACCCTAGGACAAGAATGCCTAAAACTATAACCCCAAGACAAGAATGCCTGAAACCCCAAAACAAGAAAGTTAACAGAAACCCCAAAATCTTGTTATTGATTTTGCTGTGATAGTATATTGGTTGCCTAAACTTTGATACCAAATGATGTGAACACTTGGGGTTGAACCCTTTGAACCCACTAACAATTTAGGATACCTAATCCAAAAAAGCCAATATTCAGGCAATGAAAACTTAAACCCAGTGAAATCCTGTTTCAAATCACCTAGATAAATTAAGCTAACTAGACCCCAAAAACGCTTGTTTCAAGAACCTAAGTTTGAAGGTGTTGAACTCCACAAAGAAGAATTCTTTGATAAGTTCTAAGTTCTTTCAAAAACTAAAAGAGAAAACTCGCACTGAATAAAATCATACTTAATTGATCAAAAGATAATTAATTGTAGACGGCTAAGACATAATATTTATAGCCTCGCTACATAACCTAATCAACTATCCTAATAGAATACTGATCGGCCAAGTCTATCCTAGGTAGAATACCATAGGCGGCCAGCCCTAGTTAAATAAGAAATAATGCTTGACATATGGGCTGAACATGCTCAAGCCCAAACCTAAATAATTAAAAGGATGTCTAACTATTTTAATGAAAGTAGACCCCACTAGCCTATTGGACATGTTACATAATATAGGCCCAAATGCCTAAGTAATTAAAAGACTAATTAAAAGACTTAAAATAAGCTCAATTTTCTTTGCCACATCATTAAATGAATTGGTTCCCACAAGTGCCATGTCAATTAATAAATTAAAGAATAGGCCCACTTCTAATATTCCAATACTGCCACTTGCAAGCCCTCTAATGCTGCCACCTTGTGTTCTTGAATCGCATGGACTAAACGTGGATACAAGCTTATCTTGCATGTTGAAGTCTTTTTTGACTAACTTGCAATATGGTCCAAGGAATTCCACTCATTCTTGCCATGTTTCCTAGATCTTCTTAGATCTTGGCCCATATAGAAATTGCTATGGGATTGAGATATCTTGGATCCTATTAAAAGGGGTCTAGACTTCTTAGTTCTTGCAAGAAAACCATACCTAGACTTCTTAGTTCTTGCAAGAAAACCATACTCTTAGAACCTAGAACATCCCAAGACTTGTACACATGGTTGTCCAAAGGCTAGCTTTATTCAGGGTGTAGCCAAACTGCAGGTTATTTGTATATCTCAAAAGGCCATTAACTAGTCATACTTCACTTCTGCTGCCAGTGGCACTCTTCTAGAAATGACTAGTGAAACTGTAGCAATAAGGAGATTTTGTTGGCAATCCTCTCCTCCGACCAGTTCTTCATATTCAATATTGTCAAGAGACAGACCTTGAATCATACTTAGCTAGGACAAAGATTTAATAGAACAATAAGCAAGAAGAATAGTCCCTAACAAAACCTACATTGACATGCTATAAAACAAATGTACGAAAAAAGAAAACATTATAAACTATGTAAAAGATTGTCCAACTTAGGTTCCTATAAGACTTGGCCTTTCAGATTAGCATCAATAGTAGGTATCTAGTTTTATGATGCATTAGCAAGCTTACTGACATATAAATATAAATTTGATCTGCATAAACAAATCAAACAATGAGCACACATTGACACATGTTTTGTTTAACAAGAAAAAGTTTACACGTATGGTAAATAAAGCTATTCAAACAACCAAAGCTGCTGTAACAATTCCTCACTAAGAATTGAGCAGCAGCACCGCAGCCCTCCAAAGCATAAACAACTCCACATTACACATCCTATAGGACTCCCACATGTAAATGTTTTCTTTTTTCAAGTAATCTAAGATTTTATTAAATATTCCATCTGGATGTAAACGTTATTTTCCAGTCAAATAACAAAATTGAACACCAAAAGTAACCTCATTGAATAATAAGTAGCCTGTAGGAGAACAAGTAATAAAGCATATCATTTCAGCAAGCTCCTCTATCACTTGGAAATTCAATAACCTAATGGCACTTATCAGACAGGTTACAGATTACAGTAATGTCTCAAACTAGTAAATTCATACCTATGTTGCTCTGACTCTTCATTTTTCTTGAAGTACCCGTGTCCGACGCATATCCGAACATGGGTATGAGAATATGATCCTCCAAGGACCCTCCAAATACATGAAAATCTTTAAAAAAATTAAACATACCCGTGTCCGGCACTCTCACCCAAGTCCGAGTAACATAGAAATTTCATACAGCTTTTAAGATTTTATAACTCTAGGAACATGAGCATTGCAAAGTAAGCAAGTAAATTAAAAAAAAAAAAATCAGTTATATCTATATCTACCAAGCCAAAACAGCTAGAATTCTCCAACAAAATCTTAAGTAGAAACAAAGCATCATTTTTAATCCATAAACTACCAAATTGAGTAAAATGTAGACTTGAATATCTAATTTATAGTTGAAGATGAAAGACAAATCAATAAGACCAAGAGCAAATTGATGGAGACTCAATTAAGAGTTGTAAACCCAAGTGCAGGTTATTTTCAAGTAATAAATTCTCGGGTGTCCGAGGTCGAACCACAGGGAAGCGTACTAGTAAGTATAAGTTTATAAATATATATGAAAAAGAAAATAAACAAGATATTAGGGAATCAATAACAAAGAAAGTAAACAAGATATTAGAGAACAAAATAAACAAAATAACATAAAAGCAATTAAACAAGATATAAAAAAACAATAAGAAAGGATGTTGAGGTTAGAGAATCCACTCTTGGTGTTATGCTAAGATTAATCTTGTTTTATTACACAATTGAAATCCACACATAAGGGAGGTTCCAATCGGAAGGTTTAGCAATTCAGTCCAAATTGTCCAACGTCCATAGCATATGATATTATGTTCATTTGGTGTCCTCAAAACTCATAAAAAGAGTCCAAGCATTCCTTATGCCAAGGTATATGTCTACAACAAATCAAGGTTATGAAACCAAGCATTTACTGTGCCATTTTCATTGTCAATAATGAATCAAGATCTCTACTTTGCAAGTATGATTTTAAACCAAAAGAAAATATTATCTATACTAGTGTTTATAAATGATGATTCATTTTAGCTCATGTTTAAGAGACTAACCTTAGCATTTACCAAGAGCTTCACCTCATCACCTCAACAATATGATTAGCAACACATACTAAAAATGAAAAGAAATGTAAGAAGCATAAGTAAATAAAGAAAAAGAAAACTAGAGAAAGTAAAGAAAAAGAAAACTTAGAGAATTTTATTACAATGGCTAATATCCTACCAATGTATAATGTATCCTAATACTCATCCAAGGCCCTCTATTTATACACATTTTGGAGAGCTAAATGACAAGAGACAAGCTTTATAAATTTCAAAGGTAGGTATAATAGGTGGGTGCATTTTTCTAACAATTTTCGTCATGTTGTATGACAATTCTGATCAGCCAGCTTGATGGTCGATTTTGTCAATGTTGGAGGCTCGATCTGATCAAATGGTCTTCTAGAAAAATATGCCCCTATCAGTTACTGATCCATAGCCGTTAGAATCAGATCATTTGCTCATGTGGATCGGAAGATATGGTCAAAATAACAAAACGGTGCAGAACAGACGTCATTGCACATCAGCCAACTTGATGGTTGATTTCGGTAGGGAAAACGACTCCGTTTCAAGAAGTGTAAAACATGAAAAAGATAGATATGCCTCTTAACTTTGCACTGTCAAAATTTCAGCCTTAATGCTTCGGTGAAACTCCAGATATAGCTGATATGAAAAAAGGTGTCGGAACTGGAACTGAATTGGATTTGCCCTTAATTCTTGATTTAACCTAGTAATCTGAAATAACTCAAAGAAACTCATGAAAAACACCAAATTACATAAAAATATAAAAGATCATAAACATAAGTAGACTAAGCAATAATAACTCGTATTTGACACAAAACAATAATAAAACATAACTAAAAACTATATAATTATACGAGTTATCACACCCCCACACTTAGATTGTTGCTAGTCCCTAGCAACGACTCAATAAAAATAAAATAAGAAAATCTAATCTAATCCATTTTCGTTGGAAATCACGGTGGCACTTAGCATGTGACACAAGCCTTTAAACCCCTAGGTGTCCCTAGTGGACGAGTTTAGTCTCGTGAGGGTTTGCTAGAACGATACCCACAAACATTGAAAAACTAAAATATAAGTAAACTACATACACTAAAAATATTTACTCCTAATCCTTTCAATATAAATTAGAGACAATCTTTGAACAAGTCTTATAAACTAATCAATAACTCAAAGAATTTCACAAAAATTCATGCTTGAATGTAAATAAATGAGTTAAGCCAATATTAACATGACATATTTCAATCAAAATAGTGCATATTCAACTTAATCTCAACTTCTCACTATACTCTCATGATTTTCACTCTTTAAAGTAGTGGTAAAGTGTTTACAGTCAATCAATCTCATGAAAACAGTTCTACCATATGCTTGCTTGTCCACCTATTCTCCACTATTTAGATCATACAACTTCATAAATCAAGAGGTCTTTTTTCAAGGTTGTAATGGGGCCAAAGGGTTATAATGTGGTTAAAGAACAAAAGGATAAAGATATCACAAAGGTTCCAAAGAGTTCATAGAGTTTAGAGACATAATAAGATCATACAAATAAAACTTCTCAAAACTCTTATAAAGCACATAATAACATAGGCTAAATATTCATGTTGAGCCTTTGCTTCATTCTAACCAACTTTGTAACATCTTTTTCTTTACTTTAACTAGAAGTTCAAGAGAAGATTTTTTTTTTTTAATATGAGAATGTATTTGACAATGATCCCTTTCTTTTTCTCTTGACTTTTGCCTCTCTCCTCCCCCACACTTATCTTTCGTTCTAACCCAAATTTTCAAAAAGTATCCCTTGTTTTTTCAATATATCTCAAAATATATAATCCATCTTTAGAACAAGGGTAAGGATATAAGTATATTTAGGCTAGGTGTAAGTTCTGGTTACCAATAAAACAGCATATTTAATGTAGGCTCAAATTGGCTCACTAGTGGGGATGTTCTCTTAGAACATTAATAAGGGATGGCTGTTTGGCTCTGGTTATAATCCTAATGCCTCTATCATATTCATGTTGTTACATGTATCAATATAGTCTCAAACGGTTTAAAGCAAGTTCTAGACAATCATGTAATCATAAGAGCACTCAAGAAAGAAATTAGATTGATTTGTATAATGCATCAATCATTATAGGCTCAAAAACTCACAAGGATGATTATACAAGTCAGATTAAGTCTAAACATGTTTCTTTCTCAATCAACATATCATATTAACATTGGCTCATAAAAAGGTTGACATCAAGCTCAATTCTCATGAAAATCTTCTCACTAATAAATCTGTTTTAGACTTATGCAATTCATATCTCATCATTGTATTAAAAGGAACTAAAACACACTAAAAGATAATAATAATAATAATAAAGACTCATAAAAAAATAGTAGACAAAAATAAAAGAAATCCTAAATTGTTCCCCCCACACTTATTCTTACATTGTCCTCAATGTAAGTCTATTAACCCAAATGAAAGAATCATGTGTAAGAGAAAAGAACTAATAACATAAGAATAGGAATAACTAAGACTCAAAACAAAACAAACTCATGCAACCTAATTAATCCTAAAATACTAAACAAAAATTAACAAGTAAACATAAAAAGATTAAAATCAAACTGACAAGGTATGTCTCAAGTCTCCCTTACTCAGACCTTGTTCAGAATGAATACTTCTAAATGTCTTAAAACACAACAAATTTTTTTTTTTTTTAGTAGGGGGTAAGGGACATATTACCTGCAGAGGTTGCTAACCACTTATTATAATTGAGACACAACAAACAAAATGTTAGATAATGTCACAAAGACAAAGTGCAATCCACTCCTTGCTCGTCCATATCTCTTTTTCTTTTTCCGAGCGTTTGCGAAACAACCGTAGCAGATAAATACTCATAAGCTTGGAGCTTTTTGAGTAAATCTTCAATGGTTGTAGCAGAAATTATGGTTCTCCTTGCCTCTGAAAACATGAATCCATTATCCACAGCATTATCTAAATATGAAAGCAAATTACTAAAATAACCATTAATATTAAGCAAACCAATGGGTTTCTTATTTGTGACCAAAGATGACCAAGAAGCCACGCAAGCTATTTCTTCCAATGTACCCAGACCTCCTGGTAAAGCAATGAATGCATCGGCAGAATGGTACATGATTGTCATCCGTTCAGGGATACTCCATACTTGTGAATAAATCTGCCATTTGATCATCTGTCTTGATCTGCTTCATTTCAATCTCTTCTTGTAGAATCTTTTCTCTGATAAAGTGATAATGCACTTCTATATGTTTGGTTCTTGCGTGAAAGACTGGATTTTCTGCCAAACGAATTGCTGACTGGTTGTCGCAATACAACGGAACTGCATAATCTACTGGTTGATGTAGATCACTCATTAGTTGTATCAGCCACGTACACTCTTGAGCTGCCATTGCTGCTGCTCGATACTCAGCTTCGGTAGTTGACAATGATACCGTTGGTTGTCTCTTACTGCACCAAGAAATTGTTCCAGAACCAAGTTTAAACATGTACCCAGTTGTTGATCTCCTGGTGTCATGATCTCCTGCATAGTCAGCATCACAATAACCAACTAACTTACAGTCTTCACCTTTATTGTACAAAAGACCATAATCTATTGTACTTTTCACATATCTCAGTATTCGTCGAACTGCTTCTAAATGAGGCTTCTTCGGATTTTGCATATACCGACTCATCACACCAACTGTATAAGAAATGTCAGGTCGAGTCAAGGTTAAGTAGATCAGGCTACCTACCAATTGTCGATACATAGTTGCATCTTCCAAGTCTTTGCCTTCAAGTGCACACATCTTGCCATTTGGTTCCATCGGTGTTGAAATTGGCTTGCTCTCGAGCATTCCAAACCTTTTTAGCAAATCTTTAGAATATTTTTGTTGACAGAGAAATATTCCTTCTTGTCTGTGATCAACCTCTAGACCAAGAAAGTGCTTGAGTTGTCCAAGTTCTTTCATTTGGAAACGAACTGATAAATTCTCCTTGGTTTGAAGAATTTCTGCCTCATAATCACCAGTTATGATTAAATCATCCACATATATCAATACGATAGCTAGCTTTCCTCCACTAGCTTTGACAAACAAGCTGGAATCTGCAGGTGTCACTGAATAACCACTATGAGTTAAAAATTCAGCAATCTTACCATACCATGCTCTAGGTGCTTGTTTCAATCCGTAAAGTGCCTTTCGCAGCTTACACACATGCTCAGGATGATTTTGGTTTTGAAATCCCAATGGTTGAATCATGTAGATTTCCCGATCTAACTCTCCATGAAGGAATGCATTCTTCACATCCATCTGCCACAAGTTCCAGTCTTTGTTGGCTGCAAGGGCAAGTAGGACTCGTACGGTTGTAAGTCTTGCCACCGGACTAAACGTTTCATCATAGTCTAGCTCATACTTCTGAGAGAAACCACGAGCCACCAACCGTGCCTTGTACCTTTCAATCGACCCATCTGGACGATGTTTTATCTTGTAAACCCACTTGCAGGATATGGGTTTCACATCTCTTGGTTTTGGCACTAGATCCCAAGTCTGATTCTGCTCAAGCGCAGTGATCTCTTCTTTCATAGCCATAATCCACTCAGAACTCTGTGATGCTTCTTCAAACGTCTCAGGTTCTGTTGCAATTGGTTCTTCCACTATGGCTGCATTAGCATATTTGGGATTTGGCTTCCGTGCTCTTGTTGTCCTTCGGATTTGTGATTGTGGAGATGGTTCTTCCACTTCACTCGATCTAACATCTGGTTCATACACACCAGTTTGCCAAGGACTCTGGACTAACACTTGCTCGTCATTGTCATCATCACATAGGTCTTCTACTTCATCTGAAGTTGATTGAAGTTGGACAATATACTCTCCCATTTTCTGTTGTAGCATGTCTTCAAATTCTTTTGAATCTGACAACACCTCCTTTTCTGAGGACCACCAAGAAGATGCTTCATCGAATACCACATTGCGTGAAGTGTAACATCTTCCACTCGTAGGATCACAACATTTCCACCCTTTCCTTTGGTTGTCGTATCCCACAAAGATACACCTAGTTGCTTTCTTATCAAACTTGCTACGTAAATGATCAGGAACAAATACATAACATACACAACCAAATACTCGAAAGTAGCTGACTGAAGGTTTCATTTTCCACAATTTCTCAAAGGGTGAAACAAACTCTAACCTTGGTTGAGGAAGTTTGTTGATCACATTGGCTGCGGTTCTCATAGCTTCGGCCCAAAATCTTCCGGGTACATTCTTTGCATGCAGCATACTCCGACAAATTTCTGCAAGATGTCGATTCTTTCTCTCTGCTACACCATTCTGTTGTGGTGTATTGACACAAGTATACTGATGACGTATGTTGCATTCTCGTAGGTATTGAGAGAATTCGCCTGAGCTATATTCTCCTCCATTGTCTGTGCGTAAGCAACATATCTTCTTTCCCACTTCTCCTTCAACTATCTCTTTGAACTCTTTAAACTTTGAGAAAGTGTCAGACTTTTCTTTCATAAAGAAAACCCACACATACCTGGAGAAATCATCAATAAACGTCACCATGTACCGCATTCCGCTAATTGATGGTTGCTTAACGGGCCCAAATACATCAGAGTGAACTAACTCTAATGGTTCTTTTGCTTTATACTTTGACTCCTCGTATGGCAATTGGTGTGCTTTACCATATTGGCATCCTGCACAAACTGTGTCTGTTCTTATGTCAAGCTGAGGAAGTCCCTTAAGCATCGACTTCTTCATCATCATACTTAGCTTGGAATAACTAACATGACCTAACCGCATGTGCCATAAATCTGCTGTATCGCTCCTTCTTGTCTTGTCTACATATGCTGACTCTGCTGACATCACGTAGACTGACTCCAGACGTCGTCCTTCCATCATCGGCTGTCCTGAGATTTTGAGATCACGATATACCTTCACATCTCTTGGACCAAACAGAATATGGTGACCTGACGATGTTAATTGTGCCACTGAAAGCAAATTTTTCTTCATGCCTTGGACATGGTAAACATCTTGTAGTAGTACTTGATTATGACTATATCGAGGTGCTACTACCGTCTTACCGATGTGAGTAATCGGTAATCTTGAATTATCAGCTGTCACAACAATGCGATTTCCCTTGTATTCTGACAGGTTCTGCAACTTCTGTTTATCGCCTGTCATGTGATTTGAGCAACCTGAATCGACAATCCAGTCATTCTCATAGTCAATTCGGTCAGCCGTTGTTACTGTGAGAGCTAACTCTTCCTCTTCCATAGCAAAAAATGCTTCAGCGTCCCAATCATCTTCGTTTTTCTCCTTTGTACTAGAAGTAGCAGCATTGCTCTCAGCGGGCCTTTTGTTAAACCAACAATCTTTTGCCATGTGACCTTTCTTGTCACAGTTGTAACAGTTACCTTCAAATCTTTTATTGTTGCTACGATTCTTTGAAGCTCCCCCTGGACGAGAGCTCCCTTCTCCTTGATGACTTTTTGTCTTGTCACCATACTTTTTAGATCCACCACCGACGTGCTGTTTGAATTTGCCTTTGCTTTTGTTGGTGTAGAGTGCTTCCTCTTCACTTTTCAACGAGACCCCTCCCATTTGCTTGGCCATAGATTCTTGACCAACAAGCAAATTTTCAAACTCTACAAGTGATGGTTGAGTTGGCCATCCTTGTATAGCGGCAACGAAGCTGCGATATTCGGGCCTCAAACCATGGATAATTATTCTTTTTACCCTGGTATCTCCAATAGCAGCTGTAGGATCTAAATCAGAAATTTCACGGCATAACGTTTTTACCTTGTGAAAGTATTGAGCAATCGGTATATCCCGTTGTGCAACTGATAACAATTCATTCTCAAGAAGTTGAAGTCTTGTGTCATTCTTTCTCGAAAAGAGTGCATCTAAAGTATCCCACGCTTCTTTTGGCGTTTCTAGCTTTTGTATGTGTTCCAACATTTCTTCTTCAACTGTGGTTTTAAGGGCAAACATGGCTTTACCCACTTTAATCTTCCATTTGCGCAAGGTTCCTTGAGCATCTTCTTGCTCGGGCTTCGTAACTTCACTACCACCAACGACTTCCCAAAGGTCTTGACCTTGTAGGTAAGACATCATACACGTCTTCCACGTGTTGTAATTTTTGTGATTGAGCTTCTTGATTCCTCCAACTACTTGAAGATCACCCATCGTGTCGGCAAGACTCTAACAATACCGAACAAGCTTGATTTTGAGACACAAGCTTATAGATTACAAACTCCTCACGACTCAAGAACGCTCAAACCAAAAATAGTACCTGAATAACTATTTCACCGTGAACAGTACCGTATACGTGAATAGTATTGTACGTATGTCGTACACTAGAACAAATCCAGTATACGTTAACAATTACTGCAAAAGTATACAACCACACGTATGAATAGTAACCGTATCTGTGAATAGTGACCGTATACTGGAACAGTGACCGTAGCCCGTGAATAGTGCACCAGGTAGGTTCCCAGGAAAGAGAGGTGGGTCACTGATAGACACACTTAAATACCAAGTCTTTCCTAGCCAGAACTTCCCTAGACACTTTCACACTACCACACTTTATTTCCAGCAACAAGAATAATTCTTTTCTGATGTGGAAGATCAGACAATACTGCAACCACAGAGCATACTAAGAACCAACACTTTCACTGCAGCGGAATAAGGACCACGAACCAATGGCTCTGATACCAATTGTTGAGAAAAGCTTAGAGTAGATAACTCTAATTTTACCACTCAAAGAAGAAAGTTTAGATTTTAGGAAAACTCACAAATGCTCACACTTCACTCTAGACTACACTCTTTAGAGAAGAACTCTTTAGGAAAACTTAGAACTTTTATTGCTTATTGAAGCTTACTACTTGATGATTTACAAATGCAAGGGAGGGGGGTATTTATACAATACCAAGACAAACACAAGCCACACAAATATAAAATTTAAATAAATTACAACCACCCATTGTTGTTTAATAACAACCACACATTTAAATCACACAACTACAACCACACATTAAACCACACAACTACAACCACACATTAAACCACACAACTACAACCACATATTAAACCACACAATTACAACCACACATTAAACCACACAATTACAACCACACATTAAACCACACAATTGCAACCACACATTGTTAGGCTTTTATTTTTCCTTGGGCTGGTATTGGACAATTTAACATCGTTAGCATAGGCCATCCCAGTAATCTTTAAATTAATACACGTGCGGATCATGATCAGGGAAAATTATTACTATATGTCATCATTTTTTTAGTTAAAATTAACTTAACATTTTATTTTTTAATATTTTTTGAATAGTAATATGGGTTTCCGAGTTCGGTTCAAGTCGGATTTATGTAAAAAAAAATTAAACTGTGATCTGACTCGACCTATAAACAGATCTATTTAAGCTTTATAAAATTTAGTACTAATTTTTTTGATAAAAATATTACAGATATTAAAATTTAAAATTTAAATTTAATATTTTATCTTTAAAATAACTATAAAAATCACTGAGTTGAAGATGAATTCACCGTATACCAATTTTCAACAAGGAGTAGGACTCAAAGAAGAAAATGCTATCCTGGACTCAAAATCATCTTAAAACAGGAAAACATTTTTCTGCTATATATTTCTTGTCTTGACTTTTGACTCCTCAGTCCTGACTCATCCATGCAGCAAGCAAGTACTTGCATTAATTATTAATTAATAAAATCAAGCATGGCATTGGCATGGAACTAGTTATGGTCTTGGCCCTTGTTGGCCTTTCTCCAGCCCATATTTTTATGCTCTTATCTAAGCTAAGTAACTAATTCAGAATTCTAGCACAAGCTGATTCGATTTTTCTTGTATGTCGGCATGTAGCAATGGCCCCCTCTCTCTTTACTCTCTGTAAACATCAGTGACCAGACTGCAGAGTCAATTCCGGAGACTCTTTACCATGTTTAAAGAAAAGAAGAAAATTTCCTCAAAATTCTTGTGATTTGATAGCACCCTTTTTTTAGGAAAAAAAAGTCATTGCAAGATGGAATTAAGGAGGGGAGAAGACAGGATAAGATAATGAAATACAAAAGAGGATTACTTTGTTTTTGTTAACTCAATCAAGTGAAAATTTGAAAGAAAAAACATCTCGGGTACTTCCTTTATTCAAATCGATTATCCCTAATGTTGGAGAAAACATTTGTTTTGCTTTATTTTAAGATATATACAGACAGCAACCGGAGCTTTCAAGCAAGTTCTTCTGCAATTATGAACTTGATTGTACCTGCAATAACTTTTTTAAAACTTCTTTTCTTGCAAGCAATTTGCATGGATAATGTCAACTTCTTTACCAATATTATAGTACTATGAATTCTTGCAAGCTAGGAAACAGAGCACCTTAATTAGAAGGGAAAAAGGAAGTTGATTTATTCACTAAAAAATTTAAAACATTGAAATTTCTGCATCAAATATCAGATAGTATCAGCACAAAGAAATTTACATAAATAGCCAAAGACCCACCATGATTTTCTTGATGAGGTCAATCTAAAGCATGGAAATCACGACCGATGAGGAATAAGAGTGCTATAAGTTCTAGCTGATGGGACAGAAGC
The DNA here is from genome assembly GCA_030761205.1 of Fremontodendron californicum. NCBI lineage: Eukaryota > Viridiplantae > Streptophyta > Magnoliopsida > Malvales > Malvaceae > Fremontodendron > Fremontodendron californicum. Next base: position 39,236,239 of record JAULJL010000002.1, on the reverse strand, counting down.
AGTTGATTCTTGATCGGATTTCTCCGTTGAATTGGAATAACTATAACCACCTTTAATGCAAGGAACCCACTTAAATGATTCCTTCCTCTCGCAATACTGCATTCTTGAGAAAAATGCAGCACACTCAGCTTCTGATCTTTGAGACGGGAGGTCCAAAATGCAGTTGTTCCTGACATCAAGTTTCTTTTTTAATATTAAATTCCTGCAAGCAGGGCCAACCTGAGTGAAATAGTTGTTTGACAAAGAGAAGTTTTCAAGCTTAGAGAGCCGGCATACTATTTCCGGTACTTCCCCATAGAACTCGTTGTTGGCCAAATTGAGTAGCTCAATCTTTTTCAAGCACCCAAACGAGTATGGTATAGGGCCTGTTAACTTGTTGGAGCCTACATCAAATACGGTGGCTTGACTCAGATTCCCAATCTCATATGGCAAACACCCTTTAAGTTGGTTGTTGAGGAACAGCACTTCCTGCAGGTTAGGAGCTTTGCCAATGCTTGGTGGAATAGGACCAGTGAACTTGTTGTTGGCAAAGGTGAGATATAGAACTGGTGTGTCACCAAGATTATCTGGAAGCCTCAGTTCAAAGTCGTTGTTGTTGATAAAGAGCACATCAAGATCTAATTTGAACACTTGTGGTGGAACGACCCCCTTAATCGAGTTGAACCTTAAGTCCAGGAAGGTTAAATTCATGGCATCAAGAACTTCCGTGGGAAAATCACCAAACAATTTGTTGTTGCTAAGGTCAAGCTCATACAAATATTTTATTTTGGATACTCCATAAGGTACTGTACCAGTGAAGTTGTTAGAGTTGGCATGGAATATGGCTAGATCGTCTAACCCATCAATGAAACCGGCAAGGGGAAGGGAACCATCACGCCCAGCAAATTTAGCACCATTGAAGTCTATTGCAGCAACTGCTTTTTCATTCACGTCAGGACGCTTTTCACAATTAAAGCCTTTGTACTTGCAAACGTTGTTGCCTTTCCATGTCTTTGTGTATTTGATGCTATTAACATCAACTTGGATTCTCTTCTTGAACTTCTGGATTACGTCGTGAGCTTTTGCAAGTCGCGCGTTTTCAAAGCAGCCATTTGCGGTCCGGAACTTACATGGAGGTGGTGATGGTGGTGGCGGCGGTGATGGTGTTGGTGGACATTCAGGTTCAGGCGGGGGAGGAGGGGGTGGAGTACAGTCCTCATTTTCAGGAGAAGGGGGAGAGCCACCAATGATTATTTCTAAAGTTTCCCTTTTTGTACCAATCAATGGATCATCATGACTAGCCACCTGGTGATGCAAACATGAATGAAAAATGATAGTGAACAGTAAAAAAGAGGTCGAGAAGGAAAGGGTACGCATGGTTTCTCTTTTTTTCTTCACAGGATCCTATTATTCCATCTCTTCCTCAACTCTAGCTTTATCCATTTTTTTCCTCGACTTAAACATTATTACCAGTCAGAAAGGATGTCCGACACAAGTTCAAACAAATCCTTTAGTTTTATATACTTAAGAAAAGAAAGAAAAAAAAAAAAGGCGTTTCATCAACTTTTAAAAGAAAAAAAAGATTTAACAAAAGAAAAGAAAATCCCACTTTTTTTTTTTTTTGGATAAGTGTCAATTTATTTATCCAAGAAGCAGAGAATATCCCTGCTACATCAAAACTGAAGAACTAGCTACTCAACTAGCTTTACATCAATGAAACAAAAATAGAGTTGCTTAAGCCCCAATCAGTACAAAGGTTAGCATTTACATTATCAAGTTCTAAGTTTTTTAAGCCTACCAACTTGAATCTGATCTCCTCTTTAATGGTTTCAAAAACCTGCAATGGAGACTTGCATGGACTTCCATGTATCCTTTTATTCCTTTCTTTCCAGACGTGGTAAATGGTTGCATTCCAAGCAAGCTTGAGAATAGTTGTAAGCAATGATCTACCTTTGAGCTTCTGCACAGCCCATTCAAGCACATTGTTCCAACAACAACTTCGTACTTGCAACTGACATGACTGCATTACCTGCAACCAAACAGATTTGGAGAAGCTACATTCAAAGAACAAGTGATCCCGGGTCTCTTGTTCAAAGAGGCAAAGCTTGCAATTCACATCTACCTCTAACCCCCAACTCAGAAGTCTCATGCTTGTAGGCAATCTGTTCAAAATGGTCATCCAGAAAATAAGGGAATGTTTAGGGATATGATGAGAATACCACAAAAGTCTATCCCATTTAACCTTCTGTTTCTTTGGTCTAAGATCCTGCCACACTTTTGCAGCTGAGAATGTGGTTCCAAAGAATTTCCAAATCCATCTTCCATCTTGATGGCTAATGAACTGGTTGGCCAAGTGCCTCAATTTTAAGAGTTTTTTCCAGCTCCAACTATTACCCTGAGCTTCAGTAAGCTCCCAAAATGACCTTTCCTTGAGAACATAAGCATGGATCCAAGCTATCCACAGAGAGCCCGATCTGAAGAAAATCCCACTTCAAAAACTTCTTCCTATTCAATTTTCTTTTTAATCTAGACAAATTTGTGAAAGTATAATGGCCAATGGGCTAAAGGACCCACACCATGCACACCCATAAATTAGTGGTTGCTTGCTGATAAGCCACTAGACGGATGATGACATGACCGACGCCCACATTTATTTTATTACACATAATAATCGACTTAAAGGACCTCAAGCCCACTACCCAGCTGAAGGTTTCTTCACACTTCACATGCTTATATCTCAGAAATGTAGTTCATTGGGCCTATGGTCTATTAAGAAGTTAGATGCCATGTTTTCCCAATTATCAAAAGTTGGATACACCTTGTTCTCAAGGAAGACTGGGGGGCTCGGTCTGAATCCAGGGAGCAAAGGTGAAATGGACCCTATGGTCCTATAGATACAGCAGACAGAAGGTTAATCTTGGTTCCTCCTGTATAATAATATGGATAATAACTTGAGAAAACAAAAAGGAAAAAGGTTTGCATTTTGAATAAATCAGGTTATGCATACCCTTTCTTATAGATCAAGAAAATTAAAGAAAAGCAAGGGCCATTGCATTTCTTCCACATATATATGGATGAAGGCTGTTTAAAGAGACCAATACTCCAATTTCCTCGTATTACTTAGATAGCTTTCCATAGTTGACTTTAAATCCAAATAAGAAAAAGACAGGTTATAACTTATAATCTTTTTCTTTTAGGACTCCTTGCTATAGCAACCAAGTAAAACAAATGAGTTGCTTTGTACACGGACGTGAAGTTCTGTTTTCTTAATATTTTTTTATCAAAGTTCCTAACCAAAGCAATTTCTTCCACATATACAGACATACAAATCAAATAACAATTATGACAAAAAGCTGTGGTCTACGCACATGGTTTGGAAAAAACTCGTACTCCTACTCACAAGGCTAGATGGCCTCAAAATCACGTCAGCTTCATATCATATTCTTCCCCCTACTTGCCCATGGACTACGGGATGGCCACACTATTTGCTAGGCATGGAGTAAAGGTGATACTACTCCGCTTAATGCTCATCTCTTTGCCAACATACTTCAAAGAGATAGGAAATTAGGCTTTGGAATCAGTACTTACATAATAAAATTTCCTTCAGCTGAGGCTGGCCTGCCTGAAGGATGAAGGAATGTGAGTTGCATCACTACACAAGAAATGCAAGTCAAGTTCCTCAAGGCTAAAAAATAAATAGCTCACCTTTAAACAAAGATAAAATCTTTTCCTAGATAAAGTTCCAAAGTTGTTCCTGTGCTAGCAGTATCTCCTCGAAATTCTACCAATCATTTCACAAGCCTAGATCCAGATAAACTTTAAAAAATAATATATCCAATTAATTGCCAGGACAAATACTTTGATTCTTCCAGCCAATTAATTCATTTCAATTCTGTCCCCTTTGGAGTAATGTCCTAGGAGCCTTAAAGTCAGCTAACATGAATTAGACTTAAAACAAATACATTCAAGATGAAAAGATTCATCAATCAGATCAATACTCTTATGTCATAGTCTAGGCATGACTTAGACTTAAAACAAACAAAAAATAATTAAGTTTTCATTCAAATATAAAAAGGATTTACTTGTCAACCAAGGAAAATGAAATAGTCACAACAAAATAAATAAAGGATATTAAATATGTGATGGAAAATGATTTAAAGCAAGACTTTGAAGATAGATTGACTAAATACGAAAAAATTGTGCAGACAAATTACTGACTCTTTCTTTTCATGTGTATATTAACCAGAAATCTTAAATATAGTAAAATAAACTCTAAGAACATTGTTTGGTGCATCTACAGTTCAACACAATTGATCTGAAACTACTGAACTAACCATAGGTAGCAAAGTAAAAAAGTGAAAATCCACGAGTGACACGATCAGAAGACAGAAGTTCACACGAAAAAGATACTCTTAAAATTCCAAATATTCAGAGGCTGATTTCAGAGCGCCTACCAAGACATATCTTGCTCATTAAAGCTAGTAAAAGTACCAGATGACTTAGACTTAGAGAGAAATTACTAAGAAGCAACTATGAGTCTGACTAACAGATTAATATATCACTTTTTCTCATCATAGAAGTGTCTATAAATAAGAAGTCTAGGTCATGAAGTTTTGAATTAACCAGCTTTTCATTTCTCCTTAATAGTATTTGTTGTGGATTTTAATCACACAAGTGCATGTATCGTTGACAAATAATAAAGTGAAAAGTAAAGTATCATTCTCACGAGAAATTGTTATCAAATTCGTTAAGTACTAAAATTATAACAACTTAATCTTATCAAAACAATTAATTAAAGGATGTAAATTAAAAACTAAATAAAAGAAAATAATAATTAAAAAGTGAATTAAATCAATAGACAAAAGCCTAAGATTACAATTTCCCTCAACACTTCATATGAACTTCTCTTACCCTCTTAACTTGGTTAATGATATTAAATTGTTAATCTAGAGTTCTAATCTATTTATAAGGATCTTCCGATGGTCTTATAAAAATATCACTCTTAACCAATTAACTTTATTCCTATGATAATTGAATTAAAGAGAAACTCATTAAGTTTAGACTCTAAAATTAGTTACACATGACATGTAAGTATATTCCTACCCTACATGCAAATCAATTCATCATGATAAATGAATATGAAACATGTGTTATTCAATCCATGTCTAACACTAAACTCCCTTTTTCAAGTTGTACCTAAGTTATCACATCAATCTAATTGGTAGTTAAGCAATTAGAAGCATTAAGCACAAGATTGAATAAACAACATCAAATATAATTAAATCAAATAATTGAGTAAAATAATCCAAACTACATGTTGGATTCCATTAAAATCCTAGAAAAATAAATTAGTTCATAATAATAAAAATATAAAACAAAGGAGCTTCACCATCATCAATATTACAAGAAATATAAAGAAGAATAAAGGAAAAAAGAAAATTAAGGTTTGTCAAGTCTTTATTCTTCAATCCTCCAAAATCTCCTTAGCTCCTTGAAATATTGTGGTGGCTACTCTCCTCTTAAGAGAATTAGGGTTTTAGAACTTGATTCCCTTTTATTTGAGGCTTAAAAGGTCCTATTTATAGAGTTTTAGACCCCTGGAGTCAGAAACTTCATGTGCAAGTAACAGATAAAAGAAACAGATTTTTTTTCTCCGCCTGGCGCTGTAGCGTTGGGTCTCGGCCTTGCTGGCTTCGCGGCGCCAGCCTCTCGGTTTGCTGCACTTCGTTTCTGTCATCTTCTCGCACCTCCTCAGCTGATTTGGATGGACAAATCTTATCCGATTTGGACGAGTAAACTACCGTTGGAAAGGTATGAAAATCAGCTTCAAAAGTCAAGAAAAGAAGTTTTCTTGAATAAAGACTTTAAGATCATGTTTTTCTTACAACAAGGTCCGGAAGTCAAATCTGCCAATACGTTGCTTTGCACCATTTTCTGTCTTTTCACACCGCGAAGCTCTTTCTCTCTTTGGACTTATAAAAATACAAAAACACTAACTTAATAAATAATTTAAATATGAAATAAATAAATAAAATTAATCTAAAAATAATTAAAACTAATCAATTCCGAATAAAAACTTCAAAGACTTAGCTGATTTGAATGCACAAAATGTGATAAAATAACTATATTTATAGAGTTATCAGTATTCCACATTTTAACATTCAAATTGGCCTCCTTATCTTTCCTACAAGGCTAAATGGACTCAAAACCACATTCCCTTCATATCTTGTTCTTTCCGCACTTGGCTCATGGACATTTGATCCCAACCACAGACATGGCCAGACTATTTGCAAGGCAAGGTGTGAAAGCCACCATTGTCACCACTCAACTTAATGCCCCTTTCTTCTCTAAAAGAATTGAAAGAGAAATAAAGCTGGGCATTGAAATTGATATTGACATAATAAAATTCCCTTCCATGGAGGTTGGCCTGCCAGAGGGAATTGAGAACATAAGTTCAATCACTTCACAAGAAATGGGTCATTAATTCATCAAGGCTGTTAGCTTGCTTCAACAACCCCTTGAACAAATACTTGAAGACTACAATTGCTTGGTGGCAGATGCAATGTTTCCATGAGCTACAGAAGTTGCAAGGAAGCTAGGGATTCCAAGGCTAGTTTTTCATGGAACAAGCTATTTTGCCCTCAGTGTCTTTAATAGCTTCTTGCGCTATGAGCCTCAGAAAAATGTAACATCAGATTATCAACCCTTTTAAGTGCCTGGCATTCCAGACAAGATAAAGATGACAAGACTGCAACAACCAGTTGAACTTTAGAGAATCAGGAGTCAATGATGAAATAAAAGTGTTGCTGTATCAAGTTTTAGAATCTGAGATTACAAGCTATGGGGTTATCATGAACAGTTTCCAAGAGTTGGAACCAGTTTATGTAGAACACTACCGAAAATTTGTGGGGAGGAAAACATGGCACATAGGCCCGTTATCTCTCTGCAATAAGAACACAAAGGATAAATCACAATGGGGAAATGCAGCCTCTATCGAAACAGTTGAATGCTTCATGGCTAGACTCAAAGAAACACAACTCAGTTTTGTATATATGTTTTGGAAGTGTATCTTGGTTTTCAGCTTCTCAACTTAATGAGATTGCTAAGGGCATAGAAGCTTCTGGACAGGATTTCATTTGGGTTGTAAGGACGGAGAATAATGAAGACCAAGAAGAGTGGTTGCTAGAAGGATTTGAAGAAAGGATGGAAGGGAAGGGTTTCATTATAAGGGGATGGGCACCTTAAGTGCCGATTCTTGATCATGAAGCTATGGGAGGGTTTATGACTCACTGTGGATGGAACTCAACACTGGAGAGTATCACTGCTGGAGTGCCAATGGTCACATGGCCACTCAGTAATGAACAATTCTGGAATGAAAAGCTCGTAATAGAGATACTAAGAGTAGGGGTTGGAGCCCAAGAATTATCTAGGCGGATGGAAGATAAGAAATTCTTAGTGACAAAAGAAAATATAACGAAGGCAGTAACTCAGCTGATGGTTGGTGAATAAGCTAATAATATAAGAGAGCTAGTGCATTGAAAATGGATGGCAAAGAGGGCTGTTGAAGAAGGTGGATCATCTCACTTTGATTTGAAGGCTGTGTTAAATGGATTGAGATTGAAAAGCCTTCAAGGAGAGCATTAAGGAACGTACTAAAGAAGGACTAAAGTTTAAGCAAAAAGCTCTAGATCTTGTATAAAATAAATATTGATAAAAGAAAGCGTCATCTTTCTTTCTTTGTGCCAAAGAGAATAGACAATTGAATCACCAAAAAACCAAAACAAAAGAAATACATATTAAAAATATCATACTTTGTTTATAGGGACACAGATCCCCCAAAAGAAACCACGTTTAGGCTTCACAGGAATAACATCAAATGCAGGGACAATAAAAAGGTTCGAAAATGCAAACCAAACAAATCTTTATATATCCTTCAAGTTTATGGCTATTTGAGCCACGCACCACATAAGTGCAAGGGTTCTATGAGGAATAACCATTTCAAATTTCAGTATTCAATAACTGACGAAACACTACTTGAAATGAGAAATATAATCCCATACTCTTGAAAACCAGGCCACATTGTTAAAAAGGGTTGATAAAAGGCAAGCAACACCTTGCATGCATGTAGAAGATATTTTTAGTCAAGAAACTTTAAACATGCCTATTAAACATATGAGGGAGAAATGTTTGTGCAAGATAGAAACCTTTCTTGCAAAGAAAACATACATAAGTCACTAACATGAAAAGTTGATATAGGTTAAGACAAGATGATTCTCTAGAAAGTGCAATTCAGAAAGGAAAAATAAATAACTAAAAGTGTAACAAGGATACCATGAGGAATAACCATTACTTTTTCAGCACTCAGTTCTTGATGGAACTTCAAGTGAGTAACTCCACAGTCCACACTATCAAATTAAAGCCACATTCTTCCAGATAGCTGATTAACAGAGTCCAACACACGACAAGTTGACAGAAAAAAAATGCCAATTGTTAACAAATATGAGTTGATGATTCCTTGAAGAGGACATTGTACTTTTGGCTTAAAGAACTTTATAATTCTAAATCATACTTATTAACATCCAAGGGGGAAACTTTTTCAAATTATAATACCTTGAAAGGCCTTCTAAGGTAAATATAGGTCGACAAGATGACTCAACTACTTCATAAAATATATGTGCTTGTGAAAAAGGAAAAAAAGTGTAGCTTAAAGATACCTTCTCCCTGGGCTATTATGCTCTCAAATGCCACAGCTTAAATCCTTGGGTTTCCACAATCCAACTTCTTTGGAACCTGCAAAGGTTGAAAGCATAATGCTTGTTGAGCAAAAGTATGGGATGCTTCTTAAAATGGTAAAGTGAATTTTTTTTTTAAAGAATATTTTAGCTTCTTAAACCTAATCAGTTGGTTTCTATGTTTTAATTTGCATTTGCTGCTTATGTCAGCTTTCTTTCTTGTTGCTTCCTTCTTGTACTCTGTAGCAGGTTTCCTGCTTCTTTGGATAATAAAATCCCATTTATAAAAAAAAGAATCAAATGAGAGTTCAACAGAACAAAAGTTAATATCTTCAGCATTGCTACCCACCCTATCCAACTCAACTAAGGCCAGTTGGAGTAGTTACATCATCCCAAAATTCTTTTAATTTCCTCAAGAAAGGTAAATAAATAACTACATAGTATAAGGAAAAAAAGTAAAAACAGTGACAACAATAATAACAAGAAGGTGATGTGAACCCGTGGGGTTGAATCCTTTGAACCCACTAACAATTTAGGATACGTAATCCAGAAAAGCCAAGATTTAGGCAATGAAAACTTAAATCCAGTGAAATCTTGTTTCAAAGAACCTAAGCTAAGCTAGTTAGACCCCAAGAACGTTTGTTTCAAGAACCTAAGTTTGAAGGTGTTGAATGCCACAAAGAAGAATTTTTTGATAAGTTCTAAGTTTTTTCTAAAAGAGAAAACTCTCACTGAATAAAATCATACTTAATTGATCAAAAGATAATTAATTGTAGGCGGCTAAGACATGATATTTATAGCCTCCCTAACTTAATCAGCTATCCTAATAGAATACTAATCGACCAAGTCTATCCTAGGTAGAATACCATAGGCGGCCAACCCTAGTTAAATAAGAAATAATACTTAACATATGGGCTGAACATGCTCAAGCCCAAACCTAAATAATTAAAAGATGTCAAACTAGTTTAATGAAGGTAGACCTCATTAGCCTATTGGACATGTTACATAATATAGGCCCAAATACCTAAGTAATTAAAAGACTTAAAATAAACCCAATATTTTTTGCCACATCATTAAATGAATTGGTCCCCACAAGTGTCATGTCAATTAACGAATTAAAGAATAGGCCCACTTCTAATTTTCTAATGCTGCCACTTGCAAGCTCTCTAATGCCGCCACCTTGTGTTCTTGAATCACATGAACTAAACTTGGATGCAAGCACATCTTGTATGTTGAAGCTTTTTTTGAATAACTTGCAATATGGCCCAAGTAAATTCCACCCATTCTTACCATGTTTTTTAGATCTTCTTGGATCTTGGCCCATATAGAAATTGCCATAGGATTGGGCCATCTTGAATCCTATCATTCCTCATTTCCTCGAAAAGATTCGCCCTCGAATCTTAGCCTTGTGTGTGAGAATGACGGCGCTAAGTACTAAATCAAAGTGATGTGCAATGCCTCTTATGGGTGGCAACTCATCCTGTATCTTCTCCGGAAAAAAATCCTCACCATCCTCCAACAAAGAAGCAGTCAAAATAGGAAGAGAATGATTAGATGTATCAAGAATAAGAACCTCACTCTCCTTTGCATCAAGAAAAAAATTCTCAAATTCTTTGTTTTCCGATGTAGGAATTGTCTCCTTTTTCACTAATGGCTCATCTCTTCTTTAATTTTAGCCACCACTTCTTTTTTCTTTTTCACTTTCCTTTTGACTTTCTTTTTCCTCTTATGTCTCCATTTGTTTTTCAGTCATCTTTATTTCTTTTTCACTTTTTTTTGTTCTCTCTTTTTATTAATCTTGTTGCACAAACTTTCCAAACAATAAGCTGAACTCTTTCATCTCTTGCAAAGCCTACCTTACTTCGTCACCACATGTGAGAGACATCTTAAAGTTGCTGCAAAACAACTTTGGTTAGTAAAAGAAAAAGATGCATGTCGATTCTTTCCTCTTCTTCTCAATCTTTTTCGAATCTTTTTTTTTCACGACTTTCTTATTTTTTTGAAATCTCGGATTATTGAGACTGTTCGAATGCCTCTTTTAGTTCTTGATTTTTTTTTTTTAAGAACGGATCAAGAACATTCAAGAACAATTTTTTTTAATAGATCAAGAATTCAAGAAGTAGAATCTTGATCTAAACCAATTTCCAATAATGAAACCCCAAACAAAAGTACCTAAAAAAATATAACCCTAGGACAAGAATGCCTAAAGCTATAACCTCAAGACAAGAATGCTTGAAACCCCAAAACAAAAAAGTTAACAGAAACTCCAAAATCTTGTTATTGATTTTGCTATAATAGTAACTGATTGGTTGCCTAAACTTTGATACCAAATGATGTGAACACTTGAGGTTGAACACTTTGAACCCACTAACAATTTAGGATACCTAATCCAAAAAAGCCAAAATTCAGGCAATGAAAACTTAAACCCAGTGAAATCCTGTTTCAAATAACCTAGATAAGTTAAACTAGTTAGACCCCAAAAACGCTTGTTTCAAGAACCTAAGTTTGAAGGTGTTGAACTCCAATTCTTTGATAAGTTCTAAGTTCTTTCAAGAACTAAAAGAGAAAACTCGTACTGAATAAAATCATACTTAATTGATCAAAAGATAATTAATTGTAGACGGCTAAGACATAATATTTACAGCCTCCCTACATAACCTAATCAACTATCCTAATAGAATACTGATCGGCCAAGTCTATCCTAGGTAGAATACCATAGGCGGCCAGCCCTAGTTAAATAAGAAATAATCTTGACATATAGGCTGAACATGCTCAAGCCCAAATCTAAATAATCAAAAAGATGTCCAACTAGTTTAATGAAAATAAACCCCACTAGCCTATTGGACATGTTACATAATATAGGCCCAAATGCCTAAGTAATTAAAAGACTTAAAATAAACCCAATTTTCTTTGCCACATCATTAAATGAATTGGTTCCCACAAGTGCCATGTCAATTAATGAATTAAAGAATAGGCCCACTTCTAATATTCCAATAATGCCACTTGCAAGCCCTCTAATGCCGCCACCTTGTGTTCTTGAATCACATGAGCTAAACTTGGATGCAAGCACATTTTGCATGTTGAAGCTTTTTTTGAATAACTTGCAATATGGCCCAAGTGAATTCCATCCATTCTTACCATGTTTTTTGGATTTTCTTGGATCTTGGCCCATATAGAAATTGCCATAGGATTGAGCCATCTTGGATCCTATCATTCCCCCTTTCCTCGTAAAGATTCGCCCTCGAATCTTAGCCTTGTGTATGAGAATGACGGCGCTAAGTATTAAATCAAGGTGATATGCAATGCCTCTTATGGGTGGCAACTCATCCTGTATCTTCTCCGAAAAGAAATCCTCACCATCTTCCAACAAAGAAGCAGTCAAAATAGGAAGAGATTGGTTAGGGGTATCAAGAATAAGAACCTCACTCTCCTTTGCATCAAGAAAAAAATTCTCAAATTCTTTGTTTTCCTTGGTAGGAATTGTCTCATTTTTCACTAATGGCTCTTCTCTTCTTTAATTTTAGCCACCACTTCTTTTTCTTTTTCGCTTTCTTTTTTACTCTCTTTTTTCTCTTATGGCTCTACTTGTTTTCCAACCATCTTTCTTTCTTTTTCACTCTTTTTTGTTCTCTCTTTTTCTTAATCTTATTGCACAAACTTCCCAAACAATAAGCTGAACTCTTTCATCTCTTGCAAAGTCTGCTTTACTTCGTCGGAACATGTGAGAGACATCTTAAAATTGATGCAAAACAACTTTGGTTAGTAAAAGAAAAAGATGAATGTCGATTCTTTCCTCTTCTTTTCAATCTTTTTCGAATCTTTTTTTTTTCTTTTCTCTATTCGAACACTTTTCTTTCTTTTTTCACGAGACTTTCTTGATTTTCTTGAAATCTCGGATTACTTTCTTTTTACTTTTTGGAGACTGTTCGAATACCCCTTTCAGTTCTTGATTTTTTTTTATTTTTTTAAGAATGGATAAAGAACATTCAAGAACAAATTTTTTTAATAGATCAAGAATTCAAGAAGTAGAATCTTGATCTAAACCAATTTTCAATAATGAAACCCCAAACGAAACTACCTAAAAAATATAACCCTAGGACAAGAATGCCTAAAACTATAACCCCAAGACAAGAATGCCTGAAACCCCAAAACAAGAAAGTTAACAGAAACCCCAAAATCTTGTTATTGATTTTGCTGTGATAGTATATTGGTTGCCTAAACTTTGATACCAAATGATGTGAACACTTGGGGTTGAACCCTTTGAACCCACTAACAATTTAGGATACCTAATCCAAAAAAGCCAATATTCAGGCAATGAAAACTTAAACCCAGTGAAATCCTGTTTCAAATCACCTAGATAAATTAAGCTAACTAGACCCCAAAAACGCTTGTTTCAAGAACCTAAGTTTGAAGGTGTTGAACTCCACAAAGAAGAATTCTTTGATAAGTTCTAAGTTCTTTCAAAAACTAAAAGAGAAAACTCGCACTGAATAAAATCATACTTAATTGATCAAAAGATAATTAATTGTAGACGGCTAAGACATAATATTTATAGCCTCGCTACATAACCTAATCAACTATCCTAATAGAATACTGATCGGCCAAGTCTATCCTAGGTAGAATACCATAGGCGGCCAGCCCTAGTTAAATAAGAAATAATGCTTGACATATGGGCTGAACATGCTCAAGCCCAAACCTAAATAATTAAAAGGATGTCTAACTATTTTAATGAAAGTAGACCCCACTAGCCTATTGGACATGTTACATAATATAGGCCCAAATGCCTAAGTAATTAAAAGACTAATTAAAAGACTTAAAATAAGCTCAATTTTCTTTGCCACATCATTAAATGAATTGGTTCCCACAAGTGCCATGTCAATTAATAAATTAAAGAATAGGCCCACTTCTAATATTCCAATACTGCCACTTGCAAGCCCTCTAATGCTGCCACCTTGTGTTCTTGAATCGCATGGACTAAACGTGGATACAAGCTTATCTTGCATGTTGAAGTCTTTTTTGACTAACTTGCAATATGGTCCAAGGAATTCCACTCATTCTTGCCATGTTTCCTAGATCTTCTTAGATCTTGGCCCATATAGAAATTGCTATGGGATTGAGATATCTTGGATCCTATTAAAAGGGGTCTAGACTTCTTAGTTCTTGCAAGAAAACCATACCTAGACTTCTTAGTTCTTGCAAGAAAACCATACTCTTAGAACCTAGAACATCCCAAGACTTGTACACATGGTTGTCCAAAGGCTAGCTTTATTCAGGGTGTAGCCAAACTGCAGGTTATTTGTATATCTCAAAAGGCCATTAACTAGTCATACTTCACTTCTGCTGCCAGTGGCACTCTTCTAGAAATGACTAGTGAAACTGTAGCAATAAGGAGATTTTGTTGGCAATCCTCTCCTCCGACCAGTTCTTCATATTCAATATTGTCAAGAGACAGACCTTGAATCATACTTAGCTAGGACAAAGATTTAATAGAACAATAAGCAAGAAGAATAGTCCCTAACAAAACCTACATTGACATGCTATAAAACAAATGTACGAAAAAAGAAAACATTATAAACTATGTAAAAGATTGTCCAACTTAGGTTCCTATAAGACTTGGCCTTTCAGATTAGCATCAATAGTAGGTATCTAGTTTTATGATGCATTAGCAAGCTTACTGACATATAAATATAAATTTGATCTGCATAAACAAATCAAACAATGAGCACACATTGACACATGTTTTGTTTAACAAGAAAAAGTTTACACGTATGGTAAATAAAGCTATTCAAACAACCAAAGCTGCTGTAACAATTCCTCACTAAGAATTGAGCAGCAGCACCGCAGCCCTCCAAAGCATAAACAACTCCACATTACACATCCTATAGGACTCCCACATGTAAATGTTTTCTTTTTTCAAGTAATCTAAGATTTTATTAAATATTCCATCTGGATGTAAACGTTATTTTCCAGTCAAATAACAAAATTGAACACCAAAAGTAACCTCATTGAATAATAAGTAGCCTGTAGGAGAACAAGTAATAAAGCATATCATTTCAGCAAGCTCCTCTATCACTTGGAAATTCAATAACCTAATGGCACTTATCAGACAGGTTACAGATTACAGTAATGTCTCAAACTAGTAAATTCATACCTATGTTGCTCTGACTCTTCATTTTTCTTGAAGTACCCGTGTCCGACGCATATCCGAACATGGGTATGAGAATATGATCCTCCAAGGACCCTCCAAATACATGAAAATCTTTAAAAAAATTAAACATACCCGTGTCCGGCACTCTCACCCAAGTCCGAGTAACATAGAAATTTCATACAGCTTTTAAGATTTTATAACTCTAGGAACATGAGCATTGCAAAGTAAGCAAGTAAATTAAAAAAAAAAAAATCAGTTATATCTATATCTACCAAGCCAAAACAGCTAGAATTCTCCAACAAAATCTTAAGTAGAAACAAAGCATCATTTTTAATCCATAAACTACCAAATTGAGTAAAATGTAGACTTGAATATCTAATTTATAGTTGAAGATGAAAGACAAATCAATAAGACCAAGAGCAAATTGATGGAGACTCAATTAAGAGTTGTAAACCCAAGTGCAGGTTATTTTCAAGTAATAAATTCTCGGGTGTCCGAGGTCGAACCACAGGGAAGCGTACTAGTAAGTATAAGTTTATAAATATATATGAAAAAGAAAATAAACAAGATATTAGGGAATCAATAACAAAGAAAGTAAACAAGATATTAGAGAACAAAATAAACAAAATAACATAAAAGCAATTAAACAAGATATAAAAAAACAATAAGAAAGGATGTTGAGGTTAGAGAATCCACTCTTGGTGTTATGCTAAGATTAATCTTGTTTTATTACACAATTGAAATCCACACATAAGGGAGGTTCCAATCGGAAGGTTTAGCAATTCAGTCCAAATTGTCCAACGTCCATAGCATATGATATTATGTTCATTTGGTGTCCTCAAAACTCATAAAAAGAGTCCAAGCATTCCTTATGCCAAGGTATATGTCTACAACAAATCAAGGTTATGAAACCAAGCATTTACTGTGCCATTTTCATTGTCAATAATGAATCAAGATCTCTACTTTGCAAGTATGATTTTAAACCAAAAGAAAATATTATCTATACTAGTGTTTATAAATGATGATTCATTTTAGCTCATGTTTAAGAGACTAACCTTAGCATTTACCAAGAGCTTCACCTCATCACCTCAACAATATGATTAGCAACACATACTAAAAATGAAAAGAAATGTAAGAAGCATAAGTAAATAAAGAAAAAGAAAACTAGAGAAAGTAAAGAAAAAGAAAACTTAGAGAATTTTATTACAATGGCTAATATCCTACCAATGTATAATGTATCCTAATACTCATCCAAGGCCCTCTATTTATACACATTTTGGAGAGCTAAATGACAAGAGACAAGCTTTATAAATTTCAAAGGTAGGTATAATAGGTGGGTGCATTTTTCTAACAATTTTCGTCATGTTGTATGACAATTCTGATCAGCCAGCTTGATGGTCGATTTTGTCAATGTTGGAGGCTCGATCTGATCAAATGGTCTTCTAGAAAAATATGCCCCTATCAGTTACTGATCCATAGCCGTTAGAATCAGATCATTTGCTCATGTGGATCGGAAGATATGGTCAAAATAACAAAACGGTGCAGAACAGACGTCATTGCACATCAGCCAACTTGATGGTTGATTTCGGTAGGGAAAACGACTCCGTTTCAAGAAGTGTAAAACATGAAAAAGATAGATATGCCTCTTAACTTTGCACTGTCAAAATTTCAGCCTTAATGCTTCGGTGAAACTCCAGATATAGCTGATATGAAAAAAGGTGTCGGAACTGGAACTGAATTGGATTTGCCCTTAATTCTTGATTTAACCTAGTAATCTGAAATAACTCAAAGAAACTCATGAAAAACACCAAATTACATAAAAATATAAAAGATCATAAACATAAGTAGACTAAGCAATAATAACTCGTATTTGACACAAAACAATAATAAAACATAACTAAAAACTATATAATTATACGAGTTATCACACCCCCACACTTAGATTGTTGCTAGTCCCTAGCAACGACTCAATAAAAATAAAATAAGAAAATCTAATCTAATCCATTTTCGTTGGAAATCACGGTGGCACTTAGCATGTGACACAAGCCTTTAAACCCCTAGGTGTCCCTAGTGGACGAGTTTAGTCTCGTGAGGGTTTGCTAGAACGATACCCACAAACATTGAAAAACTAAAATATAAGTAAACTACATACACTAAAAATATTTACTCCTAATCCTTTCAATATAAATTAGAGACAATCTTTGAACAAGTCTTATAAACTAATCAATAACTCAAAGAATTTCACAAAAATTCATGCTTGAATGTAAATAAATGAGTTAAGCCAATATTAACATGACATATTTCAATCAAAATAGTGCATATTCAACTTAATCTCAACTTCTCACTATACTCTCATGATTTTCACTCTTTAAAGTAGTGGTAAAGTGTTTACAGTCAATCAATCTCATGAAAACAGTTCTACCATATGCTTGCTTGTCCACCTATTCTCCACTATTTAGATCATACAACTTCATAAATCAAGAGGTCTTTTTTCAAGGTTGTAATGGGGCCAAAGGGTTATAATGTGGTTAAAGAACAAAAGGATAAAGATATCACAAAGGTTCCAAAGAGTTCATAGAGTTTAGAGACATAATAAGATCATACAAATAAAACTTCTCAAAACTCTTATAAAGCACATAATAACATAGGCTAAATATTCATGTTGAGCCTTTGCTTCATTCTAACCAACTTTGTAACATCTTTTTCTTTACTTTAACTAGAAGTTCAAGAGAAGATTTTTTTTTTTTAATATGAGAATGTATTTGACAATGATCCCTTTCTTTTTCTCTTGACTTTTGCCTCTCTCCTCCCCCACACTTATCTTTCGTTCTAACCCAAATTTTCAAAAAGTATCCCTTGTTTTTTCAATATATCTCAAAATATATAATCCATCTTTAGAACAAGGGTAAGGATATAAGTATATTTAGGCTAGGTGTAAGTTCTGGTTACCAATAAAACAGCATATTTAATGTAGGCTCAAATTGGCTCACTAGTGGGGATGTTCTCTTAGAACATTAATAAGGGATGGCTGTTTGGCTCTGGTTATAATCCTAATGCCTCTATCATATTCATGTTGTTACATGTATCAATATAGTCTCAAACGGTTTAAAGCAAGTTCTAGAGAATCATGTAATCATAAGAGCACTCAAGAAAGAAATTAGATTGATTTGTATAATGCATCAATCATTATAGGCTCAAAAACTCACAAGGATGATTATACAAGTCAGATTAAGTCTAAACATGTTTCTTTCTCAATCAACATATCATATTAACATTGGCTCATAAAAAGGTTGACATCAAGCTCAATTCTCATGAAAATCTTCTCACTAATAAATCTGTTTTAGACTTATGCAATTCATATCTCATCATTGTATTAAAAGGAACTAAAACACACTAAAAGATAATAATAATAATAATAAAGACTCATAAAAAAATAGTAGACAAAAATAAAAGAAATCCTAAATTGTTCCCCCCACACTTATTCTTACATTGTCCTCAATGTAAGTCTATTAACCCAAATGAAAGAATCATGTGTAAGAGAAAAGAACTAATAACATAAGAATAGGAATAACTAAGACTCAAAACAAAACAAACTCATGCAACCTAATTAATCCTAAAATACTAAACAAAAATTAACAAGTAAACATAAAAAGATTAAAATCAAACTGACAAGGTATGTCTCAAGTCTCCCTTACTCAGACCTTGTTCAGAATGAATACTTCTAAATGTCTTAAAACACAACAAATTTTTTTTTTTTTTAGTAGGGGGTAAGGGACATATTACCTGCAGAGGTTGCTAACCACTTATTATAATTGAGACACAACAAACAAAATGTTAGATAATGTCACAAAGACAAAGTGCAATCCACTCCTTGCTCGTCCATATCTCTTTTTCTTTTTCCGAGCGTTTGCGAAACAACCGTAGCAGATAAATACTCATAAGCTTGGAGCTTTTTGAGTAAATCTTCAATGGTTGTAGCAGAAATTATGGTTCTCCTTGCCTCTGAAAACATGAATCCATTATCCACAGCATTATCTAAATATGAAAGCAAATTACTAAAATAACCATTAATATTAAGCAAACCAATGGGTTTCTTATTTGTGACCAAAGATGACCAAGAAGCCACGCAAGCTATTTCTTCCAATGTACCCAGACCTCCTGGTAAAGCAATGAATGCATCGGCAGAATGGTACATGATTGTCATCCGTTCAGGGATACTCCATACTTGTATTTCCTTACCCACGGTAGGTCCACAAAAACCTATGAATAGTTTTGGCACGATTCCTAGAACTGGACTTCCTCCGGCGTGTGATGCTGTAGCGACTGCTCCCATTAAACCCGTACTACCGCCTCCATAAATCAACTCGATCTTTTGTTGGGCAAGTATTACTCCAACTCTTATGGCTTCATCAGCGAATATTTTATTTTTCCCTGGATAAGCACCTCCAAAGACACAAATTTTTTTAATGCGCTGGGACGAAGTACTTTCCATTTTTTTTTTCAAGTGCCTGAAAGAGAATGAGTACATGGTGTAATATATAGAGGACTGAGTAATGAATCAGACAAGAGTAATAATGTCGCCGAAAGTGTATTTGACTTGTCAGAAGAAAATGTTAACCTAACAAAAGATTTTTGCGTGATTTCAGGAAGAAAATCAAAAAGAGAAGAAAAATCAACCGTAAAAGACCAATGCAAAAAAAAAAAAAAAACGAGAATAATTACACAAATCGAACAACACGTAAATTAAACCGAAATGAAATTATTGCAAATCAAACCAAAAGCTGAGAAGTCATTTATTGTAGTTGTGATTGTGGCTCACATCTTCCTCTGGTTTTACGTCCAGAAACGGCTTAAACGCCTTCTATGAGTCGAGGATATGCTTCCCATCCAGTTTTCTTACAAGCTGGCAAACAGGGTCTTTTAACATCAGATTCCCAAGATGTTGCCATTCCCTTTGGAATTGCGGCCATAAATCAAGAAATTCTCTTTGTACGTCTCCACTAGGATGCGTCTCAAGAGAAAGTTGGATATTACCCAAATTCTCCTTACTCAGTCCATCCTTAATGAATTCAATTTTATCATCTCGATTAGAGGACGGAATCCCAATAGAACGACATTTACCGTTACACGTCCATCGTGCACATTTGTGGCAATTTGAACTCATGCGCTTTGCTCGTCGCTTCTTTGCAAAAGTGCTTCTACCTGTACCTGGTAAATGCAAAACAGGAAGATATTCATCTTCACGTACCTTGGCTTCAATTATCCAACGTATGTCTTCAGGAATCCCTTTGTGCATAAGCATTCTTAATCTTTCAAATCGAACTTGGTAAAGCTTCAGTAAAATATTCCGAGGAAAAGGAGGAAATCGTTTCTGCAATCTTGTGAGAATATCATCCATCTTGAAAAAAATGAAAAAGAAATTGAAAGAGAAATTTATATACAATATCAGTTTTGTGGGTAGCTGATGGAACCGACTTAAATAATCACGGAGTACCGTTATCCGCCATTTAACCGGGGTTAAAAAAAATGTAATTTTTTTTTTTTGGAAATTAGTAAAAATTATATTTACATCTAGTTATTTTCAAAACGAGGATCAGAAAGAAAAACAACTTCTTCTTGAGTAACATGATTTTCCAAAAAGAGTTTGAGTCTTTGTCCATTTACCTTGAATACGTTACCATTTTTAGGATTCTCAATGTCAACTGCTCCATAATGATACACATGCTTAACCACAAATGGGCCAGTCCATCTTGATCTCAATTTACCAGGAAATATGTGAAGTCTAGAATTATAAAGTAGAACTTTTTGCCCAACATCAAATGTTTTTCTTGAAATTAACTTGTCATGAAAGGCTTTAGTTCTTTCTTTATGAATTTTAGAATTCTCATATGCATCATTTCTGAGTTCCTCAAGTTCATTTATGACTGGAAAAGTTTCATTCTCACCCAAAAAGGAATATTTTAGCTCGGATGGCAATGGTTTTAAATCCAGCTTGGGTGGTTCAATAGTTGATGGTACAGTGACATTTGTGAGTGATGGAAGTTCCTCAAACTTTTGTTTCCAACAATGCTTAACTTGAAAAGAATTTAACAAAGAATTAGTGTGTGAAATTTCTGAAGCATTATCAAACTCACATTCAATTAAATAAGCTTCTAAAGGATCATGGAATGTGGTAGTGGTGAGATGTTCATGAACAAGTTCTTCAATGAAATCCACTTCATGTACTTCTGAATCATCACCAGGTTGCTTGCAAGTGTTGAACACATTTAATTCTAAAGTCATATTTCCAAAAGAAATGTTCAAATTACCATTCATGCAATTTATCAGAGCATTAGAAGTTGCAAGAAATGGACGGCCTAATATAACAGGAATTTGAACATTTGGATTTGAAACAGGATGTGTGTCCAAAACAATAAAATCAACAGGGAAGTAAAAATTATCAATTTGAACCAAAACATCTTCAACTATCCCTCGAGGAATTTTTACAGAACGATCAGCTAGTTGAAGTGTAACAGGTGTTTCCTTGAGTTCACCTAAACCTAACTGTTGATAAACAGAAAAAGGCAAAAGATTAACACTAGCACCAAGATCAAGCAATGCACGTTCTATTCTAGTGTTTCCAATGATGCATGAGATTGTTGGACATCCAGGATCTTTGAATTTTGGTGGAGTAAGGTGCTGAATGATTGAGCTCACACTTTCCGTCAGAAATGCTTTCTTTTGTACATTATGTTTCCTTTTAACTGTGCACATGTCCTTCAAAAATTTAGCATAAGATGGAACTTGTTTGATTGCATCCAATAAAGGAATGTTAATCTTAACTTGTTTGAAAAGTTCATAAATTTCTGCATTTTGATTCAAATTCTTTATTGTTTGCAACCTTTGAGGAAAAGGAGCAGGATGCATACCTTTTTCTTTGTCCAAATTTTCAAGAAGTTCAGACTTACCATCATCCTTACCATTACTTTTCGGAGGGGAAGGAGGATCTTGGTCTTTTGATGGAATGTTTTTGTCAATTGCCTTTCCACTTCGAAGAGTTGTGATAGAATTGGCATTTTCCTGTTGAGTTTCATTGGAGCAAGAAACAAGACATTGAGTAGAAGGGTTAGGCTGAGGTTGAGCAGGAAACTTACCTTTTTCTTGAGTGCGTAATGAAGCTGTCAATGTGGACAAGGTGTTTTTGATCTCATTGATGTCCTGTGAAGTTTGGTTATTCACATTTGCTTGTGTTTGCATGAATGCTTGCAATGTCTCTTCCAAGGTTTGTACACGTGAAGGTTGATAGGAAAAAGTGTTGCCCGACTTTTGAAATTGTGGTACCTGAACATGATTATTATTCTGCCAACTGAAGTTGGGATGATTTCTCCATTCAGGGTTATACGTTTCAGAGTAAGGAGAAGGAAAAGGCTTTTTAAATGTGTTTATGGAATTTACTTGATCATGCAACGCTTCTTTAAGAATGGGAATGTTTGGACATTCAGAAGTGGGGTGTCCCATGATTTCACAAATTCCACAACTTTCTTCATTTTTAACCGTTTTGACTTCTTTTACTTCTCTAAGTTCCATGGCTTCAATCTTTCTAGCCAAATTAGCTACTTTAGCTTTTATCTCATCTTCTTGACTAAAATGATATTTACCTCTGTTAGAAACAAGATTAGATCTATTGAAACTTTCAGAGGAATTATCTGTGTGCCAGGCTTGAGAGTTATCTGCCAAATGGTCTAGGTAGTCAAAGGCTTCTTCAGGTTCTTTTTCTAGAAACTCACCGTTACACATTGTTTCAACAAATTGTTTAGTTTCGGGAGTTAAACTTTCATAAAAGAAACTAATAAGACGCCATTTTTCAAAACCATGATGTGGACAAGAACTTAACAAATCTTTAAAACGCTCCCAGCACTGAAAAAATGCTTCATTTTGATTTTGATTGAAATTTTGAATCTGTCTTTTCAAAGCAGTAGTTTTATGTGCTGGGAAAAATTTCTTTAGAAACTCAGTTTGTAATTCTTGCCATGTGCCAATTGACCTTGGTTTTAAATTATGAAGCCAAATTTTTGCTTTATCTTTTAAAGAAAAAGGAAATAATTTTAGCTTGACAATTTCATTTGTACATTGTTGGTCATTAAAGGTGACACATACATCTTCGAAGTCTTTTAGAAACGAGTAAGCACTTTCCGATTCTAACCCATGGAAATTTGGAAGCAAAGCTATCATACCTGGTTTAAAACGAAAGTTGTTTGCATTGAGAGGAAAAATAAAACAAGAGGGTGATGAGCTTCGAGTTGGTTGCAAGTAGTCACGCATGGTGCGTACTTGTCTGTTCTCATCTTCAGCATGAACACTTTCATTGTCAGCCATGGTAGGAGTTGTATTAGAAAGATTACCTGAAAAAGTTTCACAATAAAATCTAACTAAACGACGAGATCTAAAATCACGTCGCCAAACAAGCATAAAACAAAGTTAATATACAGATTAGGCGGTATAACCAGCCAATAAAAATAAAACAAAGTTAATATACAATATAGATATAAATATATAGAAAATTAGGCGGTATAACCAGCCAATAAAAATAAATATACTTATAAACTTATATACTTAGTATTGCCTCCCCGGCAACGGCGCCAAAAACTTGATGGAGACTCAATTAAGAGTTGTAAACCCAAGTGCAGGTTATTTTCAAGTAATAAATTCTCGGGTGTCCGAGGTCGAACCACAGGGAAGCGTACTAGTAAGTATAAGTTTATAAATATATATGAAAAAGAAAATAAACAAGATATTAGGGAATCAATAACAAAGAAAGTAAACAAGATATTAGAGAACAAAATAAACAAAATAACATAAAAGCAATTAAACAAGATATAAAAAAACAATAAGAAAGGATGTTGAGGTTAGAGAATCTACTCTTGGTGTTATGCTAAGATTAATCTTGTTTTATTACACAATTGAAATCCACACATAAGGGAGGTTCCAATCGGAAGGTTTAGCAATTCAGTCCAAATTGTCCAACGTCCATAGCATATGATATTATGTTCATTTGGTGTCCTCAAAACTCATAAAAAGAGTCCAAGCATTCCTTATGCCAAGGTATATGTCTACAACAAATCAAGGTTATGAAACCAAGCATTTACTGTGCCATTTTCATTGTCAATAATGAATCAAGATCTCTACTTTGCAAGTATGATTTTAAACCAAAAGAAAATATTATCTATACTAGTGTTTATAAATGATGATTCATTTTAGCTCATGTTTAAGAGACTAACCTTAGCATTTACCAAGAGCTTCACCTCATCACCTCAACAATATGATTAGCAACACATACTAAAAATGAAAAGAAATGTAAGAAGCATAAGTAAATAAAGAAAAAGAAAACTAGAGAAAGTAAAGAAAAAGAAAACTTAGAGAATTTTATTACAATGGCTAATATCCTACCAATGTATAATGTATCCTAATACTCATCCAAGGCCCTCTATTTATACACATTTTGGAGAGCTAAATGACAAGAGACAAGCTTTATAAATTTCAAAAGTAGGTATAATAGGTGGGTGCATTTTTCTAACAATTTTCGTCATGTTGTATGACAATTCTGATCAGCCAGCTTGATGGTCGATTTTGTCAATGTTGGAGGCTCGATCTGATCAAATGGTCTTCTAGAAAAATATGCCCCTATCAGTTACTGATCCATAGCCGTTGGAATCAGATCATTTGCTCATGTGGATCGGAAGATATGGTCAAAATACCAAAACGGTGCAGAACAGACGTCATTGCACATCAGCCAACTTGATGGTTGATTTCGGTAGGGAAAACGACTCCGTTTCAAGAAGTGTAAAACATGAAAAAGATAGATATGCCTCTTAACTTTGCACTGTCAAAATTTCAGCCTTAATGCTTCGGTGAAACTCCAGATATAGCTGATATGGCAAAAGGTGTCGGAACTGGAACTGAATTGGATTTGCCCTTAATTCTTGATTTAACCTAGTAATCTGAAATAACTCAAAGAAACTCATGAAAAACACCAAATTACATAAAAATATAAAAGATCATAAACATAAGTAGACTAAGCAATAATAACTCGTATTTGACACAAAACAATAATAAAACATAACTAAAAACTATATAATTATACGAGTTATCACAAATGATAGGCAATTACTACTAAAAATAGTTTTCAGAGAAACCCCACCTGAAATATGGCCCAAAAGCAATCTCTCCATTAAAATTGAAGATCAAAATGCCCACTAACGAACTTAACAAAGGATCAGCAGTACAGTAAACAGACCAACATCCCAGGCATATGGCTATAATATTTTGACAAAACTCTTCCTCTAGGATAAGAATCCACACGTGCAATAAAAATACAGATAAAATAATTCATTGTCCAACGGCAATGCTGAACTTACTAAGGAACAGATGCATACAAAAAAAAAAGTTAATATGGAATGCAAATTATGCATTAATCTCAAAGTACAAAACTCATAGACTGCAAAATTGAGAAACATCTATTACTCTCTTAAAAAAATTTTGGGGAAAAAGGATTTAATAAACAAGAAAAAGACAAGATCATAAACTTATC